>CM051238.1:219926069-221200569 GCA_027917425.1 Gastrophryne carolinensis
TACAGTTGGGATATACTCCGCCAGATGGCGCTGGACTGCAGAGACATCGAAAATAGGCTCCTCCCGGCCCCTCATATACCCGGGGACCTCCCACAAATCCCCAGAATTTCTCTGCAGTCTGGCTGCGAAAGACGAGAAATTGCTCTCTGCTCGCAGGTGAGCGGGGCTATTAGCCTGCTGCCCTGTAGGACTATTCCCACCTGTTCCACTAGTAATATGCCTCCCAGCCTTGGCTGCGCTGGTCGGGTGAAGGTAGGCAGCACCGCTGTTAGGTGCTGCTGCACCGCAATCCCCCACCAAAGGGTAGGCGGTTCAGGCTTATGGTGAGCCTCTATGGGATGCCCCTCCCGCACTAGTGCCCCCTTGCCCCTGCCCATCGGTGGGCCCTGTTTAAGTGGCCGCTGTCCTCCCTCATCCTCCTTGTAGCCTTCGGGGGAAAAGAGGGGGGGGTGTAAATGTGTATGCTATGCATTCTGTGTTTTACACTCTTTTTCCATTCTGGTTAGTCTTGTATCAATCGCCGCGCTGATTTGCCTTTCCTGTCTTTTTAAACTTGCCACCGCCGCGCACTGACTTGGTTCCGCGCTTGGCGGCGGCATTACCTCAGGCGCCATCATTGGCTGCCTGCACGTTTTGGCTTCGCGCTCTTCGGGGGGGGGCGGGGTCCGTCTATGGCGCGCTCCGCGTCATCGCTGATACCGCCCCGCCCCTCGAGGTATACCGACGCCAGCTTTATCTCTGCTTGGTTGGCCCATGCGCGACGGACTCCTACCTACCGCGGTCCGTAAGTGCCCTTGCGGGCGGCTTTATATCTTTCACTCTTGTTACTGTGTGCTTACAGGTCTTGTCTGCTTATGTCTTTCAGGCGGGGCGAACCCTTTTGGCTTCTCCCGGCCCTGTATTAGTATATAACTTGTAGGCTTTGTAAAAATAATACTCCCACTTCCCTAGCGGGTTATTGGGGCATCCGGGGTTGCTATATAGCGTTATTCCCTACCGGCATATAGCGCCGCTATAATCACCATTTGGAGGCATCCAAGGATAATGTGACCGGGGTCCCTTCGGGACAAGACCGGCTGTGTGTAGCGTGTGGGCAGCCTCATGCTGACGCTGACAAGACGCGGGTCTGTGTACCCTGTGCTGAGCAGGTGCTTGCATTGCAATCTGGCCTGCCAGTGGCTGCACCTCGTTTCACTTCGCCTACTCCCCCAAGCTTAAACCTCACTCCTGCTGAGTTGCATACTTGTGGGGATTCTCAGCCTGATGTGTCTTCTAGACTGGCTACTGTTGAGCAGTTGATTGCTAAGTCCTTAGCGCATAAGGCCCCTGCTCAGAAGTGGCACTTGACGCCTAATGTCACTGTTTTCCATATGGGGACTGAGGAGTTTTGGAATCTTTGTGGCTATACCCCGTCTGATGAAGGGGAGCTCTTTTTTGATTCAGGCTCATCTGATGAGACCAAGGGGTCATGACGATTCTGGCTCTGACCCCTGGGCCCCGGATGACACTGACAGATTATTGACCCAGATTTTTGAGGTTCTGTCCATCTCTCTCCCTGTTGCGGCTCCCAGGCAAAGAGGGGAGCTTTTCCATACAGCAAAATCACGTTTGGAATTTCCCGAGCAGGCACATTTCCATAACCTTGTGCTCAAGGAATGGGAGCGCCCCAGTAAATTTCCCGGGTTTCCAAAAAGTTGGGATAGGAAGCATCCCTCTCCTGCTGAGGTGGTTAAATGTTGGTCATTCCCCCCCGAGGTGGATGCCCCGATCCTAGGGCTATCTAACACCTCTGTCATGCATTCTCCTGATTCTACTACCCTGCGGGATGCTGAGGACCGGCGCATTGATCCGCTGGCTTCCAACGCCTTTGCATGTGCGGAGACGGCGCTGCGCCCGGTCTGTGCCTCTGCCATTACTGCTGTGGCCACTAGAACCCTCATCAGAAATATGCTTGATAGTGCCTCTGATGATCTCCCTTGTGAGGTGTTCAATGCACTCTCCAGCTGTGATGTTTTTGTAAATTTTGTCCTCTCAGCATTGGATGACACCATCAGAATGTGTGCCAGAACTTCTGCCCCCGTGGTGGCTATATGCCGCTTGGTTTGGTTGCGCCAGTGGGCTGCTGACAACGCTGCCAAGAAGGCCCTCACTGGTTTTCCCTTTAAAGGACTGCGCCTGTTTGGGGACCACCTGGACCTTTTTGCCAAGGGAGGCAGGTTACCCCAGCGCAGGCGGCAATCTCAGCCCTTTCGGGGTCAGGGTTCCTTCTCCTCCCCTTACCGTGGTGCCAGACAGGGGAGCGGGGTTTCCTTTCCTGGGGCCCGGGGAGATTTCTGGGGTAGGGGCAGAGGACGTGGACGTCCTGGCTCCTCCTGGGGTCCCAAAGCAAAATCCTCTCCCAAGCCCCCTCAGGCATGATGGGGCGCCCTCACCCATCCGGGTGGGGGGACGGCTGCAGCACTTCGCTCACGTCTGAAGGCTTCATGTCTCGGACCGGTGGATTCAGGAGGTAGTGTCCTCCGGTTACAAGTTGGAGTTTGCTGCCTGTCCCCCTCCAAGATTCATCAGATCCCGGATTCCTTCTGGGCCCTGTGTCCGCTCAGGAGCTAGTGCAAGCAGTGCAAGGCCTCTTGGAGCTGGGGGTCATCTGCCAGGTCCCCTTAAGAGAAAAGGGCAAGGGCTTTTATTCCAACCTATTCACAGTACCCAAAAAAGGTGGTTCAGTCAGGCCCATCCTGGACTTGAAGATCCTCAACAAGTTTGTCAGGGGCAGGCGATTTCGCATGGAAACTCTGCGCTCTGCCATCAGTTCCCTGCGCCAAGGGGATTTCATGACTTCTGTGGACATCAAAGATGCTTACCTTCATATTCCTGTGTTCCCAGGTCATCAAAGGTTCCTCAGGTTCGCTCTGATGGATCAACACTACCAGTATGTGGCCTTACCCTTCGGCCTCACTTCAGCTCCCAGGGTGTTCACCAAGGTGCTGGCTGGCTTGATGTCTCTGCTCAGATGTCAGGGCGTCCGCGTGCTTCCCTATCTGGACGACATTCTCATCACTTCCCAGTCTCTACATCAGGCAGAGTTGGATACTCAGCTGGTGGTGTCCACTTTGGAGTCATTTGGATGGGTGATCAACCACCCCAAGTCCTCACTGTCCCCTTCCTTGGTAACTCCATTCCTAGGAATGAATCTGGATACAGTTCAGGCAAGGATCTTCCTTCCTCAACAGAAGGTGGACAGTCTGATTGCACAGGCTCAGTCCCTCCTAGCTTGTCCCCCATCCCTCCATCAGGCAGGGGATGCAGCTGGTGGGCCTGATGGTGGCATGCTTCGAAGCGGTCCCTTATGCTCAGTTCCACTTGAGGCCTCTGCAACTTCACCTATTGTCAGTATGGGACAAGGACCCAAGGACCCAGCGTCCCTGGACAGGGTCTGTGTGCTCTCCCCCCTGGTCAGGAGGTCCCTCTCGTGGTGGATGGACTCAAGCAACCTGTTGAGGGGCAGATCCTTTCTTGCCCCTTCCTGGGAGACGGTCACCACGGATGCCAGTCTGTCAGGTTGGGGGGGTTTCTGGAAGTCCTGCGGTTCCAGGGGAGGTGGGGCCCTCAGGAGGCCCACACACCTATCAATGTCTTGGAACTGCGGGCGATCAGGCTAGTTCTGGCTCACTTGACTACTCACCTTCGGGGCCTGCCTGTTCAGGTGCGCTCGGACAACTAGACTGCAATTGCCTACATCAATCATCAGGGAGGGACCCGGAGCAAGGGGGCCCTCCCTCCAGGAAGCGTCTCTGATCCTGACTTGGGCGGAGGCCAATGTCCCCTGCATATCAGCTGTGTACATCCCGGGGGTGGAAAATCGCCTGGCGGACTCTCTGAGCAGGGGGACCTCTCGCCAGGCAGAATGGTCCCTATGCAGCAGGGTGTTTCAATCTCTGTGTCACCGTTGGGGCCAACCAGATGTGGATCTGTTTGCGTCCCGCCACAATCACAAGCTCCCAGCTTTTGTCTTTCTGTCCCAGGATCCTCTTGCCTTAACCTTGGATGCGCTAGCAATGTCATGGCAGGATTTTCAGTTCCTGTATGTCTTCCCTCCAATCCCCCTGCTGGGCAGGGTTCTGCGCAAGATTGCTCTGGAAGGGGTACCAGCAATTCTGGTGGCCCCCAGGTGGCCAAGAAGAGTGTGGTTTGCAGTCGTGGTACAGCTGGCAGTAGATCAGTACGCTCTGCCCTTGGTGCCAGATCTGCTCACTCAGGGCTCCCTACGCCATCCCAATTTACAAACTCTGGCTTTGACAGCTTGGCTGCTGAAACCTCCATCTTGATGGAGAAGGGGCTGTCTTCCTCGGTTGTGGATACTTTGATTAAAGCTAGGAAGAAGTCTAACTCTTCCATTTATTACAGGGTTTGGCGTGCCTACATTGACTGGTGTGAGTCTAAGTCTGTTCCCTGTCGTGTGTTCTATATTCCCAGGATTCTGGAGTTCCTGCAGCATGGGTTGGAGATGGGGCTCCAACTCAGTACTCTGAAGGGTCAGGTTTCTGCCCTGGCTATTTTCTTCCAGAAGTCCTTTGCTCAGCACCCTCTGATCAGGACTGATGCTGCTTTTGGCCACAAAGTTCTTCAGGCAGCAGTGATTTAAACTGCCCGCTGTTGTTCTTGGGGATCCCACCCTACTTTATGGACACTGCTTTTGGATGTCCCAAGCGTAAAGAATATTAATGAAACCGGACATGCTTTATACTTGGAAAAATGCAATTCTGTGAGTACTCGCCTGTAGAATTGATTTTGTAGTATACAGCACGTCCTGTTTCACCCCTCCCTTGTTATCATTTTCTTGGTTACCTCTGTATGGTGATTTGTTCAAATTTTTGGTTGGGGTTCCTTCATTTTTGTTCTACCGGCTTCTTGTCTAACTGCTTTGTAACACTGGGAATTTGTGGGCGGTTCCTGTCCTTTTATAGGGCTGGGAGATGCCACAAGTCTTTTCTGCAGTCCACTGCACCACCTTGTGGCGGGATATTCCAAGCGTAAAGAATATTAGTGAAACAGGACGTGCTGTATACTACAAAATCAATTCTACTGGTGAGTACTCACAGAATTGTATTTTTTATGCTTTTGTTTGGTCGTCACGGTAAGCCTGCCAGCTTTAATGAAAGGCCATGTTTGTATTTTAGGCAATGGCTCCCAAAGTCTAAAATGGTTCCTCTTGGGATAGATGAAACAATTGACAAGCTGAAGATGATGGAAGGCCGCAACTCAAGCATTCGGAAAGCTGTCAAAGTGGCTTATGACCGTGCTCTGAACCATTTAAGCAGAGTTCAAGGAGATTCTGTTAGCGACTTCAGCGACATTGACTAATTGAGGGTGCTACTAAAAACACACCATGCCTCATGTACTCTTTAGCTTTATCTCTAACCTCTTCCTCTGAAAGAATGTACTGAGAACAGGTTTCCTAATCTATTTGGGGTGAAGATACGGTTTTGTATAGAAGCATGACTGATTGCTGCAGTTTGGGAGATTTTACCCTACAGTTAAAGGAGGAGCTTCCACTGATGTTGTTTTGTTGTGTTTATAGTGTTCATAATATGTATATAAATGTATATTGGGAAACACTTAACTTATTCTGACTTTGGCGTAGTAATTCCTATCAGGTGTAAGCCTGTCAAAAGCTTTTTTATTTGCTCTAAACTTAGATGTATAATTGTAATTTTTTAAGTTTGAAAGGGTTGAGCCTTAGCACCACTTTACATAAAGACAATGTTTTGTAAAACTTTGCTAGATTGGAAAATGGCTATGTTTAAAATATATTTAATGTACTGCTACCTAGCGTGTCATTCTCATATTTTGACTACTGTAAGTATTTTAAATGTGATTACCGTTGCAAAGAGTACAATGTACTATTAAATGTAACCCATTTTATTTTACCAGGGCATTGGAAGAATTAATTGGCCTTAATGTTGACACTCAAGTTACACATTTTGCTTCCTTATAGGAGAAAATGGTGGTGTAATAGACTGTAAAAAGACTGATAAAAATGGTGGATAGCAAACCAGGGTTTACGCTGCATAGGAAAATTCCTTTTACTAGAAAGAATTAAGGGTGATGTGCTTGGTTGGCGGGTAAAATACTTTTTTTATAATGCAGGATATATGCGACACCTTCTTTTGCTATCTACCATGTTTGTGTGGCTCAATACTGTCCTTATATTGCAATAATAATTTAAGGTATTTTCCCCCTAAATTAGGCCTCCCCCCAAGAAATTTGCTTTTCAGAATGATTTGGCAACACAAGGTTTAGAATTTTTATCTGCATGTCCGCATCAGTCTAGATCTAGAATGCCGGGTCTTTTTTATATCTTGTGTGTTAACACTGTTTAAAGTGGCTCAAAACCCAGGATTCTGATCGGGGATGTCCCACTATGTGAAACTTCTCAGGTGGCCGAAACAAATGCATTTCCTCACCTCTTCCCGGTCTCTCATCCGCGGCCGTTCATCCAATCAGCGTGCTCAGATCGCCTTACGTCAGCACGTCTAAGGCGAGCAGCTCTGAGCGCGCTGACGGCTGCATCCCCCTATACCCTCTAGCAGCGAGTGTGCCCCCGCCTGCCATTCACAAATGCCTGGTGTGGGCACGCGCCCTGCTAGAGGGATAGTGGGAATGCGGCTGCGGCACTTACCTTCTTTTCTGGTGGGGCATCCCGATTTTGGATGTCCGGGGTGGTGAATATAAGATTCCCGAGCTGATCGCCGTGGGGTTTGGGCCACTTTAAAGCCTTCTTTGGGCAAAGAAATACTATTCCAAGTATGCAGCACGCCCTGCTCCGGTAATGATTCATTACATCTGGGATATAGTCCACAAGAGGGCGCTTTACTGCAGAGATGGCAAAAAAGAGGCCCCTCCCGGTCCTTATATACCCGGGACCTCCCACTACATTCCCCAGTTTAGTCTCTGCAGTTGGGCTGCGAAGGTCAAGATGATGGCTTCTCTCCTCACAGGTAAGCCGGGCTGCACAGTCCTATTCCCACCCGTGCCATTAGTTACTCTGCCTCCCAGCCTTGGCTGCATGGTCGGGTGATGGTAGGCAGCACCTATTAGAGGTGCTTGTTATGGAGTGTTGCTCCACCGCAAATCCCCCACCAAAGGGTAGGCGGCACAGGTCTGTTGGTGAACCTGATATGGGATGCCTCGTCCGCTTGACCCTCAGCACATAAGCTAATGTGATTAGGGTCCTTATCCCTCTTTTCCCGTTGTCCGATTAGTCGGGGGGGGGGGGTCCGGTGTTCGTGTAGTGCATTCGACTTTGCTATTGTCTTTCACAGCATGTGTGTGTTTTCTGTGCTACCAGCGCTGGCACTCGCTCAGCGCTCCTTTCCTCCTCTCCTCCAGTATTACTAGAGCGTGTGTGTGTGTGTTTTTGAACGGGCCGCGCACGCTCAGTGGCGGCGGCGTGTCGGTGCCGTCATTGGTTGCCGGGGGCCGGGTTATTGGCTGTCTGGCCTCTCTGCTCGGTCCCTGTGTTCCGGGGGGGGGGGGCGGTGTAGCCTGAGGCGCTCCGCAGCCAGCCCGCCCCCTCCGGAGATGATCGGTGCCATCTTGCTGGGCTGCTTGTCTAGTGTGAGCTCTGCAGTTTTGAGAGTGCCCCCTGCGGGATTTTTTATTTCTGTTATGCTTATCCTTTTGTACAATTGTCATCTAATGTACTGTACATGCCATACTGAATGTGTGTTCTATGCTTATGTCTTTCAGGCTGGGACAACCTATTTAGAGGTTTCTCCCGTCATGGGCCCTAGGTTATACCGTTCCTAAATTGGGGGCTTAATTGTAAATCCTCCCACTAGCGGACATTTAAAGGGCATCCTGGGTAGCTGCACAGCGTAATTCCCATTGCGACTAAAAAAAAAAAAATTCACCACATGGAGACTTCTCAGGGTATTGTGCTCGGGGTCCCCTCGGGGCAAGCCCGGCTGTGTGTGGTGTGCGGGGCATTCCTTGGGGGCGATGATGTGCGGGTTTGTGTACCCTGTGCCCGGCAAGCGCTTGCTCGGCAATCTGGGCCCCATGTGCCTGAGACGGCACCCTCGGTCTCATCCCCCACGTCCCCGCGCCTGATTATGACCCTCAGTGTGATTAATACTAGTGGGGAGTCGCAATATGATGTTTCCGCCAAACTGACCAATATTGAGAGAATGATTGCTAGCTGTGCAGCCCGTAAGGCTCCAGCTAAAAGACGGCACGTGGCTCCCGATGCGCCGGCCTTTCCTTGATTTGTCTGACAATTTCCCTTCTTCGAGAGGGGTATAATTTTCAGATCTTTCTGACGATCAGCATTGCCTTGGCGCTGATGCCGGCTCAGAGCATTGGGATGCTGACGACACCCATAGATTCTGACTCAAATTTTTGAGGTACTTTCCATTTCCCCTCCTGCAGCGGCGCCTAAGCAGCAGTGGGAATTGTTTGGTACCGCAAAACCACGTTTGGAATTCCCAGAACAGACGCATTTTAATAATCTGATTCTCAGGGAATTGGAGCGGCCTAGCCAGCTTCCCGGTATCCCTAAGGGGTGGGATAGGAGGTATCCCTTCCCCTCGGATGTGGTCAAATGTTGGTCAACTCCCCCCGAGGTGGATGCCCCCGTCTTGGGGCTGTCTAATACTTCTGTTGTGCATTCCCCAGATTCCACTACCTTGAAGGATAGTGAGGACCGGCGTATTGACCAACTGGCCTCCCACGCCTTTGCTTGTGTAGGTTCGGCCTTGCGCCCGGTTTGTGCTTCCGCTGTTACGGCCGTGGCTATTAGGACCTTGGTCAGGGGCCTTCTGGACGGCTCCCATGAGGATCCTTCTAGTGCTCAATTTAGAGCCTTGTCACAATGTGAGCTGTTCATCTCCTATGTTCTCTCTGCCTTAGATGACACCATACGGATGTATAGCAGGAACTTGGCGTTGGTTGTCTCTATCCGCTGCTCGGTCTGGTTACGCCAGTGAGCCAGTGACAATGCTGCCAAGAAGGCTTTTACGGGGCTTCCCTTTAAAGGGTTGCGCCTGTTTGGTGATCGTTTGGACCTTTTTGCTAAGGGAGGTAAGTTACCCCAACGCAAAAAGCAGCCGCGACCCTTTCGAGGCTCTGGGTCCTTCACTCCCTCCTTTCGTGGGCCTAGGTCAGGAAGGGGGGTATCCTTTGCGGGGCAAAGGGGAGATTTCTGGGGCAAGGGCAGAGGCCGTGCCTGACCCGGATCCTCCTGGGGTGCCAAACCCAAATCCACTGCCAAGCCCGCTCAGCAATGAGGGGGCGCCCTCACCCGTGCGGGTGGGGGGGGGGGGGGGGGACGGCTGCGGCTCTTCGCACGGGGTCTGGGGTCAATGAGTCTCAAACAATTGGATTCTGGAGGTTGTCTCCTCCGGATACAAGCTGGAGTTCGCGGACTGGCCTCCTCCCAGATTCCTCAGGTCATGTGTTCCTACGGACCCTCAGGCAGCTCAGGGTCTGTTTCTGGCAGTACAAAACCTTCTGGCCATGGGGGTTGTTTGTCAGGTCCCCCCGGGAGAGAGAGGTCTGTGTTACTATTCCAATCTCTTTACAGTGCCCAAAAAGGATGGTTCCATCAGACCCATCCTGGACCTAAAACTTCTCAACAAATTCATCAGGACCAGAAGTTTTTGCATGGAAACTCTGCGCTCCACTATCGGCTCCCTGCGCCCGGGGGACTTTATGACTTCAATAGACATCAAGGATGCTTACCTTCATGTGCCGGTTTTCCCAGGGCACCAGCGGTTCCTCAGGTTTGCGGTGGAGGAACAACACTACCAATTTGTGGCACTTCCCTTCGGTCTCACCTCTGCCCCCAGAGTGTTTACCAAGGTGTTGGCAGGCGTGATGGCCCTTATCAGAGCCCGGGGTATTCGTATTCTTCCCTATCTGGACGACCTCCTCATTACGTCCCCTTCACTCCAACAGGCAGAATTGGACACCCGGACGGTGGTTGTGACCCTGGAAAGCTTCGGGTGGGTGATCAATTAACCCAAATCCTCACTCTCCCCGTCCCGGGTGACCGCCTTCCTGGGAATGACTCTGGATACTATTCAGGCCAGGATTTTCCTCCCTCAGCAGAAGGTGGACTCTCTTCAAGCTCTGATTCAATCCTTGCTGTCCAGCCCTCGCCCATCCATCCGGCAAGGGATGCAACTGGTGGGACAGATGGTGGCCTGCTTCGAGGCAGTTCCCTATGCGCAATTTCACAAGAGGCCTCCTCAGCTCCATCTTCTGTCAGCCTGGGACAAGTATCCCCTCTCTATGGATCAGGCCTTTTTTCTGTCTTCCCTGGTCCGGCGGTCCCTCCTGTGGTGGCTGGACTTGAGGAATCTTCTGGGGGGCAGATCATTTCTGACACCGTGCTGGGAGACGGTCACTACGGATGCCAGTCTGTCAGGTTGGGGGGGGGGCTACTGGAGAGCCCACCAATTCCAGGGGCTGTGGGGTCCTCAGGAGGCTCACGCCCCCATCAAAGTTCTGGAGCTGCGGGCGGTTTGGTTGGTGCTGGCGCAGCTGACGCCTCAACTACAGGGCCTGCTGGTTCAGGTTCGCTCCGACAATTGGACTGCAGTCGCTTACATCAATCATCAGGGAGGGACTCGGAGCAAGCGTGCCCTCAGGGAGGTGTTGTTGATTCTGTCTTGGGCCGAGGACAATGTCCCGTGCATCTATGCGGTTTACATTCCGGGAGCGGAGAATCTGAAAGCAGATTCCTTGAGCAGGGGGGCCTCTCGCCGAGGAGAATGGTCCCTCAACAGTGAGGTCTTCCTATCCCTCTGTCACAGGTGGGGGATGCCAGATGTGGATCTGTTTGCTTCTCGCCACAATCACAAGCTTCCAGCATTTGTCTCACTGTCCCAGGATCCTCTGGCAGTGGATGCCATGTCTCTGTCCAATCAGGACATTGTGCTTCTTCCTTGTGCCCTAATCCGGGTAATGACAAGGAGAGGGCCTTGCAGTCTCTGGACGTTGTCAGGAACTTGAAATACTACCTGGTGGCTACAGCGCCTTTCAGGAAGACGGACGCCTTGTTTGTGGTACCCTCTGGTCCTAGGAAGGGTTTGGCGCCGGTCAAGTCTACTATTAGTAAATGGATTCGTCAGGCCATTTTTAGGGCCTATTCTGCTAAAGGGAGTGATCCTCCTTTCCGAGTCACTGCTCATTCTACCCGTGCTGTTGGGTCCTCCTGGGCCTTTCAGCACCAGGCTTCTGTTGAACAAGTTTGTAAGGCTGCTACTTGGTCTTCTGTTCATACCTTTTCCAAGTTTTACAAGGTTGATGTTCGGGCCTCAGCGGATGCTGTTTTTGGCCGCAAAGTTCTGCAGGTGGCAGTGGTTTGAACTGCGCATTGTTGCCTTTTGGGATCCCCACCCGTTGTTGGACACTGCTATTGGATGTCCCAGACGTAATGAATCATTACTGGAGCAGGGAGTGCTGCATACTTGGAATAATACCATTCTGTGAATGCTCACCTTGTAGAATGGGTATTATAAGTATGCAGCACGCCCTGCTCCATCCCACACTGAGTTTTTATTCTTGGATCCTCTATATGGTGAATGTTTCCCGGTTAATGTTGTTAATCTTGTTATTGGCTTCTCCTGTTTCCCTTACTGCTTTTTTTATACGGGGAAATGTGGCAGGAGGTCCCGGGTATATAATGACCGGGAGGGGCCTCTTTTTTGCCATCTCTGCAGTAAAGCGCCCTCTTGTGGACTATATCCCAGACGTAATGAATCATTACTGGAGCAGGGCGTGCTGCATACTTATAATACCCATTCTACAAGGTGAGTATTCACAGAATGGTATTTTTCCTTCCTATGTGGCTAATTATGCCTGATCTGGTCTCTATTTACCCATCATTTTGAGTGGAGCCCCTTTAAAGCACTCACATTTCTCATTTAAGTCTTGCCATTGAAATCCTAAAAATTTGAGAGCTTGTTTGTAATTTTTGGTGTCATGCTGTGCATTCTGTTTAAAAGTTTTTCCAAAAAATGAACTCTGCAGGAAATGCTGGATAACTGCATTGTTTGTCTTTTGCACTCAGTTGCGGACAGTTTTCCCTATATTTTTAAGCTCCCATTATCATTTTTAAAGCGTGTTCATGTTTATATATTTTTAATATTTTGAAGGTAAGACAGTTCTTGGCACATTGTTTCTCTTTACAGACCCCTCCTCCACTACCTTTTTTTATTTTATAGATTTTATTTTTTTTTTTAATATGCGTGAATATATAGAAATTGGTGTGCCTGATTTGTTAATTTGCTTTAAACTGAGAATTTAATTTTGTCAAAATCTAATAACCTGTATTTTATATTACGGCACATAAATTTCAACTTGCTTTTCAAAATATATGCACCAGAACCTGTTACAGAATATAAAATGGCATTTTTTGATGGAAATGGGGTTTAAATTAACCTGTTAATAATTTAGAAAGCTTGGTAGCAATAGAACCTTTGGATACATTTTGTATGGTACATGTGATGTATATAGAATTAGTACTTTATTTTTATTTTCAAAACCTAAAGCATTATGTTAGGGGCATATATGTATGATGCATTTCCAGAGTTGCATTTTTATATTAAAATAAAAAAGTCAAGATTTTGATGTACTTGCACATTCTGGTTATTTGTGTGCCATCTATTTATTCACTATATGAAAAATACCTACTGTTCTAAATGCCTTTTTATTTGAGTGGGCTTTTGTGACACCCACCCCATATTTTAATTGCTGTATTCTGAATAGAAAATGACAGTTTTTATAGAGCCAATTCTGTTACCTGCAAATATTTGTCATCCCTATTAAAGAGATCCCTTCCCTTAAATTCCTATAAGGTTTTCTGGCCTTCCAACAAGGCCTGGGCCTCGACAAATGAGTCTTTCTCTCACTTCATTTCCATTAAAAATTAATCCATGGTGCACTGCAAAAGTACCAGAAGTGGTAGGTATCCAGTAGGCCACTTTTCAATAAGGAACCTGTTAGTGGACTTGTATGTTGCAGGAAGACTTGTAAACCTATTCTTGCCTATACCATACGAAAGGCAAGCCAGATTGTTGTCCCATTGTCTCGTCACGTTGCACGGTCTTAAAATCAATCCATTTTCCAAAATACCTTGTAGTTATTTGTAAAAGTATAAGAGCATTGGAGGTGCAGAGAAAAAGAGAAACTCTGGGTGTGGCACCAGCAATGTGATGTAAGCACACTGTGTGCTATACATAGATCATAGTAAAAAAAATAAGTGCATTGTTGGGCCTCTAGTTACTACTGCCAGCACATAGTGTGTTCAGAAAAAGGGGGTGAGAGATACTGCAGGCTAAGGGTGTCTCCAGCCTGCCAGTACATAGTGTGACCAGGGAGGAGGGTGGGGGTTTCATATAATCGGAACATCTAGGGAGGGAGTTAGGGGTGTTTCCGTTCTCGGTCTACTGAAGGTTGGTTGAAGAACCAGGTCAGTGGAGTAGAGACTGAAAGCGGGTTGAGTGATTTCTTCACTAAGTAGACCAACATAGCAGGAAGTTATGTAAGGTAAGCTACTGAAATGTATTTTTAACTTTTGACATGCCAATCACTTCAAGTTCTAGTATTGAGTGATTGTGGGCTGCTGATTGGATATTTCGTAAATGTTTCCTTATTCTCTGTGGCTCAGTGTTTAGTCCTTACATATGGGTTATGTACCATCTAACATGAGATGTAAATGCAGGCAATAGAGCTATTCATTCTTAATGTAAAGTCCAGGCCTCATTCGCAGAAGATCTGTTTCACTGTGATGGACACACACTGCCTGCTGACAGTATAAATGTAACCTTATTCTTAGTATACAATACGTCCTGCTCCAGATAGATTACTTACACTTGGGTTATCCTCCGCCAGATGGCGCTGCACTGCAAAGACATGTAAAACAGGCTCCTCCCGGCCCCTCAAATACCCGGGGACCTCCCACAAATCCCCAGATTTCTCTGCAGTGCTTACTGTGAAGACATGAAATTATCACTCTGTCGCAGGTGTTCGGGGCTATTAAAGCCTGCGGCCCTGTTGGACTATTCCCACCCGTCCTTCGTGTGATGTGCCTCCCAGCCTGGGCTGTGCTGGTCGGGTGAAGGTAGGCAGCACCATGTGTGCTTAAAGAGCCCTGTTTACCGCAGTCCCCCACCAAAGGGTAGGCGGTATAGGCTGATGGTGAGCCTTTATGGGATGCCCCTCCCGCATTATTGTCCCATGCCCTGGTAGCGGTGGGCCCTGTACAAAGGGCCGCCATCCTCCCTCATTCTCCCTGTAGCCATTCGGGGGAAAAAGAAGGGGGGGGGTGTGTGTGTGGATGTCAGTGTATTGCGATTACGTGCTTATGGCCTTTGTAATGTCTGCTTGGACTATTATATGTGGTGTCAACCACCGCGCTGACTTGTCTTTTTACACTGTAAAATGCCGCTGCCGTGCGCGCCTTTTCCTTCATTTGGATGTTCCGCGCCGGGCGGCGGCGTTACCTCAGACGCTTCTGCGTCCTCATTGGCTGCTTTTCGGTTGGACTTCGCGCTCTTTGGGGGGGGCGGGGCCTGGCATGGCGCGCCCCGCGTCACTGCTCGCTCTGGCCCGCCCTTCGAGGTACTCGGCGCCATGTTGTCAGGTCGCGCGCACGTGTGACGTTCTTGCTTACCGTGGTCCGTAAGTGCCCTCGCGGGCGGCTTTATACTCATTGTAGTGTGTTCGGTTCTGACACCCTTTCTTCTCATTGTGTCTTTCAGAGGGTGAATCCATTGGCTTCTCCCGGCCCGGTGTAATTGATAGTCGGGCCTTGTAAAATTACTCCCACTTCCCTAGCGGGTCATTAGGGCATCCAGGGTTGCTTTATAGCGTCAATCCCTACTGGCATATTGTGCCTAATAATCACCATATGGAGGCATCTAAGGATAATGTGACCGGGGTCCCTTTGGGACAAGACCGGCGGTGTATGGCGTGTGGACAACCTCCATGTTGATGCTGACAAAGCATGGGTCTGCGTACCCTGTGCTGAGCAAGCGCTGGCTTTGCAATCTGGCCTACCAGTGGCTGCACCTCGCTTCACTTCACCTTCTCCCCCAAGCTTAAATCTCACTCCTGCTGAGTTGCATACAAGTGGGGATTCTCAGCCTGATGTGTCTTCTGGACTACTGCTGAGCAGATTATTGCGAGGTCCTTAGCGCGTAAGGGCCCTGGTAAGAAGCGGCACCTGACGCCTTATGATACTGTTTTCCTTATGGGATCTCAGGAGTTTATGAATCTGTGTGGCTATACCCCTTCTGATGAAGGAGAGCTCTTTTCTGACTCAGGCTCATCTGATGAGAGACCAAAGGGTCATGACGATTCTGGCTCTGACCCCTGGGCCCCGGATGACACTGACAGATTATTGACTCAGATCTTTGAGGTTCTGTCTATCTCTCTCCCTGGTGAGGCTCCCAGTCAAAGAGGGGAGCGCTTCCATACAGCAACATCACGTTTGGAATTCCTAGAGCAGGCACATTTCCATTCCCTTGTGCTCAAGGAATGGGAGTGCCCCAGTAAACTTCCCGGGGTTCCAAGGGATTGGGATAGGAAGTATCCCTTTCCACCTGAGGTGGTTAAATGTTGGTCATCCCCCCCCCCCCCCCCCGAGATGGATGTCCCGATAATGGGGCTATCTAACACCCCTGTCATACATCCCCCTGATTCTACTACCCTGCGGGATGCTGAGGACCGGCGCATTGACCTGCTGGCCTCCCACGCCTTTGCATGTGCAGGGACGGCGCTGCGCCCGGTCTGTGTTTCTGCCATTACTGCTGTGGCCACTAGAACCCTTATCAGAAATATGCTTGATAGTGCCCCTGACGATCTCCCTTGTGAGGTGTTTAATGCACTCTCCAGTTGTGATGTGTTTGTAAATTTTTTCCTAGTAGCATTGGATGACACCATCAGAATGTGTGCAAGAACTTCTGCCCTCGTGGTGGCTATACGTCGCTTGGTCTGGCTGCGACAGTGGGGTGCTGACAATGCTGCGAAGAAGGCCCTTGCTGGGCTTTCCTTTAAGGGGCTACGTCTGGGGCTCGCCTGGACCTGTTTGGTAAGAGAGGTAAGTTACCCCAGCGCAGACGGCTGTCTCGGCCCCTTCGGGGCCAGGGCCCCCCTTCCATCCCCCACCATGGTGTTAAACAGGAACCGGGGGTGTCCTTCGTGGGGGCTCGCGCAGCTCCCTGTCCCAGGAGCAGAAGACAACACCCTGGCTCCTCTGGGGGGGCCATGCCCAAATCCTCTCCCAAGTCCCCTCAAGCATGATGGGCCGCCCTCACCCGCCTGGGTGAGGGGATGGCTGCGACACCTTGCTTAGGTCTGGAGGCATCACGCCTCGGACCGGTGGATTTAGGAGGTAGTGTCCTCCGGCTACAAGATGGTGTTTGCTGTGCGCCCCCCCCCTAAGATTATCTGGTCCCTGGTTACTCCTGGTCCCTGCTTCTGCTCAGGTGCTGGCGCAGGCCGTGCAAGTTCTGCTGGGTCGGGGGGTCATTTGCAGACTTCCCTTAACAGACAGAGGCAAGGGACCCTACACCAACCTTTTCACAGTTCCCAAAAAAGATGGGTCAGTCTGGTCCATTCTGGATGTACAGATCTTCAGCAAATTGTCAAGTACAGGCGCTTTCCTCATGGAAACTCTGCGCTCGGCCATCTGCTCCTTGCGACCCGGGGGCTTCATGCCGTTTGTGGATATCAAAGATGCTTACTTGCACATCCTTGTGTTTTCAGGACACCAAGACTCCTTAGATCCACGTTGGAAGATCAACACTGCCAATTTGTG
Source organism: Gastrophryne carolinensis (assembly GCA_027917425.1). NCBI lineage: Eukaryota > Metazoa > Chordata > Amphibia > Anura > Microhylidae > Gastrophryne > Gastrophryne carolinensis. The sequence goes on from CM051238.1 coordinate 219,942,898, forward strand.
GCCTTCCCATCTGGCCTCTCTTCAGCTCCCAGAGTGCTCACCAAGGTGCTGGCGGAGGTGATGTCTCTGATGAGGCCAAGGAGCGTCCACGTGCTGCACTACCTGGACGTCCTCATCACTTCCCAGCCTCTACATCTGGCAAAGTTGGATACTCAGCTGGTGGTGTCCATTCTGGAGTCATCTGGATGGGTGATCAGCCACCCCAAGTCCTCACTGTCCCCTTCCTTGGTAACTTCATTCCTAGGAATGAATCTGGACACAGTTCAGGCAAGGATATTCCTTCCTCAGCAGAAGGTGAATAATCTGCTTGCACAAGCTCAGTTCCTCCTAGCTGTCCCCGTCCCTTCACCAGGCAGGGGATGCAGCTGGTGGGCCTGATGGTGGCATGCTTCGAAGCGGCCCCTTGTGCTCAGTCCCTCTTGGGGCTTCTGCAACTTCTCCTATTGTCTGTATGGGACAAGGTCCCAGCATCCCTGGACAGGGTCTGGGTGTCTTCCCCCCTGGTGAGGAGGTCCCTCGTGTAGTGGATGGACTCAAGGAACCTATTGGGGGGTGGTCACCACGGATGCCAGTCCATCAGGTTGGGGGGGTTCTTCTGGAAGTCCCTGCGGTTCCAGGGGAGGTGGGGCCTTGGGAGGCCTATTCACCTATCAATGTCTTGAAGCTGTGAGCAATCAGGTTAGTTCTGGTTCGTTTGACTACTCATTTTCAGGGCCTGCCTGCTCAGGGGCGCATGGTCACTCTGATGGCAGTTGCCTACATCAATCATCAGGGAGGGACCCGAAGCAAGAGGGTCCTCCAGGAAGTGTCTCTGATTCTTATCTGGGTGGAGGCCAATGTTCCTTGCATTCAGTGGTATACATTCCGGTGGGGGGGGGGGGGGTCCCTCTGCAACAGGGTGTTCCAATCTCTGTATCACCGTTGGGGCCAACCTGATGTGGATCTGTTTGCGTTCCGTCACAATCGCAAGCTCCCGGCCTTTGTCTTCCTGTCCCAGGATCCTCTGGCCGTGCCCATGGATGCCTTAGTAATGTCATGGCAGGACATTCATTTTCTGTATGCCCTTTCTACATTCCCCCTGCTAGGCAGGGTTCTGCGCAAGATTGCTCTGGAAGTGGTTCTGGTGGCCTCAGGTGGCCAAGAAGAGTGTGGTTCGCAGACGTGGTGCAGATGGCAGTAGATCAGTGCTTTCTGCCTGGGGTGCCAGATCTGCTCACTTAGGACCCCTTACGCCATCCCAATTACAAACTCTGGCCCTGACGGCCTGGCTGCTGAAACCTCCATCTTGATGGAGAAAGGTTTGTCTACCTCTATGGTCCATGGTGAAGGCTAGGAAGATGACTTCTTCTTCCATCTGTTATAGGGTATGGCGTACCTACATTGACTGATTGAGTCTTGGTCTCTTCCCTGTTGGGTGTTCTCAGTCCCCAGGGTTCTGGAGTTTTACTGCATGGGTTAGAGTCGGTCTCTAACTCAGTACTTTGAAGGGTCAGGTTTCTACCCTGTCTGTCTTCTTTCAGTAGTCTTTTGTTCAGCATTCCTTGATTAAGACTGCTTTTAGGGGGTTGCTCATGTGCGTTCCCCACGACAACCTATGGTCCCTGTGTTTGGGATTTGGAATTGGTCTTGCCTGCCTTGCAGGGTGCTCCCTTTGAACCTGTGCAGGATGCTGACTTGGCCTTTCTTACGCTCAAGGTTGTGTTTCTGGTAGCTATCACTTCTGCCAGGCGTGTGTCTGAGTTGGTGGTGCTGTCCATCCAGCCCCCCTACTTTGGGAGGCACCAGGACAAGGTGATGTTTCGTTTCAAACCTGATTTTCTGCCTAGAGGTAGTGTCTGCCTTTCATTTGAATCAGGATATTGTTCTTCCTTCTTTGTGCCCTAACCATAACAATGCTAAGGAGAGAGTTTTGCACTCTTTGGATGTGGTTAGGTGTCTGAAGTAATATCTGGTGGCTATTGCACCTTTCAGGAACACTGATGCTCTTCTTGTGGCCCCTTCTGGTCCTAGGAAGGGTTTGGCTCCTGCCAAGTCTATTATCAGCAAGTGGATTCGTCAGGCTGTGATTCAGGCCTGCTCTGCTAAGGGGAAGAATCCTCCCTTCGCCTTATTTCTCATTCTACTCGTGCTATTGGTGCCTCTTGGGCCTTCCAGCACCAGTCTTCTGTTGAACAAGTTTGCAAGGCCACTACTTGGTCTTCTGTTCGTACCTTTTCAAAGTTTTACAAGGTTGATGTTAAGGCCTCAGCTGATGCTGTTTTTGGCCGCAAGGTTTTGCAGGCAGCAGTGGTTTAAACTGTCTGCTGTTATCTTTTTTATTGGGGATCCCACCCTACTTTTTGGACACTGCTATTGGATGTCCCAAGTGTAAGTAATCTAGCTGGAGCAGGACGTACTGTATACTAAGAAAAATACAATTCTGTGAAATACTCACCTGTACAATTGGTATTATAAGAATACAGTACGTCCTGCTCCACCCCACCCTGTTTTTTTGCATTATTCTGGATCCCCTGTATGGTGAGTGTTATCATTGTTATAGTTACCAGTTTTTGGTTGTTAAATTCTCCCGGCTTCTTTTTCACTGCTTTTCAATGCTGGTGATTTGTGGGAGGTCCCTGGGTATTTGAGGGGCCGGGAGGAGCCTGTTTAACATGTCTCTGCAGTGCAGCGCCATCTGGTGGAGGATAACCCAAGTGTAAGTAATCTATCTGGAGCAGGACGTACTGTATACTTATAATAACAATTCTACAGGTGAGTATTTCACAGAATTGTATTTTTGACTTTAGCATTGCATTTTTCAAATGATATGTGATATTGTCAGCTGAGTCCCTTAGGTGTCACTGTTAAAATAGCAGACCACTCTATTAAGTTGCTGAGAGGACAGGCTGATGGATCCTATCCCTAGCCTCAGGCCCGCAGGGGTAAACATGGAGTGGTTTCCTTCCTGCCACCTCTACATCGAGGGTAGTCGTTCATCCATGGGGCCTGCTGCCTTTGTTTCATTTGCAGAAGGGAATGCGCTAGCAGGACACCTTTCCAGGTCTCTGCCTCACTGAGGGGAAGGTTTACGAACTATGTAATTATGCTTAAAAAGAACCAATATCCTTGCACAGTTGGAGGAAAAAAACTCCCCAAAACTCACTTGCCAAAAGTCTGCATGCATGATACTGAATCATTGTCTGCATTAACATTTGCCCCTGCAAAGACCCAAAGCCCAAACACTGCCTCGCTGCTTTTGTCCTGGTAGAGGCCATTGTGGAGCTTCCTTTACCAGAATCCCAGCCATGATTTTGCCTGGATTTAACGGACAATAACTCACAATGCACAGCGTCGGGACACCCACCACCACCAAACAGCCTGCAGCTTCTTGGGATGCCATTGTGTTTGTAAAAATGACACTAGCAGTAGGTAGAAAAAAATGGAATGGATTTTTGTGCAGCAATCTGAATTGCCCTGGGGAGGGATGCATATGAGCAGTGTTTATTGTAAGGGTGTTGGTCAAATTTAAGGAATTTCAGGGGGGATTAAAGGGATGCCTACTTGTGGCGTCCTACTACTCTCTCCTATCCTGTCCTCTCCTCTGAACAGCTCTTCTCCTTACTTTCTTTATCTTTGCAAGTAGTTCAGGTCTGCGCAAAAGACTTGTACCACTTGTAGCTTCTGGGTTCTTTTCCTCTGCCTGTTATTAGCAAGTACCTTCCCACTTTTGGTGCCTGCAGACAATATCCCCGGTTGCTCCCATGGGTCACTGCAAGAAAGGGGTTTCTGCAGGTGGAGTCTGTGTACCTGAGATTCACAGGCAGTTTCACTATTGATGGGATTGTCCATGCATAAAAACAAAAATGTTAATGCTCTATTCTAAGTATGCAGCACGTCCTGCTCCAGATAATGATTCATAACAGATGGGAATTACCTCCGCCAGAGGGCGCTGGACTGCAGAGATGGCAAAAAGAGGCCCCTCCCGGTCCCATATATACCCGGGACCTCCCACAAATTCCCCTGTTTCTTCTCTGCAGTCAGCTGCGAAGGACAAGAGTGATGGCGCCTCTGTTCGCAGGTGAGCAGGGCTTATCAGCCCGTGGCCCTGTAGAACTATTCCCACCCGTTCCATTTCTTCATTTATGCCTCCCAGCTTTGGCTGCACCTTTTACAGGTGTTTTAGGAGCCTTGCTCCAACCGCAATCCCCCACCAAAGGGAAGGCGGTGCAGGCTTATGGTGAGCCCGATTTGGGATGCCCCTCGCCCCCTGGGTGGGCCTCTGCTAGCTGGTCGCCGCCCCCCCCTCCTCTCGCTGTCTCGCTCGTTGGTGTGTGTGTGTGTGTTTAGTATAGTGTGTATTTGTGCCTTTTTTGCTGTCACTATTCTGGGCTCCGCACCCGGGCTTTTACTCTGTCAGTTTACGGTTTTAAATCTGACGCGCAAGCCTTTCGGAATTTCCACGGTCAGTGACGTGACTGCAGGCGCTGCTGCGCCCCTATTGGCTGGCCAGTCACGCGTTAGGCCTTCACGCTTTCTTGGAGGCGGAGCTTATCGGGCAGCTCGCTCTGCGTCGTTCTCCCTGCGGCCCGCCCCTTGAGTTACCCAGCGCCATTTTGGGCTCTTCCTCTGGCGTGACCTGTGACTCTCCACCGCGGTCCGTGAGTTCCCCTGCAGGCTTATGTATTTGTCAAGTGTTTATTCTGTATGCTTATGGGGTGTCATCTTTTGTGTCTTTCAGGCGGGAAAAACTGTATAGAGGTTTCTCCCGGTCCTACCCCCTCTATTAGTTGCTAAAACTTTATTAGAGGCCTGATTAGTAGAATCCTCCCACTTCCCTGGCGGACCTTTGGGGCATCCCGGATTGCTTTTACAGCGTAATTCCTATTGGCCCACTATAATCACCATATGGAGACTTCACAAGATACTGTGCTCGGGGTCCCCTCAGGACAAGCCCGGCTGTGTGTGGCGTGTGGGGCATCCCTTGTAAGTGATGTGTGGGTCTGTGTACTCTGCGCCCAGCAGGCGCTTGCGCTGCATTCTGGGCTATCGGTGACTGGGCCTGCGCCCACTATGTTTTCACTTACTCCCCCTCGCCTGAATTTGACTCCCAGTGAGCTGAACACTAGTGGGGAGTCTCAACCTGATGTGTCTTCTAGGCTGGCTAACATTGAGAGGTTGATTGATAGCTCTGCTGGCCGTAAGGCCCCGGCTAAGAGGCGGCATGTGGCGCCTGGTGCGTCCGTTTTCCCTATGGAAACGGAGGATTTTCTGGACATGACTGACTATACCCCCCTTGAAGAGGGGGAATTGTTCCCGGATTCAGAGCTGTCTGATGATCAGCATTACAGTGGTGCTGACCCTGGCTCTGATCCCTGGGATGCTGATGACACCAATAGACTTTTGACTCAGATTTTTGAAGTGCTCTCTATTTCCCTTCCTGCTGCTGCTCCCAAACAGCAGGGGGAATTGTTTAATACTGCTAAGCCACGTTTGGAATTTCCAGAACAGGCCCATTGCAATAAACTTGTTCTCAAAGAGTGGGAACGTCCCAGCCGGCTTCCCGGAATCCCTAAGGGCTGGGATAAAAAGTATCCCTTTCCCACCGAAGTGGTTAAATGTTGGTCAACCCCCCCCCCCCCCCCCCCCCCCCCCCGGAAGTGGATGCTCCAGTCTTGGGGTTGTCCAACACTTCTGCTGCTTCTGCTATTACTGCTGTGGCTATCAGGACTCTCCTCAAGGGTCTGCTGGAAAGTGCCCCTGATGATGCTTCTAGTGCCGTATTCAGGGCCTTGTCACATTGTAAGATTTTTATTGCTTATATCCTTTCTGCTCTAGATGACACCATTAGGATGTGTAGTAGAACCTCAGCCTTGGTGGTTGCTATACTCCGCTTTGTTTGGCTGTGCCAGTGGGCAGCTGACAACGCTGCTAAGAAGGCTCTCATGGGGCTCCCTTTTAAGGGGCTGCGCCTATTTGGTGATCCCTTGGACCTGTTTGCTAAGGGAGGTAAGTTACCCCAGCGTAAGAAACAGCCACGGCCCTTTCGGGGTTCAGGCGCCTTTACCCCCTCCTTCCAAGTCTGGGAGAGGGGTATCCTTTGCGGGGCACAGGGGTGACTTTTGGAGCAGAGGCAGAGGACGTGCCCGTCCAGGAGCCTCCTGGGGCTCTAAGCCCAAGTCTGCCACCAAACCCGTTCAGCCATGATGGGGCGCCCTCACCCATCCGGGTGGGAGGGACGGCTGAGGCTCTTCGCTCATGTCTGGAGACAACAGGTCTCAGACCGGTGGATTCTGGAGGTGGTGTCTTCTGGCTACAAGATAGAGTTTGCTGCCTGGCCGCCCCCAAGGTTCCTCAGGTCTCGGATACCTCAAAATCCCCTGGCAGCTCAGAGTCTGTTTCTGGCTGTGCAAAACCTTCTGGACATGGGGGTCATCTGTCAGGTCCCTCTTTGGGAAAGGGGTCAGGGCTATTATTCCAATCTTTTCAGTGTCCAAAAGGGATGGCTCAATCAGGCCCATCCTGGACTTAAAACTTCTCAACAAATTTATCAGAACCAGGCACTTTCGCATGGAGACCCCTGCGCTCAGCTGTCGGCTCGTTGCGCCCGGGGGACTTCATGACCTCCATAGACATCAAGGACGCGTACCTTCATGTTCCAGTCTTCCCAGGGCATCAGACATTTTTCAGGTTCGCACTGGAAGACCAGCATTACCAATTTGTAGCTCTGCCCTTCAGTCTCGCCTCGACTCCCAGAGTCTTCACCAAGGTGCTGGCAGGTGTTATGGCTCTCCTCAGAGCTCAGGGCATTCACATTCTTCCATATTTGGACGACCTTCTCATCGTTTGTCGGTCTCTCCATCAGGCAGAACGGGATACCCAGCGGGTGGTGACCATTCTGGAGTCGTTCGGCTGGGTGATCAATCACCCCAAATCTTCCCTATCCCCATCTCTGGTGACTTCCTTCCTGGGCATGAATCTGGATACTGTTCAGGCCAGGATCTTTCTTCCTCAGCAGAAGGTGGACTCTACTCTGCAAGCTCTAGTTCACTACCTTCTGTCATGCCCTCACCCCTCCATCCGGCAGGGGATGCAGCTAGTGGGACAGATGGTGTCCTGCTTCGAGGCAGTTCTCTATGCGCAGTTTCACATGAGACCTACATCGCCTCTCAGTCTGGGACAAGAGTCCCCTGTCTCTGGATCAGGCTTTCGTTCTTTCCCCTCTGGTCCGGCGGTCCCTCTTGTGGTGGCTGGACTCGAGGAACCTGTTGAGGGGCAGATCCTTCCTGGCCCCCTGTTGGGAGACAGTCCCCACGGATGCCAGTCTGACAGGTTGGGGGGGCTTCTGGAAAACCTACAATTCCAGGGGCTGTGGGGCCCTCAGGAGGCCCATGCTCCTATCAACATCCTGGAACTAAGGGCGGTCAGGTTGGTTCTGGCCCATTTGACTCCTCACCTTCAGGGATGGCCGGTCCAAGTACGCTCAAGACAACCAGACGGCCTACATCAATCATCAGGGAGGGACTCGGAGCAAGAGTGCCCTCAGGGAAGTGTCCATGATTCTCTCTTGGGCGGAGGACAATATCCCTTGCATTTCAGCTGTGTACATTCTGGGGGTGGAGAATCTGGAGGCAGACTTTCTGAGCAGGGGGACCTATCGCCTGGGGGAATGGTCTCGCAGCAGCGAGGTCTTCCAATCCCTGTGTCTCCGTTGGGGGGTGCCGGATGTGGATCTGTTTGCATCTCGCCACAACCACAAGCTCCCAGTCTTTGTTTCTCTGTTGCAGGATGCCGTGGCCGTGGATGCTCTGACTCTATCCTGGCAGGGGTTCCCTCTCCTGTATCTGTTTCCTCCATTCCCCCTGCTGGGCAGGATTCTGCGCAAGTTGGGTCAAGATAGGGTGCCAGCAATTCTGGTGGCCCCCCGCTGGCCAAGACAGGTGTGGTTCGCAGACATCGTACAGCTAGCAGTAGAACAGTACGCTCTGCCCATGGTCCCGGACCTTCTCACTCAGGGACGGCTTTGCCATCCCAGGCTTCTGTTGAACATGTTTGTAAGGCTGCTGCTTGGTCTTCTGTTCATACCTTTTCCAAGTTTTACAAGGTTGATTTTCCGGCCTCAGCTGATGCTGTTTTTGGCCGCAAAGTTCTGCAGGCGGCAGTGGTTTGAACTGCACGTTGTTGCTTTTGGGTATCCCACCCTCTGTACGGACACTGCTATTAGATGTCCCATCTGTTGTGAATCATTATCTGGAGCAGGACGTGCTGCATACTTAGAATAATACAATTCTGTGGTTACTCACCTTGTAGAATTGGTATTATAAGTATGCAGCACGTCCTGCTCCACCCCACCCTGATTGCTTTATCTTGGATCTTCTGTACGGTGATTGTTATCCTTGTTAAGTTGTTACTGGTTATTTGCCCTTCCTGGTTCTCCTTACTGCTTTTCAAAATGGGGAATTTGTGGGAGGTCCCGGGTATATATGGACCGGGAGGGGCCTCTATTCTTAGTATACAGTACGTCCTGCTCCAGATAGATTACTTACACTTCGGTTATCCTCCGCCAGATGGCGCTGCACTGCAGAGACATGTAAAACAGGCTCCTCCCGGACCCTCAAATACCCAGGGACCTCCCACAAATCCCCAGATTTCTCTGCAGTGCTTACTGCAAAGACATGAAATTATCACTCTGTCACAGGTGAGCGGGGCTATTAGCCTGCGGCCCTGTTGGACTATTCCCACCCGTCCTTCGTGTGATGTGCCTCCCAGCCTGGGCTGCGCTGGTCGAGTGAAGGTAGGCGGCACCATGCGTGCTTATGGAGCGCTGCTCCACCACAGTCCCCCACCAAAGGGTAGGCGGTATAGGCTGATGGTGAGCCTTCATGGGATGCCCCTCCCGCATTATTGCCCCATGCCCCGGTAGCGGTGGGCCCTGTACAAAGGGCCGCCATCCTCCCTCATTCTCCCTGTAGCCTTCGGGGGGGGGGGGGAAAGAGAGGGGGGGGTGTGGGTGTCAGTGTATCGTGATTGCGTGCATATGGACCTTTTGTAATGTCTTTTTGGACTAGTAAATGTGGTGTCAGCCGCCGCGCTGACTTGTCTTTTTACTCTTGCAAATGCCGCCGCCGTGCGCGCCTTTTCCTTCATTTTGATGTTCCGCGCCGGGCGGCGGCATTACCTCAGACGCTTCTGCGTCCTCATTTGCTGCTTGTCGGTTGGACTTCGCGCTCTTCAGGGGGCGGGGCCTGGCCTGGCGCGCCCCGCGTCACGGCTCGCTCTGGCCTGCCCTTCGAGGTACTCGGCACATGTTGTCAGGCACGCGCGCGTGTGACCTTCTTGCTTACCGTGGTCCGTAAGTGCCCTCGCGGGCGGCTTTATACTCATTGTAGTGTGTTCGGTTCTGACACCCTTTCTTCTCATTGTGTCTTTCAGACAGGTGAATCCATTGGCTTCTCCCAGCCCGGTGTAATTGATAGTCGGGCCTTGTAAAATTACTCCCACTTCCCTAGCGGGTCATTGGGGCATCCAGGGTTGCTTTATAGCGTCAATCCCTACTGGCATATTGTGCCTAATAATCACCATATGGAGGCATCTCAGGATAATGTGACTGGGGTCCCTTCGGGACAAGACCGGCTGTGTATGGCGTGTGGACAACCTCATGCTGACGCTGACAAGGCATGGGTCTGCGTACCCTGTGCTGAGCAAGTGCTGGCTTTGCAATCTGGCCTGCCAGTGGCTGCACCTCGTTTCATTACTCCCCCCAGCTTAAATCTCTCTCCTGTTGAGTCGCATACTTGTGGGGATTCTCAAGGCCTGATGTGTCTTCTAGACTGCCTACTGCTGAACAGATTATTGCGAGGTCTTAAGCGCGTAAGGGCCCTGGTAAGAAGCGGCACTTGACGCCTTATGTTACTGTTTTCGCTATGGGATCTCAGGAGTTTATGAATCTGTGTGGCTATACCCCTTCTGATGAAGGAAAGCTCTATTCTCAGTGTGCCACACACCCCGCTTCACTTTAAATATTCTTCACGATTGGGTTACTCACCGCCAGGTGACGCTGTTGCAGAGAGGAAGTCTTGTAACGAGCCCCCTTCCGGCCTATATATACCTGGTACCTCCCATTTATCACCAGTGCATGGCGACAAGACAGAAGAATGAAGTCTCCTGCTTGCAGGTAGCCGGGGTCTTACCCCGGCACCCCCTTTGGTCTATTTCTGCCCGGTTTTGATTGTTTGTTACCTTTGGGGTTAAATGAAAGCCTCCCAGCCTAGGCTGCTCACTGGGCAATTGGTAGATGGCACTATAGGTGCCTAGGAGCTTATCTCCTCCGCTCGACCCCCTGTTTTGGGGGCAATGCGGCTGTCCGGCATGGTGATCCGGATTTGGGATGCCCCTGTCCCCAGGTTCCCCTTGCTCTCCCGTTACGGTCCCTTCTCCCTTCACTATGGGGGGGGGGGGTGGAGGGATGTGTATTTGCATGTGTGTTTTACTGTATGTTATTTGCATGTATGTTTGACTTATGTTACACTTGTCAAGTGGCACCACAAGCAAGGGTGCACTTGGCTTGACTGTTTCCTCCTTATATTGCATGTTGTATCCCCTCTGGCAGTTCTGCCATTTGTGCTGGCCTGCATGGCAGAGTTTGGGTCAGCTTTAGGGCCGGGGTGGGCCGCGCTGTGCAGGCTTGTTTGAGGCTGTTTGCGTCCTTTCTACAGGTGTTACCGCTCCCCTCCCCCTCCCCCTTGTCTCCCCTCTTAATTGGCACCGCCGTTAGGCGGCCCGCGTTATCAGCACCATTGCAGCACAGGCTGCCTAGTTAGCTTTTTTGGCTCCCCCCACCCCCCTCCATCTACTGAGGGCGTTGCGCGCCTCTTGTGTTGCGGCACCGCCGTCAGGCGGGCCGCACTGTTTGAATTTGGAGGGGGGCGGGGCCCGGTTGACGCCAGAGGGGGGGCGTGGTCACGGCAGCGGCGTCACGGCCCCAGCCGCACTTCCTTCCCTTCATTAGGAAGACAGGTGCGGGGCTCTCGGCCGCACTTGTGTTTTACCTCCACGGCCGCTACTGACGCTACTACCTCTACTGCCGCTATTGCCGCCATTGCGGCTACTGCTGCTACTGCCGATGCTGACATTTCTGCTGGTCGGGTGCCTTGGCTTTTTAGCCTCACTTGGGCAGGTAAGCGGCCTCACCTTGCGTGGGGCCGTCCATTATTATCATGACTGATTTTTATTTAAAAAAAAAAAAAAAAAGAGAAACTATATATATAAGAAGAGGAGGAAAAATAGAAGTCAAGTTTTCTTTTGCCTCTTTAAAGCACTCTGGTGTGCATTATCATGTGTTACTTTGTTGCATGAATGTTGGATTGCATGCTGCCACTTGTTTTTCTGGGGGTCTTACTATTGGTTTTTCTTCCCCCACAGATCCTGGTATTCCCTCAACACAGTGGCCTCCCGGTTCTATTATACCTGGCTAGTCCTTTTTCTCTAAATATTACCAAAAAAAAAAAAAAATATATATATATATATTTATTAAATTAATTATTTTAAAGGGGATCTTTATTATAAATTAAATCCTCCCTCCCGAGACATTAACATAAAGGGGCATCCTGGGTGGCTTATGCCTTAAACCCAGGGTTTTGCGAATACCATAAATCACCATATGGAGGCTTCCGATAATACCGGAAATGGTTCTTCTGGGCCATCCAGGTTGTGTGGGGGCTGCGAGACTCCGCTCCCAGGCGATGTTATATTATGCATTCCTTGTGCAAGGCAGAATATTGCGCGTCAGTCCATCGCTCCGGCTGCTGGCTCTTCGCAACTTCCATCATCCCCTACCCCTCCCTCCCTGTTCCGGACCCCGTGTGACATTGTCAAGGGTGGGAATTCGCAATCCGAGGTGTCTGCACGATTGTCCAACCTCGAGAAGATATTTTCCGTCAAAGCAGGGTTGAAGGCCACTGCGAAACGGAAGCACCTTTCTCCTGTACCTCCGGCTTCACAGGATGAGGTATGTGAGCCTGTGGATTGGTCCGATTGCTCCCTGGACGAGGAGGGGGAATTCCTGGTGGAGTTAGATGAGCCTGCAGATCAGCTTGAGGTTCATGCTATTGGCGATTCGACTGCGGGGGTTTCCCTTGACACCCCCTCCATTCTGGCTCAAATGTTTGAAATTTTGAATTTAGATCCGCCTGAGGCTGTCACCCTGCCAAAGGGTCAGTTGTTTAATGTGCCTCAGCCGCGTTTGGTTTTTCCCAGACAACAACACTTTGAGAGGGTTGTGCTTAAGGAATGGGAACATCCCACGCGGTTAACTGGGATACCTTCCAGTTGGGAGAAACGTTATCCTTTTCCGCCAGAATTGGTGAAGCTTTGGTTGGTTCCCCCTGACATCAATCACCCTGTGCTAGGGCTCTCTAGCACGGCTATGGTGCAGTCTTCTGAGACCACTGCCCTTAAGGATGGTGAGGATCGTCGGATTGACCAGTACGCTCGCCATGGTTTTATTAGTGCCGGATCAACTATGCGCCCGGTGTTTGCTTCGGCGCTTCTTCTATTGGCGGTTAGGTCTGTTATTCAGGATCTGTGTGTGGATCTTGATCCCACTTGTAAGGAGTTTACTGCTCTTAAGCAGTGTGTGTCTTTTGTTTCTTATGTTCTGACCGCTCAGGACGATGCGCTGGCTATGAGTAGCAGGACAGCGGCAATGCTGGTGGCTATTCGTCGGGCAGTCTGGCTGCGCCAGTGGTCGGCGGACTTAGTTTCTAAAAGGGTGCTCACAGCTCTCCCCTTTTTGGGCTTGCGGCTGTTTGGTGATAAAATTGATTCAGTTGCAAAAGGTGGTAAAATGCCGCAACGCAAGAGGCCTCGTCGCCCCTTTCGGGGGGCAAGTACTGTTAGGCCTTCCTTTCGGGGATTCAGAGCGGGTAGGGGGGCTTCCTTTCCCGCTACCAGAGGTGCAGGTTGGACTCGGGGGAGGGGCTGTGGCCGTCCCACTCAGTCCTGGGGCACCAAGCCCAAGCCCGCTCAGCAATGAGGGGCTGCCCTCACCCGTGCGGGTGGGGGGACGATTGCGACACTTCTCCCAGGTTTGGGACCAGGAGGTTCCGGACAGATGGATCCGGGAGGTGGTGTCGTCCGGTTACAAGCTGGAATTTGAGTCTCGCCCTCCTTCACAGTTCTTTCGGTCTCGGGTGCCCATCGATCCTTTGGCCGCACAGGGGCTCCTGGCGTCGGTAAAGAATCCGGCCGGTACCGCGCTACTCCAATCTTTTCGCAGTACCCAAAAAAGACGGGTCGGTTCGTCCCGTCCTGGACCTGAAATTACTCAACAGGTTCATCCGTTTTCGGAAGTTTCGCATGGAAACTTTGCGTACGGCCATCGGTTCCCTTCGGCAGGGGGACTTCATGACGTCCATAGACATCAAGGATGCTTATCTTCCTGTTCCCATCTGCCAGGCTCATCAACGTTTTCTTCGATTCGTGATGAAAGATCAGCATTTTCAATTCGTGGCACTTCCGTTTGGCCTTACCTCGGCTCCAAGAGTGTTCACCAAGGTGCTGGCAGGGGTGATGGCCATTTTCAGATCTCGGGGCATTTGTGTCATACCTTATTTGGACGACCTTCTCATCATGGCTCCGTCACTCAATCAATCGGAGACAGACACCAGGTTGGTGGTCTCCACGCTGGAAAACTTTGGTTGGGTGATCAACTTCCCCAAGTCCTCCCTCGCTCCGGCCAGGGTGGTGTCCTTTCTGGGGATGCAGTTGGACTCTCATCAACACAGAGTGTTTCTCCCCCAGTCCAAAAATCATCTGATTCAGGAGTTGGCTCGGGTCCTTCTTTCCAATCCTCGGCCGTCCAATCCGTCTGGGGATGAGGCTGGTAGGGTTGATGGTCGCCTCTTTCGAGGCAGTTCCTTTTGCTCAATTTCACACGAGGACGCTTCAGCTTTATCTGTTGGCGTCCTGGGACCGGCAGCCTCGGTCGCTGGATCAGCCCTTCCAGTTGTCCTCCCGGGTCCGGCAGTCCCTCCAGTGGTGGTTGGTCTCGGCCAATCTCGTGAGGGGCAGGTCTTTCCTGACCCCTCTTTGGGAAATTGTCACCACGGACGCCAGTCTTTCGGGATGGGGCAGATTCTGGAAGGAGCTTCAGTTCCAGGGGTAGTGGGGACCTCAAGAGGCCCACTTACCCATCAATGTTCTGGAACTGAGAGCCATCCGTCGGGTGCTTGCTCTCCTGACTCAACACGTTCTGGGCCTTCCGGTCCAGGTGCGTTCAGACAATCGAACGGCGGTTGCTTACATCAATCATCAGGGAGGGATTCGCAGTCTGAGTGCTCTGAGAGGTGTCCCTGATCCTGACCTGGGCAGAGGCCCATGTTCCTTGTCTCTCGGCGGTATACATTCCAGGAGTGGAGAACCAGGAAGCGGACCGGTTCAGCAGGGGCTCTCCCCATCTGGGAGAATGGGCTCTCCATCCTCAGGTTTTTCGCTCACTGTGTCTCCGATGGGGGACACCGGAGTTGGACCTGTTTGCCTCTCGTCACAATCACAGGCTCCCGAACTTCATGTCGCTCTCCCAGGATCCTCTGGCTCTGGCAGTGGACGCCATGTCCCTGAGCTGGGGGGATCTGGGATTTCTATACCTGTTTCCTCCGATACCCATGCTGGGCAGGGTGGTTCGGAAGTTGGCTCTGGAAAGGGTGTCCGCCGTATTCGTGGCCCCAAGGTGGCCAAGGCGAGTGTGGTTCACAGACATCGTTCGGCTGGCAGTGGACCAGTTCGTTCTGCCTCTTCGGCCCGATCTGCTCATTCGGGGTCTGTTGTGTTACCCCAATTTACCAGCGCTGGGTTTGACGGCCTGGCTGCTGAAACCTCCATCTTGAAGGAGGAGGGTCTTTCTGACTCAGAGTTAAGACTCTGATCAGTGCCCGGAAGAGGTCTTCTTCTATCATCTACTATAGGACTTGGAAAGCCTATATCGCTTGGTGTGAAATTAGATCTTTTCCTTGTAGGGTCTTTTCGGTCTCCAGGATTCTGGAGTTTTTACAATCAGGGCTGGACTCCGGTCTTCAGCTAAGTACGTTGAAAGGGCAAGTTTCTGCCTTATCTATTTTTTTTCAGAAGCGTTTTGCGCTTCATCCTTTAGTTAAAACTTTTTTCCAGGGGGTTACGCATGTGCGGCCTCCCAGGAAACCATTACTCCCGGTTTGGGAATTGAATTTGGTTCTTTCTGCTCTGCAGGCTCCTCCTTTTGAGCCTCTGCAAGATATTGCTTTGTCTACCCAGACTCAGAAGATTGTCTTCTTGGTAGCTATCACTTCGGTCCGGCGTGTCTCGGAGTTGGCGGCCTTGTCTATCCAGGCGCCTTACTTTGAGAGGCATCAGGATAAAGTGGTCTTTCGGTTCAAACCAGACTTTCTTCCTAAGGTTGTTTCTGCTTTTCATTTGAATCAGGATATTGTTCTTCCCTCCTTGTGTCCTAATCCTAAGAATGACAAAGAGAGGGTTTTGCATTGTTTGGATGTAGTACGCTGTGTTAAGTACTACTTGATTATCACGTCTCCTTTTCGTAAGACGGATACCTTTTTTGTTGTGCCCTGTGGGCCTAAGAAGGGTTTGGCACCGGCCAAATCTGCCATTAGCAAATGGATACGTCAGGCCGTTATTGCGGCCTATGCTGCTAAGGGGAAAGTTCCCCCTTTTCGTATCACTGCTCATTCTACTCGCGCCGTTGGAGCGTCTTGGGCTTTTCAGCACCAAGCTTCTGTTGAACAAGTTTGTAAGGCCGCCACTTGGTCTTCTGTTCATACTTTTTCTAAGTTTTACAAAGTTGATGTGGGAGCCTCAGCGGATGCAAAGTTCTGCAGACTGCAGTCATTTAAGTTACGCTTCACCTTGCCTTGGGATACCCATCCCTTGTGGACACTGCTTTTGGATGTCCCAATCGTGAAGAATATTTAAAGTGAAGCGGGGTGTGTGGCACACTGAGAATAATACCATTTTGTGAGTACTCACCTGAAAAATGGATATTGTCAGTGTGCCACACACCCCGCTTCATTCCCACCCTTTTCGGTATCCCGAATCCTTTATATGGTGAAGCTTTTATTTATTTTGAGGTTACCGTTGAAATACTGGTACCTTGTCTTTCTGCTTTTTAAATCACTGGTGATAAATGGGAGGTACCAGGTATATATAGGCCGGAAGGGGGCTCGTTACAAGACTTCCTCTCTGCAACAGCGTCACCTGGCGGTGAGTAACCCAATCGTGAAGAATATTTAAAGTGAAGCGGGGTGTGTGGCACACTGACAATATCCATTTTTCAGGTGAGTACTCACAAAATGGTATTTTTCTGTCCCCGGCTCATCTGATGAGAGACCAAGGGGTCATGACGATTCTGGCTCTGACTCCTGGGCCCCGGATGACACTGACAGATTATTGACCCAGATCTTTGAGGTTCTGTCTATCTCTCTCCCTGGTGAGGCTCCCAGGCAAAGAGGGGAGCGTTTCCATACAGCAACATCACGTTTGGAATTTCTAGAGCAGGCACATTTCCATACCCTTGTGCACAAGGAATGGGAGTGCCCCAGTAAACTTCCCGGGGTTCCAAGGGATTGGGATAGGAAGTATCCTTTTCCACCTGAGGTGGTTAAATGTTGGTCATCCCCCCCCCCCCCCCCCCCGAGGTGGATGTCCCGATCATAGGGCTATCTAACACCCCTGTCACGCATCCCCCTGATCCTACTACCCTGCGGGATGCTGAGGACCGGCGCATTGACCTGCTGGCCTCCCACTCCTTTGCATGTGTGGGGACGGCGCTGCGCCCGGTCTGTGCCATTACTGCTGTGGCCACTAGAACCCTTATCAGAAATATGCTTGATAGTGCCCCTGATGATCTCCCTTGTGATGTGTTTAATGCACTCTCCAGTTGTGATGTGTTTGTAAATTTTGTCCTAGTAGCATTGGATGACACCATCAGAATGTGTGCAAGAACTTCTGCCCTCGTGGTGGCTATACGCCCCTTGGTCTGGCTGCGACAGTGGGGTGCTGACAATGCTGTGAAGAAGGCCCTTACTGGGCTTCCTTTTAAGGGGCTACGCCTGTTTGGGGCTCGTCTAGACCTGTTTGGTAAAAGAGGTAAGTTACCTCAGCGCAGACGGCTGTCTCGGCCCCTTCGGGGCCAGGGCCCCCATTCTACCCCCTACCATGGTGTTAAACAGGAACCAGAGGTGTCCTTCGCCGGGGCTCGCGCATATTCCTGCCCCAGGAGCAGAAGACAACACCCTCGCTCCTCCGGGGGGGGGGGGGGATAAGCCCAAATCCTCTCCCAAGTACCCTCAAGCATGAGGGGATGGCTGCGGCACCTTGCTCAAGTCTGGAGGCATCACGCCTCAGACCGGTGGATTCAGGAGGTAGTGTCCTCCGGCTACAAGATCGAGTTTGCTGTGCCGCCTCCCCCAAGATTATCAGGGTACTCTTGGTCCCTGCCTCTGCTCAGGTGTTGGCGCAGGCCGTGCAAGGTCTGCTGGGTCTGGGGGTCATTTGCAGATTTCCCTTAACAGACGGAGGCAAGGGATTCTACCCCAACCTTTTCACAGTTCCCAAAAAAGATGGGTCAGTCAGGCCCATTCTGGATTTACAGATCTTCAGCAAATTGTCAAGTACAGGCGTTTTCCGCATGGAAACTCTGTGCTCGGCCTTCAGCTCCTTGCACCCCGGGGGCTTCATGCCGTCTGTGGATTTCAAAGATGCTTACTTTCACATCCCTGTGTTTTCAGGACACCAAGGTTCCTCAGATTCGTCTTGGAAGATCAACACTGCCAATTTTTGGCCTTGCCATCTGGCCTCTCTTCAGCTCCCAGAGTGCTCACCAAGGTGCTAGCGGGGGTGATGTCTTTGATGAGGCCAAGGGGCGTCCGCGTGCTGACACTACCTGGACGTCCTCATCACTTCCCAGTCTCTACATCAGGCAAAGTTGGATACTCAGCTGGTGGTGTCCATTCTGGAGTTATTTGGATGGGTGATCAACTACCCCAAGTCCTCACTGTCCCCTTCCTTGGTAACGCCATTCCTAGGAATGAATCTGGATACAGTTCAGGCAAGGATCTTCCTTCCTCAGCAGAAGGTGGACAATCTGCTTGCACAAGCTCAGTCCCTCCTAGCTGTCCCCGTACCTCCACCAGGCAAGGGATGCAGCTGGTGGGCCTGATGGTGGCATGCTTCGAAGCTGCCCCTTATGCTCAGTCCCACTTGGGGCTTCTGCAACTCCCCCTAATGTCTGTATGGGACAAGGACCCAGCATCCCTGGACAGGGTCTGTGTGCCTTCCCCCCTGGTAAGGAGGTCCCTCTTGTAGTGGATAGACTCAAGGAACCTGTATCACCGTTGGGGCCAACCAGATGTGGATCTGTTTGCGTTCCGTCACAATCACAAGCTCCCGGCCTTTGTCTCCCTGTCCCAGGATCCTCTGGCCGTGGCCACGGATGCCTTAGTAATGTCATGGCAGGACATTCAGTTTCTGTATGTCTTTCCTCCATTCCCCCTGCTAGGCAGGGTTCTGCGCAAGATTGCTCTGGAAGGGCTGCCAGTGATTCTGGTGGCCCCCAGGTGGCCAAGAAGAGTGTGGTTCGCAGAAAGGGGTGCAGATGGCAGAAGATCAGTACTTTCTGCCTGGAGTGCCAGATCTGCTCACTCAGGGCTCCTTACGCCATCCCATTACAAACTCTGGCTTTGACGGACTGGCTGCTGAAACCTCCATCTTGATGGAGAAAGGCTTGTCTGCCTCGATGGTTGAGTCCATGGTGAAGGCTAGGAAGAAGGCTTCTTCTTCCATCGATTATAAGGTATGGCGTACCTACATTGACTGGTGTGAGTCTATGTCTCTTCCCTGTTGGGTGTTCTCAGTTCTCAGGGTTCTGGAGTTTTTTCTGCATGGGTTGGAGTTGGGTCTCCAACTCAGTACTTTGAAGGGTCAGGTTTCTTCCCTGTCTGTCTTCTTTCAGAAGTCTTTTTTTCAGCATTCCTTGGTTAAGACTGCTTTTAGGGGGTTACTCATGTGCGTTCCCCGCGAAAACCTATGGTCCCTGTTTGGGATTTGGACTTGGTCTTGGTCTTGCCTGCCTTGCAGGGTGTTCCCTTTGATCCTATTCAGGATGATGCTCTCACTGTACCTACCTTCAAGGTTGTTTTTTCTGGTGGCTATTACGTCGGTCAGGCGTGTGTCTGAGCTGGCGGCTCTGTCTATCCAGCCCCCATACTTTGAGAGACACCAGGATAAGGTGGTGTTCCGCTTTTCTGCCTAGGTGGTGTCTGCCTTTCTTTGAATCTAGATATTGTTCTTCCTTCATTGTGCCCTAATCCTAGCAATGCTAAGGAAAGGGTTTTGTATTCCTTGGATGTGGTCAGGTGTCTGAAGTATTACCTTAGCATCTGCTCTTTTTGTGGTCCCTTCTGGTCCTAGGAAGGGTTTGGCTCCTGCCAAGTCTACTATCAGCAAATGGATCCGTCAGGCTGTGATTCAGGCCTATTCTGCTAAGGGGAAGAATCCTCCCTTCCGCCTTACTGCTCATTCTACTCGTGCTATTGGTGCCTCTTGGGCCTTCCAGCACCAGGCTTCTGTTGAACATGTTTGCAAGGCCGCTACTTGGTCTTCTGTTCATACCTTTTCAAAGTTTTACAAGGTTGATGTTAAGGCCTCAGCTGATGCTGTTTTTGGCCGCAAGGTTTTGCAGGCGGCAGTGGTTTAAACTGTCTGCTGTTACCTTTTTTATTGGGGATCCCACCCTACTTTATGGACACTGCTATTGGATGTCCCAAGTGTAAGTAATCTATCTGGAGCAGGACGTACTGTATACTAAGAATAATACAATTCTGTGAAATACTCACCTGTAGAATTGGTGTTATAAGTATACAGTACGTCCTGCTCCACCCCACCCTTGGTTTGCATTATTCTGGATCCCCTGTATGGTGATTGTTGTCATTGTTATAGTTACCAGTTTTTGGGTGGTTAAATTCTCCCGGCTTCTTGTTCACTGCTTTTCAATGCTGGGGATTTGTGGGAGGTCCCTGGGTATTTGAGGGGCAGGGAGGAGCCTGTTTTACATGTCTCTGCAGTTCAGCGCCATCTGGCGGAGGATAACCCAAGTGTAAGTAATCTATCTGGAGCAGGACGTACTGTATACTTATAATACCAATTCTACAGGTGAGTATTTCACAGAATTGTATTTTTTGCCATCTCTGCAGTCCAGCGCCCTCTGGCGGAGGTAATTCCATCTGTTATGAATCATTATCTGGAGCAGGACGTGCTGCATACTTATAATACCAATTCTACAAGGTGAGTAATCCCAGAATTGTATATATTTTTTTTTTTTTTAAGACGGTCTGCTGTTAACATGTGGTTTATGTGTGTTTTAGAAAGAGTCTGAGTCTAAAACGCGAACTGAAGACAAAAACATGTTAAAACTGCCAAGAAGTCCAAGAGATGTGAAGTTTGTAGTGCCATGCTTCTGGACACTTCTTCTTCTCTTTTAAGGGAGATTCTCAGTATCAAACAGCAGTTAGCTTCTATTGAGAACGCCCAGAAAGGGTTTGTTACCCATGATCATTGGTCTCTTGCTACTGCACCTATTTTCATTGCTAATACAGAGTCAAGTTAAAAGTCGGGGTCTCCTTGGTTAACTTATACACTTGGTACCCTTCCCACAGCCCCTATCCAGATTGATGTAATTTCTGATCATGGTGAGACAGGGGAAGAGCCTGAATCCTCTCGTGATTCAATGGCGGAACCATTGCATTATATTGGTGGTCTGCTGGAGGAGTCTTTACCCACAGGGGAAGTGGGTCACCCCAAGTATCTTGCTGGTTGTTATCCAGAATATCTGCTCAAGCAAGTACAGCAAGAGCAGTTATCCACGGGCTATGTTTTTTGAATGCTAGGGAAATCAAACCCTACTTCTCTATGGCCAACACTTTCAGGAAATGGGGCACTAGCAAAAAGTCTGCCATTATCAGCCGATTGGGGGGCAATGTTTGTGCCTTAAAAAAAAAGGGCAGGGTTCTGTCCATTGGTTATATTCATGCTGCAAGGATGGGTAGGGTCCACATTGCATTTCTTCCACTAAGCCTTAGGACGCCATAGACTTCTGACAATGCTTTTGCTTAAGATTTATTAGCTGGCATGAGCGCTGCTGGGAGTTACTAGATCACCGGCCTTATGTTGGGTTGGTGAGGGTGAAGCTTCTTACAAACTATTCAGATTGTGGCATTTCTTATTTGGATTGGCATTTAGATAGTACTGTTTGCTACTTCCTTCTCAACCAGAATTAAATACAGAGGAGATGGAGCATGCTAAGTGGTGTCCAATGTGATAGGGGGTGTGTAGGTAAGACTATTATCCAGTGTGGGCAGCTACATTCATGTCTGGTCAGATTTGTAGCATGGCTCCCGGGGACTCCCACTCAAACCCACCTAGTAGGAGAAAAAAAGCCCCCCCCCCCCACAGCATGGCACCTTGAAGTGTGCAGGTGGTGACCTGGTCAGCTCCTCTGAGAGAACTATGGTGTTGGAAGTAGGATGATCCCTTCAAGGCAGAAGGGTAGACTGTACAGTAGGTGCTCTTGATTTGAATTCTGAGCTGAATAGTCACCTTGCCACTTGATTCTCCAGTCCAAAGCTCGGACAGCAGTCTAGGGAAGGTGGCACATCAACTGTTTGCCAGACTAGGCAGAGACTGTCACTGTTGAATGGAAGTATTGCTTTGCTATAAGATTGTTTTAAAGGGAGTTTAGGATCTTTTGCAAGTTCTGGTATTATAAGTGAGGGGACTTTTCATTAAGGGACTTTATATTGGAGGACTTTACGTGTTTATTGTCTGTGTTATAGAGCTAACATAAGTAGTTAAAAGCCAAAGTTACTGCAACTGTATGCACTAAAATTGTGTTCCCTTCTGTTTTTGTAACTGGGATAATGTCCAGCAACATTGGAGGTCTACTTCAGTATACAACTTGTCATTTGTATACACTTCAGGAGCAGCAGTTCCAGTGTGAATACTGCTGTTAAATGTGGGCATATTGCAACTTTGGAAGCTCAGGTTAGAGACCACAAAATGCAACACTGTGGGAGATTGACGTAATTGAAAGGGGCATTCTACACACTGAGCAGGCATTAAGTGGGGTAGAAACTTGGTGGAGTGGCGTAATGGGTCGGGAGGTGCAGATAAGTAGCTGGGTAAATGTAGATCGTGGGAGTAGGAAGGGAGCACACAAAAGGAAGGCCATACCTATGTCTATGCCAAGTTGGGTAATGATGCAAGTGTCAATCTCAGAAATGGCAGCCCTAGCCGATACTGCTCTCCCTAACAGGGAGGACTGCCCAGCTAGTGAATGGGTGGTTAGAACTGCAGTCAGGACTAGACAGTAAGTGGTTATGGGGGATTCTATTATCTTATGGACATATAGATTCATTTGTCATCAAGACTACCTCATCTGAATAGTTTGCGGTCTCCCTGGTGCCAGGGTTTGGCATGTAGTAGAAAGGGTGGATAAGTTACTGGGAGGCGCAGGGGATGACCCAGCTGTCATGGTCTATGTGGGGACCAATGACAGAATTCATGATAAATGGAGGATCCTTTAACAATACATTTATGGAATTGCCGGTTGGCTGATCTCAAGAGTGGCTGGTGATGTTTGTCGCCCAGCTTGCTGTTTCCACTCCCAGCCTATCTGAATGGCTGGGTGCGGGAGAGCACACATCTACAGGGATGCTGGTGCTGCAGCTGTTGGCGAACAGTGTTGTGGCAACTACTGGGAAAGGTGAGTTTACTAGCAACCCCGGGAGTTTTACACAGCTGGGCATCACTAATTAGGTTGCCCTGGAGTCTTAGCCACACGACAAGTGTTTTGTGCTGCTTTTATTGCGCTAGTTTTTCTCTACTAGGGTTTCCCCGCCGGGCACAAAAGGCCTTGCCTACAGGGAGTAGAAGATGTGTCCCGGCTATTAAGGTTCTGTATGAATCTCCATCATTTGATGGACATGTTTTTCTTTCAAAATTTTTACCATGGGTTTTGGTTCCTCTAACTAGGGAAGTTGAAACATCCTGGGTCTTCAATTATTAGGTTTCACTATGTCAAGTTGCAAGTGATCACCTGGTCACACATTCAGAAAGGCTCACATGACATGGCCATTCCTGTCTGAGTTTACAGGAGAATTGAGTTTTTACTATTTTCAACTCTTGTCAGATGAATCTGAGATCGGGATGTCCCGCGGGGTGAAACCCCCCCAAAAAACCCCAAACTCCTTACCTGATCCGCCGCCGCCTCCCGCGCGCCCCTCTAGACGCGCCCGCGCCGGCTGTCTGTGAATGGCCGGCGCGGGCGCGCGCACGGCGAGAGTGATGCGCGGGAGGCGGCGGCGGCGAACGCGCTGTCTTGGACGCCGCTGTCACCCGCTTGGACGGCGCGGTCACGTGGGAGCGGGGAGAGGTGAGTTTTTTGGGGTTTCAGAGAGCGGGGTGCCCCGCCGAAGTGGACCAAAACCCAGGATAGTCAAAATCCTGGGTGTTGGTCCACTTTAACAATCTAGAGAATGGAAATGTATGCAACCTAGTAGCCCTGTATATTTAAAATGGACCAAATAAAAATAAATTGGCCCTTTTTAACAGATTTCCTTAGAGACATCCTGTGATTTCATGCAGTGCAAAACCATTTGGTTATCCAGGATCCACTGAATGAATATTTACAAAGAGTAGGATCATTCCAAATACATTAAAAATGTAATACCGGTATCCCCCCAAGATGGCACTATGCTTATATGCAATATAGCGGCATGAGAGGTTTGACATACTGTATATACAAAGTTTTGGGTTGCTGAAAATGTGGTATATATAAAATAACTGAAGCAACATAGAGGGACCTGAATTGTAAATTCATTTTTGTAAGCCTTTTTATTGTAAGAGTTTTTGTAAGCATATAACCTGGCTTAAGCAACTCCTATAACATTCAAATGGCACATGCACCCCAACTCAAGCTCTACTACTTGCGATCCCTACCTTTTTGTCTCCACTTCCATCCTTAAGACTGTAAGTTCACAAGGGCAGGGCTCTCCTTCCTGTTGTCTCCTGAGCTCACAACACCTGGTTTGAACCTTGTGGCATCTAGTTTTGTATTGTTCCCTGTACTATGTTTTACCTTGCCTGTAATCATACGTTGTAAAGTGCTACGGAAGATGATGGCGCTATATAAATAAACCTTATTAATAGTAATAATAATAATTACCCTATTATAGGCAATGCTTTATTCTAAAATGCGTAATGAATGTCTTATTTTGGCCCCTCAAGGTGGCACAAAATCCAGACCCATCGGGCAATGCAGCCTGCATTGGGAAGGCCCAGCTTAAAAGAATGGAAAGGTATTCTAAGTATGTCTCACACCCTGCTTTGGAAATATTCATTACACTTGGGTTATGTCCAGTGGAGGGCGAACTTCTGCAGAGATGAATAGAAAAAAAAAGCCCCTCCCGGCCCATAAATACCTGGGACCTCCCACACATTTCCCTGTAATTGTCTCTGCAGACGGCGAGCAAGTCAGAAGATGAAGTCTCCTCCTTGCAGGTAAGCCGGGTGGGTTCACACCCGGCCATTTTTTATCCCTATTTCTGCCCGGACCTAGTTAGGCTTAAGTCCCCTAATGCCTCCCAGCCTTGGCTGTAGGTCCGGGTGAAGGTAGGATTCACCTTAACAGGTGTACTGACAGGAGCTATGCTCCTCCGTGAGACCCCATTACAAGGGGTAGGCGGCTACCAGGTTGGTGACCCTGGTTTGGGATGCCCTGTCTGTTTCCCCCTGCTCTACTACCGTAGTTGGGGTTCCCTCCCTCCCTTTACTTTATTCCCTTTATTCTCAATGGGGGGGGGGGAGGGGTGGGCTGTGACTTCTCCCTTGATTTTAACTTCATTGATCCTCCCTTGTGTATGAGTGTGTGTGATTTTCTGTACAGCTTGATACATGCGGCGGCCGTATTGAGAGCCGGCCGCCCTGTCCGGCTCCGCACGTGTGGCTGCTCAGTTCTAGAGGATGAGCTTCTCCCCCTCCTTTCTGTGAGGAGAGGGGGCGGGGCCAGGCACTCGGCGGCCCGCCCCACTCTCTCTGGCGCCCTCGGCAGCGCCCGGTCAATGGATAGGAATCCGCGTTGCTGGGCGAGGATGGGGAGGGGGCGGGGCCAGGCACGGCACGCGATCCGCGCTGGCCCGCCTGCCCTTCTTCCTTTTCTGCCTTCTGTTCAGGCTGGGGATCACCATTTGTCGTGCTGTGAGTGCCCTGCCGGGCTTTGCTTGTTGTGCATTGTTGTTTTGATTTGCGCCTTATCCAGCGCGGTGGCGGCCATTAGTTTTATTGTACTACTTGCGCATACATTATTATACATTATTATATTATTATATACATTACTGTTAGTACTATATACTATGTTATATACAATGTTATATATACCTATATATACCCATATATATATTTATTTTATATGTTTTGCCAACGCTCTTTGTACATTCTGCATGTATGAGTGCTTGTCTATGGTGTACCTTACTTACGGGGGCCCCCATTTTGTTATTGTGTCCCGGGTCCCCTGGCCAAAAAATAAGGGCTTGCAAATCCTCCCACTAACGGACTTAAGGGGCATCCCGGGTAGCTTTCTAGTGTAATTCCCGCTGGTCATTGCGACTGCCATACAAATCACAATATGGAGGCTCCCCAGGATACCAGGCTCCGGCTCCCTTCGGAGCAATCCCGGCAGTGTGTGGGTTGGGGGGTATCCCTTGCGGGGGATAATGTGCTGGTTTGCATACCATGTGTTCAGCAGGCCATAACGCGGCAGTCGGGGCCCAGGCGTCTGGGTCAGTGCCGCCGGCCTCATCACCTACCCCACCTTGAGCCGTACCCCAAGTGACACTGTCATTAGCGGGGCGTCGCAATCTGATGTATGTGTTAGATTGGCCAACATCGTGAAATTGATTCTAGCTCTGCGGCCAGGTAGGCCCCGGCTAAGAGAAGGCATCTGTCACCGGCTGCGCCGGTTCTTGATGATCATGATTTGATTCCCTTGACTGGTCTGTTTATTCCCCCGCTTGCGGAAGGGGAACTGTTTACGGAATCTGATGGCTCAGAGGATCAGCAGTTTTGGATGCTGATGCTGGGTGGGGGCTTGGGGATGCCGTGGATACCCCCTAGATACTGGCCCGTTTATTTGAGGTGTTGGCTATTTCTCTTCCGGCGGAGTCCCCTCCGCAGAAGGGGGACGTTTTTGGGACCTCTAGGCCTCATCTGGAGTTCCCAAATAAGATACATTTCGAATATTTGATTCTTAAGGAATGGGAAGGACCTAGCCGGCTTCCCGGTTTTCCTCAGGGGTGGGATAGGAAGTATCCCTTCCCGGTGGACGTGGTGAAGCGCTGATCGTCCCCTCCCGAGGTCGATGCACCCGTTCTGGGATTGTCCAACACCTCCATTGTACACTCTCCAGACGCCGCCACTCTTAAAGATGGTGAGGACAAACGCTTTGATCAGATGGCATGCCATGCCTTTGCCAGTGTGGGTTCAGCCTTGCGGCCTGTTTGTGCCTCGGCGCTCGCGACTGTGGCTACCAGGTCTGTGGTTAGGGACCTGTTGATTGGTTCCCAGCTTAACCCGGCCAGTGATGAATTCACAGCCCTTAAGCGGTGTAAATTATTTGTGACCTTTGTTTTATCTGCTATGGATGACGCAATTATTATGTGTAGTAGAACCTCGGCATTGCTGGTGGCTATTCGCCGATCGGTCTGGCTACACCAGTGGGCGGCTGACATTGTGGCTAAGAAATCAATCGTAGTGCTACCCTTCCTGGGTATGAGGCTGTTCGGAGATAAATTGGATTCAGTGGCGAAAAGTGGAAAGTTACCTCAGCGTAAGTAGCAGCGTCGCGCCTTTTGGGGGGGCAGGCTCCTTCAATCCTTCCTTTCGCGGTGCCAGAGCAGGCAGAGGCTTTGCCTACTCTAATTTCAGAGGTGATTCCTGGAACAGAGGCAGAGGGCGCCCTCGTCCAGGCCTTAACTGGGGTTCCAAGCCTGCTGCCAAGACAGCTCAGCAATGAGGGGACGCCCTCACCCTTGCTGGTGGGGGGACGGCTGCGGCACTTCTTCCTGGTCTGGGCCCAGGAGGTCATAGACAAATGAATCTTGGAAGTGGTCTCTTCCTGGTACAAGCTGGCGTTCGAGTGCCGGCCTCCTCCCAGATTCCTCAGTTCTCGGGTCCCCTCGGTCCCCCGGGCTGCGCCGGGGCTCCTGTTGGCAGTGCAAAATCTTCTGGACATGGAGGTCATATGCCCGGTGCTTTTCTCAGGGAGAGGCCGGGCTATTATTCCATCCTCTTCCCGATTCCCAAAAAGGATGGATCCATCAGACCCATTCTGGATTTGAAGTTTCTCAACAGGTTCATCAGAACCAAGAAGTTATGCAGGGAGGCTCTGCGTTCAGTCATCAATTTCCTTCATCAGGGGAATTTCGTGACATCTATAGACTTCAAGGATGTTTACCTTCATGTACCATTCTACCCAGCA
Organism: Gastrophryne carolinensis; assembly: GCA_027917425.1. Lineage (NCBI taxonomy): Eukaryota > Metazoa > Chordata > Amphibia > Anura > Microhylidae > Gastrophryne > Gastrophryne carolinensis. Next base: position 219,970,451 of record CM051238.1, read on the forward strand.
CACCAGAAAGTTATCAGGTTGTGGTGGGGGATCAGTATTTTCAGTTGTGGCCCTCCCTTTCGGGTTGACTTTGGTACCAAGGGTGTTCACCAAGGTGCTGGCTGGCATAATGGCCCTTCTCAGAGCCCAGGGGATTCGCATTGTGCTGTATCTGGACGACCTGCTTATTACAGCTTCTTCAGTATGTCAGGTGGAGCTGGACTGTCGGGCTGGGGAGGTCTCTGGACGGATTTTCAGTTCCAGGGGCTGTGGGGTCCTCAGGAGGTTCACACCCCCATCAATGTCTTGGAGCTCAGAGCTGTTCGGTTGGTTCTGTCATGCTTGACACATCACTTACAGGGCTTACCGGTTCAGGTTAGATCAGACAATCGAACTGTGGTCGCTTACATCAATCGTCAAGGAGGGACTGGCAGCAGGAGTGCCCTCAGGGAAGTTTCTCTGATTCTCGCATGGGCGGAGACCAATGTGCATCTCTGCGGTATTCCTTCCGGGAGTGGAAAACACGGAGGCGGACTCCCCGAGCAGGGGATCCTTTCGCCGAGGGGAATGATATCCCAACCACAAGGTATTCCGGTCCCTCTGTCGCAAGTGGGGGACTCCGGAGGTGGATCTCTTTGCCTCACGTCGCAATCACAAGCTCCCAACGTTTGTGTCTCTGTCTCAGGATCCTCTAGCCCTGGCAGTGCACGCCATGTCTCTTGCCTGGAGGGATTGGGGGATTCTGTACCAGTTTTCCCCCCTTCTCCATGGTGGGCAAGGTGGTGCGCAAGCTGGCTTAAGAGGGTGCGCCAGCAATTCTGGTGGCCCTAGGGTGGCCAAGACAGGTTTGGTTCGTACCGCAATTTACAAACGCTTTCTTTGACTGTGTGGCTGCTGAAACCTCCTCCATCTTAATAGAAGAAGGTTTGTCTGATGCTGTAATTCAGACACTTGTTAGGGCTGGGAAGTGATCTTCCTCTAACATCTTCTACAGGATGTGGAGGTCTTATATTGATTGGTGTGAGGCTAGGGCCTTGCCTTGCAGGGTGTTTTCGATCCCTAGGATTTTGGACTTTCTTCAACACGGTCTGGGCCTGGGGCTCCAGCTTAGTACCTTGAAAGGGCAGGTCTGCCCTGGTGGTTTTCTTCTAAGGTCCTTTGTTCTTCGTCCTTTGGTTAAAGCTTTTTTCCAGGGGCTCACTCATGTGCGACCCCCTCGAAAGCCTTGTGCCTGTTTAAGTTTTGAATTTTGCATTTTCTTTGCTTACACCAAAGATTGCCCTTTTGGTGGCTATTACCTCTGTTCGATGTGTTTCTGGGTTGGCGGCTCTGTATATTCAGGCCTCTTACTTTGAGAGACACCAGGACAAGGTGGTCTTCCGCTTTAAGCTGGATTTCCTACCTAAAGTGGTCTCTGCTTTCCATCTCATTCAGGATGTGGTTCTCTCTTCCTTGTGTCCTAAGCCTAGCAATGACAAGGAGAGGGCCCTGCACTCTTTTTGGATGATTGTTTGTTGTGTGAAGTACTATTTGGTGGCTACTTCTTTTTTCTGTAGAATGGACGCCTTGTTTTTGGTGCCCTCTGGACCCAAGGTGGATTTGGCGCCGTCGAGTCTACCATTAGTAGATGGATATGTCTGGTCATTGTTGGGGCCTATATTGCCAAGGGGAGGGTTCCCCTTTCAGATTACTGCTCTTTCTACTCGTACGGTTGGTGCTTCCTGGGCTTTTTAGCACCAGGCTTCTGTTGTACAAGTTTGTACGGCTGCTACTTGGTCTTCTGTTCATGCCTTTTCCAAGTTTTTATAAGGTTGATGTGCGGGCCTTAGCGGCTGCTGTTTTTGGCCGCAAAGTTCTACAAGTGGCAGGGGTTTAATTTGTGCACTTTTGCCTGTTGGGATCCCCACCCTTTTTGGACACTGCTATTGGATGTCCCAAGTGTAATGAATAATTCCGAAGCAGGGTGTGAGATATACTTAGAATAATACCATTTTGTGATTACTCACCTGTAAAATGGGTATTATAAGTATGTCTCACACCCTGCTTCGCCCCACCCTGAGTTGTATCTTGGATCCTCTGTTTGGTGATACTGTTTTCTCATAGATTTATTTGCTCTTTCTGGTCCCCTTACTGCTTTCTTATACTGGGCAATGTGCGGGAGGTCCCAGGTATTTATGGGCCGGGAGGGGCTTCTTTTTTTTCTATTCATCTCTGCAGAAGTTTGCCCTCTACTGGACATAACTCAAGTGTAATTAATATTTCCGAAGCAGGGTGTGAGACATAATACCCATTTTACAGGTGAGTAATCACAAAATGGTATTTTCACACAGTAGGGCGTATCCAAAATCTGGGGCAGGATAACAGTCCGCCCTAAAGTCTTTTAGACTGCAGGACCACCCCACGCAGCTTTACAGATGCCAGCGTCAGTGGGCAGGGTAACAGACATTACCACCCCCCTTCTGCAGCAAGTGGGTGACTTGCCATTAACTCCTGGTTCTATTAACTGCGTCCCCAAAGGCAGAGAGGCAGAAAGAGCCCACGACAACAAGCCTGGTACGCTTAGAAAGCTTAAGGTGTGTACTTTGAGAGAATATATAGTTGGTGGGGGTATTTCAAATGTGAAGTGTTGTTTTTCGTGACAATCTGCAAGGTGGACATAGTAGTTGTTTTGCATTGTTTCAATTGGTGGTGTCTCCTGTGCAGGAAAGGGTGTCTACTGTTACATGTGTGGTATCGTTGAAACCGGGAGGAATGGGGCTTTTACACACAATTGGCTTGATGCAGAGCCTCCCCGTTCAGCTATCCCATGCGCTTTCCCGTTGGTTTTGGGCTTTGATCGGGTCAGGAAAGGGTGCTACGTTGATTTTAGTGTGTGTTTATGTGCTCAGGTGTGCGCTCAGCTGCCTTTCCGATTGTCGGCTCGCACGAGGCTGTTTCCCGGCAAAACGGACGCCTCGTTCATTGTTCCGTTTTTTTCAGTGATGCAGAGCCTTGTTTTCCGATTGAAATCAGCCTAATGAAACGGGGCCGCCGAGCCTTCACTTACGGCAAGTCAGAGCAGCCGTATTTGCACTCGGGCAATAATATGCAGTCCTCTGTTGGAGCACATCAGCGGCGCCAGCTCCGCGGTCTTGTCCTGCTGAGTATGGCAGAAACCAGGCTGCACCTATTTGAGCTCACCCGCCTTACTGGGTATGTGTATGAAACTTGTATTGTTTGCCCACCCTGTCTGACTTTGTTTTTTCCCTTAACACACTATTTGGTAATTTTTTTGTTAGTATATTTTTAGACTAATTTTTAAACTTTAAATTAAATGGGTTAAGTGATAGAACCCTATTGCGTTATGTTCTTGCCCTCTTATGTAAGTAGTATTCCCCAGACTTTTTTAATGAGTGTACAGGTTGGATGTGCATGTAGGCTCATTAGAAATGTCCTTTCCTCCCACCCTACCCCGCTCACCTATTTGTCCCTCTTTTCTATTGTTGCAATGCACACCTTGTTTTATTTTTATTTATTTTTTTTTTTTTTTGGGCAGGAGACTCTGGCTATCCTTTGCTCCCCTGGCTGCTGACCCCAATCCTGCACCCATCTTCACAGGCAGAGGAGCCCTACAATACTGCCCCCAGGAGGACTCGCTCTGTGGTGGAGCGAGCCTTTGGTCTCTTGAAGATGAGGTTCCGTTGTCTGGATCAGACTGGTGGGGCACTACAATATACGCCTGCAAAGGTCATTAAACTAATCATGGCTTGTTCCGCTTTAAGAGAGGGAATCTGCCATTTCTGAGTAAAGTCTCATTAAAAAGGGTTTCACACAGTGGGGCATCCCGATCTGGGATTTCCAGGGGGAAGACCAGTGGCCGCTCTGGGTTTTGTTCTGCTTTATGTGAGGGAACCTGTGTTACTTTAAGAATAATGAGGTGGGTTATTCCATCCTAACCTGATTTGGTCATGATGTTTTAAAGCAGGCCAAAACCCATGTAACCCAGCCCTTTGGAGTGTGAAGAAATCCAGGGCTGGGTTACAGGCATATGTCTCTGGGACATTCCAATTTGGGATGTCCTGCATGTCACTGCGGGGGAACGTCAGAGCTATACCAGGAGCTATGCCATCTTTACACAGGAGCAGGACGACATCATCATGGATGTGAGTATGCGAGCGTGCGTTTATGTGCGCGCACACATTCCTTATAATAAAAAAAAAAACAAAGCACAAGAATAGTCTGAAACAACTTAGTTTGTCACGTTAAATACAAGCCCCCCTTAGTTTAACCCATGTACGCAGCTACAAACTAGGCTACATGCAGATAGAAGAACTAGGGCAATATGAGGCAGCAAAAGGTTAATAAAGTAACTTTAGTTAGGCCAGGAAACTTGTTAATGTATTTTGTGGATTAATGGTGGGTCCTTGTATCTTTTTTTTACAGATGATGCTGCGGAATCGGTTTTTTAGAGTTTGGGCTTTTCATTAAAGCACGCTGAAGGTCCGGTTTAAAAAGGGCCCCAAAAAAACAACGCCCAACCAAACCATAAAAACAATGCTAAACTAAGGTTGTTTTTCATTCACAGTAGAGATGAGCGAACTTTTGAAAAATTTGATTCGACTGATTCGCCGAATTTTCCGACAAAAATCGTTTCGACCCGAATAAATTTGCGACGAATCGCTATTAAAAACGGCTATTTCTGAGCCTCCTAGAGCCTCAATAGGGTTGTAAACCATTCAGCCTTGCTGTAACACGCACAGGATGCGTGCTGGGTTAGTTAAATAATACTTTGAAGAAATATCACATGCAGATCAGAGGCATCGCTAATAGAATCGCAGAGCGGCACAATTGCAGAGAGTTGAAGTGGCATCACTATGAGGGGCAGAAGGAGCCCAAATATACACTGGAGTTGGCCTCAGGAGCCCAAAAATTGGATGAATCACACCCTGGAGTTGGCAGAAGTTGGCAGCAGCAGCAGCAGGAGCCCAAATATACACTGGAGTTGGCTTCAGGAGCCCAAAAATTGGATGAATCACACCCTGGAGTTGGCAGAAGTTGGCAGCAGCAGCAGCAGGAGCCCGAAAATTGGATGAATCACACCCTGGAGTTGGCAGAAGTTGGCAGCAGCAGCAGCAGGAGCCCAAATATACACTGGAGTTGGCCTCAGGAGCCCAAAAATTGGATGAATCACACCCTGGAGTTGGCAGAAGTTGGCAGCAGCAGCAGCAGGAGCCCAAAAATTGGATGAATCACACCCTGGAGTTGGCAGAAGTTGGCAGCAGCAGCAGCAGGAGCCCAAATATACACTGGAGTTGGCTTCAGGAGCCCAAAAATTGGATGAATCACACCCTGGAGTTGGCAGAAGTTGGCAGCAGCAGCAGCAGGAGCCCAAATATACACTGGAGTTGGCCTCAGGAGCCCAAAAATTGGATGAATCACACCCTGGAGTTGGCAGGAGTTGACAGTAGCAGCAGCAGGAGCCCAAAAATTGGATGAATCACACCCTGGAGTTGGCAGAAGTTGGCAGCAGCAGCAGCAGGAGCCCAAATATATACTGGAGTTGGCTTCAGGAGCCCAAAAATTGGATGAATCACACCCTGGAGTTGGCAGGAGTTGACAGTAGCAGCAGCAGGAGCCCAAATATACACTGGAGTTGGCTTCAGGAGCCCAAAAATTGGATGAATCACACCCTGGAGTTGGCAGAAGTTGGCAGCAGCAGCAGCAGGAGCCCAAATATACACTGGAGTTGGCCTCAGGAGCCCAAAAATTGGATGAATCACACCCTGGAGTTGGCAGGAGTTGACAGTAGCAGCAGCAGGAGCCCAAATATACACTGGAGTTGGCTTCAGGAGCCCAAAAATTGGATGAATCACACCCTGGAGTTGGCAGAAGTTGGCAGCAGCAGCAGCAGGAGCCCAAATATACACTGGAGTTGGCTTCAGGAGCCCAAAAATTGGATGAATCACACCCTGGAGTTGGCAGGAGTTGACAGTAGCAGCAGCAGGAGCCCAAATATACACTGGAGTTGGCTTCAGGAGCCCAAAAATTGGATGAATCACACCCTGGAGTTGGCAGAAGTTGGCAGCAGCAGCAGCAGGAGCCCAAATATACACTGGAGTTGGCCTCAGAAGCCCAAAAATTGGATGAATCACACCCTGGAGTTGGCAGAAGTTGGCAGCAGCAGCAGCAGGAGCCCAAATATACACTGGAGTTGGCTTCAGGAGCCCAAAAATTGGATGAATCACACCCTGGAGTTGGCAGGAGTTGACAGTAGCAGCAGCAGGAGCCCAAATATACACTGGAGTTGGCTTCAGGAGCCCAAAAATTGGATGAATCACACCCTGGAGTTGGCAGAAGTTGGCAGCAGCAGCAGCAGGAGCCCAAATATACACTGGAGTTGGCCTCAGGAGCCCAAAAATTGGATGAATCACACCCTGGAGTTGGCAGGAGTTGACAGTAGCAGCAGCAGGAGCCCAAATATACACTGGAGTTGGCTTCAGGAGCCCAAAAATTGGATGAATCACACCCTGGAGTTGGCAGAAGTTGGCAGCAGCAGCAGCAGGAGCCCAAAAATTGGATGAATCACACCCTGGAGTTGGCAGAAGTTGGCAGCAGCAGCAGCAGGAGCCCAAATATATACTGGAGTTGGCTTCAGGAGCCCAAAAATTGGATGAATCACACCCTGGAGTTGGCAGGAGTTGACAGTAGCAGCAGCAGGAGCCCAAATATACACTGGAGTTGGCTTCAGGAGCCCAAAAATTGGATGAATCACACCCTGGAGTTGGCAGAAGTTGGCAGCAGCAGCAGCAGGAGCCCAAATATACACTGGAGTTGGCTTCAGGAGCCCAAAAATTGGATGAATCACACCCTGGAGTTGGCAGGAGTTGACAGTAGCAGCAGCAGGAGCCCAAATATACACTGGAGTTGGCTTCAGGAGCCCAAAAATTGGATGAATCACACCCTGGAGTTGGCAGAAGTTGGCAGCAGCAGCAGCAGGAGCCCAAATATACACTGGAGTTGGCCTCAGGAGCCCAAAAATTGGATGAATCACACCCTGGAGTTGGCAGAAGTTGGCAGCAGCAGCAGCAGGAGCCCAAATATACACTGGAGTTGGCTTCAGGAGCCCAAAAATTGGATGAATCACACCCTGGAGTTGGCAGGAGTTGACAGTAGCAGCAGCAGGAGCCCAAATATACACTGGAGTTGGCTTCAGGAGCCCAAAAATTGGATGAATCACACCCTGGAGTTGGCAGAAGTTGGCAGCAGCAGCAGCAGGAGCCCAAATATACACTGGAGTTGGCCTCAGGAGCCCAAAAATTGGATGAATCACACCCTGGAGTTGGCAGGAGTTGACAGTAGCAGCAGCAGGAGCCCAAATATACACTGGAGTTGGCTTCAGGAGCCCAAAAATTGGATGAATCACACCCTGGAGTTGGCAGAAGTTGGCAGCAGCAGCAGCAGGAGCCCAAAAATTGGATGAATCACACCCTGGAGTTGGCAGAAGTTGGCAGCAGCAGCAGCAGGAGCCCAAATATATACTGGAGTTGGCTTCAGGAGCCCAAAAATTGGATGAATCACACCCTGGAGTTGGCAGGAGTTGACAGTAGCAGCAGCAGGAGCCCAAATATACACTGGAGTTGGCTTCAGGAGCCCAAAAATTGGATGAATCACACCCTGGAGTTGGCAGAAGTTGGCAGCAGCAGCAGCAGGAGCCCAAATATACACTGGAGTTGGCCTCAGGAGCCCAAAAATTGGATGAATCACACCCTGGAGTTGGCAGGAGTTGACAGTAGCAGCAGCAGGAGCCCAAATATACACTGGAGTTGGCTTCAGGAGCCCAAAAATTGGATGAATCACACCCTGGAGTTGGCAGAAGTTGGCAGCAGCAGCAGCAGGAGCCCAAATATACACTGGAGTTGGCTTCAGGAGCCCAAAAATTGGATGAATCACACCCTGGAGTTGGCAGGAGTTGACAGTAGCAGCAGCAGGAGCCCAAATATACACTGGAGTTGGCTTCAGGAGCCCAAAAATTGGATGAATCACACCCTGGAGTTGGCAGAAGTTGGCAGCAGCAGCAGCAGGAGCCCAAATATACACTGGAGTTGGCTTCAGGAGCCCAAAAATTGGATGAATCACACCCTGGAGTTGGCAGGAGTTGACAGTAGCAGCAGCAGGAGCCCAAATATACACTGGAGTTGGCTTCAGGAGCCCAAAAATTGGATGAATCACACCCTGGAGTTGGCAGAAGTTGGCAGCAGCAGCAGCAGTAGCCCAAATATACATTGGAGTTGGCCTCAGGAGCCCAAAAATTGGATGAATCACACCCTGGAGTTGGCAGAAGTTGGCAGCAGCAGCAGCAGGAGCCCAAATATACACTGGAGTTGGCTTCAGGAGCCCAAAAATTGGATGAATCACACCCTGGAGTTGGCAGGAGTTGACAGTAGCAGCAGCAGGAGCCCAAATATACACTGGAGTTGGCTTCAGGAGCCCAAAAATTGGATGAATCACACCCTGGAGTTGGCAGAAGTTGGCAGCAGCAGCAGGAGCCCAAATATACACTGGAGTTGGCCTCAGGAGCCCAAAAATTGAATGAATCACACCCTGGAGTTGGCAGGAGTTGACAGTAGCAGCAGCAGGAGCCCAAATATACACTGGAGTTGGCTTCAGGAGCCCAAAAATTGGATGAATCACACCCTGGAGTTGGCAGAAGTTGGCAGCAGCAGCAGCAGGAGCCCAAATATACACTGGAGTTGGCTTCAGGAGCCCAAAAATTGGATGAATCACACCCTGGAGTTGGCAGGAGTTGACAGTAGCAGCAGCAGGAGCCCAAATATACACTGGAGTTGGCTTCAGGAGCCCAAAAATTGGATGAATCACACCCTGGAGTTGGCAGAAGTTGGCAGCAGCAGCAGCAGGAGCCCAAATATACACTGGAGTTGGCTTCAGGAGCCCAAAAATTGGATGAATCACACCCTGGAGTTGGCAGAAGTTGGCAGCAGCAGCAGCAGGAGCCCAAATATACACTGGAGTTGGCCTCAGGAGCCCAAAAATTGGATGAATCACACCCTGGAGTTGGCAGGAGTTGACAGTAGCAGCAGCAGGAGCCCAAATATACACTGGAGTTGGCTTCAGGAGCCCAAAAATTGGATGAATCACACCCTGGAGTTGGCAGAAGTTGGCAGCAGCAGCAGCAGGAGCCCAAATATACACTGGAGTTGGCCTCAGGAGCCCAAAAATTGGATGAATCACACCCTGGAGTTGGCAGGAGTTGACAGTAGCAGCAGCAGGAGCCCAAATATACACTGGAGTTGGCTTCAGGAGCCCAAAAATTGGATGAATCACACCCTGGAGTTGGCAGAAGTTGGCAGCAGCAGCAGCAGGAGCCCAAATATACACTGGAGTTGGCTTCAGGAGCCCAAAAATTGGATGAATCACACCCTGGAGTTGGCAGGAGTTGACAGTAGCAGCAGCAGGAGCCCAAATATACACTGGAGTTGGCTTCAGGAGCCCAAAAATTGGATGAATCACACCCTGGAGTTGGCAGAAGTTGGCAGCAGCAGCAGCAGGAGCCCAAATATACACTGGAGTTGGCCTCAGGAGCCCAAAAATTGGATGAATCACACCCTGGAGTTGGCAGAAGTTGGCAGCAGCAGCAGCAGGAGCCCAAATATACACTGGAGTTGGCTTCAGGAGCCCAAAAATTGGATGAATCACACCCTGGAGTTGGCAGGAGTTGACAGTAGCAGCAGCAGGAGCCCAAATATACACTGGAGTTGGCTTCAGGAGCCCAAAAATTGGATGAATCACACCCTGGAGTTGGCAGAAGTTGGCAGCAGCAGCAGCAGGAGCCCAAATATACACTGGAGTTGGCCTCAGGAGCCCAAAAATTGAATGAATCACACCCTGGAGTTGGCAGGAGTTGACAGTAGCAGCAGCAGGAGCCCAAATATACACTGGAGTTGGCTTCAGGAGCCCAAAAATTGGATGAATCACACCCTGGAGTTGGCAGAAGTTGGCAGCAGCAGCAGCAGGAGCCCAAATATACACTGGAGTTGGCTTCAGGAGCCCAAAAATTGGATGAATCACACCCTGGAGTTGGCAGGAGTTGACAGTAGCAGCAGCAGGAGCCCAAATATACACTGGAGTTGGCTTCAGGAGCCCAAAAATTGGATGAATCACACCCTGGAGTTGGCAGAAGTTGGCAGCAGCAGCAGCAGGAGCCCAAATATACACTGGAGTTGGCTTCAGGAGCCCAAAAATTGGATGAATCACACCCTGGAGTTGGCAGAAGTTGGCAGCAGCAGCAGCAGGAGCCCAAATATACACTGGAGTTGGCCTCAGGAGCCCAAAAATTGGATGAATCACACCCTGGAGTTGGCAGGAGTTGACAGTAGCAGCAGCAGGAGCCCAAATATACACTGGAGTTGGCTTCAGGAGCCCAAAAATTGGATGAATCACACCCTGGAGTTGGCAGAAGTTGGCAGCAGCAGCAGCAGGAGCCCAAATATACACTGGAGTTGGCTTCAGGAGCCCAAAAATTGGATGAATCACACCCTGGAGTTGGCAGAAGTTGGCAGCAGCAGCAGCAGGAGCCCAAATATACACTGGAGTTGGCTTCAGGAGCCCAAAAATTGGATGAATCACACCCTGGAGTTGGCAGGAGTTGACAGTAGCAGCAGCAGGAGCCCAAATATACACTGGAGTTGGCTTCAGGAGCCCAAAAATTGGATGAATCACACCCTGGAGTTGGCAGAAGTTGGCAGCAGCAGCAGCAGGAGCCCAAATATACACTGGAGTTGGCCTCAGGAGCCCAAAAATTGGATGAATCACACCCTGGAGTTGGCAGAAGTTGACAGTAGCAGCAGCAGGAGCCCAAATATACACTGGAGTTGGCTTCAGGAGCCCAAAAATTGGATGAATCACACCCTGGAGTTGGCAGAAGTTGGCAGCAGCAGCAGCAGGAGCCCAAATATACACTGGAGTTGGCCTCAGGAGCCCAAAAATTGGATGAATCACACCCTGGAGTTGGCAGGAGTTGACAGTAGCAGCAGCAGGAGCCCAAATATACACTGGAGTTGGCTTCAGGAGCCCAAAAATTGGATGAATCACACCCTGGAGTTGGCAGAAGTTGGCAGCAGCAGCAGCAGGAGCCCAAATATACACTGGAGTTGGCCTCAGGAGCCCAAAAATTGGATGAATCACACCCTGGAGTTGGCAGGAGTTGACAGTAGCAGCAGCAGGAGCCCAAAAAATGGCCTAAAGACATAAATATGTTTTGCACCATTTGGAAAGTGTAAAACGTGGCACCATGCTGAATCTAGTCGCATGCATCAGGCATTGGTGGGTGGAAATCCTGGCTGATCCATCCCTGATTCATTTTGACAAAGGTGAGTCTCTCCACATTTTTAGTTGACAGACGAGTTCTCCTCGCCGTAACTATGGCCCCCGCCGCACTAAACACCCGCTCAGATGGCACGCTACTTGCCGGGCAGGACAGCTTTTCCAGGGCAAACTCTTGCTAGTTGCGGCCACAAATCAAGTTTGGCTGCCCAGAAGTCCAGCGGATCCTCAAGGTGTGTTGGCATGGTCATGTCAAAGTATGACATGACCTGCTGGTTCAGGTCCTGCTCCAGGTCTTCCTGCTGCTCATGAGTAGCCTCACTATGCGGGTGTAGAAAGCTACTCATTAGCGACTGAAGACTGAGGCTGCTGCTGCTGATGGAGCTTCTGCTGCTGCTGCTGCCAACCCCCCCAGCGGCCATGGCAGTGGAAGGTGAGCGCAGAGGTCCCCTCGAGTCAGACCTGCGAGAGTATGGACCATGGCGCAGATAGGCATCGGCCAACTGCCTACGTAGAATGTCTTTGTAGTAGTTGAGTTTGTCCTCCCTCTCGGTGGGTTTAAAAAATGCCCCCATTTTGTGCCGGAAGCGAGGGTCCAATAAGGTGGACAGCCAGAAGTCATCCCGCCGACAGATGGAAACAATTCTGGGGTCACTACGCAAGCACGTGAGCATGCTTCGTGCCATTTGCGCAAGTGACTCGGATGGACTACCTGTCTCCATCTCCACTGCATACTGCCACGGTGTGCCCGGGTCCTCTGTCTCGCCTTCCTCAAAAACCTCTAGCTCCTCTGGCTGCTCCTGCTCCTCCTCTCCTGTCCGCTGACTAGATAAACCAGCCATTTCGCCAAGCCTAAACTGTGTTTCGCTGGGCAACTCCTCCTCCTCCTCTTCCTCCTCCTCCAGTTCAGCTCCAGCGGGGTTCATGTGGCCGTAAGATGTAAACGCCATGTCTCCAGTGCCCTGACCAGCCATGGTTTCCAACATGTGCTGTAGTACATGAAGCAGTGGAATCACGTCGTTCATCCCGTAATCCTGCCGACTGACAAATAAAGTGGCATCCTCAAAGGGCCTGAGCAAACGGCAGGTGTCACGTATGAGCTGCCACTGGTTGACATTGAAGTTACACAGGGGAGTCCCCCTATCTGCTTGGATCATCAGGAAATCCGTGATGGCTTTTCTCTGTTCATATAATCGGTCCAACATGTGAAGGGTGGAATTCCAACGGGTGGAAACATCGCAAATCAGACTATGTTGGGGGATACCATTCTGACGCTGTAGCTCAAGAAGGGTGTGTTTGGCGGTGTAGGAGTGGCTGAAGTGCATGCAAAGTTTCCTTGAAGTTGTTAGGATGTCTTGCAGATGGGGGGAACACTTCAGAAACCGCTTGACAACCAGATTGAAGACGTGAGCCATGCAGGGGGCATGGGTCAGGCTTCCTTGGCGCAGCGCAGACAAAATGTTCTTCCCATTGTCGGTAACCATGATTCCCATTTTAAGTTTTCTCGGAGTAAGCCATGTTTGGATTTCCTGATGAATACATTTAAGCAGTTCCTCCCCTGTGTGACTCCGTTCGCCAAGACAAACCATGTGAAGCACTGCGTGACACCTCCGTGCCCTGCACACATGGTAGACTGGAGGGGCACTGAGACTTGAGCCTACAGTGGAGGGTGAGGAGATGGCGGAGGATGAGGAGTCCGAGTCGCACGGTGTCACAGGCCCAATGGGCAGAGAGCGCGGAGGCCGAAGCGGCGTGACCTGTCCAAGTTGCTGCTGCTGCTGCTGCAAAGGGACCACATTCACCCAGTGGGCCGTAAACGACATGTACTGCCCCTGACCGTAGTTACAGCTCCAGATGTCGGCGCTGCCATGTATTTTGCTACACACCGACAGGCTCAAGGACTGGCCCACCTTCTGTTCAACAAAAGTGTGCAGCGCTGGTACTGCCTTCTTGGCAAAGAAATGACGGCTTGGGACTCTCCACCTCGGCTCGGCACAAGCCATCAGTTCTCTGAAAGGTGCAGATTCCACCACCTGAAAAGGGAGCGACTGCAGCACCAGCAACTTGGACAGGAGCACATTCAGCTTCTGCGCCGTAGGATGAGTGGGCGCATACTGCTGTCTCTTGGACATGGCTTCGCTGATGGATTGCTGGCGGGATGCATGACTTGGAGGAGGAGGAGGAGGAGCAGGAGCGACAGAGGATGGGTATGACGCACAGCTGCCTTCGGCTGAGGTGCTGGAGCCTTGGCTGGCAGAAATTGGGAGCTCACTTGGTGAGGAAGCAGACTGGACCACCCCTTGGGAGCCTCGGTTCTCCCAGGTCGTTTTATGGTGACGCATCATATGTTGACGCAGGGCCGTGGTGCCAACATTTGGACCCTGGCCACGCTTCACCTTTTGCCTACATATCTTGCATGTGGCCATGTTACCCTACTGCGGATGCCTCAGGAAAAACTGCCACACTGCCGAGTAGCTACTTTTCCCACCCCCTGGCCTCACTGATTCACTGCTGCTGTTGCCAACTCCAGGAACCCCTGCTCCACTACCTCCCGATAAGGTAGACTGCCGCACAGCAGGTGCTCTACCCCGGCCCCGGCCCCGGCCGGCTCCAGCCTTTGGAATTGTGCCCCCATGCTGACTGCTACCACCTTGCTGCCTCAGCTGCTGACTCCGGGGCAACCTGCGCCCCTCTTCTCCTGATGATGACGATGAAGCCCCTTCATCACCCGGCTCCCAAGTGCGATCGGCTTCATCGTCATCATCATCATCATCACCGAGTTGTGGCTGTACGTCACTGATGTTCGTGGATTCGTCAACAGTGTCTGGCGCAGGAGCTGGAACGCTCGCAGCACCCACGACACTGTCCACATCACTATTTGTCTGCCTAGCTAAAGAAGCCACCTCCATTTCTTGGCTGGGCAGTAGCTGCTGACTGTCCTCCTGTATCTGATCGTCCTCCTCACTAAAGAGTGGAGCTGAACCCAAAGCATAGGATACGTCGCTGGGGGAGGGAACGGCGTAGGACAGAGGCAATGGGAGGACAGGGACTGCTCTCGGGGCATGCCAACTCAGGGTTGTGTCAGAGGAACCTACCGACCCTAGACTGGGGGTCTCAGATGTAAGTTGTGATGATGTTGTTGATGAGCGCGTCAGCCAATCTACCACGGCAGATGCGTTACTGGTGGAGACCCGACCGCTAGCAGATACTGGCAGATTAGGTCTCTCAGCGTGACTCCTGCTGCTACTGGCCCCCAGTCTGATGCGAGCTCTGCCTGCGGAATCTTGGCCTCTGCCACTCCTCTTTTCACTTCCAGGCACTTGTCTGCCCGACATAGTCTAACTGGCGTGGTAGTAGGTGATATTTAAAAAAACCCCGGGCAGCGGTGGGTCTATATGAAACAGAATATAATGCACACCAAAAGTGAGCAGTAACACTCAGCCTCCAACAGGCCTGCTTAGTGTAAATAAGAGAGCTGCTTAGTGTAAATAAAGAGGGGTATGCTATGTTACAGAATGGGATGCCTCAACAGAAGTGCACCTGGCAGGCAGCAGTAAGCCTATGCCCAGCAAAAGTGTCTTATAATATAAATATAATAAGAGCAAATGCTTATATGGTCTTAAACAGAGGCTGCTTTAGTCACAGAATGGGATGCCCCCAAAAAAGATCCAGTAGTACTATGCCCAGCAAAAGTGTCTTTATCAGGCCTAATTTCAAATATGATAAGAGCAAATGCTTATAAGGTCTTAAACAGAGGCTGCTTTAGTCACAGAATGGGATGCCCCAACAGGAATGGACCTGGCAGGGTCCAGTAGTGCTTTGCCCAGCAAAAGTGTCTTTATCAGGCCTAATTTCAAATATGATAAGAGCAAATGCTTATATGGTCTTAAACAGAGGCTGCTGTAGTCACAGAATGGGATGCCCCAAATAGGAGTGCACCTGGCAGGGTCCAGTAGTGCTTTGCCCAGCAAAAGTGTCTTTATCGGGCCTAATTTCAAATATGATAAGAGCAAATGCTTATATGGTCTTAAACAGAGGCTGCTGTAGTCACAGAATGGGATGCCCCAAATAGGAGTGCACCTGGCAGGGTCCAGTAGTGCTTTGCCCAGCAAAAGTGTCTTTATCAGGCCTAATTTCAAATATGATAAGAGCAAATGCTTATATGGTCTTAAACAGAGGCTGCTGTAGTCACAGAATGGGATGCCCCAAATAGGAGTGCACCTGGCAGGGTCCAGTAGTGCTTTGCCCAGCAAAAGTGTCTTTATCAGGCCTAATTTCAAATATGATAAGAGCAAATGCTTATATGGTCTTAAACAGAGGCTGCTGTAGTCACAGAATGGGATGCCCCAAATAGGAGTGCACCTGGCAGGGTCCAGTAGTGCTTTGCCCAGCAAAAGTGTCTTTATCAGGCCTAATTTCAAATATGATAAGTGAAAATGCTTATAAGGTCTTAAACAGAGGCTGCTTTAGTCACAGAATGGGATGCCCCAACAGAAGTGCACCTGGCAGGGTCCAGTAGTGCTATGCCCAGCAAAAGTGTCTTTATCAGGCCTAATTTCAAATATGATAAGAGCAAATGCTTATATGGTCTTAAACAGAGGCTGCTGTAGTCACAGAATGGGATGCCCCAAATAGGAGTGCACCTGGCAGGGTCCAGTAGTGCTATGCCCAGCAAAAGTGTCTTTATCAGGCCTAATTTCAAATATGATAAGTGAAAATGGTTATACGGTCTTAAACAGAGGCTGCTGTAGTCACAGAATGGGATGCCCCAAATAGGAGTGCACCTGGCAGGGTCCAGTAGTGCTTTGCCCAGCAAAAGTGTCTTTATCAGGCCTAATTTCAAATATGATAAGAGCAAATGCTTATATGGTCTTAAACAGAGGCTGCTGTAGTCACAGAATGGGATGCCCCAAATAGGAGTGCACCTGGCAGGGTCCAGTAGTGCTATGCCCAGCAAAAGTGTCTTTATCAGGCCTAATTTCAAATATGATAAGAGCAAATGCTTATATGGTCTTAAACAGAGGCTGCTGTAGTCACAGAATGGGATGCCCCAAATAGGAGTGCACCTGGCAGGGTCCAGTAGTGCTTTGCCCAGCAAAAGTGTCTTTATCAGGCCTAATTTCAAATATGATAAGAGCAAATGCTTATATGGTCTTAAACAGAGGCTGCTGTAGTCACAGAATGGGATGCCCCAAATAGGAGTGCACCTGGCAGGGTCCAGTAGTGCTATGCCCAGCAAAAGTGTCTTTATCAGGCCTAATTTCAAATATGATAAGTGAAAATGGTTATACGGTCTTAAACAGAGGCTGCTGTAGTCACAGAATGGGATGCCCCAAATAGGAGTGCACCTGGCAGGGTCCAGTAGTGCTTTGCCCAGCAAAAGTGTCTTTATCAGGCCTAATTTCAAATATGATAAGAGCAAATGCTTATATGGTCTTAAACAGAGGCTGCTGTAGTCACAGAATGGGATGCCCCCAATAGGAGTGCACCTGGCAGGGTCCAGTAGTGCTATGCCCAGCAAAAGTGTCTTTATCAGGCCTAATTTCAAATATGATAAGAGCAAATGCTTATATGGTCTTAAACAGAGGCTGCTGTAGTCACAGAATGGGATGCCCCAAATAGGAGTGCACCTGGCAGGGTCCAGTAGTGCTTTGCCCAGCAAAAGTGTCTTTATCAGGCCTAATTTCAAATATGATAAGAGCAAATGCTTATATGGTCTTAAACAGAGGCTGCTGTAGTCACAGAATGGGATGCCCCAAATAGGAGTGCACCTGGCAGGGTCCAGTAGTGCTTTGCCCAGCAAAAGTGTCTTTATCAGGCCTAATTTCAAATATGATAAGAGCAAATGCTTATATGGTCTTAAACAGAGGCTGCTGTAGTCACAGAATGGGATGCCCCAAATAGGAGTGCACCTGGCAGGGTCCAGTAGTGCTTTGCCCAGCAAAAGTGTCTTTATCAG
Organism: Gastrophryne carolinensis; assembly: GCA_027917425.1. NCBI lineage: Eukaryota > Metazoa > Chordata > Amphibia > Anura > Microhylidae > Gastrophryne > Gastrophryne carolinensis. Next base: position 219,987,708 of record CM051238.1, read on the forward strand.
GCCTAATTTCAAATATGATAAGAGCAAATGCTTATATGGTCTTAAACAGAGGCTGCTGTAGTCACAGAATGGGATGCCCCAAATAGGAGTGCACCTGGCAGGGTCCAGTAGTGCTTTGCCCAGCAAAAGTGTCTTTATCAGGCCTAATTTCAAATATGATAAGAGCAAATGCTTATATGGTCTTAAACAGAGGCTGCTGTAGTCACAGAATGGGATGCCCCAAATAGGAGTGCACCTGGCAAAGTCCAGTAGTGCTATGCCCAGCAAAAGTGTCTTTATCAGGCCTAATTTCAAATATGATAAGTGAAAATGGTTATACGGTCTTAAACAGAGGCTGCTGTAGTCACAGAATGGGATGCCCCAAATAGGAGTGCACCTGGCAGGGTCCAGTAGTGCTATGCCCAGCAAAAGTGTCTTTATCAGGCCTAATTTCAAATATGATAAGAGCAAATGCTTATATGGTCTTAAACAGAGGCTGCTGTAGTCACAGAATGGGATGCCCCAAATAGGAGTGCACCTGGCAGGGTCCAGTAGTGCTTTGCCCAGCAAAAGTGTCTTTATCAGGCCTAATTTCAAATATGATAAGAGCAAATGCTTATATGGTCTTAAACAGAGGCTGCTGTAGTCACAGAATGGGATGCCCCAAATAGGAGTGCACCTGGCAGGGTCCAGTAGTGCTATGCCCAGCAAAAGTGTCTTTATCAGGCCTAATTTCAAATATGATAAGTGAAAATGGTTATACGGTCTTAAACAGAGGCTGCTGTAGTCACAGAATGGGATGCCCCAAATAGGAGTGCACCTGGCAGGGTCCAGTAGTGCTTTGCCCAGCAAAAGTGTCTTTATCAGGCCTAATTTCAAATATGATAAGAGCAAATGCTTATATGGTCTTAAACAGAGGCTGCTGTAGTCACAGAATGGGATGCCCCAAATAGGAGTGCACCTGGCAGGGTCCAGTAGTGCTATGCCCAGCAAAAGTGTCTTTATCAGGCCTAATTTCAAATATGATAAGTGAAAATGGTTATACAGTCTTAAACAGAGGCTGCTGTAGTCACAGAATGGGATGCCCCAAATAGGAGTGCACCTGGCAGGGTCCAGTAGTGCTTTGCCCAGCAAAAGTGTCTTTATCAGGCCTAATTTCAAATATGATAAGAGCAAATGCTTATATGGTCTTAAACAGAGGCTGCTGTAGTCACAGAATGGGATGCCCCAAATAGGAGTGCACCTGGCAGGGTCCAGTAGTGCTTTGCCCAGCAAAAGTGTCTTTATCAGGCCTAATTTCAAATATGATAAGAGCAAATGCTTATATGGTCTTAAACAGAGGCTGCTGTAGTCACAGAATGGGATGCCCCAAATAGGAGTGCACCTGGCAGGGTCCAGTAGTGCTTTGCCCAGCAAAAGTGTCTTTATCAGGCCTAATTTCAAATATGATAAGAGCAAATGCTTATATGGTCTTAAACAGAGGCTGCTGTAGTCACAGAATGGGATGCCCCAAATAGGAGTGCACCTGGCAGGGTCCAGTAGTGCTTTGCCCAGCAAAAGTGTCTTTATCAGGCCTAATTTCAAATATGATAAGAGCAAATGCTTATATGGTCTTAAACAGAGGCTGCTGTAGTCACAGAATGGGATGCCCCAAATAGGAGTGCACCTGGCAGGGTCCAGTAGTGCTTTGCCCAGCAAAAGTGTCTTTATCAGGCCTAATTTCAAATATGATAAGAGCAAATGCTTATATGGTCTTAAACAGAGGCTGCTGTAGTCACAGAATGGGATGCCCCAAATAGGAGTGCACCTGGCAGGGTCCAGTAGTGCTTTGCCCAGCAAAAGTGTCTTTATCAGGCCTAATTTCAAATATGATAAGAGCAAATGCTTATATGGTCTTAAACAGAGGCTGCTGTAGTCACAGAATGGTATGCCCCAAATAGGAGTGCACCTGGCAGGGTCCAGTAGTGCTTTGCCCAGCAAAAGTGTCTTTATCAGGCCTAATTTCAAATATGATAAGTGAAAATGCTTATAAGGTCTTAAACAGAGGCTGCTTTAGTCACAGAATGGGATGCCCCAACAGAAGTGCACCTGGCAGGGTCCAGTAGTGCTATGCCCAGCAAAAGTGTCTTTATCAGGCCTAATTTCAAATATGATAAGAGCAAATGCTTATATGGTCTTAAACAGAGGCTGCTGTAGTCACAGAATGGGATGCCCCAAATAGGAGTGCACCTGGCAGGGTCCAGTAGTGCTATGCCCAGCAAAAGTGTCTTTATCAGGCCTAATTTCAAATATGATAAGTGAAAATGGTTATACGGTCTTAAACAGAGGCTGCTGTAGTCACAGAATGGGATGCCCCAAATAGGAGTGCACCTGGCAGGGTCCAGTAGTGCTTTGCCCAGCAAAAGTGTCTTTATCAGGCCTAATTTCAAATATGATAAGAGCAAATGCTTATATGGTCTTAAACAGAGGCTGCTGTAGTCACAGAATGGGATGCCCCAAATAGGAGTGCACCTGGCAGGGTCCAGTAGTGCTATGCCCAGCAAAAGTGTCTTTATCAGGCCTAATTTCAAATATGATAAGTGAAAATGGTTATACGGTCTTAAACAGAGGCGGCTGTAGTCACAGAATGGGATGCCCCAAATAGAAGTGCACCTGGCAGGGTCCAGTAGTGCTTTGCCCAGCAAAAGTGTCTTTATCAGGCCTAATTTCAAATATGATAAGAGCAAATGCTTATATGGTCTTAAACAGAGGCTGCTGTAGTCACAGAATGGGATGCCCCAAATAGGAGTGCACCTGGCAGGGTCCAGTAGTGCTTTGCCCAGCAAAAGTGTCTTTATCAGGCCTAATTTCAAATATGATAAGAGCAAATGCTTATATGGTCTTAAACAGAGGCTGCTGTAGTCACAGAATGGGATGCCCCAAATAGGAGTGCACCTGGCAGGGTCCAGTAGTGCTTTGCCCAGCAAAAGTGTCTTTATCAGGCCTAATTTCAAATATGATAAGAGCAAATGCTTATATGGTCTTAAACAGAGGCTGCTGTAGTCACAGAATGGGATGCCCCAAATAGGAGTGCACCTGGCAGGGTCCAGTAGTGCTATGCCCAGCAAAAGTGTCTTTATCAGGCCTAATTTCAAATATGATAAGTGAAAATGGTTATACGGTCTTAAACAGAGGCTGCTGTAGTCACAGAATGGGATGCCCCAAATAGGAGTGCACCTGGCAGGGTCCAGTAGTGCTTTGCCCAGCAAAAGTGTCTTTATCAGGCCTAATTTCAAATATGATAAGAGCAAATGCTTATATGGTCTTAAACAGAGGCTGCTGTAGTCACAGAATGGGATGCCCCAAATAGGAGTGCACCTGGCAGGGTCCAGTAGTGCTATGCCCAGCAAAAGTGTCTTTATCAGGCCTAATTTCAAATATGATAAGAGCAAATGCTTATATGGTCTTAAACAGAGGCTGCTGTAGTCACAGAATGGGATGCCCCAAATAGGAGTGCACCTGGCAGGGTCCAGTAGTGCTATGCCCAGCAAAAGTGTCTTTATCAGGCCTAATTTCAAATATGATAAGAGCAAATGCTTATATGGTCTTAAACAGAGGCTGCTGTAGTCACAGAATGGGATGCCCCAAATAGGAGTGCACCTGGCAGGGTCCAGTAGTGCTTTGCCCAGCAAAAGTGTCTTTATCAGGCCTAATTTCAAATATGATAAGAGCAAATGCTTATATGGTCTTAAACAGAGGCTGCTGTAGTCACAGAATGGGATGCCCCAAATAGGAGTGCACCTGGCAGGGTCCAGTAGTGCTATGCCCAGCAAAAGTGTCTTTATCAGGCCTAATTTCAAATATGATAAGAGCAAATGCTTATATGGTCTTAAACAGAGGCTGCTGTAGTCACAGAATGGGATGCCCCAAATAGGAGTGCACCTGGCAGGGTCCAGTAGTGCTTTGCCCAGCAAAAGTGTCTTTATCAGGCCTAATTTCAAATATGATAAGAGCAAATGCTTATATGGTCTTAAACAGAGGCTGCTGTAGTCACAGAATGGGATGCCCCAAATAGGAGTGCACCTGGCAGGGTCCAGTAGTGCTATGCCCAGCAAAAGTGTCTTTATCAGGCCTAATTTCAAATATGATAAGAGCAAATGCTTATATGGTCTTAAACAGAGGCTGGTGTAGTCACAGAATGGGATGCCTCACAGCAGACTTAAGATCAGTTCAGTATATATGCACAGTTAGTTACTATAAGCAGCCTGAAAACGCTAACAAAGCCTGTCAGCCAGCTAGTAACACTCAGGCTGGATGAAAAAAAAAAAAATCTCCCTGTCACAGCCTCCGTTTTTTCCTAACTTTCCCTGGCTTTCTGTCTGTCTCCTGTCTGTCTCCTGCCTGTCTCCAGCCTGTCCCTGTCTGTCCCTGCCTGTCTAACTGTCTGTCCCTCAGCTACACAGCGTTCTGTCTCTCACGAATGCAATAGAGAAATGAGGAAAAGCAAGATGGCCGCCGTTAAATACCGCTGTGTGACGTCACCGGGCTTGCTGGCTGCTGATAGGCTGCATGTGACTGCCCCAGCTTGCACTGGCGCGGGATACATGTCCAGACATGTCCCGTCCGCCATCTTAGAATGCCTGTAAATGTAAATGAATGGATGTTAAAGGAAAACTTCGAGTGATCGAATCGCGGGGAAATTCGGATTCGATCCGAATCGAATTTTTCCTGAAATTCGGATCGAATCCGGGTTCGTCCGGATCGATTCGCTCATCCCTAATTCACAGATCAAAGAAAAACACAGCCACAAGACCCCGAGGCCTAATTTTTAACATGTGTAATTCAAATTTAAATTGTTTTTTACTTTTGTTTTATCAAAAAAATAATCTCAAAACCACAAAAGCAAAAAAAAAGTTTGATTAAAAAAAACATAAACAGATTTTGTGAGTTGTCTTTCCTGCAAATGTACAATCACACAACATCATCACACATTTACATGACACAAAAGGTTTAGATATGGGACAAAAAATCAGAAAAACCAAAGCTGGCCCCCCCACTCTGTGCCTACAAGCCCCCATAACTGGTCCCGGGCTGGTTACTTTGGGTAAGGGGGACCCCACGTCATTTTTTTGGGGGGGATTTTTAAGGGTTTTTAACCCTTAAAAATCCCCCCAAAAAATGGGGTCCCGGGAAGGGGGACCCTATGTCATTTTTTTTTTTTAATTAACCCTTTGTGTTCTGTCATCCAGCAGCTATAAAAGGCTTCTGGGCAGGAAAGGGTGTCTACCTATACATATGTGGTATCGCTGTAACCGGGAGAAATTGGGGTTTCTCACGCAATAAGATTTTATTGACAAACTTACATTTTTTATTACAAAAAAACTCTTTTTTTTATTTTTTTTCACACATTTCACCCAAAAATATTGAGAATACACCTAAAAAATACAAACAAGACATTTCATGTTAAAGCCCAGACTCTGTTGAAAAAAACAATATATCATTTTCCTGGGAAATCCCTGGAAATCCTTTCAAAAATGACAGTTGAACATGTGTAGCGCAAAATAGTGAAACATCGTCTGGCAACAGGGAGTGGCAAATGCTGCAGGTAGGCTGGCAGCGAAAGGGTTAAGGTATGCATTAATGGCAAGAAAGAAGAAACACCCAAAAATAAATTTGACAATATATATGTGTCAAATTGGCAGTTGGTGCCATATGCATATTCCAATGGAGGTTTAGGGATGTGCGCTTGCGTGTAGCCAGATTGTCAACTGAAGAGCCATGGAGATGTAAGTATACTTCGAAAAATCACCAAAATGGAAGGTCAAATACGACGGAAACCAAGCAGGTACGTTCAAAAACCAAGGAAAAAGCAGGGAAAAACGGGCCGCCCGTGTGAACGGGAACGGAAGCCCCGATCAAATTGAAGGCACCCGAGAGAGCAAAAAAAACTTCCCGAGTAAAGACAAATTGACGGATCAGTTAGGGAGCCATTCCGACAGAGGCTCTGCATCACATTTGTGCCACGATTCAAACAGGAGCCCCGGACAATCGGAAGGTTTTAAGCTCAGACCGGGGGAGGCTCTGCATCAGGCCAAATATGATTTTCTGCCACATATTTCACCCAAACATATTGATAAAGCACAAACAAGACATTTCAATCTTGTAAAAACACTCACTTGTACATAGATCATCCATAAAAAGCAACCCCTTTCACCATAAAACAGTTTCAAGTTCAGAAACGTCCACTTTAAGGGCGGGATCTGCCCAAAACGCGTGAACGTTTCTGAACTTGTCACAGACACTGTTTTCTTGCCCAGTCCCAGGTGGGGGCAAGTAATTGACTGTTAAACTGTTTATTTGCTGCACGTAATCTTTTACTAAAGTCCCTGGAATAAACTTACTTACCAATTGAAAAGAATCCTGTGTGGCTCTATTAAATCCAAAAATGACAATTTGGGTTGGTGTTCATTGGCAGTGTGTTTATTGTCCCCCACCAGGCCAGTATTTTAATAAGAAAGCAAAGCAGGTTATATTCTGACCCTATGGGGAATTTAACTATTTTGAAAGTTTTTGAGCTCTTGAATGGACATTTAGTTTAAACCTTGTGCATATATGCATGTCCCTATATTATGCCTCATACTTGATATAAGCATACAGCACCATCTAGTGTTGAGTTTTCAAAAGTTCAATTGTTGCATGGTTTTCATGTTTAAATGAGGTATGATTACTATACATCTAAAATCAGTTTACAAGTCAAAAGCATAGGCAATGCTCTGTAACACGACCAGAAAAGCAGTAGATACATCATTTGGGATATGTGTTTATTTTGAATAAAAACATTAAAATGACATATTATAAAATAACTTCACAAATGTGATCTTTTTCAGCTCTGCCCACTCTTTGACACTTACAGCATGTTAATTATATCAGAATACAGGCTTGAGAACCATTAAAAATTGGTTTAAAAAAGTATTTGTGTAGCCAGGAATAGAACAAATGGCCCCCTTTCCCAGACACTCACTTTCTGTGTGGCAGTGTCCTGGCTTTGGGAGCGCACATGCCTTTCACGGAGCCGGAGATATGTCCTCAGTTTGTACACAGCACGCTGGGGAGATGAGCAGCGGGATTTCCAGGGGGATTGGCAGAAGCATTGCTGAGCAAAGAACTACCTGCTCTCTGCCTGTCTACCAGCGGCAGGTATATGATTAGATTCTTCTTCTGGGAAACTGCTGCATGGAGGGTGGGTGGTTCTGGTCACAGAGGAGAGGGGGGGGGGCAGCAGTTTGGCCATGTCGGTATTGTGCTGAGTAGGAGATGGAGGCACGATGGTAGTATTGGTACAGTGGCCCCTGCTGCACTTGGACTCTTCTACTTCCAGATGGTGCACAGCCCAGTTGTTGCGGTTGCCCAGAGGGCCGTGTCGGGACTTTTTGGGGTGGATATTGGGTGTTGCATGGCTGCAGTATACTCAGCCACCCATCTGTGGGTTCTACATTTGTTGGGGGTGTGTCAGCTGTTCAGCTAACAAATGATACTTGTCCTTTAATTTTAGTGTGCTGGTTGATTGATTGGCTGGTGGCCACCTAAAGCCAGACCTCTCCCAGCATGCATTTGCCTGTTATAGCAAAAGCTACTCTCTACCTGTGTGAATCCTGTTTTTTTTTTTTTTTTTTTAACTGTGATGATTTAAGCTTGACGTGTTGACTTCCACTTCCTTCTTATTCTTTTGGTATCACGTTTGGATTCTGATTTCTTGGCTTTACTATTGGCACAACCGCGGCTATCCTTCCGTCTACTCCTTTGGTACCTTGTAGCTCTCTGATCTCCTGGCTTCCGACCCTTGGTTGGTTTTTACTTCCTCGTACTAGCCCCATTCTCTTGCTCCTTGTTGGAGCTGCCTACACCCACAGTTTAGCATCCAAATGCCTGGGGGGGTTTAACTGCCTTTATTCTGTCAGATTACATCCTCTGCATTTAAGTCTTGGGGCAACCTGGTATTTCCAGCATCCCAGCAAGTGGGGTCTTGTCTGAAGGAGGGTGTCCAACTGGGCATTACAAGGGAAACAGGGTCATAAGCCTGGTTAGGGAGATCCATGTTAGCTGGTATAGGGGGATGAAAGGAAAACAGAAGTCAGAGGGCTCACTAACCTACAATGACATTGTCTAGCCTGAGCATCCTATTTTATGTTACGGTAATTTGTTTAAATCAGTGTGCCATCACTAGTGACCACACTTTTCAATGCAGTAAAGTAGCTGCGTGTCTTCATGGTTGCCCCATGGATTTGTAACACTACAAGGTTTCCCTAAAAAAAAGGCAAGCCTTATATTAATTGTTTTTCCAAAATATGCAATTGTTGGCATTCCAGCTGCTCTCTTCCAAGTTCCACTGCATTGCAAGTTTGCTGTAGCTGTGCAAATGTTTAAGAACATTGCACAGCTGAATATGGTGCTGAATTGCACTGAGGAAAAATCATGAAAAAAAAATGTTTATTCACAAAAAAAAGACAGTGCTGAATCAACCCTAATGAAGGATCCTTCTTGATAAATTTCTCCTTAAATCATTGTATTGCTGCGCTTTGGGGTGCCCTGATGTGTGTCAAATGGGACAATACAATGACTGTGGGGTAAGCATCTTGACCATAGTTAGAAAACAGTATACAATTTTAAAGTGCACCAAAACCCAGGATTTTGACTATCCTGTGTTTTGGTCTTTTCCCTAGGGGCACCTTGCTATGTGAACCCCCCCCCCCCCCCCAGATCGCGGCAGCCAACTCACCTTACGCCAGTCCCACGGCATGTCTAAGAGCAGCGGCTTTGATGGCCACATCCTCTGCTTCCCTCCAGCAGTCCAGCAAGTTTTGGTGAATAACCGGTGCGGGCACGCTCCCTGTTAGAGGAAGGCAGAGGATGCGGACCGAGAAGAGGTGAGTTGCTGCGGCGATCTGGGGGGGGGGGGGGTCACACAGCGGGGTGCCCCTGAGGAACAGGACATTTGATCTAAAGGATTATGAAAAATGATGAAATCACACCGAAGATGCAGTAAGACCCCTCTGCTAACTTCTTTTTATCTGGATTTCAATTTCAGATATAAAGCTAATGAAATACAAATCACTACTAGGTACTCACGCAAAGCCTGTTAGCAGCAATATATATATATATATATATATATATATATATATATATATAATGCATAGCTGGAAGTGGAAAAGGTATAGCATGTTTAATGTCAAAAATAGGTTAATGTTATTCCTGATTGCAGTGTCGATGTGTAGATTTTTAAAACCTTCCATTTAAGTATTTACATAGTAGTCTTTTTTGGTTTGCTGATAGATTTTGTTCAAGTTGGGATATCTTTGGCCTTACAGTTATCGTTGATTGCCTAAGGCCACAACTGCTTGCTATTTGCGGCTATTGGTAACCAAAAGCGACATATTTTAACATTAAGCCTGATTCATAGGCTACATGTGAATGCTTGGATTTTTTTTACTTTTTTTACCCTTTTTTGTGGGGGGTTTCATGAGTTCACCTCCTCTTTTCCCACACCATTACTCACCCCTGTTTGAGCTGCTACACCCTGCTTGAAGGATGTAGCTTTAAGAAAGGATACCATACAGCATATAATGTGTTCAAATATTTGTTTTTATTAACTTTTTTTTTTAGGAATCTTTTTTTTTTAATTAAAAAAAATATTTTGCACTTTCTGGGTGGGCCAACATGGCACCTGTAAAGACTAAAGAAATGCATGTTAACACCTGTTTGTACACATGTGTGCCTGTTGGTGCACTCCAAATGCTCACTACTTAGCATAACACCGTTCTTTGCCATTTTAGGGGGCCACCCTCTGCTTCAGCACCATCCCTTCCTCAGGGTCTGGAATGAAATGCCAACAGATGTTAGAACAGACAGAAGTCTGCACATGTGTTATTTGTGATCTGCTTGTGTAGTGGTCTGCTTGACTTGGTTTGAGCCACCTGAGTCAGGCGCCGTACCAGTCCCGGGTGGCCCCATTGCGACATATGCAGCTTCAAACTATTCTGCAGGGAAAGAAAAACACAAGACATCAGCGCTTAGCACACCTGTCATTTTTGAATCCCTTCCCACAACCTGTGTGTTTGTTTTCTATTGGCCTACCTAACTGCTGCTGGACTGTGAACGGCTCCAAGCCCAACACCTCCTCCACTTCTGCACCTTCTGGGGCTGTTGGTGGGGATCCTGAAGAAGATTAGGACGTCAGCGGTGGTCAGAGACACTGTAGCCCTGCAGAAGTGTGCTTGCATCGTGCCTATGCCCATGATGTTATAGCCTATAGGTTGCTGGCACCTGTGCTAGTCTGGTAAATAAACACAGCTGATGTCCAATTAACCCCCCACTTATGTATGAAGGAACACACCTGTCCCTAGGACTTTGATGTCAGTGCTTACTTTGCTGGTTAATATGCCGAAACACAGACACCACAGCTCCCAGAACCCGGAAGACAGGCATGGCCGAGGGAGCCACAACACCTGGCCAAGGTACTGACATGCACCCTGCAGGCACTCCCCTACTGCCAGCTACCGACTGATTTTGGCAGAAATCAGTTATGTAGCACGAAGGGAAAACCTTTTACTTGCACTAATTTTGGCGCAGTGTTGACCTAGAGCCACCCAGGTTGGGGGGCACTGTATATATGCCTTACCATTAAATACAAGAAAACTAAAACTTGGTTTGGATGTTCTTTATTTACATCCAAAAGCTGTAAAGGGGGCACAGAAGAAAAAAAGGAAAACCAAATGAACCAAAACTAATTATGAAAAAGAGGGGTCCATCAAATGCTGATGGTGTGATTCTGGGCCGTGTTTTGTTTCCTATTTGTGGGACTTTACGTTTAAGGTATGACAAACTGATTATTTACTATATTAATGTGGGTTAAGCCGAGTTTTGGCTTTCGTGTGTACTGGTAATTTTACCGGTTTAGCCTGTGCTGACATGCGATTCCAAGCCCTGATTTTGGGCCTCTAAAAACCGTAGTATTCCAGTTGAAAATGATGCCCTCTTATTGCTAGCAGGAACCGGCACACACCCTTACGATGGAGCCGCTTGACGAGTTCTGTGAAGAGTACAATCGTCTGCAGCAGCGGGGGCTGTTAACCATGTACCTTCCAGAGCTTAGGCATATTCGCCATTACCCGGATATCGATCAGCTATCTGATCAGCAGGTGTTTAAATTGACCTGGCTGAACCGCCTTTCTCTTGAAAAACTTTACTCAGAGCTGTGGCCACGGTTGGCCCCCACCACAATACGGGGGAATGCAATTGGAGGTATGACCAAATTGGTTGGCTGCCTTCAATTGTTAGCGAATGGCTCCTTCCTGGGTCTAGGGGCACTGTCAGTTGGCATGTCCCAGCGTTCCCTGAGCCGTGCCCCGACTAAATTTCTCAATGGCATGGCTGTCCTGCTAGAGAAATACATCTGTCCTAAACCAGCTTCTCTGTGTTCCTGTAGGCCCTGTTCTTGTTGCAAGTATATTAACCAGACTCCTTTCTGCATTTGTTTCAGCAACCGCAAGATGGGCCACTCTCTTAATGTCCAGTGCGTCGTTGGACCAGATCTGCGTTTTTCAGTGTTTTGTCCGGATTCCCTGGTTTGTCCCAAAACACATTCATCTAGAGGAGTTCCAGTTTGTATACATGTTTTGAGAGTGGCGAGCTGAGTGGTGGATGGCTTCTGGGTAAATGTGGCTATTCTTATATTTGTTCTGCGTTTCTATTATTATCTTTGCATTTGTACTGTTTTGGGGATTTTGAATCTGTGTGCCCTTTGCTAGTTTTTTGTTGTTGCCTACTTGTATCTGTACTCAGTGCACATGTCCCTATTTTATGCCATATTTTATTTGCCATATTCTCCCTGTTGCTAGTTAAAATCCTTTGTCCTAGAATTGTGCCTTACCTTTAGCTTTATTTTCCCAATGGTCTGTCTAAAGCCCCATTAAATTGGTGCCTACTTACAACTGTGTGCCCCTATCTCCTCTTGTTTTCGCTTGCTAATTGCTCTATGCTGTTTGGCTTTGGTTTGTCCTTTTTGGATTTTTTTTTACCTTTTTAGATGATTCAGGTTACCCCCTGCTCCCCTAACTACTGACACCCCTTTTTAATACTCCAGACAACTGGCTAGGAGGCCTATAATTAGGCCCACTGCAACACCCAGGCAGTTGTGGAACGTGCCTAAAATCCAGATTCAGGTGCCTAGACTACACAGGGGGCAAATTAAGGGTATTGCTTTTGGAGATCCTCTACTGAATTCTCCTGATGGCCTTAAGTAAAATGGAAGAGAAAAGATAATTCGGTGAGAACTCACATGTAGAATTGATTTCTCTTCCATTATTACACACATCAGACCCAAGGGGTTAACCTTTCGGCCGAAGGGCGTGGACTGCAAGACAAAGGCGTGGCTCCTCCTCTCGTCCTATATACTTCCAGCTGACTTCCTCCAATCCAGTTTAATTGAAAGAACCAACCGTCCGGAAGGCATACCTATGTCTTCTGTTGGATACAAAAAGGCTAGAGACAAAATACAAGACTCCTCTGTCCGTTTTTTTTTTTTATTCTGATCCAACTATTTACATATTTAGCACTCCACTAAGACTAGGCATCCAAGGCATGGATATAGTAACTCAGCAGACAGGCAGGGTCTGACATCCTGAAGTAATAATGGAAGAGAAATCAATTCTACAGGTGAGTTCTTACAGAATTTTCTTTTCTCTTCCATTTTACTTCAGGCCATCGGGAGAATTCTGTAACTATAGGGATCTCCAAAAGCAGTACCCTTAATTTGGATGGGATCCCCAAAAACCTTAATTCCTTTCAATAGGAATAGGACATTCCAAAACCATCTAGTTTACTACTGTTTGTAATTCCTTCCTGCCAAAAGCGGCATCCACCGAGGCTCTACCTTAAAGAATTTGGTAAATGTATGAACTAAAACCAAGCTTGATGCTGAAAAGTCCAAGATGCTCCAATAGCTGGTGTCGAATGAGCCGTAATCCTAAAAGGTTGACCCTCAAATATGAAACATAAGGAGTCTGACCTGCAGAAAGATTGTGTAGTAGTGAGATAATATTTCAATGCTCTCACTACATCTAGCGAGTGGAGAACCCTTTCCTTATTGGACAATGGAGCAGGACATAAGGAAGGCAAAACCGCATTTCCATTAAGGTGAAAAAGGGGAAATCACTTTTGGAAGAATATCCTGTGGAAGAATCTTGTCTCATTTGCATGTCAAAAACCAAATACATACAAATATTGATCATTTAGCCTCTTTCCAAACGGTTTTTATTTTGTTGTGGACACTCAGGTTCATGGTTATGAGACCTCCAGCCATTGAGGTTCTGACCCTCTATGCCCCCTGGCAGTATTATGCCCAAATTCGGCATTAAAGCTTAACAAAACCCGGGAATTTGACTTTTCTGGGTTTTGGTCCAGCCCCCCGGGGCAATCTGAATAATCGCTCATTTACACCTGTCTAGGTGGCATCAATGGCATCTCTTTGGCCCCTTTTGCACCTCTCCAGTGTGGCAGAGAGGAGAAAAATGTGGCTGCAAACGCATCCCACTAAACAGGGCTATCTATTACAAGCAGACGGAAACGCAAATGCAAACAAAAATGAAAAAAAGCTGCTATCGCGAAATGGAATCTCTGCCGCAAAACGCATGCTGCAAACGCAACCAGACAGGTGTGAGCATAGCCTTAGGATTGAGCCTGTCAAGCAGTATAAATTTACTTATCCTAATTTCTGCAGATAGTCTATTATGGAACAGCAGTGGCACCACCAACTGGAGTGTGATTTCAATAAATTTGCAATGTTTTTTCTTAGAACAACTCAGCAGCGTACTTTAGCTTTTCAGTGGAGTCTACAAGGGAATGTGGAAGTCAGCTGTTATCCGAGCCTGGTTTATTCTGATGAAAGTCAGGTAATTCACACTGCTGACAAGATGCATCTGTCAGTTATAACCCCCAGTGCCACCGAATACAATTTCCAAAAAACACTAGCAGCAGGACAGGTAAGCATGCAGATTCCTGATGCTGCTGGTATCCAGTGGTCAGTGGTCATTGACCATTGTAGCCAGCATATTATTACAATTTTTTTTTAATTTTAAAATGTGTGCTTACCTAGACCACCTACCCAGGCACCAGGCATAAGGACTGGCAAACCTGGACTCAGAGGATGCCCAGCTGAGCCCTTGGCTCTTCTGGCATACCAGCCATTATGCCCTTTGGAGGGGCACCGGGCTCTTCCACACCCCTGTTGTCCCAAATGGTGTTGCGGATAATAAGATGGGGTACAGCCATGTCACCTGCCAGCGCTGGTGGGTAACATGGTAGCCCTCCACCCTGTGAACTAGTATAGGTTTCCCCTGGAACCCTTACCAGTTCACCCCAAGTTGTAAAAAAAAATCAACACACAAATAAATTGTAATACTATAGATTTTACTACTTACCAGTCCGTGTCTCCTTTCTCCTGTTCCCCGGTGGTGTCTTTTTCTGGTCCAGTGGGGTGTTCGATGTCCCGTGCTGGTGCTTCACCTCTTATTTTCAGGGCTCTTCAGGGCCCCTCTGCTGTCCTCTTTAGGTGGCTTTGGTCTCATCTGGGACACAAGTACCCCCTCCTTCCATCCTGGCTGCCAGCTGCAGCTGGGCCTGACTGCAGTATAACAGTCCGAGAATGGAAGCTTTCATTACAGCTGTATTTAGGATTTATGCTGCCCTAGGCATTTTAGGGCCACTGCCCCCCCCCCCTCATTGTTTCCCAGCCACACACAGTAGTATGATGGCAGCCTTCAGAACAAATGTATAGATAGATAGATAGATAGATAGATAGATAGATAGATAGATGGATAGACACATAAATAGATGAAAAGGAAGATAAAGAAATTGGTAGATGATACATAGATAGACAGATGGATAGACTGGAAAGACAGACAGAGAAACACACAGACAGTTCGTGCAGTTGGGAACAGATTTAAAACCCCTCCGCATGCGGACATCCATCATTGCCCCTGTACAGTCACATTTCATTAATTCAACAAAAAAAAATTAATATTATCAAGAGAATATTATGTAGAGTGGCTAGTGGCCAGTGGCTCCCACCCAATGAAGAATATGCATAGTGACTAGTGGTCCCTGTCTCACCTCCCAATAATGCAGAATGTCTAGAGCCACTACCCATGAATATTATGAAGAGTGGCTAGTGGTTCCTTTCTCACTTCCCAGTGGCTAGCACCCCCATCTAATCCAAAGGGAAAGCTGAAAAGGGTTAAAGTAGATCAAGATCAAAGCTCATGTAACCCAGCCCTGGATTTCAAAGACCAGGTTACAGCTTGCTGTGTGTTCACGAGATCACCACAATACAGCGATCCAATGGCTCATGCATAGGCAGCAGGCCAGATTTGGTTACAGGTTGGGTGCAGGACAAATTTAAGATATGGAGGATTTCCCAATAAGTGTAAAAACTTGGTCTGCTGTATTTATTGCATCCTCCCTTGACCCAGCTACTGGGACCTGGCCTACTGGTGGCCATTCCGGTTTGCCTGACTATCTTGAGCAATTGCCCAGGGAACAAGATGAGGGCTGGTTTGAAGGAGAAACCTGTAATGGTCATTACAGGTTTCTCCTGTTATGAAAAACACTGGGCTGCACAACACTGGGCTTCTGGTGGGGTCTCAGCAATTGGAATGCAAACTAATGGCCATTTTTGGAACAAAGACCAAATTACCATTTGAATGCTGTAATGGTGAACATCACCCACCAATTTTGGTGATTCCATTTTTAACATCCCCCTGGCTGAATAGCTGTTGCAGTTATGCCCAGCTGAAGGGGAGCGACCAGGGTCGCCCCTCACACATGACTTTCTGTCTTCTTCCTGGTGATGGACACTGCTGGGAGTGGCATCATTTATTCTCATCCACCTCGGCCCTTCCTAGCTACAACCGAGTGACTCAAGCTGCAGGCAGTGGGGTCCAGATTCGATCATGTGCGGCAGATGGTGGCATCAATGGATGGTGAGGAGACAGGACTTGGCGTGGGGGGGTTATCAGCAGACATTGGGTGTTGGGACTCAAGTGTGTGGCGAATGGCAGGAGCAGGTGGAGCTGTCAAGTTTGGCTGCTATCACCTATTGATTTACCAGTGAGCAGGAGACAAGGCAGGGTGAGTAGGGATGCACTGAGCCACCAAGGTTTATGAAGAAAAAAAAGAGAAAAAATCTCTTGCAGCTATAGGCCCTAGGCGCAGGCCTAGGGTTGCCTAGTGAGAAGTATGGCCCTGGTTTTATACCTCAAAGGTGGAGTCTCTCAGGATCCTCCCCCACGTGACCAAGTAAGTCACTGGAAAGGAGGATTATGGCATGGGTTTTTGCTAGGGAAAGCCCCTTCATACCCCTCTCCTCCAGTGATGTTTTGGTCACATGCGGAAGATTCCAGAGAGGCTCCTCCTCTCAGTATAAATTCTCACATGGCTTAGCTGTCACTACGCTTGTCTGGCAGGAAAGGCAGGAGGAGGGGGGAACTGTGTTCCTCCTCCCTCCATTTGCCAGCTGGGCATCTATTAGAAGGCCCCGCTGGATTCATTTTAAAGATGAACAACACACAGAAATGTTGATTTTCTGTGTGTCGTTCCTCTGTGCGGCGGCATCCTGAATTGTAGCATGCTCGCTGTCACTCGGCTCCCTTCGGCACTGCTGATGGGAGCCGCATCCCCCACCCACTTTGCAGCCGTGGCATACCTGCGTTGCCTATTCAGACGTGAGCGCGCAGCTAAAGGTGAGTGGCCGGAGCGCACAGACATGAGCCTCGATTCAGAGAGACACAAAAAACTTCCGTTTTAGTTCCGATCTGTGAAATGTTTCCGTTCTCGTATGAGCGTATGAGCGATTCTATGCATGCATTGAAAACCTTCTGTAAAATTTCCGTCCGTTCGTACGGCAGATTACGAATTACGCGGATGTCATTTTCCATCCAGACTTTTCCGTTTCATTTCCACATGTTACAACGTAGGCTTTCGTTTTTGCCCTTTTCCCATTGTATCCTCCAACGAATCCTTTACGTTTCCCGATAGATTCTGTTTCCATTTTACAAAAAAAGAATCGTCCAGACGGAATCCTTACGATCTTGCGCCTGCGCACTACAAACTTAACTCATTAAAGTGCTCACCTACATATTTGCCACCCTCACCTCTACTACAATGTTTAGCTAAATCACTTAGCACTATCCTCCATCTTCCCTTTTGGCCCCTTAAAGCTCACCCAAACCACTTAGCACTATCCTCCATCTTCCCTTTTGGCCCCTTAAAGCTCACCCAAACCACTTAGCACTATCCTCCATCTTCCCATTTGGAACCTTAAAGCTCACCCAAACCACTTCTCGGTCATGTGAATATTCATCTTTAAATATTTCTGGGCCCATTAGTTTTGTGTTAATGTATTTTGTAAATGAAATTACACTGTAACATTTTTTTGGGATGCCATCATAAAATATAAAATGTATCAAAATTTTGAAAATTTTACATTTTTACAACTATAAAAAACAAAATACATAGCAATGGCAGGCCACAGAACATTATTCTTCATCTGTGGTCCCCAACGAGTTGCGCAGCTCCTGCATCTCGCCCACCAACTGAAGGACCCTGACACTCAGTTGAGCCACTCTGGCAGGTGTGGTCCCTGTTAAAAAACGTAAATTAAAATATTGGTATAACCTTGTTGGGGTCATACTGCAGTGCCCCCCCCCCCCCCCCCCCGTATGGTCCAAACACCTAAATCTGGACTTCAAAAGCCAGAGGGTCCTTGCCACCACGGCACGGGTTTTGCATAGTGCCCGATTAGAGAACCCCTGGCCCGCATTCTGCAGGCAAAGAACGGGCATCAGGAGCAAGGGCAGGAGTGGCACATCTTGCAGTTCCTGCAACCAAATATAAAATAATTACACAAAGCAAAGGTAACCAACTAAAACAATAACTCCTACAACAAATTAAGATTCAAGTTCAACAATCCAAATATAATTCACAAAGGACATAAGTCTAAAAAAATGTAGCAATTATATGGATGTGTGGGAAAATAAATGTTTACATGCTAAGGACTAATTAAGGTCAGCATTAAAATGCTTCTATAAGGCATACATGAAATGTATTGATTTAGGTATGCATTGCTATACAATTTATGGCCTCGGCCATGCTGATACATGCAATGCCTTGGTGCTAAAGGCGCGCAGACTCCTCCACATAGCCGCAAAACATGTTCAACAATAGCAATCCGAGCCCTCAAAGGTCCCGTAAGTGGATCGGAAATGAAACGGATTTATAGGGTGGTGATCCGTCGGAAATCAGCTCTCTGAATCAGACGGAAGCTCTCTGAATCAACGGAAGTTTTCTGAAGGAACGGAAAATTTCCGATTTTGTTTGGAAAATGATCCGAACTAACGGAAATGTTCCGATTTGCTTCCGATCATCGGAAGTGCATTCCCGAACGTTCGTGCGAGTAGAAAATGGATGAAAAAAAGCAAAAAAATGACAAACCCCCACCGAAACTTTCACAGACAGCTACGGAAGTCCGGACGAATGTGTCTTTGAATCAAGGCTATGGTAAGGATTCCAGGAAAAGGCAGGTGAAACTGGCGATCTGGGGGGGGGGGGGTTCACATGGTGGGGCATCCCAATTTGGGAAGCCCCAAGAAGTGGAACGTGGACTCCATGGGGAATCCCAATGTTCCTTTTTAATTAATGCAGCACTGAACAGAGGAAGGGGTCCAAAAGACCCCTATATTGTTTTTTTTTATTTCACCACTTACTGGTCTGCATCTACTTTAAGGGCATCTGCTGGAAGGGCACTGAACCATATATAAGGGATATATAAGGCCATAAGGGCTGGTATACCAGCAGGGACATAGGCCAGCTGGGCATCCTCTGAGTCCAGGGTTACCAGTCCTTATGCCTGGTGCCTGAATAAGTTGGCTCTTGTGAGGGGGGGGTACTAATTTTTCTTCAAATTTGAAAAAGTAAAACAAAAAACAATGCTGCCTGTCATTTTCATTGAAAAAAACATGCCGGCAATTGCAGCATGGATTTTTCCAATGAAAAAAGTCAGTACCGCTCTGTTCTCTTCTCCTCAGGCTTTGAGCAGGAGAGAAATGCTGACACACGAAAACCAGATCTTGCCCAAATGTTTCCATTAAAACACCCCCTGAATCACAAAAGTTTACACTTTTTGAGAGAATCTTCGTGTGATATCTCGCACAAAACAAAAAACACTTCTGCTGAATTGGGAGATAGTGGAACATGGGCAAGAACGGGTACTTCTCATCTAAAACTGTGCAAGATTGCAATCTCAACCGGGGCTTAATCAACCAGCTACCTACCCACCTTTATATTCACCCAATGCCAGGTGGGTATATGTATTGCTCCTTGCCTTATCTGCTGGACCACATTTTAAGGGCCTGATTAATCTCACCACTGACAGCGTACTGCAGAGTAAATGACACGTTCTGGTTCACATGCTGGGGCAGGGATGGCTTTTTATGAGAAAAGGCAAAAGTATAACGTGGATGGAATGATTGGAATCACGGGAATAAAATAATCAAAAAATCTTGTTTTCTCAGTTTCAACAATGAGGACCACATGCAGAAATCCACACACTTACATGACTTAGCATGCGGTAATGAGGTTATTATTGGTGGTCTGAGGAATGTTATGCCACTCTGAATGCACTTGGGTATGCAGATCATAAAGATGTGCTTCATGGGAGACAAGTCCACAGATATTGCAGGCTATAGTAGAACATTTGAGGCCACATAGTAGTATATAGACTGCTCACAGTAACTTAAAGGAGCACTAGCACAACTTCTGGACCTAAACACGGATTGTAAAGATACAGGTCCTTCTCAAATAATTAGCATATTGTGCTAAAGTTCATTATTTTCCATAATGAAATGATAAAAATTAAACTTTCATATATTTGAGATTCATTGCACACCAACTGAAATTTTTCAGGTCTTTTTTTTGTTTTAATACTGATTATTTTGCCATACAGCTCATGAAAACCCCCAAATCCTATCTCAAAAAATTAGCATATTTCATCCGACCAATAAAAGAAAAGTGTTTTTAATAAAAAAAAAAGTCAACCTTCAAATAATTATGTTCAGTTATGCACTCAATACTTGGTCGGGAATGCTTTTGCAGAAATGACTGCTTCAATGCGGCGTGGCATGGAGGCAATCAGCCTGTGGCACTGCTGAGGTGTTATGGAGGCCCATGATGCTTCGATAGCGGCCTTAAGCTCATCCAGAGTGTTGGGTCTTGTGTCTCTCAACTTTCTCTTCACAATATTCCACAGATTCTCTATGGGGTTCAGGTCAGGAGAGTTGGCAGGCCAATTGAGCACAGTAATACCATGGTCAGTAAACCATTTACCAGTGGTTTTGGCACTGTGAGCAGGTGCCAGGTCATGCTGAAAAATGAAATCTTCATCTCCATAAAGCTTTTCAGCCGATGGAAGCATGAAGTGCTCCAAAATCTCCTGATAGCTAGCTGCATTGACCCTGCCCTTTATAAAACACAGTCGACCAACACCAGCAGCTGACATGGCACCCCAGACCATCACTGACTGTGGGTACTTGACACTGGACTTCAGGCATTTTGGCATTTCCTTCTCCCCAGTCTTCCTCCAGACTCTGGCACCTTGATTTCCGAATGACATGCAAAATTTGCTTTCATCAGAAAAAAGTACTTGGGACCACTGAGCAACAGTCCAGTGCTGCTTCCCTGTAGCCCAGGTCAGGCGCTTCTGCCGCTGTTTCTGGTTCAAAAGTGGCTTGACCTGGGGAATGCGGCACCTGTAGCCCATTTCCTGCACACGCCTGTGCACGGTGGCTCTGGATGTTTCTACTCCAGACTCAGTCCACTGCTTCCGCAGGTCCCCCAAAGTCTGGAATCGGTCCTTCTCCACAATCTTCCTCAGGGTCCGGTCACCTCTTCTCGTTGTGCAGCGTTTTCTGCCACATTTTTTCCTTCCCACAGACTTCCCATTGAGGTGCCTTGATACAGCACTCTGGGAACAGCCTATTTGTTCAGAAATGTCTTTCTGGGTCTTACCCTCTTGCTTGAGGGTGTCAATGATGGCCTTCTGGACAGCAGTCAGGTCGGCAGTCTTACCCATGATGGCGGTTTGGAGTAATGAACCAGGCTGGGCTTTTTTAAAAGCCTCAGGAATCTTTTGCAGGTGTTTAGAGTTAATTAGTTGATTCAGATGATTAGGTTAATAGCTCGTTTAGAGAACCTTTTCATGATATGCTAATTTTTTGAGATAGGATTTTGGGGTTTTCATGAGCTGTATGGCAAAATCATCAGTATTAAAACAAAAAAAATACCTGAAAAATTTAATTTGGTGTGCAATGAATCTCAAATATATAAAAGTTTAATTTTTATCATTTCATTATGGAAAATAATGAACTTTAGCACTATATGCTAATTTTTTGAGAAGGACCTGTACTTGTAAAGTTTATAACTAAGGTGTAGATAATAAAATCTGAGAACAAAAAAAAAGGTTACAAGTTACTGTTTATGAGCAGTAGCAGTTTAGAAGTCACCTGGGTGATGGCTCCCATCACCCAGGAAGAAACCATATGTTCAAAAGGAGAACCCCCCCCCCAACTGCACTGTGCAGTGAGTGCAATACAGTGTGCATGCTCACAGGAAAAATTATGCATCTCTCTCTGGTCACCCCTGCACCTCTGAAGCCTGTGAGGCTTCGTTATCTTGTCTGGGGAGATTGCTCCCCCACTCAGCGCCACCGTCCAACAATTCCCTCCATGCACTCCTGCTGACAGAGGAGTCGCATGCTTCCGTGCAGCCCGTGGACTCCCGGGCCACTGCTGACAAAGCTGCTGGCGGGGCCCCCAACCTGTCTCCACCCATGGGCTGCGCCCCCCATACTCTGCCCAAGCACTCCCCCAGAGTCCCATCCTGGGGTCACTTTAGAGAAATGCTGTACCAATAAAATAAAATGAAGACTGAAGGGGTTCAGCTACAATATCTTTTTCTACCCCACACCACGATCCCAGGAGTACATTGGTATTGATGTGACACTCCATTGTGAAGGACTCTTTATGACATTGCCCATGTGATCTCCAGACCAATCACTGACTATCATTGCACCTGAGATAAAAAGCAGGACTCCTCTTGAAAGAGGATAGACCTCCAATACTAGCCTCCATTACCTTGCTATGCCCCATTGTAAAGTAGTGCCATTGGGTCAATGAAACACCTGTAACCGGATGATATGACTTACAGCCTAAAACACTTTGATGGTTTGCATCCATCAACGGCATCCAATATCACTTGCAGTACATAATGGATCACCACACACAATTCTTTGATGGTTTGCCCCCCCCCCCACTGTCATTCCAGTTGACATTCTCCAAAGCATCAGGAAATGAAACGCTGAATTGTGATGACATCACAGGCCGGGTGACTAGTGAGAGGATAAACCAAGGACTCTCAGTTTGGAGATCCAGTTACTCTTAGTTTGTGACAAGTGGTGAGCTAGGTGCTTTAACATTCATTTGCAGATCTTAACAAAACCTGTTACTTCAATTTTTATAACCTTATGACTTGGTTCTTCTTTGTGTTGCAATTTCAGTGTACTACAATACTGATAGTGTTGATAGTTTGTTTTTTTACATTTTAAGATTTTATACAGCAGAGACTTGATAAATGCTCAAATTACTAATTTTTGGATACATAATATTGTTAGGGATATCGGCCTCAATTCAATAAGAGTTGAAAAAAAATCTCATTAGGGTAAAAAGCCTTGGCAGCAGCAGCATAAGGAGCCCATATATTGCCTGAAAAACACACTGGAGTTGGCAGCAGCATAAGGAGCCTATATATTGCCTGAAAAGCACATTGGAGTTGGCAGCAGCAGCATAAGGAGCCCATATATTGCCTGAAAAACACACTGGAGTTGGCAGCAGCATAAGGAGCCCATATATTGCCTGAAAGACACACCCTGGATTTGGCAGCAGCATAAGGAGCCCATATATTGCCTGAAAACACATTGGAGTTGGCAACAGCAGCATAAGGAGCCCATATATTGCATGAAAAACACATTGGAGTTGGCAGCAGCAGCATAAGGAGCCCATATATTGCCTGAAAAACACATTGGAGTTGGCAGCAGCCAAGCGTACTGGAGCACATTGAACTGAACAGAAGGTGGGCCAGTCCTTTAGCCTGTCAGTTTGTACCAAAGTGCACGGCAGCGCCTACGTCTGGAGCTGTAACTATGGTCAGGGACAATTAAGGCCCACTGGGTGATTGTAGTTCCTGCACAACCACAACAGCAACTTGGACAGGTCCCTCCGCTGTGGCCTCCACGCTCCTAGGTCGTTGTGCCTGTGACAGTGCACTTGTCTATTTTGGTTCATGGATGTGCACGTTTTTTGCACTTAGCAATGGTGTCACAGAAAAAAGTGCCTAATTGTCAATTACATATTAATTGTTAACATTTATCTTATTTGAACACATTTATAATAATAGCATATAACATAATAACAATACCATATAATAATAATAACAATAACATAACATTTATCAACATTTTTTTTTTTGGTTAACTTTGTATTTTTTTTTCATTTTCTTTTTTTTTATATTTTGTTTTTTTTTTAAATATATATTTTTTAATTTTTAATTATTTATTGTATTTTATTTTTTAATATTTTTTTCATTGTCTTTTTTTTGTTAATATTTTGTTAATTTTTTTACAAATTTTTTTTTGAGTGCCCTTCCAGCCTACCATGTGTGCAGGACACAGCGGTTTCATGATGTTCTTCACAAGGTTTGCCTTGAGCCACGGAGTCACACATGGGAGGAACTGCTAAAAATCATAAATCAATAAATGAAATCATGGCTTACTCCACGAAAAATGCAAAGGGGAACCATGGTGACTGACAATGGGAAGAATATCTTGTCTGCGCTGCGACAAGGAAGCCTGAGCCATGCGCCCTGTATGGCACACGTGTTCAACCTAGTTGTCAAGCGTTTTCTGAAGTCTTCCACCCATCTGCAAGACATCCTAACAATGGGAAGGAAACTTTGCGAGCACTTCAGCCACTCCTACACCGCCAAGCACACCCTTCTTGAGCTACAGCGTCAGAACGGTATTGGTGAGCTAGGTGCTTTAACATTCATTTGCAGATCTTAACAAAACCTGTTACTTCAATTTTTATAACCTTATGACTTGGTTCTTCTTTGTGTTGCAATTTCAGTGTACTACAATACTGATAGTGTTGATAGTTTGTTTTTTTACATTTTAAGATTTTATACAGCAGAGACTTGATAAATGCTCAAATTACTAATTTTTGGATACATAATATTGTTAGGGATATCGGCCTCAATTCAATAAGAGTTGAAAAAAAATCTCATTAGGGTAAAAAGCCTAGACATTACACTGTTGCTAAATCACAAGATAAAAAGACAATTAAAGTCAATGGCACTACACTTACTACAGTGTAAAAAGTACTTTTCCTAGGAATAAAAACGTACCATTGACTTTCATTGTTTTTCATGCTGTTGATTCAGTAACAGTGACATTCTCAGGCTTATTTCTAGTAAAAAAAAGTGAATTTTTTCTACCATGAGAATTTTTTTCAACTTTTTCATGATTACTAGAGATGAGAGAATTTATGAAAAGTTCCATTCGGCCGATTCGCCGAATTTTCTGGAATGGAAAAAAAATTTGGTCCGAATTTATTCGCGGCGAATCGCTATTAAAAATGGCTATTTCTGGCCTTCCGAGAGCCTCAATAGAGTTCTAGAACATTTTGCCTTGCTGTAACATGCATAGGATGTGTGCTGGGTTAGTGAAATAAGACTGTAAAGAAGTATGACATGCAGATAAGAGGCATCGCTATTAGAATCGCTGTCACAGAGTGGCACAATTACAGAGCCTTGAGGTGGCAGCAGCATAAGGAGCCCATATATTGCCTTAAAAACACACCCTGGAGTTGGCAGCAGCATAAGGAGCCCATATATTGCCTGAAAAACACATTGGAGTTGGCAACAGCATGGGGAGCCCAAATATTGCCTGAAAGACACACCCTGGATTTGACAGAAGCATAAGGAGCCCATATATTGCCTGAAAAACACATTGGCGTTGGCAGCAGCAGCATAAGGAGCCCATATATTGCCTGAAAAACACACTGGAGTTGGCAGCAGCATAAGGAGCCTATATATTGCCTGAAAAGCACATTGGAGTTGGCAGCAGCAGCATAAGGAGCCCATATATTGCCTGAAAAACACACTGGAGTTGGCAGCAGCATAAGGAGCCCATATATTGCCTGAAAGACACACCCTGGATTTGGCAGCAGCATAAGGAGCCCATATATTGCCTGAAAACACATTGGAGTTGGCAACAGCAGCATAAGGAGCCCATATATTGCATGAAAAACACATTGGAGTTGGCAGCAGCAGCATAAGGAGCCCATATATTGCCTGAAAAACACATTGGAGTTGGCAGCAGCCAAGTGTACTGGAGCACATTGAACTGAACAGAAGGTGGGCCAGTCCTTTAGCCTGTCAGTTTGTACCAAAGTGCACGGCAGCGCCTACGTCTGGAGCTGTAACTATGGTCAGGGACAATTAAGGCCCACTGGGTGATTGTAGTTCCTGCACAACCACAACAGCAACTTGGACAGGTCCCTCCGCTGTGGCCTCCACGCTCCTAGGTCGTTGTGCCTGTGACAGTGCACTTGTCTATTTTGGTTCATGGATGTGCACGTTTTTTGCACTTAGCAATGGTGTCACAGAAAAAAGTGCCTAATTGTCAATTACATATTAATTGTTAACATTTATCTTATTTGAACACATTTATAATAATAGCATATAACATAATAACAATACCATATAATAATAATAACAATAACATAAAATTTATCAAAATTTTTTTTTTTGGTTAACTTTGTATTTTTTTTTCATTTTCTTTTTTTTTATATTTTGTTTTTTTTTTAAATATATATTTTTTAATTTTTAATTATTTATTGTATTTTATTTTTTAATATTTTTTTCATTGTCTTTTTTTTGTTAATATTTTGTTAATTTTTTTACAATTTTTTTTTTGAGTGCCCTTCCAGCCTACCATGTGTGCAGGACACAGCGGTTTCATGATGTTCTTCACAAGGTTTGCCTTGAGCCACGGAGTCACACATGGGAGGAACTGCTAAAAATCATAAATCAATAAATGAAATCATGGCTTACTCCACGAAAAATGCAAAGGGGAACCATGGTGACTGACAATGGGAAGAATATCTTGTCTGCGCTGCGACAAGGAAGCCTGAGCCATGCGCCCTGTATGGCACACGTGTTCAACCTAGTTGTCAAGCGTTTTCTGAAGTCTTCCACCCATCTGCAAGACATCCTAACAATGGGAAGGAAACTTTGCAAGCACTTCAGCCACTCCTACACCGCCAAGCACACCCTTCTTGAGCTACAGCGTCAGAACGGTATCCCCCAACATAGTCTGATTTGCAATGTTTCCACCTGTTTGAATTCCACCCTCCATATGTTGGATCGACTATATGAACAGAGAAAAGCCATCACTAATTTCTTTATGATCCAAGCGGATAGGGGGACTCCCCTGTGTAACTTCAATGTAAACCAGTTGCAGCTCATACGTGACACCTGCCATTTGCTCAGGCCCTTTGAGGAAGCCACTGTATTAGTCAGTCGCCAGGACTACGGAAAGAACGATGTGAATCCACTGCTTCATGTACTACAACACATGTTGGAAACCATGGCTGGTCAGGGCACTGGAGACATGGCGCCTACATTTCACGGCCACATGAAGCCTGTGGGGGCTGAAGTGGAGGAGGAGGGGTGGGGCACAGTGAAGCACAGTTTAGGTTTGACAAAATGGCCATTTTATCTAGTAATCTGACAGGAGAGGAGGAGCAGCCAGAGGAGCTAGAGGGTTGTGGGGAAGGCGAGACAGAGGACCCAGACACGGCAGTATGCAGTGGAGATGGAGACAGGTAGTCCCTCTGAGTCACTTGCACAAATGGCGCGATGCATGCTCACATGCTTGTGTAGTGACCGCAGAATTGTCTCCATTTGTCAGCGGGATGACTTCTGGCTCTCCACCTTATTGGACCGTCGCTACCGGCACAAAATGGGGACATTTTTTACACCCACTGAGAGGGAGGACAAACTGACCTACTACAGAGACATTCTACGTAGTCAGTCGGCCGATGCCTATCTGCGCCATCGTCTGTACTCTCGCAGGTCTGACTCGGGGGGACCTCTGCGCCCACCTTCCACTGCCATGGCTGCTGGGGGGGGGGGTGGGTGGCAGGAGCAGCAGCTCCATTAGCAGCAGCCTGAGATTTCAGTCGCTAATGAATAGCTTTCTTCACCCGCACAGTGAGGCTAATCATGAGCAGTTGGAAGACCTGGAGCAGGACCTGAACCATCAGGCTGTGTCATACCTTGACATGACCATGCCAGCGCACCTTAAAGACCCGCTGGACTTCTGGGCAGCCAAACTTGACTTGTGGTCGCAACTGGTAGAGTTTACTCTGGGAAAGCTGTCCTGCCCGGCCAGTAGTGTGCCATCTGAGCGGGTGTTTAGTGCGGCGGGGGCCATAGTCATGCCAAGAAGAACTCGTCTGTCCACTAAAAATGTGGAGAGACTCACCTTTGGGAGGATGAATCAGGCATGGATCAGCCAGGATTTCCACCCACCAATGGCTGATCCATGGTAGTAGCTGATGCATGGTAGCTCCTTATGCTGCTACTAACTCCAGGGTGTGTCTTTCAGGCAATATATGGCCTCCCTATGCTGCTGCTGCTGCCAACTCCAATGTGTGTCTTTCAGGCAATATATGGGCTCCCTATGCTGCTGCTGCCAACTCCAGGTATGTCTTTCAGGCAATATATGGGCTCCTAATGCTGCTGCTGCCAACTCCAGGTATGTCTTTCAGGCAATATATGGGCTCCTAATGCTGCTGCCAACTCCAGGGTGTGTCTTTCAGGCACTATATGGGCTCCTTATGCTGCTGCTGCCAACTCCAATGTGTGTACACTAAAAAGACACATGCTAACATATTTGGGATGCCCCCCCCGGTGAAAGGCAATGGCTGCTGGCAATGACTTTCTTTACAAAATGCAAAAGGTTAGTAGACAGGTACTCTTAAAATATTTATGCTAGTATTTGGGATGCCCCCTGTTCAAATACACAGGCTGGCTGCTTTAACAGTGAAAAAGTGACTTTCTTTACAAAATGCACAATGTTAATAGACAGGTACTCTTCAAATATTTATGCTAGTATTTGGGATGCCCCGCTGTTCAAAGACATAGGCTGGCTGCTTTTAAAGTGAAAAAGTGACTCTCTTTACAAAATGCACAATGTTAATAGACAGGTACTCTTCAAATATTTATGCTAGTATTTGGGATGCCCCGCTGTTCAAAGACACAGGCTGGCTGCTTTAACAGTGAAAAAGTGACTTTCTTTACAAAATGCACAATGTTAGTAGACAGGTACTCTTCAAATATTTATGCTAGCAGGCTTTTTAAAGAATGGCACCAGGAAAAGGAAAGGCTAAATAGACAGGTGCGTTATTAACACTAAATAGGCTTAAAAGCTAATGCAAACACTTTAAACTTTCCCTGTCTTTCTCTGTCACTGTCACGGCCTCTCTCCTTCTCTATCTGTCCCTCGCTCGGCTATCTATCTATCTATCTGTCTGTCTGTCTGTCTGTCTGCCTGTCTGCCTGTCTGCCTGTCTGCCTGTCTGCCTGTCTGCCTGTCCGCCTGTCTTTCTATCTGTCCCTTGCTCTCTCTGCGTGATCTGCTCCGGCAATACAGTGTCAGAATGAGCTTCTGCAAAATGGCCGCCGCTTATATAGGTCTGTGACATTATCGGGAAGCCTGTCTGCTGATAGGTAGCATGTGACACCTACCCAGGATTCCTTGCCCCATGGGACATGTCCTGACATGTGGATCCACCATTTTAGATGGGCTGGATAGTAGTAAATGGAGTTTTAAGGAACCGATTCGAGCGATCGAATCGCGGCGATATTTGGAATCGTTGTGGATTGAATTTTTCCTGGAATTCGTAACAAATTCGGGTTTGTCAGATTCGATTTGCTCATCTCTAATTGTTACTTATTTTACTGCCTTTTACTTGTAAATATATCAGTGAAGACTTTTGGCTTGTCTCCACAAGATGGCACTGTTGCACTGGAAGTACAGGCAGCTCATGTCACTTGGAGACACTTGTATTGTTTGTTGTAGTTTCAGCTACCTAACTAAAGTCAGATTTTTGTGTATATACATATAATCAATACTCTCAACGCTACAACCTTGTTATTCCTTTTTATCTTTTCTCCTCTACCTTGCTTAGTCTGGAATTCCTGCAATCTGAATACGCAGGTGGCCTCTACAATGTCAAAAAGGGCTTCATTTTTTTTAAGATGAAGAGCATTTCTTCAACTTTAACATGAGAGTTTTTATTACAGTGGAAAATATGTAGGCATTACTGAGGATCTATAAATTCTATATTGTATATGTGTGTTAAATATGCATATTTTAGCAAGCATTAGCAACCAATCTAGGGGGGTATGCTACTAAGGTGGTATCAGGGTAAATCAGGCCAAAAAGTCTGCTATCAGAAGAGCGCTTTCTAAAAACAGAACGTAGCTATCTATAGAACTATCCAATATATAGAGTAATTCTCTCCTATAGAACATATAAAACTCACCTTGTGAAATGTGACCTTTTGCAGAAATATATTCTGTCACATGCTGATTGCAGATCTTGATGTGGCCTGTTGCATTAATAAAAAAATAAGCAGCCTTTTAGAGATTTCTGTTTTCATCGAGCAACACTTGACCTCAATGACTACATCCTGCTATTGCAAAGCTCTCTCCCATGGGTGGAAGACAGGACAGAAAGATGGGAGAATATGCCCCTCATTGATGTGGAAAGCTGAAACTACCTGAGAAACAAAACCTTGTGGTAAGACCGTTACTCAAACTTTTGGTTCCATTTCAAGTGGCCGCAATAAAATAAATGCAAATAGTATACTGCAGGAAAATTTTTATGTGTTTTAACACACTCTATGTATCTGTGTAGCAGTGAGCAGATGTGGGCAAAGGAGAGGTGGGAAGAAGTGATGCAGAAATAGATAAGGTAAGCAGAAGTAGTCGGAGATGAGGTGAGGTAAGAAGTGGTGAGCAGAAATGGGCATAGGGGAGGTGGAACAGTTACATGTAGCGATAGAATGCACACCTAAACCAAAAAAGAGGGTTTATTTCATGGAGATCAGAGATCGCACTGTTGGTCATAACCAACATTTTGCATGAATTTTGGCTGTGACTTGTTTTGGACTATAACTATGTAACACACATGCCACTACCAGGGCCGGATGACATGGGGCTAGCTGTCACAAGTTCTTGAAATCTTGAGGGATATTGGGTTCGGGCCAGTGGAGTCACCACACACTACAGATATCTTTCCAACGTTTATTAAAGCAACCACACTTCCACTTCAGCAACAGTACTTCAGCAACAATAAGCAAACAATCTCTCAGGCTCTGGGTTCACTCTAGGGGCTGGGACTATACTACTTCGGTACCTTATGTGCTGGTCCTCAGTGTACTCCTCACTGCTCCTCCTAGGCCTGCACGGATGCCTCTGTGTGTAGTCGCTCTCCACTCTTGGAGTCTCATAGGGGTTGCAGGTTCCCTCAGGTGCTGGTTGGCACGCTACATGGCTCTGGAACTCTCTGCACTGCACTCTCTCTCAGACAACTAAGTTAAACATCTCAGGACAACTGGAGACAACAGACTGTTCTAGAAAGTGTCAGTAACTTATATCACCTCTGTTTGTGATGTCACTTTCCCACAGCAGCATTCTCTAGTGGTTAACTCCGTAACTGCTGTTATGTCTTATGAAGCTAGGCTGTTTCTGCACAGGGATTTCTATGAGAGATTAGATACCCAGTTTTTACCTGGGCCACAACTAGTATTGGGCTATGCCTTGTTGGCACAATGCTGACAGTCTGCATTTTGCTCAGTGTTTAGATGGTCTGGTTGCAGCAATACTTCTGTACACTCTGTATGCAATGACCCTGCAACCTAAAAGTGACATGTGTCACCCGCCTTTATAGAGAGGTTCATTGTTGCCTCACGTCCTGCTTCAGGAATTAGAGCTGCACTGCCTCAAGTGGCCAGCTGTGTGCACTGCAGGCAAGGCAAGTTTAACTTTCCCTAACATTCTGAATTGGAGTACTGGGGCCACAACTAAGGTATTGCAATCCTGTGGTAATGGAATATCCATCTTGTCCTTGGATATCTTTAAATATGGTGGTTTTACTGAGTGTGGATAACCCTGAAACTTACCATGAGGAGAAGTGGTAACCACCAAAAATGCTTTTTTTGTGATAATTCTGTGATAGCTAGACTGCACTTCATCCTTAGGGAGACCCTTGATTTTGAAAAGAATAATCTCCTGGACAGCTAGAGTGTCGAACCTAGCCACCTCCAAAATGCTAAGAAAAAATTACATGCCACTGGACAACCCCACCATCCTATAATTGCAGTAATAGTGTTAATAGTGGCCATTGTGTGCGGATACGCACATGGAATTTTTCCTTCGCATTTTCCCATCCGTGCACTTGTGAACAACACATTCCCGTGAATACACCAGTAAATAAACACTATTTTAGTGACTACACAAAAGTGCATTACGCAGAGCATATAAGTATATCAGTGACTACACACAGGTGAATAGCACACTAAGGGGCAGTGAAGTGCACATGTGCCCGGAGCAGTGGGCATCCCTAACTCAGTGCCTGGGGAGCATTTGGGGGTAAGCTGCCTTGCTCATGGGCACTTCAGTCATGTCCCATGGTCATAGCTGCCCATACAGAACATACACAACATACAGAGAGATGACCTTCTGCTTTTTATTGCATAATGTATAGTGGCAACCTATAAATACGTGGTGCCCTGGTAATCAGGAGAAAATGGGCTTTCATGTGCAATATGGTTTTCTTGATTAAATACATTTTTATTTTAACCAAATGATATAAATAAAAAAAAACATTTATTTTGTGAAAAATGACCCGTCAACAGCTGAAGTAGGCTGGCAAAAGGGTCAAAAGTACCTATGCATGTTGGGTATTGTTCTGTTGGGGGGACCTTGTGCTTTCAAATTTAGCATTTTCTTTCTTGTTTGCATATTGATATTTTAGGAAAATATGTTTTCTATTCTGCTTTTTTATCCATTTTTAGGGAAATCCTGTGCAACCAAAGAATTCTTTGCGGGATTACTTCTAGAAGGATGAGCCCACTAGCCCACAAGCTGGGTACACCTAGAAAGCTTAATGTGTGTACTTTCAGGGAATATATGGGATTTGTGGGCAGTATTTCAAATCTTAAGGGTCATTTTGGTTGAAAAAGTGCAAGGTGCCCACTTTGTCTGCAGAGCTGAAAGTTTTCCATTAAAATTACCCTTATGCACATGCTTTACTTTGGGGTGCTTAGCAACTCTACACTTGAAAGTAGTTATGAATGTTGGGCATTGTTCTGTTTGGGGGACCTTGCTTGCATATAGTTTTTTTTTTTTTTAAATGTAGCTTTGATTCAGCCTTTATACAATATATTATTTTTTTTTTTAGAATATATAATTTTTCTGTGAAATCCATTCAAAAATCACAGTTGAACATGTATAGCTCAAAATATTGAAAAATGGTCTGGCAACAAGGTAGGCTGGCAGTTAAAGGTTTAAAGGACAACCTTCTTCTTTTTCTGGATGCCACTCAAGTTGATTAGAGAGCCTGTATGGGGCCACATCATTTGTGCATGAGCATCTAAACATGACTAAATAATAAAACAAGGGGATACAACCTGCAGCTGGTTGGGGGAAAGGAGCAATATCTGAAAATATTATTTTGTTGAAAGAGTAGTAGATGTTTGGACAAAACATGAATTTTAACTTGACTGGGATAAGCTTACATATATTTTATGATAAAGAGAACATACACACATGGACAGATTACATGGACCATGTAGTCTCCTTCTGCCCTCAACCTTCTATGTTTCTATGAGATAGCTAAAAAAGACTCACTACTCCCAAGTGGGAAGAAGAGCTCTTCGCCAGCTAATGTACCAATTATTAAGCTGAAGCAGCTCAGTATACCACCAGAGTTTGGACCGCACTGCTCACTTGCTATGTGATTAATATCTTGTACTATATCTTTATTTATATTTTAATTTAACTAGTGTATTTCAGCAAAAACAAACGTAGAAAAGCATGTAAAACTTAACCCTGATTTCAAATGAGAACCAAACCATTAATATAATGGTATAACACTGTGTATGTTTTAATGCAGTTCATGGCGCAAAAGTGGAAAGAGAGCCTTAGAGTACTCAAGTAATTATAGTCATGGCAGTAAATGTATGCATTAAGATCTATGCAAAAACCCTGGCAAGTCTTTTAGCAGGATGTACACCATACTACAGAAGCCGGTTAAGAACTAAGGCAAATGCTTGTGATAAACTGCAGGTTATTTAGGGAAGCGGTGAGTCTGCTAAATACTTGAAATGTTTCGTTTTTTATCCTTTGAATCTTCGGTTATGTAAACCTAAACCATTAACCTTGTGTTAGTTGGATTGTGCTACTTTTCCAATAGCTGTATCTTTCATAAAAAAACAGGTCAATATTTCATGATATCAATTTTTCCAGCAGAAAGGACACATATGTAAAGTATTGCTATTGATTATTTATATCCATATTTTTTTCTGTACGTGTATATTACAGACTGTAGATAAATGTGATCCAGGCAAGGAATAGAAGTTTTATCTTGCCAAAGTCACAACTCCGACAAATGTCAAGTTTTTCAGGTAAGGGTGACATTAATAACAGATGAATGCGAGCTGTTTAAATGATGCGCACCCTTGTCCTGCTAATGTGTGATTGATCTTTATTTCAGAGATTGAGGGGAGGTTTACATGATTGAGTATTGATGTCTTTTAGCCCTTGTGTGTTAAAGTAAGGGTTACCTACACTGCTTGGAAATCCAATAATTACTAAACATTGTGTTAAGGAGCCAACTTACACATTTCTGCCTGAATTCATTAGATCAGCCGACAACCCTTATTATGGTGCCTTGGGACTGAAATGGTGTGCTAGCCCTGGTGTTTTGTAATACAAGCTCTCTGTCAAGTGTTCACCCATCAGTATTACAATTAAACATGACCTTTGAAAGGAGTTAATGATATTTATCCCCCCAGAGACATCCAACAGACAAACGTTCATGCATGTACACTATAAATGACTAGAGAAATATAAAAGGATGTCCATTTAGAGTGGAGAGGGGTAACAGTTGCAATCTGGAGTTAAAGCTTGACACCTTCTCAGGGAAAAGTTTTGCTCATCTTAAAGGTTCTAGTCATTATTCTACAGTGACTAAAGCACGTCTAAATGTAACTAAGAGGCCGATTCATTAATAGCGGCAGGTAGCGACAGTTGAGCGACTGTAGCGGCATTTTCAGAGCGCCCGCTAGTAGTCGCTGTGCTTGGCCGTTGTTCGGTTGTTGATAGCGACTCAGTCGGTTTGCCGTAATGTTGAATATTGGGTGAGGAGTCGCTATTTGACAGGTTCCGCGCTGTATGGGAGCGCATGATAGCGACTGGTCAGAGCGACCGGCTCCCACCATATTAATTAAAAAATCACGCTCAAAAAATTCTCACGCAGTAAAATGCATGTTTAAACACCAGAGCGCTGGCGGCGATGGGTTAAAAGTAGTTTTTTAACCCCCAAACAACCATATTTTTGGAAACCAAAAAAAACCAGTTTTTAAAATAATTTAGTAATATGAATACATTAATATCAGACCTGTAATATCAATTCTGTACAATTTTTATTTTTTTATTTTTTTTACCTTAAAAAAATTATCTAAAATGGCAGAAGTGGTCACAGAATTTTTCACATTTAAAAAAAAAAAAAAAAAATTCATAACAATTAATTATGAATATTAAAGATTGTTCCATTGAAATGCATTGGAGAGCGCCAGGTAGCGAGAGGTCATACCTGTCGCTGTTCAAGGTCGGACGCTGGCGCTGTGAGCTGAGGCTGGAATAATGATGAATGAGTCGCTATATGGCGCTATCTCAGTCGCTAAGCAGGATTGGCTTGATAAATGTGTGATTGTGGTGGGGAGCCGGCGTTCTCGTGGCGGGGCCCGTCATTACCAGCCGCTCACCAGTCGCTCCTGTCGCTATTCCTTCATAAATAAGGGCCTTAGCCACTAAGGCTAATGCTCAATACTTGGTAGGGATAAATCAGCCTTTTGGTACCCAACCTGTTTTCGAGAATGCTGATGGCCCTATACTAACATTTTTTTATGTTGCTTATACTTTCACTGCCAATTTACTTTGTAGAAGAATATGATGACTAAGAAACTGTAACTTAATAGAAGAAAAAAAAATCCCCCACCCCTTTAATAGCCTGGCTCGCCCCCCAGGGCCTGGCATGCCTCCACTCCATTGCTGTGAATTGTCTGGGTGTGCTCTGTGTCTGGGCTGTTCACATGGATGTTGCTGGTGAATAGAGGTTGGATCTGCATGCCACAGGACTTAGGGCACGGAAAGTTTTATGACACAATGTGCTGAAACAGAGAAAATGCCTGCTTCTACTCCTGATTAAAACATCCACTTTAAGTTAAATTGCATTAAAAGTTGTTTCAAGAGAACGCACATATCTTTAAGATTGAGCATCAGTAACCCAACGTTTCGGGGCAAAGCTCCTTTTGTCTGTTTCTTCACATAATGGCATTATCACCTTGGGCAGGTAAGCCATGATTTTCATTTATATACCTTAAATGTATTGTTGGGGATTGAGTGGATCTAAGTTTTATGACACCGGAGCAGGAGGGAATATTTTTGTTGGCTAAAACTTGAGTATAGCGTTTTATGTTGTGTCTCATACCCTTTAAACACTATTTGTATTAATATCTTAAGATACATTTTCAGCAATGTTAATTTAAGTTAAATGTTGCAAAATATTTTATATGTTGGATACATGTCAAAAAATGGTAAATTCTAATTTCCTGATATGACTTCCAAACAAAGGTCCATTTTATGACTTTATTAAATGAATTTGTGATGATTATTTTCTCCAAGGTATCTGCAGAAATTGAAAATAAGCATAGTCATTAGCAACCAATTACAATGAATAATTATGCTGGATGAACCAGGAATTAATTTACAGTGTGGGGATAGGAAAAATGTCTCATGAATATGTTACCAAAAAATCTTTGATGTAAAAATAATTAGTTTGGTCCAGCTTCTGTATCAAGAACATTTTAACATTATGCAGACACTCAAAATATTCAACATTAGGAGAAGACCTGCAATAATGTATATACTTCTAAACACCTGCAGGGCAGTGTTCATTCTGGACTTTTTTGTGTCTTTTTAATATACTTACATGTTTTTGTTTTAAAGTGTAATCTATTATTCTTTTTATTTCCCTTTTACTTTATTTTGTTGTATTTTACATTTTTATTATCCTTCATTGGACACCCAGACTTTGTCCTATGGGAATCCAGCACCCCCCAGTACTCAGACACCAACAGCATCATGCCCAGTCTGCTCCTGCCTCTCCACCGTCCCCCACCTTTCATTAGCCCCCTTCACTCACCCTCACACCCATCTCCTACTACATGAAGAGTTTCTCCCCATTCCCAGATTAACTTATCCCTACTAAATGTACCGGTATGTATAAAGCATTTATTACTATTGTCTGTTAGTGTATTGTATCTGCCTCCATGCCACAAGGGGTATATAGACAGTATATATACATATATATATATATATATATACGTGGTAAACAGATCTGATTCTGATTATTGCTAAACTTATTTTATGTAACATGCATATTAGCAACAAAGACATATATTCTTGAAAATGTTTCCCCATGTATAGAAAGAACTTTCACAACTCAACATACGACTGATGACCGAAAATTACATTTATATATCATCTAAGAAATATATTGAAGGCAATTACACGTATCACATTGTATCCTGCATGTTACTGCCATTGTAGACCCTCCACCTCTATTCAATTCAACTTGAAGATACTCTAACCCACAGAACTCTCCACAGTGCTGCACCCTCCTACATAGTATCTTGCATAATCTCTGTCTACAGTCCAACCCGTGCCCTACATTCTGCAAATGATCTACGACTTGCATCCACCTTAGTCCAAACCTCCCACCTACAAGACTTCTCCTGAGCTGTACCAGTTCTCTAACTAGATTGATTAAAAACATCAATAGTTTTAGAAACTTCCTAAAAACATATCTATTTTAGGGTAGCTTACAGTATCCACTAATCAAATGCTCCTTTTCTAATGCATATTCATCATATTTATGAACGCAATCCATTATCAAACATTATGCACCTTACCCTTTGCACCCCAAAAGCACTAAATCAGCCAATTGTGGCTGGCACATACAACTCGTACATACCTTTATGTTTGCTAAGATAGTTGGTCCATGATACAAAGCACTTAGTACCTTGTGTAACCCCATTCTCCTCTTAGATTGTAAGCTTGCAGACTGGGCCCTCATGCCTTTTATTTCAATGGCGTACCCATTTGTTGCTATGTAATTTATTACTCTGTTTCTACATGAACCCTCTGATTGTAAAGTGCTGCTGAATATGTTGATGCTGGATAATTAAAGGAACTCTAAACCCAACAGCAATAATTAGTTAGCAAGCAGCTGACCTGATGCTTGTCCCAAGTGCCTCTCCTACATTTCCAGCAGTGAAGGGTAGAAGCCATAACTGGACTCCAAGTTTGCTCTTTTTTGAATTTCTTTCCTACAGGACCACACAAAAAAGGTTCTGACAGCTACTCTGTCCCCTGGAGCTCTCGGCATAAGGAAGCACAGCATGCCACAATTGTTCCACAGCTTTCTCTGACCACAGCAGAACATACTCAAGATTCTTAAACCTGATCCATTACAAGCACTTCACAGCTCAGGCACCACCCAGAAATGTAAGCAATTTTTTTTTAATGCATAGATGGCCATTGTATGCTTGCGCACACATAGTAATTTGTCCCCCGCATTTAACCCATCCGCGCAGCGAGTGTACACATGCATGCCCGAGAATATTCCTGCTTACTGTCCCCTGCAGAAGATGATAAAACATAACTTTTAATCCACAGGTTTAAAAGTGCATGTGCAACAAAAAAAGGGCAGTTTGCTAAATCTATGGCATGTATGGACTCTCACACAACGCGTTTCGGGGGTAGCAGTCCCCCTTAGTTGTGTGTAACAGAAGAGGAGGCCGATTCATTAATAGCGGCAGGTAGCAACAGTTAAGCGACTGTAGCGGAATTTTCAAAGCGCCCGCTAGTAGTCGCTGTGCTTGCCCGTTGTTCGGTAGTTGATAGCGACTCAGTCAGTTTGCCGTAATGTTGAATATTGGGTGAGGAGTCGCTATTTGACAGGTTCCACGCTGTATGGGAGCGCATGATAGCGACTAAAAATGGCAGAAGTGGTCACAGAATTTTTCACATTAAAAAAAAAAACAATTAATAACAATGAATTTTGAATATTTAAAGATTGTTCCATTGAAATGCATTGGAGAGTGCCAGGTAGCGAGAGGTCATACCTGTTGCTGTTCAAGGTCGGACGCTGGCGCTGTGGGCTGAGGCTGGAATAATGATGAATGAGTCGCTATATGGCGCTATCTCAGTCGCTAAGCAGGATCGGCTTGATAAATGTGTGATTGTGGTGGGGAGCCGGCGTTCTCGTGGCGGTGAGCGTCATTACCGGCCGCTCACCAGTCGCTACCTGTCGCTATTCCTTCATAAATAAGGCCCTAGGCCTTTTTGAACACATATGGGGATTGTCAGCTTTTCCTTCCGGGCACGTGGAACTTAGAACGATTTATTAGTTCAATAAAGACAACCATAAAAAGGCACATAAAAAACAAAAGGGAACCCCACCTCTAGTACCCTGCACTATATACAAAACAGCAAACATATTACATGTGCCATCTACCCAACCATCTATACTAAAGGTTAGTGGAAGTTGGGGTAGCATCGCATTTGTACAGTTTGTGGGTAGCTGGGGTGACTTTTGATTTTATTCTAGAGGTTGATGGCAATAGGGTAGAAAAGCAAGTGGGTGCTTTTGGAGGGGTGCACTCAGAGTCATCTTTTGATTTCAATGGGAGAAAGAGAGGGGGACCAGAGTGATTGTGTTTAAAGACATTTCTCTCTCTTGTTAAACAGGAACTGAAGTAGTGGGAGGGGGAAACCTATATCTTTGCTACAGCCCCAACTGTCCAGTTGTAACTGAATCTTTGAGGCCGATTCATTAATAGCGGCAGGTAGCGACAGTTGAGCGACTGTAGCAGTATTTTCACAGCGCCCACTAGTAGTCGCTGTGCTTGGCCATTGTTCGGTTGTTGATAGCGACTGAGTCGGTGTGCAGTAATGTTGAATACAGGGTGACGAGTCGCTATTTGACAGGTTCCGCGCTGTATGGGTGCGCATGGCTGGAAGGCTGGAATAATGATGAATGAGTTGCTATATGGCGCTATCTCAGTCGCTAAGCAGGATTGGCTTGATAAATGTGTGATTGTGGTGGGGAGCCGGCGGTCTCGTGGCGGGGCCCGTCATTACCGGTCGCTCACCAGTCGCTACCTGTCGCTATTCCTTCATAAATAAGGGCCTTTGTGCTTTTGGCAGCTCTATCAGTTGAGGAGAAGAGAGAAGTCATAAGGAATAGTAATAGGCCAATTATTCTGCTGTTTATACACAGAGCAGAGCGATGACTTATCCAGGGTTTAAATGATTACTCAGCACAAAGAGACTTCTACATCTGAAGCTGCTGCCAACAAATGTAGTGATCTGAGTTAATATTTGGTCAAGAGAACAAAGAACACCAATCTAATAACTGTGTCTCTATCTTTAGCAAGAGTAAACCATCTCTTGTTGCTGGACTATCTGCTGTAAGAGCTTAGGGTAGGCACGACCATGTAAAAAACACTTGCTTTACAAACATACGTTTTTACTATATTCTTCGCACAATAAAGTGCACCTAAAGTTTAGAGAAGGAAAAAAGGAAAAAAAATATTCTGAACCAAATGGATGAATATGTGGGTACCCCACCCCCGCATTCATATGGCAGACCCCCCTCTGCATGAATAGGACAGCCCCCAGCATAAATATGACACCCCTTACTAGCACATTACCTTTCTTTGATTTGCCTGGCAGGGGCCCCAGATGCTCTGCATGCTGCACACCCACCTCTACCCTATCTCTGCCTGTCTAAGGTATTTAAATATAGTCAGAGATTTTGAGACCCTTTTAAATAGCTAATTTTACACTGTTTCCATGGGTGGTAATGCAGGGGAGTAAGTTAGTGTGTGTCTGGACAGGGACAGCACCCAAAAAAGTGCAGAAAAACTTCTATGGTCCAATTTTTTTGTCTATAAAATTGCTGGGACACTGTTACATATAAGGTATGTATAATCCTGCATAGCATGCTGTAAAAATAATTTCACCTCTCTGGAAAAAGGTTGCACCT
This sequence comes from Gastrophryne carolinensis, assembly GCA_027917425.1. Classification (NCBI taxonomy): domain Eukaryota; kingdom Metazoa; phylum Chordata; class Amphibia; order Anura; family Microhylidae; genus Gastrophryne; species Gastrophryne carolinensis. Next base: position 220,028,293 of record CM051238.1, read on the forward strand.
TACCATTAAAAATGGTACAGGTGATTTTTGAGGAAAATTTAGAACAATCTCTTATTTTTTGCACTTTCTTATATGTCAGTTTTAAAACTCACTCAAATTTAAGGGCCTGATTTATCAAGTACTTCTGCCAGACACACATGCACATGTTGCTGCATTGCAATAAACACATTTACTAAAACATCAGTGGTGCAGCATCATGCTGAAAAATATATTATCCATATTTTGCACTACTCGAATTTGCACTGAAATGACGTTATCTGGCAGAAGTGCTTGATAAATCAGGCCCTACGTTTTAATTCAGTGTACAAAAGTACACTGAAAGCTACACTTACTCACCATAAAATTAGCATGACCCCCACTAATAAGCATTGCCAGGAGTCATGCTTTTTGAGTAGCGAGTCAGACTGTCAGAACATTTTCTTGTTTTGTTTCTTTAGAGGGTAGGTCTACATTAAGGCCCTTATTTATGAAGGAATAGCGACAGGTAGCGACTGGTGAGCGGCCGGTAATGACGGGCTCCGTCACGAGAACGCCGGCTCCCCACCACAATCACACATTTATCAAGCCAATCCTGCTTAGCGACTGAGATAGCGCCAGATAGCCACTCATTCATCATTATTCCAGCCTCAGCCCACAGCACCAGCGTCCGACCTTGAACAGCGACAGGTATGACCTCTCGCTACCTGGCGCTCTCCAATGCATTTCAATGGAACAATCTTTAAATATTAATAATTAATTGTTATTAATGTTTTTATTTTTTTTATGTGAAAAATTCTGTGACGACTTCTGCCATTTTAGATAATTTTTTTAAGGGAAAAAAAATTAAAAAAAAATTGTACAGAATTGATATTTTTGGGTTTCCAAAAATATGGTGGTTTGGGGGTTAAAAAACTACTTTTAACCCATCGCCTCCAGCGCTCTGGGGTTTAAACATGCATTTCACAGCGCTTGAATTTTTGGAGCGTGATTCTTTGATGAATATGGTGGAAGCCGGTCGCTCTGACCAGTCGCTATCATGCGCACCCATACATCGCGGAACCTGTCAAATAGCGACTCGTAACCTTGTATTCAACATTACGCCACACCGACTGAGTCACTGTCAACAACTGAACAATGGCCAAGCACAGCGACTACTAGCGGGCGCTGTGAAAATACTGCTACAGTCGCTCAACTGTCGCTACATGTCGCTATTAATAAATCAGCCTCTAAGTAAGCGAGAAGGGTGGTGGGCTCCGAGATCTTGAGACTATATACCTGTCTCCTGGATGACTGAGGCTGTGAGTTCAAAGGAGCTAGTAAAATGTTGTTATTCCCTTTTGTCACTGAAAGCAAATAATATCTGCAGCAAAAAATTCTAGGTGGAGAGGGAACTGTTCAAAGCAATAAAGCGAAGATAAGGTGATCAGAAATGTACTGTGCAGAAGTTAAGCAATAGATTGCAGCCTTCAATATCTAGATGTTGTAGTTCCTTTGAGAAATTAATGATAGATTTCCAAGCCATAAAAGGGATGCTGATAAACAGATGATGGCAACAGCACTTCTATATGGCATAATTCAGCTTAACTTTGGGTGTTCCTATCCGGCCTCTGCAATAAAAAATGAATGAAAGGAATTTAGAGCTTTCCTTTCTCTCGAGTGTTCACAAAGGGAACCCAGTCTCTTTCCTTATTCTCTTATCCTTTTAAAATAACAGATACAATGGCCCCTATTTTATCTGTACTGTATTAAATACATTATTTCTTTTCTGCCTACAGTGCAGAATTTTCATGCACATTTATTCCAGGGTTCAGAAGCTAGAGGCAATAAAACTGAGTTCTTCCCATAGCTGCCAGGAAGGTTTAGACAGTCATCATATATACTACACAAGATAAATCTGACTGCTTGCTTTGGGTACAAACACCACTAGATTTTTCAGCAAATAATCATTTTAACACTTGCATTTTTTTTGTTTTGAATTATCTAATTACAAGTGACTCCAGTTTTGATCAAATTCAAATGTTCCCACTGGCCCAACTAGAGCACTGTTGAATTATGGAATGGCTCTGGCCGGCCTGGAAGGAAGCCTGCTGTGACAGATGATTGATCCTTCTCTCTTTTATTACCAGGAGATTGAGATTAAGTGATGGGATGTAGCTGGACAAATATCTCCTACATCACCAATATTCTGTTTTTTCTTAAAGGAGAACTATTAAAAATTAGTATTACTAACCTTTATAAATATATTAGGCAACATGAGGTTTGGCCACTGATACACCTTGTGTGAAAAAAATCCAGCCAAGCTTGTTTTATTTTTATGCTAAGGGAAAATTAAAAGAAGAGACTAGCTTTTGAATGTACTGCTCTAAACTAGAACAACAGCCTGCCACAGTTGGAAAAAAAATCCCCAACATTCCCCTGCCACATTTGCTCAAATGATATTGAATCATTGTCAGCACTTACATTTGCTTCTGCAACCACTCAAAGCTGAAATGCCATCTTATACGGGTCTTGGGAGCTTTACTTTCCCAGCATCCCTGCCATGCTGCTGCCTGGATTTAACCTGCAAAACACAGCGGCAGGAGTCACATAAAGGTAAATTAATATTTGTGCAGCATGCCCTGGGGAGGGATGCATTCGAGCACTGTTTATTGTAGGGGTGTTAGTCTAGTTTAAAACCTGTCCCCCAAGCATAGGAAATATTTTATTATTTATTATTATTATTATTTTATTATTTATTATAGGAAATATTTTATTATTTCTGTATATTATAGGAATGCTAAGCTGTATATCCTGAAATTGTAAGGTTGCTCACACACTATGCTCCTCCATCACTACTGTGGCTGTGCCTTTGGTGTGCTACAGCAATTTATGTACTTGCTTCCCTGCCCCTCCCCTTTGTTTCCTGCTCCCCGGTGCAGGTACCAGGAGACAGCAGCTTGTGGCGACAGTGGAAGGAGATTGTGGCGGATGCAGGAGATCCCAGCAGCGATGGCGGAAGCTGGAGATCCCGGTGGCGGGACTTTCACTAGTCCCCACTGGAGCAGAGGACTGAAGGCCCCAAGAATCTATCTGCAGCAGTGCCTGACTGGAGGACTAGCGGCGAAGGATAGGGAGGTGAGGAGGAGTATGGGCCTTTCTATGGAACTATTTGTTTCTATGCCTATTTATTTTAGTGGCCCGTATTTTCTGTGTCCGTTTGAGACACAGTGGAGTATTTATACTCTAACACAATGCAAATGTCCTGGTGTTAAAGTAGTCTAACGGCCTTATTTATCAAGGGCTAGCGCCAGGTAGTGTCTGACGAGCGCCAGGTACCGCCAGCTAACGCCGGCTACCGAATCAAGTACGCCCAGTGGCGGTCACAATGACGCATTTATCACGCTAAATGAGGCTAGCGCCGGCGAGAGCGTCAGCTAGCGCGGGATTCATCATGTAGCCGACTGCAACGAACAGCGCCGCTGCTAATCCCATCACAGCGACAGGTATGACCTGTCGCTCCCTGGCGTTGTCCAATGCATTTCAATGGAGCAATCTTTAAATAATCACAATTAATTGCTATTAATGTTTTTTTTTTTTTATGTCAAAAATTCTGTGACCACTTCTGCAATGTTAGGTTTTTTTTTTAACTAAAAAAAAAAAAAAATTAAAAATTGTGCAGAATTGATATTACAGGTCTGATATTCATGTATTCATATTACAAAATGTTTAGAAAAACTTGTTGTTTGGGGGTTAAAAACTACTTTACACACATCGCCGCCAGCGCTCTGGGGTTTAAACAAGGAATTCACAGCGCAAGAAATTTTTGAGCGTGAATCTGCAGCAAGCCATTCGCTCTGGCCATTCGCTGTCAGGCACACCCATACAACGCGGAACCTGTGAAACAGCGACCCCTAACCCCGTATTCAACATTACCGCACACCAACTGAGTTGCTGTCGACAAGCAAACCCCGGCCAAGCACAGCGAATACTAGCTGGCGCTGTGAAAATCACGCTACTGGCGCTCATCTGTCGCTACCTGGCGCTATTAATGAATCGGCCTCTAAGATTGTAAGGCTATGATAGGGACCCATTTGGGATGTTTGCATTTCTTTGCTAACTTGCAGAGGGATCTTTCTAAGCCCTGGGGGTTAGAAATAAAAAGCCCTATCTGAGACCACTACTTATATATAAGCTAAGTCAGAACCCTACTTGAATTACATTCAGTAACATATATATCTATTGCTTTGTTGTTTTATTACATGATGGGTTATTAGGCATTTCGGGGCTATTGCATATTAAAAGTACATCAATAATTATTACTTATGGGAGCAGAATCTGAAAGATGGGACAATTCCCAGTGGGCCATGCTGCACCTAGGGCTACACAGAGTGTATATGTCACATTACTCTCCATGCTCTAGACATGTGTCTGTAGTGGTCATGCTAAAAAAATATGCTTTTTGTTCTAGCCGCGGCCTTCCAATAGTATTAAAATGTAACACTTAGGGGGTTATTTAAGAAGGGATAGCGTCGCATAGTGCCTTGTTAATGAGAGGTAGCGACAGGTGAACGCTTAACACGGCACGCAATAACACATTTATCAAGCAGAATTTGTTGAGCGACTGGAATAACGCCATGTAGCGTCCAATTCATCATTATCCCAGCCTCAGCGAACAGCGCCGGCGTTCAGCCTTGCACAGCGCCAGGTATGACCTCTCGCTACCTGTCGATCTCCTATACATTTCAATGGACTATCCTTTTCTTCTTTTTAAACTGGGTTTTTGTTATTTTTTAATCTCAAATAATGTTGTGACCTCTTCTGGCATTGAAAATGCAGTTTTTTCAAAAATGTTTCATTTTTTTTATATATTTCTGCAGAAATGACATTACCGGTCTGGCATTAATGTGTTCAAGTTACAATGTTATTACAATGTAATTCCATATGTTTTCGCTTTGTTACTAGTGGATACATGCTAAAAAACACACTTTAAACACATAGCCTCTGGCGCTCTGGGCTTCATAGAAGCATTTTTCAGCGCCTGAGTTTTGTGGGGCTGTTTTTTTGCTGAATATGTTGTGAGTCGGTCGCACTCACCAGTCGCTAATATGCGCTCCCATACAGCGCTGTACTGGTCAAATAGCGACTCATCACAATGTATTCATCATTACTGCACAGCGACTGAGTCGCTAAGAACTAGCGACCCACGGCCGAGCACAGTGACTACTAGCAGGCGCTCTGAAAATGCCTGCTACAGACGCTCATCTGTCGCTACCTGGCGTTAGTGATGAATCAGCCTGCCCATTTCTTCTGAATAAAGACCCCGAACGTCTTAATAAGAAGAGTACCGATGTGCTAAAGGGTCGCTGCGTTTCGGGGGTAAGTAGCCCCCCCTTATTCACAGGTGTACCAATTAAGTTACTAATTATAATTATCTCCATCGCAAGTGCAGGTGATTTTTTTTGGTGGGGTGTCAAAACTTTTGCATGCAACTGTATACATATATATATATATATATATATATATATATATATATATTACAATTTGATCAAAGATCAAAAGCTAACCTATTCATTTTTTAAGACTTCTTTTTTTTACAGCATATGACATGCTTTGAAGCATATGTGTCTTGCTCTGATATCAAATGTATTGTTTTTCCTAAATATGCTGTAGAAACCTTTAATTATGAATCAGATGTTTACATACTTGGTTAGTAATTGGGGTTGAAAAAGTCCATTGAGCACAACCCTTAATTTATATTTAATTTATTAGTAATTTAATGCATGGCTGCTTCCACTCTGGTCTATATTTAGTGTATATTTTTAAGAGCAGAGGAATCTTCAGTTGTTTATTTATATCTGTCCCTGCAGGATTTTAATATTTCAGGAGAAATTACTTATTCATATTAAAATTGGAATTAATTACAATATTTTCATTTTGCCAGTAGGAATTCCGATAAAAATCAGATTGTGCTGTTTGTCAACTAATTGAAAAAATTCAAGCCATCAGAAACTGTTGACCTTTTTTCCATAATCTTTGTACTAACACATATCTCTTTATTTCTTCCAAAAGGCAAATAAAATTCAGTGTAGCAGTGGATGTGTCTTCAGAATGTAAATGCTTAACCCTTTAAGTGCCAGCCTACCTGGAGTTTTTGTCACACTCTGTTGCCAGACCATTTTGCACTATTTTGCGCTCCCCATGTTCAACTGTGATTTTTGAAGGGATTTCCAGGGATTTCCCAGGAAAATGATATATTGTTTTTTTCAGCAGAGCCTGGGCTTTAACATGAAATGTCTTGTTTGTCATTTTCTAAGTGTATTCCCAATATTTTGGGGTGAAAATTGTGCAAAAAAATAAAAAAAAACTTTTTTTTACAATTTGTAGTGTTTTTTTGTAATAAAAAATGTAAGTTTGTCAATAAAATCTTATTTTGTGTGAAACCCCAATTTCTCCTGGTTACAGCGGTCCTGCCCAGGAGACTCCCCCAAACTGAAACAACACTTTAGGAGATTTTGAGATAAAATACAACTATGCTTTGCAATATGCGCACCTTGCAGTTTTTCAAGAAAAACAACCCTTTACATTTGAAATACCCCCAACAAACTATATATTCCCTAGAAGTACACACCTCAGGCTTTCTAGGCGTACCAGGCTTGTTGACATAGGTGCCGTTTTCTGGAAGTAATCCTAAACTGTTGTATATTAATTCCGCACCACCAATTTAATATGATGTTATATTAAATCAAAAGATCTGTGGCCGTGCAGTGATATGGGACTATCTCAATCCTAAATAGTATTTAATTGTACAATGGTGAATCCAGCTATTCACCCTAGATAGTTCACAAAAACACAGCACCTCCTCCACAGTAATAAAGAATCTACAATTGATTTTATATCATAAATTCATAGGTACATTTTATTTTTGATCATTAACCCACATAAATCACATTACAAACAATTAAAAAACATAGATATAAAAAGCTGGACCAAACACTCCCAGGGGCATCCCAATTTCACCTATACCCCATCCCATAGTAACAAAAATTATCCGTGCCAATATTACAATGAACTAAAGTGCATAAGTGCTACTGTGCAAATAGTCTATTTATAAACACAATGTGGCAAGAGAAAAAAGGAGAACAGACTCCATTAAGAAATACACAACAGTGAATATATGAAACAAACACATCACCTGAATGCACGACCCCAAGTAGCCCCCAGGTTTATGTAGGTCCAGTAGCGATCCCCAACGCGTTTCGTGGTCCCCCCGCTCAGACCACTTTATCAAGGCATACCTTTTTAAAAAAAAAAAAAACATTTTACCTCTACTCACCTCCGATCTTCAGATGCAGTGTCCCGCGGCGATCTGATGCAGATGACAGCTGGACAGAGAAGGGGGGAGGCAGGCGATCGGAGATCGCCTACCTCCCTCCTTCTCTGCCCAGCCGTCACCGGCATCTGACAAGAGAACTGCCGGGTGCCCCGATGACACCCGGCAGTGACGTCATTAGCCCCGCCCGAAGGGGCGGGGCTAAAATCCAAGATGGCGCCCGCCATCGGAAACTGCAGCGAAGGGAGGGCTGTTATGCCCCCCTCCAGAAGACAGAAGAGCCGGGGGGGTGATCGGAGCCCCCCCCATGAAAAGGAGAGGCGGCGGGAGCCGGCGGGAGCGGAGGTGAGTAACTGTCATTTTTTTTTTTTTTTTTTACAGGCAATCCCGGCGGCTGCTGAAATGGGGGGGGGCACCCTATTCCGGGCCCTCCCCTGCAGCCGGAGGAGCCCCGATCGGCGATCGGAGCCCCGCTGGCTGAAGAGGAGACCCGGCCGGATCAAACAAGGGGTCAGGTAAGTGACTTTTTTTAAAACTTTTTTAACTGTGATTGGGGAATGCCAGGCACGTAAAATTTACATGGCTGGCACTTAAGTGGCGGAGAGGCAACCACGTAAATTTTACGTGGCTGGCATTTAAAGGGTTAAAAGACTAATAATATATAATTCTAAAATCTTATGTTGCTTTCACAGTTGCTTTTAGAAAATGCTAATAAAGTGATACTGCAGGCAAAGGTAATTGTTACACCATTGTGTTGGGCTACATTTGCCACTGTCCTAAACTGTTTTCTGTTTTTAAATTGAAGCAGAAATGGCCGAAATATCGGGGTTTACAGGTTCACCTAATGCCATTCTCTTTTTCATCCTGTCTCCCAATCAGCTCAGCAGAGCGGGACAGTATTGCTGGTCCCCACCTCCTCCTTCCTCTACCTCCTCCTCCAGATTCATCACATTGCTGTCAGTGCAGAGAGCTGGTTATTATGCAGCATCACAAATCCAAGGGCCACGCCCACTTCTCCAGAAAAGAAACCATGAGGTGAAACTGTAAACCTTGATATCTCGGCCACTTCTTCTTCTATTTAAAAACAGAAAACAATTTAGGACAGCGCCAATTGTAGTTCAGCGCAATGGTGTAACAATTACCTTTGCCTGCAGTCACACTTTAAAAATGAGAACACTCAAAAATTTAACTCAGTCAATACCAATGCTATTTAAAATGATTGTAATATGTTCACTATTAGTTTTAATAAGAATACCACTTTGAACTATGCATTAAAAATGTTTTAAATATTTCTCATTTGACCCTTCTAATGCCAGCCATGTAAAATTACTTGGTGCCTCTCCTACCATTAAACGGCAGCCTCACCTCAGGGCCATTGGAGGCACCGGCGGGTCGGGCCCGGTTTAATCGTCTAGAAGGTCATCGGGGGGTCAGGGGGAGGTGAACTGTTGGTGACTCTGGTCACCCAATCCCCCACAGGATCAATCAATGGGGGACGAACAGCAGCTGCCATCAGCCAGCGCCCACCGTTATATAAACGCAGTGCGTGTGGGTGCTGGCCTTTTTCTGAATTTGATCTGAAGTGTGTGTTTCTCATCTGGGGTCTCTGTGTTTGGGGGGCACACTTGAGGGCTGGGTGGCCGTAGATGAATGTGGCAGGCATGTAGATCTCATAGTACATACTAGATAGCTGTTTCTTGTGAATGGATCTGTTTACTATTACTGCTGTTTATGTGTGTTTTGCAGCTTGCATTTGGAGCTTACAGTTGCTTGATTGATGGTGGGTGTATATATTATATATACTCATCATCGATCAAGTAACTGAAAACTTCTAATGCATGCTTCAGACTGTAGTAAGTAGTGAATAGTAAGTAGTAAATGTGTAATATCCAATCAGATTCGTTCATTTAGCTGGTTTTGATGAATGAATCTGATTTTGTGATTGGATCCTACTACTACTACTACTACTACTACTACTAATAATAATAATACTACTGCCACCATGTTTTTTTGTTGTTATCTGTTTAGTTTTTTGTTGTTATCTGTTATGGGGGGGAGAGAGAGAATGGGTGACAATGGTGAGTGAGTCCAACTGGACAAGAGTCAGTAACCACTCTTGCAAAAAATTATGCTATATGTTATCAGGTAACAATCAAAACATCATGTCCCTTGTCCTGCATTGTGTATTTAGCAAACCAAGGGCCCCTAGAGATGAATTTACGATGAGATTTGTATTTGTTGGGATGGACTGGTGAGTGGAGGTGCCCAACGCTCCTGGCTCACTCCCGGGTGCAGCTGCCATTAAGATGACGAGATGATGTTTTCTGGTTGCCATGTGATGGGTGATCATAAGCCATTTAACGCCTTCACACCCCCCCATTGCTGCCTCCCTTCATTGCCAGCTGCACCCAGGTGTTTACTGGTTGCCAGGCCCAGCGCGCACCTGCCGCCCAGCGCGCACCTGCCGCCCAGCGCACAATTACACAATAATAACAAACTGGTTAGGGCTATCTTTTGATACCACCTGATTGCCGGTAAAATGTACCTTGCCGCCAATCCAATGGCGAATGCTGGCTAAAAGTAAAGCATAGTGCGACTGCAGGCCGTACTTATGCTGTGGGATCAGAGGTAAGGTAGTTATTACTGGGGATTCAGGGGTTCCACCCACCTTTCTTAATATTTACCTCCTGTTAACTAACCTTTAAATGTGTCGGTTGGTTTTCGGCCTGAAGACTCACTACTTTAGTTTGACCTTCGCCCCTCCATTTTGGGACCTTCGCCACTAGGACCTGTAAACGGTGCACTCCTGCTGCCCTTGGGCAAAAATTCAGCCACTAGCACAAACTGGGTACAACTAGAAACTTAACGTGTGAACTTTCATTAAATATATGGTTTGGGGGGTATTTCACATGTAAAGGGTTGTTTTTATTGAAAAACTGCAAGGTGTGTGTTTTGCAGAGCTGAATTTTTTATGTCAAATTATCCTTACACACATGCTTTACTTTGGGGTGTTTGGCAACTTTACCAGCTGGCAACTTTAAAGTAGCATATTGTTTTTTTTAGGAAAATGTGGTTTGAGGTAACCCAGTGAAACGTGATTTTGTTGATGGATTACACCTGGACATCTGTGGCCACAACAACAAGCCTGGGACACCTAGAAAGCTTGAGTTACTTGAGTACTTTCAGTGAATACATGGTTTGGGGGTGTTTTTGTTTAAAAAGTGCAAGGAGCCAAAATAGTTGAATTTTCTTTGAATATCTCCCAAAGTGCTCTTTTCAGTTTGGGGTGGCTCCTGGGCAGGAAAGGGTGACTAGCAATATATATGTAGTACTGTTTTAATCGGGAGGAATAGGGCTTTTACAAACGATATAATTTTCTTAAAAAACCTACATGTTCTATTGAAAAAAAACACTACAAATTGTAAGCACATTTTTGGAACATATTTTACACAAATATATTACAAAACACTGACAAAGACATTTCATGTTAATACACAGGTTGTGCTGGAAAAAACAATATATAATTTTCATGGAAAATCCCTGAAAAAATGACGGTTAAAACTGTATAGCGCAAAATGGTGAAAAATGGTCTGGCAACATAGGGTGACAACATCTCTAGGTAGGCTGGCAGTTAATCTGGTACCAATTGCTTCAATCATGCCATTCTTTAATGTAATATTTCACAGGTCATGAATGATGTGGTCCCCGACTGTTGCACTTATAACCTGGGAGCCTAGTTTATTGCGGGTACTTGATGAGTCTCTTGTGAGGCACTCTCAGCGCCATCTGTAGACTGGCGCCCACTGTAGAATTCTCCTGGCCTGCCAGTGTCTCCTGGCCTGCGCTAGCGACCCCTAGCACTGCCTAGGAGCGTCACAAATCATTTAAATATAATAATGAAAGCACAAAGTGCCCACACGGGTGCTGTAAAAAGGGGATTCCAGGCATACAGCACCTGTTGCAATCCCTGTTTTTATTTTTGGGGTGATAGCAGCACTATTACATTTTAAAAACATGGGAATTGCATTGGGGGCACTTGAAACACATGCCACAGGTCTTGCATGGCTCAAATCACAAGTTTGTAGCGCAACACAAAAGTGTCAAAAATGCATACAAAAATTATTTCAAACAGCCCAGAGATCCCGTGGCACATGCACCATCCAAAAAAATAGCCAGCACTCATCACATCGCCGGTGCTAATGATAGATGAGACACTACCTGGCAGAGGCATGTTTATGGAACAATATAAGTATGCAGATAAGATGACAACCTGAGACACATGTGAAAAGAAGTGTCAAAAATTTGGAGGACATATGTTGGCAATAATTGGTTCTTTAATCAACATGATTCAAAATATTCATGATACCTTCATTCATTCACTAGTTCGGGGAAAGTTCTAAAAAAAAATCACATAATTTACTTTATTTGACACGATTAACAGAAACACACAAAAGAAATATTATAATAAACTTTCATGCCTTTCCTTTCTTTTTATAGTTTAACCCCCCCCCCCCCTATAGAATTCCAATTTGGTCTATTTGTCTTATAATTGACAGGTGTGCTTATGTGCTGTGTTTGCACAGGAAGCCAACTGATTGGCTGTCAAGCTGTTAAGTATTTTGTTGCTTTAGGTCTGCTTTAGGTGTATAACTCAAGAATGTAGTAATGTATTTTACCGTTGTATAAACTGTTGTATAAACAAAATCCAGGGCAAGCACCACTGAATATTACATTTGTCTGAAGATAAGTGGCAGTTGTGGCAGATGAACTATTGCAAACATATAGATTTGATTTACTTTTCTGCCTATATATGACGCACTTCTCCCCCAAATTGGGGGGAAATATGGGTACAGACAGTGTGCAGGATCCCCCCCAATCACCCCATAACAGGCAGTGGGCTGAATGCCTCCTCAATCACCCCATAACAGACAGTGTGCAGAATGCCCCCAATCACCCTATAACAGGCAGTGTGCAGAATGCCTCCCCAATCACCCCATAACAGGCAGTGTGCAGAATGCCTCCTCAATCACCCCATAACAGAGCTAAGTACAGGCTGGGAGGTTGAAATTCTGTGTTCAGGGGTTGAGCGAGTGTGGGAGGGCAGGTGGTGGTGTGCAGTTCTTCCCCTCCACACCTCCAAATGCCTGTTAAAGGGTTCAAGGGGATTATGTATGCTGCATGTTTGGGGGGTGCACATTGCCTGTAATCTGGGGATTGGTAGTGGGTTCAGTTTGCTGCCTGGTATCAGGGGATTCTGCACACTGCCTGTTATGGGGTGATTGGGGAGGCATTCTGCACACTGCCTGTTATGGGGTGATTGGGGGCATTCTGCACACTGCCTGTTATAGGGTGATTGGGGGGCATTCTGCACACTGCCTGTTATGGGGGGATTGGGGGGCATTCAGCACACTGCCTGTTATGGGGTGATTGGGGGGGGGGCATTCTGCACACTGCCTGTTATGGGGTGATTGGTGAGGCATTCTGCAAACTGTCTGTTATGGGGTGATTGGGCAGGCATTAAGCACACTGTCTATTATGGGGTGATTGGTGAGGCATTCTGCAAACTGTCTGTTATGGGGTGATTGGGCAGGCATTAAGTACACTGTCTATTATGGGGTGATTGGTGAGGCATTCAGCACACTGCCTGTTATGGGGTGATTGGGGAAGCATTCAGCCCACTGTCTCTGTTATGGGGTGATTGGGGAGGCATTCTGCACACTGCCTGCTATGGGGTGATTGGGGGAGATTCTGCACACTGTCTGTTATGGGGTGATTGGTGAGGCATTCAGCACACTGCCTGTTATGGGGTGATTGGGGGGGGGCATTCTGCACACTGCCTGTTATGGGGTGATTGGTGAGGCATTCAGCACACTGCCTGTTATGGGGTGATTGGGGGGGGGCATTCTGCACACTGCCTGTTATGGGGTGATTGGTGAGGCATTCTGCAAACTGTCTGTTATGGGGTGATTGGGCAGGCATTAAGCACACTGTCTGTTATGGGGTGATTGGGGAAGCATTCAGCCCACTGTCTCTGTTATGGGGTGATTGGGGAGGCATTCTGCACACTGCCTGCTATGGGGTGATTGGGGGAGATTCTGCACACTGTCTGTTATGGGGTGATTGGTGAGGCATTCAGCACACTGCCTGTTATGGGGTGATTGGGGGGATTCTACACACTGTCTGTTATGGGGTGATTGGGGAGGCATTCGGCACACTGTCTGTTATGGGGTGATTGGGGGGGATTCTACACACTGTCTGTTATAGGGTGATTGGGGAGGCATCCTGCACACTGTCTGTTATGGGGTGATTGGGGGGGATTCTACACACTGTCTGTTATAGGGTGATTGGGGAGGCATCCTGCACACTGTCTGTTATGGGGTGATTGGGGGGATTCTACACACTATCTGTTATGGGGTGATTGGGGAGGCATTCAGCACACTGTCTGTTATGGGGTGATTGGTGAGGCATTCTGCACACTGCCTGTTATGGGGTGATTGGGGAGGCATTCAGCACACTGTCTGTTATGGGGTGATTGGGGGGATTCTACACACTATCTGTTATGGGGTGATTGGGGAGGCATTCAGCACACTGTATGTTATGGGGTGATTGGGGAGGCATTCAGCACACTGTATGTTATGGGGTGATCGGGGGGATTCTACACACTTTCTGTTATGGGGTGATTGGTGAGGCATTCAGCACACTGCCTGTTATGGGGTGATTGGGGGGATTCTACACACTGTCTGTTATGGGGTGATTGGGGAGGCATTCAGCACACTGTCTGTTATGGGGTGATTAGGGGGATTCTACACATTGTCTGTTATGGGGTGATTGGGGAGGCATTCAGCACACTGTCTGCTATGGGGTGATTGGGGGGGGATTCTGCACACTGTCTGTTATGGGGTGATTGGGGAGGCATTCTGCACACTGTCTGTTATGGGGTGATTGGGGATGTATTCAGCACACTGTCTGTTATTGGGTGATTGGGGGAGATTCTGCACACTGTCTGTTATGAGGTGATTGGTGAGGCATTTAGCACACTGTCTGTTATGGGGTGATTGGGGAGGCATTCAGCACACTGCCTGTTATGGGGTGATTGGGGGGGATTCTACACACTGTCTGTTATGGGGTGATTGGGGAGGCATTCAGCACACTGTCTGTTATGGGATGATTAGGGGGATTCTACACACTGTCTGTTATGGGGTGATTGGGGAGGCATTCAGCACACTGTCTATTGTGGGGTGATTAGGGCGATACTACATACTGTCTGTTATGGGGTGATTGGGGAAGCATTCAGCACACTGTCTGTTATGGGGTGATTGGGGGGGGGATTCTACACACTATCTGTTATGGGGTGATTGGGGAGGCATTCAGCACACTGCCTGTTATGGGGTGATTGGGGATGCATTCAGCACACTGTCTGTTATGGAGTGATTGGGGGGGATTCTGCACACTGTCTGTTATGGGGTGATTGGGGAGGCATTTAGCACACTGCCTGTTATGGGGTGATTGGGGATGCATTCAGCACACTGTCTGTTATGGGGTGATTGGGGGTGATTCTGCACACTGTCTGTTATGGGGTGATTGGGGAGGCATTCAGCACACTGCCTGTTATGGGGTGATTGGGGATGCATTCAGCACACTGTCTGTTATGGGGTGATTGGGGAGGCATTTAGCACACTGCCTGTTATGGGGTGATTGGGGAAGAATTTAGCACACTGCCTGTTATGGGGTGATTGGTGAGGTATTCTGCACACTGCCTGTTATGGGGTGATTGGGGAGGCATTCAGCACACTGTCTGTTATGGGGTGATTGGGGGGGATTCTACACACTGTCTGTTATGGGGTGATTCGGGAGGCATTCGGCACACTGTCTGTTATGGGGTGATTGGGGGGGATTCTATACACTGTCTGTTATGGGGTTATTGGGGAGGCATTCAGCACACTGTCTGTTATGGGGTGATTGGGGAGGCATTCAACACACTGTATGTTATGGGGTGATCGGGGGGGATTCTACACACTGTTTGTTATGGGGTGATTGGGGGGCATTCAGCACACTGTCTGTTATGGGGTGATTGGGGAGGCATTCAGCACACTGCCTGTTATGGGGTGATTTGGGATGCATTCAGCACACTGTCTGTTATGGGGTGATTGGGGGGGATTCTGCACACTGTCTGTTATGGGGTGATTGGGGAAGCATTCAGCACACTGCCTGTTATGGGGTGATTGGGGATGCATTCAGCACACTGTCTGTTATGGGGTGATTGGGGAGGCATTCGGCACACTGTCTGTTATGGGGTGATTGGGGGGATTCTGCACACTGTCTGTTATGGGGTGATTGGGGAGGCATTCAGCACACTGTCTGTTATGGGGTGATTGGGGAGGCATTCAACACACTGTATGTTATGGGGTGATCGGGGGGGATTCTACACACTGTTTGTTATGGGGTGATTGGGGGGCATTCAGCACACTGTCTGTTATGGGGTGATTGGGGAGGCATTCAGCACACTGCCTGTTATGGGGTGATTGGGGATGCATTCAGCACACTGTCTGTTATGGGGTGATTGGGGGGGATTCTGCACACTGTCTGTTATGGGGTGATTGGGGAAGCATTCAGCACACTGCCTGTTATGGGGTGATTGGGGGGATTCTGCACACTGTCTGTTATGGGGTGATTGGGGAGGCATTCAGCACACTGTATGTTATGGGGTGATCGGGGGGGATTCTACACACTGTCTGTTATGGGGTGATTGGGGAGGCATTCAGCACACTGTCTGTTATGGGGTGATTGGGGATGCATTCAGCACACTGTCTGTTATGGGGTGATTGGGGGGGATTCTGCACACTGTCTGTTATGGGGTGATTGGGGATGCATTCAGCACACTGTCTGTTATGGGGTGATTGGGGGGGATTCTGCACACTGTCTGTTATGGGGTGATTGGGGGTGATTCTGCACACTGTCTGTTATGGGGTGATTGAGGGGGCATTCAGCACACTGCCTGTTATGGGGTGATTGGGGAGGCATTCAGCACACTGTCTGTTATGGGGTGATTAGGGGGATTCTACACACTGTCTGTTATGGGGTGATTGGGGAGGCATTCAGCACACTGTCTATTATGGGGTGATTAGGGGGATACTCCATACTGTCTGTTATGGGGTGAATGGGGAAGCATTCAGCACACTGTCTGTTATGGGGTGATTAGGGGGATACTCCATACTGTCTGTTATGGGGTGATTGGGGAAGCATTCAGCACACTGTTATGGGGTGATTGGGGGGGATTCTGCACAGTGTCTGTTATGGGGTGATTGAGGAGATTCTGCACACTGCCACTTATGTTGTGGAGAATTTGGCACAATGCCTATTATGGGGTGAGTGGGGGATTCTGCACAATGCCTGTTATGGGTTTTTGGAGGGTATTCTGCCTTCTGCCTATTATGCGGGTTGAGGGGAAATGTAATGGAAGTTGCCCCCTTGATAAAGAAATGAAAAGTGTGTTTAGGTAGCTTGAATCCCTCTAAGGACCATAAATAACATGGGTCCCTCCCTAGTCTGGCTACTGACTATGTTTTAATTTCATCCCACATCTACTTCCTGTGCTGATGAGAGATACAACCCTGAAACACGTGCCCACAAGTGGGAGTAGATGGCTAGTTATACCCAAGCATTGCACCCACCCCCAACAGTCTCTTGGAATAGTTTGAGAGATTTAACGAGATAATGTGCATAGTTCCACCTAGTGCAAAGGATTCTGGGAGAAATTCTGCAATTCTTAGTTTGTAAGCAGCATTTATATACTTTCTGTTTTAGCAAAACATTATTTGGTTTAATGCTTATGTACAAATTTGAATTCATACACCTCAACAGGCTCTCATTTTATAACGTGCATAGACAATGTTTGTCGTCTTTTCTTTCTTTACACTTTTTTCCATTGTCAAAAATCATAATTACGATTTTCATTAAATACAACACAAACTATTTTCTTAAAATGTATATATATTTGTAAGCGTTGTCAACATGTCAACATTTTTATGGTTTGGAAACGCTCATAAGAGCTTCACAATCACAACCAAGACAGAAACCTTGTCATTGTAATGTGAATTTATTCCCGTGGGCTGTCATTGTACTTCTAAAAAAACACATCCGTTTTTGCAGTCGTTCGGTGATCTTAAACGTGCAAAATTATTGATGTCATAACTTCTCAAATGACCTCAATTAGCTCAAAATGAAAATTGGTTTAGTAATAGGCTGCTACCGATACTACACACTTACATTGAGGCCGAGGCAGACATTTTATAAAAGCTTCTTTTAGATGCCATAACTCTTCTCAATGTTTTTCTCTGGCAAATGATGCTGGTTAAAGTAAACTCATTTTACATTTTTACAGTTTGCACAGGATTTAAAGATTTAGTTTAGCATAAGTAAAATGTTCATTTTTATTTTTATCATCTAATGCTCAACCAAATTCTTAGGTCAGATGCAACTTTTAAGAGACAGTAAACCCAACAATATTAAATAGACAGCAAGAAGCTCATTTGATGCCTCTCCTCCATTTCTGCAGCCCAGATTAGAAGCTGTAGCAGGTCTCTGAAATGGGTCCCTCCTTCCAGTTCCAGGTCCAAGCAACAGCCACTCCGTCCCATGGTGCTCTTACTGTCACAAACCACAGTGGTCCTGCAGCTGTCTCTGATCACAGCAGAGCTCCCTCATGCTTCATTAAGCTGTTCAATGCCATTCACTTCCCATCTTAACCATGCCCCAAAAATTGAAGTGAAGAAAGTGACTCTCGCTCCCCATTGAAATCAATGAGATCACTTTACCATAGGATGTAACGGCAAAGGGCTCTGATGGAAGGAGAGCATGCGCCATTGGACCAAGAGGAGGTGAGTTTTACTGGGTAAACAGGGGGTTTCAAGCAGGGGGGACAGAACAAAACCTGTGAAAGTCAAAATCCCGAGCTTTGTTCCGCTTTAATCAAATAGGACTGTTTTTAGCAGAGGAATGGCAGCTGAATAGATAGATAAGCTGAGTAGAAGCACTTAAGAGTCTACATTCTAGTAGAACAATGCACCAGTCTATGTAGCCAAATACTCATGTCTTCTTTTAAATTGGACCCCATAAATTTAGACATGTAACTAATTCCTCTTTTCTGGCCTGTAACCTGTTCTGTACACCAGGTACTGCAAGGAATTACAGACAAATCAATACATATGTTTTATCTCATAACTAGTTGCTCCTCAACATGAGCAACCAAAATGGAGATGCAACATCGCTTTCTGGGCTGACTTTAACTGGGGGTAAGATAGTGTTTTAACAGACTGGGTCAGTCTTAATAAGGAACTTGATTAGACTTTTGAAAAATGGGTATATAAACCTGTGAAGCCCAGGCTCAGTTTAGCAGAGGGTTTGATGCAGGGCCAAATTCCTGGTGGACACCAAAACTCATGTTCAAAAAGATTTGATGGTCAAACCAAATCTGTGTCAGGTTTTTTAAAATGTTTAAGCAGCGAATACCTCTGTGAAACGTTCTGAAAAAGGTAGACTAGAATGAAATCCAAAGAAGAAAGTTTTTTTAAGTTGGTGATCAAAAATACAATACACTGGAAAAAAGTAGAAAAGGCAATTAATTGCCATTATTAAAGCAAGCTCATCAAAAGTCAAAGGCATCAGTCTATTCTACCTGACAGACAGAAATAAAGCATACTTGGTATTGTTCTAGGAATTGGTTAGTAATTTTATTTTATTTTACTTTATTTAATTGGGGTAATATGCTGTGGAGAGGCAGAGGCAAATGCCAAGATTAGTTGAAAAGGTTTTCCAGAACAGGTACATAAACACAAAACTGAGTGAAGGTGACACATTATTAAGAAATCAACATTTTTGCTTGAAAAAGTTTGAAAGTGATGCTGATTCAATGTATTCAAGGTTTGTATGATTGGTGGATATCATTGGATGATGCAAGGCTGCCTCCAACCAATTCTTCAAAGACAAGCTAAACTGCCAGAAAACTACCAACCATCAGTACAATAATTGTGTTCTGCAGGGCTAAATTTCCTTAAACCAGAACAACAACCTATGTCTGACATGTAACACGCTGAAACGCTGCCCGTCTGTGTACTTGGGGCCACCCACCTGCCCATCCACATTTGGCAGCATTTAACATAAATAAATCTTACTTTTCACCATAGATCCCTTGGAGAGCTGGAGCCCCATGATTGGTCACTGCGATCTCGGTGTAGGTGTCAGCTGTGTAAGTGTACACCTGTGTATCCTGATGCCGACAACCTTGTGACTGGTGGCGTCAACCTGTGACTGACTGCGGCGGTCAATCACGGTCATGGGACTGGTCCATACATTTTCCAGCAGGGCATGGTGATTTACCAGTGTTTTTAATATTCTCCCTCACCAAATGTAGCTTAACAAAATGAGGTAGTTCCATCAAATGTCTATTCTGTACAGCGCTCCTCTTCAGTGCCATGTCCCTTACAGAGGCTCTGGGATTGGAGTCTGGCTATGAAGACTCGATTTTAGTTTATTGAAAAAGAGAGTCTGAGGCCCAGAAGATGTTTTTTATTGACTGATCTATAGGGTTTATATGTAGGAAACCCCTGCTGGGGTGGAGATCCCTATGTCCACTTTATATTATAAGATCAAGAAGAGGTAGGCTGCAACTGGAAATACAGTAAGCAAGAGTTCTTGAAATTAGAACATTTCATGAAGTCTCAAAAAAAATTGAATGCTGGGCCTTCGCCCACTCCGGCTTGTGGCCAGTTGCTTATATTTGTTCCAGCAGGTTATTTGTGTGTAATGTAATGTCTCTCCAAGCGGAAAACAGTATCCAGCACTTGGTAGAGATAAAAAAAATTACCCTTATTCAGTAACTACACGAGTTCAGTGTTGGTAGATAAGCATAAAATTAGCAATACATATTGTAAAGATCGTGAACTATGTGTGACGTGTTTCAGGCCTATGTAGCATTTACTCATACAATAATTTAATGAGAATAATAACAAATAGTAATATAATTCCTCAGCAGCAAGCCTTTATTCAACTGCCAACCCCTGATTTGAATCCTCACCCTTCACCTATAGTTAAGACCCTACGGAGCATTGAGAGGTGCTGTAAGCTGTTCTAGGACTGACTCACTGACTGCTCTGGTTATTATAGAGGAACCTGACAAATGTATCCAAAAATCTGTGGGTTGGCCTGAATCAGCACGTGACTGACAAAAAAGCGCAGCACAACTTCACATCACTTGGCCCATACATTTGCCTAGGAAGAGCATCAATACTATATTTAGTAAAACAGATCAAAAGAAAATTAAAATGGAAGTGAAAGAGACACAAAAATTACTTTTATTTGACCGAATCTTGAAAAAACTCCTAAAGGATGTCCCCAACTCTATTTCAGCAATGATTTTGCATTGGGAACTTTATTCAAAGCAGTAGCTTGACATCAGAGAGAATAAGAACCACGGAGGCCAGGTGTTTTATCAAAGCAGATAATGGTATTTTTATTGCAAGATGTAGATGGAATGTTATTGTGCAATCAATACATGACATGATTCCATTTCTAGAAAGATGAAAAAAGACGTATTAAGTTTATCCCTTAAACAATTGAAATATAAATCCGTCAGCTGAGCTAAATAATATTTAAACTCTAAAAACACTATATATTATTTATATGAATATATGATCGTATTCTAGGGAATTCACTACTATTTTTTTTTATTGAAATGTATATTTTATTATAGCCTTAGCATGGTGCTGCACTCATTGCACAATAAGGTTCACCGCTAAAAATAAGACAAATATATAATGGTTTTAGTTCTTTATAAATTAACTATAAAACACTCCACAATTTTTAGCTGTATTTCAAGATGTTTCTGCAGTGTTAGCTAGATGAGAACCTATAGTGCGTGTGTGTTCATATCAAAGAGGGTGAGCCTAAGAAATTACCGGGTGTTCCATCATAAAAACATACCATTGTGCCTGCAAGTAAAAATCAGCACCCTATATAATACCATGAGGAGCATCAGCTCAGACTGGAACAGCCCTCAGGTAGTCATTAGGGTCGATTCAAAGAAACATGTAACAGCTTTGATTTTGGTGCCGATCATCCTATTTTTCCCGTACGCTCGTGCGCTCGTATGAACTTGCGAGTGATTCTATAAGCTAATACGTTTCTATCCTAAAATTTAGGTCCGTTCGTATGGCAGTTCGGGAATCAGACCTATGTCAGTTTCCATCCTGAATTTTCCGTTTCATTTCTCAGGTTGCAACATTGGTTTTGCCCTTTTTCCTTTTTTGTCTGGACGTAAATCCTTCTGATCTTGCGGCTGCGCACTACAAACTTACCTCATTAAAGTGCATTCTAAATATTTGGTCTTTTATTTTTCTTTATTTCATTCATTTTGTAGTAACCAACCATTAATGAATGCATTTGCATAAGTAAATCTTACTTTGTTTAATTTTTAGTTAACTTGCATTTTTTACTTGTGGATTTAATTTTAATATTTTGGCTTCAAATGGTACAACTTAAAATTTTGTGTGGTTACCCACACCCTCTACATACAGATTTGCTCTCAAAAATTAAAAAACACCCAGCAACTTCAGCATGTTATGAGCCTAGAAACAGCCAAGATGGCGGCTCAGGTATTCTCGGGGAGCCTGCAAACAGAAAGGGCCTTGTGACTGTGTTGCTCTGCATTCTTTGATTTCTGACCTTTCCGTGCCCCCAGCTCTGCTGTGTCTGTGCAAAATACAGCAGTAACCCACATCCTGCACTTTATCCCGCTCTCCTCTCCTCAGTAAGTGTGATGCATCTGACCAAAGATGTGCTAAAATAATTCAACAAAGCAAAGGTAAACAACTCCACCAATAAATTCAATCTAAAAATATTATTCTAGTACATCAATTTAAAAATAAATAACAAAGGACATAAGTTTCTTTAATTAACGCAAATATATTGCAAAATAAAGGTTTAGATGCAAAGGACTAATTAAGGTCCACATTAAAATGCTTTTATAAGGCATACATGAATCAGGTATGCATTGCCATACAATTTATGGCCTTGGCCATGCTGATACATGCAGTTCATTGGAGCTCAAGACGCGCAGACTCCTCCACATAGCCAAAAAACCTGTTCAAGAACAGCAATACGACTGCTAAAAGGTGTCGGCAGTGGCTTTCTTTTAAAACGTATTTAGAGGTTGGAAAACTGTTCTCTGAATCACACCTAAACACATCCGATTATCCTAAGTTTTACGTTTTGATCCTAAGTTTTAGGATTTGATCCTAAGTTTTACGTTTTGATCCTAAAATTTAGGAACGAACTTCCGATGATCGTAAGAGCATATACGCATTCGTACGTAGGCTCGTGCGAGTCGGAAATGGCCAAAAAAACAGGAAAAAATGACTAACACCCACCCAAACTTACGATTCTCGATCCGAAATCAATTAACTTTTGCTCTTTGAATCGAGGGGATTGAATCCATTTAATTTAATTATTTGATTACTTCAAGAATGATTTGGTTCTAGACTCTTGGATTCAATTCTGTATTGTTGTCCGTTACTGTACGTACTTTTACTTACTAAGGTACCTAGTAGACACTTTATTGTGACACTTTATTTTGATATATTGCTTTCATAATTATGTGAAAATCCATTTTTTATGCATAACAGTTATACCTTGGGCAATGCATCTGGCTCAGTGGTGGCCTAATTTAAAAAAAAAAGGGGATTTTCCACTGCTGAGACCATTTCCACCTGACGGGGAGGCCGATTCATTAATAGCGCCAGGTAGCGACAGATGAGCGCCAGTAGCGTGGTTTTCACAGCGCCAGCTAGTATTCGCTGTGCTTGGCCAGGGTTTGCTTGTTGACAGCGACTCAGTCGGTGTGCGGTAATGTTGAATACGGGCTTAGGGGTCGCTGTTTCACAGGTTCAGCGTTGTATGGGTGCGCCTGACAGCGAATGGCCAGAGCGAACGGCTTGCTGCAGATTCATTAACAAATCACGCTCCGAATTTTTTCGCGCTGTGAATTCCTTGTTTAAACCCCAGTGCGCTGGCGGCGATGGATTTAAAATAGTTTTTAACCCCCAAACAACCATATTTTTTGATTGTAAAATTATACAAGTTTTTATAAACATTTTGTAATATGAATACATTAATATCAGACCTGTAATATCAATTCTGCACAAAATCATTTTTTTTTTTTTTTACCTTAAAAAAAATTCCTAACATTGCAGAAGTGGTCACAGAAAAAAAAAAAAAAACATTAATAGCAATTAATTATGATTAGTTAAAGATTGCTCCATTGAAATGCATTGGACATCGCCAGGGAGCGACAGGTCATACCTGTCGCTGTGATGGGATTAGCAGCGGCGCTGTTCGTTGCAGTCGGCTACATGATGAATCCCGCGGTAGCTGTCGCTCTCGCCGGCGCTAGCCTCATTTAGCGTGATAAATGCGTCATTGTGGCCGACGCCGGGCGTACTTGAGTCGGTAGCCGCCGTTAGCTGGCGGGACCTGGCGCTCGTCAGACACTACCTGGCGCTATCGCTTGATGAATAAGGGCAATAGTCAATAGCTGATTGCAAAAATGCTTGCTGACATGACCTTGCCCCCTGGCTCCATCCCCGGCTTCCCTCTAGTCTGGAAAGTGCTCTCATCCTCAGCCACCAGCTGAGATCGCACCATGGAAGCC
Source organism: Gastrophryne carolinensis (assembly GCA_027917425.1). Classification (NCBI taxonomy): domain Eukaryota; kingdom Metazoa; phylum Chordata; class Amphibia; order Anura; family Microhylidae; genus Gastrophryne; species Gastrophryne carolinensis. Next base: position 220,052,283 of record CM051238.1, read on the forward strand.
ACTGGTAAAGAAGAGTTTAGGGCAACCCTTGGGATTTCACACAGTGGGGCATTCCAATTTTGGATGCTCCTGGGGGCAGGCTAGCCGCTGCCCCTGGAGTCTTTGAACTGCTTTAAGCATATATACACGCAAAATAAGTTGTGCCAGCAATGCTGATCTAAAGGCTATCAAGTGTGTTTAGTCATGAAGTGTTAATGCACTCTCTAAAGTACCATTCAAAGTAGTAGAAAGGGTTAAGTTAGCCGGGTACAAGTTACAACGAGTTGGACGCCCCTATATAATGGTTCCCAAGGGATCTCTATTTACAGTGACTCAGCTCTAGGCTGCAGCATACAAAACTGCTACAGTGTGAAATAACTGTTCACACTGTAGCAGTTTATTAAATAGTTAATTAAATGCACCGGAAGGATATATGGAGGCTGATTACTAACACCAGGTATCGGCAGATGAGCGTCGGTATAGCAGCGCTTAGAGTGAGCGCTAGTAGACGCTGTAAGCGGGTATCGGGTGCTGTAACATAGCGCCTCAGTTGCTGTAGTAACCTGGCCGGCATTGATGAATGTGATGTCTGTTGGACGCTCTAACACCTGTACAGCACTGCAGGGAGCGAGAGGTAGTGCCAGCTCAGTGCGACTGACTCTCAGCGCTCCACACCATACTTATCAAAAAAGGACACAAACACAGCGTTAGCGCTCTAAATCTGGTCGCTATAGCATAGAGAGCTAGACGCTGTGTAAAAGTTTTTGAACACATATACACCTGTAACAAAGCGAAAACACATGGAATGACATTGTTTTAACACTGGGACATTAACACTTCAGCGCCAGACCTGTAATGACAATTCAAAAGTCAAAAAAGTTTCTAAAAGTGTTTGCAGCCAGGAGAGGTCACACAATGATTTGTGCAAAAAAAAGCCCCAAAATTGTCAAACAGTTGTTTAAACACAGGCAAATGAACAGCCATTGAAATGTATGGGAGAGCGAAAGGTAATACTCTGGAAGCTAGACGCCGACGCTATACGCTGAGCCGCCTGTAGTAATACATCGGACACTACATGGCGCTGTTAGAGTCACTCACCAGATTTGCTTTCATAAATGTGGTTTTATGTACGGCGCCCAGCGTTCACCAGACGCTGTCTGCTGCTATGAGGCACTACCTGCCGCTATACCTTGAATAAACCCCCTAATCTAGGAAAAATCTATATACAAGGTCTGAGCCTGTTCAGCAGTTACAGTGTGCTTTAGAAAGATACACTATATACAAAGTGTGCACCTGTCCGGAATTCACAGTGTGCTCTTATTAGAAAACAGTATGTCAAAGAAACCAAGATCATAAGAAAACATTAGGAGACCACATTATAAATGGCTCCTGCTTACAAAAATGAAACCTCAGTGTCAGCATGAGATAAACAGCATTTGCCTTTAAGTAATTAAATAGGTAGAAGAGAGTAAAAATAACCATTTGTTTAGGTAAGCAGGCAAGAGTTAAGCAACGCAGGTCAGAGCAAAAGAAAATGACCAGAGATTAGCATTGTAAGGTGTTACCTAATCCCGGTAGACCACCCCCCAGCCCCATAGTAGGTGATGTCGGGCCATGGCGGCTCTGGCTATATATCCTGTCGAGCTGGCCGTGGCGCCCTCCAGAGTGGGCGGGACTCCTCTCTGGCCCCTGGGAAGATGGAAATGTGGGGAGGCCCTGATCAAGGCCGACTTCAGGTGAGAGGGGAGATTCCCGTATGTGTTCCACACTAAGTTCTTCGTGATTCATGTGATGGGCCCTGTCTATCACATAAATCAGGCAGCTGTCCACCATTGTGGCACCTGGGCATGCTTCCTTGTGAAAGGAGGGGGCCCAGGCAAGGAGCCAGCAACTCAAAGCCGACAGCTTCTGTTTCTGGCATTACAGTGAGATGCTCCGGGTCGCTGCAGCTCCTGCCTGCCTGACATGTGACCTCTGTGTTGGAATTCTCTGCTCAGTGAGGAGGGACGGAAGCGGGCTGCACGCCAGTCACAGAAGTCCGGTTTATATGCTGCTGCAGACCACTTAAAACATTATATATATTGTTCATCCCAGACTCCCTCCTTTTGCTGTAATATGTTATGCCTTTCATCTGTGCCTCATTCATAAACTGCCCCTGTCATCCACCCACCCCTCCATCCGCACTTATCTTCAGCCTGCCCCTGTCACCCACCTGTCCCTCCATCCACCTCTATCTGCAATGTATTCCTGTCACTAAACCCTCCATCTGCACCCGGCTTAGACTGGCTTACCATGGAAACCCCTGACAGGCCCTTGGATTCAGGGCCTCTTTGAGGCCTTCATTGCCAAAACCTGCACTAAGTATAGCTTATTTTTGATACCCCCAGTGTGGCTGCAGCACATGTGAGCAGTCGCTTTGGAGTCCTCTGTCAGATGGAGTTCTGTAAGTAAAAGGATATACTCACCAGCTTTCAGGTTCCCATGGGCAACAATCATTGCACCTTGTTACTGGTGTATATGTGTTCAAAAATTAGACAGTGTCTGGCGCTTCATGCCCAGATTTAGAGCGCCAACACTGTGTGTGTGTAGTTTTATGTTGAATATGGTGTGGAGAGCCGAGTGCTGGATGCACTGAGCTGGTGCTACCTCTTGCTCGCTGCAGTGCTATACTGTTGTTAGAGCGCCCAACACATCATATTCATCAACGCCGGGCAGGTTAATAGAGTGAGCGCAATGCTAGGTTACAGCGCCTGATACCCGCTTACAGCATCTACTAGCGGTCGCTCTAAGCGCCGCTATACAGGCGCTCACATACCGATACTAGTAGTGTGTTTAGGTAATCTGTGCCCTTAATCACTTTGACTTATGCAAATAATTGCAATGACAGGGAAATATTATTTTAAATGTTTTCACACGTATAGCTGCTGGATGTTTAGACCTGTGGTTTATATATAGGGGGTGATTTACTATATTCACTACTGTTCGCTACTTGAAATAAAAGTATGTTCGCTGGAAGCGTGACGCCGGCATGACAGGACAGTGAGTAACCAAAACTTACTGCAGCGAACATCAGTGAATAAAATGCAATGCATTTTGCTGTGTTTGCGCTGCAATTTGCTGGTAAAAGTCACAGGCATTTACATTCAAAAGCAATTTGGAGATTGCCGGTGACATGCTGGTGAACTACTGTTGCAAAATTCTTTAGCAAAACGCAAGAAATCTTGCCGAAAACTAATTTTTAGCATATTTCGCCATTGGAGTGGTCTCAGAATATATGTGGGGTAACTTGGGAGTATCTGGGTTCTTTGAAAAGCTTAAAGCGGACCAACACCCAGGGGGGATCGGCCCGGGAATCTATAAGATTCCCGGACCGATCAGATCCCTCCCCGCGGGGCATCCGAAATCGGGATGTCCCGCTGGGTGAAACCCCCCAGGATGCCCACAATCCTACCTTTTCCACGTTCCAGCGGCGCATGCGCGTCCGCCGCCGCCACCTCCCGCGCGTCCCTCTAGCAGTAAGAGGGACGCACGGGAGGCGGCGGCGGATGCGCTCTGCTTGTCCAGCGCTGCCTCTTGCTTGTCCGCCGGAGGGGGTTGGCTGCAGCGGTCACGTGGGAGCGGGGAGAGGTGAGTTTTCGGGGCTTTCTGGGGGGTTTCACACAGCGGGGCACCCCCGATCGGAGTGCCCCACCGAAGTGGACCAAAACCCAGGATAGTCAAAATCCTGGGTGTTGGTCCACTTTAACAATAAAAGTTTATTTGAAAATATAAAATAACATTATTAGTTGTTTTTCACATAATGGTTAACTCTCTAATGTTCACAGGCGAAAAATAAGTTAAATATGCTAAGAAAACCCTAAAAAAGTGACAATCTCTTCCTAAAAAACATTGATTCCTATGGGGTTTGCCATTTAAAGTGGTGAAGGCAAATTGTATTTGGTAAATGTATAAACCCGGCAGATACCCGGTGGATGCGCAGCGGATGCGGAGAATCGTCTTGTGAATTACCCTCCATAGTGTTAGTGGGTTGTATGTGAGGCTCTCATTTGATTTTTTGTTTTTGTCATTTTGTTAAGATCCCATGTATGAATTATATCTATTTATATCTAATGGGAGTATATACTTTTGTTACAATAAAACTTAAAAGAGGGTGGAATACTTTTTACCTTACGCCCTATGTGCAGACCTTCCATTGCATGGCCATTTTTGGCAACTCAATAGCTCTAGGAGTGAACAGACTTGGAAAAAAGGTGGTGATTAAAAGTAAAATGGCACAGGTGTCCCTGGTGTTTGATCCTTTTACCCACTTTGGAACTATCCTGTTTGTATAATAATCCTAGGAGCTTGATATGCTTTTCCCAGTTTTTCGAACCGTCTGTTTCCTCCACGGAGAAACAGAGACAGCTTTGTAATTTATTTACATCCAACATATAGACATATTTTTTGATACCTTCTTATGTCCTGCTCAGTATATGCTTGTGCCCGTAAGTCATTTCTGCAAACATCGAAAGCAAAACAGTGCTAGTGACAGCCTTTCACATTTCCTAAAATGGTTAATTACCTTCCAGAAATTCAGTTTAATAATAAATCTGTTGCTGCATTCTCAAGGGACTGTGCAGATTTCCCTCTCACTGATAAAAAAGATGGACACTTTATCACAGATGGGGAATATGTGGAGGAAGCTCTCATGTGAATTAAAATGTCCATATACATTATAATGATGAACGGGAAGCCGCGCTGACAAAACCGTGAGCTCACAGCAGGATTTGAATTAGAGGGAATGTTTGCCGTTGTTACATCACATGGAAAAGAATTATATAGCGATTTTACCTTGATGCTGCATGATGTATGTCCCAAATATCTTTCTGCCGAACTCCAAGTTCCCAGATCCTGTTTAATAATATAAGTACTGTTTAACTTAATATGTTTACTTTTATGTACAAAGTCATTGGAATATCTTCTCCACCGCAATCCGTACTGCAGGATGCCTCAGTCATCAATCAATCTCCTAGACGGAGATTTAAAGCTCGGAGCATTTTTTATTGTGTTTCTGATATTTGATCTCAAGTGCTGAAGAATCTGACTTATTCTAAATGTTTTTTAATGATTTGTGTCACTCCAGGCACATGATTTGCATAAACTCTTTGCTGTTTGAATAAATCTTGGAATGCTCACATTTTCTAAAAATAACAATATATTTCAAATATACGCTGATTGCTATTCTATGACAAGATTTGACGAATCATTTCTTGATGTAATTAGCAGATTGCGGCATCAGTTAGTGATTTGAAGATGTAAGCACAAAGACATTCAATGGCAGATAAATCCTTCATAGGAATAAAGCCCATATGCATGCCATGTAATAAACTACCATCGTTTCTCAATAAATTCTGGGTCCTACTTTATCATTATATGATAATCATCAGAGCTCTGTAAAATGCAGGAAGGATATTGAAGTATGTTTCAAGGAGATTCTCTAATCTCTGCTATGAAAACAGAAGGCATACACGCAGTCACATTTGTTTAACGGTAACATGGACAAATATTTTGCCAGGAAAATACCTTTTTATTGAAGTCTAGCTTATCATTCAGTCCTTATAATATTATCATACCATGCCCGCTTACTGGCAAGCGAACAAAAATTGTCTTTGAATTTAGACTGATTTCATTACAATGATTAATGACGTGTGTCTAAAATTAGGAAGATTTCTCCAGACCATGAAATACTGGGTCAAATTTGGAGCAGTTGCCCAAAATAACCCATTTACACCCATTACAATGTTCATCAGGGCCACTGTTTCCTATCCCCCCAAAGTTGGGATGCCTGCCACTGCATTTTGTTTTTGTGGCAGTTACACAGACTGCCTTACAAAACCTATTGGCTGGTGGCAGTAATGTGGGGAACGGGATAAAAAAAGCTCAACAGCACTTGTTTTTTCTCCTCAACAGTTGAAGCTGTTCGACCTGCCAAAAGACACCCTACATGTGTTCTTTACCACTGTCTGTCCCATCGACGTCTGTTTAAATATGGAATGGTAATACATAATCAGAAACCCAACAAACTCTATGCATGTTCTGTACCTCCACAACTGAGAACATCCTATGGGCTTCTGGTACTGTAAGATATCCACACTTTACAAATGAAAGATTCAAATGATGTAACAGAAAGAATAACTGACTTGCCACTACCCTCAATTGAACCTCTTTATACCACCTGAGTCAGGAAGTCGGTGAATCTGAGAACCAACACACAAGTATTTTCTATCAAGATATTCTGAGTCCAATATACCGTGACTTGTGGGTAGCAACTACAGGTTAATCTAATGCAACAATACATACAAACAATGTGCAGTTACAACTAGGTACATATACAACTAGTATGTGAATAAATCAATAAGCTGATTGTTGATTTCTCTCTAACTTGTTTAAGTCCATTTCTCTATAGTTGGTAAATTGTTTAATTTTGTTTAACTAATTAAATTAGCTCTAGCATGAAATTGTCTAATATGAAAAATATTTGTAGGGATAAAATTCAGGGGTTAGAGGCTTTTAGGAGTGCCACCGCACCTTTACAGGGGAGAACTGCCCACCTCCAACTGCTTGTCTCATGAGCCAGCCTGTGGGGAACAGAAGCAATAACTGCTGGCCAAAGCACTGTATGATGGGGTTTCTGGGGTGTGTGGAGGAGGAAAGTAATACAGGCCAGTCATTTTCCTGTAGATTAAAGCAGACATGTATCCCCTAGGATGCTAGGATGGTAAGGGGTGAAGCTGCCCCCTTTTGGGCTATTTTAATGTCTAGTTTTATTTAACAAAATAACCTGGGCAAAGAACATAAGCCTATACTAAACGTTTCCCCTTTGCAGTAGCTTACTGTTTCATTTTCATACTTACCAGCTTGGAGAACATACATGTGGTCACAAGTCCTTTGGGAGGCCTCCACTGTTAAAGGAGACCCCCCTCCTTGAACTCAGTTACTAATCTGGTTCTGTGAATGGACTCCATAATACAAGTTGTAACATTCATCCATTATATAAGGCTGCTAACTTATTTGTACATTGTCAAGTCAACAAAGTTCTATATATTATGAGTATAAAATATAGTTTTCCCTCTTTCATTCTAATCTTACTGTACCTTTCCCTGTGTACAATATTCTTCCGACAGTGTTGTGTAGCAAGTTGTGAAAATGTCTCGCTCCCCGATGCCTCTGGAGAGAAGAAGTCAGGTGAAGCTCATCATTATTCATCTTTTCAAGGGCGAAGCTGTGATAGACAGGGCTTAATATGTATCTTGCTAGAATTGGATTTGATCCTCAGGGCAGGGCCAGAGGGCTCCTTTTGTTAGATATGTTACATTTACTTTCTCTCCCACAAACAAAATTACATCTTGAAGGCCTGCATCTCTTCCAGCATTCTGAGATCTCCTTTTCTTGATTTCAGTCACATCTAAATCTGTTTAAATTGTCGTCATGATGATTTGTAGAGAGACAGGGATTAGACGGCAAGGAGATTAACACAGTTGTCTGTCTTCTAAGAAATAATATACCTGCTGACAGTAAGGGCATTCTGCAATTTACATAACTTAGTTTACAAAAAGCCTTTGCAGATGTTATTTGGTTGCTTCTTTTGCCTTTGACCGAGTACTCACCTTTATTTCTATGTACTAAAGAGCCCGCTGTGCTGCTTTTAATCTGGTGCCATCTTTTTCGCATTTCCTGTCAGTGTGCATATGCTTTCATTCTGCAGATCCACCGCAATTACAGCACTGACGTTAAATAGAATACACGTGTTTTGTCTATTCCTTATTAAATATCAGCTAATAAACAACTTCTTAAAATTAACCTTTTAAGAATCTTCCTAAAATGAACGTACAGTCTTTAGACAAGACTTTAGATCTACTGACTTGCCCAGGGGCATCCGCTCAAAAGGGGCTTTAATAATTAACCTTGCCGTATCATTCTACAGACTGTGGCAACTGCAGCTGTTTCCTCTGCTGACGAATCAGCTTTGCCAGGTCAGATGCACAAGTGACACGAGAAAATCGATTTGCTGCCAACATTCATGTAGACAGTAAGAGCAGTATGGGAGCATGGATTGGATATAGGCTTCTTCTTAGCCTCCCTGGAAGGATCCCGGTAGAAGTATGTGGGTAACCCCGTTTACCAGGTAAATGTCGCCAACGCAGAGTAGGGCAGACTACTCCGCTGATGTATAATTAGGAGGGAGTCCAGTCATTTTTGTGTGGTTCAGGCTTTCTATAGGTTGTTCAAGGGACATTGCAAGCAAAGGGTGAAATTAGCCTGCTTTCTGACCTCCAAATGCTGGCTGATAGGGAGCTGCATCCTGGTTTCATTCAGCCTGTTTTATATTTCTCAATAACTCCCAGTGTCTCTTTCTTCTACAAGCGCTATCAGCTGACATCGCTGCTGGTTATGTGAATAGGCGATTCCGCCAGCTACACATTTCGTACTGCTTCTGAGCATTTCCTCCAATGAAGTTCCACGGATAGGAGAAAGCATATAGATTAAGGGGGGGCACAGCTTTGCTAAGGATGTCTTTTATAGAGTATGAGGGAAATAATTTGAAGCAAGAGGTTTTCCTATTTATTATGTAAGTACTGATTAGGAATGGGTGTATTTTTGGCTTGAGAGTGAGGGGCATTACTTGAATTAATGGGGCAAACATTTGGCCTGTATAGGGCTCTGATGGGTGTCTCTCTTTGGGCCAAGTTGGCAGAAGTATCAATTTGTCAGGTTCCACATTTAAGAATAAAGATATCTAATTGCATTAAAGCTGTGCATTATTATGGATCAAAGTGCCACCTGACCTAGGGTAACAGAAAGTATAAATCTGGCTTTATACATCAGCTGTATGTGTGTTTTTGTAATATCAGGCCACTTATATACTCTTGTTAAGAAAACTCTCTTACATATTTTAAACTCATCTGTATGTTCATACATTGTTTTATTATACTGTACGCAGCATATTGTCTGGATTTGCATCGCTGCGGGGGTGATGGCAGTGTTACATGTAACACCTGCATAGGCAGGTGTATAAAAGCCATAAAAAAATAATGCAATAAACATTCCAATATTAAAATGATGTTTACACCTTGCAGGAGATAATGCTTCCTGCAGAGAGCTACTTATCTCACAATGCCCAGCATGACTAAAGATATGCTAGCGCCCACATACAAAATCTGGACAGATATTTAGGTTTATGTAAAATGAATGTGACCAAAGATAATAACAATATGTGGCTATTTAAGGATACAGAATATTCAACAGGAACACTGGTTTTACAGTAAAGATATATATATATATATATATATATATATATATATATATATATATATATATATTTGCATGCAGCTTATTGCTCCTGGTTCACAGTTTTATCAATTAATTTTCTTTAATTGTGTTCTGGTCACAAGTCCCTGCTCCAGTACAGGGGGTATGGAGGCGGTATCTGGCATGCCCTTGAATGCTCTGTAGAGACATGTGTTTCCACCCTGTGACAACCATTGGAAGTTCTGGCCATAGCTTCCCTCTTAAAGTGGACCAACACCCACCGGTGATCGGCCCGGGAATCTATAAGATTCCCGGGCCGATCACCTCCCTCCCCGCGGGACATCCGAGATCGGGATGTCCCGCGGGGTGAAACCCCCCCAAACACCCCAAACTCTTTACCTTAGTTTCAGCGGCGGCCGGCCGCCGCCGCCTCCCTCGCGCCCCTCTAGACGTGCGCGCGCCGGCCGTCTGTGAATGGCCGGCGCGGGCACGCGCGCGTCAACAGGGACGCGCGGGAGGCGGCGGCGGAGGAGCCGCTTGTCCGCGGCTTGTCCGTCGCCGCGGACAGAGGTGAGTTCGGGGGGTTCGGGGGGGTTTCACACAGCGGGGCACCCCGATAGGGGGTGCCCCACCAAAGTGGACCAAGACCCAGGATAGTCAAAATCCTGGGTGTTGGTCCACTTTAACATACCTTGGCCAGATTTGCTGAGCCAGCAGAGGCATGGTTAATTCTCCTTTATGAAACAGCAGACCAGGAAACACGAGCTGCACAGAAGGTAAGGAGAGTATTTCTTTTATATTGTCTTCAGATGTCCTTTAAAGGAGCATCTGTCACCAGGAAGGCTCAAGAAGGCTCACGATGGAAGGTCTGACTTTTTTTTTAATTAAGTTGGGATGTGTATGCAAATTTACAGGAGGGGGGTAATTTGTTGAAAATAAATGCAAAAATTCAACTATGCATTATACAATTAAATATGTGTTGTGATGGGTGAACCCGAACCGCAAAGTTTGGGTTTGTACTGAATCTTGCGAGTTCATGTCACTGAACCCAAAAATTTTAAAAATAAACCTCCAGACAGTTTACATTTCAAATGGGATGCATGTAAAAGCTGAACAAAATACAAAAATAAAATTCAGGGTATTCTTTATTAGATAAAAATTGTATTTCTAAAAGAAATAAACCAACAGGCAGTGTCAGTGTTAAATAGGATGTCTTTAAAAGATTAATTTAAAACTGAAAAAATACATTAAAAAATTAAAAGTCAGACTATTCTTTGTTAAAGAAAAAAAATTACCAAAAAATATTAAAAAACCCAGCAGGTAGTTTTAATGCTAAATTTGATGCAACACTGAAACTTAAAAAATACAATTAAAAAATAAAAAGTCAGGCTATTCTTCTTTAGATAAACATTGTATCTAACCAAAAATGTCATAAAAAAAGAACAAAACAGCAGGAATGAATTAAACACGGGAAAAACGCTGTAAGTTTTTTTTGTTTTCTGTTATCATTTTGAGTACAAATTTAGATTAAATCACACCCCAAAGAAAGAAAGGGGCGTTGTTTTGTATAAAAGAATAAGAGACCAGGGTTTTGTCCTATCCTATATGAGTCTATCCCAACACATGTAAAGGGCAGCAGAAAAATTGTATGCAAGGATGAACTACAACAAGATTATGCAGAAAGAGTGACGGGAGTTTAACATAAACTAGTGCATATTACAAAATCAGTAGTAACATACAGTAGATATTATTTATGCTGAAGGTGAAGACAAAAGACCGATAATATACAAATTGACCACTAGATGGGGCTGTCTGGGGTTCCAGCAAAATATAGGGAAACCCTAAGCCAGAATCATATTGAGCCATAATGTAAACATTAACCCTTCTAGTGCCAGCTATGTGAGTCTCACGTAGCAGCCTCTAATCCACTTAAGTGCCAGCTATGTGAGACTCACATAGCTGATTTTAAACCCCCACAGTAAAAATAATATAAAAGTAAAATACTCACCTGACCCCTCGTTGGATCTGGCCAGGTCTCCTGTTTAATGTGGTGCCATCCGATCCCCCGTGGAGTCTCGGATGGCTCCAGGAGAGCCCCTGGATAACACCACCCCCAGCTTCTAAAAAAAATTTAAAATGACATTTACTTACCTGTGGCCGCGCTGCCTCCCGACAGGTCTCCTCTTCACTGGGGGGGCCTCCGATCGCCACCCCAGGCTCTTCCGTGGTGAGGAGAGGGCAGAAATCGCCCCCCCACTTCCTGCATCGTGACTGCTAGCCCCGCCCCCTTGTGATGTCACCAGCAGCCGGCTTCTTAATACCGGCACCCGAGACTCTGAACCAGTCTGCTCGGGTGCTTGGAGGAGAGAGGTGGGGAGGGGGAGAGGGCTGTGATCGCCCCCCCCCCCAGGCTCTCTCCTCCAAACACCCGAGCAGACTGTCAGCTGTCATCGGAGATCGCTGGGGGACAGAGGATCGGAGGTGAGTAAAGTAAAAAAAAAAGGGGGGACCCTATGTCATTTTTTTTTAATTAACCCCTTATGTTCTGTCACCCAGCAGCTATAAAAGGCTTCCAGCAGGTGAGCAGAAGCCAGTGATTGGGTAGGGAAACAGTGCAAGATGGATGGGAGGTAAGTATTAAAAAAAATAAAGTAAAATATATATATATTTTTTTTTCTGTGTGTGTGGTGTGTTTTTTTTTACACTTAAACCCTTGTGAACTGGTAAGGGGCCCATGAGATCCCTATACCAGTTCACAAGGCTGGGGGATGGCAAGTCACCTGCGGCAAGCGGGTGACTTGCCACTAACCCCCGGCACCCCCATTAGCTGCCTCCCCAAAGCCCAGGGGGGGGGGCAGAAGAGCCTGTGGCCCTGGGGTATGCGGGCTTGTAGCCTGGGGCCACAAAAGCTGCCCCTGCGCCCTGTTTCTACAAGCCCTGCATAGCTGGTCCTGCGCTGGTTACTTCAGGTAAGGGGGACCCCATGTCATTTTTTCTGGGATTTTTAAGGGTTTTTAACCCTTAAAAATCCCCCCCCCCCAAAAAAAAATGCCCCTTCCCGGGAGGGGGGACTCTATGTAATTTTTTTTTCTCGATTTAACCCTTTGTAGTGTGGGTGGTAGTTTTATTTTATTTGTGAATGCTATAAAGTACTTGTTTCAGTTTGGGGGGTCTCCTGGTCAGGAACGGGGGGCTACCGGCAAATATGTGGTACCGTTCTAATCGGTAGAAATGGGGCTTTCACATGCAATATGGTTTTCTTTAATAAAATACATTTTTTATCTAAAATAAAGGAGACAATTTTCTAAAAAAAAAATTGTATTTATTTATTTATTTATTTTTACTTAATAATAATATTGTAAAAACAGAATAAAATTTACAAACAAGACATTTCATGTTAAAGCCTAAACTCTGCTGCAAAAAAATATATATAATTTTCCTGAAAATTCCAGCAAAAATGGCGCAAAATGGGGAAAAATGACCTGTCAACAGAGGGTGACAAAATCTCAAGTAGGCTGGCAATTTAAAGGGTTAAAAGTAGCTATGCATGATTTTCCGTTCAAACAATTCTTTTTTTTTTTTTTTTTGTGCATATCCAAAATAGAACATATTGCTTGGTCCATCAGAGGCTTACAACTGAGGGCTGTAAAATCCTGGAGTCCTCTTTTAAAAAGGTGGACTGAGCTGGAAAATATCTGCATAGTAACTGTATATCCCCCACCTTGTGAGATAGAATAGATAGGAAAATATGAAATATAAAATCCTTTTACAGCACAGGAGGTGCAGAGCCCAATCAACTTTTCTATATAATTATATCTCTAAGAGATATCTGAAGAAAGGGTACATATACATTTACATGAACTGCTGATTAGTTAATGATGGCTTACTTTATTTTCCCATCCAGGGTTCCTGACAGGCTAATGATGAATTTGACACAAACATAGGAAATTGAAAATGGAAATGGAAATTTTGTGTTCAAATCTAATATAATCAATGAAAGAAATGGACTGGTAATAACATTCAGTAAGTTGCAAAATACACTTTCTGAAATATATTCTGCTAAAAACATTCCATCTTTACCTGTGAAAAAGACACAATACCCTATGATCTGTTTGTAGGTCATTTTGTTTTTAGGAGGGATCCTAAAAACAGTTTCCATTTACATCTAAAGGATGTTTTTTGGGGGGAGATCATTCCATTTGCTACAAACATTAGGAGACATAAATCAGGAATAGTATACAAATAGGCTTCAAGGTTTAAAGGGTATAATTGGATATTTTTGTGTGGCTTAAATGATGTCTTAAAGGTGCTTAGCTGATCTAGCATTTTTTTTAATGTTTTCTAATGTAGCAAATGTGTTTTATGGAAACAGTTTGCATCTGTTGCTATTGGCAACATACACCAAAAGCAACAGATTGCAGATAGTTTCACAGAACACTGCTGCTGGGTATGTGTGAGGGTGAGGGAGCTCCCGCACCTCAGCAATGGCCATAGCAGCAGTGTTCTGTGTGTACTCCTCTCATCTGGGCGTACATTGCCAATAGCATGAAATTGCAGAAAACTGAAGTAATAAACATTATATGTTTTGGCATGTACCATGTTCTCTGAGGTGGTCTCTGACAGTATATGGGTGTTATCGAATTGATTTGGAAATTTTCAAGGGAGGCTGAGTTTGGAGAGACAGAGCTTTTCTTACTCTGCACACAACAAAGTGAAATAAAAATTCAGTTTTCTGTACTAAACAAATGAGCTCCAGCATGAAAAGTCAAAGCTATAAGGAATGCTGAGGCACATGCTCTTAGGATGGGGTAGATTCCTTGATAGCTGATGGGAAGCTTCAGAAGGATTTTATTACATACATAACAGCCACCTAGAGGAATGCAAACTCAATGGGAGCTATGGTAGCCTAGCAGACTAATTGCTCATTTGTCAAGCTACAATCCTCCTATTTCACCCAATGCTTTACAATTATTTCCAAAGGATCTCCCTCCTAGAAAGCCAGAAGCAAACACGGTGCTCTGTATGGTGGGGGACAGGAAACAACTTTACATTGCAGTGTTGCGTGTTTTTTATTCGAGAAGGTATGGCTGCTGCATGTGTACACAGCGGACTCCTGTCCTCCACCAAAGGGAGGTAAAAATGTTCTTTTTCTAAAGCAGGGCTCACTGATGGCATGAGAAAGTGGTTCAGAATTAGTATCCCTGTGGACCAGAACCCTCCCTGGCATAGAGTTGGCAGGAATAGCTAAATGAGAATGATAACCTCTGCAATACTTGTAACACACCGGTGACACTGCCATTTAAAATGGACTGGTGGCTGGCACAAGTGCCAATATAAAGTAGTAGAGAACAGACAAAGCTTGAGTAGTACAGAATTGATATACAGAATCTGGCCTCAAGTATACACGGGAGGCCATGTCTAGAGGCATGCTTGGTATTCCATTGAATCCCAGATACTGGGGATAAAGTAGGTCTCTAAAGGGTTGAAACCCAGAGCTGAGTATGAGGAGAGCAGGATTTGGTATTGGGTTGTAGATGGGCCAGGACAGAAAACAGAGATTATGTCAATAAACTGTGGGCAGAAAAGCAGAGATGAGCGAACTTTTTAAACGTTCAATTCGGGCAATTTAACAAATTTTTTTCTGAATCAAACTTTTCTGAAATCGATCATAAAATAAGCTCTCCTCCTTTCCCGTTCAAGCGCTGGGCAATGTCCTTATACTTCGGCGTGGCTGAAAAGCATCACTTTCCTCGCTATAGCAGGAAAGCTTCAGCCATGCTGCTGCCTGGTTTCAACTGACAAAACTGACAATGCACAGTAACAGGAAGCCCAGCAGCACTTCCTGTTAGCAGGTGGCCTGCAAATGCATGAGCTGCCATTTTGATTTACTACAGCAAGAGTTAGAAAAAGGTAAATGGATTTTTATGTACAGCAATGTAAATTGTCCTGGGGGGGATGCATGTGAGCACTGTTTGTTGTCTTGGTCTGGTTTAAGCCATTTTTGACTGTTGGTCCGCTTTAACAACATTTGAAACTTCCAGTGTGTTCAGAGTAAGAAAAACCTGTAGTTATGATGAAAATATAAAGAGGCGAAGTCATTGTTAGAAAACTGTGTGTCAAACTTGGACCTGAAATGTAATCAATGACTATCTGGGCCTACATAAAAATGGAGACCACTGTATAAGCCACAGAGACTGTAACTGAAGACTGCTGAGGGTGTTTTGTAAACTGTGTGGACCTGCATCAAAATGGTGCCTATCTGGCACAGTTAATACTGTTACCTTGGAGACAGCAACTGAACTCTGGAAAGGCCTTGGTGGAAAATGCAGACACTACTGGAAAGTGACATGTACAGAAAAGACTGGACTGTTATGAAAGCTTCAAGTTTGCATTTCATTTAATATTGCTTATTAGAACGTTTAGGATGTATTTTCATTTTTTTTCAAATTCTTACAACTGACAAATTCAGAGGCCTGGCATTCTTTTGGATAAAAGCTATAGTTTATCTTTTTAGTGCTAGAAAAGGATAGAAAACAGGGTTTAGAAATGGTGCTAAATTCTACTTTAATTTTTAGTGCTTTTGATTTGTAATGTGTTACGCTAAGCAGTTTCCATATGCATTCTGTAAATGTATCTCTTGTGTTTACTTTAGCATGTTAGTGACTGGTTGCGGTGTCACGAGGATGTGACATGGTTATACAAGCGGGGGAAATGTAGGACAAAATAGTCAAATAGTTCCTCATGCAGAGTGGAGGGATTTTCTAATCAGCCAATTTCCAACCGGTTGGACAGGCAGTTGACAGGCAGTTGGGGGATTTTTCAAGACTTTTCCAGAGCATTACCTATATTCCTGGGCATTTTGCTATGATATCAGCCATAATGTAGAACAATTGAGACACCATAGCTCACAAACCTCTAATTTTAATGTCAGAGGTCAAAGCTGAACTAAACACTTCATGTGTGTGGGCTGTAAACTTTGAAATGCGAAAACCTGGTGAGGGAAAATGGATACCTGAAGAGACCACTGTAAGTGTCCCTGAGAGCACCTGGAGAGAGGGGTAGAAAGGGGGGACTCCCGCTTAGGAGAAAGGCTAGGCCAGTCAGCTGTGGGGTGTTGGCCCTGAGAGAAAATACCCCTGGATAGACCCGTGGATATTCGGGATCAGAAGGTTCGGCAGAACTTGCAGCTAAAGTTTGGTTCGGGTCCCCGGACTCGACCTGAAGCCGAACTTAAGGGCCAAAAATGGCTGTAAAATGGGGGTAGCAAGGCCCTGCACGAAATGAGCTACTCAAAACAATAGCAGAAAACAAAATAAAATAAATACATAGATTTAAAAAAAATAAATAAATAAAGTCAGAGGCCAATTTGTCAATTGCCCTGCACAAAAAGTAGTAGGGAAGTACTCAAAACAATAACAGAAATAAAAAAATACATACATAAATAAAAAATAAAAAAATAAAAAAAATATATTTTTTAACAGGCTAATTTTGGGGTAACAGCAAGGTGACTGCCCTGCACTAAATTTGGTAATTCTGACCAAATAAGTAAGGAGGGAGTCATTTTCCAAAGCTAATTGTCCATTTCATTGCACTTCCATTGACAGGTGGTTTACATACTGATGGGCAGCTAGGGATAAAGAAACCTCCACTTCTGGGGACAGGCTGCTCATATACCTATGTAGAGAGAAAAACCTCTGCTAATTGTCCATTTCAGGCCACTTCCAGGGAAAGGTAGCTGATATACTGAGGGGGACAGGCCACTGTCATTAACTTCAAAAATAGGAAATCAGCAAATAAGGGATGTGGTGCTGCAGGCAGAGGATGTGCTGGATCCGTGCCTGCTACACCTTCCTCTGGTGCCAGCAGACACCGGGCTTTGCAGTGTATTCTTCTAGGCCCCAATACAGCTGCCAGAATGATGAGACAAGACCAAATTGAGGCATTGATAGATTTTATGGCAAACAGTGTATCAAGTTCCAGTTCACCAGGGGCCTCAAACATTATTAGTATTATTATTGTTTATTTACAGAGGGCTGTTACAGGAGGGTGGGACTCCTTCTTTACCATGTCCATGCCATGGTGGTCGGTGTAGATCAAATGGGGTATACAACTGCCACTAATCTGTAGGATGTAGATCAAATGTGGTGTGCAAATCCCCCTGATTCTACAATATCAATCAAATGTGGTATACAATTGTATACAAATGTAGATCAAATGTGGTGTACAATTCCCTCTGATTGTACAATATATGTCAAATGTTGTATACAATTCCCACTGAGAAATGTAGATCAAATGTGGTATACAATTTGCACTACCTGAAGAGGTCAAATAGGGTATACAATTCCAACTAACTGAAGAATGTAGATCAAATGTGGTATACAATTCCCACTGAACCATAGGATGTATATCAAATGGGGGTATACAATTTCCCCTGCTCAAATTCCCACTAAGCTGTAGGATGTAGATTAAATGTGATATAAAATTCCCACTAACTGAAGAATATAGATAAAATGTGGAATACAATCCCCCCTGATTGTACAATATAAATCAAATGTGGTAGATAATTCTCCCTGATTGTACAATATAAATCAAATATGGTACAATATAGATCAAATGTGGTATACAATTCCACCTGATTGTACAATATAGATCAAATGTGGTATACAATTCCCACTAAGCTGTAGATCAAATGTGGAATACAATTCCCCTGATTGTGCAATAAAGATCAAATGTGGTAGACTATTCCCACTAACTGAAGAACGTAGATCAAATGTGGTATACAATTCCCACCAAACTGTAGGATGTAGATCACATGAGATATACTCCCTGATTGTACAATAAAGATTAAATGTGATATGAAATTTCCACTAACTGAAGAATGTAGATCAAATGTGGTATACAATTCCCACTAAACTGTACAATGTAGACTTTTTGTTAAAGTCCATGCCTGTGTACCCAAACTTTGCAGCTCAGGCTCGCTCATTACTAGTCACTAGCAGTGGGTAGCAGGAGCAGCACTCATTGTACAGGATGGGAGCATGGGGTGATAACTGAACAGTTTACTTTTCAAGTGGGTTGGTAGCTAATGGCCATCCGTATTTTGGGTGCTGGAGGGTGGCGACAAACTTTCCCTCAGAGTTGCTGTAAGGTAAGGGTCACTAAATAAATGACATCATGTAATTTACTATTACTAAATGAAGGTAAAGAAGAGATAAAATAACAGATACTGTATACTGCTCAAAGTTTTAAAATACTATTAAAGAAAAAACCCTGCACTGCCATGAGGTAATTTTGAAGTTGAAGAAGATTTTCAATTATGCTTTAGAAGGTACTGATATTGCCTGTGAATGAATGTGATATCAACTATTAGTTATATCTAGTGATAAACATGTACATGCTAATAGCCTCATTTATATGTACTCACAGTGAAACTCCTGCAGACATGGGACCTGATTCAGCATAGGCCAGAAATAATTTTCCTCAGGAGATCCACAGCATCGTCCGTATGTATTCTTCACTTATTTGGGCAATTTAGTAAAACACCTCTATTTTTTACAGGCCTGCAATTCGACAAGGGATTTCTTCTGGTGCATGCAAAGATTTTATTTAATGCTGGTAACTGCCGGAATAAAATGAATGAAAGCATACAAAGTGTTTTTTTATAATACTAAGCCTGTTCTGTGGCTTGGCACTGCAAGGGGTTAAAGTGTAAAAAACACATGACACCCTTGAAATAAACACCTTATAAAATAAAATCTACCAGTACTCCCTCCCCACTTTTTCCTACTTTTGTCTCTCACCAGGTGGTGTCATTCAGCGGGTCTGAGATTTCCTCAAGATCCGGTAGCATATGGAGTTCAGGATTACTTTTATGCACAGGTCTGTATCTGTGTCTGAGTCTGTAGAATCTCGACCTTGTGACTCACTGCATCACTGAGAAGAGGAGGGGTATATAGTGGAATGTCCGAATGACTGGTAAACAGTGCCACTCCAATCCTTAATGCTGGCAGAGTGGTAACTTTGGTCACTGGATGCACCCTGCATTAGTCGCAGTCCTCCCCAGAATATACCCTTCATTGCAATTAATGGAGTGGGAGTCCTAAATCTCCTGCTTGCCCCCCCCCCCCAGGCATGGGCCCAGAAATAATGCACAGGGTGGCATCCCGTATAAATGCCTGTTGAGTCAAGTGAATAGGTGGATGGTGCTGCGCAAAGATCGGAGGATGTTCTCTTCAAGATGGCTGTGCTCAGGACCCAAGAAGCTGGGGGAACAGTGTTGGATCCTGGGTGGCTAAGGCTTTTTTTGTAACCCCCCTGCCTCAGCACTAGAGGAGGGAGGCAGGGCATGGGGGTTTCATTGAGACTGGACTTCAACTTTAACCTTAAAACAATGGAACAGGTATAGGACATAAAAGTAAGAATGTGTTTTTTGTTTTCTTTGCATGGACAGTGACTTTGGTGTTCTGCGAGCAAAGGTATGGTAAGCGTATCTCCTAGTTACCCCTTGGACTGGCAGTGCTTGAATAAGGAAATGTCCAGAGAAGTGAACTTTTCCTTTAAACTCATATAGTCTCTGTTCTGGAACCGCTTGAGTGTCCAATGTTACCACTAATAACTTTTGGTGACCCTATTTGTGGCCTGCAGAGGTATGAATGAGCAACTGGAACTTCTGCAATCACAGGAATGCAGAAAGGATTCTTGGGATTCCTAGGAGTTTTACATGGATGGGCAACCAAAATTGCTGTATGGGTTGTTTTGACTTTTCCAATTTTTGTTTAAATATTCATAAGATGATTGCACATGTTGCATGCAGTGTTTACTTGAAGGGTTACTAAACCTGAAAAACACCAAACATACAGTCACCTTTGCTCCTGCAAACAGCTCCGGTCGCTGTTAGTCAGAGCCCTGCAGCTTCCGCCAGATAGCGCTGATCCCACAGTGCTGTCCATTAATTGCAATGGAGGGGCAGAGCTGGGCTGTCCCTCCATTGCAAAGAATGGATGGTGCTGTGTGACTGGCGTGAGGGACGGGATAATGCGCGAGGCACTAGGGGCACCGTTCTCTAAAACCAGGAGGTTTCAGAGTGACGGTCTGTTTTTTTTTCTTTGGGTTTAGTAGCCCATTAAACTGTATGCACTATAGTGTCATGTATCTGCATGGATTTAGGTGTTTGTATCTATTTCCTTACATCAGCTAAAAAGTATTTAAGACATAAAGGAATGCTCAACTTACCTTGTCACAGATGCTTTAAGACAGGGTTCCCCAACCCTCTGGTTGAGAGCCACCAACATGTTCTATAGATCTCCATCCAAATGCATGGGTGCAGTGATTAGCGCAGCAGCAGTGCTAAACAGACAGCTATTTGGAGAGCCACAAAACCCGACCTGTTGATGGCTCTTAAGAAGGGTTCAGGATGCACTGCTAAGAGCAGAGCCGTGGCTGAAACGCCAACCACTGCTGTGGTCCCAGAGAATGGAGTGCAGGGGTGTGTACCAAGTACAACCTTGGCACACTTTCACCATGAAAGCACCTGGACATTATTTTCATATCATTCCTACATCTGCCCTTTATTAGATTTAGCCACAAACCTTCCTGACCCTTATGATCTGCAGTGTTGCGATATGAAATGCCAATTTGTATTTGTACATTCACAAGGCTGTACTCACCAACAGACAGCTTCAGCTGTATAGCCCATCTGTTTTTTTGCCACTTGCAGAAAGACTTGAAAGAAATTCAAATCTTCCTTCTAATGTGCTACCAAATGTGCATATTTCCTTGATTAAGAGAAACGGCAGATCCCACCTGCTCATCATCTTCAAGATTTTTTAGCTCATTTAATTTAACAGACACACCCTTTATGATGTATGTGAAAAATATTTGCATGGTTCATGAAATACTGCAATTAGGAAATATAATAAAGCAGTTTTAGCAAAGAAACCATGTCTGTGTTGCAATCAGATCAGTCACTTGTAGCAACAAATACATTTCCCCAAATTCACAGCTTCAGTGATTTCCATGAAACATCAATATGGATTTTAGTCACTTTCTCATTCATCTGTCTGACTTGTCTTGTAGGAAGAGATAGTGTCACTCCATACACAACATTTTAAGCACACAGTCTATTACTGTTTGATGGATTGATGCACATTTTCCAGTCTTTTCTAAATAATTTTAGAAGAAATGTGGGCATCTAAGCATCCAAATAATATCTATTTGTCTATCTGCAAGAAAAAGTAAGTGAACGTAGTTGCTAATAAAATATGGGCCCTTATTTAAGAAGGGATAGCGTCAGGTAGTGGCTGGTTAATGAGAGGTAGTGACAGGTAGCATCAGGTGAACGCCGGACACGGCACGCAATTACACATTTATCATGCAGAATCTGTTTAGCGACTGGGATAGCGCCATGTAGCATCTGATTCATCATTTTCACAGCCTCAGCGAACAGCGCTGGCGTTCAGCCTTGCACAGCGCCAGGTATGACCTCTCGCTACCTGTCGCTCTCCCATACATTTTAATGGACTAACCTTTTCTTCTCTTTAAACGGGGTATTTGTTTTTGTTTTTTTTCAAAAAATCACAGTCAAAATTATGTGACCTCTACTGGCATTGAAATAGCAGTTTTTTCACATTTTTTTCTTTTTTTATATATTTCTTCAGAAATGACATTACAGGTCTGGCATTAAAGTGTTCATGTTACAATGTTGCTACAATGTAATTTCATATGTTTTTGCTTTGTTACTAGTTGAGAGATGCTGAAAAACAGACTTTAAACACACCGCCTCCTGCGCTCTGGGCTTCACATAAGCATGAGCAGTCGCTACCATGCGCTCCCATACAGTGCTGTACTGGTCAAATAGAGACTCGTCACAATGTATTCAACAGTACTGAACAGTGACTGAGTCGCTATGAAGTAGCGACCCACGGGCGAGCACAGCGACTACTAGCGGGTGCTCTGAAAATGCCTGCTACAGATGCTCATCTGGCGCTACCTGGCGTTAGTGATGAATCAGCCTGCCAGTCCAAATTGTGTTAATTATAGACAAATGCAATCTAGCTAGATTAAAGCGGACCAACAGTCAAAAATGACTTAATCCAGACCAAAACGACAAACAGTGCTCATATGTATCTCTCCCCAATTTAGATTGCTGCACATAAAAATTCATTTACCATTTCCTAACAGTTCAATTCAATTCAATTTATTGTTTGCCAAGTACATCATGAGATGAACAAGGAAATCTTTTTGCCATATAACTCCTGCTGTAGTTAATTTTAGATACAGAATGGTGACTCGTGTATTTGAAGGTCACCTGCAAACAGGAAGTGCTGTTGGGCTTCCTGTTACTGTGCATTGTCAGTTATGTCAGTCGAATCGAGTCAGCAGCATGGCTGAGATGCTGGGAGAGGAATATCCAAAATGGTCGCTACCTTTCTTTTCTAACTGTACCAGGCTGTTGCTCCGGTTTGATAATATACAAAATGTTGGAACTGTTCATGTCTTTTTTTTATTATATTGTGTAAATGATCATAATGCAGAGAGAAAAAAAAATTAAAATTTGACTTATGGACCTTTAGATTCTCTTTTAGTAATAACCATCTCCCCCAAACGTTTCTTGTAACTGCAAATAGGATTTGCAGAACTTTGAGGGAAAAATTTGGACCATTTCTTCCTGCAAATGTTTTTTTATTTATCAATATGTTTGGTATGCTTGCCCTTCTCTGGCCATGTCACCGCATCTCAAAAAGTCAGGACTTGGCCATCCAAAAACACAAATCTTTTTTTTCTAACAAACTTTTCATTGATTTACCTGATATGCTTTTGGTTGTATGTCTTGTTTCATCACCCAACGTCTTTTCTGTTTGACTATATTGGACTGCTGCTAACGCTGATCGTAAGGCATCCAGGCTCTAAAGGCAGCAAAGCATCTCCAAACTATGATGCTGCACCATGCTTCACAGTTGAGATGAATTTTCAACAAATAGCATTGTGCATTGCCTTGTGTTCTCATGTGCCATGGTGCTCTTGGTTCTTAACAGAACCGCCACCCCTAGGAAACTGATCACATCTAAATGTATTCATTTGTAGATCATTTGTCTCGCTGTGGTGTTTCTAAAAGTCTTTAGCGATGCTTCTGTGGTCTTTCCAAGCTTTATGTGTCTTTTCAAAAAGCCATGTTATAGACAAGTATTTCCCAAGCCTCTCCTTGAGAGATACAAACAGGTCATGTTTTGTGGATCTCCACATAGCGGTTCTGTAGCTCTGACTGAGCATTTCCCTATGTGTGTCTGTGTCTTAGGTCAGCTCTTAGGTCATTAACAAAACAGTTCAGATTGTGTGTCTATAACTGTGGCTCAAATAAAAAGCAAACATGGTATCATTAATAATCAATGTAGAAATTCAGAAACGATTTAAGAATTATTTAACAATATCCCTTGTTATCCCTTGTTAAATAAGGGCCTAAGTAATTGCTACTTCTGATGAATTATGAAAGATAACATTTTTGTAATGCGATTAAAGAAGGATTCCAACTCATACTGGGTTGTTTTAGAATATGGGTGCTCAACCTTTTGAAGAGCGCGGACCCACTGTCCCCACAAAGTGGTTTCCCCCCCAGTTTCACGTTCATATGTAATAATCCCCACATGCTACCAATACCATTGGAGCAGGTGCTATTATGGTGTTATTTGGGCTGTTTGAAATCAGATACTTTTTAGATTGTGCTTGGTTTTGCTGGGTTTCTTTTTCACTGTGAGTCTTTTGGTATGAATTATAATGGGGCATCAGGTATGATAAAATATTTTTTGGCAGGTCACTTTAGTATTGTCACTGGCTTCTGCACTTTACATTTAACTGATTTTTATGCATGGGTTTTTTTTGTTTTTTTTGTTGGTAATAATACAGGCATAATGAGACATCTTGTTGCTTCTCATGACCTTATTATTATTCATATCTAATTAATGATTTACACAAGAAGGATGGCTTATGTATACATTATTTAAGAAAATACCATTAATAACTACATTGATTTATTACCCCACTTTTCTCTTGTTTTTTACATTGTCTATAGTGTTTATGTGGATCTTTTGATTTCTCTATGGATTCATTTAATAGTTCATTCAATAATAATGTTCTCTTATATTGGTAATATAAACTGTATTATTGGTAGTTTGGAATGGTGGCGGATTTTCTTTTTACCAAAACAGTTACAGCAGTCAACACAACATTAAGTGATCTACAATTCCATTGCATTCTGCCTTTCTATGCTATTTAGAACTGGCCTGCTCCTGAATTTTTGATCTAAAGGGTAGTGCTGACCAATTCCCTTTATTTCCTTTTTATCTTTTTAATTACCCTATATACAGCATTAGTCAATTAAAAGTAGCTGACATTAAATACTACTTTCTGGACATGCTTTTTATAGCTAGTTATCTGTCCATTTATATAAAGAACAATCTACAGCAGTAGAGTGTAATGTATACATGCCTGTTTAATAGTCCATGTCCATTTTATTGTTCTGTAAAATAGAGTAATACATTAGCCAGTGGACTGGTGAATATGCTAAAAATCACGGTCTTCAGTGCTTCTTGATTATATCTTTCTTAGTCAGATCTGATGTAAAATCTATTGAACAAAGATTTGCTAAGTGTCTGCTTTGTTTGCGCATAAACCATTATAGAGAAGCCGTTTTAAAATAAGAAAAACATCATGCTTAGGTGGATGGGTAAACCTATTTGACCCCATTTATGGAATAGGCACACTTTGGTTAGCATGCATAAACTTACATCTGAATTCCTGTATATCAAAAAACCCAAGCAAAGGATCCTTTAATAAGGATCCCAAAGGGAGACCTCTCTTAAATATTCTGAATTGTTTATTAGATTGGTTCAAAAGTTGGGTCTTTTACAACACTTCCACAAACTTCTGGGGCCCTAAGGCTGGGTCCCATTCCTATGTCCCAATCATTTGACCACATCAAACTTATTTAAAAAATATTTTTTATAATATTTGTTTTATTTAGGTCCACTTTAAAACACACATACTCTGATAACAGATAATTTCATACACATAATTGTACTTATCCACACAAGATATTCAAATTTCATGATACACTTCAATATAGGGCCTGATGCAGAGCCTCCTCTGAACTGCCCTTAAAACCCTCCGATTGTCCGGGTCTCCCGTTTGAATCGTGGCTCAAATGTGATGCAGAGCCTCGGTCGGAATGGCTCCCTAACTGTTCCGTCAATTTCACTTTACTCGGAAAGCTTTTTTTGCTCTCTCTGGTGCCTTCAATTTGATCGGGGCTCCCGGTCACGTTCACACGGGCGGCCCGTTTTTCCCTGATTTTTCCTTGCATTTTGAACGTACCTGCTTGGTTTCCGTCGTATTTGACCTTCCATTTTGGTGGTTTGAGCAAGTATACTTACATCTCCATGGCTCTTCAGTTGCCAATCTGGCTACACGCAAGCGCACATCCCTCAAACTCCATTGGAATATACATATGGCAACCACTGCCAATTTGACACATATTTTTTTGGGAACAATAAATTTGGGTTCTTCCTTTTTCCTTGCCATTAATGCATACCTTAATCTCCTTTGTGTTCCTTTTTCCTTGCCATTAATGCATACCTTAATCTCCTTTGTGTTCCTTTTTCCTTACCATTAATGCATACCTTAATCTCCTTTGTGTTCCTTTTTCCTTGCCATTAATGCATACCTTAATCTCCTTTGTGTTACTTTTTCCTTGCCATTAATGCATACCTTAATCTCCTTTGTGTTCCTTTTTCCTTGCCATTAATGCATACCTTAATCTCCTTTGTGTTACTTTTTCCTTGCCATTAATGCATACCTTAATTCTTTCTGATTGTTTTGGATTTATTGTCCCATATCTAAACTTTTTGTGTCATGTAAATGTGTGATGATGTTGTGTGATTGTACATTTGCAGGAAACACAACTGTCAATGTTTTTTTTTTTTTTTTTATTCCAACGTTGGAAATTGAAATTTTTAAACAAAGTTTTTTTTTACAAATAATTGAATCTAAATGTTTTTACAAATAAACTATTTTCATTTTAAGCCAAATTAAAATTCTTTAGGCCTCGGTGTCTTGTGGCTGTGATTTTCTTGTATCTGTGAATGAAAAACAACATTAGTTTAGCATTGTTTATTTGGTTTGGTTGTGCGTGGTTTTTTTGGGGCCCTTTTTAAAACGGACCTTCTGCGTGATTTACTGAAAAGCCCAAACTCTTAACCAAAGATTCCGCAGCATCTCAAAATAATAGATTGTAATTTTTTAGTCAATCAATAATTATTCTTTCCACCACTGGGCTGCAACTCAGTTCAGGAATTTAGTATACGGCCGCCGCCATCTTGACTCAGAAGCATCACACTTACTGAGGAGAGGAGAGTGGGATAAGGTACAGGGGGTGGGTTATAGCTGTGCTTTGCTCACACAGAGCAGAGCTGTGCTCTTGAAAAGGTCAGCAATCCCAGAATGCAGAGCAGCACAGTTAGAAGGCACTTCCTGTTTGCAGGCTGCCTGATAAGATGGCGGCTTCCATAATCCGCCATCTTGGATGTTGAAAGCCTCCTAACATGCACTAGGTGCAGGTAGGATGATTTTGAAGGTGGGCAAACTTTATGTACAGGGTGTGGGAAACATATAAGATAGACTCTTATTCTGAGTGAAGGTCCGCTTTAAGGGCTTTATAGACAAAGTCTTTTTTTTTTTTTTTTTGTTTTTACATTTTGGGGCCAATGGAATTGTTGGTTCATTTACTTTGGTACCAAAAAACGCCACTTACCATGTTTTAGGCGCATATTGCGTCAGGGGCGGAGTCTCCATTCTTGCTCCCTTGGTTGCTGCTGTGAATCTGTTTGCATGACAAAGACACAGATATTAAAGACTGTTGTTGTCTCATGTACACAAAAAGCATTAACAAGTTTGCTGGCCTAACTAAAGTCACTTTTTGTACCTCTTGCTGCCTCACATTGCCCTAGTTCTGCTATCTGCATGTAGCCTAGTTTGTAGCTGCGTACATGTGTTAAACTAAGGTGGGCTTGTATGTAACGTGAAAAACTAAGTTGTTTCAGACTATTCTGGCGCTTTGTTTTTTTTAATTACAAGGAATGTGTGCGCGCACATAAACGCACGCGCGCATACTCACATCCATGATGATGTCGTCCTGCTCCGGGGTAAAGATTGCGACCGACAGCTTTTCTGTGTTTGCAAGGTATAGCTCTGACGTTCCCCCGCGGAGACGTGCGTGCGTGCGCGCAGGCGCGCACCCGCTGTTGACCTCGGCCACACGGAAAACATATTTAAAGCACAAGGCACTCAGCTCTGTGTTGGATACCATATCAATATGGGCAGACCTAAAGGGAGCAAAAAGAGCCAACCAAGGGCCGAGGCACATAGCAGCCGCACACATGCCTATCCTCCACAAGACAGAAGAGCAGGCACCAGACACATGCCGAACATGCCCCCACTAAAACGGTGGATACTCCACACAAACAGGCACATTCAAAAAAACGCAGGACCAAGGGTACATTAACCCATTCACCACCACCTGCAAAAAAACCACGCACACACAAGGGTGCCCCATCTAGTCAGACCATGCAGCATCCTCCACCTCCACACACCAAGCATACCCACAAATCCAAACACATAAGCAAGGGTAAGCGCATTGCAAAAACCACCACCCCACCCAGGTCACCCACCCCTCCACCTCCACCCTCTGGTTCCCCCAATTCCAGTACCTCAGATACCACATGCAGCTCCACATCTGATAGCTCAACAGGAACCCAGACATTAAGGCAGAGAAGCACACACACAACATCCCCCTCCCCCATAAGCCAAAGAAGCACACACGACTCCCCAGATACCCAACCATCAATTTCCTCAGAGGCAGGAGAGACCACACACCCATGTGGCAGACAACTACGGCGTGGCTCACTAACTGCCCGATTTTGCGATGCTCAAAGCATGGCGGTGGCAAATGCAGTT
The DNA here is from genome assembly GCA_027917425.1 of Gastrophryne carolinensis. Lineage (NCBI taxonomy): Eukaryota > Metazoa > Chordata > Amphibia > Anura > Microhylidae > Gastrophryne > Gastrophryne carolinensis. Next base: position 220,080,552 of record CM051238.1, read on the forward strand.
TGCGAACATTATGATGCCCTATTTGGCCGCACCTCCAAAACAACCACAAAGCAGGCTAAGATGGAAATCTGGACTAATATTTGCAGGCAGGTCAATAGTGTGGGATCAGTCCGGAGAGATATTCAGCAAATAAAATGGAAATTTGGGGACCTGAAATACTACAGCAAAAAAAAAATGGACATGCGCCGTCAGCAGAGGTAATGGACAATTTTTAGTCACATTGTTAAAAGGATGTAACACTTATTAGGTGTGATTTAATCTTCCCCAGCCAACAGACAGGGGGTGGAGCAGAAGTAAAGGAAAAAGTAAAATGCATTTTTTTTAACATAGTTAAAAAGATGTAACACTTATTAGGTGTGATTTAATCTTCCCCAGCCAACAGACAGGGGGTGGCTTACCCACTAAAATTATCCTTACGCCCGCCGAGGAACATGTATATACATTCATACACCCGGCCAGCATCCAGGGACTGGCAGAGGCACAAGACACAGACCGGAATGTAAGGTCCCAAGGTGAGTGTGATTTTGCCATGACCTAGTACAAAAAGTTCAAGAAGGCAGTGTTATGCTACACAACACACTGTACTTGGCCATTTACCTAATCTTCCTATCTACATTCTAAGGACCAAGTCAACAGGACACACCAGGCCCCCAAACCCCTGCGTTAGCACCGAGGCCAAGGGCACACCAGGCTTCTACACCACAAACCCAAATTGTGGATTGCGATGAGGTAAGTCAATGGGCCTTGATGTGTACTTTTAACATTGATATTTGCGAGCTTTTGTGGACATAAATAAACTAAAAGGATGCTATATTTCTTAACAGACCCCAGGAAGCCCACCCATCATCGACCATATACGAGATTTGGAGGAGGACAACCCACATATGTCACTAACCACTACTGCACCAGTGGCAGCAACGCAGGCAACCCCGGCACAGCTACAACCACCTTCGGAACCAGAACCAACCACCCGTCCCACTGCTCCTACCCAGTCTAGACGCCATATTTCCCAAAGAAGGCAACTTCAAATTTTGGAGGAAACATGGAGGCAGGAAAATATTGCCTTTGCTGCGACAACACAGCAATTCAATGAGACTGTGTGCACCCAACTCACAAACCTCAACGCCCAAGTAGAGATATTAAACAGAAATATCTCTGCCCTAACCAGCCATATGGCTGAGATTAATCAAAGCCTGGCCCACATTGCAGCCAATTTGCAGGCACAACATCATTCCTCGTCACCATGCAACCCAACATACCACTAATTTGTGGGGAATACATTTTCTCTGCCCACGTGTAATTTTTCTTTTGGGACCAAAAAAACAAATGACAAAACAAAATTTGTTTGAAAAAATAAAAAAATAAAAAAAATTGTGGTCTCTGAAAAAACACTAAACACTAGTTGTGCACGTATGGTTTGCGCGGTGCCACTTTGGGTGCAAGAAAAAGGAGGGGTGGGGAGGACTGAAACTAAAGGTGGTGGAGTAGCCCACAAGCCATGATTAGGTTTAGGACCGTTGCAGGCGTCTATTGTAGTGCCCCCCCCAGTCTCATCAAGACAACGGAACCTCATCTTCAAGAGAACAAAGCCTGGCTCCAACACAGAGCGAGTCCTCCTGGGAGCAGTATTGTAGCGCTCCTCTGCCTGTGAAGATCGGTGCAGGATGGGGGTCTTCATCCAGGGGACCAAAGGATAGGCAGAGTCTCCTGCCCTAAAACCAAAAAACAAAAAAAAAATAAAAAAAGGTGTGCATTGCAACAATAGAAAAGAGGGACAAATAGGTGAGCGGGGTAGGGTGGGAGGAAAGGACATTTGTAATGAGACTACATGCACATCCAACCTGTACTCTGATTTAAAAAGTCTGGGGAATACTACTTACATAAGAGGGCAAGAACATGACGCAATAGGGTACAATCACTTAACCCATTTAATTTGTAGATCAATAATTGGGCTCCAAATATACTACGCCAAAAGTTACCAAATAGTGTGTTAAGGGAACAAACACAGTCAGAGAGGGTGGGCAACCAATACAAGTTTCAGACACATACCCAGTAGCCAGCCACCAAATAGATCGGCAGATTTGAATCGCTCATGTAGGCAGGAATTCCTAGGCAGGGAAAGCCAGAAAAACGACTCCCAAAAACCAAATCAGGGCCAGCCAGTGCCTGCACATTTATCCTATGTCCCATCTTCAAATGCCTGCACACAAACAATAACATAAAAATGATGGAGACCCTTTAAAAATGATACCCAAAATAAAACAATAAAAAATATCAAATACTCATGCCATCGATGTCCAAAGGCGTGCGGTGCAGCCTGGTTTCTGCCATACTCAGCAGGACAAGACCGCGGTGCTGGCGCCGCTGATGTGCTCCAACAGAGGACTGCATATTATTGCCCGAGTGCAAATACGGCTGCTCTGACTTGCCGTAAGTGAAGGCTCGGCGGCCCCGTTTTATTAGGGTGATTTCAATAGGAAATCAAGGCTCTGCATCACTGAAAAAAACGGACCAATGAACGAGGCGTCCGTTTTCCCGGGAAACAGCCTCGTGCGAGCCGACAATCGGAAAGGCGGCTGAGCGCACACCTGAGCGCATAAACGCACACTAAAATCAACGTAACACCCTTTCCTGACCCGATCAAAGCCCAAAACCAACGGGGAAATGCACGGGGGAGCTGAACGGGGAGGCTCTGCATCAAGCCAATAGTTCTCATTTGTTTATTTTAGGGACTATTGTCCCTCTTCCTATGGAACAGGTAGACATGTTTCGCCTTTCGGCTTTCTCAATACCTGAATAGAGAAACAGTTATTTAGGCCCTTATTCATCAAGCGATAGCGCCAGGTAGTGTCTGACGAGCGCCAGGTAGCGGCAGCTAACGGCGACTACCGACTCAAGTACGCCCGGCGGCGGTCACAATGACGCATTTATCAAGCAAAATGAGGCTAGCGCCGGCGAGAGCGACGGCTAGCGCGGCATTCATCATGAAGCCGCCTGGACCGAACAGCGCCGCTGCAAATTCCCTCACAGCGCCAGGTATGAGCTGTCGCTCCCTGGCGATGTCCAATGCATTTCAATGGAGCAATCTATAATTAATCATAATTAATTGGTATTATTTTTTTTTTATATTTTTTTAATGTCAAAAAATCGGAGACCACTTCTGCAATGTTAGGATTTATTTTTAAGTCAAAAAAAAAAATTAAAAAAATATGTGCAGAATTGATCTAACAGGTCTGAGATTAATGTATTCATATTACAAAATGATTCTAAAAACATGTATAATGTTAAATTCAAAAAATATGGTTGTTTAGGGGTTAAAAACTAGTTAATACACATCGCCGCCAGCGCTCTGGGGTTTAAACAAGGAATGGACAGCGACAGCACATTCGGAGCGTGATTTGTTGATGAATATGAAGCTAGCCGTTCGCTCTGGCCATTCGTTGTCAGGCGCTCACATACAACGCTGGACCTGTGAAACAGCGACCCCCCAGCCTGTATTCAACATTACCACACACCGACTGAGTCGCTGTCATCAAGCTAATGCCGGCCAAGCACAGCGAATACTGGCTGGCGCTGAAAAAATCACGCTACAGTCGCTCATCTGTCGCTACCTGGCGCTATTAATGAATCGGCCTCCCCGTCACTTTGTGTGTGATACATTGTTATATTAAAAATAACCACAATTGTAAGCATATGGTTATTGGAAACACAATGGCATTACCTTCTAGGGCTCTTTAAATGTACAGGTTTCAAAAACATGCAGATATTATTTTCCTCAATGTAGTACAAGCTTTGTGTGGCTTTCCTAGGATAAGTACAATTATGTGTATGAAATTATCTGTTATCGGATTATGTGTGTTTTAAAGTGGACCTAAATAAAAAGTATTATAAAAAATAATTTTTAAATACGTTTTATGTGGTCAAATGATTGGGACATGGAATGGGACCCAGCCTTAGGGCCCCAGAAGTTTGTGGAAAAATTCCTGTATATTAGCTATTCCTTTTTTTTTTTAAATGGCCATCATAGATCTTGCTGTGTGCTTGTGCACATGCTACGTATGCGCAGTGCATCCTCACACTGGCCTGTTGAGCGGACACGTATTCTCTATTCTTCCACAGGCCAGCCCCCTCCAACAAGGCCCTATCACAGCCAGCTTCTGCTTTACCGGTTATGGCGGCTTCCAATTTGTCAGCCGCAGGCCATGCAGGGGCCGCCATTACTGCATAAAGATTTACAGAAAAAAAGGGGAGCCCTATTTCATTTACAGTGATCTGGATATTATGGGTGCACTTCTTGTGTATTGGGGTTTGATGTAGGTGATTTGGCACAAGCTAGGACTGCAGATACCTAGGGCAGGTGTGTTTAGCCTCATTCTATTTGCATGAATAAAGGGTTCTGTGGCTGAGATCATTTCCACCACTGGGATGGTTTTAGATCAAAGAGCACATTTTGGCAAGGACTTCTGTCTCAGGCTGGGCCCTTCTCTTTGGCAGTGTTGCAGTGTCACCCCATTGTCTCCAAGTAGATTCCTTACAAGTATGGTGATAACATAATGGTGAATTGTAGTAGTTTTGAAACGAGGGTCCTTTCTACCTGATTAATGTTATGGAAACAGCTATAAATTGGGTCTGTCTCACATGTTCATGTAACAGTTGTTTATGTGCCTTTTGTAATATCAGCATGGCTTTGTGACCTTTTATTGTGGAGTCCAGGGGTATGCTGCATGGTGTCATCTCCTGTTGTTGGCATCTGAGGTTAAAATGCAGTTAGTTTCTGCCAATGCAAATACAGAAAGGGACACTCTGGTGTATCCCATACAACCACCCCAAGACCTCTGCACTCACCCGCAATGAATCAATCTAAACAGAGTATGTAAAGAATGTATAGAAGTATTTTATTTATATTTTACAATAGAAATAACAATAACCACATATGGGCCAGACCAATTAAAAAACATATATACAACACATTAAAAAACTAGGTGGTGGGGGCTCGGACCCGCCAAATGCTAAATAATAAAGAATAATTGTCTAATTACATATTAATGATTATATGCCACATAAGAATGGGGGCATACCCTGCATGCTCATGAATGCCAAGCCAGCGCGCGTCAGCCAAGCCAAAAAGTGTGAACTGTGCAATACTAAAGTGAACCCAGATGGGAAAGGTAAGTGGAAAAATGTGAAGTGAGTGCTGGGATATGTGCAGGGAGTGAATGGGAGGAGAATATGAAGAAGAAAAGGGAAAGTGAAATTGCGAGGTGAACGATCACCGGCTGGCAGACCCGGAAAAGAGCAATGCAAAGTGATCAAAAAAATCTAGAGACTGAATACATCACCGTAATGCAGCATGGTCATCCGAGCTACCCAGAACACCCAAGGTGAAAACCGCCGACGCGCTGCGTGGATTCACCACTTCTCCTGGACGGGACGAGTTTCTGCCAATGTTCTTGCCGTTTTCTTACATTCCCATACAAGTTTAAGGGTTTCATTCCTAAAGTGAGCTGCATTCCCAAAGTAAGCTTATTCCAAAAGTGAGGTTCAACTGGACCTGAATAAATGAGAACCTTCAGGGACATGTGGCAATGAGATTTACTGTTCAGCATGGTAGGGTTGAATTACAGGAATTATGGCTTAGAAGACTACCTATCAGTATTTCAGCTGCATATTTGGCTTTAGGACTGGAGTTCTGCTTTAATTATGCTGTAGATATGTTTTATTTTTTTGTGTGTACTATTGTTTTATTGAGTTAAATGACTTTGAGACACAATCTGATGCCCAAGACTTCTACATTATTCTCATTAAGTAGTGTGATTAGTAACAGCAGAATAACATTACAAACACTCCAAGGACATGCAAATTGGGATTCTGGTTGTTAAGATGTAGACTAATAAGAACGCAGACATTCAGTAAATAAAATCTAATATGCATTTAACGGCAGCTGCTGTTTGTTACCACTGCAGATATTGACAATAATATAAATGTTTTAATCAGTTTTTTGTTATGTGTTAGAAAACAGGTCTTATTAGCCAGGGAAATGTCAATTGAAGGCTGTAGGGGCAGGCACTAATAAGGTTAATGAATAGCTGCCCTCCAAAGCAACAGATGGCCCTACCCGAGTGAGAATTTTAATGGCATTTATTATGCCTGAGGTCAGAGGCAGTTTATCTTAATTTTGGCTCATTTAACAATATTCTAAAGGCGTATTAAAATGTGTTTTATATCGTCCTACCGGGGGAATGAAATTTCATGGCGGATTGTTCATAGAATATCAATTTGTTTACTGTGTCCAGGGGTGATGTGGCAATGTTTCTCTAGACGTCTTTTTTGGTTGTTTGGTGTTAGCATATTGATCTCATCAGCACATTCCTCGCACAGGAATCCAAAGATTTACCTTCATTAAGGAACAATGAAAAATGTATATCTGTAATATTTTCACCTAAAGCTATAGAAGGAACACTTTGGTCATACTTATTTGAAAGTTTTCTTCAACATTTTACATTACTATTATGCCCTGTATAGTTTTTGCAATTACATATTTAAAAATGTTGGTTAAAAATAACCAGTGTTTTTGCTGTGCATTAATATGCGTGGTAATCAATGCTGATTGGAGGAGAGCTTGCCAATGTCTTCTAATTGGGATGCCCCTTTACATTTCCTGTATATAACTCATAGAATTAGCTTGCCATCTTTTATTTGACTACAAATTCAAGTAAACATATTAGGGCCGATTCAACACCATAAGAATTTGAATTATGACACTGTTTTTCTTTTTGCAAAAGCATACATGTTTGCCTGGCCTGCTATTTTCCAGTTTTGCAATTTAGCCACATTTTTTCATAGTATTTTTTGTGAGATCAAGTGCGAACATATGTATGCATATCGGCAAATATATTTGCATGCAAAAATATGCAACGCATGTTTGCATTATTAAGCAGAGTTACCTGACCTTTCCTATGTGATAAAAAAGCGACAAGGTGTGCGGAAATTGTTCTCCACCATTTACCTGGCGAGTGTGGTCTTTTCTCATGTGAAAATAGACTTTTCCACACGTTGGTTGTGCTATCACTCTAAAATTAAAAAACGGGTAAGAGCAAAAAAACGCATTTCCAAGCAAGAACATTACTTACCCATGCTTACATGCAAATGCACATCTTTAGCCACCTTTTTTGTGTGTGTGTGTGCATATAGTTATATTTATTCTTATTTTTTTTATTTTACATAAATATTGTACATAATTGTACATAAAGGAGTCTATTCAGTACCAGGAGAAACATTTTTAGGAGAGAAAACTGCCAAATTCACTTGCATGTGAATGACAGTTTTCGTGCCTAAAAGTAGTGCACTTTTCACCTGGTGCAGAATCAACCCTATTGCCAGGGAAGTGGGGGGGGGGGGGCATAGGTTAGCCAGGCACATTACAGGGGGAATGTTGGAAAAGTTTAGGGGGACTCCTGGGTGACTACAGGAGGAACACAGAGGGGTGAGTATTGATAAATGTAAAGGGCCACTAGAAAAGTGATAACAGAAACAACAATTTAACGATAGATACATTACAGAAACATAAACATCTAAAAAAATGTATATGTTGTCAAAAAAATAAGAATAACATTACACATAAATAGTTAACAAAAACTGATGAAAAAATCAAAAAAAATGAAAGGTAAGACTAGTTTGAATTGACATAAAAATCAAATAAAACATACACTCTAAAATAAGTTTTGCTTTGCTTTGTGAATAGAGGATTATATATCTGTTTGGAATCACAAAGCATTTATCTATGTTCACAAATTTGTGCAAATTAGAGGCCGATTCATTAATAGCGCCAGGTAGCGACAGATGAGCGACTGTAGCAGTATTTTCACAGCGCCCGCTAGTAGTCGCTGTGCTTGGCTGTTGTTCGGTTGTTGACAGCGACTCAGTCGGTGTGCGGTAATGTTGAATATTGGGTGAGGAGTCGCTATTTGACAGGTTCCGCGCTGTATGGGAGTGCATGACAGCGAATGGCCATAGCGAACGGCTCCCACCATATTCATTAACAAATCACGCTCAAAAAATTCTCGCGCTGTGAAATGCATGTTTAAACCCCAGAGCGCTGGCGGCGATGGGTTAAAAGTAGTTTTTGAACCCCCAAACAACCCTATTTTTGGAAACAAAAAAAAACAAGTTTATAAAAACATTTTGTAATATGAATACATTAATATCAGACCTGTAATATCAATTCTGCACAAATTTTTTTTTTTTTTTAACCTTAAAAAAAATCTAACATGGCAGAAGTGGTAACAGAAATTTTCACATTAAAAAAAAAAAAAAAAAAAAAATTAACAATTAATTATGAATATTTAAAGATTGTTCCATTGAAATGCATTGGAGAGCGCCAGGTAGCGAGAGGTCATACCTGGCACTGTTCAAGGTCGCTCGCTGGCGCTGTGGGGTGAGGCTGGAGTAATGATGAATGATTCGCTATCTGGCGCTCTCTCAGTCGCTAAGCAGGATCAGCTTGATAAATGTGTGATTGTGGTGGGGAGCCGGCGTTCTTGTGGCGGTCACCGTCATTACCGGCCGCTCACCAGTCGCTACCTGGCGCTATCCCTTGTTAAATAAGGGCCTAAGATCCATGCTTTCTCTTCTAAGCAGATCTGTAAGCATCCATAGACGTCTCTGCATGTATTTGTGCAAATAGCTGCATGCTTTCTCGCATAGGCAGGTATGTGTCCATAGGCATCCCTACATGTATCTAGTCACACAGATCTGCCATTTTCATAAGAATATATTTATGGTGTTGAATCAGCCCTATACCCTCCATAGGTGTCACTGCTTTGGCATGTCTGCACAGCCTGAAAGCCCTTGCACACTTTCGATGCATTCGCATGCATACAAAAATGATTTTCACACTGAATAGATTCATCTGTACTGCTGAATAGCACATGCATTTGAATTGAAGCCGCATGTTGAATAGGCTCTGTTATATTGCTAAAATCAGCCGGACGTACTTACAGCATGTCGAGTCACTATTTTCAAGTTCCAGTCCGGTCCAGCAACACCCATGGTGTGTAGCACTGAGACTACAAAATACTTCATTTTCAGTGACCTTTGACTTTTGCGGGCCAATGATCCCGGTTCACAAGCACTAAAATAGTGCTTATGCATGGCTGAATGGCAGTTGGGGGAAACCAATACCAACAAGGACTTCCTTTATTTAAACCTTTCAGGAACTCACTCATGAAGGCCACTAAACTTTATACATTATATGCTTTGCTTCAGACAAATCCTATTTCAGGCCATCCTTCTTTTATGAAACCTGTAAAAAACAGAACTTGTAATTTTATTGTGTAGTTCTGCTCCCTTCTCTAATAAAACAATCTCTGTTAATGATTTAACATAGACTGCAACTTTCCAAGCTCACAGCCTAGGCTATATACTAGACTGTTATATTTCTCATTCAAATCTCAAATTCACACTGCAGCCACTGCCTTCAACTCCAAAACATCTTTATTCCTGCCTTGTGCACAATACCACTGAAATGTTAGTGCATGCTCTGATCATAACCTGGCTAGACTGCCGCAACTCACACTCTGCATACCAATGAACAGACTGGCATTTCTCCAATCTATTATGAACTCTGCTGCTTGCCTCGTTCACCTCTCTTCTCACTCTTTTAATGTTCATCCTCATTGTTAATCCTTTTATTGGCTGCCAGGTTCAGAAAGAATTCAGTTGAAAATTTACGATTTAACCTACAAAGCTCTCTACAGAAAGGTACTTTTCTTTACTAATCCACAGCAACCAAGCACATACAATATTATCTGCCCAAGATATTTTCCTGTGGGCAATGCTTTGCTTCTACACACTTGGTCACTTCCTCCAACTTTTGTCTTCAGGACTTTCCATCGGCTATTCCATGTCTGTGGAACACCCTTCCCCATACATTTTGCCAACTTTTTAAATGCTAAAATAATGTAAAAATACCTTTTCTCCCCCACAGCTGCTTTCTCCCAGTCCATCTGGTTTCTGATGTTGGGCCACCAGAAGGAGCATGCTTGAAGCAGTGCCTGGCACCTCCTTTCTCCTGCAGTAAATTAAGTTGGGCATGCTTCAGTCACTAGAAGCGATGCACGGGAGAGCATCGGTCAGACCCCAAGAAATTCTGAAGGTACAAGCAGGCCAGGGTACTCAATCTCGAAAATGGGGAGTTTCTGTGTGCTGGACCTAGAAGTCACGGATGATCCTTTATAGTCCCCTTTAGCTATCATATGTGTCCTCAAAACTCAACATTCAGACAAGCATTTCATTGTTTCAATTTTTGGCCCTTAGTTAGTACTCTCTTTTGGACAATTCTCTCATTATTATTATGGGGCTTATTTAAGAAGCTCTAGTGCCCCGTAATGCCAAATGAACGTCAGGTGATTGTCAGGTAATAATGCCAGGTAGTGTCCCATCTATCATCAGTGCTGGTGATGGCATGAGTGCCGGTGCCCTACAGTGCCAGATAAGACCAGATAAGACCCTGCATGTTGCCTTATCCCATAGATTTGGGCTGGGTTGGTAATAATATTTTTGGGTACTAATTTTTTTAGGGTGCAGGTGCATGTGCCAAGGCTTCCTGGGCTGTTTAAGATTAAGAAGAAGTTTTTGTATGTATTTTTTGCACTTTTGTGTTCCGCTGCAAACTTTTGATTTGGGCTGAATCATGTCCCCGATGCAATTCCTGTGTTTTTTTTTTGTGCTGCCATCACCTCAAAAAATAAGAAACGGGGATTACAACAGACACTGAATGGCCTGGAATCCCCTCTTGTTTGAGCTTTTATTGATGAATGTTTCTGCTTTATAGTGCTCCTAGCTGGCGCTAGGGGTCTCGGCTTTTAACAGCCCTGCGCTAGCACCCAGCACCCGGGAGCGAACGCAATGTGCTACCTGTCTTCAGGAGGCTCTGCAGTGCGAGTGCAGAGAGCATCTCATGAGAGACACAATTAGAGCCTGGCCAAAAATGTGTGTTACTTGTGCTACAGCACGGAGGATGATGGCACCATATAAATTATCAACAAACACTAAAGATCTAAAACATATGTATTTGGTTGAGAGTGTGCCTTTCCTAGCTTTGCTCTAGCTATGAATAATGAGTAAAGACTTATGGGTAGATCCCATTTCTGGTCTTTCTGGTCTGTATGTGCCTGTGTGTCTGTAAGCTTTCTGATTTAGGAAAGTGCTCTTTACCTTGTACCTCTTCTTCTTTTAGCCCACTATATTAAACTTACCACTGCTCTCTCCCCAAAAGGCTTTTGTTACGGTGGTCCCAAGTATTATGCCCCATACAGATATCACCTGCAGGATGCTAGATTTGTAGCTTTTTACCCGCTGGGTAAGCCTGCTTTAAAGTATAAGAGTTTAAAGATTTACTTTAAAGCATATTAACATTAAAAGTCAAAAGTACTGTAAAATGGCTTTCCATGTGCTGTTAGTGATCAGTATTTATAGTAGACATGTCTCTAGGGCAGCTAAGGATGACTGTTAGAGGCTTAAGTGCATGCAAGACTAGATAAGACCCCCAATGGAATCAATGAACAGGTCTAACTAATTCAGAAAAAGTTGGGACATTTATACAAATGCTCTGATTGGCTAGGTATTAAGAGGTTTATGACGTATGCAGTTTTTTTAGCGGGTCAAAATTTGATGACAGAGGTATGTTAAAGATCCTAGCACCCTCCCACAATCTCACCTGTATGCAGCACTTTCATTTCACGCATAGTTCAGCATATGCTCTGCCAGGATTATAGTGCTTCACATATAGGAAGACAAAACACTCTGTCTAAGGTCCTTATTCATCAAGGGATAGCGTCAGGTAGTGCCTTGTAAGTGACAGGTAGCAACAGGTAGCGGCAGGTGAATGCCGGACATGGCACGCAAATTCACATTTATCAAGCGGATTCTGGTGAGCGACTGGAACAACGCCATGTAGCGTCCGATTCATCATAATCCCAGCCTCAGCATACAGCGCCGGCGTTCAAACTTTCAGAGCGTCACGTCTTACCTCTCGCTACCTGTCGCTTTCCCATACATTTCAATGGACGTTCTTTAACTTCTGTTTAAACAGGGTTTATTTTTTAATTTAATTATTTTTAATTCTCAAATAATGTGACCTCTCCTGGCCTAGAAAACGACATTTTTGATTTTTTTTTCCATTTTTTATATATTTATGCAGAATTGATATTACAGGTCTGGCATTAATGTGTTCATGTCACAGTGTTATAACAATGTAATTCCATATGTTTTCGCTTTGTTACTGGTGGATACATGTTCAAAAACAGCCTTTGATCACACGGCCTCCGGCACTCTGGGCTACAGCGAAGCATTTTTGAGTGCCGGCGGTGTGTGAGGCTGTTTTTTTGATGAATATGGTGTGAGTCGGTCGCACTGGCCAGTCGCTATCATTCGCTCCCATATAGTGCTGTACTGCTCATATAGAGACTCCCCACAATGTATTCAACAATGCCGCACAGTGACTAAGGCGCTCTGACCTAGCGGCCCACGGCCGAGCAGAGCGACTTCTAGCGGGCGCTCTGAAATGGCTGCTACAGACGCTCATCTGTCGCTACCTGGCGTTAGTAATGAATCAGTCTGTAAGCATCAAAGGTTCAAGGTGGTTAAAAAGAAGCTATGGCAGCGAGTGCTCAGCAGCAAGATGATAACAATTATGAATACTAACAGTGTATTATAATGACAAATCTAAACTATCTATGCAGGTTTAGCAGCTGGCAAAGCATCAGGGGTTCCCGCATAAATAATTAAGCAATATCAATAAAACAGATGATGTCAAGAAACTGTAGCCCCGCTTTATAGCCACATCTGTAATATTCTTCTATTCATTTTCAATCATAATCATAAAGACCTTGAAGAAAAGACTATGAAAGAAGATTTTCAATAACTTTGCTCTGCCAGTCTATGCAAAAATATGACGAAATGTCATTGCCATTTTTATAATAGTTATTGGATTTTATAGTTATGAACTTGATTCAAGAGGTTTCAACTGAGCATTCACCCATTCAGATAACAAGGTTAAGCATTTGCACATACAAAAAAGAAATAATACTTTATGTTTCATCATAGGTTGAGGCAAGGACAGGATTTTTTATTATTGACATGATCAGCGATACAATACCAACCACAATAAACATCAGATGCTGATCTTGATCATTTCATTGTTAAGAAAATGAATAGGCTGTTGATTTCAGGTTGACAGGCATGCAGAGCGAAGGGAATAGGTATACATCGTCAGTGCAGAATGCTCTGCTGAACGCTGCATATTGACTACCATGGGATCCCTGAACTAGATGTGTATGCAGCCCTGCATGGGGCTTTCTATAGAGATATACTCTGCAGGACATCTTCGCTGGGAAACATTGTAAATTCAGGATTTGCATTTAGTCCAGCTGCCACAGATGTATAAAATCAACCAGCTAGCCAAGCAGTCTGCCTTTACACACATGCGGCTCATTGGAGCTCGCTACATTTGAGTAGGGCAATGGGCAGGACGCCACTGTTGCAACAAGTCAGTAAATGACATTTTTTTCCCCCTCAATGTTTCATCACGTTGAATAGATCAACTTTGAGTGGTATTATTAAACCATGGGTGCATTTAGGAAGCAGCAAATCTCACATAAATTACCAGAGCAGGGTCACCAGTGCTCTGCTGATTCATTAACTGAAGATTCTGAAACCTCCCCTGCCATTATAATCAGCACAAGGACTGTGCTCCAGGACCTTCATGACACGGGTTTCCATGACCAAGCAGAGGCATTCAAGCCTGATGCCAAGGGTTGGATGAAATTGTGTATGGCACACTGAAGACACTGGACTCTGGAGCAGTGGAAACATGCTCTTTAGGTAATGAATTATGCTTCTCTCCCTGGATGGAAGGAGTCTGGGTTGACTGTGGAATGACAGGAGAAATGTACCTGCCTGTCTGTATTGTTCCAATTGTAAAGTCTGGTGGAGGGGAGGAAGACTAATGTTATGTGGTTGGGGGTGCCCCCGAGAAGCCCCCAGTTTAGGGAAAGGCTTTTCTTATTTCAGCATTACATATTGCACAAAGCAAGGTCCATAAAGGTATGGATTGGTGTGAAGGAACTTGACTGGCCCACACAGAGCTTTGACCTTAACCCCATTGAATACCTTTGGGATAAGCTAGTAAAGAGATTGAAAGCCAGCCCCCCCCCCCCCCCCCCTGCCTTCAACATTAGTGTCCAATATCCCAAATGGTGTCAATATTTCCCACAGATACACTCTAGAATCTTTTAGAAAGCCTTCCTAGAAGAGTGTGAGCTGTGCAGCTATAGGTGTTATTTGTAGGTATCAAAATATGTTTGTCCATATGGTGTAAATAGTAGTGACCCTTTCATCACGGGTGAAACTCCAGGACTCCTCAGAGTGCCTAACCCTAACAACCAAAAGCTGTGGTCCTTGCTCCCCTTGCAGATTCTGGGCATATAACAACTATTATTGGCCGTTATTGTACTTACTACCATCTATGGGGCTAATTTCAGAAACGCTAAGGCCACATAGTGCCAGATGAGTGTCAGGTGAATGTCAGGTCCCAGTGAAAAATCCAGTGCGCCTGTGGTAATGCCAGGTAGTGTCGCATCTATCAACAGCAGCAGCGACGAGATGAATGCCAGCGCTGATTTCCCTACAGTGCCAGGTTGGACCAGACACTGTGTGGCCTTATCCCATACATTTCAATGGGCTTGAATGGTTACAATTATTAAGGCATTTTTTGGGCTGGTGCATGTGCCATAGGGTATCTGGGCTGGTTGGGATTATTTTTGGATGCATTTTTAGAACTTCTGTGTTGTGCTGCAAACTTGTGATTTTGCCCCTGAGAAAGCTGTGTCATGTTTTTCAAGTGTCCCCAATGCAATTCCCATCTTTAAATAAAAAAAATAAATAAAACCAAGGACCCTAAAAAAATACAATTTGGGGTTCCAACAGGCGCTGTGTGCCTGGAATCCTGTTTCTTGAGCGCCTCTGGGAGCGCTATGTATTTTTTTCATACAAACTTTCAACTTGCTGTGCTCCCGGCTGGTGCTAGGTGTGGCTAGCGCATATAAAAGCCGTGCGCTGAGAACACTGCCTGGCTGGGAGCACCACAGCTGAACCCGACGTTGTGATGCAGGCACTGGACGAGTCGCTCAAGTGCTGCCCGCACCTTTAATAATAAATTAGCCTCCCATCTATATTCTATTTTGTAGCTATAAGTTTATTCTATTTTGTAGCGATAAGTTTATTCTATTTTGTAGCGATAAGTTAAACAACACAGAAAACGTTTTTTTAAATTCTAATATGCTTTTCCTTTCTACAACAGATTTACGTTGTATTGTTCAATTCATTAAAAATAGTGTTTCATTATTTCTTGTTTTAGCTAATGCAACGCCATTTTGCATTAAAAACAAATTAAGCATGTTTTAAAAAAAACTTCTTTAAATGGAGTTTAAATGTCTAAAGCAGCTTGATATATGACTGCATTTGCTTAGCATCTGCACGATATACAAAAGAAAATGTGTTCGAATGGGAAATTAAGCAGATTTTATAGGGAAATGTGCACATATTTCCAAAGCTAAACATACCCACAACACAACGTTTCAGTATGTAGCGTGTGTTGCTTTTTTGTTTTTCCTACATTTCTAAACTAACACAATTAACACAGTATGCTTAATTGCCATTTTAACACTTTACTTTTCCAGTGTAACTACATAAAAGCTCAATAACTGTGTGGCTTATGTAAAGCTTCAGGCCTGCCATCGCCATTTGCATCTATCAACCGAGTTCTGCATTTCTCAGGATATTGCAGATATGCCAACTAAATGGCTTCAGTGTAATTTACCCATAAATAAAAGAGGCAAAAACATATTGAAATCATTAAAGGTAACACATCCCCAGGAAAGGTAATTTTAAAATGTATTAATTTAATAAGCATGCAAAGCTACATATTTCTGTTGGTGTCTATATGGTATTATTATGTGAGTATGGGCCCACGTGTGTGACTTCATCGTCGACAATCTCACAAATCCTATACAAATATAAATATTCTAGTTTTATACCTAAAGATTTATCTAGCATGGGTTCTTTTAAAATAGATGGAATCCATAAGCCTTAGGAATGTGTGTTTACAGGCCCTGTCCTAGCACACGCTAACTTATCCCCCTTGGGACCAGTGCCAAATGAGCCATTTCAAAACATATAACAATGTCCAATTATATGAAAATACCTTATGTATTCTAAGCAAATTCCCTTGCTTTGCCTCAATTTTTTTTGTAGCTGAGCTGGGAAGGGAGTGTCATGGCGCAACTTTATGAGTCTTGGGCATGCTCTGCTGTGGTCAGACACCTGCGGGATGTCCTAAAAGCACTAAAGGACAGAGTGGCTGTTTTCACCTGGTCCTGGAGAAATAAGGGCAAACTTTGGAGCCCTGCTACAGCTTCTACCCAGCACTGCAGGAAATGGAGGAGGCATCAGGTATGACAGGTGATCTGCTTGTTCCCATATTTTTGCCATTGAGTGAACAGTCCCTTTAAAAATAATTTCTACCTCAGCAATACCTTGTAATCTATGAGGCTGATTCATCATTAGCGGCAGGTAGCGACAGATGAGCGTCTGTAGCAGGCATTTTCAGAGCGCTCGCTAGTAGTCACTGTGCTCGGCCGTGGGTCGCTACTTTATAGCAACTCAGTCGCTGTTCAGTAATGTTGAATACATTGTGAGAAGTCGCTATTTGACCAGTACAGCACTGTTTGGGAGCGCATGTTAGCGACTGCTCATAGCGACCGACTCACACCATATTCAGCAAAAAAACAGCTTCACAAATCTCTGGCGCTGAAAAATACTTGTTTGAAGCCCAGAGCGCAGGAGGCGGTGTGTTTAAAGTCTGTTTTCAAGCATCTATCAACTAGTAACAAAGCGAAAACATATGGAATTACATTGTAACAACATTGTAACATGAACACTTTAATGGCAGACCTGTAATGTAATTTCTTAGGAAATATATAAAAAATGAAAAAATTATGAAAAAACTGCTTTTTCAATGCCAGAAGAGGTCAAATAATTATTTGTGATTTTTTGAAAAAAAAAACAAAAAAAACCCTGTTTAAAGAGAGGAAAAGGTTCATCCATTGAAATGTATGGGAGAGCGACAGGTAGCGAGAGGTCATATCTGGCGCTGTGCAAGGCTGAACGCTGGCGCTGTTCGCTGAGGCTGTGAAAATGATGAATCAGACGCTACATGGCGCTATCCCAGTCGCTAAACAGATTCTGCTTGATAAATGTGTAATTGCGTGCCGTGTCCAGCGTTCACCAGTCGCTACCTGTCACTACCTGTCATTAACCAGCCACTACCTGACGCTATCCCTTCTTAAATAAGGGCCTATACTTTCTTATGCCACTATCACAGCAGTTTTTCAAAGGGGGGTATCTTCCTGTAACATAACATTATCACTTTTATAGCTTACAGTCAGTGACAGTGAATTTTGTACATATAATAATGATCTTGTGACTTAAACTATGCACATTTAGTTGCCAGACTGTTCTCTTTGTTACCTAGAATTTGGCGGGTGGGAAGAAATACAGGAAAATTCACAAATCTATTGGAGTGTAAACAAGATGGTGAAATCATCCATAAGGTACTGCCTGTGGGGTGTGGGATGCTGGGGATACAAAAATCTGACACGTGGAGGCTGATTTAAGACTAGCACCACATATTGCCATGTAGCTGCTCTCAGAGCATCCGGAAGTGGACGCTGCAAAAGGGGCTCTGCCGCTGTGA
This sequence comes from Gastrophryne carolinensis, assembly GCA_027917425.1. Taxonomy (NCBI): domain Eukaryota; kingdom Metazoa; phylum Chordata; class Amphibia; order Anura; family Microhylidae; genus Gastrophryne; species Gastrophryne carolinensis. Next base: position 220,098,364 of record CM051238.1, read on the forward strand.
CCTGACTTCAGTGCAGAATAAGCGACTGTAGTATCCTGTCCAGCATTGATAAATGTGATGTCTGCAGGGCGCTATAAAAGCACTCTCCCTGATTCACTGCAGCGCCTGAGCGTACCGGAGCTGCTATTGTTTTACGTAACGCACTGAGGGAAAGCAGACCAAGGCGACGCCACATATAACACCAGGACAACACTGCAGCAAATCATAGGTAGCGCCAGTGAAGATTGGCCAGTGCTTGGCGCTGAAGCCATTATTTAACACACAAGACAACACAAAAGACAATGCCAGCATCGGTGCTCTAAAACTGGACACTCTGACGCCGAGAGCCAGACGCTGTTCAAAAAAAGTCTGTTTCTCACAATAAAAACTCCAGCCACAGAGTGAAACCACATGGAATGACATTGTTAACACACTGGAGCACTAGCAGTGCAATGGTGGAACACAAAATACAATTTTATATCCTAAACCTAAAGTGCGAGAAACAACACTTTTGTTGCTGCCGAGGAGCCAACACACTCATTTTATGTGAAAAAAGCGTGATTTCTACACAACCATAATATACACCATTAAATGATATGGGAAAGCACAACTTAGCAACAGACGCTACGTGGCGCTGCAGAATATACAGCACCAGCCCTTAACACTGAGCTACCGCTAGTGATACATGTTAGGCTACATGACGCTATTCGAGGCACTCACCAGTTTGACTTATATATACGGTTTTCACATACTGTGGCCGGCGTTCACCTGACACTTGTGGTACCACATTGCGTTAGCGCTTCTTAAATAAGGCCCAAAGTTTTGCCTCTGATTTGGCTACCGTTTGGGCACACAGGTCAGTACATTGAAGCAAAACTTAATAAACCATAATAAACAGGATTTCAAGAAACTATAGATGATCTTTTTCATCTAAAGGAGCAGTATTGAGAAATTTGCATTAAAAAAGATAAATAATTAAATAGCCACACAATAGCTTCTAACATGTGTATAAATAATGTGGCGATAGAAAAAGGGAAAAATATATGCCTTTCTTTTAAATTGTATAATGACAATGGCTCAGTCCATTTGCTGAATAGGGGGATCTGCTGGGTTGTATTTAGTGAGCTGCTTCATTTAGCCCACTGGTCTCCTAGCAACACTTTACCTCAGAGGCTGACACTGTAATCAGTGGTAATGGCTGTGTGTGTGTGAGGTGCTGCTTTTGTTATGAGACCAGGTGACTCAAATGTGTAAAATCTATACAAAATTAACTAAACTGACTGAAAATTACTGAAATTCTTCTTTGAATAACTGTGCAGGAAAATCTAAAGGTATTAAAGTGGAACAAAACCCTGAGTTGCCGACCCTGAAGTCTATAAGACCCGGCCATTGACCTTCCCCCTTGGGCATTCTAAATCAGGATGCCCACTGTGTGAAACGACCCCTAACCACAGATCCCCCCATTTTTCTGGCGCGCTCACGCAGATAGTCATTTAGCAGGAAGGTTACTGCTCAGGCTCCCCATCTGCGTGCAAACAGAGCTGATTGGATGAGAGCCCGTGCATGCGCTGTGGGACAGGGAAAGGTATGTTTTCACAGGCGAACTTGGGGATTTCACATATCAGGGCATCCCAAGTTGGGATGCCCCTAGGGGCACAAAACTAAACTCCAGATAGTGAAAATCCTGGGTTGGACTTTGCTCAAAACACACAAAGCTGAAAGAAAGATCATATGGAAAAATGTGCTGAGAAAAGAGAGAGAAAATGGTAAACTGAAAGATTCTGCAGCAGAGCCAACATGAAGGGAAAACTGTCAAAATCAGCGAAATGACTTCTAGAGCTTTTCTCTCTGTTTTAGATATTCTGGCCAGGCAATGTTGCAATGTTGTTATCTTATGCTGGACGGTAGAGATGAGCGAACCGGTTCGGACGAACCGGAATTCGCTCCGAATTTCAGGAAATATTCGATTCGGCACGAACCCGAATATTTTGTGGTTCGTGCCGATCGAATTTTTCCTGAAATTAAAAAAAAAAAAATGCCGGCATGGTGGGAGCGGGCCGGCCGGTTCCGCTGTCAGCGGAGCCGGCCGGCGGGCCGGTAAAGCCGGCCGGCCCGCTCCCACCATGCCGGCATTTAAAAAACAAAAAAAAAAAAAAAAAAGCGTTTTTGCCGGCATGGTGGGAGCGGGCCGCCCTCTGATGACGCGCCCTCAGATGACAGCTGAGAGCGGCGCCGGCCTCCACGCTCCGGACCTGCAGGTAAGTGTTTGCTTTTTTTTGAAATGCCGGCATGGTGGGAGCGGGCCGGCCGGTTCCGCTGACAGCGGAGCCGGCCGGCCCGCTCCCACCATGCCGGCAAAAATGCTTTTTTTTTTTTTTTTTTTTTTTAAATGCCGGCATGGTGGGAGCGGGCCGGCCGGCTTTACCGGCCCGCCGGCCCGCTCCCACCATGCCGGCATTTATGATGGGGAACTTCGTAAAAGTTCGATTCGGCCGAACCCGAATTTCTTTGTGAAATTCGGCGAATCGGCCGAATCGAACTTTTCAAAAGTTCGCTCATCTCTACTGGACGGCTGCCAGCACTGAACAGCTGGTACTTTGATACATTGGCCCTTATTTAACAAGGGATAGCGCCAGGTAGCGACTGGTGAGCGAACGGTAATGACGGGCCCCGCCACGAGAACGCCGGCTCCCCACCACAATCACACATTTATCAAGCTGATCCTGCTTAGCGACTGACAGAGCGCCAGATAGCGAATCATTCATCATTATTCCAGCCTCACCCCACAGCGTCAGCGAGCGACCTTGAACAGCGACAGGTATGACCTCTCGCTACCTGGCGCTCTCCAATGCATTTCAATGGAACAATCTTTAAATATTCATAATTAATTGTTAACAATTTTTTTTTTTTTAAATGTGAAAATTTCTGTTACCACTTCTGCCATGTTAGATATTTTTTTTAAGGTAAAAAAAAAATAAAAAATAAATTTGTGCAGAATTGATATTACAGGTCTGATATTAATGTATTCATATTACAAAATGTTTTTATAAACTTGCTTTTTTTTTGTTTCCAAAAATATGGTTGTTTGGGGGTTAAAAAACTACTTTTAACCCATCGCCGCCAGCGCTCTGGGGTTTAAACATGCATTTCACCGCGCGAGAATTTTTTGAGCGTGATTTGTTAATGAATATGGTGGGAGCCGTTCGCTATGGCCATTCGCTATCATGCGCTCCCATACAGTGCGGAACCTGTCAAATAGCGACTCCTCACCCAATATTCAACATTACCGCACACCGACTGAGTCGCTGTCAACAACCGAACAACGGCCAAGCACAGCGACTACTAGCGGGCGCTGTGAAAATAACGCTACTGTCGCTACCTGGCGCTATTAATGAATCGGCCTCCCCGTTTCCCCCTCTCCTCAGCATGGAACAGGCCAGAGTGTCGGGCTCCGACACTCAGAAGACATAAACATGAGCTATTAGTCTCCAGCTGCTCAACACAGACATAATTTTTTTCTAAATTTGTAATTTTTACTCCAACACCTACCTACATTCAAAGTACCATTTAAATATAAGGCCCTTATTTAACAAGAGGATAACAAGAGGATAGCGCCAGGTAGTGAATGGTGAGCGAACGGTAATGACGCTCACCGCCACGAGAACGCTGGCTCCCCTCCTCAATCACACATTTATCAAGCCGATCCTGCTTAGCGACTGACAGAGCGCCAGATAGCAAATTATTCATTATTATTCCAGCCTCACCCCACAGCGCCAGTGAGCGACCTTGAGCAGCGACAGGTATGACCTCTCGCTACCTGGTGCTCTCCAATGCATTTCAATGGAGCAATCTTTAAATATTCTTAATTAATTGCTATTAATGTTTTTTTTTTTTTTTTTTTTTTAAATGTCAAAAATTCTGTGACCACTTCTGCAATGTTAGATATTTGTTTTAAGGTTAAAAAAAAAATTGTGCAGAATTGATATTACAGGTCTGATATTAATGTATTCATATTACAAAATTATTTAAAAAACTTGTTTTTTTTGGTTTCCAAAAATATGGTTGTTTGGGGTTAAAAAACTACTTTTAACCCATCGCCGCCAGCGCTCTGGGGTTTAAACAAGCATTTCACAGCGCAATAATTTTTTGAGCGTGATTTGTTAATGAATATGCTGGGAGCCGTTCGCTATGGCCATTCGCTGTCATGCGCTCCCATACAGCGTGGAACCTGTCAAACAGTGACTCCTAACCCGTATTCAACATTACCGCACACCGACGGGGTCGCTGTCAACAGCCGAACAATGGCCAAGCACAGCGAATACTAGCGTGCGCTGTGAAAATAACGCTACTGTTGCTCATCTGTCGCTACCTGGCGCTATTAATGAATCGGCCTCTAAGTCACCAAGAAAAATTCGTGATACTGCTCCTTTAACATTGATTTCTCCTGATCCTACCAGAACAGTCAGTAAAACAGGGTGTTAACTTACATGCCCAGAAGAGATTCACCCAGCTTTAGCTGAAAATATTCAGTGTCTTGCTGATTTTGTTAAGTACTTAAGATAAAAAATAACAGCCAGCACGCTACATATTCTGCCACAACAAATTTCATTCATTAAGGAAGTGGATTTTTATGCAGTGCTTATTTTAAATGAACTAAAAAGATTAATGTTCCACAAGGCTTGTAAATTAACAGACTACTGATCCCCTTTAAATTAAAATCCATAAATAATGTTGAATTTAAGGACATAGTAATTTTGGCATGTGCATATATTTATTTCAGTGAAGTTACATAGTAATATACAACCTTATGCAAAGTTAGTGAAAGCATCTAATTGCTTTTAGTTCTTGAAACCTCGTTAGAGAATGCTATCTCAAAACACTGATAAAAGAAGGTAAAATTACTAAAGAAATAAATAAATGGTAGGGAAAAAGGCTGTCCACTTACAGCATTACTAAGTCCTGCCTGTCAATACACAGATTATAGGTTATACTAAATGAAGTATAAAGTTAAATGTACGGCAGGAAATAATATAACACTGTGCACCTATTTATTCATTGGGCTGACCAATTCAAATCGAGGTAAACTAGGATATCAATAAAGGGACACTGAAAAGCCTAAAATGGCTATTAATTGCAAGCCTCAATGGTTGCAAACCGATAAATGCGATCAGAGCCACACTTTTACTACTTTTATGCTTCTTTTCCTTTTTTTATTCAGTTTGCCATTTTTGTTAGTATTAAATCCAACAGTGAAACGTCCAGCTTGTAGGAAAATTAAAATGTAACTTTTAATCCAAAATTCGTTAAAAAGAGCACAAATCCATACAAGTTAGCAGCAATAGTAAGAGTCCATCTTCCAGACCAGCATATAAGCCACCCCACTACAAGGACCTGTAACGCGTTTCGGGCTGAACGCAGCCCTTAATCATACTTTTTGTTAGTACCCATGTTAGTGCTTTCTTAGGTTTAACTAGATAAATCTCAGCTTAGATCAAAGTAAATCATGAATCATGAAGAAAGCATTTATGAAGGATAAATATGATTTGCCCAACCCGGATAGTCATGGATTGCCTTATTTATGGAGAGCGGTGAACAGTGGTTGGCAGAGTACATTCTTTTTGCATAGTCTCACCATAGTAAACCAAACAATAAATATATAAAGCTAATACGGATCTAATCAATCACAATGCTATTAAGATAATAGAAATAGTTCTTTATAAGCCAAAAAAAAAAAAAAAAAAAATATATATATATATATATATATATATATTACACGTGGCTAATTAAAAAATATACTCCAATGATGTAAAAACCCTGAATATTAGATTCTTAAACCATATAATAATAGTATACTAAATTAATTTGCCAATATCTCCTAAAAACTAGTGTATAAAGTGACCGTGCTCTGATATTACTAATAACTATAATGTGCTAAAGAATTAATATATAACAAAATACAATTCATGACAAAAAACCTCTATGTGTGGTGGTATGCATATGAGTTAAAGTGCTGGTGGAATAAATACACTATGAAAAACTAAAGTAAAAAAGAGTGGACTAGTGCCCTTATTCATCAAGCGATAGCGCCAGATAGTGTCTGACGAGCGCCAGGTCCCGCCAGCTAACGGCGGCTACCGACTCAAGTACGCCCGGCGTCGGCCACAATGACGCATTTATCAAGCTAAATGAGGCTAGCGCCGGCGAGAGCGACGGCTGCCGCGGGATTCATCATGTAGCCGACTGCAACGAACAGCGCCGCTGCTAATCCCATCACAGTGCCAGGTATGACCTGTCGCTCCCTGGCGATGTCCAATGCATTTCAATGGAGCAATCTATAATTAATCATAATTAATTGCTATTAATGTTTTTTTTTTTTTTTTAATGTCAAAAATTCTGTGACCACTTCTGCAATGTTAGGTTTTTTTTTTAAGGTAAAAAAAAAAAAAAATGATTTTGTGCAGAATTGATATTACAGGTCTGATATTAATGTATTCATATTACAAAATGTTTATAAAAACTTGTATAATTTTACAATCCAAAAATATGGTTGTTTGGGGGTTAAAAACTATTTTAAATCCATCGCCGCCAGCGCTCTGGGGTTTAAACAAGGAATTCACAGCGCGAAAAAATTTGGAGCGTGATTTGTTAATGAATCTGCAGCAAGCCGTTCACTCTGGCCATTCGTTGTCAGGCGCACCCATACAACGCTGAACCTGTGAAACAGCGACCCCTAACCCTGTATTCAACATTACCGCACACCGACTGAGTCGCTGTCAACAAGCAAACCCCGGCCAAGCACAGCGAATACTAGCTGGCGCTGTGAAAATCACGCTACTGGCGAGATGACCCCCCCCCCCCCCCCCCCGAGAGGAACAACAAAATAGAAAGTAAAATTCCTGTGTGTTGTTCTTCTTTAAATGTGGTGAACAAAAACAAAATTGGTGCCAACCGGCACTAAAAAGGTTAAACTACCCACCAGGGCTGATTATGAGGAGGTTACCTGGTTCTCCCTGGTTGGTGGTTGTCTGGCCTCCAGGAGTGCCAGCATACTTGAGGTGTTCTCATTATGCACCACAATTTGGCCCAACAGTGCCTCAAAGTTCCAATTCAGCTCCTCCAAATTTGCATTGAGGCACTGCTGCTCCACCACCCCTACAGCCAGGTCTTCATGAATCAAACTGGTGGTCCGATGCACCACTTTAAAATACTGTGTGGAATTGTAACTAAAAGTGGTGCTATTGGCCCGCCAGTTTGCCTCCGTGATTTGGCAACACCAAATGACAGGTGGCGTCTGGCTGCAAAGTGTAGCTGGCTGGCTTTGGGGCACTCAGTGGAGGTGCCTGCCCATGGTTCTGGGTGTGTGAGCTTGTAGGTGGCCCAGGGTCACATGTGCTTGCAGTGGTTGGGGGTGTCCAAAGAAGATATGAGGACAGCTACGCACTCTCCTGAGCTGGTGTCTGCTCCAGCTGGATTTCTTCCAGAGTAGCGGTGGGCTCTGTGTGGAGAAAACGAATTTCATTAGCCTCGGCCCAATATTAAACTCATCTAAGGCTTGGTTCTGATAGGGCTAGTGGATGGGACAGGTCTTGACGGTGGTTTCGGGGAGGCATGGAAGATGGGGCTGCTTGAGGCGCAGTGGTTGCCCCAGGTGGAGGCAGGGCTGCTGGCTTGGTGGTTGCTACAAAGCAAGGGGCAAGCAATTTAAGCAAAACACATTCCTCAGCTGTACTCCCTCAGTTATTCCACATGGGTTACACACTGAGCACCACAGCAATGGGTGCTCCCCAAAACTTTGCTAGATAATTATGTGGCAGGTTGCCATTACAATTGTAGTTAACAGCATCTGGGTGCTAGAATTGCATTTACTGTTATTGAATGCATCTGCCTCTGCAAGGTGTGCCCACAATTCAATTGTTTTATCAAAGGCCAAAGGGGTATAATGGCCTGAACCAGTGGATACTCCACTAACAATTGTTATTACAGAGCAGAAGTGGTTTGAACAATTGGTATTGCAGAGCACTGACACACCAGTGGTTTGTGTAATTGATATTACTGTGTATTGACAGTTACAGAGTACTGATACGCCAGTGGTTTGAACCAGTGCACACTACACATTTCAAGAGGGTCGTAACTGCCTTAACCCAGTGCATATGCCAATAACTGACACCCAGAGGGAGATTACACATTTTTTTTCCAAGAGGGCCCAGTGCATACGCCAATCACTATTGGTATTAGTGGGGACTAACACAGAGCTGCCTTGAACTAAAGTAAACCCTGGTCCCTAAAGGTTTGAATGAGGAATTAGACCTTAATTGTTTCCTATGGAGGACAAATAACATCTCCTGATTACCCCTACCCCCCAGAACTTTGCATATGGATGTGTGTGAGCGCATATGCACCAGGGTAATAAAAGACGACTAGGAAATAGTGTATAAGTCTGATTTAAGGAGGTTTTATTAAACTGGAATAATATTCTATTATCAATTGATTATTTTATTTCATATTTAAGGTCATTTTTAATACTAAGTCTTAAGCATTTAATGAGCTTTTTATTTAATGTATTACATGTTTATAAGACAGAGTTTTTAGAATTGTTTCTATGTATTTAAAATTATATTTGCTGAAGTGTGTAATGAATTCAACAATAATTTATATTTTAGATAAAAAGGGTATAGAATATGAGATCAAAAGTACTGTGCTTGATTTATTTTAGCAGGCACACTGTATCAGATGAAACATAACATCCGAAGGAGACTACAGCGAGTTGTGGGATTAAACTACATTACCCAGGGATCTGTGCAGCCGTGCATTGGTAGCTGAGCCATGCTATCTAGAAGATAAAACAGGCACGGAACACGCAGGCCTAATACCCCCAGATGACGTCAGCTATTTACTGATGAAATGTGCGAGAAAAAAAATTAACGAAGTGGGATGTTTTTATTGGTATTTCAAAGTTAATCTATTCTGTGTGCCAAACACTGGAAATAAACGCCAGAGGCTCCTGTATAGCGGCGGAGGAACATCATAACAAGTGGCTGTGGAGGATGAGTGAGCTTTACATTGCACAAAGAAAGAGGAAGCTTGGGGAGTGGGATCTGAATGCCCCCGAGCTACAAGGGTGATTGAAATTTATCCATCTATACTGTATCTCCCACACTCTATATACTAATAGTGGAGGGTTCTAGGAACAAGAGCACTCGCCGCTAGAGAAAGAGGAAGGGTGCGGATAAGCTTTAGTGCTGATTGAGCACTACCAGCCTTTGCACACCCTAACAATACTCCATTTGCATAAGGATTGAGTGGGGCCATTATCACAAAAGAACTTCTGGATACCACTCATTTTTGGCATTCACTTTATGTGATTTTTCTTTGTTTCCTTTGTACTACAGAGAATATAGCCCCTCTATATTGGCTGTACTGTCCACGTATATGAGACCACATGGACATTTCAGAATATACACGCAGTAATCTGTATTGCATATGTTACAGTTAAAACATTTGTAGCAGCCCATTCTAGTTGAAAGTGCCTTTCGCTGTGGTGTTTATTTCTTGACAGGATCTGCTCTAATTAATAAGTCCCTCAAGTTTCAGCTCCTGTTATAAACCCTTAGTGGAGCTCGTTTAATTATGGGCGCCAGTCTTCTATCTGAAGTGAGAATGTCTTGGTGTCTTTTGGTAATCCGCTCAATGTATGGGGAAGTGTGGCAGTAGGTTTGAGCAAATGGGATACGCTCCTCCTTTGTTCTTTTAGGGTATTCATTATTAAAGATACTGATCGCCTTTCTTCTGGCTATGGCTAGTAATCCTCCGAGTATCCTCTCTCCCGGAATTTATTGTGCATGGCCTCTAGCTGTATCTCCATTGTGGTAGTATCTGAATGAATACGGAGTACTCGCAAGAATTGGGAAATGGGGAGCTTGTCGATTAAATGCCTCGGATGTGAGCTCTCATACCTGAGTAGCGTGTTCCTATCGGTGGGTTTGGTGAACAGTCCAGTTGTAATGTGGCCCTCTGGGTAGTCCTTTGAAATTTCGGGATTAAACTTGATACTGGGAAATATGGAATTGAGCATTGAGGTGAATTCCAGTGCTGTCTCACCATCCCTATTCCAGATCATGATAATGTAATCTATGTAACAATCTCGAGACATTCCGTGGGGATACATGTGTGTTCTCTAGTAAGGAAATGCTCTACTGCTTTGATACCCTCCATATTGGGAATGTTTGTGTATAGAGATTATATGTCCATGGTCACCATGAGGGATGCCCCTGTTGTTATGACGGTGTTAAGTTTCTGCAAAAAATCCTTCAGGTATGAAGGTAGCGTTGCCACATAGGGCTGTAGGTAGGAGTCGATCCATTGGGCCAGGGGTTGGGTGGCAGGGTCAGTGCCCGCTACAATTGGACGGCATTTAAGAGAATCTTCTTTATAAATTTTGGGCAGGCCATAAATTACAGGTGTGATTGGAAATTCCATATAAAGGAAATCTGCAGTATCCTGTGAAATCCATCTGTTGGCTATACCCAGCGAGATATATTCTTTTGTTTTATTCTGTACATATGTACCGGGGTTGCCCTCAATCTTCTTGTAGCTGGTTGTATCTGCTAGCATTTCTAATATACCTTTATGGTATTCCCCACAGTCCATGACCACAATCGCTCCCCCTTTATCCGTGGGTTTCACAATGATTTGTGTGTCCTCTCTAAGTGGTTTAAGTGCTGCAATCTCCTATGGTAACGTCTTTTAGATGCTGCCCGGATGGTGTCAGCTCTAATGGTGCGGGTGTAGGTTTCAATAGACCCAAAATTGCATTGTGGCGTAAATTTACTCAAGTGCGGCCCTGCATCGTGTCCTCTATAGTGAAAGCCTCACTCTTAAAGAATTGTTTTAACTTCAGTCTCCTTTCATATTTATACAGTTCAATATCAAATTTCAAGAGGTCAAATTTTTTGCGGTGGGGCAAAATGACAAACCTCGAGATAAAAGGCTTACCTTGTCTGTAGACAGCTGTTTTGAAGATAAATTTATGATGGGGCTTTCCTGGAGGCCTGCCATATCTGACGTTGGGTGCTGGTTATTGGAGTGATGCTGCCGGCCTCCTCTCCTGAGTCATTTAGTCCTGGGAAGTCGTCCTGAAAATGGGACGACTCCCGCATTGCCCGGGGCCCTTGTCTTACTCCCTTTGGGTAATCGTTGTTGGATGACCAATTCTCAGTTGGTAAATCACTGTCTGTGGAGGTCTGGTCCTGTGTTGGCTGACCTCTGTTTCTGTATGGAATTCTCCGGGGTCTCCTTCTCCCTGTGAGTTCCTCTTTACCTGATAGCCACAGGTAGACACGGCCCACCTTGTAATAGTCACAAACCTGTTTACATTTTTCCCGTTTATACTTTTTCAGGCGATCGGTATATGAAGTTAAGTCTTTCTCGAGTTTATCCAACGCCTCGTGAATTTTGGGGGTAGTAGGCGAGCTGTCCTTAATCTGTAATTCTAGGCTGTGGATTTCTCTGTTCAATTGACATAATTGTGTTCTCACCTCCTCGATGACCAGGAGCATATAATTAAACGAGTTTTGGTTAAACACCTCACACCATCGGGCGCAAAATTCTGGCTTATTGCGGCCAACTGTCGGTTGATTGTGGATTATGAAGCCCCTTGGGATTTTCTTGGCTCTATAGTCACCTCTGGGGATATGGCGGTGGTCTTCGTCCGGAATTACTTGCTTTCCATATCTCCTGTATACCGATTAGGTTAATCCAGCTCATCTTTCCTCTTCCTAAGTCTATCCTCTAGTATTTCACTTTCACTTATCTACTCCTTTCTAATTGCCTATCTGTTCTTTTCCACTTGTTCTTTTCTTCTTTGAAATGTCCCCTGTGACAATCTGCTGCTGTTTATCTTTTCTCTTTTTCTCTTTTCTCTTTGTTTGTTTCTTTACTTTAGTCTCCCTCTTGTTCTCTGTCCTTAATTCCAACCCGTTTTCCCTTGTGTCCCCCCTCTCCGTTCGTGCCCCTCTGGGAGTGAGGATCTCCGTGGTCACCGCTGCCCTGGGGTCGGGACGTGACAGGCGAGCTGCCTCCAGCCTGTCAGGGGCTGAAGGTAGAGCGCTAGCTCTGCAACGCCCGGGCGCCAAGTTACTTGTCGCCGGGTGGCGTTCCCGGGACGAGTGACGTCAGTCCCGGCCTTTCCCTATCAGTGGACGATGAGGGAGGTTGCACAGCACTGATGACAGCGCTGATGACGTCACCAGTGACGTCAGGCGTGAAATTCGAATTTTCAGTTGCCTGGTTGGCCACTATAGGTACTTATGCAATGCTTATTTTAGCAATCTGTTCACTTCTGTATACATGTGGTGTGTCCTGAGGAAGGGGGCCCCAGAGCACCCCGAAATGTCGACTTGCTTTTACCACTGTAACCATTATATTTGAACCTTTGATGTAAAGAATACAACTGATTTCCTGGAACTTTTTGGAGTGCTGGTTCTTCACAAACAAACTTGGACATATGCGGTGTCTCTGAGAACCGTGCACCCATGCAATTACCACTGCATTGAAGGTAAGAGTGCGGCAGTCACCAGAACTACTTGTCGGGGTCAAATGCCGGATGGCTGGTCATTGCACAGGTTTTTAGATGAAACACGGGTTTTGGGAACCCGAACACGCAAAGTTGGGCAGGAACAACCCTTGGGTAGCCCAACCCTAATTACTACACAAAATTAAGTGAAGTTTTATCCTATTATGTACTTCCACCACACTTCCCTATTACCACATTCATATGTAACATTCCCCACATGCTTGCAACTGATCAAACTATAGTCTTTGACATCTTCTCTGCTGCCACCAATTGACATCCAGACCGTACTGCTTTCTTCACTGCTGCTGATCATCCCACAGCCCAGTCCCAGCTTGTGTAGACCTCTGAAGATGCTAGGGTATGCCCAGTGCTGGCATCAACCCTGTTGGGTGTCTAAATTTTCTCAGAAGGGGTCCCATATTTATAGCCCTTCACACATTGGTCCCATATCTTAATATAGTTAAGACATAATATTATCGCCGATCCCCAAGCCGCCTTACTCCTACCAATGCTAAGCAAACAGGTCAACATTTTTACATTAATGTTATGACCTGTTACTCAGGGGACAAAAGGTGAGCTAAAACTTTTTATCATGGTCATCTTAACTCTTAAGTTTGCTTATACAACAAAAAATGCCACACTTGACAGCTTTAAAATAAAATGTTTTTAGCCCTTGGAAGTCTTTTATAAATGTCTATGTGGTTTGTGAGATACACAGTTTTAAATATATACACTGATGATTATGAGTGTTGTGTAATTAAAACAATGCTTAGTAAGAGTGCTCACTGTGTGAATGAAGTTGCCAATTTAGATGTTAATTGCTTTCGGTCCTACTTTATTGGACCTAGTACAGCTTATTAAAGCATCTATTGTAAGTGTAAAATAAAATACTTCTCTAAACAAATAGGTGGCAGCATAAGATAGCTAAACATAGCAGCTACAGCTCACTGATAACACTGTCACAAAGCAGATTGGCAAATACTTAGACAGGGAAAAGAACATGTACAAATTAACTGGTAATTGTATTATATTTTAAATATATTATATTTCTGGGACTATCCAATGGTTGGCTGAATGAACATACGTCTAAGTATATTGACATCCAGCTCCCGATTACACCTGCTATTTACGGCCTACCCAAGGTACAAAAGGGATGCAACCCTTTGAAATTCCAGCCTATTGTGGCTGGCACGGACTCGGCCACCCAACCACTAGCTCAGTGGTTGGATTTCTATTTTCAACCGTATGTCCGTCAATTACCCTCCTATCTCAAAGACACTGGGGACTTCTTGAGTAAATTCAGAGAAGTGAGAGTGGACCAGGATGACTTATTAGTTCCAATGAATATTTACTCACTCTATACCAATATCCCCAACGAACATAGAATCAAAGCAGTGAAACACTTCCTGACACGGGCTCCACCCACAATACCTGTCGAATACATCACTACGGGACTGGAAATTGTCTTACAAAATAATTATTTCAGATTTGAGAAATCTTTTTTCAAGCAAATACTCGGGACAGCGATGGAGAGTGCTATAGCTCCCTCCTTTGCAAATCTATTTGTGGGCTTTCTTGAGGTATGATATATCTACCCTTCATCTCTATATAAAGGATATGTAAGATATTGGGGGCGCTATATTGATGACTTGATCACAGTAGTATGGCATGGTAGTACACAAACCCTTGATGAATTCGTTGACTACATAAGCTCGGTCTTCCCCACGATCAAATTTAACCCTGAAATCTCAGAGTCACACGTTACGTTTTTAGATGTGGCCATTAGTAAAGGAACTGATGGATCAGTGCCGACGGGACTTTTCTCTAAACCCACAGATAGAAACACGCTGCTGAAATATGACAGCGCACACCCAAGACCCCTGGTGAACAGTTACCAATCTCACAATTTCTAAGGATCTATAGGGTGAATATCGACCCCACTACACGGGCTGAACAACTAAATCAGATGGTGCGCGGGTATCCCAAAGAAATATTGATCCAGGCCCAAGTCCGAGCAGAAAAAATCTGGGCTGGGGATGACCGTAGAGAGAAATTGAAGGAAGACAGAGTTCCATTCCTGGTGACATACAACCAGGCGGCCTCTACCATTGAACATGTCACCAACAAATACAGGTGTATATTGACATCGGACAAGGCCCTATGTCCCATCATCAAGAGACCACTTATGAAGGTCTACAAACGCAACAAAAACCTGAGAGACTCCCTGGTGAAAGCCAACCCAGTGGAGAAAAATGCAATTCTCACCGCCGAGATCTGGAGGTCAGCGGTGAGAATTGCTGAGTACCTGAGATGTTTCAAATGTTTTTTTACTGTTGTTGCTTGTGAGTGCATTTTTATTAAATAGATTGTTTTTATGGTGAGACGTATTGCACTATTATTTGTCTCTTTGCTGCTTTGCATGGCTCTTGCTATAAACTAGCTCTGGTAAGAGTTTTGACACTCTATTTGGTGTGAGATTGGTTTGGTGGTGGAGTATGCGCATTGGATCAACACGCTTTTGCCATTGAAAACTAACTTCCAGCTCTGTACTTTATTACTATTTTTTGGGACCATATAGAGAGACCACGCCGTGGGGGCGACCACCACCAGCGCTTGCTACAACGAGAAACGATAAACAAATTGGATACAGTACAACCCAGAGGCCTCAACACCTCTTTCGGTTTTTCATGCTTCTTACCACAACGTTGACAATTGTCCCTCTTTAATTGGACTTTGTCCCTTTTCTGAAATTCTTTCATGTACCACTACACTGCGCTTGGTCTTATCCCCCTTCCCCCCCCCCCCTTTCCCCCCTCCCCTGTTTTTCCTCCATCCTCTTAGCATAGTGTCCCTTCTTTTCTCTGATGCCCAGTGTACTCCCTCCCCACTCCCCTTTGGTTTCTACTCTCCCCCGTGTCCCTCTTAGTCTCCCCTCAGGGCCTCCTCTTGTTCCCGCCTGGTCCTTTCCTGGATTTCTTACTATCCCTCTCTGCTCTTGTCTGCTCTTGTCCCTCTCTTTTCTCCTTATTCCCGCCTGGCTCTTTCCTGGATTTCCTACTATCCCTCTCTGCTCTTGCCCCTCTCTTCACCTCTTCATTTCCCATTCTGCCCCTTCTAGTCCCCTCTCTCGGCACCTGCCTGCTTCTCCTGCCCCATTTTGCTCTGCCTTACTATCCCTCTTTGCCTCTGCCCCCTCCTTGGCCAGTTTCTGAGCATATGTCCCTCTTTTTCTCCGTTCTCCCCTCTCCCCCCTTTTCCTCGGTTTTCCCCACCCCCCTAATTGTTTGCCTTTCTTGGTCCCTCTCTTTTATCTCCAACCTCTGCTTTGCCTTGGCACCTCTGCTCCTTTTCAGTCTTTCCCTCTTTTTCTGTACTATCCCTCCTTTTCTCTTTCCACTCCCACACACCATTTCTTTCCCTCGCCTTTTGCCCTCCCCCTACGCTTTCTTGTATCCTACCCTTTTTCCCCTCCTTCCCATGTCTAATCCCCGAATTGTCCCTTCTTTTCTTCCTTCCGTCCTTCATAGGTAATAATATGTAATGCGTCTTTATTATATTTTATATATTTTATGCATAATAGTAATGCATAATTGTAAGCATGCTCGTGTCTAGGTACCTATGATCTAGGAGTGCACGCTCCCACTGCCTTCAGAGATGTGTGGGCAAAACGGGGTGCGCAACCCAGAACACCGCTGCCATGGTTTCCATGGCAGCTGGTGCCTGAGTGGGCGCCCGTATGTCCCCGTGAGCTGGCACGACGTTGGCGGCTGCGAACCTATCGGATCGCGGGGGCCGACGCGTCACCAGTTGCTGGGCGGACATGCTGCCCGGTGACACACATCTCTCCCTCGGCAGACGGCGGTGGTGGAGTCCCGCACTTTGCGGCGGGCTCCAACGGGACCAAGTGAGTACCTTATTATTGTTTTTTGGTATTGTTTTTTGATTTTGTTCTCCTTCTTTGCTTATTCTATGTCACCCCTGACCTGGGAGAGCCCGCTGACCTCATTATGACGTCAGGCGGGAATTGCACTGGATTTGATATTTAAACATATGTGTGCGTGCTGCACGGGTTAACTGTCTGCCCTGAGGAAGGGGGCTTATTACACCCCCAAAACATTGGCATATGGACATTGGATTGCTGGACTTTTGATAGCATTATAGACATTCACTTTGGATTATTTATCACTTTGGACTTTATACACAGTATGATGCTGGATTGTTGTATGCTTTGAATACAAAGTGGCCCTTGCACCCATCTTTACAGACTTGGTAAGTGTGCACCTGCTACTTGGATTTTTGTATTATATTTTAAGGCTACACTCACACCTATCCATTGCAGTATAATTTAGCATTTTTATTTTAAATTTTAAACACTTGGTTCATAAAGTATGCATAAGTCAACATAATTGTTGAAATATGTGGACAAATGTGCTATAATACAAGAACAACATGAATAGTGATTAGCAGATTGGTATGCCCAACTTTTCATTGATAACCTCTGGTACATTGCAGAAAACCAAAAGGCATTTTGCTCGAGGGTGATCGGGCAATAGAGAATCAAGGGGTCACATGTTCTAGAAAAAATGAACTTTTCATATTGTTTTTAGGACATGGCCTAATAAAAAAAAATTACTTCTCTGTAAGATAAATCATATGACAGGGAGCAGGTATGTACATTTTCATTATAAAAATTTAATTTTCCCTTTCACTGAATCCTTGGAAATCTGTAATAAAAATGTGGAGGTCTGTGCAAGGTCTGTGCAGGTACTTTCTACATTGAAGTTAGGGTGGATCTGAGTAGACCATTCAGACATCCTTCAGCATATTTGCCCCTTCTGTTTTTTAAATTTTTCTTCTCTTTTCAACATCCCCTTCACCTCATTGTTATTTCTACATTTCCCGACTCTCATGTTAGACTTTGGTTTTGCCCATTTAAAAAATAGATGATTTGGTTTTGCTTAACCCTAACCCTAAGCCTAATTGAACATATAACCTGCTAATTTACATTTTAAATATATATATATATATATATATATATATCTATATATATATATGTAAGAACTTGATCTTTAAGGTACATATATGTAAATATTCTGTAATTTTGAAGTTCTGATATTTGTTTCTGTCAGTATTTGTTCTTTAAGGTGGAAAAATCAAATCACAGGATATCTTCTGCATCCCTGGTGGGTATGACTGATCTCTGGGAAGCTGGGTTTCCACATATTTGAAATATATATATATATATATATATATATATATATATATATATATATATAACAATGGAGATACTTTTGAAATCTCTTAGTTACCATTAATACATTTACTATGAAATTCAATGGCACTTTCTACTCCAGGGAAAAGTAGTGAACTTTTTATATCTTTTTACTCTTTCATTGACTTCCAGCAGGTGATTCAGCAACCATGAAATTCTCATGCTTTTTTCACCTAAAGTAATATTTTTACTGCCTCACGGCCGGGTGCTGAAATCTCAAAGATGTCCTGCTGTGTGAAAGCCCCCGGCACCACATACATGGCTTCTCTTGCCACTCCTGCACCCAGCTACCACTGAACCAACAGCAGCACCCAACTGCTCAGGCAGGGGGACCTCATAGATTGAGCGATGGGCCCATTTTTGGGTTTCCATCCTCTTTAAGGTTCACCATGGACATGTAATGATCGATTTTGAAGAAGTAGCCCCATGACTCACCATGACTTGTATATTTTATGCATTTTTCCACTGGCCTTACATTTGGAATATGTTGTTCCTGATATATATCCGCCGCATCTGAGAGTTGGATAATTTCTTCTGATCACTGCTGAAGCGTTTGTTACATGCACATTTTTGGATACAGTTATCACTATTTTGTGTTGTTACAACCACTTGTGTATGATATATACATATATATATTTATATATTTATGTTATTCAGCTACCTGTAGGCACCAATGTGTGTTATATATTTCTTTATATACTTTATCTACTTTATTTACTTTATACTAAAGTAAACAGTTGGTTACTTTAATATTCTAGATAGCTCAAAAAACACATATTTTGTAATTCCATTTGTATTTACTATTTTCTATCATTTACAGTCTCCCCTATTAATGACCCTCTAATGCAGCCTGATCTAGCCGGCTCTGCTCCTGATGTTTGTAACCATCTGTGCCACAAATGTGGCGATCGCAGAAAGGTATTTTTCCATCTGGGAGCACCTATCATGGAGGCGGTGGGAGTGCCGGATATCACCCAACAAACCCAACAAAAAAATAATAAACATAAGGGACAGAGAAAAAAAAAACAAAAAAAAAAGAACCTCCAGTGCTTTCCAATATGATTTCCAATGGCTCCAAATTGTTTTAAACTTGGACTCCGTATCAAGAACTATATTACCCAGGTGCTTATTAACCCATATCCAGTTCAGTTTGGAGATGAAAAGCATCCATCTTATCTTACAAAGTTTCCATTCAGCTGCAGTGGTAACCTTAGCCGCCATACACATATAAAATATCAATGTTTGAGCCTCCTTGCTAACTGTCCTAACACTATCCCAGTAATCCTATTCTAGGGTCTTTGTGCGCCCCAACCCCATACAATACTGAAAATGATTAAAAACCTTACAAAAGGATTCTCTCTGGCACCCCCACCATATGTGAAAATGATCTCCTAAGGAGCCACAGCCTCTGAAACATGTGTGTGTAAGTGTGGGGGTATTTGGGAAAATCTCATTTTGAAGGGACCAGGTACCACCGTAGAGCACCCTTCAAATTAGCCTCCCCAAGGGACATGTTTTAAAAACCCTTAACTATTCTACTGGACAAAACATCCCACTCCTTCTTGGAATGGGACATATCTAAGAGGCCGATTTATTAATAGCGCCAGGTAGCGACAGATGAGCGACAGTAGCGGGATTTTCACAGCGCCCGCTAGTATTCGCTGTGCTTGGCCGTTGTTCGGCTGTTGACAGCGACTCAGTCGGTGTGCGGTAATGTTGAATACGAGGTTAGGAGTCGCTGTTTGACTGGTTCCGCGCTGTAGGAGAGCGCATGACAGCGAATGGCCATAGCGAACGGCTCCCAACATATTCATTAACAAATCACGCTCAAAAAATTCTTGCGCTGTGAAATGCATGTTTAAACCCCAGAGCGCTGTCGGCGATGGGTTAAAAGTAGTTTTTTAACCCCCAAACAACCATATTTTTGTTAAAAAAACATGTTTTTATAAACATTTTGTAATATGAATACATTAATATCAAACCTGTAATATCAATTCTGCACAAATTTTTTTTTTTATTTTTATTACCTTAAAAAAAAATCTAACATTGCAGAAGTGGTCACAGAATTTTTGACATAAAAAAAAAACAAAAACATTAATATCAATTAATTATGAATATTTAAAGATTTCTCCATTGAAATGCATTGGAGAGCGCCAAGTAGCGAGAGGTCATACCTGGCGCTGTGATGGGATTAGCAGCGGCGCTGTTCGCTGAAGTCTGCAACATGATGAATCCCGCGCTAGCTGACGCTCTCGCCGGCGCTAGCCTCATTTAGCGTGATAAATGCGTGATTGTGTTCGCAGCCTGGCGTTCTGGAGTCGGTAGCCGCCGATAGCTGGCGCTACCTGGCGCTAGTGAGACACTACCTGGCGCTATCCCTTGATAAATAAGGCCCAATGTCTTCTTCCCAAGAGAATATGCTGACTGGGATGCCAAGAGGTCATAAAGAAGAGTGATTCCCCCTGGTACTCCAGAGTAATTAAGGCAATACATCTCATATTGAGTTGGCACTAGGGGTTTGGAAATTCCTGCAAAAATCAGAGTTTAACATATCTAGTGCAAAATGCTTGGCAACAAGTGGTGACAAAAGCTCTAGGTAGGCTGGCAGTTTAACCCTTCTAGTGCCAGCTACTGGAGTCTCACATAGTAGCCTCTACTCCACATAAGTGCCAGCTACGTGAGACTCATGTAGCTGACTTTAAACCCCCACAGTAAAAAAAATATAAAAGTAAAATACTCACCTGACCCCTCTTTGGATCCAGCCGGGTCTCTTCTTTAATTTGGTGCCATCCGATCCCCCGTGGGGGGGTCGGATGGCTCCAGGAGAGCCCCCGAAATAGCGCCCCCCCTCGCTTTGGCAGCAGCAGCTGCCAAATGACATTTACTTACCTGCAGTCGCGCTGCCTTCCTCTGGGTCTCCTCTTCACTGGGGGGGCCTCCGATGGCCCCCCCCCCCTGGCTCTTCAGCTTCAGGGGAGAGCCTGAAAGAGCTCTCCCCCTCCTCTCCCGACGGGCGCCGCTATCTTGCCCTTTGGGGGCGGGGCTTATGACATCACTCACCGGGTGTCGTCCTGGCTCCCTGCTGCTCTTTTCCAGATGCGATCATGCTGGCCACAGGAGCAGAGGGGCAGGTGATCAGATCATCACCTGCCCCTCTGCTCCTGTAGCCAGCATGATCGCATCTGTCATCACATCGAGGGACAAAGGAGCTGACGATCGGAGGTAAGTAAAGTAAAAAAAAGTTTTTATTTTTTAATAAAAGTAATTTTTTCGTATGTGTCAGTGTGTTTTTTTAATGTTAACCCTTTGTGAACTGGTAAGGGGTCCATGAGACCCCTTATACCAGTTCACAAGGCTGGGGGCTGGCAAGTCACCTGCAACTGGCGGGTGACTTGCCATTTACCCCCGCACCCCCAATTACCTGCCTCCCCAAAGCCCCGGGGGGGGGGCAGAAGAGCCCGGGCCCACACAGGCTATGTGGGCTTGTAGGCTGCAGGGTGGGGGGTCACAAAAGCGGGCCCCTCCACTCTGTTCCTACAAGCCCCCATAGCTGGTCCCGGGCTGGTTATGATGGGTAAGAGGGACCCTACGTCATTTTTTTTTATTTTTAAGGGTTAGGGTTAGCCTAACCCTAACCCTTAAAATTAAAAAAAAATGGGTCCCCCCCCCCCTGGGAGGGGGGACCCCACGTCATTTTTTTTTTATTTTTAAAGGTTAGGGGTAGGGTTAGCCTAACCCTAACCCCTAAAATTCCAAAAAAATGGGGTCGTCCCTATGTAAATTTTTTGGGGATTTTTAAGGGTTAGGGTCAGCCTAACCCTAACCCTTAAAATTAAAAAAAAATGGGTTTCCCCCCGCCCTATGTAATTTTTTTTGGGAGAGCACTTTATAACATTTACAAATAAAATACAACTACTATCCACACTATTAACATAAGGGGTTAATTAAAAAAAAAAAAAGACATATGGTCCCCCCTCCCTTAAAATTAAAAAAAAAATGGGGTCGTCCCTATGTCATTTTTTGGGGGATTTTTAAGGGAGGGACCATATGTCTTTTTTTTTTTTTAATTAACCCCTTATGTTTATAGTGTGGATAGTACCGTATATACTCGAGTATAAGCCGAGTTTTTCAGCCCACTTTTTGGGCTGAAAAAAGCAGCCTCGGCTTATACTCGAGTCAGTAACCTGACTTACCTGAGCGAGGGGGCGGAGGAAGCGGCAGAAGAGCCTCCGAGGCGGCAGAAGAGCTGCCGAGGCTTCAGAACTCGGCGGGGAGATCAGTACACCCAGCACGAGGTGGGTGTACCAAGATGGCGGCCCGGGCCTCAGTGACGTGGCGGCGCGGAGCGCGCCGGCCGCCATCTTGGTACACCCACTTCGCGCTGGGTGTACTGATCTCCCCGCCGAGTTCTGAAGCCTCCGAGGCGGCTCTTCTGCCCCGCGTCCAGGGGCGTAGCTATAGGGGTCACCATTGCGACTGGCGACTGGCCGCGTCCCATGCCGTCGTCCCGCGCCGTCCTCACTCTGTCCCGCACCGTCGCCTTGGCTGGAAGGAGCCTCGCTGAAGATTGTGCAGGAGCTGAACTGGTGAGTGTGTGTGTTGTGTGCATTGTATGTGTGCTGTGTTGTGTGCTGTGTGTTGTGTGTGCCTTGTGTGTGTGTGTGTGCTGTATTGTGTGCTGTGTTGTGTTTGTGTGTGTGTTGTGTGTGCTGTGTGTATGTTGTGTGTGTGCTGTGTTACACCTGAATGGCTGTAATGAGGGATGCCCCTAACTGGCTGTAACAAGGGATGCCCCTCACTGTATTATTATTATTTATTTTTATTTAATTCTTAGGTGATGGCTGGGGGCGTGGTCAGGGGTGATTCCTCAAATCAACTCCAATTCCAATTGAAAAAAGCCGCCTCGGCTTATACTCGGGTCAATAACTTTTTCCAGGTTTTTGTGGTAAAATTAGGTGCCTCGGCTTATATTCGGGTCGGCCTATACTCGAGTATATACGGTAGTTGTATTTTATTTGTAAATGTTATAAAGTACTCTTTTTAGTTTGGATGGTCTCCTGGGCAAGAGTGGGGGGGGGGGGGGCTACCGATACATGTGGTACCGTTGTAATCGGGAGAAATGGGGCTTTCACATGCAATATGGTTTTCATTAATAAAACAATTTTTTAATTTAAAATAAAGGAGACAATTATCTAAAAAATATTATTTTATTTATTTTTTTGTTTTTTTACGCAAAAAAATATTAAAAAAAAACAGTAGAAAAATTACAAACAAGACATTTCACGTTAAAGCCTAAACTCTGCTGCAAAAAATATGTATATCATTTTTCTGTGAATTCCAGCAAAAATCACGGTTAAAAATGGCGCAAAATGGGGAAAATGACCTGTCAACAGAGGGTGAAAAAACTTCAAGTAAGCTGGCAATTAAAAGGGTTAATAGTACCTATGCATGTTGGGTGTTGTTCTGCTCGGGGGACCTTGCGCTTTTAGATTTAGCTTGTTTTTTCTTGTTTGCATATTGATATTTTAGGAAAACATGGTTTTTATTCTGCTTTTTTATATTTTTTCTTAGGGAAACCCTGTGCAACCTAAGAATTTTTCAGTTTTCAGTTGATTACTTCCAGAAAGATGAGCCCACTACAACAAGCTCAGTACTCTTAGGAAGCTTAACATGTGTACTTTCAGGGAATATATGGTTTAAGGGGGATATTCCAAATTTAAAGGGTTGTTTTGGTTGAAAAATTGCAAGGTGCGCACTTGTCAGCAGAGCTAAAAATTTCAAGTACAATTACTGTTATGCGCACGCTTTGCTTTGGGGTGTTTGGCAACTCTTCCCTTGACAGTAGCTATGCATGTTGGGTATCATTCTGTTCGTGGGATGTTGCTTTTGCAGATTTTGCTTGTTTTTTCTTGTTCGCATATAGTTTTTTTTAGGAAAATGTGGCTTTGATTCTTCTTTTTTATTCTTTTTTAGGGAAACTCTGTGCAACCAAAGAATTGATTGAGGGATTACTTCCAGAAAACTGCGCCCATGTCATCAAGCCTGGTATGCCTAGAAAGCTTGAGTTGTGTACTTCCAGAAAATATATCATTTGTGGGGGGTATTTCAAATTTAAAGGGTTGTTTTTCTGGAAAAACTGCAAGGTGAGCTTAGCGTGTAGCATAGTTGTATTTTATCTGAAAATCTCCTAAAGCGTTGTTTCAGTTTGGGGGAGTCTCCTGGGCAGGAAAGGGTGTCTATCAATACATATGTGGTACCGCTGTGAGCGGGAGTAATTGGGGTTTCGCACGCAATAAAATTTTATTGACAAACTTACATTTTTATTACAAAAAACACTACAAATTGCAAAAAATAGTTTTTTTTAATTTTTTTGCACATATTTCACCCAAAAGTATTGATAATACACTAAAAAAAGGCCAAACATAAGATATTGCATGTTGAAGCTCAGACTCTGCTGAAAAAAACAATATATAATTTTCCTGGAAAATCCCTGGAAATCCCTTCAAAAATCAAGGTTGAACATATGTAGCGCAAAATAGTGAAACGTGGTCTGGCAACAAAGGGTGACAAAAATTCTAGGAAGGCTGGCACTTAAAGGGTTAAAGGGTTAAATGGCACTGAAACTTCAAAAATCAGGCCCCAAGCTCCAGGACTGCCAAGCAGTGGCAGGTGAGCAAACGTGTCTCAGCCAGTAATGCAGTAAACTTGGACTATGCATTATGGATAATTATTGTGTTTGTCAGTGATGTAATCCTTTCTCAATTTCTTTTTTTGTAGAAGTAACTCAAATGGTATAGGACTTGCATTTTTAAATGTGTAAACTTAAACAAAGCAACCAAAGCTATTATCCTATCCCTTTGAATGTGTGCAGGATTCCACTCTAAATGCTAAATGAATTAGCCCTGATAATACAATATAATACATTTATTAGATATTTTCACTCCTACCAGTAAATTAGTGCTGAAAAATATTGAATAATTAGTAGATGTGTCATTAAATAGTTCCACAAATGAGCTTGTAATGGATTTATTTAAAAATGTTAATTGCTCTTTTTGCTTGTACTTTGCTTGTAATCTTCATCTGATTTTCCTAAGTAATTTTTATTTCCATGAAGCAAATGACCTTGAGACAAGTCCGCTTCTGATTACTTTAGTTTGTACTTACTGAAAATTCAATGTTTAGGACTTTCACTAGATAATAGAAATCAGATATAGGAGCCATTTTGCCATGGCTTGTTAAATCACCTTAGCAGCAAAAGCAGAAAACCAGCAGTAAAGTTTTAGTGGAGTGTAGTCAGTCTGTAAAGCATCCCGGTATAACTGTAGGCTGGGCCTTTCTGAAAATAAAGCAATTTCTTCAATGCATCATATTTTTATAGGCAAAATCCAAGAATAACGTATAGAAAATGTGTATCTCTACTTCCATTCAGGCAGTCTTATACAAATCAGTCATTCATCCCCAGTTAAATGTTTAATAATGTAGCAAAAAGACTAAAATAGTTCTTTCAGCATTTCTTATTCTTGGTGTAGCTGTCATTTTCCCTTGTGCTTTAAGATCAGATTTTACAAACAAGAATAAGCATTTAAAAATGTCTTCATCAGCAGCATGTCTGATCTATTCACACAATCTACTTTACAGATAATTGGTACTAAACATTTGGTTCTAAAATTGTGTTCAGTGAACACCGCATTTCTGAATAGTTTGTATACACATGACTCACATTTTTTTACATTGGTCAGCTCGAAAACAATTTGTATTTACATCAAATAGCTTTATAAAAAGAAATGAACAGGGGCCGTACTGTAAACAGTTTAAGGGAAATTAAAGGGTAGTGCGGCCCTTGTGCAATCAAGTGAAAATGGCATATCATTCATAACCATGGAGCTTGAATTTGCATAAGTACAACCAACTACATGTAGCATTTGTGCTGGGTACTACATGAATTTAGGTTGTCACTGTATGGATTTCAGCGGTCCTGGATGGGAAGGGTAGTTGTAAATGGGGTAAAATATCAGTCTAAGATTTTACTGGCACCTGGCCAGTCTACAATATTCCTATTGAGGCAATCGCTCAATCTGCTTTTCAGCCTGTCAGAAAGAAAGTTCCACAGCTCTGCAGGCTCTAGCATTGCAGCTATAGATCATGGGCACAAAAGGATACACCACGATGCGTACTTTACCCACCAAGATGTGCGTACAGTACGCAATTCTTTCTCCTTAACAATTTAGCAATTACTGCAACTCCCCAATCCACAGGCCTAGAACTCATTCTGGACTCTCTCATTCAAATTTTCACTCATTTTCACTTTCTTGCTACCTTCCAAAGCTCCACTTCTCCCAAACCCGTCCCTTCCTTTCACCTGACACCACTGGAAGTGCATGCCCCAATTATATCACGACTTGACTACTGCAACACCTTCCTTTATAGTTTATCAAAAGACTGTAACCCCTCTATTCTATTCTGAACTCTTCTGTTCATCTTCTTAAGTTTGTCTAAAGTGTTTATTTTTCACTAACTTTCATTGTCTATGGTTTTGCTCAATCTATGTTTGGCTGCTATTGTTTCATGGTTGTCAAAATTTGTGCCACTGGGCAAACCCAGTCTGTGTGTCTTCTGCACTGTCTGTGGAAATGTCTGGAACTTCGGGCACCAATTGCATTTCCTTTGGCTCTTCTATCCGATGTAGTATGCTGAGATTGTGTAGCACACAGCAAGCCAGGCTAATCTTTGACACCTTCTCTTGGCTGTATAGCAACTCCCTTCCATGGCGAGCCAAATATAGGAAGCGTGCTTTGGTTCGTTTCACAATGCATCTGGTTTTTGCGTTGCAGTGCACATCAGCCACTCCCTGCAGGTTGTGTACTGGGGTCTTCAGCTAGGTCCTTTGACCATATTCCTTATCACCTAAATAGAAGCATACATGTTAATGTTTCACTGTATGCAGCCGCATCTCATGATCGCAAACAACCACACAGTCATAGAATGGAAGCTTTTACAGTTGCAGAAGTGTAGTTCTCAGACTCGAATGGGATATGGGTCCCGTCAATGCACCATAGCACACTGGGGATCCCTGCCATGCAGTAAAGTGCAAGTCTCATGTGTTGCACCTCTTCCTCATCAGCCGGAAATTTGATGTAGGTGGTTATTAGGTCACATATGGCCAGGATGACCTTATAAAAGATGTGGCACATGGTGGGCTGCTTAATAGAGCCACAGTGGCCTGAAATGTGCCCCTTGCAAGGATGTTTAATGAGGCACAAAGACACACTATGCCTGGTACGGCCTTGCTGTGCCCAGTATAAGGGTCAATTCTGTGGTGAATTTTCTGGTACAGTGACAGAAGTGCGGCTCAGCTGAGGCAGAATCACATGTAGATTTTCTTGTCACTTAAATCCACCACAGACAGCCTGGTGGTGAACACTCAGTTGCACCCCTGTGGTTTCTTCCACCTCTTTTTCTTCCTCTGTGGCAGCAACACAACCACAATACCAAACACACACATGCACCAAGCACAGCAATATAAAAACTGAACTCACACCTACTATTACACATATAAGTGCAAGTCAGTGCAGCTCACCAAAAAAACAGATGCATTATGGAACTAACTATTAGCCTGCTGAAAGCACGATTCTTAAATTTGGCCAGGTCTAGAGGAGAGAAGCTAGACAGCCCAGACAAGAAGACAAATACAATCCTGGCTTGCTGTGTGCTCCTCAATCTTAGCTTACTACACCGAACGTCAGAGGAAACGCAACTGATGTTATAAATCCCAGACCTGCTAACAGACAGTGAAACCAACAGACAGACTGTCTTTGACAGCAAGTTTAGTGTGGTCTTACACAGTGTATGCCTACTCCAAAGTCAAACACACAGACTATTGGTAGTGTTTGCTGTGGTGTCCTGTGTCTGATTAGTAGTGCTAATCCATAAATGTTAAACAAGGTCTGGCCAAGCTTGCTGCACTTTCACACAGGGAGGTGTCAGCCTGCTATTTACTTGTGTTGAGGAGGAAGCCTGTCAGGATGCCACAGGCTAGACAACAAGGTGGTCCCCAGGGTGGTCCCCACAGGCTAGACAAGCAAGGTTGTCCCCTTTGTCCCACTGGGGACAAAGGGGACAAACTTTACAGTACGTTTAGGCTGCATTTTAGTTGCTGTTGCCCAAATTACACATTGTTAAGCCAAAGAAGCCATTTTAATCAATTTTAATAACACCCACAAAAAATACATTTTGTGACATCTAGGTCCTGCATTTCAATTATTGACAAGTCACAATGCAAGTTCAGTACAAATAAACGCGTGTATTATTAATTATAGGCATTAAAGACTTCAATCCATTTCTGACCATTGTGCTCAATGGGATCTTGACCTACAGCGGCAGATTACAACTGGCTGCTGCAACCAGAGCACCCAGTGCTGCATCATTTTCGGAGCTAGATAAAAATAAGAGGCTAGCTGGTGGCCCCATTGGCGCTGCCATTTTTTAATTTATGAAATAGAACGCTGAGTGCCGCACCAAAAAACCAGGGCTCCCATTCTGATTGTAAACGGGCATTTCTTTATGTAACCATTCTGCCAACCATCCTCCATCTTCCTTGTGTAATTCATTGGAAATACTATACCCTTTTAGAGCACTTTTGCAGGTGGATGGAAAATACATATTGCTCACATTAATAAAGGTTTAACACAATAGCATTTTATAATGTATCTGAAAATGCAAATTCCTTCAGCTATCTTTTTGGTATCAGTAATTGTGAAAGAAGAGAAAAGCCTGTGTTCTCTTAATGCATTCAATGCCCAGTTACAAAGAACTGCTTGACAATCAAAGCCTTCTACTAACAATGGAACATTTTTTCAGATGCTTTTAATGTTTTCATATTTTAGTTTTACAAAATAATATGTGCTATGTAGAACAAATTAGAGCTGCTGACAAATGTTGGCTTTTTGTGAAAGTCAATGAGAACCTTAAAAGGACAGTAAGCAACATTGTAGTCCTGCTGACTGCTGCAGTCTCGCTTCAGAGCTTTCTAATATCATATTGAAGCATGAGTCCAGTCTGTTTCTAACTCCCCTGCCTTGCCCCCTAGTGCTGAGGTAGGGGGCTTTGGGCGCAGACATTTTGGAGCGGTTGCACAGAGCAGCATTTAAGTGAATGGGTGAGAGAGAGCATGCACACAGCAGGGGATGCAGCTCTGTAGACCCTCTGTGAACTATTTTTCCATGTGAACCCTATTGAGACAGAAGTTAAGCTGTGTATTCTTTTGTTAGATTAACACTTTACCATCTGCAGCACAAAGTGGCTATTAATTCTTGCTGCCAAATGAGGTCACAGACAACGTTTAACCCTTTTCAAGAAAGAACGTAAATAGTGAGATAAGAACTGTGAATGCAGTAGCTTAAAGCAGAACAAAACTCACCAGTTGCCTCCCTGGAATCTAAAAGATCCCAGGACTGGCATTGGCTTTCCCCTAGGCGGGGGCATCCCCCATGCACCCCTGGACCGAATATAGGTGAGTTTTACTAGGCTAACTGGGGGGTTTCACACATCCCAATTCAGGAAACCCAAACAAAACCCGGGAAAGTCAAATTCACAGGTTTTGATCTGCTTTTAGAACCAAGCCCACTCATGCTTCACTTAACAATGTTATCTTCATGGTGCAAATACGAAATTTAAAAAACTTTAGGGAAAATAAATACAAATTTCAGACATCATATACTTTATACATTGTTAATTGTGGGCAGAGCCATTATTTACCTTACATCACTCCCATGCTACTATTTCCTCCCCATAGAGCAGCTGTTGAAGTCTTCCTGTATGGATGTCCTTGTGGGGATGGTGGTTGATTAAGCATATATGAGGTGTTTTACATAAATGCAAAGCAGTGTTTAACCCTTTAAGTGCCAGCCTACCTAGATTTTTTGTTACACTCTGTTGCCAGACTACTTTTCACTTTTTTGCGCTACACATGTTCAACCTTAATTTTTGAAGGTATTTCCAGGGGTTTTCCAGGAAAATTATATATTGACTGGGCTTCAACATGAAATGTCTTGTTTGGCCTTTTTTTGTGTATTCTCAATACTCTTGGGTGAAATATGTGCAAAAAAATAAAAAAAAATCTATTTTTTACAATTTGTAGTATTTTTTTGTAATAAAAAATGTAAGTTTGTTAATAAAATCTTATTGCGTGTGAAAGCCTTATTTCTCCCGGTTACAACGGTACCACATATGTATTGGTAGACACCCTTTCCTGCCCAGGAGACTCCCCCAAACTGAAACAGCAGTTTAGGAGATTTCAGATAGGATACAACTATGCAATATGATTGCATAGTTGTAAGGGGTTAATTAAAAAAAAAAAAATTACACTTACCCAGCATTACCGACCCGGACCAGATATGGGGGCTTGTAGAACAGGGCTCAGGGGCCAGCGTTGGTGGCCCCTGGCCCTGCAGGCTACTAGCCCACATAGCCACTAAGTGGCCCGGACCCTTCTCCCCCCCGGCCGTTGGGGAGGCAGGTAATGGGGGGCTGGGGGTTATAGCAAGTCACCCCGCAGGTGATTGCCAGCCCCAGAGCCTTGTGAACTAATGGACCCCTTACCAGTTCACAAATAGTTAAAAGTAAAAAAAAAACAGACAAAAAATATTTTCTTTTTCTCACTTATACTTACCTCTGATCCAGTGTCCCGAACTGCTGCAGATGACAGTTGTCGGTAGTGATCGGAGCAGGACTGGTGGGAGGCAGGGGATCAGAGCCTCCCTGCCTCCCACCCTCCCTGCTCCAATCGCTACTGACAAGTGACAGATCGGAGCCGGGTGCTGGTATATGAGGAGTGGGATGAGGTCATCCCGCTCCTCCGACAAGTGGGCGGGGCTAGGGCAGGGCCAGCGCCGCCCAAAGAGGATGGTGAGGGCCCGTTGCTGGGTCCTCACCCGAAGCGTGGTAAGTCCGGGGGGGGGGGGATCGGAGCCCACCTGGTGAAGAAAAGACATCGGAGGAGCGATCGGGCTGTCAGGTGAGTTTGTGTCATTTTTTCTTTTTTTTTTTCTTTCAGATGTCAGTGAGGCGGAACCAGGGGAGGGCTATTCTGGGCCCCCTCCTGAAGATCAGAGGCCCGGGGGCAGAAATAAGAAAGATAGAGAATCGCTGGCACTTTCAAAGTAGGGGTCAGGTAAGTCTGTATCTTTTTTACTTTTTTTTTTATGGGGCTCTAAAGTCAGCTACGTGAGTCTCACGTAGCTGGCACTTAACGGTTGGAGAGGCAGCTACGTGAGACTCACATAGCTGGCACTAGAAGGGTTAAATGTCAACATCGACTTTCACCATAGTCATGTCAGAGAAAAACCTGTTTGATTATTTATTCTAAATCAGTCAAATATAAAAGCAGGTTAACACTTAAGTGGGACTTTGGCAAATTAAGTGGGACTTTGGCAAATTATGGAGTTACTGTTATAAGGTCTTCCAAATGGTATACATACTATTTTATACCAAAAGATGCAATAGTTGCACTTCTAAAACCAATGAAAGGCAGAATTAAAGATGTTACTTCAATGGACTCTAATCTAACTGTAATAATTAGCCAGCAAGCAGCTGTCCTGATGCCTGTCTCATATGCCTTTTCTCCATTTCCAGTGGCATAGGGTAGAAGCCGTAACAGGGCTGAAACGTTTGCAAGTTTCAAATTTAATTTTTCCAGGACCACAAAACCTAGAGCCACTCTGCCCCTTGGAGGTCTCAGTTTGAGCAAGAACAGCAAGTTACAGTGGACTGACCACACAGAGCATGCTCGAGACTCCCAAATCTGCACCATGACATGTCTTTGCCTCCTAAGCCATGCCCCACAAATTGAAGCAAAGAAATCAGTTTTGCCTAGAATTCATAAGGTATTTACATACAATCTGGGCTTTTCAAGTGTTTTGAAATTGCTGTTTTTATACTTTTCCCAAAGAGAAAGTTAGTGAATGGCTGGACAGGAACTTTCAGTATAAATTTGCAGTGCCCAAGCAGAGTATTGCTAGGGCCTGGGACCACCTAGCTTTAGTTTCCAAAAATGTAAAAAAGGGTCAATAAAATGTGTTTTGAAAAGACTGCAATCAAGCTCAATAAGACGAGTCTGTGCCTCCTGGATAGATAATTACCTTCCACAGACAATTGACTACGAATTGCTGCTATTTAGAGGAATGTTATATTTTTTCTTCTTTATTTCCTCTCTTTATCTTTCACCATATTTTTCAGTGATCTCCTCCTATATCTTTTTTTAAATCTTAATCAAGGTAATTTGCTTGTGAGTGTGATGCTTTGCCTATGTATAAAGCATCTACAAAACACCAAGATAGCTCTTTGGAATATTCAATGTAATTATTAGCAAGCATTACAATGTATACAACTTTCTGCTGCACATTGACATTTATTAACTGGGTAATGCTTAAAGCCCGATTGTTGTCCCATTGTCTCGGGCTACACATTGCACTGTCCCAAACTTCAATTCATTTTCAAAAAGACCCTGTAGTTCCTATGTTATCTTTAAAAGTATTAGAGCATTGCATATTTATAGAAAAAATGAAGAGAAGCAATGGGTGTGGCAACAGTGACGTGATGTAAGCACACTGTGTGTGTTACATATATCATAGTAAAAAAAAAATTTGCATTTTTGGGCCAGCGTTATTACTGCGTTATTACTGCCAGCATATAGTGTGACCAGAGAGGACGGGGTGGGGTTTCATAGCTGCAGAGAGAGACAGTCAATCCAGACATCTGGGGAGGGAGTGGGGGTGTTTCCGTTCTTGGTCCACTGAAGGTTGATTGGAGGACCAAGTCAGCAGGGTGGAGACTGAAAGCTGAATGAGGAAGTGATTTCTTCCATAAGTAAATTGGCAAAGGAGGAAGGGGCTCGCTGTATGGACTCAATTTATGGTAAGCTACTGACTTTTGACTTTAAAACACATGAAAACTTCTAAAAACTTCGTGAAAAATAGAATTTACCCCATTAAAAATAATTAGCCCCATCTTTACCATCTCATAATTTTAGAAAGAAGAATATCCCTATTGTGTGCTGAGTTAAAAAAACACACTCTCATTGGCTCCCTAGACAGCCTCTCCAGAAGTAGCCAAAATAATTTTGATAATCCCCTTAAAGTCAGTTGTCAAATCAAAGAACCCAGTACCATCAAAAACCAACCAGGACTGATTCTA
Organism: Gastrophryne carolinensis; assembly: GCA_027917425.1. Taxonomy (NCBI): domain Eukaryota; kingdom Metazoa; phylum Chordata; class Amphibia; order Anura; family Microhylidae; genus Gastrophryne; species Gastrophryne carolinensis. Next base: position 220,131,375 of record CM051238.1, read on the forward strand.
ATTCTTTAAGTGTAAAAGTTCTTTCTTTCTCATACACTTCATTGCTCCATCACACTTACTGCATAGCTATAGAACATTACATTATTTCCCATTTAATGACTGTTCAAAAGGCCAGATGGTTAGTACAGTAACTGTGCTGCCAGGAATCCCTCCTGAAGGATTTTGCCAAAGCACATCTGCAACATTGCTATGAAGTGCTAGCTGAAATGAGATTATTTTTGTCTTATCCTTAGCAATTTTCATCTATGTCTATCATAATGACGCTTTTAAAGTGTGGTGTAGTAAAGCCACTGAAAACAAAAGCCTTTATATTACAATTTATATTAAAATTCAAACCTTGTTTATACAGTAAGCATAAAAGTTTGTGAAGTATAAAAATATAATTATAAATAATTATTAATACTAGAGTTGCTGGAATATGCCTCTGTTCTGCTCTTACAACATTTGTGGAAAATTTAGAGGTTCAGTTTTACCAAGTTATTGGTCCCCTATATGATGCAAGAGATCATATCATCTATTTTAAGAAAGATCCCCCTTTTACTCCAGTAATTAGGTGTCCCCCTTAATGGCATTATCCAGAAAAAGTAAAAAATTGGTGCTACTCAGCTTTTATCCTGCCACGGGACTCACTAGGATCACAACTTACCGACAGCCTAGAATGAGTGCTCTGCTGACCCTCTATGGTCCAAGATTGTGGCCAGCGGGTCTTAGATGTGGAACTGCATTGAACAGAGTTTTTTTGTGGTCCCTTATCCTTTAAGCCAACTGTATTGTAGTGCTAAACTTTAGTAACATTCTCATTCAGAACAGTCAATATACTGTACTAAAAGTGAAAGTAATGTTCTGCAATGTACATTGAAAATGTTGCAAAAGTTTTATACATAAACCTCCCACTTGTAATTCCTATTACACAAGTTCCCAGTCCCTTTTACCATAAACCTTCCCTCTAAGGGTTACTGGTTTAACCCCCCCTCCCCCCCACTGAATTTCATGGAGTCTTGTCAGACCCTGAAGTTTTATTCCCGAGAGATCCCTGTCATGTCTTTAGATCTTAAGGTTTAGGGTTTGATGGGACTCCAAGCAACCCTTAGAGGTGAGGTTTATAGTAAAGGGGACTGGGGAATGATTGCCAGGGCTCCTACCAATAAATAGATATAGTAGCTATTGCAGTCATTTGTTGACAAGGTAGGGATCACTTTGCATCCCACTGTTTTTTTAACCAGAAGGGTGAACTGTTGGTGTTTAAGACCTCATTTGTGTAGTGGCTCTGAAATGCTGAGAATATACATGGCTGCTTGAGGGGCCCCAGATCATCCGCGGGAGCAATCAAGGACATGACCAGGAAGACAGTGATTGTCTGAGTGGAGGTGGCAATGTGTGTGGTCCAGGTCAGGGGTCACAGGCACTGAAGCAAAGTCCAGAGGTAAAGCAAATTGGGCAGGTGGTATTAGGTAGAGGTGCAGTAGTGAATCGTGTCATACACAAAAAGAGCAGTCCAAGGGTTTATCCAAAAGGGATGGTTGGTAGGCTAGAGTTTAAACCAGGAATCCAAAACGAAATCCAAAGATTTAATGCAAGAGGCATAAACAAGAAGAATGCTGAGGTTAAATCAGCAAATCCAAAGGCAAGCCAGTATCATAGATACAAAAGTGGCACAGTCAAAACTGGAGACAATCTCCTGGCACCATCTCCTGGCACCATAAGGATTTCCTTATAAAGGCCTAGGTATGCCTTGATTGGACGTTAACATCAGCTGACAAGGTAGATGCATCAGCTGACAAGGCAGATCCATCAGCTGACAAGGAAGTTGGAAACTGACATCAGCTGACAGGTGCATCTGTTTCTCAAAGGAGGTGTAATATTAAATATCTAATAAGGAGGAGTCACTTACACACCCAAACTCAATAAAACTTCTGCCAAGCATGGAGATTTCTTCTCCTGGTAGGAATAACATACAAGATTGGCAGGTTTAAGTGTCTCAGGGGTGACAGAACCTGTTTTACTTTTCCTTCCAGTACCAGAAATAAGTAAGCTTGGCTGGATATTTATTGATGGCAGGTGTATAAGTGACCCCCCTGCCTTCCAAAATATGTATATAGATTTTTATCATTGGCCATTTTTTCGTGATAGTGCTCGTAATTTTGTGATTTAACTATTACCTGACTGAGTACTGATTATACATGTGCAGAAGCAGCAATCACACATGCTGATCACACCTGCACAGAACCAGCTGGATGCGCAGGATCATGACAAATAGATTAAAGCTACTTTTATGAGTTTGAAGAGTCCATGCAGTAGCATGTGTACAGTGAGGTCTTGGAGTCATAATGGGCTCTAATGTTAAGGGAGAGTGGGGATGAGACATGGTTTTCTACCCTCACTACTTGTAGTCAGTCTGTCAGGAAATTGGAGATCCACTGGCACAAGATTGGGCTAAATTCAACAAATAGTATTTTAACATAATTTCCCCTCCTTCTATCGAGGTGTGATAATAATTTATTCAGTTGGAACTGTAGATAATGGTGTCATCTATTGCTCTTTTGGGATGGTATGTGGGTTTGTGAGAAGTTTCAACTGCCAAGAATCGAGGAGGTGATGAAGTCTTGGTGAAAGGTAAAATAGAAGACTCCCTAGGTATAAAATGCTAATACATTTAAAAAGGTATAAGTTAGAACATTTACATAGATTATCTCTAAGTGCACGGGCACTTCTCTGGACGGAAGTATGATTCTCTCTCTTAAATTTCTGTGCATCCTTCAACAGCACCCTTGCTTAGCAGATGTCTCATGGTTAGCGTTGATAGACTCCCAGGTTGGGCTTTACTTTATATTATCTCCATGTGTATTCTATAGAATCTTCCTTGACTCCTTTAAATGAAATTCCCCTATTCCTTAAACTATAACAACACACATTTTTAACCAAATGGGTGTTGCTCTGGGTGCAGCTCGGCATCCCAATTGCGGATGTCCCCCTGTGCATTAATGCCCACAAACATGAGAAATCTTACCTTTCATCTCATCTTCCCTGAAAAATTTAGTGCTTTGATTGGCTGCCGTAGTCACGTGGATGCCCCCCGAGTTCTCCCAATCATATGAAGAGAAAGGATTTCTCCCTTTGCAGGTGTAAATGCATAGGGGGGCATCTGGATGTCTACCTGCACCTGAAACAACACCCATTTTGTGAAAATGGTTAATGTTTCCACTTAAGAGTACTCCTCAGAAACAAAACACGGCCATATGGGCCCACATAGCATAAAACCATTTAATATTTGAGCACATACATTTAAAATCATACTCATGAGGTGCATGCATGAGCCTGAACATGGTGGTTGCATGATTCAGGAGCTTTGCACACTGCGGGCATTAAAGCATTATACTGTGACATGAGAAAAATGAGTAACGCCTTGCACAGCAGCATAAGGACATTTAGCCTTCTTTTCTGATGTGATCTAAGTGCCCATGTCAAAAATAAAAAGTAATGTTAAGAGATAATCTGATCCAAAGTTTTGCTGATCCTGCTCCATTAACAGTACAAAAGAAAAGAGAAATGCAACTGGTCTTGACTAAGTTGATTCAGAAGAACATCAAATACAGATGGTCTTTCCCCCTTTGTTTGAACTTTACTTTGAAAGGCAATAATTACTCCTTTGCAACTTTTTCTGAGGGAGAAGATTTACTCCTTCATCTTGGCAGAATATCATATAGCCTGGGGGAATATCTAGAAGTGAGGCTAAACTTTGAAATCGTTCTTCATGAAGGAAGAATGCATTTCATTTTATTTTTTCAACATTTATTTTCAACATCTAGGTTGGTGTCCTTTAACACATTAATCCTAATAGGAGGATTATAAGGAGAAGAGAATAAATACTCATAGTAAAACGGGGAGGCCGATTCATCAATAGCGCCAGGTAGCGACAGATGAGCGACTGTAGCGTGATTTTTTCAGCGCCAGCCAGTATTCGCTGTGCTTGGCCGGCATTAGCTTGATGACAGCGACTCAGTCGGTGTGCGGTAATGTTGAATACGGGCTGGGGGGTCGCTGTTTCACAGGTCCAGCGTTGTATATGAGCGCCTGACAACGAATGGCCAGAGCGAACGGCTAGCTTCATATTCATCAAAAAATCACGCTCCGAATGTGCTGTCGCTGTCCATTCGTTGTTTAAACCCCAGAGCGCTGGCGGCGATCTGTAACCCCTAAACAACCATATTTTTTGAGTGTAACATTATACATGTTTTTAGAATCATTTTGTTATATGAATACATTAATCTCAGACCTGTTAGATCAATTCTGCACATATTTTTTTTTTTTTTTACTTAAAAATAAATCCTAACATTGCAGAAGTGTTCTCCGATTTTTTGACATTAAAAAAAAAAAAAAAAAAATTATTAGCAATTAATCATGAATTATTATAGATTGCTCCATTGAAATGCATTGGACATCGCCAGGGAGCGACAGCTCATACCTGGCGCTGTGAGGGAATTTGCAGCGGCGCTGTTCAGTCCAGGCGGCTTCATGATGAATGCCGCGCTAGCCGTTGCTCTCGCCGGCGCTAGCCTCATTTTGCTTGATAAATGCGTCATTGTGACCGCCGGCGGGCGTACTTGAGTCGGTAGTCGCCGTTAGCTGCTGCTACCTGGCACTCGTCGGACACTACCTGGCGCTGTCGCTTGATGAATAAGGGCCTAAGTTACCTTTTTGAATACTTTGGTATTGTAAATGTTATTATAGGTACTTATGTAAACCAGAAGGGTGAGCTATTGCTGATTAATGGCTAGCTTGGCTCAGAGTTATTTCTTATTACATTCCGGGTTTTAATTCACCCATTAAAATAAATAAAGCATTCCGTTATTACAGCTCTCTTGGAGCTGACATAGTCATGCTACATGATACCCATTTTACAGATTCTTCTTAAACAAAATGTTTAAATCATAGATTTAGAACCTTTTTCATGGCTGGTGTAAAGAAGAGAGGGGTGGCTATTTGTATAGCCAACAGAATTCCATTTATACACATGGACACAATTGAAGATTTTGACGGTAGACTCTTGTTGCTTACGGGAAAGTTTGGAGACTTGCCAGCCTCTTTTGTCTCTTATTACGCTCTTAGTAGAGGTCAGATCTTATTTTCTAAACAGCATTTTGAGGACGTTATAAGTAAGGCAGAAGGCCAATTAATTTTAGGACGAGATTCTTGATGCAGTAAGAGACAAAACATATAAATGTTTGGCCACACAGCATCCCTTATCTAAAGCCAGTATTACATTTGCTAAGCTCATACACTCTCAGGATCATTTAGATACTTGTCATTCGATGAACGCTAACTCTAAAGACTACACCTTCTCTCAGGCTCACCATACTTTTTCTAGGCTTGACCATAATTTTATATGATCTAGATTAACTCCCAATGTATTGTCTTGTTCTATAAAGGAAGCTGATCTTTCCCTGGTGGTTGTGAACATTAATGATATAGTACTTGAGCCATGCTCTTTAAGATAGAGGCTAAATTAATCCTTATTTATTGATCCTGAATAGTTACTTAGCTGAGAAAAGAATTAGATATTTTCTTTGATCAAAGCAAGGCTTCTGATACCTCTCCTTCATTAAACTGGGTAGCCCATAAGGCATGTATCAGAGGGGTTCTGGTCAAATTAAGACGCAGAAAGAAAAGGAAAAAATTCTGAAGTGCTTTAAAAAAAGGAAGCATTATTAAATAAACTATGTAACAATTATAAATCAAATCCACAAATCCACACAAAGATCTTTTACATAAAATTAACCATACTAGACTGGAGTTAAACCTGATTCTGACTACCAAGACTGAAAAAACTTTAAGATGGAATAAACATGTTTTATCACCAAGGAAATAACATATGGTCATTTTTGGCAAGGAGATTAACCCCCAGAAAGCAAATCACATCCTTTCCTAAACTAAGCTTATCCTCATGGAATTATACTAGTAATCCAATAAGAATCTTAGATGAATTTTTCAAATTTTATAACAATATATTTGCTGCTCCTACTCCTTTTGATAAATCTAAAGCAGATTATTTTTTCGAGATATCCCAGTTCCTCAAGTATCAGAGGTTCAGAGGTATATTTTAGAAAGAGCTAAAGAGGTAGAGGAGATCAAGATGGCAAAAAAGCAGTTGAAGGTCTCTAAGGCTCCCGGACCTGATGGTTTCAATAACATTTATTATAAAACATGGTTTTATAATATAATGGTTTAATAGCTTGAGGTATGATGTGGTGAGATTATGAGATTTAAATAGAGTACACATTAGTGTCCTACCAAAGCCAGGAAAATATCTAGGTGATTGTAATAATTATAGACCCATTTAAATACTGACTTGAAGTGTCTTACTAAAATATTGGCATTAAGGTTAAACTCCTTTTTGGTTCAGTATATTCATCTTGATCAGGTGGGTTTTTATCCCAGGAATATCAGACCAGAAGAGTAAATGATCCAGAATCAGGATGCCCCGCTGTGTGAAACCCCTCAGGTCGCCCGGAAATTCACACTCTTTCCCGGTCCAAGGGAGCATGCATGAGCTGTCCTTTTAGCAGGGCATGTGCCCTGTTAGAGGGTAGTGGGGGTGTGGCTGCCAGCGCGCTTGCTGATTGGATGACAGGGCAGCGCATGTGCCATAGGAGCAGGGAAGGGTGAGTGAGATCGGGCGACCTCGGGGGTTTCACACAGCAGGGAATAGATCAAAACCCATTGGTTGCCTTATTAAATAAATCCATTGTGGGGATTTCCCAATTTCCCAATACATTTATTTTCTATGCTTGTTTGGCATCTAAATTGATCATTGCTAAGTCATGGAAATCTCATACTTTGAAACTTCAAATGTTTATTTATAAATTAAATTGGATGATGGTCAAAGAGAAGCATTTTACTTAATAAAGAGTCTAGATATATTTTGTTTTGTTTTAGGATGAATACTATGCTAATCTATTGAACAAATATTAATAATGTATTTAGGTGATTATTAGTCAGAAATGCTTATATTTCCAATTTTTACTGTTCCCTTTTCTGCAATTCATACAATGCATATTCTTATGTTATATTGAGAATTCTGTTTTGCTTTATTGAATACTCAATAAAATTATTGAAATATAAAGTTATACTCACAAACTAGGAGGCTGATTCACTACTAACGCCAAGTATTGCCAGATGAGTGTCTGTATAGCGGTGCTTAAAGCGACCACTAGTAGATGCTGTAAGCGGGTATCGGGTGCTGTAACAGAGCGTCTCGGTCTCTCTAGTAACCTGTTTGACATTGATGAATGTGATGTGTGTTGGGTGCTGTAACAACAGTACAGCGCTGCAGTTAGCGAGAGGTAGCGCCAGCTCAGTACGGCCGGCACTTGGCAATCCACACCATATTTAACAAAATACTAGACACACAGAGCGTCGGCACTCTAAAGCTGGCCGCTGTAGTATAGAGCGCCAGACGCTGTGTGATTAAAGTCTGTTTTTAAACACATATACACCAATAACAAAGCGAAAACACATGGAATGACATTGGTTAAGCACTGGGACAATAACACTTTAGTGCCAGACCTGTAAATACAATTCTGCATAAAAATGTAAAAAGTCCCAAAAATGTCTTTCTTTGCAGCCAGGAGAGGTCACACAATGATTTGAGCAAAAAAAAAAAAAAAAATTAAAATCGCCAAACACGCATATATACATAATACATAAGTAATGAGGCCCCATTAAAATGTATGGGAGAACGCTACAGAGCGACAGGTACTACATGGCGCTCCTGAGCCTAGAGCACCGTCGCTATACACTGAGCTGCCTGGATTAATACATGTGACGCTTCATGGCGCTGTTAGAGGCGCTCACCAGATTCGCTTTCTTAAATGTGGTTTTGTGTACAGCGCCCGACGTTCACCAGACGCTGCTTGCACTACCACTGAGGCACTACCGGGCACTATCCCTTCTTAAATAACCCATAGCCAATTTTAAGCATATGGTTTAATCATAATTTCTCGATATACATTAGAGATGGGTGTCCTGTACTCCAACACTCCCGCAGAAGCCAAGGTGGCCTGTGTTAATGCTTAATTGCTCCATTCTGCCTCAAGCTCTCGTGAGAGTACAGGGGTCTATGACCTTCTCTATCCTATTTATCGTGTATGCGATGTTGCTTCCTCCACACATTTCATCAAACATGATTTCTACTTTTCATAAGCTTTGTCCAAGGTGTACAAGGAAAGATTTTTGATTTGGAGTGAAAACAGCATGTTTTTGTGTAATTAGAAATTAGTTTTTGTGTAATTAGAAATTGAAAATGAATTATACTTTTTATTCCCAAAAAATCACACATATTGCACCTGGTGCTGAATTAATACGAATATGAATACTTTATTGACCGCCAAGTAAGTACAGGATACATACAAGGAATGCTTTTTGGAAGGGAGGTACCCCTTTAGAGCTATAAACATTAAATATAAAATTAAACATTTTTACATATTATACATTTCAACATTTTAACATATATACATATGATGTTGTTGGTAACTCAGTGACATGGTAGAGACAGGAAGTTTGTGGCAGGTTAATCAGAGGTGGTTATTTAGCACCTTACCGGCTAGAGGAAAAAAGCTATTTTTGTACCTGGAGGTTCTGGTCGAGAGAGCCAGGTACCTCCGGCCAGAGGGCAAGAGTTTGAAAAAAGAATGACCTGGGTGTGTTGGGTCCTCAGCTATTTTTTTGCCCTTGAGCAGATCCTTTCCGTTAATTGTTTCTCCAGGGATGGTAAGGGGCATCCAATGATCTGCTCAGCAGTCCTAGTAATCTTCAAGTAGTGATTCAGCACTAGGTAAAAAAGTGCACTACTTTTTGGGGAGTGAAAAGTGGCATTCATTTTCTACCTAGGGATCAGTAAGCCTCTACTTTGTTTTTGCACCTGGTGCTAAATCAACCCCATTGTAGCATTAGTTTCTCAGATTGCCCAAAAAGACATTACCTGATGAGATGAAAAGATCTACATCCATCAGAGGACATGTAGACACGATCCAAAGTCCTTATACCACTAGACAAATAAAAACTCCTTAGTCCAATATATATTAGGGTGCAACATCTTGTGGAGGCTATTCCCTGGAAAACGACCCTAAGTACTTATCCTATCTTATAAAATATCTGCTCCACTAACTATCTTTTCTATATTTTCTATGGCTTTGTTGGTCTATCTAACAATTACTGTGTACTATTTTCTGTTCTTTCCTTCTCCATATTGCCCCCCCCCCCCATATTTATTAATTAGGTGGCAATATAGACCTATTTTTTGTCAATTCATACCTACCTCCCAGAGCTTCTCGATGGGTATGCCTATATTTTCTGTCCTGATGTACTTTCATCCTCACCCACCCAGCATAGGGACACTAATACATAGGATTGCAATGTAAAACCTCATGTTGGTGTTTTTTTTTATAGTATTCTGCATCACTTGAGGTGCCGAGTGATGTCAGGCCATGAGTGGGTGGGATTTTGGAATATATATGCATATTGTGACTTTTTTGGAATGGAATGCACAGTAATCAAAAGGTTTGGAGTGCTGGCTTATCTTTCTTGTTTTCAGGACAGATGTTTCCATCTGTAGATATGCAGTATTTATAATAGCCATGGAAAGTCTTAAATTTGTGCAAACTTTTGGGTTGGCATTGTAATATTTGCCTAAACAGCCATCAAATTAAACACCCAAATATTTGATATGCTTTTGCTGTAATAAAGAAAACAAAAAAAAAGAATGTTAGATTCTTACCTGCCCTCATGCTGCCTTAATACCACATAGTCCTGAGTTGATGGTTATTTCAATGCTCTGATAGCCGACACACAGTGGCTGTAGAATGCAGGAAAGTACCACTGCTGTGCTGTCTTTTACTGCTACTAAACAAAAGAAAGCAAGCTCCTCCAGTGATTGGATGATGCAGGGCCGAATCATCAGCAGAAGTCATGCAGCAGTGGTCCTGCTTCCTGCTGCCAGTCCAGATGTGCTCATCAGCTACTGGAGCTGATAGCGCTGAAACAGCCATGCTGCAGGACCCAGAGCTATAGTACGGTGAGGGCAGGTAGGTAGCAATATAAAAAAATTAAAGTCCCTGTCTAGGCAAGCACTAACTTTATCCCCCTTAGGAACAGTAAATAATAACCCATTCCAAAGCACCTGAAAATCTCTGATTGTTTTTAAATACTTCATGTACTCTTGGTAAAACTGATTTCTTTACTTCAGTTTCTGTGTTTGGGGTTGCGCAGAGAAGGACATGTCATGGTACAGCTTTTTGAGTCTTGGGCATACTCTGCTGTGGTCAGAGACAGCTGTCGTATCACCGTGGCTTGTCATGCTTGCTCTCACTGAGAGCACCAAGGGACAAGGTGGCTGTAGGACAACTTTTTTGTGTGGTCCTTGAGGAATAAAATTGAAAAAAGGGCAAACTTTGTTGCCTTTCTGCAGCTTCTACCTTGCGCTGCAGGAAATGCAGGAGAGGCACATCGTGGCACATGGTGAGCTAATTGCTGGCTAATTTTTCCATTGGGTTTGGTCCCATTAAGCAACAAATGTATTCATAATATTACTCATTTATCAATGGCTTTAATGAGATTAGAAGGACAAATCTCAGTCTAGCACACTTTGGTATATGGCTGAAAGTCCCATTCCCCAGCACTAATAGCCCCAGGAACCATGTGTATATTTATATGACTATTTCACCTCATTCTAATACACAATATACTGTAGTTAAAGCTTTCTAGTGTATGATGCTTGGGGATGTGTTAACCAAGGACTACTCTTATTTATTCATTTACTGTGAATAAGGTATTGGTATCTCAAGTCTTTAGCTGTAGTCATTATGCACACAAGATCAATGGCCCTAATTTATGCATTCATAGGCACTTTTCAGGCAGAGATATTTGCATAAACCTGCCTAAATTAAGCATTAGAATGCTGAAACCATTTCTTACAGAACATTGCAGAAACAACCATGCATGGACGTACCTTTCTATAAAAATAGCAGATGACACCATTACGTTAAGTAAGCATTAGATTTTTATGAAGTACTTGTTTTTACATGAGAATATTTTGTTCAAAAGGAAAGATGACAGGCTTTTCTCGTTTTAAGATTTCAATGACTTGATCAAAAGCAAAGTCCTAAATGTTATGTCTCAGATGTTGCTTTAATGACAGCACAAACTCAATATCACAGCAGCTGTTTTACCCAATTCTGGTGGTTTCACTGTAGTTCTGAATAGCTAACCTTGCTAGACACAACATATTTGTATGCACTATTAATTTAAAAATATTTAACCATCAGGCTACAATTTATGCATTTCCCTGCCTCCCATCCTCCTTTGAAAAATTGATATCAGAAAATTATTTCAGTTTCATTTACCGGCATATGCAATATTGCAATTACATATTTCAAGAATATGTAAATCTTTAGGAGACAGGATTCCACTTGATTTTTAATATCGAATGGGACGTTTACTGCTGAACCGACCTGGCAGGGGATTGCTTTCAAAGCTCTGTGTTTTTTCCCCTTACTATCTGTGGAATATTAGCTCTAAAAGAGCATTTTTTCTCATCCATGCAGTTGCTATATTATTATCCAATATCACATCACAAAAGAAATGAAACAATACTTCACTGAAATTAGTAAGGACAGAGTGAGCTAAATGAACATTAAAATGTTCTGTTGTGCCCTATTATTGTCTAAAAGACAAGAAACAGATATAGTTTCATAAAATGCATACCAATATATTTTTTCACAGGCCACTTAGAGGCTTAGAACTTTTACGTTTCATAAAATGTCATTACTGTACTTATAGAACTATGCCTATATATATTATGGCAGGTCTGCCACATTGTGTAAAAATGCCTTGTTTGAGCATTTCTGGATCGGAAACTACTGGGTTAGGCTCCAAACTGACTCCAGGAAAGAGTGTCATAATTGTTGTTACTGAGCCTCAGAAGGGTGCTGATGAGCCACAGCTGAGGGCTGCTACTGGACTTGCTGAGGTGTATGTGGCACCTTCAGCCGTGTGCTGGAGTGCACTGCCGTGTGCTGGAGTTGTTTGTGGGAAATGAGAATGTGAAAACATTGTATATAATTGGACAAAACACTCACACAAGACCATCAAGGTCATTCAAATCAGAACACATAAGTCTAAAGTGTATCAAATAGGAAATTATTTTATTTTTATTTTTTTAACATACAAAAAAGGCCAACATGGCCAAATTAAAAATTAAAGGGCTGCACAGCAGCTACATTATTGTTTGCCCCCACCCAACATCTTCTCATGCAGGACGTGACTCGAGCACATGTTGCCAGATTCTGTGATTCTCCCGTATGCAAGTTGTTGAGAAAAAAAGAAAAAATACTAAATTAAAAACAAAACCACTAACAAAGATCCACATTTAAGGAACCGTTAACTCACAAATTCAACCAACAACATGTCCCTAACAACAAATAGTGTGCTGAGATAACATTTGGAAAACATGGCAAAGTGTCCAGCAAGAAACAGATTCTAAAACAGACACAACAGACAAAATTCATCAAAGTGACAAATACATGTGTCAGCAGTTACACATAACAAGCGTGTTCTTGGCAATGGTCCACACACAATAGTGCACAGGCAAAATATGAAGTCAAGGCCGTGTTAGTTTATTTGGGCAGTGTTGTGTGGACTTCCACATGCATCCTGCTTTAAATGCAACAAGATATTAAAGTGGACCAACACCCAGGATTTTCACTATCCTGGGTGTTGGTCCACTTCCGCGGGGCACCCCGATCGGGGGTTCACAAACGGCCGGCGCATGCCCAGCTAGAGGGATGCACGAGAGGCGGCGGCGGCCAGCGCATGCGCCTTTGGAGCGAGGAACAGGTAGGATTTGGGGGCGTCCTGGGGGGTTTCACACAGTGGGGCCCCGCAGGCAGGGAGCTGATCAGTGGTGGGTGTTGGTCCACTTTAAGATAGACACAATTGATTAGTCAGACTTTGACCATATGTGGTGTCCCTATATGTCCCTACGAGAATGTCATTGCTTGAACCTTTAAACCCTGATATCTCAGCCATTTATGCTTCAAATTACAAATGCAGAACACTTTTGGACAGTGCCAAATGTAGTTCAACATTTTTCTTTCATCCTTAAACTCTGTAGCTAAAGGGGATGCATGTTTGAATCCTACCTTTTCTATCCATTACAGGAACTATGGCATGCCCCCTCCATTCACTGCAATGGAGCAGGCTTGCCAATAGCTGACACACACCCCTCCATTGCATTGAAAGGAAGGGGCATGCCATAGTTCCCACAATGTATGGCTATCCTTCATCCATACAGCAGATGATCAGGCCTGGGAGGTGCAGGACTTGGATCGGGCGATCCAGTAAATATCAGAGCACCTGACTAGTAGCAACTGTCTGGGGGAAGGGGGAACAGTGAGTCTAGCTGTTCATTTGTGGAGATGACTTTAAGTCCACTGACAAACTGATAAACTGTCAGCAATGGTACACATCAGGTCAGTAAAAGCTGTTGAGGAATGAAGACGATTCAGCTAAGCAGATATCCTGTCAGCCAGTTCTTACTCTAACTTCCTGTCTCTGAGGAAGTTAGAGTAAGGACTGGCTGCAGTGTTCAGTAACCAAATATTCTCTTTAAACTGTACTTAGGTATAAAATCAAAAAGACTTTAGGTTTGGCAGAAACCTTTCCCAGAGGACATAAGGACATTTGGAATGCTTTCCTGTGTTAACTTAAGGAGAAAGTCTGAAATTGGGTTTCCTCCATGCATGCCTGGCAAGTCTAATTGGTTTGCAGTGGTAGCACCCATAGAGGGCATGCAGGGAGGCAAGCTGGGCGTCCATTGCTGTGAACAATGCCATATTTTACAGATGCGCTGGAATAAGGAAGGGGTGAGTATTTTAACCTGATTTCTGGCTTTCTCTAACTTAACACAAGGGGACATCCCAAATCAGCTTTCTCTTTAGCTGAACACATCCCAAATCATTTCAATGTTACGCTCCAATTTACGTTTTTTTAATATCCCATTTGATCCCCTAACATGTAACTGTTTTACACTAATAGCCATTTACATCATACACAGGGGTGAACTGGAGCCAAAAAGAAGAACAGGAAGCCCATGAGCTGTTGGTCCCCATCCCCAGGGTTGCTTCTGAGACAATGAGACAACAGCACTGCAGGGACATTGGACAGGGGTGGAAATAGCCACACATATATATATATATATATATATATATATATATATATATATCATTATATATATATATATATATATATATATATACCATATAGATGGTAATGAACCTTCAGTATTGCAGAAGCATATACCATGTCAGGAGTGGATATGGTATAAGACTTGTAGGGGCAGAACATGAGCTGGGGGTACAATTAGGCCAGGTATGGGGGGGGGGGCATTGGGAGGCAGTGACATTGGAAGGGATTTAGAAGAGGACTGTATAACTCTAGGGTAAGCTACCAGCCCAGCTGGTCCAAAAGCAGCGCAGCCCAGGAATTTTCCCTATGCTACCCATGACTAGTTAAATTCAAATGGATACAATTAGACAATAAGTCTAAACAGCCACAGAGACATGTGCTATAAATGATGCCTTATGGGTCCTGGTGTGCTTACTACGGTACATTGTTTCCCAGTATGTATGACAGAACATGCCCCTTTAGGGTACTGTGTTCAAAAGGAATGTCCCTCCTATGCAGTTTTAGCACACTTTTCCACTTTGGGCATTGGGCATAGAAATTACAGTCATCTGTGCACAACATCATTTCACTTCAAACAGTAAAATCTGATCTTAATTTTAAGATCATAATTAGATAAATATGTGATGGCAAAACCAGCAGAACCTGCATTATAGGACAGCTTGAATGTTAAATACAACTTTGATTGTGACTATAGCATTTACCTAGCTGCAAATAAACACAATCTGGCAAGAACAAATAGTTTCCTTCCTTTGCCAAAACAATCCAAAACTGCATTTTCTACACTATTTCTTCCTCTGTGCTTTACAATCACATTTAATTACCTTTTAGCAAGATTTACTTGAAATAACTTTGTATCTTCCAGTCATTAACTAGAGAAAAACACGTGCTGCACAGTTCTAGTGAAAGAGATTTGTGATACTAGCCATTAAGTTCTGCTTTCAGCAAATCAATTTGCAGATCTTTCTACTTTTTTTGAGCCAGAAAGCACAAAATGGTTTAAGGGGTATAATAATTCTTCTATACTATGTATTGGTTTTATAAGAACATTAGCCACATGATCGGCTACACTGAATTTTACAATTTATGTCTCTATATAATCAGTTTCTTTGATTATACTCTCGGTTATGGTTATTTGCACCCTATTAGTTCTTCATCTAAGATAGTAAGCGCTCTACTATTTATATATTGCATACCTTTTTACAGAAAGCCCATATCAAACACATTACACATGGCACAATGTTACCTTGAAAGATGCACCATTTAAAGTAATAGCTTTAAATGAAATGACAAACTAAATACAAAATTGCGTGTAAGATTTGGGATTGCCATGTATGATTGCAATTCATATTAAATTACATCACAAGAAGTTCATTGGAACTAAGTAAATATTAAACATTAAAATCTGCTCGTGTATGGAACAGTCCCACCCCTTGGGTTTTTAATTATGGGTTATGGGTTTTTAATTATGTAACCCTAATCTCCAATGTAAGCTGTAGATCTGCCTCCATTCTGTGCTGTAAAGTGATCACCTCCTCTTTTCTGGCATGTTCTTAACCATGGATGAGTTATCAAGACTCAATTTACCCAGGGCAGCTTCTTGGCAAAATAGGGCCCAGTGCAGGAAGGAAACAAATGCTGCTGCTTTCTAACCCATCTTATGATTCTGCTGCTGTCACATACCAATAAAAGACTCCTGCTTAGCAACAGGAAGTGCACCCCACCCATAACTGAGCAAAGCATGAGTGGAGCATATGGCTGGCACCCCTAACAGTGTCTCTGACCCATCTCTGGAAAACAGAATTACTGGAATAAATGTGACCCCCCTAAATACACAATGGCCTTGGCACCCAAGGCCATCGTCCTGCTTGCCTGCTCCTATAAATGGTCCTGCACTTATTATTTTAGGTCGGAGACAACTTCCATTTCCCCCATCTTTTAGACTCTCCAAATTATATACGGGGAGGCTGATTCAATACTAGCGGCAGGTAGCGACAAATGAGCGTCTGGAGTGCTGCGCTATGAGCGACCGCTATTGTTCGCCCCGATTGGCTGTCAGTCGCTATTGCAGGGCTCCTCAGTCGCTATCTGCCGTTCTTGGGAATCACGCTGACATTGGTGAATGTGATGTTAAAGATCTGCTTTATAGGCGCTGTTGAGTTTTTACACCGTGTTCAATACAGTGCCTGAGCATTTTTTTGCTGTTGCCTAGAAATCAATCTGTTAGAACATTCTGTAGTAAACACATTGAACCATGTATGTTTTGGTAACTTTTATTTATATTAAATTGTATTTTGTTATATTTACATAAATCAAAATCTGGCTTTTGAATCTTCATGGTGCCTAAAAAAGAAACAAAAGTGTAGTTAGTTTTTTTTTTTTTTTATACTTCCCTATTTGTTTTGGTTGTTGCATTTAATTACATACCAAACCCCTTTTTTTTTTTTTTGATTTTTTGTCATTTCCCATATAAGTAGACCCATTTTTTTTTTTTTTTTTGGATTAGGATTTTTGGGACCCTTTTTTTTTTGGGGTGGAACTTGAAGACCAACCACATTTGTTGGTTTTGTTTTTTTGAAGGGCCCTCTAGTACAGTAGGTGTGTTAGAGTTAAGGTGACCTAGCTTACCGAAAAAAAAGAGGTAATCATGCTTTCCCATTGCTCAAATCTCGTCTGGGTGTCCTCAGTACTGTCTGCGGCCATGTTGGGGACTTCTGGCACCAGTGCTGTATCTTCAGGGGGTTCAATTCGGTGACATATGCAAATATTGTGTAGGACACAGCATGCGAGTATTATTTTGGAGACCTTTTGTGGACTGTACAACATCTCTCGTCCTGGGCGTGCCAAACAGAGAAAGCGTGCTTTCAGCAGGCCGATGGTTCTTTCCACAATGCATCTGGTTTTGCGATGTGCTGCATTGTAGCGTCCTTGGGCAGAGGTCTGTGGATTTCTGACCGGAGTCATTAGCCACGTTTTCTACCCATATCCCTTGTCCGCTGTTGAATTGAGAGAGCGAGCAATTAGTAAATTTCAAACAACATAATGTAAAGTTATAGGTTCAGTTATATATTTGGTTCAGTTAATAGTCCACATATTAAACTTGTAAATAGATGTCATGGATTAGTAATTACCCAGTAGCCAGCCAGGTGGCATTTCATTGTTCTCAAACTTCTGGCACAGGACTGATTGCTGGAGCACGTAAGAATCATGGCATGAGCCAGAAGCCAGATCTCATGGCCTGCAGCTTCATGTCATGGTCACATACTACCATGACATTCATGGAATGGAACTGTTTCCGATTCCGGTAATGCAGCTCCGGTGCACGGGGAGGGCGGAAAGGGATATGTGTACCATCCACGCACCCTAGCACATTAGGGATCCCTCCCATGTGGTAGAACGCACGTTTGATTTTTGCAACCTCATCCTCAGGAAATTTTATATAAACAGGGATAAGGTCACAAATAGCCAGGACTACCTGGTAAAATATGCAGCTCATTGTAGCCTGGCTGATCCCGCTGAGGAGGGCAGAGGTTGCCTGGAAATTCCCCCGTGCCACAATATTAAGCATGGCACATAGGCGAACTATGCCAGGGATGGATTGGGTGCGTCTGGTGGATGGATCGATTTTGGTCTTAATCTGATCATATAGGGACTGTAGTGCTGCACGATTCAGATGAAATCTGCTTCTGATCTGCTTGTAACTTAAATCCCAGACAGAGAGGTGGATGGCAAAGGATCGGGGTGCCCTAAGCCTCACAGCACCCTCCTCCCTTGCCTCCTGACCTTCCTGTATGCTGCCACAACAATACATCCATAACCCAAACATCACTCTCTCATCCATCTCACAATCACTGGCTAGAGCTCAGGCACTGCCCCAAAAACCAAAAACAATATCAACACACAGACCAACCACTCCACATACACAATCACAATCCACACACAATCACACAAATGCAGCTCACCACAAAACCAGATGTATAGTGGTTAGAACCATCAGCCTGCTGCAAGTATGCTTTCAAAGTTTGGCACAACCAAGAGGGGAGTTGATGCACAACCCAAAAAAGGTCCCCAAAACAATCCTCACTTGCTGAATTCAACACAATATTTGCATAAGCCACCCAAAAAACTCCCAAAGAAACAGCACTGATACCAGAAAACCTCAACAAAGCCACAGACAGTAAGCAAGAAACACAGCCAAACACTTATTGCAAGCTAGGGCTAAGTAAACCAAAACACCACAGCCTTTGCCACAGTGTATCAATAAAAGAATGCTTAAGAAAAGAGGTATTTATACTTATCCAAAGGACTGGTCCGCTTAGCCGCCTCTTGCGTTTGTTAGCTGTCTCCTGTCTGTAATTAGCTTACCACAGGTGTGTTGTAAACGGCTAGTGCAAGCATAATAGCGTACTTTTGCGTATCTGTTTGCTCGGACATCTTTTGGCCAATGAAAGTTATGTGGCTGCAAATTCAAATAGCCGTTTTTGAAACCACATTTCCAATGTTGTTAAGAGACATGGTTCACATTTCTTCCTAATGTCTGTCTGCCTTGTTAAGTAGGTCATTAATTTGTTCATTGCCTGACACACATGTTTGCCAGAAACCTCAGTCATTGGAGTCAAGATGTAGCTACAAACACCTGGCCAGTATGTGTGAAGCAATTAACTGAGCCTGTTTGTGATTGGTTCTTACACCACATAAAATCTGGCACACTCAAACAGCAGTTGTTGCCATTTTGTAGTCTGCATGCGTGCTGGTGTGTGTTGTTTTGTGGTGTGTGCAGTTACAGGATGGAGCCAAATTCTGGACATCTGCCGGCCACTGCTGGACCGAGTACCAGTGGGGTGGGTGCTGGCCGGAGACCTTCCTTAAGGAAAAGGGCACTGCCGGAAGGTGAAGCACCACCCAAGGGCAAGTGTCCATTTGCCAAGAGGGAGCCAGAATTTGATTTGGCGGATAACAATACTCTTGTGCGTCTGACACTGGCTAAATGGGACTTATTATTTGGTTACCAAAGTCAGTGTTTAGGCAAACAAGAAAGGAGCAAATTGTGGGATGCCATTGGTGAGCAGCTTACTAGCACTGCTCAATACCCATGTAGTGGCACATCCTGCAAGAAACGCTTCTACACTTTGAAAAGGGCCCTTATGCTAAAGATGAAGAATGATCTACTTGTAGACAGTGGGACCAAGCAGGGTCCAAAGAGTAAATACAGGCCATATGAGAAGATGCTGAAGTGCAAGATTCCTCTCAGTCGCCTGCAGGGTGTGGATGCTGGGGATGACACCACAGGTTGGGGTGAAGGTACATTGTTTTAACATTGCAAATTATGGTTGGTTTAATGTATCTTCTTATTTGTTAACCAATTCTTTGCAATACTAACAGTAGGACATGTTAAGTAGCAGATTAAACCTCTGTAATATTTTAACTTCCTGTCTCTTGCTTTATGCATAGTGGCACATGATGACTCACATGATTCGTCTGATGAGGTCACCCGAAATCCTGCCCTTCCCCCACCCTCAAGCTTAACACAGTCTGATATTGAAGGTTTGTTTTTTTTTTGTTGTTTTCTTAACTTTTTTGATTGTTTGTCACACATTAACAATGCATAATTCATTACTTTATCATAGTTGCCCTCAGAATTGCACTAACATCTCCTCATGAGGCTACCTACTCTTTGGATGCCAGTAAGTGCATATGTCAACCTTGATTTTGGCATTGTCATATAAGTGTGCATGGCTTTCAATCATGTTATTTCATTGTAGGCCAAGACCCTGTTGGTGTGTATTGCAAAGCACACTGTATCCTTTCTGTTGTTTGAGTTCCAATGCGTATATTTTGTTAGTTGAAAATTCAAAATCATGTAAATTCTCACTCCAAGCTGGATAGTTAAAGGGGATTGGGCATCAACCGGATCCTACATGATAATGTTGTAATGTTGTCCATGCTAAGTTATTGTGCTTAAATAAGTCATTATTTCTGTAACTTTCTACTTGAGTTGTTACATTTCATCCTCACCCACAACCTCTTCCTCTTCGTCCAACAGCTCTACCACCAGATACAGGGTACTGCGATGGGCACCACTTGTGCGCCCTCTTACGCAAACCTGTATCTGGGAGGGTGGGAGAGGAGGTTGTGGAGTGAGGATGAAACGTCTAAGTACCTGTGCCACGTGGCCACTTGGCACAGGTACATTGACGATATTTTTATCATCTGGACGGGGGCTCTGGATGACCTATCCCTGTTTGTGGCTGATTTAAACAACAATACCATGAATTTGCGATTTACTCATGACTGTAGCTTCACTAAAGTCACTTTCTTGGACCTTACCATCATGATCGACACACAGGGCCAAATCTCTACTGACTTTTACCGCAAAGACACGGCAGCTAACACCATCCTCAGGGCATCAAGTGCCCACCCCAAACATCTCCTGAATAGTATCCCCTACGGGGAATACATTCGGGCTCACCGGAACTGCTCCCATGATGATGACTTTGATAGGGAAGCAGAAAACATACGGATACGGCTAAAGGCAAGGGGATATAAGGCTCATACACTCAGAAAGGCATACAAGAAGGCAAGGGACAGATCTCGCCAGGACCTCCTATATAAGCCAAAAATCAAAAATGAGGAACAGAGGTTAGCTTTAATTCTTACTTTTACTGAACATCATGCCCAGATTAAGGAGATTTTCAATCGCCACTGGCATGTCTTGACCAATGATAACACACTAGCGCCTCTGCTCCCTAAGAAACCCAAATTTATTTTCAGGAGGTCCAGAAATTTGCGCGATAGGCTAGTCCATAGCCACTATACGAATGCCTCTGAGAAAATGTGTTGTACCATTCCTGGCACCTACCAGTGGCAAAATTGTAACCTGTGTAGGTACATATATACAACTAAGACACTAACTGTGGGGACTTTTCCCCAGATACAGTTGAAACATTTTGTTAATATGCCCGTGTCAAAAATACTATATTGGGAAGACCAACAGACAATTGAGGAAAAGGATTTACGAGCATACGTATGATATCCGCACACAGGGAATACTAAGACCCCGATCGGTAGACATTTTTTGAAACATCACCAACGGGAACCAAAAGGTATGAGAGTAGTGGGCTTAGACTGTATCCATCCGAACCCCAGGGGGGGTGATATTGAAAGAATCACCCTCCAGAGAGAAACTAAATGGATAAACCATTTTAGAGCTCATTCCTCGCCAGGCCTCAACGAGTCTATTAGCTTTCTCACGTTTTTGTAATACAGTGAATTGTAGGCGAAGTCTTCCTTTTTCTCCTGAGAAACATATAACCATATGGGTACTCAGAATGTTAACTAGTGTTTTCTTTCCTCTTTTTTGGTGTTCAATCACAGCCAGTGTAATTAACGATGTGTATCTGCAAATATGTGTGGTGCTTCTGTTGCTAGGAGACATCTGCTCTGCAGGGGCAGTTAAAAAATTCTCTTTTCTTTAAAAAATTTGTTCGCCAATTATGGTCTGGGACATAGGTATTGTAATTGTCTTTCCATACATATACCATTTATAGGCAATACATAATCTGATTGAATATTGAAATTGGTCACACCAGGTCAGGATGAGTGGAGACATGTGCTGTGCCTCCCTTCGTGTCTCTGTCTGTACCTTTGGGGGCCTAGCTAGTTTGAGGTCGGGAGTGGTTTTGCGGGTCTAGTACTCTATGTATACATCACGAAGGCATTTAGTTATAGGTTAGCGACATTTTATTTCCCCTTAAAAAATTGTTATTATTATATAATATACTTCTCAATATTATCATTATTCTTTGTCGCTAAAATAACTAAGGGTTTTCAAAGGTTTGCCTCAATTACGGGGTTATTATTGGACCCCTCATATGTCATCACTAGTAGGACCCGCTCATTACCGCAGTTGTAACTCCTTTTTAACGGAGCACAACGCCTGACCTTTACAAGCTGGGTGCCACGTCACTTCTGGGTTATGGCACGCACCTGCGTTCCAGTGTCCGTGACCAGAGCGCAGAGTGCGTGCGCACGCCTGGAAGTGACATCGATGCCAGCGCGCTTTTTAACATCGTTCTCCCAGCCTGCTATGCATAGCGGGGACGGAGACAGAGCCCGCCGCAGTCGTTCAGTGTGCTGTGCCCAGGTCGGCCTTACTGCGGTGCCATTACATCATTGCCTTTCTGCGGCCGCCCCTGATACAGCGCTAGTTTGGGCACCCGTTCCAGCTACCACAAGGTAAGACAATGATATCTTTATGCAATCGGGTACTCCTATATAATGACCACAGTTATGGTTAGAGGCCCCATATAATTGAAGGGGACCCCGCTGTATCGGTCACTTATTCCCTTCTACATATTTGCCATACATAGATGTTTTCTCATCCCCTTGTGGTATGCTGGTTTAGGCCCCCACATAGGCACGCAGGGCTGCCAGCACTGTCCCTGACCATGGGTGTGATCTAACATATGACCCTATTTTATTGTATTGCCTACCGTGGTTACCTTATATGAAAGCCTGTTTTCCTTTTACATGTTTGTTCCCACAGTTGGCTGTTTCAAGCACCTTTATTTCTTGGTGCGCCGCTGAGCTCATTTTACCCTCTTGGGCATCCTAAACAGCACCCCATGCACAGCAATTGTCTCCTATATCCAGGTATGTAGGATTTCTTCCTACAATGAGTAATAAAATACCTTGATTGATGGTATTTAAATGAGCTTCACATAATTAGTCTTAATGTTTACTGATAGCATGATTATCTATTTTGGTAGATGGTGAAATAACCAGCAGTCCCAGCAGACACTGATGAAGCTTAATGAGAAGCGTAACTAGTCTGTACTGCGGGATCTCATCACTAATTCTTTAGGATTGGAGACATTGTGATCCAAAGATCAACTAAATGTTGTGATAAAAAATCCTTTAAACTCACAAAAGTCACCCATTTTATATGTTTGATGAATTATCTCCTCATATTCTTTTTGAATAAAATGCTTCTAAATTTACAATACCTAATCATTTTTGTATAATATTTTGGCGAGGTCCTCCTAGGAGCTCCATTTGGTCCTTTTAAGTTGGGGGATGGTCCTGTGAACCCCAGCTTTCTTTTCCTATTTCATTATTTCTGAAATGCAAACATTAACAATACTATGGTTGTTAATATTGATATCCATTGTGGCTTGTTTTAGACCCAAATACAGGAAGTGCGCGTCCGGAAAGGGTCATTCACCGTGCGGCTGCTAAGGATGAGGGTAAGGCTGATTTTTGTGGGGTTCTAATAAGGATGTTGTTTTCAATGAAATGTTGTTTGTGTCTTGACATTTGTTTTGAAACATGTTATTTTAGGGCAAAGCTCGACTGAGGCCCTAGGTCTGGACATCTTTGAGGTGGCGGGTATGTGTAATTTGACCTATGTGTGTATGTTCTAGTTTGGCAAACTGATTACCTCATCTTGCTCTTCCATACATCTTCTGAATATGTTAGAAACTAAAAGCTTTTGTGTCTTGCACAATATCAAATGACACACTAACACGACTTTCCTGTTTAGCATATGCAAGCTTTCCACATCTCTCAGATGATGATTTGCCCCTTTCTGGCAGCCAGACACCGGAACTATTTGTGGAGGAGCACACTCAGGTACCATGGATGAATGTTTTAGAGATTAACCACGATTACCTGTTTGGGGGTCAATCAGGTCCCACCATGTAACATACAACATACTTTGTTGTTAGCAGGACTCCTTCCCTGAAACACAGGATGTGCCCTCCGCACAAGTGCCATGTGCGCAGGCTGCAGAGGCTGGACCAACAGTAAATTCTAATGGAGCCATACTTTTTTTTTTTTTTTCTTACCTGCATTATTCAAGCTTGACTACAATATTGTGTTTTTTGTTTTAGGCTGCTCAACCAACAACTGGGCGAAGTGCACCAACAAGTGCTGAGCTTTATGAGCTAGGGTCCCGGATGCTGGAGGCTTACAGTTGCCAACAGCCGCGTGATGGAACTCTGGAGCGCATTGCGGCGTTGGAAAATCAGTCGCTGCTGGACCTACAACAAATTAATGAACTGCGCCAACAACTTAATAAAGTGCGGACTCAACAGCAGTCTGGAGTGCTGCATGCCATGCAAGAAAAGATGCATGGCATCCAGAAATCTTTACAGCGCCAGGACAAAACTTTGTTGTTGTTACAGCAGCTAATACAGCTGCAGTCTATTTTTTTTACTGCACTGTTGTCCCCCAATACCGCCCCTAGCCATGAGTCGCAACCTCCCCGCCCACCCAGGGACTAATTGGTCCAGTTGTTAGCCATTTGAAAGGCTTGAATTTGTATTGACTTGATTGACTTAAATAAATGTATTTGTAAACGCTAGAATTTGTGTGGGTTACCAAAATACATACCTACAAACACAGTCAGGGATACCTCTCTATATCTAGGTATGTTAATGTTGACTGAAAATTACTACAGTCATTGTTTGCCATACATTACTATGTTTACAAAATGAAATGCAGAACAATGTGTTTAAGAAACACAAAAAAATGGGTTACTATACACTTAACATATGGTTTAACCCTTTTGCTGCCAAGCACGTAACACCTACGTGCTGGCTTGGCTGGGCCTTAAGTGCCAAGCCTGTAGGTGTTACGTGCTTGACTTTCCCTGCTGCTGGTTTAAAAAATAAAAATAAAAAATACTCACCTGACCCCTTGTTGGATCCGGCCGGGTCTCCTCTTTAATTTGGTGCCATCCGATCCCCCGTGGGGGGTCGGATGGCTCCAGGAGAGCCCCCGGAATAGGCCGCCCCCCCCCCGCTTCTGCAGCAGCAGCTGCTAACTGTAAAAAAAATAAAAAAATAAAAATGACATTCACTTACCTGTGTGTGCGCTGGCTCCCGCTGTCCCTCCTCTTCACCTGGGGGGCCTCCGATCCCCCCCCAGGACTTACCGATCTTCAGGAGAGAGCCCGGGAGGCTCTCTCCTCTCTCCTCCTCGATGGCGGCCGCCATCTTGCCGCTAAGCCCCGCTCCCTTGTTTTTTTTAATAAAATACTTTTGTGTGGTGTCTTTTTCATTTAACCCTTTGTGAACTGGTAAGGGGTCCATGAGACCCCTTATACCAGTTCACAAGGCTCTGGGTATGGCAGGTCACCTGCGGCAAGTGGGTGACTTGCCATAACCCCCAGCCCCCCATTACCTGCCTCCCCAACGGCCAGGGGGGGGCAGAAGGGCCCGGGCCACTTAGTGGCTATGTGGGCTAGTAGCCTGCAGGGCCAGGGGCCACCAATGCTGGCCCCTGCGCCCTGTTCTACAAGCCCCCATAGCTGGCCCGGGTCGGTAATGCTGGGTAGGGGGGACCCTACGTCATTTTTTGGGGGGATTTTTAAGGGTTTTTAACCCTTAAAATTCCCCAAAAAAATGGGGTCCCCCCCCCCTAGGAGGGGGAACCCTATGTCAGTTTTTTTTAATTAACCCTTTTGTTTTCTGTCATTCAGCAGCTATAAAAGGCTGAAAGAGTGCTCCACTATGGATGGGAGGTAAGTATTAAAAAAAAAAATAATAAAATATTTTTTCTCTTTGTGTGTCTGTGTTTTTTTTTTACATTTAACCCCTTGTGAACTGGTAAGGGGTCCATGACCCCTATACCAGTTCACAAGGCTGGGGGAGGTGGCAAGTCACCTGCGCTAGCCGGTGACTTGCCATTAACCCCCGGCACCCCCATTACCTGCCTCCCCAAAGCCCAGGGGGGGGCAGAAGAGCCCGGGCCCACTGGCTATGCGGCTTGTAGCCTGCAGGGCCAGGGGCCACAAAAGCTGGCCCCTGCGCCCTGTTCCTCCAAGCCCTGCATAGCTGGTCCCGGGCTGGTTACTTTGGGTAAGGGGGGGGCCCATGTCATTTTTTTTAATTATTTTTTAAGGCTTTTTAACCCTTAAAAATCCCCCCAAAAATGGGCCTCCCCCCTCCCGGGAGGGGGGACCCTATGTCATTTTTTTTTCTCGATTTAACCCTTTGTAGTGTGGATGGTAGTTGTATTTTATTTGTAAATGTTAAAAATTACTTGTTTCAGTTAGGGGGGTCTCCTGGGCAGGAACAGGGGGCTACCGATAAATATGTGGTACCGTTATAATCGGTAGAAATGGGGCTTTCACATGCAATATGGTTTTCCCTAATCAAATACATTTTTTATTTAAAATAAAGGAGGCAATTTTCTAAAAAAAAATTTTATTTTTTTTTTTTTTTTACTTAATAATAAATAAAATTAATAATAAATAAAATTTACAAACAAGACATTTCATGTTAAAGCCTAAACTCTGCTGCAAAAAATATATATATAATTTTCCTGAAAATTCCAGCAAAAATGACGCAAAACATGGCGCAAAACATGGCGCAACATGGGGAAAAATGACCTGTCAACAGAGGGTGACAAAATCTCAAGTAAGCTGGCAATTAAAAGGGTCAATAGTACCTCTGCATGTTGGGTATTGTTCTGTTCGGGGGACCTTGCGCTTTCAGACTTAGCTGGTTTTTTCTTGTTTGCATATTTATATTTTAGGAAAAGGTGTTTTTTATTCTGCTTTTTTATACATTTTTTAGGGAAACTCTGCGCAACCAAAGAGTTCTTTGAGGGATTAATTCCAGAAAGGTGAGCCCACTACAACAAGCTGGGTACGCTTAGAAAGCTTAACATGTGTACTTTCAGGAAATATATGGTTTATGGGGGATATTCCAAATGTAAAGGGTTGTTTTGGTTGAAAAATCGCAAGGTGCGCACTTTGTCTGCAGAGCTGAAATTTTCAAGAAAAATTACCGTTACGCACATGCTTTACTTTGGGGTATTTGGCAACTCTTCCCTTGACAGAACCTATGCATGTTGGGTATCGTTCTGTTCGGGGGATGTTGCTTTTTCAGATTATACTTGTTTTTTATATAGTTTATATAGTTTTTTTAGGAAAATGTGGCTTTGATTCTGCTTTTTTATCCTTTTTTTAGGGAAACTCTTTGCAACCAAAGAATACATTGAGGGATTACTTCTAGAAAACTGTGGCCACATCAACAAGCCTGGTACAAATAGAAAGCCTGAGGTATGTTCTTCCAGAGAATATATAGTTTGTGGGGGGTATTTCAAATGTAAAGGGTTGTTTTTCTGGAAAAACTGCAAGGTGCGCATAGCGCATATCACAGTTGTATTTTTTCTGAAAATCCCCTAAAGCTCTGTTTCAGTTTGGGGGAGTCTCCTGGGCAGGAAAAGGTGTCTACCTATACATATGTGGTACCGCTGTAACTGTGAGAAATTGGGGTTTCACACGCAATAAGATTTTATTGACAAACTTACATTTTTTATTACAAAAAAACACTACAAATTGTAAAAAATTGATTTTTTAAATTTTTTTGCACATATTTCGCCAAAAAATATTGAGAATACACCTAAAAAATGACAAACAAGACATTTCATGTTAAAGCTCAGACTCAGACAGAAAAAAACAATATATCATTTTCCTGGGAAATCCCTGGAAATCCCTTCAAAAATCACATTTGAACATGGGGAGTGCAAAATAGTGCAAAATGGCCTGGCAACAGAGTGTGACAAAAACTCCAGGTAGGCTGGCACTTAAAGGGTTAAAAGGCACGACACACTGAAAGTAGAAACATAAAAAACATAATTTTTTATAAAAGGGGCCAACATGGCCAAAATTACTCCGCACAGCGGATAAAACCATACCCCCCACCCTACCGCTGTTTCTTCTTTCCCAGCAGCATAAATCGCGTCCGCCGGACGTACTGCCACAGTCCACGATGCTCATTTATGCAAGCTGTATGGAGACCAAAAAATGGATTAGTCAATAGAACGTGAGACAAACATACACAGATGATTTCACATTATCTAGTTTGGTCTCATAATGTGACCAACTACATTAACATTTGTGCAAACTGGGCCCTTATGTGGGTCCATTATATGAGTACTAGTGCCTTACATGTGCATTTATCAGCAATACCCTACATATTGAAGTAACCATTTGTACTAAATGAAGGGTGAAGTAAGATTGTGGGCATTGATTGGGTTATTTTGGTTCAAACATCATGTCCAAAGTACTAAAGATTCTAACCCTTCGGCTATTCCTATTCTAGTTCTCAACCTTATTTTGAAAAAAATGTAATTGGGATGCCAAAACTTTTAAAACAAAATGTATTATGGGTTTGAAAGGAAACAAAGGGGATGCAACAATCTAGCATGCAGACATGCATTTATGATTGTGGGTCACGCAAATGTCAGCTAAATGTGTGCTAATTAATTTTTTTTTGTAAGGGGTCTGGGCCAGTTTTGTATTGCCTCCACCTTATTAATCTGGGGCTTAACCAACCCTCTACCAATAACATAGCCCAGGTATTTTGCCTCCTCCAGACCCACTGCACACTTCTCAGGGTTTATGGTTAAGCCAGCATTACTGGTAGAGTCTAGGACGGCCTGTACCTTGCGGAGGTGACTCTTCCAATCAGACGAAAAGATGACCACATCGTCTAGGTAAGCAGCGGCATAATTCCGATGTGGCCTCAAGCTCACGTCCATCAGCCTCTGAAAGGTAGCAGGGGCCCCATGTAACCCAAACGGCATAACCAGATA
This sequence comes from Gastrophryne carolinensis, assembly GCA_027917425.1. Taxonomy (NCBI): domain Eukaryota; kingdom Metazoa; phylum Chordata; class Amphibia; order Anura; family Microhylidae; genus Gastrophryne; species Gastrophryne carolinensis. The sequence continues at coordinate 220,160,217 of CM051238.1, forward strand.
GTGAAACAGCCCTTCTGTGTGGCAAATGCTGTCTTTTCTTTAGCGTCCTCAGCCAAAGGTATCTGCCAATACCCTTTTGTGAAATCCAGGGTTGTAATGTATCTTGCCCTCCCAAGCTTTTCAATCAACTCATCTACCCGGGGCATGGGATACGCATCAAACTTTGAGACCTCATTGAGTTTTCTGAAGTCATTACAGAATCTCCAGGTCCCATTAGGCTTTGGTATTAAGACAATGGGACTGGACCAGGCACTAGCAGACTCCTCAATGATGCCCAACTCTAACATGCGTTTTATTTCAGAGGAGATCACCTCTCTCCGTGCTTCAGGAATCCTGTACGGCTTTAGGTTTACCTTAGTGTAGGGTTCAGTTTTAATCTGATGCTTTATTAAATGCGTTCGGCCCGGCAGGTCAGAAAACTTGTCTCTATTTCCTTGCAGAAATTCCCTAACCTCCTGCGTTTGATGACCTGACAAAGACTCACCTATCTTGACTGGGGGAATGGTCCGCGCCGCCTCTTTAACTCTAGCGGGGCAACTACCAAAGCTTCACGATCTTTCCACGGCTTAATCAGGTTCACATGGTAAATCTGGTAGAGCTTCCTTCTACCTGGTTGGTGAACCTTGTAGTTCACCTCACTCACCTTCTCTACAACCTCATAGAGACCCTGCCACTTTGCCAGAAATGTACTTTCAACTGTGGGCACTAATACCAGGACCCGGTCCCCAGGATTAAAGGCCTTCACCCTGGCCGATCTGTTATATATCCTGCTCTGGGCCGCCTGAGCCCTTTGCATATGCTCCTTTATTATCGGCATTACATTTTCTATACGATCCTGCATCTGGGCTACATGCTCAATTATACTCTTGTATGGGGTGGCCTCAGTCTCCCAGGTTTCCTTGGTGATATCTAGCAAACCCCGGGGATGCCTACCATACACCAGTTCAAACTGTGAAAACCCTGTAGACACCTGGGGAACCTCCTGTATGGAAAACATGAGATACGGCAACAAACAGTCCCAATCACGGCCATCCCGCTCTACAACTTTCTTTAGCATGTGCTTAAGGGTTTTATTATCTACCAAGCCGTCTGTTTGAGGATGGTACACTGAGGTGCGGAGATGGGTAATCTTAAACAGCTTGCACAGTTCCTTCATGACCTTTGACATGAAGGGCGTGCCCTGATCGGTTAGAATTTCCTTTGGTATTCCTACACGAGAGAACATAAGAAACAGCTCCTTAGCAATATTTTTGGACGCCATATTTCTTAGCGGTACTGCTTCCGGGTAGCGGGTAGCATAATCTAGTACCACTAATATATATTGGTGTCCTCGGGCTGACTTCACAGTAGGCCCCACCAAATCCATGGCAATTCTCTCAAAGGGGACCTCCATAATGGGAAATGGTACCAAGGAGCTCCGGAAATGTGACGTTGGGGCACTTAAATGGCATGTAGGGCAGGACTCGCAGTATCTTTTTATTTCCTCATACACTCCAGGACAGTAAAACCTCTGGAGAACTATTTCCTGGGTCTTATTAATCCCCAAATGCCCTCCAAGCACGTGACTATGGGCGATCTCCAGCACCATGCGACGATATGGCTTAGGTACTAGAAGCTGTTCCACAACTTCATTGTTAATTTTGGAGACCCGATATAACAGATCCCCACTAATGGCGAAGTGTGGAAATTTCTGGTCAGCTTCTGGTTCCTGAGGCACTCCGTTCAACACTGTGACATTACCTCTTGCAGTCTCCAGAGTGGGGTCTCTTAATTGCTCCGACCCAAAATTACCCTGAGCCACCTCTAGGTCTAAGACCCGCTGATCAGGCCGGGAATCCTCATCATCCTCGCCTGCTAATACCTGTAGGGGAAACCGGTCATTACTGCATAATTCAGATATTCCCATTTCTTCGCTAGGTACCTCATGGGGCTTATTGTCTCTACTAGATAGTTCAGCCGGCTCAACAGGGAGGGTCACCGGTTCTGCCGGAGATACTTCGCTACCGGAAGAAACATTTCCCCTTTCCCACAACTCCCAGAACAAGGGAAAATCCCGGCCAACAATCACTTGGTACATAAGGCGTTCTACTACGCCTGCTTCATATTTTAGTGTTCCAGCGGGGGTCTCAAACTTACCCACGGCTACAGGGTAAGCCACGATATCCCCGTGGATGCAAAGCACGCTCACATTTTTATTTGGTATATAACCTCCACCCACAAGGTTGGCCCGGACCAAGGTTACCAGGCTACCTGAGTCCAAGAGCGCCTTCACTGAGCACCCATTCACTCTCATCAATACAATATGGGGCTCGGTCTCTACCCGCGAAACCGCGGTACATGCTGGTTCCGCTAACAGGGATCTTCTGCGGCCAGCACCACATTCCATAGGCTCAGGGCCAAGGGGGCAATCCACGGCTCCAACACTGGGGACCCCGAAGCCTCCGTGCCCCGGCGTCCTCCCTAAGATTGGGGGGCCTCTGGGGGTCAGGGTCAGTCCTGGGCCCTTTTTCACCCTTCCATACACCTCCAAGGGGAACCTGCTTACCCGTCGTTGTCACAGGTTTTTGGGTCTTGGAGGATGCTGGTGTAGTAGGTACACCTCCGTTGCAATAAAACGTTCAACCAAGTTGACCAGCTGCTCCGCACTTCGCGGGTTGCCTTGTCCCACCCACCGTTGAAGCTTTGGCGGCAGGGACCGAAAGAAGCGGTCCACCACGATTTTCTCGACAATCTGCGCAGGGGTTGAACGCTCTGGCTCCAACCACTTTTGGACGAGATGTATTAGGTCATGCAACTGCGACTGGGCAGGCTTATCAACGGCAAAAGTCCAGTTATGTATTCGCCTTGCCCGAACCGCTGGCGTGACTCCCAGGCGAGCATAGATCTCCTGTTTAAGCTTAGCATAGTCCCGTACATCCTGCTCCCTTAAGTCAAAATATGCCTTTTGCGGCTCACCCGTTAAGAACGGCGCAATTACGTCGGCCCATTCCGCTACTGGCAGCTGTTCTCTCTCGGCCACGCGCTGAAACACTGTGAGGTAGGCTTCCACATCGTCGTCCGGGTCATCTTTTGTAAAACCCGCTGAACGGTTCTTCTCGCCCCCTCCGTCTCAACCGGGCTTCTCTCCGGTTGTGAAACTTTGGCACCAACAGTCTCTCTAAGCACGGCCATCTGTTCAATCAACAGGCGATTTGTCTCCTGCTGGTTAGCCACGGTCTGCTGCTGCATTTGGAACTGTTGTGACTGTTGCGCCAGGGCCTGCTGCTGTTGTGCCAGGGCCTGCTCCTGTGCTCGCTGCTGTTGTGCCAGGGCCTGCTCATGCCGGAGGTCAGCTTGTATTAGGTGTTTTATCACCTCCTCCATGTGAGACATCTTGGTGAAGGCTTTCACCCAGGACATTAACTATTAAATGCAGCGTGTTGTCACTCCGTTGCCCCTAGCAACAGTCACCATGCCCGCATCCTCCACCAACTGTGGGATATTGGGGGCGAACGGTAGTGACACAGACAACAGTTCTCTCTTGGCAAAGCAGGTTTATTTCAGAAAAATGAAAATATTCAAATTAAATAATACTTCTCCATTCATAGGTTGCAGCGTCAATGCAGAAAATCAAAACAAATGGTTACATCACCAAATAAAGGTAAATCCCGGGCTGGGGATTCCAGCAAGCTGTGGGTCAAAGGAATGTCCAATCCAGATTGCAGGGCAAACCAGACCGCCGCTTCTCACCCCCAACGGTCCAAGAGTGGGGTGCAGAAGCCAAGTCCTCCGGCTTAATAGTCCAGTATTGTTATTCACACAACATGCAGTTCAGCCTGAGTTCCCTCCATCAGGCTGGTCAAAGACAAATGACTGGCTCAGTGGAGCCTTTTATTCAGGCTCCTTCCTGAAATCAATCTAACCAGGTGTGCAAGGCCTGAGATCAGAAGAAACCTAGGAGTGGGGAATGTGACCAGGGTTCTGAAATCCTGGCATGGATCGTGCTCTATACAGCACTGTAGGGGAAAAATATACTCCATCCAGGACTTCTCCACACACTTTACCACAAATGCTAATGCAGTAATTTAAGTTGAGCTGATCATATTCATAGTAGAGTGTGCAACATGTGTTTCCATTAAACAAATAAAAAAAAATAAATGGCTAGGCAGCATCATGGTGTACACAGTAACTTTGGGGTTGGTTGCATTTGGATTGAACTGGAGTGGGGTTCCAGAATATTCTTCTAATTAGACAAAAATATTATGCTTTGTAGCAGCAAACATGTGTATGTAGTTTGTAATGTCATTACATATGCCATGTGAGTGAGAACAACAAACACTTACCACGACTATGCCCGCGGGCAAGGGCTGGCGCATAGCTGCTGGAGGTACCGGCTCTATGATGCCCTAAAATCCAGATAACAAGGGCACAGGATTATTGAAAATGCACCGATTCCACCTGTAACATACAAACAACAATTAGAAATGCACTCACCAGGGGATGAACTGCTGCTGGTATCCCAGGGAGGACTCTGAGGAGGAGGTGTGGAGCCTCGACTCCTCACAATCGGCCAAGAAGATCCCAAAACACATGGGCCACCCTCCTCCTTCTCACTCCCAGATCCTTGAGGGAGTGTGGGTGAGTCCAACTTCACCTCCCCACTTGGACTCCCCACTTGAGAGTGGTCCGATTGTGAGGAGCTGAGGCTCCAGACTGCCCTCCCCCCAGCAGCACGCTCCTCTGGTGGTCATCCCCTTCCTCCCGCCCCTCCCCCGCAGATTTATCCGACCCCACCACTCTTCTGCGGGGGAGGAAACCCTTCCCACATTTGCCCAGGGGAGGACGCTTATCTGTGTAGAGGGTAAAAATATAAGGACACCTTTAAAAAAAAAATGTACTACATTACAATACAACATTATTGTATGGATTTACATGTGGTGAGGTGACACTTACCTGAAGCATAGGCATCATAGAGCCTATAAACGCCCTCTGGGTCCCGGCACTTGAAATCCGACCACTTCTGTATAATTGACCGGACACTGAGATTGGTCTTGAAGCGCCGGGACACAGTGGCCTTCACCTCCAACGCTATATGCCTCTTTGCACCACGGGCATAGTCATATTCCACTAGACAAAAATCCTATAAAAAAACACATTTAAAAAAAAAAAAAAAAATAATCAATATATATATATATATATATATATATATATATACAGTAATAAACATATATAACAAGCTATATTCTTGCACAACATAAATGGACCATATACTCACTTTAACCACCTGGCCGTTAACACGCGGATCCACCCTTTTGCGGCGCAGTTTGCTGGTTGTGGGGGGAACAGGGGATGTTGAGGGGCCAGGGGAGACAGGGAGGGGAGGGTGGGGAGGGGTTGTGGGTGAAGAATCAGAGGTGTAGCTGGGGAGGCGTGTGGCAGGGCGTCTAGGCCGCATGGTGAATCCTCAGAGGTGGAAACCGGAAGTTGCAAAACGAAAGTGAAAAGCAAAAAAAAAAGGACACTCGTCGCTAAAATACGCTAACATACGCTTTCCAAATCGCTAGCATACACAAAACAAAAAAAAAAAACGTAGCAGTCACGCTAGTGATGAGTCAGATGCGCCCGTGTCTGCTGCGTATTCAACAACAGCGACTGTGGGCGTTAAAAGAACATTCAACCAAAAAAAAAAAAACACATGTATGATCAGCACAGCGCCGCCGCCTGTGACACATAGCGACTTAGCATAGCGACTGGCCCTCGCGGCAACACCACTGATTCAATAAAGAAAGTTCAAGGATATAGCGTGGGCGCTGTTTTTAGCTGACTGCGGCATAGAGCGCCTGTAGCGCTTTTAAAAGATTGATTATTTGGGTGGTTTGACACCTTCGAAAACGCTAACAATAACTGAAATGACATTAGGAGAGGGCTGTGATTTTTACATCCAGGTGACATATTCCTAAATACATTTTCAGAAAAAAAAAACATTGGAAACATTCAAGACAATTCAGAAATAATGCTTAATACATTATATGTAAAAAAAAAAAAAAAAACACCCAAAAAAAAACAAACATTGTGTCTGCCATAGAAATGTATGGGAGAGTGACTGGTAGCGAGAGGTAATACCTGGCGCTGTGCAAGGCAGAACAATGGCGCTGTTCGCTGAGGCTGTGAAATTGATGAATCATCCGCTACATGTCGCTATTCCAGTCGCTAAACAGATTCTGCTTGATAAATGTGTAATTGCGTGCCGTGTCCGGCGTTCACCAGTCGCTATCTTTCTCTACCTCTCATTAACCAGGCGCTACCTGACACTATCCCTTCTTAAATAAGGGCCTAAGTATACATTTGTTTACTTTAACCAGAAACAGAGTTGCACACAACCCCATACTAAGGCTTGATTGGTTTCTTTTAACCAAAACAAGAGTTACCCACAGTTACAAACAGCCCCATAAAACGTAGAATAGGGTTGCATACCTAAAAGGATATGTACAGAGCCTTAAAAATATCCATATCCCTTTAACTTTTCTGATAGAGCAATGTAAATATTTGTGTTTAAGTGTAAAGAAAGCCCCCTTGACTCAATATTCAACACTCAGTATTCAATACTTTGTAGCACAACATTTTGCTGCATTTAAGGTAGTTTCAGGGTGGAAGGAAAAAAATCTGCCCCCTCCCCACCAATCCTAAGGTTCTGTTGCCATCCCATACTGGTATAAGAGGTGCTGTGCCTCTCCCTTAGCAGTAGGCAGTGCTTCTCCCCCATGTCCAAGCCCAGTTTGGAGTGATGAGGGTCTGTGTTCTGTCATGTACCACAAGCATTGGCCCTGACTCCTCTGGAAAAAACAGGATTGCTGAGATAAAGGCACCCCAATGGCTTGGGGCCCTTACTATGAAACAGCCCTGTCTGCATTTACAAAATCCAAAATGCCTAGGTCTTACTTACAATTTAGGGTACTGGGGGGTTCAGGATAGAAAGCAAGCTTTAAAAGATCCTTGATATCATTATATTAAAGGAAAACACTGTCTATTATCCGCACAGCATACCATATAAATATTAATGCATTAGTAATCATGACTAACAATTTATAATACTTAAAAGCAACAACATTTATTAAATTCATATATGTTTTCCTTTGATATACTGATATCAAGGATCTTTCAAAGTTGTCTGCATTTACAGCTGCAAGTCTGATCCCACCAAGAGCATTTGTAAACAGCATATTCATGTCATTCCACATATTCTCAATGGGATGTAGGTCTTGATGTTGACTGGACCATTCCAAAGCTTTGATTTAAAACATTCCATTGTGGTGCTGGCTGTTGGTTTAGGGCTATTGTCCAGCTGGAAATTGAACCTAAGCCCCAATTTCATGTTTTTGCAACCTGTAACAGGTTTTCCTCCAGGATTGCCTTGCACTTAGTTTCACCTATAAACTCTGACCAGCTCCCCAGTCCCTGCTAAATAAAAGTATCCCCACAGAATGATGCTTCCACCATTTCGTTTCATGGTGGGATTGTGAGTTCAGGGTGATGTGTAGTGTTAGTTTTCCTCCACACATATAGTTTGGCATTTAGGTCAGAAACATCGGCCCTATTTGACCGGAGCACTTTTTTTCCAAATTAATTATGTGTCCCCTACATGGCTTGAGGCTGCAAAATTGACTTTTTTTTAGCTTGCTTTCAGAAATGGCTTTCTTCTTGCCAATCACCCATAAAGGACAGATTTTTTTAATAACCTGAAATATACTTTGCCACAACTTTATCCCTGAGCTACCTGGTGTGTTCCTTGGTTTTTGTGATGCTGTTTGCTCAGAAATGTCCTCTAATAAACCTCTGAGGCCTTCACAAAATAACTGTAGTCATACTGAGAACAAAATGTCATACAGCTAGAGTATGCTTGCTAATTAGGTGACTCTGCTCACTCTGCTCATCGGATCCAGGATGGCCATGCACAGCAACTGAAGCAGTGAGGGAATGGTGCTGGATCCCAACCATATAGCTGAAATATAAGGTCTTTAGGGAAAGCAACTTGGAAACACTGTGTAATAATCATCTTGGTTGAAAGCCCAATGACTGAAACAAGAAACATTTGCAAAACAACAACTCATTTAAAAGCTTTGGCTACCAGAAAAATGGAGACAGGAGCTCTACTATAGTACAGACAGATTAAATGAAACATTGAAAGAACAAAATGAAAACTTTTCGAATAATAAATGTGACAAGCTACAGGTTACACTGAATGGAGACTCAGCAATAATAAAACAGCTGGTGGTGAAAATACTATTGAGAGGATCAGTGTGGAAAGGCCAGTCTGCCACAACTTCATTTGAAAAATTCTTAAAATAGCAGGCTTGAGATAAATGATGCACCTTTGATGAAGAAAGAAAATCAAGACACTGACCAATAGAGACATGGATTGATGATACTACTGACACAGTACAAGCTGAAGGAATTAATTTAGGTGATTCACTTAGGCTATTTGATCATTTTTATACCTGGGAGGCATTAAGAAGGAACTTCAAATACGTTTTTAGAAACCACTGATAATCTCTAAGGTTCGAAGTTCCATAGCTGGTTAAAAATGACTTTATATTTAGCAGGTACTTCTTAGGAAAAAACTCCAGGCAGCACAATTGTGCTCAGCATCAAGTAAGTAAAATATTTTACAATTATTACCTTATTACAAAATTGTGGTAGTTCCACAATCCATCAATGTCAGGTTTCTGGAAGCTGGTCTAGCCATTAGCTGGACTAATCACTTTTAATTATTCCTGTCATGGCCTGTGTTCTGCTATCTGCATGTATGATTGCAGAACTGGTTTCAAGAGATGCATGCAAGAGTTTATCACAGTTCAAAAACACATTCACATTCTGCATTGTCAATGAAGTCACTGCACTTTTACCACTATAATAAATAATTTGTGTTCACAGTTTTCTGAGGCCATGGCTTCTACTAAAACTGTTTAGTGTATCTGCAGTTCTTTAAAATTAGTTTGCTTGCAAACCAAAATTTGGAATATATTAAATATATACATGTTTTTACTATGACCAAATTCTATGGCTCAATAGGACCATGAAGGATACGTTATTTAAAATGACTGTAAACCCATCTGCAATAATAAGGAAGGAAGAAACTCACCTGATGCCCATTCCATGTTTCTCTGCTCTCAGGGGCAGCCAATTTTTTTTGTGACTGGATAGTTGCAGGATTCCCAGCTAGGACATGAATAAAGCGCCCATGGGTAAGGAACCTAGCCCCTAATTGCTCCCTGGGTGTTGAGTTTAGGGTAGCCCAATGTTCCGGGCACATGTGTCCTTCAGTGTGTGCAATGATTGATGATTTTTTCATGAGTTTTTACCTCTATGCAATTCAGCCTCATAATTAACTGTGCAAATGTTTTAAAAAATTGCACAGCTAAAAATAAGAGAAAGTGTTTACATGCGTAAAAAATACTCATGGTGCTAAATCATCCGTGTAAATTCACTTTTGTATATTCAGTAATATAATATATATATGTTTATTTACTGGTGTGTTCACAGAAGCATGTTGTTCACACTGTATGGTTGGGAATATGCAGGGGATAAGTTCTATGTGTTCATAATGGTGGCCTAAAGGTAAGGAAGCGGTGTTAGGACTGGAGGGTTGTTGTTTTTTCAGCGTGTACACTCTGGCCCTTATTTAAAGTGGACCAACACCCAGGATTTTGACTATCCTGGGTCTTGGTCCACTTCGGTGGGGCACCCCCGATCGGGGTGCCCCGCTGTGTGAAACCCCCCCGAACCCCCCGAACTCACCTCTCCCCGCGGCGACGGACAAGCCGCGGACAAGCGGCTCCTCCGCCGCCGCCTCCCGCGCGTCCCTGTTGACGCACGCGTGCCCGCGCCGGCCATTCACAGACGGCCGGCGCAGGCACGCGCACGTCTAGAGGGGCGCGAGGGAGGCGGCGGCGGCGGAAGATAAGGTAAGGAGTTTGGGGTGTTTGGGGGGGTTTCACCCCGCGGGACATCCCGACCTCGGATGTCCCGCGGGGAGGGAGGTGATCGGCCCGGGAATCTTATAGATTCCCGGGCCGATCACCGGTGGGTGTTGGTCCACTTTAAGAAGGGATAGCGTCAGGTAGCGCCTGGTTAATGAGAGGTAGCGACTGATAGCGACTGGTCAACGCCGGACACGGCACGCAATTACACATTTATCAAGCAGAATCTGTTGAGCGACTGGAATAGCGCCATGTAGCGTCTGATTCATCATTTTCACAGCCTCAGCGAACAGCGCCAGCGTTCAGCCTTGTACAGCGCCAGGTAGGACTTCTCGCTACCTGTCGCTCTCCCATACATTTCAATGGACGATCCTTTTCTTCTCTTTAAACAGGTTTTTTTTTTTTTTTTCCAAAAAATCACAAATAATTCTTTGACCTCTTCTGGCATTGAAAAAGCATTTTTTTCATAATTTTTTCATTTTTTAAATATTTCCTCAAAAATGACATTACAGGTCTGGAATTAAAGTGTTCATGTTACAATGTTGCTACAATGTAATTCCATATGTTTTCGCTTTGTTACTAGTGGATAGATGCTTGAAAACACACTTTAAACACACCGCCTCCTGCGCTCTGGGCTTCAAACAACTATTTTTCAGCGCCAGAGATTTGTGAGGCTGTTTTTTTGCTGAATATGGTGTGAGTCGGTCGCTATGAGCAGTCGCTACCATGCACTCCCATACAGCGCTGTACTGGTCAAATAGCGACTCCTCACAATGTATTCACCATTACTGAACAGAGACTGAGTCGCTATAAAGTAGCGACCCACGGCCGAGCACTGCGACTACTAGCGGGCGCTCTGAAAATGCCTGCTACAGACACTCATCTGTCGCTACCTGCCGCTAATGATGAATCAGCCTGCCCGTCTTGCAGTCATCTCTGATTGGGACAACTCAGGTCAGGGAATGAGGTAATATCTTCACTGGGGAAAATAACAAATTGTTCCGCCTTTGTCACATACCTTGTTGTGGATCGGCCAATGTATACACAGACTACTGCTAGCAGTACCGCCTGTGGCTTCCCCTGATAGTGGTTACAGGGGAAACGTAGCAGGAGGGATGGCCAGCATGTCAGGTAATGATGAATTATGAAATTCTGGCAGGTTATGATGAATTATAAAAATTTGAATATAATGCAGAGTTATGAACTGAGCAATGCATTGAATCCCCAAACCTGAAGATGAAATGCTAGGTAAGTGATTAGTGTGTAAAATACTGGCTTGATAGGTATGCAGATTTAATGGATTAAATTTGATATATATCTCAGTAAAGTTATACAGGTGACATCTGATTTATCTTAATTGTTTCTATTGTAATCAGTTGTTATACAGTATACACTGTAAAACAGTTATGAGCCTACTACCGGAATGTATATAGCTTACAGATAGCATACACTGCAATGTGATTGTGTTCATCATGCTGTCTGATGGATTGTCTCCTCTGTACATGTTGCCAACAACACAGAAAAAAAGGTTCCTCTGTGGAACCTTGCAGTCCCAAGTCCCAGAAGCAGGATCCTCTTTTACCTAGAATTCACAAAATCAGCTGCCACACTCAGCTGCCTGGTCTCCGCCAACCCCCTGCCATCCACACTTCATGGCTACAGCAGTCTGCAGTCCTCCACTAATTACCTTCCCAAGTGACTATAGACTGCCATTGAGCAACTCAACTAGCAGCTCCACATTACAGCAGCTCCAGTTCAGTATCGTTAGCGTTCAGGATGCTGCTGGTCATCTCCACTGCCTCTTCCATAGCTGCATCCCCAAAACTTCCTTATATCTCCTCAGGGGCTCATGGGATCTATGTCATTGAACCCACCGTAGCCTCTCTTCCCTAGCTGCTCTGCAAATCAAACAGCCAGCCTAACTAGCCTCCACAGATGTATCACAACTGACATCTCACCTTCACAGCCTTTCTCAGCATCCTAAGCACTGCTTTCACTGCAATCTGCCATCTCCAGTCACTCCAGGAACTTTCCTTCAAGAGGTTTTCAAGAAAACTGTTTTGGGATAAAGGATGGTTGGGAGGGGTGATCCTGGTACAGCAGCCCCTCTCCATTTAGGTTCTGCCATTGAGGGGAAGATTTTATTGAGTAAGTCTTTATACATGACTTATACATGATACACATTAAGGTCAATTCACAGCCTGCTATAATATTTGTTGTTGCTTGTACGTGCATTTGCATGCACGTATTTGTTGTTGCTTGTACGTGCATTTGCATGATTCAGAGCCTCCATCTGAACCGTTTTATTCATTCTTTGTTGTTGCATAAGCCAAAGAAAGCATTGCAAGTACGGCTTTCGCGGGTTAGCCGAGTAACAGTTTTGTTTACGTGGAGCGAACGCCCCATCCTCCAGCGTTTTTTGGGCGTTTTTCCATGTACCCTGCTGCATAAAGTTTCACTGTCCAGCGAAGTCCTACTAGTTTCCTGCGGAAAATAGCTGTCTTCTCCCTTAATTTAGCACATTCAATAATTTTTTTGTAAGCATTTCCATAATGTGAACACATATGCTGGCTTGTACGCATATGCAAGCATCTCATTTTTAGTGTTTTCCATTCTTCAGCCCCCAACCCTGGATTTGGTTACTTACTTATTGGTGTGCCAAATGTCTTCTGCTCCTAAGTGCTTACCTCTACCCCTCCTTCTCTCCAGCATTGTTCCTTCTCCTTGCATGGTCTTAGTTTAGGATGTCCAATGCAGTGTCTTTTCTTCTCCTAGCTGCTTACCTGTACAACTTTCCGTAGTGCCATCCAGTGTCTTTTCTTCTCCTAAATGCTTACCTGTACCTTTTACAGTATTGGAATGCAGTGGCTTTTGTTCTTTAAAATGCTTACCTTTACCTCTTACAGTGTTGGCACACAGTGTCCTTTCTTCTTCAAAATGCTTACCTGTACCACTTACAGTCAATTACAGTAAAGAAACACAACAATGTTTTTTTAAAGTCTGAATATATAAAATGTTATCTTAAGAAGAGCGGCTCTCTATGGCTGTGGCCACCTAATCAATCTCCCCCACCAGCCTATGGCCTGCAGCTGACTGCTCCTACAGGTGGTGCTGGGTATCTTCTCTGTATACTGTCAATGACAACAAACAATTATTTTGTCTTGCCTCTGCTTTCTGACAACCGGTTGAAGAAGGCATGTTAGTAAATAGTCACATGTCTATAAACTTACAAAGCTGGGAGAGTAGTCGGGGTTGGGGAGCCACTCTTCGCACTGGGACCTGCCACAGCTCTTGGTTGGAGTCTGTAGAAGAAATAAAAAAATATTTCAGTCAATGTGGTTGAGGTGTTTTGTGTGTTGGACATCACCCAGCTTCTTCTTCTTGAGGCGAGATTGAAGCACCTCCATCCCCTCACTGCTTACCCACAGGGACACGTTGGACGTATAGAAGGAAATATTACAGAATTCCACATTACAACACATATGTGTGTGTTTAGTCTGTATCTTCCTGTGTGTGTTTGTGTGTGATGCTCATACCTGAATCATCATGGCCACCATCCTCAGACTCCCTGTCCGACAACTGGGCTTCCTTCTCTGCAGATTGGTCCAGGTGAACTTGGGACTCCCCTGCAGAGGAGGGTGAGGATGTTGTCACCCATGTGCCTTCACCTACACGCCCCCCACATCTTGCCAGCATTGGCCACGACTTGTGGCCTCTGGGTGGGCGCACTCTCTGTCTGAACTAAGACACTAAAAGAGAATAGCATTCTTTTACACACAGGCCTGCCTAATGTGAATCTAGTTGTGCCCACACAGTCAGCGCAGTGGCCGGCAAGGTGCTAGGGCAGGCCACACCAGTCCCATCCATAGTGCTAGGGGAAGCCAGAGCAGTTCCAGCAAAAGTGCTAAGCTAAAGCAGAGCAGTGGCAGGCAAAGTACTAGACCAATCCAGAGCAGTTCCAGCAAAAGTGCTAAGCCAAAGCAGAGCAGTGGCAGGCAAAGTACTAGGGCAAGCCAGAGCAGTTCCAGCAAAAGTGCTAAGCCAAAGCAGAGCAGTGGCAGGCAAAGTACTAGGCCAATCCAGAGCAGTTCCAGCAAAAGTGCTAGGCCAAAGCAGAGCAGTGGCAGGCAAAGTACTAGGCCAAGCCAAAGCAGTGCCAGCAAAAGTGCTAGGGCAAAGCGGAGCAGTGGCAGGCAAAGTACTAGGGCAAGCCAAAGCAGTTCCAGCAAAAGTGCTAAGCCAAAGCAGAGCAGTGGCAGGCAAAGTACTAGGCCAAGCCAAAGCAGTGCCAGCAAAAGTGCTAGGGCAAAGCGGAGCAGTGGCAGGCAAAGTACTAGGGCAAGCCAAAGCAGTGCCAGCAAAAGTGCTAGGGCAAAGCGGAGCAGTGGCAGGCAAAGTACTAGGCCAATCCAGAGCAGTTCCAGCAAAAGTGCTAGGCCAAAGCAGAGCAGTGGCAGGCAAAGTACTAGGCCAATCCAGAGCAGTTCCAGCAAAAGTGCTAGGCCAAAGCAGAGCAGTGGCAGGCAAAGTACTAGGCCAAGCCAAAGCAGTTCCAGCAAAAGTGCTAGGGCAAAGCGGAGCAGTGGCAGGCAAAGTACTAGGTCAAGACAAAGAAACCCCACTACTTCTTACCGTGTCACATGCAACAGGGCATCTGGATACCCCCCTCTCCCCAGCAGCCTCCACTCCAGGCTCATCATGGCCAACCCCTGGGCCAGACACCTATCCCCACAGGCAACCCTGTCCAGTAAACAGCCAGTGACCAAAATATCCCCTCAGGATCTTCCTCAACACCCAAAGTGCAAATGTCCCCTATTTCCCACAGTACACAGGGAGATGATGGGCTAGCTTATGTTGGCCGCCACCTGCGGTGTGTCACTTTGTTACTGGGGTGTCAGAAAATTATGATCAACTCTATGGACGCAGTTTTACAGCAACAACCAAACCTGTCAAGCCTGACCTGTGGGAGGCCATCATCAGGCAGGATAATAGTGCTGGACCAGAGCAAAAAGATTTGGATCAAGTGCAAAATAAGTTTGCAGTCCTGATATATATAGTGAGGCAAAAAAATCAACAAAGGAAGGCAAGGGTAAGGGTAAGGGACTGTGTGCAATTGGTGATGTTGATGTGTCCCCTGACCTTTGCATGGCTACATCCTTTCTGTATGTTTTATAGCTTGCCAACCCGAGGCAGAATAGCACACAATCTGGATTTGAATGCAGCAGAAGAACTGGTGTATGGCCTGCTGAACCCAGCATCACTCCAGAGATTGCCGGGGACCATCGACTCAGACATGCGTGCTGCTGCTGGAATAGGTACGTTTTGGCATAGTTTGGGTAGCTGTGTTAATTTGGATGTCTGGTTCATTTCAATGGGCAAGTTCAGGACGCCAGCAGGGCCTAAATGTTGTTGCTGGAACATGAAAGTCAATACATGGAATGTTGCCACATGCCACATCAAAGCCACTTAATGACTTTTTAATGCATGTGTATGTGCCACACCTTGGTTACTTTTCATCAAGGACTGCGTCTTCAAGGACAGCACCAGCGGAAGACTTGGATCTGGTAAGTGTCATGTGGCCAAAGTGGGGAACCCTGGATCCCCATGCAGTGCTATTTTTGTGTAATGTCTTTGTATCAAACAGCAGCGAGCTAACTCATTTTTCTGGCCCTACAGATACCTCCGCTACTGGCTGCCATACAGGATCTGGAGGAGGAGGGTCCACTGCATCTGACTTTAAAACAACATCTGCCTCAACAGCTGCCACCCCCAATCCCTCTGCAGCAGATGCCTCCCCCAATCCCTCTGCAGCAGATGCCTCCACCAATCCCTCTCCAGTAGATTCCTCCCCCAATCCCTCTAAAGCGGATGCCTCCCCCAATCCCTCTGCTGCCACACCTGGATCCACAGTTTCAGCATGACCAACAGCTGGAGTGTCAGGAGCAGCTGCAGCTATCAACTTCATGGGTCAGCTGCTGCTGAGGAGTTTCCATCACCCACATCAAGCACAACACATGTGGAAAGGGCAAGCACAGCTCCAGCTGCAAGTGTCACTACCTGAGGGCCTCAGGCACATCAACCTATTCCCCTATTGAAGCATGTGCAGTTGATGGAGGCAAATTGGCGAGCAGATAGCAACGCCTTCAGGCAAACATTGCCCATTTCCACCAAACCATGGAGAGAAACATAATGCAGCTCCACCAGGACCTGCAAGCAATGGTCGGGGAGCAACATAACAACAACTGGCACATGGAGGCCCTGATCCCACCATTGCTGCTGATAAATGACAACCTGGCGTGGCTAGTGGCACTCCGCGAACCCAGAGAACCACCAAACGTTCCGGCCCACCCACCCTACCAATTAGGAAAAACACTTTTTTGTTTTTATTTTGGGTTGTTTAGAAATCTTATTAGCCTAAGAATATCGGCACACAGTGTTCTAAATATAGTAGTATGTGAGAGTTTTGTTACAACACTAAACAAAACAAGCATAAGTGATTTTGTAATTCGGTTTAATCTCACTGAATTCATGAAAAGAAGGTTTGAAGCTTACAGAACAAACCTTAACGGACAAGGCTTGCCTCAAATCCAAATTGACATATATACATAGACACACCACAAAAATGACACTGAAATGACACTGGGAAACAAAATAAAAGGACAAAAACTAAAATGAGGTATGACAAGTTGGTTTCATACAGACTGCCCAGAAGCACTCTGTGTGCCCCTATCCATCATAGCTAAAGACGGGGACACATCAACATAATGTGGAACCTGTTAAAACAGTGTGATAAAGGTGGGTAGATAGAAAAAACCTCTTTAGATCCTTTTAGTCGCGAAGAAAGAGAATGTCCTAAAGTACTGAAACCTCTAGTACATTTATAGTACATTTAGTGTATTGGGGGATATATAAGAGTCCTGCAGGCAATCTTATCTGGGCTGTATGGGCAGGGAGTTCATCTACCTGTTTCAGCCTTGCAAAAAGTGCAATAAATCAAAATATCAGACATATCAGTAACATGCCTACTTCATGTATAAGTTAGAAAGGCACTTATCACCGCGGCCCCAGGGTTAAAAAACTTTCCCTGGGCCTCTGAGAGTTAACCGCTTCTATATGTGAATGTTTGCAGGTCTCCTTGTGTGCTTGCTGGAAAAGCGTGCCACCCGCTATACATCCAGAATAAGCCAGGTAAGTTTAAACATTTATTAAAAATAAGAAATACATAAACAATTCTTGTGTTTAAACAAAATAAAATAAATGAAACCAAAGGTTCAAGTCCAAAGTTATTTTTTGCATCCAAAATCCCTGGAGAGAAGAGAGTTTGCATGCAGCTGCCGGCTCCAGTGGCTCGAGTGAGAATGACATGCGTTTTGTCAGTGACATCTTCGGGTTCGCTGCCAGCCTACCCTTTGTTGCCAGACCATTTTGCTCTCCACATGTTCAACTGTGATTTTTAAAGGGATTTCCAGGGATTTACCAGGAAAAATAATATATTGGGCTTCAACATGAAATGTCTTGTTTATAATTTTTTAGGTGTATTCTTAATATTTTTTGGTGAAATATATGCAAATATATATATATATATATATATATATATATATATATATATATATATTACAATTTGTAGTGTTTTTTTAAAATGAAAAATGTAAGTTTGTCAATAAAATCTCATTGCATGTGAAAAGCACACAGTTACAACGGTACCACATATGTATTGTTAGACACCCTTTTCTGCCCAGGAGACTCCCCCAAACTGAAATTGCGCTTTAGGAGATTTTCAGATAAAATACAACTGTGCTAGGTGCTATGTGCACCTTGCAGTTTTTCAAGAAAAACAAACCTTTACATTTAAAATACCCCCCACAAACCATATATTCTCTGTAAATACACACCTTAAGCTTTCTAGGCGTACCAGGCTTATTGATGTGTGCGCAGTTTCCCTCATTTAATTATTTGGGTTTCCTTAAAAAAAAGAATAAAAAAGCAGAATCAAAGCCACATTTTCCTAAAAAACTATATGCAAACAAGAAAAAACAAGGTAAATCTGAAAAGCAACATCCCCCAAACAGAACAATACCCAACATTCATAGGTACTGTGAAGGGAAGAGTTGCCAAACACCCCAAAGTAAAGCATGCGTGTAAGAGTAATTTTACTTGAAAATTTCATCTCTGCTGACAAAGTGCGCACCTTGCGCTATTTCTTCCAAAACAACTCTTTACATTTAGAATACCCCCCACAAACCACATATTCCCACATCTACACACATCTAAGTGTACCCAGCTTGTTGTAGTAGGCTCATCTTTCTGGAAGTAATCCCTCAAAGAATTCTTAGGTTGCACAGGGTTTCCCTAAAACTGTATAAAGAAGCAGAATAAAAATCACCTTTTTCTAAAATATCAATATGCAAAAAAGCACACAACAATACCCAACATGCATAGCAACTTAGGCTTTAACATGAAATATCTTGTTTGTCATTTTTCTACTGTTTTTTTAAATATTTGTAAGTAAAAGAAAATAAAAATGTATTATTTTTTTAAAATTGCATGTGAAAGACCCATTTCTCCCGATTACAACGGTACCACATATGTATCGGTAGCCCCCCGTTCCTGTCCAGGAGGCCCCCCCAAACTGAAAAGAGCACTTTATAACATTTACAAATAAAATACAACTACTATCCACACTATAAAGGTTTAATTAAAAAAAATATTTGGCGTGGGGTCCGCCTCCCCGGGGGAGGGGGGGGGGGCATTTTTTGTGGGGAATTTTAAGGGTTAAAAACTCCTAAAAATACCCCCCAAAGTGGCTTGAGGTCCCCCTACCCAGCATAACCAGCCCGGGGACCAGCTATGGGGGCTTGTGGAACAGGTTGCAGGGGCCAGTCTTCTGCTGCCCTGACCTTTGGGGAGGAAGGTAATGGGGGCTAGGGGTTAATGGCAAAAGGGCCTCCTGCCCCCTCTCCTTCTCTGCCCAGTGCTCACTGGGCATCTGAGAGCAGAACCGCTGGGAGCCAGGACAACTCCCTCCCAAAGGGGCGGGGCTATTCAATAAGATGGCAGCACCCATCGGGAAGCAGGCGGAGAGGGCATTTTGAGCCCTCTCCTTAAGACTAAAGAGCTCGGGGGGTGATCAGAGGCCCCCGGAGAAGAGGAGAACCGTCGGGAGTGATCGCAGCCGCAGGTGAGCGAGGAAGCGTCATATTTCGGGCACTCTTCTGCAGCTGGAGGAGCCTGGGGAGGATCGGAGGACCCCAGGGTTAAGAGGAGACCCGATCGAACGAGGGATCAGGTGTTTTTTTTACTTGGTTTTTACTGTAGCACGGGGGAAAATCAGGCATGTAAATTCTCTGTGCTTGGCACTTAAAAGGAGTAGGAGCGTGGCACTGAAGGGGTTACATTTTATATATGCTACAGATGTACTTCCAACAAAGATAAGAGCCAACGGTCATCTTTTTGTAGCTCCGGCTGGGGCCAAATTAAAATGCTGCTGCTCCACCACCACCGCTGCTGCTCCACCACAACCGCTGCTGCTGATTAGGAGGAGGTGAGGTGAGTTCAAACAGCTTCAGCTTTTCCATGTTCGGACCAGACGCCAAACACGGACTTCTAGCTGAATCGCTAATCTCTAGTCACGAGCAAAAACATAAGTGCACACACCGGACTGGAATTGCACATGTCATGCATCATGATTATGATGTAGAGCCTGCAGCTGCATGTTTGCAGCTCATGTCTGTACCATCTGAAAGACAATATGGATAGTGTCAATTTTGCATTTTGAGCTTAAATGCACACACATGTTTAGCCACTCTACAGGGTTAAGTACTAAATCTCCATAAATAGCATACTATCTACAAACATAGTCTAATACTCCCTGATAGCTCTCTTTTGCTGGAAGTGCATCTGCAGCATATATAAAAAGGGAATGTTTAGACAAGGCATTAAAACACAATGAGTTTAGTTCCCCTTTTTGAAGCCGATTGCTGCATATGTTATGTTTTCGAGCCCTGTGAAAGCCATTATATTGTGCCTCAAAGTCTGCCCCTCCCCCAGATTTTAGTAACAAAAGACTACAAATGACTGTGCTTTTCTCGGGAGGCTCCGACTTTGTGGGCCAGCCTGCCGCAGCCTGCACTTTGCTGGGGCCCCTCCCCATTCCAGCCTCCGACAGCTCATCCACCTTGATGTACATGTCAGGCTTCTTGAGTAGCTGAAATTGCCAGTGAGTGTGTGTGCTTTTATAACAGGGAAGGAGGATGAGGCACTGCAGGGAGATGAGATCAGCCAATGAGTGTTCATCTTTTGATCTCATCTGCCTGCAATCCTTCCTCAGAGGAGCACAGAGATCGATCTCCAATTACCTCTTCCCCTGGTTAAAATAAAATAACATATCCATGACTTTTTGAGTGTTTTTTTGTAGTGCTCATTGAAGTAAAATGTGCAGTGAGCACTACAAAAAGAAAACAACCCAGATAAAGCTGCGTTTCTACAAGGTCCATAGTTGTGAAAAGGTTGCAGGTGTCTAGCTGATGCCCAGCAAAATATACAGAAGACAAGGCAGACACAGATCCTGCCCCTGAGCATGCCCAAGTGACCAATAGGGTTCACAGTGTGTGTGCTTGTGCGCCTGCTGATAAAACCCCATCAGTGGACATGTGGGGCATATGCAGGTCAATATTATAGCATTAATTTAGATATTGCCAGTGACATGACCATGAAAGGGTATTCTAAATCAGGATGCCTAGGAAGTAGGGGATGCCACTATGACTAAGTTCCTTTTAAAGTGGACTAGTCAACAGGATTTTGAATATCGCAGTAACTGGTCCCTACCCAAGGGGTATCTCGATGCAGGCGAAGACAGTGTCACGGGACCCATCTGGACCAGGTAAATTACCAGCCATTTTAAGGGTATATAGTTAACATAAATTGTGTCACTAAATTGTTTATACTTTGTTTGAAAATAATTTGTAATGAAATGCTTCATTTCTGCATTGTAATAAACTTTTACGGTGACGTTGTCTTTTAAATATGTGGACAGATTATATTGGTCAACTCTCTGAATTGTGCCAGATATTGCAGACATTTTGAAAAGCGTATAAACATGTCTGACACTATGCTATTATTTTAACGTCCAGTTGCAGTGCTTGACATTTTTCCAGAACTGTACATTAAGGTTTTGTAATTACCTACCAGAAATGTCAAAAACCTAAATATATGACCACACCAAAGCAGAATCACACAGCGAAGACTCATCATAGCAATTTGGTAAATATTTGCTTGTCAGACTTTTAAGTTTGTCCTTTTTAGGTACAGAAACATCAGACAAAAATATTTATTACACAGTTGTGTTCTTAAAGCAACCACCCAACCACTCCATCTAGTGCCCCACTGCTTATTCATCAGTGCAACAGTGGCTTCATTGGGTGACTAACAGCCACTGCAGCAGACACAAAGCAGAAGAGAATTGGGTGTCCAGGTGCTTTGCTCCCTTTAAGAGATCTGGCTGTTTGCTCTAAACAGGGGATTTTTTTAACCCCCCCTCCAAAAAAAAACGTTAGGGATGATGTTGTGGCTGAAATTTCACTTTAAAGCATATCTACTTTCAATAATCCCAACCTGTGCAAGTTTTTAACCCTCTTCATGCTCACCTGTACTGGTGCTGGTGAGCTTGTCATGTCCCAAGACTTGTGTGTTGTAATTGGAAAGCAATTATAGTGGCATGAAAGACGAAAGACGAAAGATTGAAAGACGAAATCAGGAGGTAGAAGACTGCCTGGGAATCTCTTTTAATAAAGAATACACAAGGATCCCCTTTACAAACTAAAGTAATTTTGAAGGGAAAAGAAGAAACTCCCTTAGGCTCCATTGCCTTGTTTATAGATAATAACATAAAGAAAATCAAAAGTAGCCTTATTAATATGATCATTTTAATTTTAGGTTTAAAAATGAGCAACCACCTCCATAGAGTCTCTAGGTCCACTTGTCTCCCTCTTCATGGGTCATCCCGAATTGGGATGGCCTGTTGTGTGTATCCCTGGGAATTGCTTTTCTTTCACAAAACTGGTCAGTGATTCCATGTCACTTCTTCCTCCTGTATCCCCGACCTTCAACCATGCACATACCTGTGCAAGGCATTTCTGCACAGCTAGAGGTGAATTGGGGGCTGAATTCAGCCTTATTGCAGATCTTGCTGCTATGGGCAAGCATCACGGGGAAAGAGGAAAGGTACATTTTTGGGGATACACACAGAGGGCATCCCAAACAAAACCCATACAATACAGAGGTTTTACTAAATATATGGAAATTTGACTTTCTTTTCATGGTAAACATGGTAAAACAAAATATTAGCAAATATAGAAAATGTCATGCAAACCTTATTGCCTTGGTGAAACTTGAAGCATGCCAATTAGCCCCTCAAAATATTTTTATGTAGAAATCTTTCGCTGCAGATTTGAAAATCCGAAAATAAAAATATGAAAGACACCAGAGTAGTCATAAAATAAAATCATATTTAGAGCCCACTACCCACCACTTCTGGGTCCTCCGCTCATCCCTCTCCCCCCCACTGGTCTGAGCAGCTGGACAATGTTGTTGGCGATGGCCCTGCTTTTCAAAGAAAACTGAGTTTTCCACAGCCAATGCCACCCCCCTGCGGCACCATTGAGCTCGCCTAATGGCTGATCTCAATTGTGCTGCTTGACGTGTGCATCCCCAGCTCACTGCTTGGGCGTGTGCATGTCCCCATGCCTGGCCATTTGGATATTCTGAGCGAAAATAAGCTGGGTATGTTGCGGCCAGCATTTACATATTCGCAGGAGCCACAGGGAAAGGTGAGATTATCAGCGACCATGGGGGTTTCACTCAGTGTCCTGCTACAGGATGGCCTGGGGACAGGCTAGCGTGCGGGCCCTGAAATCTAAATGACACTAGGGATTTGCTCCACTTTAAAAGGAAGCTTTCCTGGGCACTACTGAATGTTTGAAAGCTAAGATTTTTCTTCTAAATGTATTGTCTATTAAAACGTACAAGTAAGGCAAAAGAACCAGGCATGCTTGGAGTCAATTAACAGAAAGAAAATTG
Source organism: Gastrophryne carolinensis (assembly GCA_027917425.1). Lineage (NCBI taxonomy): Eukaryota > Metazoa > Chordata > Amphibia > Anura > Microhylidae > Gastrophryne > Gastrophryne carolinensis. The sequence continues at coordinate 220,183,247 of CM051238.1, forward strand.
ACTCTTGCCAAGCTAATATTGCTGGGTAATTACAAAGCTAATCTCTGGGTAATTATTGGCAGGCTGATCGTTGTCAATGGGGGTCAGGCTAATTATTTGGTGAAACAAGTGCACCTTTGGTGTGGATTGCAAAGCCTCTTTTTAATTTTAACACACAAAAAATGCAAAACAACACATTCACCAATTATACCACTAAGGTAAAATTTATGTTTAAAAGTTTGAAGAAAACAGCCCCCTATAGGCTATGCAGAACATGTAGTGATTATTTTCTTCATAACCTAGAGCAGTTTTTCCCAACCCGCTTCTCAAGTGCCACCAACAGGTCATGTTTTGTGGATCTCCACAAATCACTGTTTTAGGAACACTGGTATCGAGGGAAAAATTTAAAGGAGCCACAGCACTCAACCATGTTACCTTAGCAACCAATCCCATAACCAGTCTCTAAAGTTGGATCTTTGAGAGCCCCTTTTGGGACATAAGCCTCGATTCAGAGAGTCAAAAAAAATTTCAGTTTTAGTTCCGATCTGTGAAATGTTTCCATTCTCGTATGAGTGTGCGAGCGATTCAATGCATGCATTGAAAACCTTCTGTAAAGTTTCCGTCCGTTCGTACAGCAGATTACGAATTACAAGGATGTCATTTTCCATCCAGACTTTTCCGTTTCATTTTCACATGTTACAACGTAGGCTTTCGTTTTTGCCCTTTTCCCATCGTATCCTCCAACAAATCCTTTACGTTTCCCGATAGATTCTGTTTCCCTTTTTCAATAAATATTCGTCCAGACAGAAATCCTTACGATCTTGCGCCTGCGCACTACAAACTTAACTCATTAAAGTGCTCGCCTACATATTTGCCACCCTCATTTCTACTACAATGTTTAGCTAAATCACTTAGCACTATCCTCCATCTTCCAATAAGCAAACAAAATCGGTGGTACCAGTAAACCACCCAAGGGGAACAAGTACTTAAGGACACCAGCTATCTGCTAACCATAAAAAACACTAATAATTCATCAAAAATAGATTTATTAATCCATAACTGTATAAAACATCAACATACAACATACAAAACAATCACCTACATTTAAAATCCACAAACATATAATTATCATCCAGCAGGAGTGACCCTATAGAAATACTACCTACCTAAACAATATATATACAAAATGAAAAGAAATCTCTAGAAAATTCATCATGTCCTTGAAACTAGAGATGAGCGAACCGGTTCGGACGAACCGGAATTCGCTCCGAATTTCAGGAAATATTCGATTCGGCACGAACCCGAATATTTTGTGGTTCGTGCCGATCGAATTTTTCCTGAAATTAAAAAAAAAAAATGCCGGCATGGTGGGAGCAGGCCGGCCGGTTCCGCTGTCAGCTGACAGCGGAGCCGGCCGGCTTTACCGGCCCGCTGGCCGGCTCCGCTGTCAGCTGACAGCGGAACCGGCCGGCCCGATCCCACCATGCTGGCATTTTAAAAAAAAGGCAAACACTTACCTGCAGGTCCGGAGCGTGGAGGCCGGCGCCGCTCTCAGCTGTCATCTGAGGGCGTGTCATCATGACGCGCCCTCAGATGACAGCTGAGAGCGGCGCCGGCCTCCACGCTCCGGACCTGCAGGTAAGTGTTTGCCTTTTTTCTCAAATGCTGGCATGGTGGGAGCGGGCCGGCCGGTTCCACTGACAGCGGAGCCGGCCGGCCCGCTCCCACCATGCCGGCAAAAATGCTTTTTTTTTTTTTTGTTTTTTAAATGCCGGCATGGTGGGAGCGGGCCGGCCGGCTTTACCGGCCCGCCGGCCGGCTCCGCTGACAGCGGAACCGGCCGGCCCGCTCCCACCATGCCGGCATTTTTGATGGGGAACTTTGTAAAAGCCAACCCCTGGGAACCAATCAGATGGGGACGGGTAGACTGCGTCACCAAGGCGTCAGCCCCTCCCACCTGCCGCGCGTCACGTCCCCGGCCGGCGGACACGAGGCACAGCGGGGAAAAGAGGGAATAACCAGGCAACCCCAGTCCCCGCCCCCCTCCCAAAGCCGTCACGGTTGCGTCATCTCCGCCCGCCCCCGAAAGCCACCCACACCCCACCCCTCACTCCACGCTGCTGACAGCGCGTTGATCACAGAGAGGGGGGGGGAAAGAGGGGGGGGGAGGCGGAGAGGAGGCCTGAGGGAGCCAAATGTTTGAGCAAAGCTCAGTACCAAGTGACAGCAGACAGCGCATTAGTTACAAACATGCCCACATATTTAAAACATTGAACAATTATACAACATATACAATAACAATACAATCAATAACAGTATATATATTAATGCTTAATTCTAATAATCCAATCGTCCTATACACCATGATACTAAAGGCTCTCATATTTGATCATTTGGGAGGAAGCAATCGGCAACAAATTCAGAGCAGAGACTAAACAATACTAGTTGCAAATAAATCTCTATATTGAAATAAAAAATATATAAGCATTCTACTAATAGTAATAAATCTAGTGGCATTACATAATATTTACATCTAAGGTTTACATCATCCTAAACACCATGATAATAAAAGCTCACATATAAATGATAATTCACTAAAGAGAGAGCTAATAAGCAAACAATCTTAGGCAAACAATCTTAAGCAAGACCTAAACAATGCAAATGTCAATATCCCCCCCCCACAAACACACCCCCACACGCCACCACCACACCCCCACCCCCCAAGTGTCCAAACAAAATGCCAGAGCGCCCAATCAAAAACGGTTACAATATGATCCCTAGCTGTAAGCAGACAAATCCACAAGTAGGTTAAAGCAGGGATGAGTCTCGATGTTGCAGAGATCCGAGAAGTGTGTTGAAGCAAATATGGGTCTCGATATTACAGAAATCCATGAGGGATCATTCATCTTCCCTTTTGGACCCTTAAAGCTCACCCAAACCACTTAGCACTATCCTCCATCTTCCCTTTTGGACCCTTAAAGCTCACCCAAACCACTTCTTGGTTAGGTTCTTCTTCCATTTTAGGTCCCTAAAACTTACCCAAATAACTTCTCGGTCATGTGAATATTCATCTTTAAATATTTCTGGGCCCATTAGTTTTGTGTTAATGTATTTTGTAAATGAAATGCCAATGTAACATTTTTTTTTTATGCCATCTTAAAATCTAAAATGTTAAAACATTTTGAAAATTGCAAATTTTTACAACTATAAAAAACAAAATACATAGCAATGGCAGGCCACTGAACATTATTCTTCATCTGTGGTCCCCAACGAGTTGCGCAGCTCCTGCATCTCTCCCACCAACTGAAGGACCCTGACACTCAGTTGTGCCACTCTGGCACGTGTGGTCCCTGGTAAAAAACGTAAATTAAAATTTTGGTATAACCTTGTTGGGGTCATACTGCAGTGCCCCCCCCCCCCTGTATGGTCCAAACACCTAAATCTGGACTTCAAAAGCCAGAGGGCCCTCGCCACCAGGGGCCGGGTTTTGCATAGTGCCCGATTAGAGATCCCCTGGCCCGCATTCTGCAGGCAAAGAACGGGCATCAGGAGCAAGGGCGAGTGGCACATCTTGCAGTTCCTGCAACCAAATATAAAATAATTACACAAAGCAAAGGTAACCAACTAAAACAATAACTCCTACAACAAATTAAGATTCAAGTTCAACAATCCAAATATAATTCACAAAGGACATAAGTCTAAAAAAATATAGCAATTATATGGATGTGTGGGAAAATAAATGTTTACATGCTAAGGACTAATTTAGGTCAGCATTAAAATGCTTCTATAAGGCATACATGAAATGTATTGATTCAGGTATGCATTGCTATACAATTTATGGCCTCGGCCATGCTGATACATGCAATGCCTTGGTGCTAAAGGCGCGCAGACTCCTCCACATAGCCACAAAACATGTTCAACAATAGCAATCCGAGCCCTCAAAGGTCTCGTAAGTGGATCGGAAATGAAACGGATTTATAGGGTGGTGATCCGTCTGAAATCAGCTCTCTGAATCAGACGGAAGCTCTCTGAGTCAACTGAAGTTTTCTGAACGAACGGAAAATTTCCAATTTTGTTTGGAAAATGATCCGAACTAACGGAAATGTTCCGATTTGCTTCCGTTCATCGGAAGCACATTCCCGAACGTTCGTGCGAGTAGAAAATGGACGAAAAAAAGCAAAAAAATGACAAACACCCACCCAAACTTTCACAGACAGCTACGGAAGTCCGGACGAATGTGTCTCTGAATCGAGGCTATACAGTGCAATGGATAACTTGGAAGCAGCTTACCCAAGGTTGTCCTATACCTCAAGTGCAGCAGATTGGGGGGGAGAATCAAAAGCCCTATACAGCGTTATACCCCCCTCACCCCCACCGTGTTTGCATGAAATCAAAAGATACAAATAGAAGGCTGGCAGTTGCTCAGAGAAAAGGGTCCTGTTGTTTTCCTTATTTGTGTACCTATCTCATTGGAAACATTCTGTAGCTCACCTGAAAAAAGCCCAGTTACAAGTACGAGCGACACAGGTACAGATACAAGGTACAAGTTTGGAGAAAAATTAGAACAAAAATATTTGTGTTTTAAGGGCAAAGATCTCACTAAAGGACATGTTTTGCCCTTCTTCGGTTCTGCACCAATCGCACAAATTGCACTTTTTTGTGGAGTGTAAATTGCCCTTGCCTTCCTATGGACTGATTCAGAATCACTGAGCTTCTATATTATTTTTCACCTAAATTTCACTTTTTATTATAAATTGTACTTTTTGCACCTGGTGCTAAATCAACCACATAAAGTAGGATATCCTCATGATTTTGTGAACATCTTGTATTTTTAGAGGGGCTCATTTCCAGAGCTTGTTTTACTCAGCTCAGTGTAAAGTGGAGAATACAGTTTTCTTCTATCCCAATGAAGAATGAAATGTCTTTCCAGGAGCTCTCAAAATAATTGGGATTCCCCCAATAGTCCAGTATGGTGGCTTCCATTATGGAAGGGGTTAGTCTCATAACCATGGAGGTGCAGGTGGTGCGACCTCAGCGGTGCCAGAAGGTCTGGGGGCCCCACCACTGCTTTTCCACCCTATTCATCATATTTGTGCTTAATGGCATCACTTAAGCGGACCGTCAACAGTCAAAAATAACTTAAACCTGACCAGCACAACAAACAGTGCTCACATGCATCCTTCCCCAGGGCAATTTAGATTGCTGAACATAAAAATTAATGTGCCTTTTTCTAACCCCTTTTGTAGTAAATTTTAGAAACAAAATGGAGGCTTGTGCATTTGCAGACCACCTGCAAACAGGAAGTGCTGCTGGGTTTCCTGTTACTTTGCATTGTCAGTGATGTCAGTTGATTCCAGGCAGTAGCATGGCTGAGATGCTGAGAAATGGCTGCTACCTTTCTATTCCAACTGTGCCAGGCTGTTAGTCTGATTTAGAGAAAAGTAGCACCATTTTTTTTCTGCTGTTTCAGTCTTTAGATGTCGAGCTGCATTGGATAAATTTAAAATACACAAAAAAGTTTACTGTATGAGCCAAGAAAGAGCTGCTGCTCATAACAAAGTAGATAAAAAATTGACTTTATTCCACTGTTGCTTTGGGATGGTATATTAAGGTAAACACTTTATCACAGTCTGTTTGATGTTAGCATTTAGAATGTGCCTATTCAGATAATATTTGGGTTTTTGTGCCCCTTCTTTGATGCCAATATGCAGAGCAATGAAAAAAACATATGCACTATTTGGAGGAATTTCTGGATATAATGACTGGAAGTAAGGGATCCTCAGCATTGGTTGGCTACACACCTTACAATATGATTGTACATTGTCACAAAAACATTTTGGTATATAAGCCCAAGCTAAGCAGTTTGGGGAAATAATAATTTGTGACTCTTATATCTATATGACATAAGGCTTGATTCAGCACGGGTCGAAGAGAACTCCCTCTTGCTCGCCATAATTCAGGGGACACACGCAAGACAATCTTGCTTTTCTGAGGGCAGTTGAGACAGCCACACAAGATCTTTCACATTGTGCCCTATTTAGGCGAGAAATGAAAGCACTCTTGCATGAGCTTTCTCATTGCAAAGCATGAGCTGTCCCTCATTTATGCTGCCTACTTTTGAGATATATTTGTTCCCCATACTGATTTTTAGAAATGTAATATTGCTTTATGTATTTTAGTATTTGTTTCAGTATGTTATGACTTGCCTGTAAAACCCCTTTAATCATGTTTATTTCCCCTATCCTTTAGCAGTAAAAAGCACACAACTGTACACAAGTACTTAGTAATACATGTCATTATTTACAATAAATAATAAAAATATTTAAATTTAGAAACATCACCCCCCCCAAAAAAAATCATCAAAAGAAAAAAAATGTTACACTAGATTCACCGAAAGTTCAGAACAGGTGAACTTATCAGTGGCTTTGGCTAAATTAAGCATCAGTAATGACTTCCCCAGATGAGAATTTTGCCAGTAACCCTTAGCTACTGGAACAATAAATTGTGACCTCCCCATCTGAAGAAGCTGAATTAGAGCAGGATGGGACTCAACCTGTGAGCTCCTGAGTGTGGAGAATTTTCTCTGTCTCATCAACCAAGTTGATTAGCAAGCTATAATCAGGAATCAGAAAATCTCTGTTCTACAAACCAAAGACATTAGTTGGAGTATGTGCTCAGGCAGACACATTGTTGTTAGAGAAATATATATATATATATATATATATATATATATATATATATATATATATTATGCCACAGAGTTGCAAAACAACAGAAAAGAAATACCTTCAAAGAAAGACCAGCAACTTTTGGCACACAATAAAGAAAACTTTTAAAAATGCCTTTGAATGTGAAACTACCCTTAATGGTCTACAATAATAACTGTACACAGCTAAACATTCAGCTCTCTCAAAGACTAACAGGCTGATTCATTACTAGCGCCAGGTATCGGCAGATGAGCATCTGTACAGAGGCGCTAGTATACACTGTGATCGGCTATCGGGTGCGGTAACAGAGCATCTCAGTCGCTGTAACCTGGCCGGCATTGATGAATGAGATGTATGTTGGGCATTCTAACACCAGTACAGCGTTGCAGGGAGCGAAAGGTAGCGCCAGCTCATTGGGACCGAATCTCAGCGACTCACACCATATTCAACAAAAAAACAGATACACACAGCGTAGTCGCTCTGGATCTGGTCGCTATAGCACAGAGGGCCAGACGCTGTGTGATTAAAGTCTGTTTTTGAACACATATCCACCAGTAACAAAGCGAAAACACATGGAATGACATTGTAACACTGTGACATTAATACTTTAATGCCATATCTGTAAAGACAATTCCTCATATAAATATAAAAAAAACTAAAATGTTTTCAAAAATGACTTTTTCTAGGCCAGGAGAGGTGACACAATTATTTGAGAGGAAAAAAATATTAAAAACAAAAAACCCTGTTTAAACAGAAGAAACAACCATTGAAATGTATGGGAGAGCGACAGGTAGCAACAGGTCTTACCTGGCGCTCTGGAAGCTAGAGCGCCAGAACTATACGCTGAGCCATCTGTAATGATGAATCGTACGCTGCATGGCGCTGTTCCAGACGCTCTACGGAATCCCTCTCATACATGTGGTATTGTGTAAAGAGCCCAGCGTTCAGCAGATGCTGCCTGACACTACGAAGCACTACCTAGAGCTTCATGAAAAACCCCAAAAATACATTGCAAAACAGTTCCACTTGATGATTTATGCCTGTCACTTTTGCCAATGGTTCCGCTTTGATAACTTTAAAAACCTACTGATGGTCTAAAAATTGTGGATTAGGATTTGCAATGAGTCATTTCTAAGTCATATATTGCCATGTAAAATTTCCAATTGAATCTGTTATGCATTTCCCTGCCCAGATCTAACACCCTCCGTCTAAACCGTATCAGTGTATGAGAGCTTTTTCTTTTATTCATCTTATCTATAATTTTCCTTTAGCCTCTATTAGTGTAAAAATTCAAAAATATTCAAAAGGCAGTATTTTTTAATATTTATGATGCCACATGCTGGCCATATGCCTGAATATAATTATATACCCACAGCAGCTATCTGCCAGATAAAGTAATTGAGAACATATGAACTTCATTTTCATTCGCAGAAAACAGTCCTCTGCAGGCTAGAGCTACACATTTATATTTCATTGTTGTCTGCTTTTGCTAAAGAGATGCCGGAAGATTTCTCAGCAGGCTGGGAGTAGTGATATGCGCCCTGGAATGTACAAAGATCAGGTAGTGTAGAATTACTGTAGTTACATTATAAAAATCAGCAAAAGTGATATTTGCCCTGTTTTACACAGTTCTTTTTACAGTTCTAAAAAGACAAAGAACAGAAAGTCTGGTACATTGGTACATGTAAAGGGACAGTCCAGTCTAAATAACTATTAAGGTTCATGGGAGCAGCCATGATGGGATCACTGTGGCTGCCATTGTCTTATAGATTATGGGCCTTATTTAAGAAGCACTAACGCCACATAGTACCACAGAGCATCAGGTGAGCGCCAGACGCAGTATGTGAAATCCATGTATATGAATATCAAACTGGTGAGCACCTCTAATAGCGCCTTGTAGACGCCTTGTAGACGCACAAATGGCAATGCGCAGCGCTAGTCTTAAATCAGCCTCCACATTGTAATATTTTGTCTATACAGATGTATGAGTCAAAGTGACCCCCCTCCCTTCTCCACGCAATAGAGGTCAATGGCTGTAATTATGTTCAAGGGAAAATAATCCCTTCTCAACTACTCAACTAACAGCCAGATCTAACCCCTGGGCCAAATAATAATTGGATGTCCTGAATCACTCCCCTGCCCTCCCTTCTCCTCTCAATAGAAGTCAATGCCAGTAATTCCATTATGGCTACTCCCAGGAACTACAAAAGTTATTTAGAATAGACATTTACTTTGCCATGTCTACCTCTAGTCAGCAGACGTTCTTGGTGCTTTTTATGTGTGACCCAACCTCTTGTCTCTTCCCCATATCCTTTACATGGTAAGCTTGCAAGGGCAAGGCCTCAATCCTACTGTGTCATGTTATGTATGTCTATTTGTTTCATTGCCTATTATATGTGTATGATTTTTTTTTAATTGTCTGTAATTATTTACTCGTACATCACCACAGAGGGTGATAAATACACATGTTTTGCTAATGAACATGATTTTGGTTTAGATGTGTTAAATGGTTATGTGGAGGGTGATTCATTACTAGTGCCACGTATCGCCATGTGAGCGTCTGTATAGCGGCGCTTAGAGCGACCGCTAGTAGACGCTGTAAGTGGGTGTCGGGCCCTGGTCCTCCTTTCTTTTCCTACCATACTTTGTAGAAAATGTGTTCCCCATTTTGAGAATTTTAATACTGTTTTGTGTATTAGTATTCCTCATGTTTTTTTAAATATGTGACTTGACTCTCTTTACTCGTGTTTATTTTTCCCTATCCTTTTGTTAATCATCACACACCACCATAATTGTATAATTTGTACTTTATACTACTTATTTTATTTTGCAAAATACATTTTCTAATAATTAAAATCTATTACAATTGAAAATAAATAATATTAAATTCAGTGTTAACCATGAGATTCCACAATAAATTCCACAAAAAATTCAACAGTCTCTCAGACATTAGAAAAATGATGATGAATTATCCTCCTGAAGAATGTTACACAAAATTGGACAATCCATTTTCTTAAATCAACATGACATCAATCCTAATAACAGATAATATAATGCTTTAAATCCACATTAATGATCCTAGATTAACAGATCTTATTTGTCCAGTAATTAATTTCGCTCCCCTCCTGGGGCTTTTTCAGACTGATCCTGGATCACAAAATCATGTCCGGAAGTACAATCTGTAAATAAGGCATAATATATCACTTACAGTTTAGGTCCACCTAAATGATATGTGCCATGATACACTAATATTCTTTTTTCCTACCTGGTTTTCTATTACATAAAGTTAGGTACACTATCCCCTCGATTCAAAGAGCAAAAGTTAATTGATTTCGTATCGAGAATCGTAAGTTTGGGTGGGTGTTAGTCATTTTTTCCTGTTTTTTTGGCCATTCCCGACTCGCACGAGCCTACGTACGTATGCGTATATGCTCTTACGATCAGCGGCAGTTCGTTCGTAAATTTTAGGATCAAAACGTAAAACTTAGGATCAAATCCTAAAACTTACGATCAAAACGTAAAACTTAGGTTAATTGGATGTGTTTAGGTGTGATTCAGAGAAACCTCTAAACGCGTTTTAAAAGAAAGCCACAGCCGACACCTTTTAGCAGCCGGATTGCTGTTCGTGAACAGGTTTTTTGGCTATGTGGAGGAGTCTGCGCGTCTTGAGCTCCAATGAACTGCATGTATCAGCATGGCCGAGGCCATAAATTGTATGGCAATGCATACCTGATTCATGTATGCCTTATAAAAGCATTTTAATGTGGACCTTAATTAGTCCTTTGCATGTAAACCTTTATTTTGCAATATATTTGCGTTAATTAAAGAAACTTATGTCCTTTGTTATTTATTTTAAAATTGAGGTACTAGAATAATATTTTTAGATTGCATTTATTGGTGTAGTTGTTTACCTTTGCTTTGTTTAATTATTTAAGCACATCTTTGGTCAGATGCATCACACTTACTGAGGAGAGGAGAGCGGGATAAAGTGCTGGATGTGGGTTACTGCTGTATTTTGCACAGACACAGCAGAGCTGGGGGCATGGAAAGGTCAGAAATCAAAGAATCCAGAGCAACACAGTCACAAGGCCCTTTCTGTTTGCAGGCTGCCCGATAATACCTGAGCCGCCATCTTGGCTGTTTCTAGGCTCATAACATGCAGAAGTTGCTGGGTGTTTTTTAATATTTGTGAGCAATCTGTATGTAGAGGGTGTGGGTAACCACACAAAAAAGTTAAAGTTGTACCATTTGAAGCCAAAATATTAAAATTAAATCCACAAGTAAAAAATGCAAGTTAACTAAAAATTAAACAAAGTAAGATTTACTTATGCAAATGCATTCATTAATGGTTGGTTACTACAAAATGAATGAAATAACGAAAATTAAAAGACCAAATATTTAGAATGCACTTTAATGAGGTAAGTTTGTATTGCGGAGCCGCAAGATCAGAAGGATTTACGTCCAGACAAAAAAGGAAAAAGGGCAAAACCAATGTTGCAACCTGAGAAATGAAACGGAAAATTCAGGATGGAAACTGACATAGGTCTGATTCCCGAACTGCCATACGAACGGACGTATATTTTAGGATAGAAACGTATTTGCTTATTGAATCACTCGCAAGTTCATACGAACGCACGAGCGGACGTGAAAAATAGGATGATCGTGAGCCAAATCCAAGCTGTTACATGTTTCTTTGAATCAACCCATATATCATGAAAATCTGGGATTCTGGCATAATAAAATAAAAAGCTGTTTTGCTTTAGGGTACGCCTGAGCTCTGGGGACAGATTGCCAGTATTCATTTGTGGTTGTGATAAATGGTTAGTAATTAAGAGAGGGGAAGTAGAAGATTTTGGGGGATGGACTGTTTTATTAACTATAGATGAAGTTAATATATCATCATTCTTAGTAATACGAGAGTCTTTGTCTTCCTGTATAAATAATGTTTCTTATGAAAGATCTGCTGTTGTTGGTAGGGTCTGAATATATGAATCCATGTCCAGATCTTTGTCTGAATATATGTATTTCAAATTCAGTTTGCGGGTAAGTAGATACAGATCCCTGACCAAACAAATTCTGATTGTACTTGATCAGATGACAAAAGATGTCAAAAGTTTAAACCTAGTGAGAGGACTCTTTCTTGTGCCTCAGTCAAGACACTAAAGATAAATTAATAATGTTGTTAGTTGCCTGATCGGTTGTTACTTGTTGCCTCTAGGGAATTTTTCTTTGGGTTATATTTCTAAATTCATAAAAAAATCCCCTGTTTCAGAGTTTCTTTCAACGAGATCCGTGGGTGAAGGTTTTTCTTTTCTGAACCTCTATGTTGTTTTCTCTTGTTTGTGATAGTTCCCATTTTCTTTGGAGTACATATCTATTTGTCTTTGGCCTGACATCATTTATTTTTGGTTTTAATGTGTCTTTATTTTAGAAACATACTTCAAGAATCCAGGGAGCAAGCATGTCTCCACTCCCTGGATACCGAGGCATCTGAAGAAGTCTGTTGATAAGCATTCTATTTACTCCTTTTCTGTGTTCTACCTGTAGGCTTGTTTATTCATATAAACTTGTTTGTCCCTTAAGATTTTATTTTCTTTAGTTTCCACAATTTCTCAGTGGATTCATTAATCTGTGAATTTCTTTCTTCAAAAAATGAATCCTTTGATAATCTATCCATATTTTTACAGACTATGTCAATTTCTTTATCTATTTGTTTCTTCATCTCTTTCTATACTACAAAAGAATTGTAGTAGATTGTGGCACATATCATTCAGGTGGACCTAAAATGTAATTATGCCTTATGAAATTGTGATCAGTCTGAAAAAGCCCCAGGAAGGGGAGCAAAATTAATTAATAGACAAATAAGATCTGTCAATCTAGGATCATTAATGCAAATTTAAAGATTTAAACATCCTATTATCTGTTAAATAACCCCCATAATGCCTTTATATATATGTGATATAGGTAACCCAATACAATTTGTATTTATTTTAATCTGATTCATTTGAGTTGGACATTTAAAAGTGGTTTAGGGAATTGCCCTTACTCTATTTCCTATACAGGATATATTTTGGTCACATGTGTCTTAAAGGGAGTTATTTAAGAACGGATAGCGCCAGATAGGGCTTCGTAGTGGGAGGCAGCGTCTGGTGAATGCCGGGAGCATTTAAGAAAAGCGAATCTGGTGAGCGCCTCTAACAGCGCCTTGTAGCATCACATGTATTAATCCAGGCGGCTCAGCGTATAGCACTGGCGCTCTAGGCTCAGGAGCGCCATGTAGTACCGGTCTCTCTGTAGCTCTCTCCCATACATTTCAATGGGGTTTCATTGGTTGTCTATAAATAGCGTGTTTGGTAATTGAAATTTCTTTTTTTTTTTGCTCAAATCATTGTGTGACCTCTCCTGGCTGCAAGCAAACACTTTTATAAATGTTTTGTTCTTTTTATATATTTATGCAGAATTGTATGTACAGGTCTGGCACTAAAGTGTTATTGTCTCAGTGTTAAAACAATGTCATTCCATGTGTTTTCACTTTGTTACTGGTGTATATGTGTTCAAAAACAGACTTTGATCACACAGGGTCTGGCGCTCTATGCTACAGCGTCCAGCTTTAGAGCGCTGGCACTGTGTGTGTGTACTTGTTAAATATGGTGTGGACTGCTGAGTTCCGGATGCACTAAGCTGGCGCTTACCTGTCACTCGCTGCAGGGCGTACTGTTGTTAGAGTGTTATTACACATCACATTCATCAATGCCGGCAAGGTTACTAGAGCGACTGAGATGCTCTGTTACAGTGCCCGATACCCGCGTACAGCGTCTACTAGCGGTCGCTCTAAGCGCTGCTATACAGACACTCATCTGGCAATACGTGGCACTAGTAGTGAATCATACTCATTTGAGTTGGACATTTAAAAGTGGTTTAGGGAATTGTCCTTTCCCTATTCCCTATACAGGGCATATTTTGGTGACATGTGTCTTTAAGTCTCTCAGAAATGTATTTATCAAAAGGCTCAGTTTCTCCAAGAAAGTGACTGAAACACACCAAAAGCACAATTCTCATCAGCAAAACTATGGAGGGAATTTGCCTTAATAGCCTGTCTCTAAGGGTAATTGTAGCCCATGATTTATGTCAGCTTGTAGCTGGCACTCTCTGCGGATAGTGTGCGCAATGTGAAGAGCGCCGGCTCCCAGATGCGGTCCAGGACTGCAGAAGGTTGCGACGGGAGGTCAGTGCCGCCACCTTTGCCTGCTGGATTTGGGGTGAAGGTGATTGTCTTTTTCTTCTTTTATTACATGAGCATAATCACTTATAGGAGGGGCCAGGGCGGGGGTGTAATTTTTTTGCCAAAGTGGCCCTTTGAGAATAAATATTATTTTAAAATATGTTTTTACTTTATTATCATCAGTGATGTTAGGGAAGAATAAGGATAACACATTATGTTGAAACGGGTAAATGTGAAATAAAGTACTCCAGTATAGTACTAAATAAAGCAATCTATATTTCTTTGAAAATGTGTAGGAGTAGGAATATGAGCTAAGCATGACGAGATTAATTTATGTATTAAATACTTTTGTGATTTGGAATTTGACACACTTAAAGCAGAACTTTGGCATTTTGCATAATCAAGTTAAACTACTTGCTAAATTTCCTAAATAAATAATAAATAAACTTCCTAAATAGTACCTATTATATATTTTACCATTTACAGCTAAAATTGCACAGCTTAAAGCCAAAATCCTCCCCCCCCCCCCCCGCCAACTCAAGTTGGGTGCTCTGAATAAATTAAGTCCTGATTCCCTCCAGCATCTATGTGTGGCTTCTGGGGGCTGGGTTCATGGTGCTGACTAGCCAGCTTTTAGTGCCATATTAATAAAATGTTATTAAATGTTCTAAAACTTGTCACTATACAGTTTTAAACTTAAAAAACCCTGACTCCAGCATTTGTAAAATAAATCTTATGCCAAATGTTCAGTTACATATTTAGTCATCTAAATATGAGAGAATTTAATACATTTACAAACTTTTGACAAAATAACTAGAGAACAGTCAATACTATAAGTAGTATGGTCAGTCGTTTCAGTGACACCAGCATCTGATCCACTGGCTTTATACCAATTTTTTAGTCATTTGTACTTTAAATGATGTTAGTGGGGCAAGACCTCTATGTAGGCTGAAACTTTGGTATTCTCTGGCTGCAGACTTGCTTTGGGTCAGCGACTTTGCTTGCAGCAAACTTGAAGAGGTTTGCGCTCCACTGCCCTGAAACTGGCACATGGCAGCTTCCTTTAAAGCTTGTGAAAGACGTATTTATCTTTGTGACAGATTTCCTTTAATAAAACTGGCATCAAATTAAAGGCTCCACTATGTAGGTGATTTCTCAATATGGACATTAGCTGCTAGTGATCCATTACAGATTGCAGTCTTTTTCACAAATGACAGCTGGTATAACCTTCTTTATTGGTGCTGCTTGTCTGACAGGTGTTACCAAGACCTGTTTAAGAACAGGGAGTTCTGCCTTTCTGTTGCCTAAATAAGACATTGATATATACATAAATTAAGTCAACTGATGAAATGCTATATACCAATTACTCATGTATGATTAAAGTACATTTTCAGCCAAAAACAAAAAAATAAAAGCTATACTCACCTTTTCTCCTATGCAGAACCTCGCTCCTAGTCCGGGGCTGCAGCGCTTACCTGAAAGGCTGGATGCAGGTCCCTCATCGCCATTACCATACACAATGACACTCTCTCATCGTAAGGGTCTTCCTAAATCCCTCCAACATGGCGACGCCCCCACCAGTCAAGGTATGCTGCCCACCATTCACTGCAATGAAGGGGGGCATGGCTCTACAAGGCTGGCTCTGTTTAAGTGCTGCTTGGTAAGTGTGATTTCAAGCAGGCACTCTTGTGGTAAGATGTGTGAAATTGGACTCACTGGGTAAGTAAAATATTACAAACTATAGTAGGTTTATTTTTGTGAATCAGTGTGTTTTAATGCTGGCACAAATGTAAACAAACAACAAAAAATATATATTTTTTTCCTTTTTTCCTGGATCCCTGCTGAGCAAGGTTGATTGAAGCAGGTGGTTTATGAGGAAGGCCAAAGCTCTTGGAGCCTGGCTCTGCAAGGCTGGCTCTGTGTATGTGCTGCTTGATAAGTGTGAGTTAAAGCAAGAACTCCTGTGGTAAACTGTGAGAAAGGGCTCACTGGGTAAAAAAAAATAGTACAAACTATAGTAGGTTTATTTTTGTGAATCGGTGTATGTTAATGCTGGCACAAATTTAAATGCAAAAAAAACAAAAAAACAAAACAAAATGCCTGGCTCTGCAAAGCTAGCTCTGGCAAGTGCTGCTTGGTATGTGTGAGTTCAAGCAGGAGTTAAGGCAGAAGTTACAAGCAGCTACAAGAGCTGAAGCTGTAATTATCTAATTTACAGAGTGTTTATTTGAGTGTTTCCAAATTCTTCACTTAATTAAAGGCATTTGTGTTCCAACAAATTAATATATTGTGCCCCATGTCTAACAATACTGTCCAGTGTACATCTTGTGCTATGTATGCACTGCTTGAACAATCAGTCGAGGGTGCATACTGCAGTTCGGGGTGTGTGCACATTGCACCTTTGGAATCCGACATTGATGATCTAAAGACACAGTTGGCAACACTGAGAAACATTGGTATCATGGAAAAGAATCTGGTGCTCACTGAGTAGGCAATCTCTGGATTAGGGAAGGGGGGGAGTAGTAGTATAGGGGGCAGGAGAAACAGGATGATGAGGCAGCTAGCTAGATAACAGTTAGAAGGCAGCATAGGAGTAAACGTTACAGGGAGGCTAGCAGTGAGCAGGAACCCCCCCCAAACAAGTTTGCCCAGTTGGCAGATGAGGAGGATGTAAGCTCAGGGGTGGCACAACTCCAAGCAGCAAGGCAACGCCACTGTCTTCCACAGTAAGGAAGGGAAATGGGAGATCAGGGCAGGAAAAATATGTACTGGTACTGAATGACTCTATTATCAGGGGAACAGATATGGCAACCTGTCACAAAGACCGGGATCACCCGAGATACTGATTCCTGAGGTAAGAGTTCAGTATCTCGCAGAATGGGGAGGTTAGGGGCCCATCGGCCCGTCGGTGCTCTTGCCCGAGTCTGTGCCATGGGAACAGATGGAGGATGAGTATATAGGGTGACCTGGGGGGTACACACAGCAGGGCATCCCAATTCAGGATGCTGCTGCACAGAGGAACAACACACAGGAAAGGGAAATTCCTGTGTGTTATTCCTTTTTATGGGATATTATCCTGGAGTAACTTGGTGAAAATTAACTCATTACTCCATATCAGCATGGATTTATTAGGAATCACTCCTGCCAGGCAAACCTAATCAGCTTTTATGAGGAGGTAAGTTTAACTGGATGAGGGGGAGTAATTGGATATCATATATCTTGACTTTTCTAAAGCATTTGATGCTGGGCCACATAAAGACTGGCACAAAAGATGAGAATGTTTGGACTGAGGAAAAACATGTGCACACGGGTGAGAAACTGGCTTAATGATAGGAAGCAGAGGTTGGTTATCAATGGGACATACTCAGATATATATATTAATGACATAGGATATGGATTAAACAGTAAAGTCTCAATCGTTGCAGATAATTCTAAGCTGTATTAAGTAATTAACACAAAAGAGGACAGCAGGCAGCTACAAACTGATTTAGATAAATTGAAAGCACGGGCAGTAAAATGGCAAATGAAGTTTAACACAGATACATGTAAGGTTATGCACATGGGAAGGAGAATTTTGTGCCATGATTACGGAAAGGAATGCTTGGTAAAACTGCAATGGAAAAGGACCTAGGGTTTTAATAATGAACAATTAAACAATAAACCTAGCTGTAGTAATAAATGCCAGGCAGTAGCTGCAAAGCCAAACAGGATCATGGGGTTCATCAAGAGGGGCATAGGTGCCCATGACCAGAGCACCATTTTAATCCTGTACAAGTCACTGGTCAGACCCTACATGGAATACTGTGTACAGTTCTGGGCATCAGTGCATAAAAGGACGTATCAGAACTGGCGCTCATTTAAAGGATGGAAACTAAGGTAATAAATGGAGTGCAGGGACTAGAGTGCCCTGAAAGACTGTCAAAGTTAGGTTTATTACGTTTGGAAAATCTATTTATACCCCGGAATGTAACTCTAACCCGAGGGCATCCACTAGGGTTACAGGAAAGGCACTTTCTCCACCAACGTAGGAGAGGATTCTTCTCTGTAAGAGCAGTGAGATTATGGAACAAGAGGAGGTAGCTATGAAGGATGTGTCTGTGTAGAAACATCTAAAGTATCCAAGTCTAGTGAAATACCTTATGTTTTTTATGCAAAATCATTGGCTTCTTTTCCATTTCTGGTTGTAGCTTGTGACAGGCTGCACATACTGGGCAACCCAATGGCTCATGCATACACCTTGAGCAGGACCCCAGGCTTAATCTGGCCCACAGGTTTACCAGGAAAAAACCTGGTGGCCCCCCTTTGAGAGACTTCATCACCAAACCTTAACTATCGATAGCTTATTTGTGGCATCCCAACTGCACAAAAAAAAGGACAGTATAGCACAATGTTTCTGTGCATGGACTCTGAACGTAAGACTCTAAATGTGGGATGTGCCCCAAGAGTCACTTCTACTGGTGGGCCTCAGGCTTCCTAATCTGACACTGCTGAACCCAGCAGAGCAAGAACTGTGGCTTGCTCCTACCTAATGTTACTAAGCATTATTTACTAAAAAATACTGACATTTTTGACTCTTCCCCTGCAAGCAGCAGTATTCAGGTATCTTTCTTGAGGAGAGGAAAACAATGTATACTCACTTGTATATGATCTTGGCATTGAAAAACTATGCATGTGAGTCTGAACTGTGTTTTTTAATAGAAAAGTAGAAAATGTAAAAATGACCATAGGGGTGAAAGGTTTGAAAATCTATTTAGCCTTTCATATTGTTTGGATCATAGGATATCCAAGAAAATCAAGAATGGATTTCAGAATTGTGTATGTATCATTTCCATCTTGTCAGACATTTTTTCTTTCTGCAGCACACAAAAAATCATAATTGTCATATAAATTAAAACAATAGTCCTGACAGTAATGTTTGAATGCAGAGACAAAACAAATATAATTATACGTTTTGCAGTGTGGTTATATTGGGCCTATCAGAACCAGGCCTTGATGAACTAAACTGTGATTAGTGATGGTGTGTGTTAGTTTTGGCATTTTTACCTGAAATAACTGTATCATTATATGAAATATGTCATATGATGATTCTTGTGTCCTTTCAAATTTTAGCCACTCTCCCTCATTTTAGTCAATGGGGATTATTTAAAGCGGACCTCCAGACACAAAATTAAAGCTTTGTAAATTGCTTCCCTAAAGCCCCCTCTGGCAATCTGTAAGCTATTTGACAGGACCTAACCCAATGCTGATGTTATAGAATAGCATTCAGATTTTGTGTTACTGAATTGCATGGGAGGGGCCATATTAATTTACACCTGGCAGCCCCACGTCTGAAATACAAAATTGTCTCATATATTCCTATTTTCTAGCCAGAAGTAGAACTCCATCGGCTGTCATTCCTCTACCCAGAGCAGAAATATCCTAGATACATTTTACATACACTGAGTACACTGTCTGAATGTCCCATAACAACTTTCCCCTAACACAGAATTCTTGCAGCAGATGTTTATTCAGTTTGTGTGTGTGTGTGTGTGTGTGTGTGTGTGTGTGTGTGTGTGTGTGTGTGTCATGTTAGACATAATGTTTTGTGTTTCTGAGGCATATATCTCTCTCACTTTGATGAGGGCTGCTGCTGGTACAGCTCCCCCTCATGCTTATGTGTAAGCAAGACTGTAAGATGTGTGTCAAGATGGCCACTTCCATGCAGTTCAGAAGCACAACACCTGCATTCTTTTCCACAACATCTGCATGGGGTAAGCCCCTCAAACAGTTTATGCTACTGATCACCAGAGGGGGGAGGGATTAAGGGTAGCAACTTACAAAACTTTATTTTTTTTTACTAGAGGCCAACTTTGCAGTGATTGACCACCCAAAACAAATAACCAAGGGGCACTCACCATATGTCCTGTACAAGTTATGAGTAACTCCAAATCATCGTATGCAGAAAAATATATTCAAAAGGACATGTAGAAAATATAAGGTGACATAGCGCAGTTCCTTGTATCGAACGTTTTGGGGGAACCGACCCCCTTCCTCAGGGAAGAACTGCCACCATTGCAATCAGAAAAGACAAACAAATAGCAACTGCAGGACAAGCAAACGAAGTGAGGAATGTATAGGGATACAGGGATACGTGATTAACAAATTATTCTTTCAATTACATTAGTTTGTTAATCATGTGTCCCTATACATTCCTCACTTCATTTGCATGCCCTCCTGATGTCATTATGACATCAGGCGGGAATTTTAAACTGGGACTGTCAGTTGTTATTTGATTGTCTTTTCTGATTGCAATGGTGGCAGTCAAAGGAGCGCTGCCATGTCCTCTCCATTCATTACAATAGAAGGGGCATGTCAGGCCATGGCACACCCCCTACATTGCAATGAATTAAGAGACCGTGGCAGTGCTTTTGTGAATAAGGGCAACACACCATCAATAATGATCCCTGTTTGGCCCGGGGTGGTGCAGGCTGGGTGGGCGGCAGTGTAGAAGAAATAACAGCAGCCAATGGGTCATTTCAGGTAACCTCTTTAAGTGTTGAAATTCCCTACAGGCTGCTGTTATTTTCAAACTTCTAAATTAAAATATCTTTTGCATTACAAATAATGTTCCCTATACCTGTAGAATTGTCACACTACAGGTGCAGGTGATTTTGATTTTGAAATAGAATACTTTGCTTTCACACTTGTCAGGGAGGTTTGAAGTCTTTTTTTTTTTAATTTAATGATTCTTTGAAAGTTAAATGGTACTAACACCCATTTCACTCCTGTGGGGCATCAGTAAAATGGGTGTTAGTCTGATTTAAATCTTTTAGATGTTTATAATCTACATGCATTATATCTTAGTGTTTGTGATGATGAGGGGGCAAATAACACTGCACCTGCACCCAGCACCCTGAATGAGCAACAGACCTATGCCAAAGCTGGAGGTCAGGCAAGGCTGGCTTCTGGGTTACCAGCCCCTATGCCTGGCGTATGGTTGTCTCTGGGGGAAAGGATGCTATGCTTTTTTTTAAACAAAATGTGCATGTTACGTCCTTGTGGTTAGTTATACTCTTTCTTTTATTTGTATAGCTCTTTTGAGCATATTAAAAAAAAAAAAAAAAAAAAAATGTGCATGTTACCTGTAAAAAATAGAGAAAAATGATACATTGTATGCTTTATACACATAAGTGTGTTTATTATGTGCTTTGTTTAGCCTAGCTTTTCCAGATAATCTCAGCCACAGCTTACAGTTCTCAGCTCCAGTGTAGCATAGCCCCCCAACAAATGGTTTAAAAACATCAATGCTCAAGCCACAGCACATGTTGGCAGCTTACATTTTAACCCTAAAGTGACCGAGGGGGGGCATAAGCCAAACCAGATAAACAAATTAGAATTCAAATGCAGCATTCACTGTCAGGATAAAACTTGAATTGGGAGTTTATCCAGCTCAATGCTGTAGCTGTATTGCACCCAACAAACTGCAAGTGCTTCACTACAACAGAAACAAGCCTAGTGGCACCCCACCTTTCCATTATAACAAGTGTTATGGTGTCCTGCTGCTATATTGTAAATACAATTGCTGCCCTGGTTTAGATCCCGCTGTTTGTCTCAAAGCAACCCTTAGAGCTGGCCCATAGGCATGCCCTCTTAGGAATAGAGGCATTTCCCTGCATCAGCTTCTAGGGGTGGACTGGTGAAGACATGCTGATCATTATATGCACACTAGCCGCTACATTTTTGCATTGCGGGACTTCCAGGCGGATACATGCACAGGGGTAAGTGCCATTGCTTGTCACCTGATTTCCAGAATCAGGTGACAGGTCAAAAGTAAAAAAAAAATAAGTTTGGCAGGTCAAAAGTAAAACAAAACAGATAACAGTAGCTTACTATTCAATGAGTGGCTGCAGTGCTCTGCTTCCTCCTCTGTCTGCCTCCTTAGTGAGGAAAATCACTTTCTCATTCAGCTTTCAGTCCCCACCTTGCTGACCTGGTCCATCAATGAGCCTTCAGTGGACCAAGAACGTAAATACCTTCGACTCCCTGACAGATGCCCTGATTGGCTGCCTTTCTCTGCAGCTCTGAAACCCCGCTCTTCTCTCTCATCGCACACTCATCACAGTGTACTTACATCACATTGCTGTTGCCACACCCATTGTTTTCCTCATTTTTCTATGAATCCTCAAAGTTTTAATACTTTTAAAGATAACTTTGGAACTACAGGGTCTTTTTGAAAAAGGATTGAAGTTTAGGACAGTGCAATGTATAGCCTGGGACAATGGGACAACAATCTGGTTTGCCTTTAGTATAACTTTAATGCCATTGGCTTTTTTCATTTAATACAGTAAAACTTTTACAATTTGATAAGGAGTATGGCTGGGATTTGGACTGTATTAGTCAGGACTAGGAGCATCTTCTGCTTCAAATCCCTGGAAAGAAAACTTGTCTAGGTAACCCTAGAGGGATGTTCCCCAACCCTGTTCTCAAGAGCCACCAAAAGGCCAGGTTTTCCACATCTCCACATACATGCACAGGTGAAGTAATTAGTACTCAAGTAGAGCTATAAAGGCAGCTATGTACCAACTTGATCAGTTGGTGGCTAGGGAACGGTGCTTAAGAGTAACCTTAGCTGCCTCTAATCTGAGCGTGGTAACTTTGTCTAGGCAGTGTAGTAGGATCTTAAGCCATGCTGCCTCAAAAATGATGATGCACCATCACCCTTCCCATCGTTGTCTTCCACTTCAATTTCAAATGTATGATTGTGCCCAGAGTTCCAAAGCAATTTCTCTCTCATTGTACCCCCCCAAAGGAATTTTCTCAAAAGAACTGCATGGATTACAATGTTTACTAAACTGACATGCTCCCAGTGAGATTTTAGCTTTTCTGTGTCAGCGAGAACCCTCTGCTTCTGCTGCAGGAAAGCATACATGTATTCATCATTTATGTAAAATAAAGGTTGTTGGCAATAGGTCAATATAATCAGTAACTTAACAGTTAAGCAAGAACATTTCCAGCTATGAAAATGTGTTTTACATGTTGCATGAATAATTAAGGGCCTTATTTATGATGTGCGCCATTTAGCATTTTTTTTTAGCTATAGCGCCAGTTCCGGAGCGGCCTGTTTTTCAGGCATTTAACAGTATATTTATCTATTTTCTTCCATCTTGAAATCTTTGGCGTTGTATTTTCCCGGCACAGGTCAGCATTACATTTTCAAAAAAATCACTGCTGGGGACATTGAGGACAAAAATGACAGTGGTTTTCGGCTGCATTTAAGTTCTTGTCCAAATTACACATTGTTAAAGAAGCCATTAAAATCAATTTAAATAACCGCAAAAAATACATCTAGTGCCATCTAAGTCCTGAGTTTTGATTATTGACAAGTCCCATTGCAAGTTCTGTACACATAAATGTGTTTAAAATGAATCAAAAGCATTAAACACTTCAATCCAATTCGGCCCATTGTGCTCTATGGGATTTTGACCTACAGCTCCAGGTAACATCTGGTACTGCTTCAACCAGAGCACACGGCGCTGCAACCTTTTTGGTGCTAGAGTTAAATAAGACGCCAGCTAGCGGCTGCATTGGCCCAGCCATTTTTTCATTTCAAGTCAGACACTGAGTGCTGCTGAGGCCTAAAAAGTGGTGCTGTGTGGCACTAACGCTTCTTAAATAAGGCTTTAAATTTCACACTAGTTATAGTCACAATTCACTGGTGTGATATATGGTCACAATACACTGGTGTGATATATGGTCACAATACACTGTTGTGATAAAGTATTACAGATTATTACTAGAATTTCCTACAAAGGCAATGTCATGACTAGGGATGAGCGAATCGATCCGGACGAACCCGGATTCGATCCGAATTTCAGGAAAAATTCGATTCGGATCGAATCCGAATTTCCCCGCGATTCGATCACTCGAAGTTTTCCTTTAACATCCATTCATTTACATTACAGGCATTCTAAGATGGCGGACGGGACATGTCTGGACATGTATCCCGCGCCAGTGCAAGCTGGGGCAGTCACATGCAGCCTATCAGCAGCCAGCAAGCCCGGTGACGTCACACAGCGGTATTTAACGGCGGCCATCTTGCTTTTCCTCATTTCTCTATTGCATTCGTGACAGACAGACAGAACGCTGTGTAGCTGAGGCAGTTAGACAGGCTGGAGACAGGGACAGACAGGGACAGGCTGGAGACAGGCAGGAGACAGGCAGGAGACAGACAGGAGACAGACAGAAAGCCAGGGAAAGGTAGGAAAAACGGAGCTGGCTGACAGGGAGATTTTTTTTTTTTCATCCAGCCTTTGTTAGCGTTTTCAGGCTGCTTATAGTAACTAACTGTGCATATATACTGAACTGATCTTAAGTCTGCTGTGAGGCATCCCATTCTGTGACTAAAGCAGCCTCTGTTTAAGACCATATAAGCATTTGCTCTTATCATATTTGAAATTAGGCCTGATAAAGACACTTTTGCTGGCCAAAGCACTACTGGACCCTGCCAGCTCGATTCCTGCCCGGGGCATCCCATTCTGTGACTACAGCAGCCTCTGTTTAAGACCATATAAGCATTTGCTCTTATCATATTTGAAATTAGCCTGATAAAGACACTTTTGCTGGCCAAAGCACTACTGGACCCTGCCAGCTCGATTCCTGCCCGGGGCATCCCATTCTGTGACTAAAGCAGCCTCTGTTTAAGACCATATAAGCATTTGCTCTTATCATATTTGAAATTAGGCCTGATAAAGACACTTTTGCTGGCCAAAGCACTACTGGACCCTGCCAGCTCGATTCCTGCCCGGGGCATCCCATTCTGTGACTACAGCAGCCTCTGTTTAAGACCATATAAGCATTTGCTCTTATCATATTTGAAATTAGCCTGATAAAGACACTTTTGCTGGCGAAAGCCCTACTGGACCCTGCCAGGTCCATTCCTGCCCAGGGCATCCCATTCTGTGACTAAAGCAGCCTCTGTTTAAGACCATATAAGCATTTGCTCTTATCATATTTGAAATTAGGCCTGATAAAGACACTTTTGCTGGCCAAAGCACTACTGGACCCTGCCAGCTCGATTCCTGCCCGGGGCATCCCATTCTGTGACTAAAGCAGCCTCTGTTTAAGACCATATAAGCATTTGCTCTTATCATATTTGAAATTAGGCCTGATAAAGACACTTTTGCTGGCCAAAGCACTACTGGACCCTGCCAGCTCGATTCCTGCCCGGGGCATCCCATTCTGTGACTAAAGCAGCCTCTGTTTAAGACCATATAAGCATTTGCTCTTATCATATTTGAAATTAGCCTGATAAAGACACTTTTGCTGGCCAAAGCCCTACTGGACCCTGCCAGGTCCATTCCTGCCCAGGGCATCCCATTCTGTGACTAAAGCAGCCTCTGTTTAAGACCATATAAGCATTTGCTCTTATCATATTTGAAATTAGGCCTGATAAAGACACTTTTGCTGGCCAAAGCCCTACTGGACCCTGCCAGCTCGATTCCTGCCCGGGGCATCCCATTCTGTGACTACAGCAGCCTCTGTTTAAGACCATATAAGCATTTGCTCTTATCATATTTGAAATTAGCCTGATAAAGACACTTTTGCTGGCCAAAGCCCTACTGGACCCTGCCAGGTCCATTCCTGCCCAGGGCATCCCATTCTGTGACTAAAGCAGCCTCTGTTTAAGACCATATAAGCATTTGCTCTTATCATATTTGAAATTAGGCCTGATAAAGACACTTTTGCTGGCCAAAGCACTACTGGACCCTGCCAGCTCGATTCCTGCCCGGGGCATCCCATTCTGTGACTACAGCAGCCTCTGTTTAAGACCATATAAGCATTTGCTCTTATCATATTTGAAATTAGCCTGATAAAGACACTTTTGCTGGCCAAAGCCCTACTGGACCCTGCCAGGTCCATTCCTGCCCAGGGCATCCCATTCTGTGACTAAAGCAGCCTCTGTTTAAGACCATATAAGCATTTGCTCTTATCATATTTGAAATTAGGCCTGATAAAGACACTTTTGCTGGCCAAAGCCCTACTGGACCCTGCCAGGTCGATTCCTGCCCAGGGCATCCCATTCTGTGACTAAAGCAGCCTCTGTTTAAGACCATATAAGCATTTGCTCTTATCATATTTGAAATTAGGCCTGATAAAGACACTTTTGCTGGCCAAAGCACTACTGGACCCTGCCAGGTCCATTCCTGCCCAGGGCATCCCATTCTGTGACTAAAGCAGCCTCTGTTTAAGACCATATAAGCATTTGCTCTTATCATATTTGAAATTAGGCCTGATAAAGACACTTTTGCTGGCCAAAGCCCTACTGGACCCTGCCAGGTCCATTCCTGCCCAGGGCATCCCATTCTGTGACTAAAGCAGCCTCTGTTTAAGACCATATAAGCATTTGCTCTTATCATATTTGAAATTAGGCCTGATAAAGACACTTTTGCTGGCCAAAGCACTACTGGACCCTGCCAGCTCGATTCCTGCCCGGGGCATCCCATTCTGTGACTAAAGCAGCCTCTGTTTAAGACCATATAAGCATTTGCTCTTATCATATTTGAAATTAGCCTGATAAAGACACTTTTGCTGGCCAAAGCCCTACTGGACCCTGCCAGGTCCATTCCTGCCCAGGGCATCCCATTCTGTGACTAAAGCAGCCTCTGTTTAAGACCATATAAGCATTTGCTCTTATCATATTTGAAATTAGGCCTGATAAAGACACTTTTGCTGGCCAAAGCACTACTGGACCCTGCCAGCTCGATTCCTGCCCGGGGCATCCCATTCTGTGACTAAAGCAGCCTCTGTTTAAGACCATATAAGCATTTGCTCTTATCATATTTGAAATTAGCCTGATAAAGACACTTTTGCTGGCCAAAGCCCTACTGGACCCTGCCAGGTCCATTCCTGCCCAGGGCATCCCATTCTGTGACTAAAGCAGCCTCTGTTTAAGACCATATAAGCATTTGCTCTTATCATATTTGAAATTAGGCCTGATAAAGACACTTTTGCTGGCCAAAGCACTACTGGACCCTGCCAGCTCGATTCCTGCCCGGGGCATCCCATTCTGTGACTAAAGCAGCCTCTGTTTAAGACCATATAAGCATTTGCTCTTATCATATTTGAAATTAGCCTGATAAAGACACTTTTGCTGGCCAAAGCCCTACTGGACCCTGCCAGGTCCATTCCTGCCCAGGGCATCCCATTCTGTGACTAAAGCAGCCTCTGTTTAAGACCATATAAGCATTTGCTCTTATCATATTTGAAATTAGGCCTGATAAAGACACTTTTGCTGGCCAAAGCCCTACTGGACCCTGCCAGCTCGATTCCTGCCCGGGGCATCCCATTCTGTGACTACAGCAGCCTCTGTTTAAGACCATATAAGCATTTGCTCTTATCATATTTGAAATTAGCCTGATAAAGACACTTTTGCTGGCCAAAGCACTACTGGACCCTGCCAGCTCGATTCCTGCCCGGGGCATCCCATTCTGTGACTAAAGCAGCCTCTGTTTAAGACCATATAAGCATTTGCTCTTATCATATTTGAAATTAGCCTGATAAAGACACTTTTGCTGGCCAAAGCCCTACTGGACCCTGCCAGGTCCATTCCTGCCCAGGGCATCCCATTCTGTGACTAAAGCAGCCTCTGTTTAAGACCATATAAGCATTTGCTCTTATCATATTTGAAATTAGGCCTGATAAAGACACTTTTGCTGGCCAAAGCACTACTGGACCCTGCCAGCTCGATTCCTGCCCGGGGCATCCCATTCTGTGACTACAGCAGCCTCTGTTTAAGACCATATAAGCATTTGCTCTTATCATATTTGAAATTAGCCTGATAAAGACACTTTTGCTGGCCAAAGCCCTACTGGACCCTGCCAGGTCCATTCCTGCCCAGGGCATCCCATTCTGTGACTAAAGCAGCCTCTGTTTAAGACCATATAAGCATTTGCTCTTATCATATTTGAAATTAGGCCTGATAAAGACACTTTTGCTGGCCAAAGCACTACTGGACCCTGCCAGCTCGATTCCTGCCCGGGGCATCCCATTCTGTGACTACAGCAGCCTCTGTTTAAGACCATATAAGCATTTGCTCTTATCATATTTGAAATTAGCCTGATAAAGACACTTTTGCTGGCCAAAGCCCTACTGGACCCTGCCAGGTCAGTTCCTGCCCAGGGCATCCCATTCTGTGACTACAGCAGCCTCTGTTTAAGACCATATAAGCATTTGCTCTTATCATATTTGAAATTAGCCTGATAAAGACACTTTTGCTGGCCAAAGCACTACTGGACCCTGCCAGCTCGATTCCTGCCCGGGGCATCCCATTCTGTGACTACAGCAGCCTCTGTTTAAGACCATATAAGCATTTGCTCTTATCATATTTGAAATTAGCCTGATAAAGACACTTTTGCTGGCCAAAGCCCTACTGGACCCTGCCAGGTCCATTCCTGCCCAGGGCATCCCATTCTGTGACTAAAGCAGCCTCTGTTTAAGACCATATAAGCATTTGCTCTTATCATATTTGAAATTAGCCTGATAAAGACACTTTTGCTGGCCAAAGCACTACTGGACCCTGCCAGCTCGATTCCTGCCCGGGGCATCCCATTCTGTGACTAAAGCAGCCTCTGTTTAAGACCATATAAGCATTTGCTCTTATCATATTTGAAATTAGCCTGATAAAGACACTTTTGCTGGCCAAAGCCCTACTGGACCCTGCCAGCTCGATTCCTGCCCGGGGCATCCCATTCTGTGACTACAGCAGCCTCTGTTTAAGACCATATAAGCATTTGCTCTTATCATATTTGAAATTAGCCTGATAAAGACACTTTTGCTGGCCAAAGCACTACTGGACCCTGCCAGCTCGATTCCTGCCCGGGGCATCCCATTCTGTGACTACAGCAGCCTCTGTATAAGACCATATAAGCATTTGCTCTTATCATATTTGAAATTAGCCTGATAAAGACACTTTTGCTGGCCAAAGCACTACTGGACCCTGCCAGCTCGATTCCTGCCCGGGGCATCCCATTCTGTGACTAAAGCAGCGTCTGTTTAAGACCATATAAGCATTTGCTCTTATCATATTTGAAATTAGCCTGATAAAGACACTTTTGCTGGCCAAAGCCCTACTGGACCCTGCCAGGTCCATTCCTGCCCAGGGCATCCCATTCTGTGACTACAGCAGCCTCTGTTTAAGACCATATAAGCATTTGCTCTTATCATATTTGAAATTAGCCTGATAAAGACACTTTTGCTGGCCAAAGCCCTACTGGACCCTGCCAGGTCCATTCCTGCCCAGGGCATCCCATTCTGTGACTACAGCAGCCTCTGTTTAAGACCATATAAGCATTTGCTCTTATCATATTTGAAATTAGCCTGATAAAGACACTTTTGCTGGCCAAAGCACTACTGGACCCTGCCAGCTCGATTCCTGCCCGGGGCATCCCATTCTGTGACTACAGCAGCCTCTGTTTAAGACCATATAAGCATTTGCTCTTATCATATTTGAAATTAGCCTGATAAAGACACTTTTGCTGGCCAAAGCCCTACTGGACCCTGCCAGGTCCATTCCTGCCCAGGGCATCCCATTCTGTGACTAAAGCAGCCTCTGTTTAAGACCATATAAGCATTTGCTCTTATCATATTTGAAATTAGCCTGATAAAGACACTTTTGCTGGCCAAAGCACTACTGGACCCTGCCAGCTCGATTCCTGCCCGGGGCATCCCATTCTGTGACTACAGCAGCCTCTGTATAAGACCATATAAGCATTTGCTCTTATCATATTTGAAATTAGCCTGATAAAGACACTTTTGCTGGCCAAAGCACTACTGGACCCTGCCAGCTCGATTCCTGCCCGGGGCATCCCATTCTGTGACTAAAGCAGCGTCTGTTTAAGACCATATAAGCATTTGCTCTTATCATATTTGAAATTAGCCTGATAAAGACACTTTTGCTGGCCAAAGCCCTACTGGACCCTGCCAGGTCCATTCCTGCCCAGGGCATCCCATTCTGTGACTACAGCAGCCTCTGTTTAAGACCATATAAGCATTTGCTCTTATCATATTTGAAATTAGCCTGATAAAGACACTTTTGCTGGCCAAAGCACTACTGGACCCTGCCAGCTCGATTCCTGCCCGGGGCATCCCATTCTGTGACTACAGCAGCCTCTGTTTAAGACCATATAAGCATTTGCTCTTATCATATTTGAAATTAGCCTGATAAAGACACTTTTGCTGGCCAAAGCCCTACTGGACCCTGCCAGGTCCATTCCTGCCCAGGGCATCCCATTCTGTGACTACAGCAGCCTCTGTTTAAGACCATATAAGCATTTGCTCTTATCATATTTGAAATTAGCCTGATAAAGACACTTTTGCTGGGCATAGCACTACTGGACCCTGCAAGGGCATCCCATTCTGTGACTATAGCAGCCTCTGTTTAAGACCATATAAGCATTTGCTCTTATTATATTTGAAATTAGCCTGATAAAGACACTTTTGCTGGCCAAAGCACTACTGGACCCTGCCAGGTCCATTCCTGCCCAGGGCATCCCATTCTGTGACTAAAGCAGCCTCTGTTTAAGACCATATAAGCATTTGCTCTTATTATATTTGAAATTAGGCCTGATAAAGACACTTTTGCTGGCCAAAGCACTACTGGACCCTGCCAGGTCGATTCCTGCCCAGGGCATCCCATTCTGTGACTAAAGCAGCCTCTGTTTAAGACCATATAAGCATTTGCTCTTATTATATTTATATTATAAGACACTTTTGCTGGGCATAGGCTTACTGCTGCCTGCCAGGTGCACTTCTGTTGAGGCATCCCATTCTGTAACATAGCATACCCCTCTTTATTTACACTAAGCAGCTCTCTTATTTACACTAAGCAGGCCTGTTGGAGGCTGAGTGTTACTGCTCACTTTTGGTGTGCATTATATTCTGTTTTATATAGACCCACTGCTGCCTGGGGGTTCTTAAAATATCACCTACTACCACGCCAGTTAGACTATGTCGGGCAGACAAGTGCCTGGAAGTGAAAAGAGGAGTGGCAGAGGCCAAGATTCCGCAGGCAGAGCTCGCATCAGACTGGGGGCCAGTAGCAGCAGGAGTCACGCTGAGAGACCTAATCTGCCAGTATCTGCTAGCGGTCGGGTCTCCACCAGTAACGCATCTGCCGTGGTAGATTGGCTGACGCGCTCATCAACAACATCATCACAACTTACATCTGAGACCCCCAGTCTAGGGTCGGTAGGTTCCTCTGACACAACCCTGAGTTGGCATGCCCCGAGAGCAGTCCCTGTCCTCCCATTGCCTCTGTCCTACGCCGTTCCCTCCCCCAGCGACGTATCCTATGCTTTGGGTTCAGCTCCACTCTTTAGTGAGGAGGACGATCAGATACAGGAGGACAGTCAGCAGCTACTGCCCAGCCAAGAAATGGAGGTGGCTTCTTTAGCTAGGCAGACAAATAGTGATGTGGACAGTGTCGTGGGTGCTGCGAGCGTTCCAGCTCCTGCGCCAGACACTGTTGACGAATCCACGAACATCAGTGACGTACAGCCACAACCCGGTGATGATGATGATGATGACGATGAAGCCGATCGCACTTGGGAGCCGGGTGATGAAGGGGCTTCATCGTCATCATCAGGAGAAGAGGGGCGCAGGTTGCCCCGGAGTCAGCAGCTGAGGCAGCAAGGTGGTAGCAGTCAGCATGGGGGCACAATTCCAAAGGCTGGAGCCGGCCGGGGCCGGGGCCGGGGTAGAGCACCTGCTGTGCGGCAGTCTACCTTATCGGGAGGTAGTGGAGCAGGGGTTCCTGGAGTTGGCAACAGCAGCAGTGAATCAGTGAGGCCAGGGGGTGGGAAAAGTAGCTACTCGGCAGTGTGGCAGTTTTTCCTGAGGCATCCGCAGGAGAGTAACATGGCCACATGCAAGATATGTAGGCAAAAGGTGAAGCGTGGCCAGGGTCCAAATGTTGGCACCACGGCCCTGCGTCAACATATGATGCGTCACCATAAAACGACCTGGGAGAACCGAGGCTCCCAAGGGGTGGTCCAGTCTGCTTCCTCACCAAGTGAGCTCCCAATTTCTGCCAGCCAAGGCTCCAGCACCTCAGCCGAAGGCAGCTGTGCGTCACACCCATCCTCTGTCGCTCCTGCTCCTCCTCCTCCTCCTCCAAGTCATGCATCCCGCCAGCAATCCATCAGCGAAGCCATGTCCAAGAGACAGCAGTATGCGCCCACTCATCCTACGGCGCAGAAGCTGAATGTGCTCCTGTCCAAGTTGCTGGTGCTGCAGTCGCTCCCTTTTCAGGTGGTGGAATCTGCACCTTTCAGAGAACTGATGGCTTGTGCCGAGCCGAGGTGGAGAGTCCCAAGCCGTCATTTCTTTGCCAAGAAGGCAGTACCAGCGCTGCACACTTTTGTTGAACAGAAGGTGGGCCAGTCCTTGAGCCTGTCGGTGTGTAGCAAAATACATGGCAGCGCCGACATCTGGAGCTGTAACTACGGTCAGGGGCAGTACATGTCGTTTACGGCCCACTGGGTGAATGTGGTCCCTTTGCAGCAGCAACTTGGACAGGTCACGCCGCTTCGGCCTCCGCGCTCTCTGCCCATTGGGCCTGTGACACCGTGCGACTCGGCCTCCTCATCCTCCGCCATCTCCTCACCCTCCACTGTAGGCTCAAGTCTCAGTGCCCCTCCAGTCTACCATGTGTGCAGGGCACGGAGGTGTCACGCAGTGCATCACATGGTTTGTCTTGGCGAACGGAGTCACACAGGGGAGGAACTGCTTAAATGTATTCATCAGGAAATCCAAACATGGCTTACTCCGAGAAAACTTAAAATGGTAATCATGGTTACCGACAATGGGAAGAACATTTTGTCTGCGCTGCGCCAAGGAAGCCTGACCCATGCCCCCTGCATGGCTCACGTCTTCAATCTGGTTGTCAAGCGGTTTCTGAAGTGTTCCCCCCATCTGCAGGACATCCTAACAACTTCACGGAAACTTTGCATGCACTTCAGCCACTCCTACACCGCCAAACACACCCTTCTTGAGCTACAGCGTCAGAATGGTATCCCCCAACATAGTCTGATTTGCGATGTTTCCACCCGTTGGAATTCCACCCTTCACATGTTGGACCGATTATATGAACAGAGAAAAGCCATCACGGATTTCCTGATGATCCAAGCAGATAGGGGGACTCCCCTGTGTAACTTCAATGTCAACCAGTGGCAGCTCATACGTGACACCTGCCGTTTGCTCAGGCCCTTTGAGGAAGCCACTTTATTTGTCAGTCGGCAGGATTACGGGATGAACGACGTGATTCCACTGCTTCATGTACTACAGCACATGTTGGAAACCATGGCTGGTCAGGGCACTGGAGACATGGCGTTTACATCTTACGGCCACATGAACCCCCTTGGAGCTGAACTGGTGGAGGAGGAGGAGGAAGAGGAGGAGGAGGAGTTGCCCAGCGAAACACAGTTTAGGCTTGGCGAAATGGCTGGTTTATCTAGTCAGCGGACAGGAGAGGAGGAGCAGGAGCAGCCAGAGGAGCTAGAGGTTTTTGAGGAAGGAGAGACAGAGGACCCGGGCACACCGTGGCAGTATGCAGTGGAGATGGAGACAGGTAGTCCATCCGAGTCACTTGCGCAAATGGCACGAAGCATGCTCACATGCTTGCGTAGTGACCCCAGAATTGTTTCCATCTGTCGGCGGGATGACTTCTGGCTGTCCACCTTATTGGACCCTCGCTTCCGGCACAAAATGGGGGCATTTTTTAAACCCACCGAGAGGGAGGACAAACTCAACTACTACAAAGACATTCTACGTAGGCAGTTGGCCGATGCCTATCTGCGCCATGGTCCATACTCTCGCAGGTCTGACTCGAGGGGACCTCTGCGCTCACCTTCCACTGCCATGGCCGCTGGGGGGGTTGGCAGCAGCAGCAGCAGAAGCTCCATCAGCAGCAGCAGCCTCAGTCTTCAGTCGCTAATGAGTAGCTTTCTACACCCGCATAGTGAGGCTACTCATGAGCAGCAGGAAGACCTGGAGCAGGACCTGAACCAGCAGGTCATGTCATACTTTGACATGACCATGCCAACACACCTTGAGGATCCGCTGGACTTCTGGGCAGCCAAACTTGATTTGTGGCCGCAACTAGCAGAGTTTGCCCTGGAAAAGCTGTCCTGCCCGGCAAGTAGCGTGCCATCTGAGCGGGTGTTTAGTGCGGCGGGG
Source organism: Gastrophryne carolinensis (assembly GCA_027917425.1). NCBI lineage: Eukaryota > Metazoa > Chordata > Amphibia > Anura > Microhylidae > Gastrophryne > Gastrophryne carolinensis. The sequence goes on from CM051238.1 coordinate 220,217,366, forward strand.
GCCATAGTTACGGCGAGGAGAACTCGTCTGTCAACTAAAAATGTGGAGAGACTCACCTTTGTCAAAATGAATCAGGGATGGATCAGCCAGGATTTCCACCCACCAATGCCTGATGCATGCGACTAGATTCAGCATGGTGCCACGTTTTACACTTTCCAAATGGTGCAAAACATATTTATGTCTTTAGGCCATTTTTTGGGCTCCTGCTGCTGCTACTGTCAACTCCTGCCAACTCCAGGGTGTGATTCATCCAATTTTTGGGCTCCTGAGGCCAACTCCAGTGTATATTTGGGCTCCTGCTGCTGCTGCTGCCAACTTCTGCCAACTCCAGGGTGTGATTCATCCAATTTTTGGGCTCCTGAGGCCAACTCCAGTGTATATTTGGGCTCCTGCTGCTGCTACTGTCAACTCCTGCCAACTCCAGGGTGTGATTCATCCAATTTTTGGGCTCCTGAAGCCAACTCCAGTGTATATTTGGGCTCCTGCTGCTGCTGCTGCCAACTTCTGCCAACTCCAGGGTGTGATTCATCCAATTTTTGGGCTCCTGAAGCCAACTCCAGTGTATATTTGGGCTCCTGCTGCTGCTGCTGCCAACTCCTGCCAACTCCAGGGTGTGATTCATCCAATTTTTGGGCTCCTGAGGCCAACTCCAGTGTATATTTGGGCTCCTGCTGCTGCTGCTGCCAACTTCTGCCAACTCCAGGGTGTGATTCATCCAATTTTTGGGCTCCTGAGGCCAACTCCAGTGTATATTTGGGCTCCTGCTGCTGCTACTGTCAACTTCTGCCAACTCCAGGGTGTGATTCATCCAATTTTTGGGCTCCTGAAGCCAACTCCAGTGTATATTTGGGCTCCTGCTGCTGCTACTGTCAACTCCTGCCAACTCCAGGGTGTGATTCATCCAATTTTTGGGCTCCTGAGGCCAACTCCAGTGTATATTTGGGCTCCTGCTGCTGCTACTGTCAACTCCTGCCAACTCCAGGGTGTGATTCATCCAATTTTTGGGCTCCTGAGGCCAACTCCAGTGTATATTTGGGCTCCTGCTGCTGCTACTGTCAACTCCTGCCAACTCCAGGGTGTGATTCATCCAATTTTTGGGCTCCTGAAGCCAACTCCAGTGTATATTTGGGCTCCTGCTGCTGCTGCTGCCAACTTCTGCCAACTCCAGGGTGTGATTCATCCAATTTTTGGGCTCCTGAAGCCAACTCCAGTGTATATTTGGGCTCCTGCTGCTGCTGCTGCCAACTTCTGCCAACTCCAGGGTGTGATTCATCCAATTTTTGGGCTCCTGAGGCCAACTCCAGTGTATATTTGGGCTCCTGCTGCTGCTACTGTCAACTTCTGCCAACTCCAGGGTGTGATTCATCCAATTTTTGGGCTCCTGAAGCCAACTCCAGTGTATATTTGGGCTCCTGCTGCTGCTACTGTCAACTCCTGCCAACTCCAGGGTGTGATTCATCCAATTTTTGGGCTCCTGAGGCCAACTCCAGTGTATATTTGGGCTCCTGCTGCTGCTACTGTCAACTCCTGCCAACTCCAGGGTGTGATTCATCCAATTTTTGGGCTCCTGAAGCCAACTCCAGTGTATATTTGGGCTCCTGCTGCTGCTGCTGCCAACTTCTGCCAACTCCAGGGTGTGATTCATCCAATTTTTGGGCTCCTGAAGCCAACTCCAGTGTATATTTGGGCTCCTGCTGCTGCTACTGTCAACTCCTGCCAACTCCAGGGTGTGATTCATCCAATTTTTGGGCTCCTGAAGCCAACTCCAGTGTATATTTGGGCTCCTGCTGCTGCTGCTGTCAACTCCTGCCAACTCCAGGGTGTGATTCATCCAATTTTTGGGCTCCTGAAGCCAACTCCAGTGTATATTTGGGCTCCTGCTGCTGCTGCTGCCAACTCCTGCCAACTCCAGGGTGTGATTCATCCAATTTTTGGGCTCCTGAAGCCAACTCCAGTGTATATTTGGGCTCCTGCTGCTGCTGCTGTCAACTCCTGCCAACTCCAGGGTGTGATTCATCCAATTTTTGGGCTCCTGAAGCCAACTCCAGTGTATATTTGGGCTCCTGCTGCTGCTGCTGCCAACTCCTGCCAACTCCAGGGTGTGATTCATCCAATTTTTGGGCTCCTGAAGCCAACTCCAGTGTATATTTGGGCTCCTGCTGCTGCTGCTGCCAACTTCTGCCAACTCCAGGGTGTGATTCATCCAATTTTTGGGCTCCTGAAGCCAACTCCAGTGTATATTTGGGCTCCTGCTGCTGCTGCTGCCAACTCCTGCCAACTCCAGGGTGTGATTCATCCAATTTTTGGGCTCCTGAGGCCAACTCCAGTGTATATTTGGGCTCCTGCTGCTGCTACTGTCAACTCCTGCCAACTCCAGGGTGTGATTCATCCAATTTTTGGGCTCCTGAGGCCAACTCCAGTGTATATTTGGGCTCCTGCTGCTGCTACTGTCAACTCCTGCCAACTCCAGGGTGTGAATCATCCAATTTTTGGGCTCCTGAAGCCAACTCCAGTGTATATTTGGGCTCCTGCTGCTGCTGCTGCCAACTTCTGCCAACTCCAGGGTGTGATTCATCCAATTTTTGGGCTCCTGAAGCCAACTCCAGTGTATATTTGGGCTCCTGCTGCTGCTGCTGCCAACTTCTGCCAACTCCAGGGTGTGATTCATCCAATTTTTGGGCTCCTGAGGCCAACTCCAGTGTATATTTGGGCTCCTGCTGCTGCTACTGTCAACTTCTGCCAACTCCAGGGTGTGATTCATCCAATTTTTGGGCTCCTGAAGCCAACTCCAGTGTATATTTGGGCTCCTGCTGCTGCTACTGTCAACTCCTGCCAACTCCAGGGTGTGATTCATCCAATTTTTGGGCTCCTGAGGCCAACTCCAGTGCATATTTGGGCTCCTGCTGCTGCTACTGTCAACTCCTGCCAACTCCAGGGTGTGATTCATCCAATTTTTGGGCTCCTGAAGCCAACTCCAGTGTATATTTGGGCTCCTGCTGCTGCTGCTGCCAACTTCTGCCAACTCCAGGGTGTGATTCATCCAATTTTTGGGCTCCTGAAGCCAACTCCAGTGTATATTTGGGCTCCTGCTGCTGCTACTGTCAACTCCTGCCAACTCCAGGGTGTGATTCATCCAATTTTTGGGCTCCTGAAGCCAACTCCAGTGTATATTTGGGCTCCTGCTGCTGCTGCTGTCAACTCCTGCCAACTCCAGGGTGTGATTCATCCAATTTTTGGGCTCCTGAGGCCAACTCCAGTGTATATTTGGGCTCCTGCTGCTGCTACTGTCAACTCCTGCCAACTCCAGGGTGTGATTCATCCAATTTTTGGGCTCCTGAGGCCAACTCCAGTGTATATTTGGGCTCCTGCTGCTGCTACTGTCAACTCCTGCCAACTCCAGGGTGTGATTCATCCAATTTTTGGGCTCCTGAAGCCAACTCCAGTGTATATTTGGGCTCCTGCTGCTGCTGCTGCCAACTTCTGCCAACTCCAGGGTGTGATTCATCCAATTTTTGGGCTCCTGAAGCCAACTCCAGTGTATATTTGGGCTCCTGCTGCTGCTACTGTCAACTCCTGCCAACTCCAGGGTGTGATTCATCCAATTTTTGGGCTCCTGAAGCCAACTCCAGTGTATATTTGGGCTCCTGCTGCTGCTGCTGTCAACTCCTGCCAACTCCAGGGTGTGATTCATCCAATTTTTGGGCTCCTGAAGCCAACTCCAGTGTATATTTGGGCTCCTGCTGCTGCTGCTGCCAACTCCTGCCAACTCCAGGGTGTGATTCATCCAATTTTTGGGCTCCTGAAGCCAACTCCAGTGTATATTTGGGCTCCTGCTGCTGCTGCTGTCAACTCCTGCCAACTCCAGGGTGTGATTCATCCAATTTTTGGGCTCCTGAAGCCAACTCCAGTGTATATTTGGGCTCCTGCTGCTGCTGCTGCCAACTCCTGCCAACTCCAGGGTGTGATTCATCCAATTTTTGGGCTCCTGAAGCCAACTCCAGTGTATATTTGGGCTCCTGCTGCTGCTGCTGCCAACTTCTGCCAACTCCAGGGTGTGATTCATCCAATTTTTGGGCTCCTGAAGCCAACTCCAGTGTATATTTGGGCTCCTGCTGCTGCTGCTGCCAACTCCTGCCAACTCCAGGGTGTGATTCATCCAATTTTTGGGCTCCTGAGGCCAACTCCAGTGTATATTTGGGCTCCTGCTGCTGCTACTGTCAACTCCTGCCAACTCCAGGGTGTGATTCATCCAATTTTTGGGCTCCTGAGGCCAACTCCAGTGTATATTTGGGCTCCTGCTGCTGCTACTGTCAACTCCTGCCAACTCCAGGGTGTGATTCATCCAATTTTTGGGCTCCTGAAGCCAACTCCAGTGTATATTTGGGCTCCTGCTGCTGCTGCTGCCAACTTCTGCCAACTCCAGGGTGTGATTCATCCAATTTTTGGGCTCCTGAAGCCAACTCCAGTGTATATTTGGGCTCCTGCTGCTGCTGCTGCCAACTTCTGCCAACTCCAGGGTGTGATTCATCCAATTTTTGGGCTCCTGAGGCCAACTCCAGTGTATATTTGGGCTCCTGCTGCTGCTACTGTCAACTTCTGCCAACTCCAGGGTGTGATTCATCCAATTTTTGGGCTCCTGAAGCCAACTCCAGTGTATATTTGGGCTCCTGCTGCTGCTACTGTCAACTCCTGCCAACTCCAGGGTGTGATTCATCCAATTTTTGGGCTCCTGAGGCCAACTCCAGTGTATATTTGGGCTCCTGCTGCTGCTACTGTCAACTCCTGCCAACTCCAGGGTGTGATTCATCCAATTTTTGGGCTCCTGAAGCCAACTCCAGTGTATATTTGGGCTCCTGCTGCTGCTGCTGCCAACTTCTGCCAACTCCAGGGTGTGATTCATCCAATTTTTGGGCTCCTGAAGCCAACTCCAGTGTATATTTGGGCTCCTGCTGCTGCTACTGTCAACTCCTGCCAACTCCAGGGTGTGATTCATCCAATTTTTGGGCTCCTGAAGCCAACTCCAGTGTATATTTGGGCTCCTGCTGCTGCTGCTGTCAACTCCTGCCAACTCCAGGGTGTGATTCATCCAATTTTTGGGCTCCTGAAGCCAACTCCAGTGTATATTTGGGCTCCTGCTGCTGCTGCTGCCAACTCCTGCCAACTCCAGGGTGTGATTCATCCAATTTTTGGGCTCCTGAAGCCAACTCCAGTGTATATTTGGGCTCCTGCTGCTGCTGCTGCCAACTTCTGCCAACTCCAGGGTGTGATTCATCCAATTTTTGGGCTCCTGAAGCCAACTCCAGTGTATATTTGGGCTCCTGCTGCTGCTGCTGCCAACTCCTGCCAACTCCAGGGTGTGATTCATCCAATTTTTGGGCTCCTGAGGCCAACTCCAGTGTATATTTGGGCTCCTGCTGCTGCTACTGTCAACTCCTGCCAACTCCAGGGTGTGATTCATCCAATTTTTGGGCTCCTGAGGCCAACTCCAGTGTATATTTGGGCTCCTGCTGCTGCTACTGTCAACTCCTGCCAACTCCAGGGTGTGATTCATCCAATTTTTGGGCTCCTGAAGCCAACTCCAGTGTATATTTGGGCTCCTGCTGCTGCTGCTGCCAACTTCTGCCAACTCCAGGGTGTGATTCATCCAATTTTTGGGCTCCTGAGGCCAACTCCAGTGTATATTTGGGCTCCTGCTGCTGCTACTGTCAACTCCTGCCAACTCCAGGGTGTGATTCATCCAATTTTTGGGCTCCTGAGGCCAACTCCAGTGTATATTTGGGCTCCTGCTGCTGCTACTGTCAACTCCTGCCAACTCCAGGGTGTGATTCATCCAGTTTTTGGGCTCCTGAGGCCAACTCCAGTGTATATTTGGGCTCCTGCTGCTGCTACTGTCAACTCCTGCCAACTCCAGGGTGTGATTCATCCAATTTTTGGGCTTCTGAGGCCAACTCCAGTGTATATTTGGGCTCCTGCTGCTGCTACTGTCAACTCCTGCCAACTCCAGGGTGTGATTCATCCAATTTTTGGGCTCCTGAAGCCAACTCCAGTGTATATTTGGGCTCCTGCTGCTGCTGCTGCCAACTTCTGCCAACTCCAGGGTGTGATTCATCCAATTTTTGGGCTCCTGAGGCCAACTCCAGTGTATATTTGGGCTCCTGCTGCTGCCAACTTCTGCCAACTCCAGGGTGTGATTCATCCAATTTTTGGGCTCCTGAGGCCAACTCCAGTGTATATTTGGGCTCCTGCTGCTGCTACTGTCAACTCCTGCCAACTCCAGGGTGTGATTCATCCAATTTTTGGGCTCCTGAGGCCAACTCCAGTGTATATTTGGGCTCCTGCTGCTGCTACTGTCAACTCCTGCCAACTCCAGGGTGTGATTCATCCAATTTTTGGGCTCCTGAGGCCAACTCCAGTGTATATTTGGGCTCCTGCTGCTGCTACTGTCAACTCCTGCCAACTCCAGGGTGTGATTCATCCAATTTTTGGGCTCCTGAAGCCAACTCCAGTGTATATTTGGGCTCCTGCTACTGCTGCTGCCAACTTCTGCCAACTCCAGGGTGTGATTCATCCAATTTTTGGGCTCCTGAAGCCAACTCCAGTGTATATTTGGGCTCCTGCTGCTGCTGCTGCCAACTTCTGCCAACTCCAGGGTGTGATTCATCCAATTTTTGGGCTCCTGAGGCCAACTCCAGTGTATATTTGGGCTCCTGCTGCTGCTACTGTCAACTTCTGCCAACTCCAGGGTGTGATTCATCCAATTTTTGGGCTCCTGAAGCCAACTCCAGTGTATATTTGGGCTCCTGCTGCTGCTACTGTCAACTCCTGCCAACTCCAGGGTGTGATTCATCCAATTTTTGGGCTCCTGAGGCCAACTCCAGTGTATATTTGGGCTCCTGCTGCTGCTACTGTCAACTCCTGCCAACTCCAGGGTGTGATTCATCCAATTTTTGGGCTCCTGAAGCCAACTCCAGTGTATATTTGGGCTCCTGCTGCTGCTGCTGCCAACTTCTGCCAACTCCAGGGTGTGATTCATCCAATTTTTGGGCTCCTGAAGCCAACTCCAGTGTATATTTGGGCTCCTGCTGCTGCTACTGTCAACTCCTGCCAACTCCAGGGTGTGATTCATCCAATTTTTGGGCTCCTGAAGCCAACTCCAGTGTATATTTGGGCTCCTGCTGCTGCTGCTGTCAACTCCTGCCAACTCCAGGGTGTGATTCATCCAATTTTTGGGCTCCTGAAGCCAACTCCAGTGTATATTTGGGCTCCTGCTGCTGCTGCTGCCAACTCCTGCCAACTCCAGGGTGTGATTCATCCAATTTTTGGGCTCCTGAAGCCAACTCCAGTGTATATTTGGGCTCCTGCTGCTGCTGCTGCCAACTTCTGCCAACTCCAGGGTGTGATTCATCCAATTTTTGGGCTCCTGAAGCCAACTCCAGTGTATATTTGGGCTCCTGCTGCTGCTGCTGCCAACTTCTGCCAACTCCAGGGTGTGATTCATCCAATTTTTGGGCTCCTGAGGCCAACTCCAGTGTATATTTGGGCTCCTGCTGCTGCTACTGTCAACTCCTGCCAACTCCAGGGTGTGATTCATCCAATTTTTGGGCTCCTGAGGCCAACTCCAGTGTATATTTGGGCTCCTGCTGCTGCTACTGTCAACTCCTGCCAACTCCAGGGTGTGATTCATCCAATTTTTGGGCTCCTGAGGCCAACTCCAGTGTATATTTGGGCTCCTGCTGCTGCTACTGTCAACTCCTGCCAACTCCAGGGTGTGATTCATCCAATTTTTGGGCTCCTGAAGCCAACTCCAGTGTATATTTGGGCTCCTGCTGCTGCTACTGTCAACTCCTGCCAACTCCAGGGTGTGATTCATCCAATTTTTGGGCTCCTGAAGCCAACTCCAGTGTATATTTGGGCTCCTGCTGCTGCTGCTGCCAACTTCTGCCAACTCCAGGGTGTGATTCATCCAATTTTTGGGCTCCTGAGGCCAACTCCAGTGTATATTTGGGCTCCTGCTGCTGCTACTGTCAACTCCTGCCAACTCCAGGGTGTGATTCATCCAATCTTTGGGCTCCTGAAGCCAACTCCAGTGTATATTTGGGCTCCTGCTGCTGCTGCTGTCAACTCCTGCCAACTCCAGGGTGTGATTCATCCAATTTTTGGGCTCCTGAAGCCAACTCCAGTGTATATTTGGGCTCCTGCTGCTGCTGCTGCCAACTCCTGCCAACTCCAGGGTGTGATTCATCCAATTTTTGGGCTCCTGAAGCCAACTCCAGTGTATATTTGGGCTCCTGCTGCTGCTGCTGCCAACTCCTGCCAACTCCAGGGTGTGATTCATCCAATTTTTGGGCTCCTGAGGCCAACTCCAGTGTATATTTGGGCTCCTTCTGCCCCTCATAGTGATGCCACTTCAACTCTCTGCAATTGTGCCGCTCTGCGATTCTATTAGCGATGCCTCTGATCTGCATGTGATATTTCTTCAAAGTATTATTTAACTAACCCAGCACGCATCCTGTGCGTGTTACAGCAAGGCTGAATGGTTTACAACCCTATTGAGGCTGTAGGAGGCTCAGAAATAGCCGTTTTTAATAGCGATTCGTCGCGAATTTATTCGGGTCGAAACGATTTTTGTCGGAAAATTCGGCGAATCAGTCGAATCGAATTTTTCAAAAGTTCGCTCATCTCTAGTCATGACTGAAGAGTGAAGATTTTTTTTTATTTTCTACAAAACACAGATCATCAAGGAATTTATTGAATGAGTATCTTAAAAATGTGGTTACTTTGCATTTTAAAATAGTTCATTGCAAAGGCAATTTTATCATGCTATATCTATAAAAATTCTTGCTGTTATCATTTGTTCATTAATGCGTCTGTGCAGTAATGAAATGAAAAGCCCTTTCTTTTAAATATATGATATACCCAGTAAAGGACTTTGTGCCAGCAGTAAAGCAATTAGGTTTGAATTTCCTACCAGGTTGAAGAAGGTGGCTCCTTCATAATCAAGGTAGCTATCTTCTTGCTATTGGCAAAGATTTATTGTTAAAATTTCACACCGTGTGACCTTATCTTCTTTCATAAATTGCTTAGAAAGTAGATTGGAACATCGGATAATGTTGCTGGAACTCCTGCTATTGCTAATAGACATAATAGTCTAAAGACAATGGAAAAGGACACTAAAATAATGTCAAAAGTAAATTTGTAAGCAGATCTTTCTGTATTTTATAAAATTATGAAGAAATGCTATATTGGAGCTTCATTACAGATACAGAAGAAATATTAGATTTAAAGCTTAGTTCTGCTGATTATAATTGTATAGCTTTCAGTGAAAGGCTGTCCACAGATACTGTATATGTTTAAGCATCTGTCAGATGGAAGAGCTGTGATAAAATGCAGATATATTATACTAATCTGAACTTTTTCTTACAGCACAATCAGTTTTTACTTTTTACTTTAGAGAGGAAGTAAAGTAAAAAAAGAATACTTTACTTACCCTCACCAACCACGGCCTGGGGGCATCCATATTTAGAATGCACGACTGCATCTTACCCCCCCCCCCCCACTTTGCATGGCCAAGACTAGTCAGTCGTGTATTCTGTAAACAAAAACAACAAACTTTAGAGTGTGCTTAGGCTCCAACAAATTACAAAGCGAGTTCTGTAAAAATATATTTGTTATTAATAAGCAAGAAACACTTCCATACACTTCTATCTATTGTAATCTAAGGGATCTCAAACTACAGTGCCCCTATGAATTGGTGCAACTTATACAAGAGCACTGGTCACCACATACAAAATGGCGGATATAATACATTTGATGCGGGTTGGTGGACGTATCGGTGCAGACTGTTTTTTGCTTCCTAAGTTGTGCATTAATTGCCGCTGAGGCAAAAAAATATTATGCTGCATGGTATTTACAGGAGATGTAGCTGCGTCTGTCTGCTGGGTGGTGTGGACCTTAATTAATGAGGTCCCCTGTGCATAGCCCCCCAAAACCCAGGGCCCAAAAACTTACCCCTTTGGGGTTTTGCTGTGCAGATGGTCTTTAGGCTCTGGAACCTGGAAGAGGAGCACATGGGAGGTGAGTTTTTGGGGTTGCAGGGGGCTATGTGTGGAGGGGTATCACCAATTCAGATGCCCCCAACACAAGCAGTGGCAGTTTCAGTGATTCAAAGTGATCCAGTGGGGGGTGGGGTTGCTTTAACACTGCATTATTTTTGACTTTACTTTCTTTTCAATACAACCTTTGAAACAAGTTTTCGCCAAGAACCACCACACTCCCACTACAAATAACTCATAACAGAGCCTGATCCTACCTGCACTTTTAAATTACCAGTATTATCAGTATGCATAGCTACATTATCACCTCAAGGGCTGGATCTTTCTAATGCTAGGGCCTTTTAATGCAGCATCCTGGTTCCTCATTCCAGTGGGATGGCTTTGGCTACAGAAGGTGAGGGAATAATCCTAACGTGGTCAAACATTATAATGAGACAAGTGGCATATGACAAAAAAGTTGTAAATCTTGGGAAAGAGAGCTTGATTTTTTATATCACTCATAGGAGAGCTAACACTTTTTTACACAGGAACACTTAAGAAGGTGCACTTATTTAGAGGATGCACTTATTTTTGATCTTTGTATTGACTATAGTAGACAGTGTACAACAGTGATTGTATTTTATTTGTTCTAAATGTAAATTATATTTGGGGGTAAATGACTAAATACAGTATTGTTTTTATGGGGTCAATTCAGAGCCCAGTGAGAAAACTCACTTTTTTTAGGAGAGAAAATCACTTTCTTTGTCTACCTGGGTGCTGATTCGGAGCCAGGTGAAAATGTACACCAGATAGAAAATACAAGTGAATGGCAACTTCTCTTCTAAAAAAGAAGTGATTTTTTTCACCAGGCTCTGACTGCATTGTCAGCCTATTCTTTCAAAATATTCCCAGTGATCAAAAACACCTAAATGTATTACTGATAGAAAGCTGTATTGGTCAGGGTTAAAATTAGGGCAAATATTTATATTATGTAAAATAAAGTCAGCTAAGTTGACTGAAATTGAAAATAGTTTTGACCTTGAAACTTTAGATTTGCACCCCCTTCCCAGTTTATGCGTGTTATTTTCACGTTTCTTTCTATGTAAAAAAGAAGGTAGGAGTCTTCTGAATATGTTTAATTTGTTTTCCATCGGCTTTATTTTATGACAGTAATCTGATTAGTGTGCTGTATGATCAACCTAAGCCCTGAGGGATTCAATTAAAGAAAGCTATTTGTGTTGAGACACAATTGGGTGTTTATTATCTTGACAACATCATTATTGCATAAGTTAAGATAAGGTGATTGTAAAAATAAAATAACTATTGCCACGTAAATTGATGCATTTGACCCAGTTGTCTCTATTAAAATGGATAGAGATGATAATTTCTCCTTTGATAACACTAAACAAGTGCTTTATTATGTCTGTACTGATACTTTATTGCTTGCACGTTCTTACTTTTCTTTAAAAAGTAAAGCAAATAAAAAAAAGTAAAACTGGATAGAAAGGTAAAGAAAGCATTATACAGTAATTATAGAAAGATATTTATAGTGTGTATAACAGATTAAGGCCCTTATTTATGAAGGAATAGCGACAGGTAGCGACTGGTGAGCGACCGGTAATGACGGGCACCGCCACGAGAACGCCGGCTTCCCACCACAATCACACATTTATCAAGCCGATCCTGCTTAGCGACTGAGATAGCGCCAGATAGCCACTCATTCATCATTATTCCAGCCTCAGCCCACAGCACCAGCGCCCGACCTTGAACAGCGACAGGTATGACCTCTCGCTACCTGGCGCTCTCCAATGCATTTCAATGGAACAATCCAACGCGTTTCGTCGCAGGCAGCGACTTTAACCAGGTATGGTTAAAGTCGCTGCCTGCGACGAAACGCGTTGGATTTGGCGGTACACATATTGGAGGACAGGAGGACAGGAGGAGGAAGGAAGGACAAGCTCCTGTTATAGTATCTACCACCTGCTTGGTTCTTTGCATCGGCCGATGGGAACATTAAAATCTGGTGGTGAGACCTGCTCCATCCATTATGCTCTATGTATTGAGCTGACATGCTGTGTTTCTTTTATCAAATTGTGAGTGTGATTCCTAGATTTTATCTTTATTAAAAAGTTTTCTAAACGGTATTGCACTAGTTTCGCTATACATTTTTTCTCCCTCCATGTATGGACCATGATCCGTTGATATGTTATACCCTGAGAGTTTATAAGTAAGACGGGTATTCTGGAGATCTAAGTGGATGTGGATGATCCTCTGAAATTGGTGATTCAGCAACGCTGGGAGGAGATTCAATTAATCACTTTGGCTTTTCTATGATGTCATTCTGGTAAGGATCTGCACAAAAGGGTGTGATGCACACAGAAGATTTATAGCAAGCACTTTGGGATGTGGATGTTAGAAGAACACACCTTTTTCACAGACATTTATTATTGATTTGTTTGCTACATATTGGACCATTGTATATGTTTGAACATTTTTCTATTCACCACTAAGCCAGTGGAGTATTTTATAAAGAGTTAGCTCTGTGTTCTTTTTTCACACTTCTGCCATGTTAGTTAATCTTTTTAAGGTAAAAAAAAAAAATAATAATAATTTGTGCAGAATTGATATTACAGGTCTGATATTATTGTATTCATATTACTAAATTCTTTCAAAATTTTTTTTTTTTTGGTTTCCAAAAATATGGTGGTTTGGGGGTTAAAAAACTACTTTTAACACATCGCCGCCAGCGCTCTGGGGTTTAAACATGCATTTCACAGCGCAAGGATTTTTTGAGCGTGATTTTTTGATGAATGTGGTGGGAGCCGGTCGCTCTGACCAGTCGCTATCATGCGCACCCATACAGCGCGGAACCTGTCAAATAGCGTCTCGTCACCCCGTATTCAACATTACTGCACACCGACTCAGTTGCTATCATCAACCGAACAACGGCCAAGCACAGCGACTACTAGCGGGCGCTGTGAAAATACTGCTACAGTCGCTCAACTGTCGCTACCTGCTGCTATTAATGAATCAGCCTCTAAGTATTGAGTGTTGCATTCACATTAGGCTATTGAGCTGTAACAGTTGGGTGTGCTTCATTAAAACATTTGTACATGTGCTTGCACATTGCATGGCACCAATGTACAGCAATGTAAAGGTACTAATAACAATAAAGATGCCTTTCAAAGCATTGCCAAAAAATCAGAAGACTGAAAATGTTTATATTTTCCATCATAGTACTAACACTTTAAGATATTGGCATGCAGTGAACTGATTAACCCAACAACCAATGAAATGTTATGATTGACAGACATTTTTTGGTGTTTGGTGTTAAAGGGTCGATTCAAAGAAACATGTAACAGCTTGGATTTTGGTGCCGATCATCCTATTTTTCCCGTATGCTCGTGCGCTCGTATGAACTTGCGAGTGATTCTATAAGCAAATACGTTTCTATCCTAAAATGTACGTCCGTTCGTATGGCAGTTCGGGAATCAGACCTATGTCAGTTTCCATCCTGAATTTTCCGTTTCATTTCTCAGGTTGCAACATTGGTTTTGCCCTTTTTCCCTGGACGTAAATCCTTCTGATCTTACGGCTGCGCACTACAAACTTACCTCATTAAAGTGCATTCTAAATATTTGGTCTTTTATTTTTCTTTATTTCATTCATTTTGTAGTAACCAACCATTAATGAATGCATTTGCATAAGTAAATCTTACTTTGTTTAATTTTTAGTTAACTTGCATTTTTTACTTGTGGATTTAATTTTAATATTTAGGCTTCAAATGGTACAAATTAAAATTTTGTGTGTGGTTACCCACACCCTCTACATACAGATTGCTCTCAAATATAAAAAAACACCCAGCAACTTCTGCATGTTATGAGCCTAGAAACAGCCAAGATGGCGGCTCAGGTATTATCGGGCAGCCTGCAAACAGAAAGGGCCTTGTGACTGTGTTGCTCTGCATTCTTTGATTTCTGACCTTTCCGTGCCCCCAGCTCTGCTGTGTCTGTGCCAAATACAGCAGTAACCCACATCCTGCACTTTATCCCGCTCTCCTCTCCTCAGTAAGTGTGATGCATCTGACCAAAGATGTGCTTAAATAATTAAACAAAGCAAAGGTAAACAACTACACCAATAAATGCAATCTAAAAATATTATTCTAGTACATCAATTTAAAACTAAATACCAAAGGACATAAGTTTCTTTAATTAACGCAAATAGATTGCAAAATAAAGGTTTACATGCAAAGGACTAATTAAGGTCCACATTAAAATGCTTTTATAAGGCATACATGAATCAGGTATGCATTGCCATACAATTTATGGCCTCGGCCATGCTGATACATGCAGTTCATTGGAGCTCAAGACGCGCAGACTCCTCCACATAGCCCAAAAACCTGTTCAAGAACAGCAATACGACTGCTAAAAGGTGTCGGCAGTGGCTTTCTTTTAAAACGTCTTTAGAGGTTTGAAAACTGTTCTCTGAATCACACCTAAACCCATTGGATTATCCTAAGTTTTACGTTTTGATCCTAAGTTTTAGGATTTGATCCTAAGTTTTAGGATTTGATCCTAAGTTTTAGGATTTGATCCTAAGTTTTACGTTTTGATCCTAAAATTTAGGAACGAACTTGCGATGATCATAAGAGCATATACGCATTCGAACGTAGGCTCGTGCGAGTCGTAAATGGCCACAAAAACAGAAAAAAATAACTAACACCCACCCAAACTTACGATTCTCGATCCGAAATCAATTAACTTTTGCTCTTTGAATCGAGGGGTAAGAGTAGGATTCATAGGGTGATTCTTAGATGTTTTATGGAATAGACTAGTCCCACCTAAACTCCATGCAAAGTTGAAATGTAGACATATTTAGATGAAAATGTATTAACTCATTAAAACACAGATTAGATTATGAACTTGAGCAAAAGCGCCTATGTTCTTTCTAACACAGTGTAGAATATTCTTAAATGCATGATAGACCAAATAATGGGGTGTAGAGGAAGCATGCTAATTCAGTGAAGGTCCAGAGCCACTTCTCCATAGAAGTTTCAGAGAACAGACAAATGTAATCACAAACCCTGGACACTAAGGATCTTATTTCTCATATGTAGACCACTTGCTTTGGTTGACTTGCTAAGATTCCGGTTGGATCTACCTTTCCTAGATCTTTTCTTAGCTTTTCTTCCTTAATTTTACTATTTTTTACTTTTTTTTATAATAGCCCATTATTTAAATCAAGGGTCATATGTTTAAAAACTCATATGTACCATGTACCCCATATGCTACAAATGTTTATGATGAACAAACGTATGTGGAGGCTGATTTAAAACTAGCGCCACATATTGCCATTTGTGTGTCTATGTAGCAGCGCTTAGAGCATCCGCAAGAGTATGCTGCAAAGGGGTGTCTGGCGCTATAGTGTAGTTTTGGCGCTGGACAAGTGACACTGTAGTATTCTGTCCAGCATTGATGAATGTGATGTCTGGAGGGTTCTGTAGAAGCGCTCTCTCTGAATCAATGCATATGTAGCGCCTCGAGGGAAAGCCGTCCAAGGCAACGCTACACATAACAACTGGACAACGCTGCAGGGTTTTTCCACTTTGAAAGTCTGTCCAAAATTAGGTCAAGATTTGTGTTTAGATTTGTTAGATCTAGAAGAATTTGTAATATATATATATATATATATATAGTCTATTTGTAATATTTTATTTTATAATTGAAAAAAAAAACATTTTTTTTTATTTTTCAGGGAGACTTACAGGGATATTCTGTGAATGGATTGTTCTGTGGGTACTTGCAAAACACATATAGAAAATTCGGCCAACTAAAGACATTTTTAGCCAACTAAAGAAGTTTTAGGAAGTGAATAGGTAATTTTTTCACTGCTAGATGTGTAGCATTTCATTTGATCTCTGTTTTATATTCGACATGGCAACATCTATTGTCCACTGTAGCCTTTGGAATGACTGCTTTCAAATTCTGACTTGTTTTCTATGAGCTCATTTTTTTTTCTCAAGTTAGCCCAAGGATTTTTTGCAGAACAAAAAATCTAAGCAAAAGGAGACTAAAGGTCAAAAACACAGACCATTTTAAGAATGTAATGGATTTAACTGTTGTAAGTCCATTGTAGCTGCCCAGTAAAGAGTAAACTCAATCCAAAATGTGCATACTTGCTTTTGATCCTACTATGCTGTCATTTTTACATTCAATGTCAAAAACACATTTAAAAGATATGAAGTTCACAGAACATCCATGGTTGTCTTGAGGACTGGGGTGATAAAAATATGTGGCTCCTGTGCATTTGATACCGCTCTAATTTATACATCTAGTGATACATAAACTCACTATTTGGTCACCAGAAAGAGAGAAAGTAAGTATTAATCTTGACAACAGGGTTAGAGATAGAAAAGAGAGCAGAGAGGATGCAGCCCTCCGATACTCTGTAAATCACTACAAAATAATATATTTAAATTGGAAGTTCAATCACATTGTAATCCACCCAGGGAGAAATTCCACTCTGTGAGAACTCGACAAGGGACTCTGTAGGGGACAAACGTCAGCCCCCTGCACCAGACTGACTATGCCCACTCCATTCATTCTAATGAAGGAAGATCACCAAGGCCTGCCATACCTCATCTATTGGAATGAATAGAGTGAGGATGTTCGAATCACTGTGTCTGAGGCTGATCTGATGTCCTATATGGGACCCTGGGCACCCTGTGAGTCTTTTTAAACCAGAATAGGACAGAAAGGGAAGTATGACTTTTTTCCAGCCTCAAAGACCTATTATTGTGGCAGCTCATGCCTTTTCAGATACCAAGACAGAGCAAGGCAGGGATGGAGTTGGAAAGTAGGTTTGCTTAAAACCAGATTATGATCTTTTATGAAAAGGGCACTTTTGAACACTTGGAGGGTTGGGTGCTATGGCGTAGCTATAGGGGGGCAAGGGGTGCAACTGCATCAGGGCCTAGAAGGTCGGAGGGGCAGATCAGGATCGAAATCAAGAGGCAGGAGATGGAAATGTCATGGAGATGAGGATCAAATTCAAAGAACAAGCCAAGTCAAATGCAAGAAGAATCAAGGAGTACTCAGGATGCACATTTAGCATAAAGTCCCAAATGGTCCTGGGGTCCAGAGCTCACCATTATTGAAAGGGACATTAGCATTCACACAAGCTTACGCATTTTCATGCGTACACTGCACATATGTGTGTGCATACTCAGACTGGAGTACACACAAATGCACCTGGATGTCTGACCTCAAGGAAGTCACTGAGTAGAATACAAAAGGAAGTTGTGGGCAGAGCAAATATCTGGCTTAGTGTTGGATGGTGGAGCCTGGGCGGAAAGAGCCTGAATGTTTTTAAACTAAATTCTCTTTGATACTGGTAATCTGTGGAGGGACAGACAACGGGGAGCACACTGGAGAAGCCAAGATGAGTTCCGGAGAGATTAGATATTTATTCTGATTTTATTTGCTTGTACTGCAACAATTCTTCAACTTGGTACTTCTGATTTTCATTTTCAGAAGAACACTAACAAGTGAATCTAGGTCTAAAATTTTATTATTAGCAGTAACAAAATTAATTGTGGTATAACCCCATATCTGGCCACATTTCATTTTTGCCAGGTACAAGACCACATTTAATTTGCTTATCTTAATCTCACATGACATTATGAAATTGCACTTTTTCATCATGTTTACACCTGCCACCTCTAATGTATTAGCAAGTGTGAGATTTATGAGCAGAACACATGAGACCTGCCATAGTTAATCAGATTTGCTTCCTTTCAGAGGCACGGCATAGTTGTTTTACAATTAGGTATGATTCTGCTCACTCTTTTCAAAATGTCCTCCTTTGAAGAAAAGTTGAAGTCATATTTTCATGTTTATTGCATTCAATTATGACATTAGTCCTCATTACAGTTACATCATTGCTGTGGATAGCACAGTAATCTCATTACAAGATAATGCACGGTTGGTCAAAGATAAACATATGTTACATAGTTTTTTTTATTAGCTGAATAACAAAATCAATTACAGCCCTGCAGTCCTGTTAGTAGTGGGTTATAATATTACAAAGTTGCAAACAACAAAAAAGGATTTGTAGGGAAATAGTGTAAATCATGTGAGTTACACTTTCAACTATATATGTTAAGACATCTAATGGAAATGGAAATGGAAATGCTTTTTTTCTGACTTTCAAAATGAGTTTGCTCCATGTTTTATTTGGACATGTTTTTATGTAATCTGAAATCTTTTGAATATTAGTTATTTACCCCTTATAATTATAGCCACACATATGAACTTAACCTTTATTATTAACAAATATGAATTGTTAAGGTACCAAATCTTGTTATACACGTATACACTTGTTATGCTAGTTGAACTTGTCCAATTGTAACTTTGAGGCTGATTCATTAATAGCGCCAGGTAGTGACAGATGAGCGCCAGTAGCGTGATTTTCACAGCGCCAGCTAGTATTCGCTGTGCTTGGCCGGGGTTTGCTTGTTGACAGCGACTCAGTCGGTGTGCGGTAATGTTGAATACGGGGTTAGGGGTCGATGTTTCACAGGTTCTGCGTTGTATGGGTGCGCCTGACAGCGAATGGCCAGAGCGAACGGCTTGCTGCAGATTCATTAACAAATCACGCTCAAAAATTTCTCGCGCTGTGAATTCCTTGTTTAAACCCCAGAGCGCTGGCGGCGATGTGTGTAAAGTAGTTTTTAACCCCCAAACAACCATTTTATTTTTTTTATGTAAAAATTATACAAGTTTTTCTAACCATTTTGTAATCTGAATACATGAATATCAGACCTGTAATATCAATTCTGCACAATTTTTTTTTATTTTTTTTTTTTACTTAAAAAAAAATCCTAACATTGCAGAAGTGGTCACAGAATTTTTGACATTAAAAAAAAAAAAAAAAACATTAATAGCAATTAATTATGATTATTGAAAGATTGCTCCATTGAAATGCATTGGACAACGCCAGGTAGCGAGAGGTCATACCTGTCGCTGTGATGGGATTAGCAGCGGCGCTGTTCGTTGCAGTCGGCTACATGATGAATCCCGCGCTAGCTGACGCTCTCGCCGGCGCTAGCTTCATTTAGCGTGATAAATGCGTCATTGTGACCGCCGTCGGGCGTACTTGATTCGGTAGCCGCCGTTAGCTGGCGGTACCTGGCACTCGTCAGACACTACCTGGCGCTAGCCCTTGATAAATAAGGCCGCAAGTCCACATGTTGTTTACTGGGAGGCTGATTTATTAATAGCGACATGTAGCGACAGTTGAGCGACTGTAGCGGTATTTTCACAGCGCCCGCTAGTAGTCGCTGTGCTTGGCCGTCATTACCGTCATTACCGGCCGCTCACCAGTCGCTACCTGTCGCTATTCCTTCATAAATAAGGGCCTAAGTAACTTAATTCCAGAGAACAGATCCTGCCACAGTATTGTACTTGATTGCCAACAGATATATAGCATTTTCACTCACTTTTGAAGACTTTAATTAAAGCTGTAAGCAGGGCCTGTCCTAGGTTACATGGCACCCTGTGTAACATATATGTGTGGCTCCATCCCCTACATACACATACATGAAGCATTCTTCGCCCAGTGCAAAAACAGATTTGGACATTAAAAATATAAAAAAGGAGTTTTACCTTTTCGCTTAGTCAGCTATCTGTAATAATAAATCATCTCGAATAAACCATACTAAGGGAAATCACAAAATAAACCTGACCCAAAGAGCACACAAAGGCCCAGAGAGGTCACAGATTAAATAATACAAGCAGAAAGTGCAGAAGAAACCGTAACCGAGAAATATCAGAATAAACCCCATTTAGATATAATGCAGATGGATTATTTTAAGTCACTAATCAAACTGCATTTTTTTTTTACTTTTTGTTGAGTCAAAACTTTCCTATTCCGGCAGCTTTTAGCTCCTGAGTCCTGATGCAAGAACAGTTAATTACTAGACATTTAATAACATAGACATAGTACAAGCAGATCTAACCTGGTCCCACAATTAAGAGCGCTGAATGGGCCCCTATGCCCAGTTAGCAGCTGCGGACACTTAGATGACTGGCATCACCCAGTCTGCAGCTGCTGCTCTTGCGATTCATAGATGAAAAGATGTGGCCAGTCCGATCTCGAGGCTGCACCCAGGAGGATTGTGGGATACATACACCACCTGGGTGCAGCAAGATGGCAGTGGGAGCGCATGATATTGTAGAGCAGCCAGGTGGGTTTAAAAGGTAATTAATAAACATGCAGTGGTTTGCATGTTTATCAATGTCCATTTTTATTTTGCATTTGAAAAACCTCATGAAACCAACTTTCAGTCCACTTTAAAGGGCTAAAGCTTGCCATGGATCCACAATATTGGCCAGTGTGACAGGGCTCTACATTCCTAATATAGATTTTGTGACAGGTTTGTTCATAAAAAAACCTACTCCAGTCAACTAAGGTTACATTCACTTTTTACAGTGACTGAGTTTTAAGCATGGCTCTTGGCTTAACTTTTATCCAGCACAGGCATAGCTATGCAGATATATACAAACAGACAGAGGTGTGTGCATACACACACACAGCCATGCACACACATGTACACACACATACACACACGCATGTACACACACACACACACACACATACACACACATACACACACATGTACACACACACACATACACACACATGTACACACACACACCTGTGCGCACACACACACACACACACACACACACACACACACACATACACACACATGTACACACACAGGCACATTCACACATATGTTCACAGACACAAGCACATGCACACGCACAGATGTATACAGACACATGTGCACACACAGACACATGTACGCAGGCACATGAACACACACAGGGGCACACACAGATGTACACAGGCACATGCATATACACACACATACACAGGCACATGCACTCATACAAACAGGCACACGCACACAGACATACACAGGCAAATGCACACAGATATACACAGGCACATGTTGGTAGTGTGTGTGGCCCTTATGGAGCTGTAGAGTACTCTTGCAAGGATATATCTTACCACATATCCAGCAAACCTAACCAATGGAAAGCAACAGAGAATATGAATAGAATGTTCCACAATGCAGCTTAATGCCATTTCTTGTCCTATCTCTTCTCAGAACATTTTGAACATTACATGCATTATTGACACATAATACAGTGGCCATTTGCAAATGGGGCATGAACAGGATTTACCATGGAGAGGTCCACACATATATTACATATTTACACATTGGTACAAACATGTTGATTAATACATAGGACTTTAATATCAGTGGCTACCAGCAACTTCAAATCTGAAATGCCACAGGTATTTAGTAACATTTTCAAATGTGGATATAAACTACTAATTTACCTTGTCGTCCTGGTTTGTTGGGCCTTTAGTCCTCTGCCAAGAGGTAGTATCAGAAAGGACCTAGGACCTGGGAATAGATAGATTGTTTCTTATGTTCCAAGCATGTTTCATGACCATGCTGGAGTAAAGGGGCTCTATTAAAGGCAAGGATGAGTAAATTATTTTTCTGTTGAACCTCACAATCGTTTGTCTGCTTTGTTTATCCCACTAGGAGGTGTTGTACCTATACCAGATGTCTTTCTGAAAAGCCTGACAGCTCTCTGGTGCTGCATTGTTCTAGCTAGGTTGAAACTGATGTATTATAATTGTTTCAATTGTAATCAGCTGTGATAAACTGTGAAGCATTCATGAGACTGAGATGCTATTAAAATGTAAAAGTATACCGTTGCATTGGGCTGCTGTGATGGAAAGAGCACTGTGAAGATTATCTGAATGTCTAGTTCTATTGCTGTAATGCATGCACTAAGAGGCTTAGGAAGAGACTAGAAGGTTTATCATCCAATTAAAAAGGGGCAATTCTGGTTTGGTCAAAGTGTACATCAAACTATACTTCTCAGACAGTGGATCCTTGCTGATCTCAGGATCTGCAGGCTCAGAAGGCTGTAGTTGGTAAGTTCTCGATCATGCTCTATAGCTAGCTTTCTTTCAACTAATGTCACCTTCTACTAATAGATGGACAGGATTGTGAGAGGTTGTTAAAGGTTCTCAAGGGTACAGGACATCCAGGCTTTGGGTCAAGTTGTAGAATAAAGTATCTATTCCAGCTGAATAAAGTGCCAAGTTGGATTCGGTATGAATTGGCTAATTATTAATGTAGTCAGGAATGGGCCTATGAAACTTGAGCAGGCTTGTAATTGCAAACATCCATTCCTCCTTTTCTCAACTGACCTTTTTTATTAACTCTGATTTCAAGACAAATGTCACATTGTCTGATTTTCCCAACCATTCTATAGGGAGAGCACAGTAACTATGTCTATGATTATAATTCTGGGCCAAACTTTAACATTCCATTTCTGTACAGCTTTATTAATATTTCTGAAATGTCCATGTTTGTGAACAGATCACGGAAACTATTGGCCTGATGCAGAGCCTCCCCCGGTCTGAGCTTAAAACCTTCCGATTGTCCAGGGCTCCCGTTTGAATCGTGGCACAAATGTGATGCAGAGCCTCCGTCGGAATGGCTCCCTAACTGATCCGTCAATTTGTCTTTACTCGGGAAGTTTTTTTGGCTCTCTCGGGTGCCTTCAATTTGATTGGGGCTTCTGTTCCCGTTCACACGGGCGGCCCGTTTTTCCCTGCTTTTTCATTGGTTTTTGAACGTACCTGCTTGGTTTCCGTCGTATTTGACCTTCCATTTTGGTGATTTTTCCAAGTATACTTATATCTCCATGGCTCTTCAGTTGCCAATCTGGCTACACGCAAGCGCACATCCCTAAACCTCCATTGGAATATGCATATGGCACCAACTGCCAATTTGACACATATATATATATATATATATATATATATATATATATATATATATAGTCAAATTTATTTTTGGGTGTTCCTTCTTTCTTGCCATTAATGCATACCTTAATCTCTTTGGTGTTCCTTCTTCCTTGCCTTTAATGTTTACCGTAATTGGTTGTGAGTTTTTCTGATGTTTTGTCCCATATCTAAACTTTTTGTGTCATGTAAATGTGTGATGATGTTGTGTGATTGTACATTTGCAGGAAAGACAACTCACAAAATCTGTTTATGTTTTTTTTAATCAAACAATTTTTTTTGCTTTTGTGGTTTTGAGATTATTTTTTTGATAAAACAAAAGTAAAAAACAATTTAAATTTGAATTAAACGTGTTAAAAAAAGGCCTCGGGGTCTTGTGGCTGTGTTTTTCTTTGATCTGTGAATGAAAAACAACCTTAGTTTAGCATTGTTTTTATGGTTTGGTTGGGCGTGTTTTTTTTGGGGCCCTTTTTAAACCGGACCTTCAGCTTGCTTTAATGAAAAGCCCAATCTTTAAAAAAACGATTCCGCAGCATCATCTGTAAAAAAAAGATACAAGGACCCACCATTAATCCACAAAATACATTAACAAGTTTCCTGGCCTAACTAAAGTCACTTTATTAACCTTTTGCTGCCTCACATTGCCCTAGCTCTTCTATCTGCATGTAGCCTATTTTGTAGCTGTGTACATGGGTTAAACTAAGGTGGGCTTGTATTTATTGTGACAAACTAAGTTGTTTCAGACTATTCTTGCGCTTTGTTTTTTTTTTTTATTATAAGGAATGTATGCGCGCACATAAACGCACGCTCGCATACTCACATCCATGATGATGTCGTCCTGCTCCTGTGTAAAGATGGCATAGCTCCTGGTATAGCTCTGACGTTCCCCCGCAGTGACGTGCAGCACATCCCAAATTGGAATGCCCCAGAGACATATGCCTGTAACCCAGCCCTGGATTTCTTCACACTCCAAAGGGCTGGATTACATGGGGTTTGGCCTGCTTTAAAACATCATGACCAAATCAGGTTAGGATGGAATAACCCACCTCCTTTACATTATTCTTAAAGTAACACAGGTTCCCTCACATAAAGCAGAACAAAACCCAGAGCGGCCACTGGTTTTCCCCCTGGAAATCCCAGATCGGGATGCCCCACTGTGTGAAACCCTTTTTAATGAGACTTTACTCAGAAATGGCAGACTCCCTCTCTTAAAGTGGAACAAGCCATGATTAGTATAATGACCTTTGCAGGCGTATATTGTAGTGCCCCACCAGTCTGATCCAGACAACGGAACCTCATCTTCAAGAGGCCAAAGGCTCACTCCACCACAGAGCGAGTCCTCCTGGGGGCAGTATTGTAGGGCTCCTCTGCCTGTGAAGATGGGTGCAGGATTGGGGTCAGCAGCCAGGGGAGCAAATGATAGCCAGAGTCTCCTGCCCAAAAACAAAAAAACAAAAAAAACTAAATAAAAATAAAAAAAGGTGTGCATTGCAACAATAGAAAAGAGGGACAAATAGGTGAGCGGGGTAGGGTTGGAGGAAAGGACATTTGTAATGAGCATACATGCACATCCAACCTGTACACTCATTAAAAAAGTCTGGGGAATACTACTTACATAAGAGGGCAAGAACATGACGCAATAGGGTTCTATCACTTAACACATTTAATTTAAAGTTAAAAAATTTGGCTAAAAATATACTAACAAAAAAATAACCAAATATGGCTCGATGCAGAGCCTCCCCGTTCAGCTCCCCCGTGCGTTTCCCCGTTGGTTTTGGGCTTTGATCGGGTCAGGAAAGGGTGCTACGTTGATTTTAGTGTGCGTTTATGCGCTCAGGTGTGCGCTCAGCCGCCTTTCCGATTGTCGGCTCGCACGAGGCTGTTTCCCGGCAAAACGGACGCCTCGTTCATTGTTCCGTTTTTTTCAGTGATGCAGAGCCTTGTTTTCCGATTGAAATCAGCCTAATGAAACGGGGCCGCCGAGCCTTCACTTACGGCAAGTCAGAGCAGCCGTATTTGCACTCGGGCAATAATATGCAGTCCTCTGTTGGAGCACATCAGCGGCGCCAGCTCCGCAGTCTTGTCCTGCTGAGTATGGCAGAAACCAGGCTGCACCTATTTGAGCTCACCCGCCTTACTGGGTATGTGTATGAAACTTGTATTGGTTGCCCACCCTTGGCTTGATGCAGAGCCTCCCCGTTCAGCTCCCCCGTGCGTTTTTCCGTTGGTTTTGGCCTTTGATCGGGTCAGGAAAGGGTGCTACGTTGATTTTAGTGTGCGTTTATGCGCTCAGGTGTGCGCTCAGCCGCCTTTCCGATTGTCGGCTCGCACGAGGCTGTTTTCCGGGAAAACTGATGCCTCGTTAATTGGCCCGTTTTTTTCAGTGATGCAGAGCCTTGGTTTCCGATTGAAATCAGCCTAATAAAACGGGGCCGCCGAGCCTTCACTTACGGCAAGTTTGACCAGCCGTATTGGAGCTCCGTGCTATTTGGGAATGCATTCCTCTGTGGGCCAACATCAAAGGCGCCAGCTACGCCGTCTGGTAGTTCTGAGTATGGCAGAAACCAGGCTGCAGCGTACGCCTTTGGACATCGATGGCATGAGTGACGTTGACCTATTCGAGCTCACCCGCCTTAACCGTGTTTCTCTCCATGCCTTGTATAGCGAGCTGCGGCCATGGTTAGCCCCCACCACAAGAAAGGGGCATGCAATTGCAGGTATGACCAAATTGGTTGGCTGCCTGCAATTTTTGGCGAACGGCTCGTTCCAGAGACTGGGTGCCTTCTCCCTAGGGATGTCCCAGTCTACGCTGAGCCGCAGCCTAACCAAGTTTTTGGATGGCATGGCTACCCTGGCACAGAATTACATTTTTTTCCCTCAAACAGGGGAAGCCTGGAATGCGGTTAAGTTGGGCTTTTATAACATAGCCGACATGCCCAACGTCCTTGGTACAATCGATTGCACACATGTCTCGCTCATCCCCCCTGCGGACCAGGAATATCTGTTCAGGTATGTGGTTTGGGTCTGCTTTTTTTCTGGTTATCACACATTTTTTATGGCTCACACTAATTACACTTGTGTTTTGCTTGGTGCAGGAACAGGAAGATGGGCCATTCCATCAATGTTCAGGCAGTGGCGGGCCCTGATCTTCAATTTTTCAGTCTGTTTGCTGGCTTTCCAGGGTCCACGCATGATGCGCACATTTTGAGGAACTCCAGCCTCTATCAACGGTTTCAATCTGGAGATATTTCTGGAGGATGGTTACTGGGTATGTGTATTAAAGTTGTATTTCTTGGCCCCCAGGTTTGAATGTGGATTTGCCACTACCCCACTAATCTGTGAGACCTTTCCTGGAAACTTGAAAAGGTTTTTGGTTTAATTAATGGGTGAAAGTATTCTCCACTATTGGCTTATGTTCTGGCCCTCTTATCTCAGTAGCATTACGCAGACATTTTTAAGGAGTGTACAGGTTGCATGTGTTTGTAGGCTCAGTAAAAATGTCAATTCCTCCCACCATACCTAGCTCACCTATTTGTCCCTGTGTACTAATGTTTCTATGCACACCTAAACCTTTTTGTAGGCATCCACCTTATGTTTGTCTTTTGTATTTTTGCAGGTGACTCAGGCTATCCCTTGTTACCATGGCTGCTCACACCCATCCTGCACCCATCTTCCCAGGCACAGGAGCGCTACAACACAGCCCATAGGAGGTCTCGCTCTGTGGTGGAACGTGCCTTTGGGTTGTGGAAGATGTGTTTCCGATGTCTGGATCACAGTGGGGGTTCTCTTCAGTATCAGCCTGGCAAGGTTATCAAAATAATTATTGCTTGTGGGGTCCTGCACAACCTTGCCATTAGAAGCAGGATTGCTCGATATACTGACCTGGGTGCAGAACCTTTCCCTATTTCTGACGAGCAGACCCCTCCTTACACTGGTACACAAAGTGGCCCAGCACACACAATCCGTGCTGACCTTGTGGCCAATGTATTTTCTTGAAACCACCCCCTGTCTGCAGGCTGGGGAAGATTAAATCACACCTAATAAGTGTTACATGCTGGTCACAAAGCGACTCTAAATGCATTTGGGCTTTACCTCTGCTGCCGGCGCATGTCCATTTTTGGGCAACTATATGATTTCAGGTCCACAACTGTCCGCTTGATTTGTTCAGTATCTCGATGGACAGAACACCATAATGTACCCAAACAGCATTGGCAACAGCCATGCTTTGTGCTTATCAAAAACGGCCTGTTAGGGACCCACGGCGTGGTTATCGCCCACATGGGTGTGTGTTGTCCCCTGCATCACTTGAAATAGATGGTTGGCTATCTGGGGAGTCGTGTGTGGTTTTTGGGCCGGTGGTTGAGAATGGGTTAATGTCTCCTTGCTCCTGCGTTTTGGGGAATGTGCCTGTGTCTGTGGAGTCCCCACCGTTTTAGTTGGTGCATGTTCTACATGTGTCTTGTGCCTGCTTTTGTGTTTTATTTAGGATGAGGCATGTGTGCGGCTGGCTCTTTGTGCTCCCTTTAGGTCTGCCCATATTGATATGGTATCCCACACCAAGCGGAGTGCCTTGAACTTTAAATATTTTTACAACTGCGGTTGCGCGCCTGCGCGCACGCACGCACGTCACCGCGGGGGAACGTCAGAGCTAGAATTTGAAAAAGAAGCCAAGATGTCCCCCGCCGTCTTTACAACGGAGCAGGACGAGCTCATCATGGATGTGAGTATGCGAGCGAGCGTGCGTTTATGTGCGCGCACACATTCCTTGTAATAAAAAAAAAAAACGCAATAATAGTCTGAAACAACTTAGTTTGTCACGTTACAGACCAGCCCACCTTAGTTTAACCCATGTACGCAGCTACAAACTAGCCTACATGCAGATAGCAGAACTAGGGCAATGTGAGGCAGCAAGAGGTTAATAAAGTGACTTGATTTAGGCCAGGAAACTTGTTAATGTATTTTGTGGATTAATGGTGTGTCCTTGTCTCTTTTTCTAACAGATGATGCTGAGGAATCGCTACGACTTCCTGCCGTCAGATTATGACAAGCGGACGTTGGCCCTGGCGGTGGTGGACGCGATTGAAAGAAGATCCCAAACCACCTATACCTTCACTCAGATCGCCCAACACTGGTCTGATTTAAAAAGAAGACATAAGCCCCGGGTGAGGCGGTACTTCGCAACACATTTCCCATGTAAGTGTAGAAAATGTCAATGCACCTCTAACCCTGGCATCGCCTGGGCGTGGTTTAATGATTGTGTTTGTATTTCAGCCCATGAATGGAATTTGCGGTTCCGCCCCACCCGGACCAGGACACGCAGCCCAGTGTTGGGCGAAACAGGTGAAGGTGTAGGTGGCCCACCGCCAGGGTCAACGGCCACCCCCTCCTCTGTAAGTGACTCGGAGGAGCCGCTGGACCTCAGCATGCAGGGGAGGGGGCAATCTGACGGCAGGGAGTCGAGCAGAACAGAGCCTCAACCTGACTCCGGTAAGGGAAATATAGTTAGATATGTGGTAAGACATGCATTAAATACAGATACTCATGTGCCCTATTGTTGTAGATTCAGACGTCGCTGGAACATCCCAAGGGATGAGTGAGGAAGGGGGCGAGGAGGAAGAGGTTGCTGGGGAAGGTGAGTAGATTGATACCTAGAAGCCTAACATAATATTATATTAATGAAAGAACAACAGTCTCTAATATCAGTGTGTTTGTCATTCATACAGATTCCCAACTGCCACAGAGGGAGTATGAATGGAGACTCCGCCCCCGACGCAATGTGCGGCCTAAACCTTGTAAGTGGTGTTTATTTAAACTAAAGTAAATGAGCAAACATTTCCATTTTAAACTTAAAAAACTTTTACAGTTCCCTCAAAATGTATCCAAAAAAGCCCTTAAAGCGGACCTTAACTATGAATAAGAGGCTAGCTTAGATAGTTCCCACATCCTGTACATACAGATTGTCCACCTTACAAATCATGTTACCAACCTTTTTCATAGCACATCTCGGCTCTGTGTGAGCAAAGCACAGCTATAACCCACCCCCTGTACCTTATCCCACTCTCCTCTCCTCAGTAAGTGTGATGCTTCAGAGTCAACATGGCGTTGCACGTATCCTAAATTCCTGAACTGAGTTGCAGCCCAGTGGGGGAAAGAATAATAATTTATTGACTACAAAATTAATATATATTAGTTTAAGATGCTGGGGCAACGTTTCTGAAGAGGTTGGCCTTTTCATTAAAACACGCAGAAGGCCCCATTTAATAAGTGCACAAACAATCAAAAAACAAAACCAAAAAAAAAATGCTAAAGTAATGTTGTTTTTCATTCACAGATCAAAGAACACAGGCTACAGACCCCGAGGCCTAATTTTTTTATTTGTGAAACCAAATGTAAATATGTTTTTTATCGTTTAAAAAAAAAAAGTTTTAATACAAAAACACAAAAATAAAAAATTACTAATAAATAATTAATAATATTTCGAGAGTTGTGTTTCCTGCAAAAGTACCATCACACAACATCAGCACACATTTACATTACACACCAAAGGTTTAGATATGGTACAATAAATCCAAAACAATCAGAAAGAATTAAGGTATGCATTAATGGCAAGGAAAAAGGAACACAAAGGAGATTAAGGTATGCATTAATGACAAGGAAAAAGGAACACAAAGGAGATTAAGGTATGCATTAATGGCAAGGAAAAAGGAACACAAAGGAGATTAAGGTATGCATTAATGACAAGGAAAAAGGAACAACCCAAATTTATTGTTCCCAAAAAAATATGTGTCAAATTGACAGTGGTTGCCATATGTATATTCCAATGGAGTTTGAGGGATGTGCGCTTGCGTGTAGCCAGATTGGCAACTGAAGAGCCATGGAGATGTAAGTATACTTGCTAAAACCACCAAAATGGAAGGTCAAATACGACGGAAACCAAGCAGGTACGTTCAAAAAGGCAGGAAAAATCAGGGAAAAACGGGCCGCCCGCGTGAACGTGAACGGGAGCCCCGATCAAATTGAAGGCACCCGAGAGAGCAAAAAAAGCTTTCCGAGTAAAGTGAAATTGACGGATCAGTTAGGGAGCCATTCCGACGGAGGCTCTGCATCACATTTGAGCCACGATTCAAACGGGAGCCACGGACAATCGGAAGGTTTTAAGGGCAGTTCAGAGGAGGCTCTGCATCAGGCCCCCTGTCTTTTTTTTTTTTTTTTTCCCTTAACACACTATTTAGTAATTTTTTGGTTAGTATATTTTTAGCCTAATTTTTTAACCATAAATTAAATGGGTTAAGTGATTGAACCCTATTGCGTCATGTTCTTGCCCTCTTATGTAAGTAGTATTCCCCAGACTTTTTTAATGAGTGTATAGGTTGGATGTGCATGTATGCTCATTACAAATGTCCTTTCCTCCCACCCTACCCCGCTCACCTATTTGTCCCTCTTTTCTATTGTTGCAATGCAAATTTTTTTTTTTGGTTTTTGGGGAGGAGACTCTGGCTATCCTTTGCTCCCCTGGCTGCTGACCCCCATCCTGCACCCATCTTCACAGGCAGAGGAGCGCTACAATACTGCCCCCAGGAGGACTCGCTCTGTGGTGGAGCGAGCCTTTGGTCTCTTGAAGATGAGGTTCCATTGTCTTGATCAGACTGGTGGGGCACTACAATATACGCCTGCAAAGGTCATTAAACTAATCATGGCTTGTTCCGCTTTAAGAGAGGGAGTCTGCCATTTCTGAGTAAAGTCTGAGTAAAAAGGGTTTCACAAAGTGGGGCATCCCGATCTGGGATTTCCAGGGGGAAGACCAGTGGCCGCTCTGGGTTTTGTTCTGCTTTATGTGAGGGAACCTGTGTTACTTTAATAATAATGTAAAGGAGGTGGGTTATTCCATCCTAACCTGATTTGGTCATGATGTTTTAAAGCAGGCCAAAACCCATGTAACCCAGCCCTTTGGCGTGTGAAGAAATCCAGGGCTGGGTTACAGGCATCATGTCTCTGGGGCATTCCAATTTGGGATGTGCTGCACGTCACTGCGGGGGAACGTCAGAGCTATACCAGGAGCTATGCCATCTTTACACAGGAGCAGGACGACATCATCATGGATGTGAGTATGCGAGCGTGCGTTTATGTGCGCGCACACATTCCTTATAATAAAAAAAAACAAAGCGCAAGAATAGTCTGAAACAACTTAGTTTGTCACGTTAAATACAAGCCCACCTTAGTTTAACCCATGTACGCAGCTACAAACTAGGCTACATGCAGATAGAAGAACTAGGGCAATGTGAGGCAGCAAGAGGTTAATAAAGTGACTTTAGTTAGGCCAGGAAACTTGTTAATGTATTTTGTGGATTAATGGTGGGTCCTTGTATCTTTTTTTTACACATGATGCTGCGGAATCGTTTTTTAAGAGTTTGGGCTTTTCATTAAATCACGCTGAAGGTCCAGTTTAAAAAGGGCCCCAAAAAAAACACGCCCAACCAAACCATAAAAACAATGCTAAACTAATGTTGTTTATCATTCACAGATACTAGAAAACCACAGGCACAAGACCCCGAGGCCTAATGTTTTTTATTTTGCATTAAAATTTTAATTGTTTTTTAGTTTTGCCAAAATAAATAAATAATATGAAAAATCCAAATCCAAACAAAAAAAAAAAACAACGTTTGAATAAAAAACACATAAAAAGATTTTGTGTGTTGTCTTTCCTGCAAATGTGCAATCACACAACATCATCACACATTTACATGACACAAAAGGTTTAGATATGGGACAATAAATCAAAAACAATCAGAAAGAATTAAGGTATGCATTAATGGCAAGGAAAAAGGAACAACCAAAATTAAAAAAAAAAAAAATGTCAAATTGGCAGTGGTTGCCATATGTATATTCCAATGGAGGTTTAGGGATGTGCGCTTGCGTGTAGCCAGATTGGCAACTGAAGAGCCATGGAGATGTAAGTATACTTGCTAAAACCACCAAAATGGAAGGTCAAATACGACGGAAACCAAGCAGGTACGTTCAAAAAGCCAGGAAAAATCAGGGAAAAACGGGCCGCCCGTGTGAACGGGAGCCCCGATCAAATTGAAGGCACCCGAGAGAGCAAAAAAAGCTTTCCGAGTAAAGTGAAATTGACGGATTAGTTAGGGAGCCATTCCGACGGAGGCTCTGCATCACATTTGAGCCACGATTCAAACGGGAGCCCCGGACTATCGGAAGGTTTTATGGGCAGTTCAGAGGAGGCTCTGCATCAGGCCCATAGTGTGATAAGGGAAAAAACAAAGAGGCCGATTCATCAATAGCGCCAGGTAGCGACAGATGAGCGACTGAAGTATGGCGCTATGAGCGCCGCTAGCGTCAGCCGCGGGCGTTAGCGATTCGCTATAGCAGGCCTCCTCAGTCGCTACCTGGCGTTGTTGCGAACAACGCCTACATTGCTGAATATGATGTTGGCCCTCAGCTTTGTTGGCGCTGTCAGTCAGTGTGACCACGCTATTCTACCCAGCGCCTGTTAGCTTTGCTGTGTCCTGCCCATCCAGTACCTTCTGAATAAAACACATTGCCACATTTGTTTTGAAATGTAAATTTTGTTTTATTGTGTGTAAAAGGTCATTACATTCTACCAGATCTTCGAATATAAATGGAAAATAAAACATAATTAAACACATAGTCACAAATTTTTTAATTTTTATTTGTTACCTAAAAAGGAAATACAATTAAATCACCAATGAGAAAGAAAAGGAAAATAAAAACAGAACAGAGAAAGAAAAGGAAAATAAAAACAGAACAGAGAAAGAAAAGGAAAATAATAACAGAACAGAGAAAGAAAAGGAAAATAAAAACAGAACAGAGAAAGAAAAGGAAAATAAAAACAGAACAGAGAAAGCAAAGGAAAATAATAACAGAACAGAGAAAGAAAAGGAAAATAATAACAGAACAGAGAAAGAAAAGGAAAATAATAACAGAACAGAGAAAGAAAAGGAAAATAATAACAGAACAGAGAAAGAAAAGGAAAATAATAACAGAACAGAGAAAGAAAAGGAAAATAAAAACAGAACAGAGAAAGAAAAGTAAAATAAAAACAGAACAGAGAAAGAAAAGGAAAATAAAAACAGAACAGAGAAAGCTAAGGAAAATGAAAATAGGAATTAGAATGTAAAGGAAACTTACAACCAAATTAAACACATAGCCACATGTATATATCTAATTTTTGTTTAATTTTTTCTCTTAAACTAAATTAAGATTAAAATATAAAGGAAATAGAAAAAGAAAAGTCCTGCAGAAATGCAAAAGAAAAGAAAAGTCCATGAAAGGTTGGGTAGAGGAATGTCCAGATCACGGTGCATCTCTTGGTGCCTGAAAAATTAAGAAAAGTGCAGTTAGTATATATCTTTATAGTTATTTTGTGCTTTATTAAAAAAAAATGCATAACTTGATAACCAACATTGGCGTCTTACACCCCCCTTAGAGTGGTTTGGGTCATCTTAAACCCCCCTTAGAGTGGTTTGGGTCATCTTAAACCCCCCTTAGAGTGGTTGGGGTCATCTGAAACACCCCTTAGAGTGGTTTGGATCATCTTACACCCCCCCTTAGAGTGGTTTGGGTCATCTTAAAACCCCCTTAGAGTGGTTGGGGTCATCTGAAACACCCCTTAGAGTGGTTTGGATCATCTTACACCCCCCCTTAGAGTGGTTTGGATCATCTTACACCCCCCCTTAGAGTGGTTTGGGTCATCTTAAACCCCCCTTAGAGTGGTTTGGGTCATCTGAAACACCCCTTAGAGTGGTTTGGATCATCTTACACCCCCCCTTAGAGTGGTTTGGGTCATCTTAAACCCCCCTTAGAATGGTTTGGGTCATCTGAAACACCCCCTTAGTGCGTTTGGTTGCTCTTTTGGATGGGAGGTCAAAGACATTTAAACAGGAGTGCAGTACTTGCATTAGAGTGAAGGGTAGTTAGCTTACCGCAAAATAAGAAGTGATCAGCCTTTCCCTTAGCTCATCGCCAGTCTGGGTGTCCTCACTTCTATCTGCGGGCAGGTTGGGGATTTCTGGCACCAGTGCTGTCTCCTCGGGGGCTTGGATTCGGTGACAAATGCAAATGTTGTGTAGCACACAGCAGGCAAGGATGATCTTGGAAACCTTCTGTGGGCTGTAGAGCATCTCTCCTCCTGGCCGTGCCAAACAAAGAAAGCGTGCTTTCAGCAGGCCGATGGTTCTTTCCACAATGCATCTGGTCTTGCGATGCGCTGCATTGTAGCGTTCATGGGCAGAGGTCCGTGGGTTCCTGACCGGAGTCATGACCCACGTTCTCTGCCCATATCCCTTGTCCGCTGTAGAAAAAACACAAGGAGAGAGACAGCAATTAGTACTAGTACATGTTTTTGGGTGGTAGTTTGTTGAAAATTGCCTTACTAGGCCACATATTAGCAAAATACATAGACATGGTTAATTTATTACCCAGTAGCCAGCCAGCTGGCATTTCGTTGTTATCAAACTTCCGGCACAGGACTGTCCGCTGCAAGACGTAAGAATCGTGGCATGAGCCGGGGAACCCCGATCTCACCGCCCGCAGCTTCATCTCATGGTCACAGACCACCATGATGTTAAAGGAATGGAACTGCTTCCTGTTTCTGTAGGACAGCTCCTGTGCACGGGGAGGGCGGAAAGGGATATGTGTACCATCAACGCACCCTAGCACATTCGGGATCCCTCCCATCAGATAGAAAGCATGTTTTATTTTGGCAACCTCTTCCTCCTCCTCAGGAAACTTGATGTAAATTGGGATTAAATCACAAATTGCCAGAACTACCTGGATTAGGATGCGGCTCATAGTAGCCTGGCTTATCCCGCTGAGGAGGGCTGAGGTTGCCTGGAAGGTCCCTCGTGCCAACACATTAAGAGTGGCACACAGGCGTACTATGCCTGGAATGGAGTGAGTGCGTTTGGTGGATGGCTCGATTTTGGTCTTAATCTGATCATATAGGGACTGTAGTGCAGCACGATTCAGACGGAAGCGGCTCCTGATCTGCTCGTCACTTAAGTCCCATACTGAAAGGCGGATTGCAAAGGAGCGGGGTGCCCTAAGCCTCACAACACCCCGCTCCCTTTCCTCCTGCTCTTCCAGCATACGCATACATCCATCCACCCAGACACCATACATCACCCTCTTATCCATCACACACACTAAAGATATATACAAAAACAAAAAAAAAAAAAAAAAAACAATCACACACAACACACACACAAACAATCACACTACACACACACCCGCTACAATGCAGCTCACCACAAAACCAGAACTATAGTGGTCCAAACCACCAGCCTGCTGAAAACCAGCTTTCTAAGTTAAGCACAACCAAGAGGGGAGTTGCTGCACAGCCCACAAAAGGCCCCAAAATCAAGCCTTACTTGCTGTATGCTACACAAAATTTGCAGATGCCACCCAAACCAAGCTCCTAAAGAAACAGCACTGATGTCAGAAATCACCCAACAAGCCACAGAGAGTGAGGACAGAAACCAGACAGAGGCTCAAATGAGCTAAGGGAAGCGAGCACAGCACCACACCACAGCCTTTGCCACAGTGTAAGAATAGCAGAAGCTAGTTCATTCCTTCCTTTTATACTTCATTTTCAAAAGTGACAGGTCCGCTTTGCCGCCTTTTGCGTCGCTCTGCTATTTCCGGGCGCCAATTAGCCGACCCAGGTGTGCGTAAAACAGAGTGCGCACGCGCACGCTAGTAGCGCTACTAGCGTACTTGAGCCGTAACGTGCGTGCATTAACGGACATGGGCCAAAAATCAGGTGGGGACCAATGAAAGTGAAGCTGTTGTTTTTTTAAATAGCCGTTAGGCTAAGCACATGTCACAAGGGTTGCAGATACATCAGTCCATTGTTGGATTTGGGTGTGTGTTGTTTGTTGATTGAGGTCTGTAATGAGTTAATTGGCTAACACACATGCTTCTGTCAGTGCAGTGGAGGTGTGCCTAGAAGGAACTGGGCTGTATGTGTGAATCAATTAAGTGGGCTGCTTTTGGATTGGCTGTTAGAGCACATAAAACCTGGCCAAGCCTAAGAGATTGCGATGCCATTCTGTAGTGTGCATGCGTGCTTGTGGGGTGTTGATTTGTGTGTGTGTGCAGCTACAGGATGGAGCCAAATACAGGACATCTGCCGGCCACAGCAGGCCCGAGTAGGAGTTTGGTGGGTGCTGTGCGCAGACCTCCCTTACGGAAAAGGGCACAGCCTGAAGGTGGGGCAGCACCCCAGGCTAAGCGCCCAGGTGCCAAGAGGGAGCCTGAATTTAATTTGGCTGAGAATAATTATCTTGTGCGCCTGACACTTGCGAAATGGGAGCTGCTTTTTGGCTCCCAAAGCAAGTCCATAGGCAAACAAGAAAGAAGCAAACTGTGGGATGCCATTGGTGTGGAGCTTAGTAGCACAGCTCAACACCCACGTAGTGGCCCATCCTGCAGGAAACGCTTCTACACTTTGCGAGGGGCCCTTATGAAAAAGATGAATCACGATCTTGATGTGGACAGTGGGTTCAGCCAGGCTCCAAAGAGTACCTACAGGCCGTATGAGGAGATGCTGAAGGCCAAAATCCCACTGGCTCGGCTGCAGGGTGTGGATCCTGGGGATGACACCACCGGTTGGGCTGAAGGTACATATTTTCTGCCTTTTACAATAACCTAATGTTAATGTCTGTGATTAGCATTTTTACATTCTGACCAACTAACTGTAGGACCTTTGAAGTATTACATTATAGCTAAAACATTTGTAACTTTTCTGTCTGTTGCTTTATGCATAGGTGCACATGCTGCTGTCCGGGATGTGGCTCCGGACAACCAAGCTCCTGCCCTTCCAGCAACCTCAAGGCTACCCCAGTCTGCCATTGAAGGTATTTACCCATTATTTGTTTGCTGGTTTTTTGAAAAACAAATGGGTGTGGGAGCAGCTCAAGCAATAAAGGTTTGCCCTGTTGACTATTAATAATATGTGGGTGCGCCCTAATTGCACGCCCACTGTAACACTCACAGTCAGTAACTAACAAGGCCCTAACATGTGTAGATATGTAGGATGCCAGAGATGTGTAGCCATATATCGGCCTATCAATGTGTGAGCCACACTTGGCTTGATTAGTCAATATTAGTGAAAGAGCTGCTCACACACCTTAATGCAGGTTGTATTTTGGCACGCACATTAGCTAGGGCTCAATGTTGGTTTTATTTTGCACTAGCTCCCATGCCCTTGGCCCCAGCATCTCCTCCGGATCCCACCTACTCTTTGGATGTCGGTAAGTGCATGTGTTCACCTTGCTTGATCCACTTTGACTCAAGTGCATGTGTCTCATTTGTCATTTTTCTTTGTAGGCCAAGTGACTGGTTCATCTTTGGACCCCACTTCCGATGTTGCCGGTCAACAGGACCCTGTTGGTGTGTAGAGCAATACATAATGTATCCTTTATGCTGTTTAGGTAACACTGGTTCAATTTGGTTAGTCTACTAAGCTACATGTTTGCTTGGTAAACTTGAAGATGCCTCTTGGGAGTGCTGGTTGCCTCCCCAGGGTCAGTCTATTAGTTATTTTAGTGATAGCAATGTATATTTGCGGACATATTTTTAGGAAAACATTCACTGTAGTAGTTTGCTGAATCTTTAGACCCTTTTTTTTTTGGTTTTAGTTGACCCGAATATCGGAAGTGGCTGTCCAGAAAGGGCCCCTCAAGTTCCAGCTGCCAGAGATGAGGGTAAGTGGTTTTGCCTTGCTCTAGTATGTCTTTTGGCTCTAATGTTGTGCCACTTGCTTCTGGCAACTTGTGTGTCCACATCTATTTTCAAGGTCCAATCTCGAGTGAGGACCCCACTCCAGACATCTGGGATATAGCGGGTATGTTTAATTTAAGCAATGTTTAGGATGAGATTTGCAGAAATTAGTGCGTCTTAGTCCTGTAACATACATGTTAAACCGGCCCTTCAACATGATTTAATGAAAAGCCCAAACTCTTAAAAAACGATTCCCCAGCATCTAAAATGAATATATTTTACATTTTGAGTCACTAACTTATTAGTTTTTCCCCCACTGGGCTGCAACTCTGTTCAGGAATTTAGGATACGGGCGCCGCCATCTTGACTCAGAAGCATCACACTTACTGAGGAGAGGAGAGTGGGATAAGGTACAGGGGGGCAGGTTATAGCTGTGCTTTGCTCAGACAGAGCAGAGCTGAGGTCAGGGAAAGGTCAGCAGCCCCAGAATGCAGAGCAGCACAGTCACTTCCTGTTTGCAGGCACTTCCTGTTTGCAGGCTGCCTGAAAAAATGGGGGCTTCCATAAGCCACCATCTTGGATGTTTAAAGGCTCATAACATGCAGTAGATGCAGGTAGGATGATTTTTAATGTGAGCAATCTGTATGTACAGTGTGGGGGAAACATATAAGATAGACTCTTATTCAGAGTGAAGGTCCGCTTTAACAATCTGAGTTTAACCAAGACCTTTGGTCTACTGTGTATTTTTAAAAATTTGAGAGGTATGACCTCGATAGCCTAACCAGGTTACATTAGAGTTTGGCCCACAGACCTACTAACCTGATTTTCCTGTTTAGCATTTGCCAACTTGGCCGACATCTCTGATGTTGATTCGCGACTCTCTGGCAGCGATACCTCGAGCCTACCTGGGCTGGAGGACACGCAGGTAACATGGCTGATGTAGACGACCTCTAAACCCATTGGCATATTCGTGGGTAGTGGAAGAAGCAACATGTAACATTTCATTTCATTGTTGTTTTGGCAGGAGGCGGAACCAGAACCCCAAGCTGGGACCTCTTCCCAAGTCCCATGTGGCCAAGCTTCAGAGGCTCAGACAAGGGTAAGTTGTCTAGTGAGTGTTTATGGTAACTTTTGGGAGGGGCATAGCTGCATTTGTTCCGTATGACTAAAATGTGGTTTACTATTTTTTTAGCCTACTACCACAGCAAGAGGAGGTGTGGCACCAACCAGTGCCGATTTCTACACACTAGGGGTCCGGATGCTGGAGGACTACAGTCGCCAACAGCCGCGTGATGGAACTAATGAGCGCATTGCGGCGTTGGAAAATCAGGTGCTGATGTGTCAGCAACAAAATGAGGGCCTGCAGCGCCAGGTGGACCAGTTAAGGCAAAACCTACAACAGAACCAGGACCTTGGTCGCCTTGCCAATGTTATCGAACAATCTGTACAGCGGCAGGAAGAGGCAATACAGCGCCAGGCAGAGGCAATACAGCGGCAGGACCAAACTTTGTTGTTGATACAACAGCTCATACAACAGCAGTCTATATTTTTTACTGCACTGTTGTCCCCCAACACCGCCCCTAGCAATGACTCCCAACCTCCCCGGCCACCCAGCCAAGAATATTAATTTTGTATCTTTTTGTTTATGTAAATATATTTGCTTCACCCACCTCTAAATTGTGTGTTTCCTAAGACCTCGCTAATAACACAGTCAGGGATGAGTATCTGGATCTACATATGTGAATGTATTGGTCAATGTAGCCCACACATTGGAGCCCATAGCTTACTATGGTTAACACCTGAAATGGCTCAAAAGGTATGGCTACATTGACCCACAAATGTTTTAGGAGACAGCTAAACTAGGCTTTGCAATGCAACACACTGGTATGATGTGTATCAAAAATGTTTTAATGTAAACAATGGCCAACACGGCCAACCTTGGCCAACAACGGCCATCAAGAGACCAGCCTTCCCCCCCACCCTAACGACGCCGTCGGCGCCTCTTCCGGGCCAGCAGCATCAGCTTCAGGAGCCGGATCTCCCGCCACAGTCTGCGATGCTGGTTTTCACAAGCTGTAGAAATGTAGAAACAACAATTTATTAATAATTTGGCAGTGACCTCAACAGACACAGATGTAGCAATGTAATGTCATTGTGTCCAATTAGGTGACACTCACATTAACATTGTTGACCACTGTGTGCTTATTGGTTAACATTATATGAGTACTATTGACTGGCAGGAATGTGAACAACACATCCCAAGCATACATTTTAGCTTAAAGTGTACCAACACCCACGGGTGATGGGCCCGGGAATCTATCTGATTCCCTGCCCCATCACCTCCCTCCCCGCGGGACATCCAAGATCGGGATGTCCCTGGGTGTGAAACACCCCCCAAACACCAAAATACCTACCTCAGTTTCTGTGTGGCAGTGCCGCTGGGCCCTCCCTGGTGCCCCTCTAGACGTGTGCGTGCCTGCGCCGGCCGTCTGTGAATTGCCGGCGCAGGCACGCCCCCGTAAAAAGGGGCGCGGGGGAGGCGGAGGAGGAGGCAATTTGCAATGGCTTGTACATTTTTGGGAGTCAACGTGAGTTCAGGGGGTTGTCACACAGCGGTGCCGATCAGGGGTGCCCCACCGTAGTGGAACAACACCCAGGAAAGTCAAAATCCTGGTTGTTGTTCCAGTTTAACTCTTGGGAAGCAAAGAAGGTCTAATTCCCTGTGTGTCCATTTTTGTGTTTAGTAACAGCCAAACATCAGGGCCTAAGTCCGAACGAGTCCACGAGTTTACCCTATAATGTTACAGGTCCAGACCTAATCGGGCCCATTTGGTTGTGTCTAACGCAAAAATAGTCTCGATAGGGCCTAATGAAGGATGTGAGCCAACAATCAAGCATGCAAACAGGCATGTTGGATTATTGTGCCAACACATTGAAAAGAGATTTGTGTGAAATTAACACATAGGTAAATTTAAATTGGCTGCTGATGTGACTAGAAGACATAGGTTTCACAAGTCTTTAGGCATATGAAGTGGGATGTACTCACCATCGCAGCTGTGGCGGGGGCCCATGCTGCTGGCCGTCCCTGGAGCTGGGGTGGGGAGGAGGGTCTCTGGCTCCGTCTGCGTTGCAACATCTGTCAACATAAAGCAAAAGGCAAAAACAAAATTAGTGGGCAAATGACACATGACTATTTGACATCCATCTGGTTCTTGAGTCTGAAAATGCAAAGGCTTGCATGGTTACATACAGGTTGACCTAAATTAGCATATTTCCTGGACCATGAGTTAATGTCAATTTGTAAGGCTTCACACATGTATCCCTAAAGAGAATGTGCAAATAACATAGACAGTGCTATTTAAAGGAATCATTTGCAGTTTTTAGCCTAAGGTTAATAGTGGGCCACATGTTGGAGCGGGAACAACTTAACCCAAGAAAAGAAATGCAAACACCCATCATGGTGTTGCCAGAAACATAGGGGTGGTTGACAGTTGGCTCGCACTGTAGTGGGGTTTGTGATGTTAATGTACATTAGCAAACCAGCTGACACAATGGACCAGGAAACGTGTCTGTTAA
Organism: Gastrophryne carolinensis; assembly: GCA_027917425.1. Lineage (NCBI taxonomy): Eukaryota > Metazoa > Chordata > Amphibia > Anura > Microhylidae > Gastrophryne > Gastrophryne carolinensis. The sequence goes on from CM051238.1 coordinate 220,258,633, forward strand.
AAGTGGTCCAAGACCCAGGATTGTTAATATTCAGTGTGTTAGTCTACTTTGGCAGAGCCACAAAATTTTAAGCTTCAAACACCCCTGCCTTCCGCACATCACTCCTCCAGTGTGTGCGCACGCGCATGCCAGTATGAAACATAGCGCAGGCGCACACACATCTAGAGTGCCACACAGGAGGCAGGGACGCTGGCTTCTGGCAACCCCAAAGAGTTAAGTAGTTTGTGGTTTTTGGTTTGGGGGTGGCCCAGGGTGAGGGATGTGATTGGGCAGGGAAGGCGGGAGAATCCAAGCAATCTCATCAATGTTTGTTGGTCCACTTTAAAGAATGACATAAATTCCAAATTGAGATGGCTAACAACATACACTTACCACGACTATGCCCGAGGAGAATGCTTCGCCAAAACTCCATGGAGGTGCCGCCTATATGATGCCCTGCAAATTAGAGAGGAATGGCAAGGGCTAAGCAAAATTGGTCAGATGAAACCTGTCACAGACTAACAATTAAAACATGTGCACTCACCAGGGGATGAAGCGCCACTTGAATCCCAGGGAGGGCTCTGAGGAGGAGGCGGGGAGCCTCGGCTCCTCACACTCTGCTCCGAAGATCCACCAGGCAAAGGACCACCCTCCTCCCTCTCACTCCCTGCTTGAGAGGGGGCCCTTGCCTGGTGAGAGTCCTCAGACGCAGAGTGTGAGGAGCTGAGGCTTGATCCAGCCTGCCCCCCAGCAGCACACTCCTCTGGGGCGTCATCCCCTTCCTCCCCTGGGTCCTCTAAATAGGACCCGCGGGAGGGACCCTCCCCCGATGACTCCCCCGAGTCCGCCTGCCTGGTTCGGGGGAGGAATCCCTTCCCACGTTTCCCCAGGGGAGGACGCTTATCTGTGTTGAGGAGGTGAAAGGAAATAATTAATCTAAAGAGCAAAAAAGGACACAGCTTAGCAGATGATTATGCACAAAGGCAAAAAAGAACTTAAGCTTTAACTTACCTGATGCGTAGGCATCATATAGGCGGTACACGCCTTCTGGGTCCCGGCGCTTAAAATCTGACCATTTTTGCTGAATCGAACGGATGGTCAGGTCCGTCTGGAAGCGCCGGGACACAGTGGCCTTCACCTCCATGGCAAGGCGTTTCTTAGCTCCTCGGGCATAGTCGTATTCTGACTTGCAGAAGTCCTATGAAAAAAACAAAACCAAAAAAAAAGGAAAATTAATACATGACATCAGAACAATGTCATAAACAGTTAAACAGAGAAAAGATCTAAGTGGACCCACACCCAGGATTAACATTAATCTGGGTTTGGGTGCACTTTGGTGTGGCTCCAATATTGTGGGTGGCCCACTGTCTGCAACCCCCTTGGAAGGCCACAAATACACCGCTGAGGACACTCCCACGTCACTCCGCAAGCCAAACACAGTGCTCCAAGCCGGTGTTGTATGCGCATCCAAGGCCGTTGGGAGGTGCATACAAGCTCAGCTGTGTCTGCACGGCAAAGTACGCATGTGGCGTTTGACTCTAACAGGGAGTGCGGCTGCACACAAAATGCAAATATGTCTGGTGCCGGGGTACACCCTGCTAGAGGTAAACGCAATAGGCATGCGCAGCTCACGCATGCACAGATGTGACGGGGCAGAGGTAAATTTTAGGCCCCTCCAGGGGGGGGGCATCCCAGCAGGACATCCACAATGGGGATGCCCCACGGGGATTGTTAAAATTTGGTCTGACAACAAATACATTTCAGACCCTATCCCCCCTGTGTGTCCTATCCCCCCTGTGTGTTCAGCAACTTTAAACATAAAACAAAATAAAAAAAATACTCACTTTGACCACCTGGCCATTTACGCGGCTATCCACCCTTGTGCGCCTTTTCTTACTGGGCCCCGGAGGGGAAGGGGTGGGAGGGGGGCTATTTGGGGAAGGTGAGGTAGGTGGGGGAGGTGGGGGAGGGGTGGTGGGGCCGGAATCTGAGGAGGAGCTGGGGAGGCGCATCACTCTTCGCTTGGGAGCCATATTGGAAACGCTAAGGAGGAAACAGGAACCGGAAATGACGCTAGCGACATTAGACCAAAAAAACCAAAAATAAAAAAAAAAAATACGCTCCGCGCCCCAGCAACAAGCTATTCTCAGCTATGTGCAAGCTAAGTGGCGGAAAAACTAAAATTACTATTTAAAACAAGCTATTGGCCTAAGCGCGAGACAGTTTTACCTTAAGGTGGCGTTGAAACGCAAAGGAGGATCCCGGAACCGGATATGACGCTAGCAAATGTGCTTCTAAATTCGAACACAAACATGCGCGCAACAGGGACAAGCTAATATAAGCTCTAGGCACGCTAAGTGGCGGACACAACAAAAATATACGCTGCTAAACAAGCTATTGGCCTAAGCGCTAGACAGTTTTACCTTAAGGTGGCGTTGAAACGCAAAGGAGGATCCCGGAACCGGATATGACGCTAGCAAATGTGCTTCTAAATTCGAACACAAACATGCGCGCAACAGGGACAAGCTAATATCAGCTCTAGGCACGCTAAGTGGCGGACAAAAAAAAAAAAAAAAATACGCTGCAAAACAAGCTAGGGCCAAAGGCGCAACGATTTATTAGCTGCAGTTAGCAGGGAAATCTACATACTGTAATGCATAGGTCCTTCTAAAGCATACACCGTTGTGCTTAAATATAAAAATCTAATTCCTTCAAAAATTCAACACACAATCAAACTAGACTAATACCTGAAAATGTAGCACACATGAGAATGCATAACGGGTTGTTTTGAGCTGGTACGACTGAATGTAAATTCTGCTATATGTGGCCAGGCACGCTCACAACTACAGTGTATTCATTAACAACGACTGGGGTCGCGGAAAGTGAATTCCTTGAAACTGGCAGAAGGACACATGTATGAACAGCACAGCGACGCACAACGCAGCGCAGCGAGGCACAGCGACGCTCGCGCCGCCAGATAGCGAATTAAAACAGCGACTGCACAAACACCGACCAACACAGATTCATCAATGACAGGGCTGCCGAATAGCTTGGGCGCTGACACTTTCTAAGAGCGAACGTGACCGACCAACCTGACAGGCTACAAAATAGCTTTACAAGGCCCGTTTGTGTGTAAAACCAGGGAATTTGATGCCAATGAGTTTGGGTGGAGGAGACGCAATTCCCATGTCACTCACAACATTACATTGTGAAACAAAAAAAAAAAAAAAAAAAAAAACAATAACCAGCCACATTCATCAAACATATCAATATAAACATGTGTGGAATTTTTTCCCAACAAAAACAACACAAAAACAACTAAAATCAATCATTGCAGCGTCTGCCATTGAAATGTATGGGAGAGCGGCAGGTAGCGCCAGGTAATACGTGTCGCTGTGAAGGAATTTGCTGCGGCGCTGTTCGTTCCAGGCGGCTTCATGATGAATCCCGCGCTTGCTGTCGCTCTCGCCGGCGCTAGCCTCATTTTGCGTGATAAATGCGTCATTGTGACCGCCGCCGGGCGTACTGGAGTCGGTAGTCGCCGTTAGCTGCCGCTACCTGGCGCTCTGCAGACACTACCTGGCGCTATCGCTTGATGAATAAGGGCCAAAGTCAGACAGGGTGGGCAACCAATACAAGTTTCATACACATACACAGTAAGGCGGGTGAGCTCAAATAGGTGCAGCCTGGTTTCTGCCATACTCAGCAGGACAAGACCGCGGAGCTGGCGCCGCTGATGTGCTCCAACAGAGGACTGCATATTATTGCCCGAGTACCAATACGGCTGCTCTGACTTGCCGTAAGTGAAGGCTCGGTGGCCCCGTTTCATTAGGCTGATTTCAATCGGAAAACAAGGCTCTGCATTACTGAAAAAAACGGAACAATGAACGAGGCGTCCGTTTTGCCGGGAAACAGCCTCGTGCGAGCCGACAATCGGAAAGGCGGCTGAGCGCACACCTGAGCGCATAAACGCTCACTAAAATCAATGTAGCACCCTTTCCTGACCCGATCAAAGCCCAAAACCAACGGGAAAACGCACGGGATAGCTGAACGGGGAGGCTCCGCCTCCCCAAAGCCTGGGGGGGGGGCAGAAGATTTAGTGGCCTTCAAGGGCCATGTGTTAAATGTAACTCTTGATAGTGCTAATATTAGTAGTAGTATTTTATTTGAAAGTGTCATAAAGCACTCTTTTTAATTTGTTAAATTCTCAAGGGAAGGTGCTCATGGCAAAAGCGAAAATGGAAGGCCCAAAAACAACACTCAAGTTTTTGGGCATAGAGATACACTAGATAGAAAAAGAGGTGTGCCGGCTGCCAGCCGATATAATAGCAGATTTGTTGGAGAGTTTGAATTTGGTACCTAGGAGTAGGGAGATTACACTAAAGGAGCATTGATCCCTACTGGGAAAATTACATTTTGCCTGCTGGTTCTTCCTAAAGGGCGTGCTTTTTCATGGCTTATCGCTGGCGACAGCAGGGGTGCAGAAGCCTTATCATTTTGTTTGACTTTGTTACTGTTGAAGAAAAACATTCAAATCTGTATTGCATTTCTCCAAAGTTTTGAGGGTTTAGCGTACTGGCAAAAGCCAATGTGTGACAAAAGGGAAATAGTACTGTTCACTGGTGCATAAGGTTCGAAGGGCTTTGTGACCTTTCTTGTGGGACGGTGGTGTGTGGAGGGATGGCTTCCAGCCTGGCAATCGTGGGCAGGACGATTTGAGGGACAGGGTGGTGCGGTTCCACTCAGATAACATAGCAGTATTGGGAGTGATTAACACTTTGATGGCTTCTATGCCTAGTACTGGTTCTGCTTCGCGATTTGATGTTGTTGTGTTCGAGGTTTAACATTATGTTTAGGGCGGTGCATATTCCAGGAGAGAGGAACTGTGTGGCTGAAGCTCTGTCTTAATTTCAGTGGGACCATTTTCGAGCCTTGGTGCCGGAGTCTAACCCAGTCAGAGAGACATGCCCAGTCTGGATATGGAAGCTAGTATGAGGGGCCTATGGGAGTTGGTTCAAAGATCATTGGCTCCAGCAATTAGGGCCATCTATGTTTAGGTTTGACATTAATGGTTCACACTGAAGGTGTTTATCCTACTCAGAACAGACAGGGCATTAATTATTTTTATGCCTTGTGCTTTGAATGCTGTGAGGATACAGATTAGGCTGTCAAAGACCGACCAGACAGAGAAGGGAATGATTATCACCCTAGGTTCCCTGGAGGAATATGGTGCATGTGCAGTGCAGGCAGTTAAGGAATTCTTGGAGGTGAGGCCAAACCTGGGGGAGAGTTTCTTCATACATGAAGAAGTATCTTCATTGTCAAGATTTCAGTTTGAGGCAGTCAAAAATGTTTGGTGGGGATTGGGCTGAATCCAGTAGAATTTGGGACCCATTCATTTAGGATTGGGGCCGCCACTGAGGCAGCCAGGTTGGGGATGTCTGGGGAGCTTGTTCAGAGGATAGGTAGATGGTAGTCACAAAGGTACTGGGTATATATTTGACCTCATTGGGTGGACCCCATTCCTCCTAACCGGGGGGAGGGAGTGGCATGGTCTAAGGTGCTGGGGATTTATAAACTTAATTTTGGTTTTGCCTAAATAAAGGGCCAAGGTGTCATGGTTAGGAGTTCGGAGCTTGTTATGGGATGAGCTCATGGGCAAGCTGCAGTCGAGTTGGGTCGGGATCTCCGGTTAATTATGGTGGACCACCCAGACAAAAAAATCAAACCTAGGTTCATAAAGAGACATGCGAGGAAGCATAAGGAAGTAATTAGAGTAAAGGTGAATTGGGCTGTGTCAAGTGTTAAGTTTCGTACTGGTGGTCGCCATATTGAGCTGGAAGGGAAGAGGCTGTTTGTTTGATGGTGTGCACCTCCAGGATGTGGGCTGTGACATGTTTAACTTGGTGCGGCAAGAAAAAATTGAGATGGCAGGAGAGGCGAATAGGCAGCGATAAGAAGTCATCACTGCCTAATTGGTGGCGCTGTCTCTTTGTCTTTTTGAGGTGGTGAGGTGTTTATGGAAAAGAGGCTGTGGTTCATGTTCAAGGCAGGCTGTTCACCAGCTGCAGTGAATATATATGGCGAGTGGGGTTGAACCATCTGGCTGTGGTTTGTTGTGAAGACTGGTAGAAGTGGGGAAGCAGGGGGTGCTCATGAGCTGGGGGGCGGCAGAAGCAGAAAGACGGCTTCCAACCTTAGAGTTTATGCCAGTTGTTGTTCAGTTGTTGTGATCAGTATTGTTCACGGTTATGTTATATGGTTATTCTCACTGTGGCCGATTTAAAGTAAATCTTTCCAAAGTCGAGTCATGGTTTTAAGTGTTTATTTGGGGAATTAAACAAAAATGTTGGGTGAGGTAAAGATACAAACAGGAAGAGCAGTCTGGGCCCATAAACAGTCAAGCCTCTCTTGTTTGGATCTTGTATTACTGGGGAACAATTAGATCTTTTATCTAGCTGCAGGCCGTAAAAATAAAAAATAAACTTCAGAAATTACAGAATGACTTATATATGTATATATATATTTTTTTTTTAATACACGTTGGCTTTTCCTATATATCTATATATAATATGCTTATACTGCTGAAATATCTTTAGATTTGCACCCCTTTAGCCCTGTAACCTCTTCATAATAAGTAAATAGAAAAGTCTCTGACAATGCAAAGGCAACACAAATGCAACGCAGGTACATTGCATTATATGTGCGTTGCGCTTGCATTGCCTTAGACTTTTGCTGATCTGCACTGTTACAACATTGCGCTGAAAATGCTGTCTGCAATGCTTTGTTAATCCATTGCGCAATGCAGAGCAGATATGTGAGCTATCCTATGTAGTATAATGTACAATGTTTCCTCTGCATTGTAACTGCGTTCCAACACAGCTCTATAATGCAAAGAAAGTGCAGAGGTGTGAAAGAGCCTTACAGGAGGATGTGTGGCTTTATTTGTCTGAATGTTATTACTGTTATTACAATGCTGCTTTCATTTTGAAATTGTCTGGTAGGTATCTTCATTCAGTTATAGTTTATTATCAAAACTTATGAAACAGCATAATTCCGGACATAATGTTCTTCTTAAACACATACAATGATGCTTATTAATATTTAGATTTCATTACTGGTACTCTTTTGTATTATACAGTTTTATTATTTGTTAAATCAATCTCCATTGAATCATTTTTATTTTTGTTGAGTTCATTCAGTGAAAGCGCATTTCAGCACATTATCTTGCCTTTATACTATAAGACAGCTTTTGATGTCTTGCACCAAAATGCTACTATTGTATTTGGTGACAAATAACATTTTGTCATTGAAACTGAAATGTCTTTATATTGACCCTGTAAAGAAGAGTGTATTGATTTTCAACTTCTATTATTACTGCATTTTACCTGCCAATGATTTTAGGTCAGCTCAATTTTCAGGAAGGTCTGAGGTCAACACCGAGATTTACTCATATCAAAAGAGAAGAAACAGGGTTTATATTTGCAGATGTAATATTTTCTATATGTTCAAAGCCACCTGGTGCCTACTCTTTCCATATAATGTGTGTGGAATTACCTAAACAGGGCTTTCTCCCTGTGCAGTAAGAATGAGGCATGAAAAGTTTCAAGATATTTGATGTAAAATAAATATAAACAATATTGACTGTTATTATGAGCCAAGTACTGTTTTGCTGTTCAAACCATTTTCATCTTTATCATCATCAATCATCATCTTTCCAATTGTATTATTACAGTATATGAAGACAGATAAAGTAGCCTTTGCTGAAAGGCACTCTACATGAAATGTGTTCCTACATGCAACACAAAAAGAATTCTATTTTCTTTAACTGCTTGATGCTTTTAGCTCTCAAGTTATAAATAGAAATGCAAAAATATTGCAATATTTTTATAGGTCATCCCAAAAAAAAAAAGAATCACCAGAGGATCTGTCCAGGTTTAGTTCTGTACAGCTTTTCCAAATGATAGATCAAACCTACACATGCCCCACCTCTTCTAGTTCAACGGGGAGTCTGATTTAAGACTAGCGCCACCTACTGCCATGTGGTGTGTAGAGCGACCGCTAGTAGACGCTGCAAGCGGGTGTTTGGCGCTGTGACCTAGCTTAGCAGCCAGACAAGTGGCTCTGTACTATCCTGTCCAGTATTGATAAATGCGATGTCTGGCGGTGATAAATGTCTGTTTCTCAACACATATACATGAGCACCATATACATCAGAGTGAAAACACATGGAAAGACATTGTTTTTACACTGTGACAATGACACTGCAATGCCAGAGCTGCACATACAATTCTGCATAAAAAAATTAAAGCAAAAAAACAACAATAAAAGTGTTTGTTTGCAGGGCAGGGGAGGCCACATAATCATTTGAGCCAAAAATGTTAAAGTTTACTTTAGCAATACGCTATTTAGACACAACCAAATGAAACACCATGGAAATGTATGGCAGAGCGCTACTGAGCGAAAGGTACTACATGGCGCTGCTGAATCTAGAGCTCCGGCGCTATACACTGAGCTGCAGCTAGTAATACATGTGACGCTACATGGCGCTGTTAGAGGCGCTCACCAGATTGACATTCTTAAATGTGGTTTTCACATACAGCACCCAGCGCTCACCCACAGCTACGTGCCGCTATGCGGCACTACCTGGCACTATCATTTTATAAATAACCCCCAAAGTCTGCTGTCATCATATTGAGTGAAATGAGCAGTTCCATTTCCTGGGGGGGGGGCTTAAAGTGGACCAACCACATCCCATGGAAGGTTAAATCTAAAAACCCGTGTATAAACTCCTCTTAGGGCCCTTAGTGATAAAAAATACTCCCAATTGATTTTGGCCTCAAACAAAAAATTGGGGGAAAATTAAGGGAAAATTAAATCTTATTTCCGCGCTTATATTATCTTCCCTCTAACACTATTTTCAATAGTCTATACGTGCTCTTAACAGGAGATTGTGAGAAGGGGGGCTTAAACAGCTAGTTTAGGACAATGTCATCCTGTCAGAAACTAATGGCATATACAATGGCATACCTGGGGAAAACAAAAATGAAAATCACTAGAACAGAAATACCAAACAGCATTGAGGACAGAAACATCCAAACAGTAATGTACCTGGGGTGGGGGAGCAAAATAGATTGAGTTGTTTTGGGGGTCTTCATCCACCTTAAGGTACGCTCTTTTTGCTACATGGACCATACACAGAGAGACAGGAGCAGGATTTGCAGTAGTGGTTCTTTAGGTGTAATAACACCAAAACCACAAAACTGAAGAGGTATGATATAGGTAACTATACACTACTAACTACTAATGTGCAGCAGTGGTCTAAATGCTCAGAAGAAAGAACCTGCGCATTCTGTGCTCATCCCTAGTGATAATTTTCTAGTTTTAAAGTGAGACAAATTTGAAGTGACTTTAATATATTGTTTGCATGTTCAAAATGTGTTTAGATTGACATACATTACAAGATGCAGATACTGCAATGACATGCAGTGATTGACACTTTTTCTCTGCAGTGATTGCTTTTTGTATTAGAAATTTAGTAGCAGTATATAAGGTACATGTTTACTGAACTGAAAGTGACCTGTGCCTGAATTCCACTTAAGCAAAAAAATGCACATAATAGTGATATTTTCGTTTCTAAACTTTTCTTACACCCAACTGGATATTTGATATCACAACTTTAAAACACAACCAGTGTCCCCATATTTAGAAAATTATACTTACACACCCATTTGTCACTGGTATATGCTGGGATATACCTTTGTTAAACCTGTTTACTCTTTACCTACTTATGGAGCAAACATAGGGATTTATTTAAGAAGCGCTAGTACCACGTAGTGACAAATGAACATCAGGTGAATGTCAGGTCCCAGTGTAAAAGATGTAGTTATCAAGTCAAAAATCCAAGTCAAATCCAGAGTGCCTCTGATCTAGCATCCGCCGGAAAAATGATCAAATAAGGCTGCATATGGGAGACCTAGTGCAATGTTTTTTAGTTTGCAGAGGGCTAAAGCAGGGAAACCAAGGCACTGTGTGTTATAAACTCTGAAATGTTTGTCTGATATCCTGAATACCAGCTGCAGGGAAACATGATAAAGAAATATATTCCAAAAACGTACTTGTGCGTTTAAATAGTCTGTATATCGGAGAGGCTATCAAAATACTATACTTTACTCTGGGAATTAAAAGTCGACAGGGAAACATATCTCTCTCTCTCCACATTAGCTTTCTCTCTAAATGACATTGAGGCTGAAACACTACTAACGCCAGGTATTGCCAGATGAGCGTCTGTATAGCGACACTTAGAGTGACCGCTAGTAGACGCTGTAAGTGGGTATTGTGCGCTGTAACCTAGCGTTGCGGTTGTTGTAGCAATCTGGCCGGCATTGATGAATATGATTATGATGTGTGTTGGGCGCTCTAACAACAGTTTAATGTTGCAGCGAGCGAGAGATAGCTCCAGCTCAGTGCGTCCGGCACTCGGCGTTCCACACCATATTTAGCAAAAAACACACACACAGCATTGGTGCTCTAAAGCTGGGCTCTCTAGCATAGAGCGCCAGATGCTGTGTGATTAAAGTCTGTTTCTGAACACATATACACTAGTAACAAAGTGAAAACACATGGAATGACATTGTTTTAACACTGGGACAATAACACTTTAGTGCCAGACCTGTAATGACAATTCTGCATAAACATATGAAAAGTCAAAAAAATTTATAAAAGTGTTTGTTTGCAGGTCAGGAGAGGTCACACAATGATTTGAGCAAAAAGAAAAAAAAAAATGTAATTACCAAACACGCTATTTATACACAACTTATGAAACCCTATTGAAATGTATGGGAGAATGCTACAGAGCGACAGGTACTACATGGCGTTCCTGAGCCTAGAGCGTCTGCACTATATGCTGAGCCAACTCCGGTAATACATGTTACACTACCTGATGCTACGAAGCAGTACCTGGCGCTATCCCTTCTTAAATAACCCCTTTAGTGTTTTGGCTTTCGTTGATTGGCGTTCATCAATTTTTACACATAAAAAACCTACACCTGTTCCCTATTCTATCAGCTTGTAGAAATCACCATTCTGATTAAGGGGGTTATTTAAGAAGGGATAGTGCCAGGTAGTGCCTCGTAGCAGCAGGCAGCGTCTGGTAAATGATGGGCGCTGTACGCAAAACCACATTTATGAAAGCGAATCTGGTGAGCGATTCTAACAGCGCCATGTAGCGTCTAATGTATTATTAAAGGCGGCTTAGCGTATAGAGCCGGCGCTCTAGCATCCAGAGCGCCAGGTATTACCTTTCATTCACTGTCGCTTTCCCATACATTTCAATGGGCGTTCATATGCTTGTGTTTAAACAGCATGTTTGACATTTTTAATTTTTTTTTTTTTACTTATATCATTGTGTGACTTCTGGCTGCAAACAAACACTTTTAGAAACTTTTTTGACTTTTTATATTTTTTATATTTTTATGCAGAATTGTCATTACAGGTCTGGCACTAAAGTGTTAGTGTTACAGTGTTAATACAATGTAATTAATCACACAGCGTCTGGCGCTGTATGCTACAGCGCCCAGATTTAGAGCGCTGATGCTCTGTGTGTCTAGTATTTAGTTAAATATAGTATGGAGCGCCGAGTGCCGGACGCACTAAGCTGGCACTACCTCTCGCTGTCTGCAGAGCTATACTGTTGTTACAGTGCCCAACACACATCACATTCATCAATGCCGGCCAAGTTACTAGAGCGACCAAGACACTCTGTTACAGTGCCGATACCCGCATACAGCGTCTACTAGCGGTCTCTCTAAGCGCATCTGGCAGACACTCATCTGGCAATACGTGGCGTTAGTGGTGAATCAGCCTCTAAGGTTGTCCCTTGATTGTTTCCACAATACCAAGCTGAGAAGGATGCACAACTTTAGGGAAGATTTTCTAAGGTTGATCACTAACTCCACTGTTTTCTCTGAATTAAGATTTGGATCATTATTCCAGCACTGAACCTCATTACTGACTAGCTTGCAGTATGCTTAGTCATTGTCATTTCTTCAAAAAGGTGGTACCATTAGCAAATGCAGAATTCAGAACCTAATAGAGGTGTCTGGGTGTCAGATGCATAAAACATTCACACAAGAATGGACTGCTCTGTGTCTGGATAAAGGAAGAAGAGTAGGTGGTGGTCATCATGTCAGTCTGCAGTTGTAAGGGACAGACCACCACCAGTGGTACATCTAAGAAACATGAATGCCTGAATGGCCTCTGGGGAGATCTTATTACAGCTTGATTTAACTAGACTAGATGTAACTAGTACGCCTTCACATAGACTTCTACTTCCATTGCACCTTATTTTTAATCTGAACCTGTCTTCTTAAGTGTTGTGCAAACAATCAAAAACCAACCAGCTCACCCAATTCACTGATGAAATCCTGAAAAGGAAAATCCCTTGGCATATTCTCCTCACATATTCGAAATCCATTCGAGTTTCCAACTTCTCCTTTCATATTAATTAACTTTTAATGAGTAGATTAAAACGGATTCCAAAGCCACTAATATACTCCCACACAACATCACATACAGGGACCCTGAGCCATGAGGTGCCCCGTGCACATATTATTTCCTAAGCCACAATATCATCCAACTACTTTCAGCCTAAAGAAAAGCAGTGGGGGTTGCATTTTGCATGTTTGTTGTGCTGCTTTTCTGTCCTTGGAAATGTGTGCAAACTGGCTGCTCTAAGAATATTACCCAGGACTTATACTTACTTGACCCCTACTGCCATGTCCAGCAACACTTCTGAGGGGGAGGATTCTGGACAAATTCATTTTCTGTCTTTTGCTTTCCTGGTGGGTGCCTTTGCTGACAATGCCAGAAGCACAACATTCAGGAAATTCACTCCTGAAAAAGTGCAGGTCTCTATGGGCTTCTGTTCAAGCTGGGGTCATACATGAGATTTTTAATGCCTTGGGTGTGTTTCTTTTCCCTTTTGGTCGCAATGTGTTGATTAATCTGCTTCACAAGAGTAAATGGCAAGGCAATAAAATCATACACATCAGCAACAAAAAACACACAGGATCATTTTGTGCAGAAAGTGTTTTTTTGATTGCCATATGTAATTTACATATTTAAGTATACTGCTGTCTCTTAAAATCGCGAATAACTGTGCCTTAGACGCTCATTTAAGGCAATGACTCTGTAATTAGCACAGATACATAATAGCAGTATGACAGTCAGCATTTAGCATGGTAAGTATGGCAACCACCATATTCACCTTGTGTTCCCTTCATGAGGAGCAACACCCCCTCAAGTCTGTAAGTATCTTGGGGATTGTTCTACCTCTATATGGGACATCCCAAATTAAATCCCAGTATATATGTAATCCCCTAATCACCTAATGAGTTCACTTCTACCATTAGCCTCTGACGCACCTGTACACCACAGCCCCATCCCCAGCATACCTATAGCTAGGTGCACACAAGGCTTTTCACATTGGTGCGGGTACGCTCACAGCTAGAGATGGAGACGGTGATGTGGCCGGCAGCACTCTTTCTATTCAGATTTCTTTGCTGCACTGATGTCGGTCCAGCAAGGAAATCTGAATGGAATGAGCTCCACTGATTGGTTGAGCAGCCCGCACATGCACTGTGGGAAAAGGTCAGTTTATGGATATTCCCTTTTTAAGCTAGATCTTTGTGCTGTGTGCTGTGCTTCAGTGAACTGAAAATAAGCAACAACTTTATGATTATTTTCTGATAAACTGTTTTTAATTTATCCTACTTAGCAGTACAAACAAAGCTGTATGTGGGTGTCAAAGCCAAAAAGCTGGAGCTAAAGGCTAAAAAGTAGCACTTATTTTAAATACTGCGGTGCTTTTAATGCAATCCTTGGAAAGGATTATTGTATTAATATAAAGTTTACACAATAGGACCAATCAGTCATTCCTTGAACAGACAAGCTTCCGATTTATTGATGTCCCTTGGCTTATCGTGCCTAAAATTTAATTGTATGCTGTTACATCTTTCAGTGGCTGATTGAATTGAAGAGATAAAGCAGTGAATAGTTCTAGCAATGTTCTGTCAGAAATATTCAGCTTGGTTTCTAATTCATTTTGAAACATAAATATATTGCATGAAAGTCATTTATAACTTATTTCTCAATGCTAAAGTCATTTTCCTTATACATGGCATTCATAATGCCTATTTGTCTATATGCATGGCCATCCTTTTAATTCCTTGGATTTTGCTGGATGCAATGTTGTTTTGCCACTGGGTCCTGCTGCCACTCCTTCAGCCTTCACCGCTTCTGCATCCTTCAGCTCCCGTCTCCACTGCATCCTTTAGCCTTCATTTCCACTGCATCCTACAACCTCAATTGCTGCTGCATCCTCTAGCCTCCATCGCTGCTGGAGCTTCCAGCTTCCAGCATTGATGGATCATCAAGGTGCCGCCGTCTACCTCCCACCTGGGGATTTGGATTACCAATGCTGTAGGGGGCCTAAAACAGGCACAGTGCAGTACACAAAAGTATAATGCATTGTATTGCATTTGTGCTTTTCTGCTGCAATCCAGTGGAACACACACATTGTGAGAGGAGCATAATGCTTTGCATGGCACAGTTATTGTTTAAGCACACCTGTCATTGAAGAACCAGTATTATCACTGATTCTCTTTTTTCAGGCTGACATCATTGCCTACATGAAATAATCACTTTGTCTCAATTTCTGTTCCAGAAATACTGAAAATGCAGAAGTCTGAGTCTTTAATTTACTCACAACCAAGCCCTTTTCAAAACCTTCCTGCAGGAATTTTAGTACTGTGGCTGTTTCTTTTTTCTTCAACTTGTTCACTTCACAAAAAGAAGAAAATAGTTTCCATACTATTCCGTAGATCTTCCTAGTAGTTAACTTATGACTACTCAGAAGTGTTTCAGTCACTCTACTGGAACAACCCTTCTTTCTTAATAAGGCCCCTTCAGGATCCAGGCTGTCAGGCATAGTCTTGACGGATCCGGATGTAGAATGACGTCTTGATGGATAATGTCCGGAATATCTGGTAGTCTCCAAGGACCCTTTGTTCCCATCTTCATTAACTCCACAAACCAGGCTTCCCTCGCCCAGAATGGAGCGATGAAAATCAATGTCACCTCTTCCTGTGCTATTTTCTGAACCATTTGAGACAGGATTCTGAAAGGAGGAAAGGAATAGCAAGATGAAAAGATGAAAATCCTGTGGCTGAGCCAACATATCTATTGCTAACGCACCCTTCTTGGTATTGGCAAACAGATCTATCTGCAGCTGACCCCAAACCCTTGTGATCAGCTACTGCACCTCCTGGTTTAGACACCACTCGGTCTGCTGAATCTTTTCTCGACTTAAGTAGTCTCCTAGAGTGTTTAGGGTCCCCTTCAGATGAACTGCTGACAATGATGTCATCTGATACTGGAAGGGAACTAGTATTTGTTTTGCTAGTGCCATTAGCTTTGAGCACCTGGTCCCTCCCTGGTGGTTTAGGTACGCTACTGCTGTTGCATTGTCTGACCTTATCTGTACTTCTCTGTCCAGTATTAACGATTGAAAGTGCTCCAGTGCGAGCTTCATGGCAAGAAGCTCCTTGAAATTTGACGACTTGCTCTTTACCTGCTTTGTCCATTTCCCCTGTGTTTGATAGCTTTCTAGGTGGGCCTCCCATCCCCAGATGCTTGCATCTGCTGTCTCCAATACTTCCCTTTTTCCAGATTGCTTGGCTCTACCCACCAAAGCAGATCCATTAAAACTTCTTGGTTCAACTAAACTAGCTGATCTAATGAGCTTTGTCTCTTGTCCCACCTTTCTAACAGGATCCTCTGCAAGGTCCTTGTATGTAATTGCACCCGGGGTACTGCTGTAATTGCTGAAGTCATGAACCCTAGAACCTTCATTATGGCCCTTAGGGACACTCAGGGACTGTTTTCCTGTGGCAGCAACATTTTTCTCTGAATGCTGTCTATATTGAACCCCAGAAATTTGCACTGTTGACTGGGTGTTAGACTGGCTTTTTCCAGACTTTTCAACCAACCTTGGTACCAACCAGGGTCCTAGATCTACTGACAATCCCACCTCTGACTTGTTTAGCAATAGCAGGTTGTCCAGATAGGGAATCACAATGATTCCCTGCTGTCTAAGGTGGGCCACTGGTTCTGCCAGAATCTTGGTAAAGATCCTTGGGGACGATGCTAGACTGAAAGGGCAGTGCTCTGTATTGGTAGTATATTACCATATGGTCCAACTGAACCGGAAATCTTAGCAATTTCCGGTGGGTTGGTAGAATGGGGATATGTAGGTAAGCATCCTGTATGCCTAGGTTCACCATCCAAGCATCTTCTATCAGAACATTTCTGACTGAATAAATTGATTCCATTCTGAATTTCTTGTAACAAAATAATTTGTTCAATCTTTTCAGATTCAAAATCATCCGGTACTTTCCTGACTGCTTCTGAACCAAAAACACAAGTTCCTGCAGGACTAACATAAAGGCTTCTCTTTTGCTCGGATCCTTTGGTAGCTTGGTTGCCAAAAAAGACAACGCTAGGGACAAATTTAAATTGATACCCCTTTTCTAACATTTGTAGCACAAATTGGTTTTGAGTAATCTCCTTCTGGTCGGGTATGAACCCGGTGAGCCTACCCCCTACTGGAATTTCTTTGTCAGGATTGGGGCTTAGGCCCCTCCGTAGGCCTGTTAACCAATCACCTGACCAGGTCTTTAACCAAATTGCTCTATGGGCACAGGCAATCAGGGCGGATGTCTTTGCTGAGGCCCTGATGAGCTCCTGTGAAGCATTAGTTAAAAAGGTAACGGCTCTAATCAGTGTTGGCAAGGACGCCAATAAATTCTGAGAAGGCACTTTGTTACTCATATGCATTTTAAGATTATCAATCCACTTAGACATGCTTCGCAGGACAACATCAAATGCCATAGCAGGCCTAAACATAAACAGCATTGGATCCCAGGCTCCTCTCAGTATATGATCGCTTCTTCGATCCATAGGATCATGCAATGCTCAGAAATTGCCCTCCCCCCCACTTCCTGGATGGGGTCTGCTAGCCCCTGGGGGCGGGGATGGGTGACATCACTGTGATATCACCAGAAGCCGGCCTCTTAATACCGGCACACGAGATTAAGAATCAGTCTGCTCGGGTGCTTGGAGGAGAGAGGTGGGGAGGGGGAGAGGACTGTGATCGCCCCCCCCAGGCTCTCGACTCCAAACCCCCGAGCAGACTGTCAGCTGTCATCGGAGATCGCTGGGGAGGATCGGAGGTGAGGAAAGTAAAAAAAAAAAAATAAAGATCATTTTTTTTCTTTGTGTCTGTGTCTTTTTTTTTTTTACATTTAACCCATTGTGAACTGGTAAGGGGTCCATGAGACCCCTTATACCAGTTCACAAGGCTGTGGAATGGCAAGTCACCTGCGGCTAGCGGGTGACTTGCCATTAACCCCCAGCACCCCCATTACCTGCCTCCCCAAATCCTGGGGGGAGCAGAAGAGCCCGTGACCACGGCTATGCGGGCTTGTAGCCTGCAGGGCCAGGGGCCACAAAAGCAAGCCCCTGAGCCCTGTTTCTACAAGCCCTGCATAGCTGGTCCCGGGCTGCTTACTTTGGGTAAGGGGGACCCCATGTCATTTTTTTTTTGATTTTTAAGGGTTTTTAACACTTAAAAATCCCCCCAAAAATGGAGTCCCCCCCACCCTGGGAGGGGGGACCCTATGTCATTTTTTTTTAATTAACCCCTTATGATCTGTCGCCCAGCAGCTATAAAAGGCTTCCAGCAGGTGAGCAGAAGCCAGTGATTGGGAAGGGACACAGTGCAAGATGGATAGGAGGTAAGTATTAAAAAAAATATATATATATATATTTTTTTTTTTCTCTGTGTGTGTGGTGTGTTTTTTTTACACTTAACCCCTTGTGAACTGGTAAGGGGTCTATGAGATCCCTTTACCAGTTCACAAGGCT
Source organism: Gastrophryne carolinensis (assembly GCA_027917425.1). Taxonomy (NCBI): domain Eukaryota; kingdom Metazoa; phylum Chordata; class Amphibia; order Anura; family Microhylidae; genus Gastrophryne; species Gastrophryne carolinensis. The sequence continues at coordinate 220,276,597 of CM051238.1, forward strand.
TGGGTCTGGCAAGTCACCTGTGGCTAGCGGGTGACCTGTCATTAACCACCGGCACCCCATTACCTGCCTCCCCAAAGCCCAGGGGGGGCAGAAGAGCCCGTGGCCATGGGCTATGCGGGCTTGTAGCCCCCCATGTCATTTTCTTTTTTAATTTTTAAGGGTTTTCAACCCTTAAAAATCCCAAAAAATGCCCCCCTCCCCTCTATGTCATTTTTGTTCTCGATTTAACCCTTTGTAGTGTGGATGGTAGTTGTATTTTATTTGTAAATGTTATAAAGTACTTGTTTCAGTTTGGGGGGTCTTTTGGGCAGGAATGAGGGGCTACTGATAAATATGTGGTACCGTTCTAATCGATAGAAATGGGGCTTTCTCATGCAATATGGTTTTCTTTAATAAAATACATTTTATATTTAAAATAAAGGAGACAATTTTCTAAAAAAATGTTTATTTATTTATTTATTTTTACTTAATAATAATATTGTAAAAAACAGAATTACATTTACAAACAAGACATTTCATGTTAAAGCCTAAACTCTGCTGCAAAAAAATATATATATAATTTTCCAGAAAATTCCAGCAAAAATGACGCAAAAATGGTGCAAAATGGGGAAAAATGACCTGTCAACAGAGGGTGACAAAATCTCAAGTAGGCTGGCAATTAAAAGGGTTAAAAGTAGCTATGCATAGCTACGGGGGATCTTGTGCTTTCAGACTTAGCTTGTCTTTCTTGTTTGCATATTTATATTTTAGGAAAAGGTGTTTTTTTTTCAGCTTTTTTATACATTTTTTTAGGGAAACCCTGCGCAACCAAAGAATTCTTGGAGGGATTAATTACAAAAACATGAGCCCACTACAACAAGCTGGGTACGCTTAGAAAGCTAAACATGTGTACTTTCAGGGAATATAGGGTTTATGGGGATATTCCAAATGTAAAGGGTTGTTTTGGTTGAAAAATCGCAAGGTGCGCACTGTCTGCAGAGTTGAAATTTTTAAGTAAAATAGCCGTTACGCACATGCTTTACTTTGGGGTGTTTGGCAACTATTCCCTCGACAGTAGCTATGCATGTTGGGTATCGTTCTGTTTGGGGGACCTTGCTTTTTCAGATTAAACTTGTTTTTTCTTGTTTGTATATAGCTTTTTTAGGAAAATGTGGCTTTGATTCTGCTTTTTTATCCTTTGTTTGGGGAAACTCTTTGCAACCAAAGATTACATTGAGGGATTACATCCAGAAAACTGTGGCCACATCAACAAGCCTGGTGCACCTAGAAAGCTTGAGGTGTGTACTTCCAGAGAATATATAGTTTGTTGGGGGTATTTCAAATGTAAAGGGTTGTTTTTCTGGAAAACTGCAAGGTGCGCATAGCGCATACTGCAGTTGTATTTTATCTGAAAATCCCCTAAAGCTCTGTTTCAGTTTGGGGGAGTCGCCTGGGCAGGATAGGGTGTCTACCTATACATATGTGGTACTGCTGTAATTGGGAGAAATTGGGATTTCACACGCAATACGATTTTTTTGACAAACTTACATTTTTTATTACAAAAAAAACTACAAGTGGAAAAAATAGATTATTCTTTTCACATATTTCACCCAAAAATATTGAGAATACACCTAAAAAATGACAAACAACACATTTCATGTTAAAGCCCAGACTATGCTGAAAAAAACAATATATCATTTTCATGGGAAATCCCTTCAAAAATCACATTTGAACATGGGCAGCGCAAAATAGTGCAAAATGGTCTGGCAACAAAGGGTGACAAAAACTCCAGGTAGGCTGGCACTTAAAGGGTTAAGGGATCATGAAATGGATACTTCACCATCTCCTTTAGAACTGCTTTTTTTTTTTACCAGTATCTCTTTGCACATCTCATCTTGTATTGTCAGGGTTTTTTCCCTGCAACAGTAAATTAAGTTCCTCTGAAATCATATGGGGACCTGATCCCCTTCTTCCTGTGCCCCTTCATCCATAGAATCCTGCGGGGAATCCTGATCTTCTACAATTTCACCTACCTCTGAAGTTAATCTCAATTGGGGCACTAGAAACTGCACTAATCAAAGAAACATCCTGTTATTCAGGCTGTACTTCCATAACGGGGTGGAAATGGGTGCGGAGGCAATAGACCATTGAGATTGAGTGATAAAATCCTTATAGGCATCCCGCATAGAAGCAAATTCTTGCTTAATATTCAGGATCTCTCGCAAAAATGCCACTGAACCTGCCTCTTTCCTTGCTGTATCACATCTCAAACACAAAGTCAACTGCCAAGAGTCAGGAAGTGCTGTATTACCAGTCTCACAACACCTAGTCTTTTTAGTAGCTTTAGCATGCTTATCTTTGGTTTTAGCATCAGTTTCCTTCTAAAATCAAACAGAAAAAACCCAACCATCCTTTTATCCTACCGCATACTGAGAGTCTCTGTTAGGATTCACCTCTGACATGACCAGTTCCCTTGCCGCGCTGCTGCTGCTGCTGTTGCTGCTGCCGTGCGCTGCTATTGATGCTGCCGGGCTCCAGTGTCCGGCTTAGCTGCCGTCTGCTGCCACTGGAAAAAGACCTCTTCTCTCTGCGGCTTCTGCCGAGAAGACACGCTGCTTCCGGTTTCCGGCTTCACTGACAAAATTGGAAGTGAAGTCGGGTAAGCATCATCCACCCCTACCCAGAAATTCAACATTTCTGGAGGGAATTACTATAGGGCAAATACACACCTCATTCATTAATAAAAACACTGAAGTGCATACCCAACGAAAAGTTAAACACACAGCGTGACCCGCACTAAAAGAGGCAGGCTTTCCTAAAGGTATATCACACAACTAGTATGAGAGTAGTAAACTATGAGGGAAAATAGCCCCAGCTGTATTCAGACCCCAGTAGGGACTGCCCCGGTATCTGGTCTGGTACAGCGGGCTACTCCAGTACTCTGGAGATAGTAAAAAAATAAACTAAAATAACACACATGGCCGAAGTCTAACAGCACTTCTCTGTCCAACGGTTTCCCAGGGAGGAAACACAAAGAACTGAAGAGGAGAGGAAAGCTTTTACCCCTCTTTTCAATTTTGTGTGGAGCCCAATTTCTCCATGTGGTCGGTCAAGCTGAAGGATGACTTGGAAAATAATGCTTCTAAAGTCAGAGCTATTTTTGTATACATCTTGGTTTAAGTTTGCTTGCCGAGTGTTCACGTGACTGGAGCAGCATTGCTTGCTATGCAACTGACTGTTTAAAAAGCTGCAAAAGTTAGGACCTATATTGATTTTGGGAATTTTGGGAAGTAAGTAGTTATAATGGTGTCTTTTCTATAGGGAAAGTGGGTATTTCTTTTAGCTGTTCTCTCGCAGTCAGTGTTGTCAACAAAAGATTAAGGTAGTCTGTAACGTAAAGGCTACCATGTTCAATCCACTATCTTAGCTGTATACGAGCAGATATATTTCTATATAAGGACATACAGCACATTCAACCAACCATAAATACATCCATCCAAGATGAAAAAATAATACAGTGCAAACAGCCAATATTTGGAACAACAAAACAAAATGAAAAACATATATTTAAAGCACATGGATGACATTACATATAATGAAATAATGTTGGCTTACAGCACATGTTGCTCGATTAGGCTGCTGAAGGAAAACTGTTTTATCATTTGACAAGCTAGCACCTCCTCTCTTAATAAATTGCTTAACCCCATAAGGATGTTGTGAAATAACATGCAGAGGTGCTCATGAACAGCATGGGAGCTACCATCTTGCTACACACCTTAAAGCTCTGCTTCTGAAAGATCCAGCTCCATAGTTAACATTGCCTTAAATCTTTTTGCAATCATCCCTTATCACAGCCATAAGTGGATAGCCATAAATTGTCTCTCTCTCTCTCTCTTAGAAACTTTGCTCTATTCAGCCTTAAGAAGCAAGGAGAAGTAGAATGGTAGACTGAGAGGGAACTCTGAGTTACCAGTGTGCAGAGACCACTTCAGCCCAGTACTTTCTTTTCCAGCTAGATAAAGATGTTCTGATGGCAAAGAAGCTGTCAGCTCAGCTGCAGTATGCCTGTGAGCTGGCAGAGGCAGCAGAGGCTATCCCCCTATTCATGTTCATGTGTAAGCAGGACTCACAGGTGTGCAGCAAGATGGCCACTTTCATGCAGTCCAGAAGCGCAGCATCTGCAAATATATTCCACAACATTAAGCCTAACTAACCATTTTTTTCTGAGGGACACATTAGGTATTTAAATTTACAGATTAGCAATTTGCTGTTTTTTTTCCAATAGCGACAACATTGTATGATGTGGGACCAATGTTGTTGTTGTCGAAAATAAACCTAGTAATTTGTTAAGCTGGCCATTTTATGCCAGTTTAGGTTATGCCCTCTCAAACATCAGGGTGTGGGGGGGGGGGGGTAAGGAGAGCAATGTAATGTTCCTGACTGCCTCTTCATGTCTTTGGTTTTCTTAAATTTAAAGCAGACTTCTAGTCAAAAATCAGAGTTATGTAAATTGCTCCCCTAAGGCCCCCTCTGGCAATCTGTCAAATAAGCTATTTTAGAGATCTTAACCCCATGCAGATTTGTTAAATAGCAGGCAGATTCTGTGCTACTAAACTGCATGGCCCTCTTTCCAAACACATGAGAGACCTGCTCCTGAAAAAGCTAGTCCCATAGTCCAAATTGCCTCAAGACTCTGTGCAGAAGAGTAGAAGTAGAAAGCTCATCATTGCTCTGCTCACAGCTTAAAACAGCAAATACTGTAGACACATTGTAACATCCGCTCACACAGTTTTCCTTTGCTACATTAGCTGTTTATTCAGTGTGTGTGTGTGCGTGTGTGTGTGTGTGTGTGTGTGTGTGTGTGTGTGTGTAAAATGGCAAGCAAGCTGCTCTGTGTTTCCTGCACCTGAATCTCAGGTGTAAGCAGGACTGTCAGGTGTGGCATTTTCATCACACACATGGTAAATGTTTTGAGTGAATGTTTGTGCTAACAGTTCATTTTAATCTCATTAACAGTTCAGCCAAGCGATCAAGGCTTTTCTATTAAAGTGATCGTGATGCCTTAAAGAGGAACTGTAGTAAAACATGACCATAGCACCGGGCTGCCTGCTGCACATCCCCTCCTAAGTTAAAACAAGAAACCAGGTAACCGGATACTCACCGCTTCCGGGCCTCTCCTGTGGCCACCACAGTGCAGCCTGTCAGCATCACAGCCAGTGCATAGTTCTGCTTTAATTTTAAAGGTTTTTAGAATATAGACTTCAGAAAATTAATACCTCAAAATAAGGTAAATTGGAATCTTGGGGTAAGCCTCTCTTTATTTCTATGGTGTGTGCCAAAAGAGAAGACTGCTTTGCAGTGTCGTGAAGAGAGTGCCGGCACAGGTCCCTTAAATCTATTAAAAGTACAATATGCAGCACATCATGGTAAAATCGTGGCAGCCATTAACATTTTAAATAGAAGTTTGGTGGGATGGTGTGCTCACATCAGAACTGGCTTCCTGTCTTGGATACCCTGCTCCACCCCAGGTCAGACAAAGCCAAGGTGACTGAAGGCAAATCTCCTCATCCATGCCCATAAGTGTGCCCCTGGTTGTCAGACCATCAATGCATGGGATGACCTGAACCATGGCCATCATGGGCAAGTAATGAGGGAGATGTACACAACCACCCGGGAGTGAGAGACCAGACAGAACAAGGCGGCCCAGACGGAGCCCGGACTGAGGTGACCATCCAATGCCAGAACATTGGAGGTGTCCAAATCTCTAGTGGAGACTGCCCCGTCCACATGTTCCATAATTATTTTTGTTATTCTAATCGTACATCTAACATACTGTATCTTGCAGGCTTTACAGAATATAAGATATACCGTATAGCTGCTGTTGCAGTTCACAAATTGTTAAATTGTGTAATGATTTGAAATATGTTGGATGTAAACGGCTTAATAAATTTACAGCACAAGCAACGAGTATATCCACATTTATACTTGCCCTGTAGATGCAGCCAGGTAGTACTGGTAGGTTGCTTTAATGTAAACAAGCTAACTGATAATGTGCATGACAGATTCTGGGCTTTTTTTAACACTGACGTTATAGGTAAGATAGACACATTTTTGTTCAAAATAGACACAATCTCATTATATTGCTTACTGTACGAAATAACAATTGTAGGTTTCTGGTCGGTGTCCTGTGCTTTTTGAGGGGGGGGGGGGGGGGGGTTGGACATCATATCTCTTTTGTGTCCCATAAGCCAGTAAAACGTAAATCTACTGTATCTACCGTACAGGAAAGAATTACCTCTATTGGGGTTATTATCTCCAAAGATGCTGCTCCTACCAACCCATATAGAGATTAGCGAGAGACAGTAAAAAGGCCCCCATCGCTGCGCCACATCTTTGTAGTGAAAAATCACTAGCAAATGAAAAATTATTCTGAGAAAGCAAATAATCAATGGCCATTGGGATGAATGGTGTGAGATCATCTGGAGAGATAGAATATCTATCCATGTGGAATTCTACCACTTAGGGTGCAAGTGGGTGTGGGATGGAACTATACAAGGCAGAAACATCTAAGGTACACCATACACAAAATATTTTTACTATGTAATGCCAGATAGCAGGAAAAGGAGATGTGTAGTCCTTTATGGAACCTGGTAATCTAAACACCAATCAACCCATTGTCCTAACCTCTCATTCACCCATCCAATACCTGATACGATGGACCTGCCCCCCACTGAGTTAGTGCCCTTATGGATCTTGGGAAGGTGATGAAAGATTGTCACAATGGGACTATCCACCAGGATTTGATCAGACTCTCTTTGGGATAAAACTCCATGTGCAACACTATTGCTCAGTAATCTGGAAAGATCACTTTTGAGTCTTGTTGTCGGGTCACAAGGGAGGGTGCCATAGGTAGAAGTATCACTTAGTTGGCAAATTGCCAAATAGCATGTTTTATCCATCACTATGGCATCCCCCCTTGTCCACCTGTCTAATCATGATTTGTGAGTTACTGTAACTCAAAGTTGGAAACTTGCTTTTCCCTACACTGTGAGTTCTTCTCAGCTAATGAGATCATATTCCTTTCCATGGCATCTTGAAATTTCTCAATAAAAAATGATCTGGAATGAATAGGTTAATAGGTACAATTTTAAAACTCTTTTGAACTAATGATGGCTATGGGTCCATCCAATGGGTCTAACCCTGCTTTACCTTGCAGTGATTTAAGGGTTCATAACCCAGATAGGTCCTGATATGCTCCCAATGAAGGGGGGGTGGGGGGTCTGAATTGATCACTATTGCTACTTCCTGTGGAGGAAAAGTGCCATTTATGTGTTAATAATCTAGCAAATTGATTTACATCCACCAATGTCCTGAAAACATTAAAATTATTTGGAGCAAAAAATTAACCTCTGGATAAGACTTTTGTCTGATTGCTGGTTAACTCGTGATGAAATATTAACTACTGTGGAAACATTCCACTATTTTCAAATCTTTAATGTGTAGCCAACAGTCTCTTCTCTTCTTTTTTTCCTGCTCTCCTGGTGGGTCGGCTGCAGTATTTCTTGTATTTCTTTTTCAGCCTCTGGCTATTGCCTTTGCCCGATCTTTTTTTTTTTTTTGCACACGTTGACCTTCATTTTCACTGGAACTGCTATTGCTATCCGAATCATCAGGCGTGTCAATCAACACAAAACTGAATGTTTTTTGTCTAGATATATTTTTTCATATTGATTTGGGGTGATATGTTTACTGTCTTGATTGCCGCCAATTGTATACTCTACCAAAGCGGTAATAATCTTGCAGCTCACATTCCAGTTTTGACTACATCCATTATAGATTGTTCCAGTTTCATCTAAATTAAGTGTCATTTTTACCAGAAAAGACTTATAATGTTTCTCTGTATCATCTGGTTTTAATAACTCTTAATAACTCTTTCTGCTTCTCAATATTCTGGAATTGGACAATATGTGCCATGAGAGAGTTTGAGGCATCCGTGTTTGGTTCAACTTTAGGAAAAAATCTTCAGAGAATACATACTGTATGTGAGTTGTTTCTTAATCCTTAACGCACGAGGCAACATGCCTTTCCATATAAAATGTTCCACAGTAGAAATATCCCAGCATTCTCATTTCCAGTTTTTGAATAGGTTCAAATATGTGTTTGAACAATTTCTATTTAGGATGACTACCCACCACGATATCCACACTTTTTGCAGATGGCTTCAGATTGTGGCTGGGGGCTGTTGACAATTTGCATTATGAAAAACAAAAGCTGTAAATTCCAAATCAAATGGGCACTAATTGCAGTGAGGGGAGAAATCAGTAGTGCACTTTGGGGGAGCCAGGCAATGAACTATAAAAAGAAACAAGGAAGGTGCTGCCAGCTACTACCCCGATGGGGACTCCTTCCATCAGGATGGACCATGCCCAAGCAGGAGGTTCAATTCCAAAATCCTTGAAGTAAAGAATGCCAGCACAGATCCCATAAAAAGTCCAGCTTTATTGATGATCCATTAAAAGTACAATATGCAGCACAGCATGGTAAGATCACACCATGGTAAATTGTCCATCAATCTCCTCTGGGTTTCCTCAACATATTGGTAAAATTTGCTAGCTTGGATGGAAAGATTCTAGCAGATTGTTTAGCTTCTGCTGTGGTTGATTTCCGCCCCTCAATAGTGTCCTATGGAGATGCCAGTGAAAGTGCTGCTGGGTTTCCTGCCACTATGCATTATGGGTTATATCAGTTAAATCCAGACAGCAGCACAGCTGGGATGCTGCGAAAGAAGGCCTTCTAGGTGCCCCAACTGTTACCCTGGCACGAATGCTAGTGCAGGCCACTGCTCTGGGCATGTGTGCAACCACTGATTCTGTTTGTCTCACTGCATGGATCAGTAAAATCAGGAGGGAAAAATCCTATGTGTGGGCAAGCATACAATGGCAATATGTATGTCCAACCCCCCCTCCCCCCAAAAATGTGAAGTTGTATTCAGGAGAATTTAGTGCTGCTGTGAAAAGTGGATGACCGCCCAATAGAATAAAAAAAAGATAGGGTACGTCGCTTTTGCCACTGCAGCTGATCAGTCTGAGTCTGGTGATCAACAACTCAATTGAGTTCACAACATCCCGTCCCCTCTTGGCCTGACCATGGGGTTGAGGCTGATGGCATGTTGGGCTTGCGATTCCCCATCAGTCACAGGGGCTCTACCCTGCTCTCTCTATTCATTCCAAGAGCTGACATGCTCCCTCCCTTGTAGTGAATGGAGAGGGTGTGGTCACACCCCTGTGACTGATGGAAGGGGGCACAAGCTGGACATGGAAGTGACGGTGAATGTAGTTTGAGCCCAGGGCAGCGTGGGCCATGGGCTGCAGGAGACAAAACATGAGTAACTTTTTTTTTATTGGGAGGTCAGTCACTTTAAGAAGCTGATTTTTATTCTGCAATGACTACCTGTCTAGCTGTACTCAGCAGCATCAGTGTTCCCCCACCTCTTATATTGGACATCTTCAGCTAGCAGACAAACCTATATTACCTGGAGAACCTGTGGTTGACCAGATAAGGTAAATATTTTACTACAGTTTGACAGCTACAAGACAGAAAAGTATTAAAGCCTCTAACTGTAGCAACGAATATATGGGATTGCAAGAGATGGATTTTATATTTTTGAGCTCTGATTGGTAAATGGGTTGAGTCATTCTTATAAACTACTTTATTATGTTTCATACTGTCATCCATTGACTGCAAAATGGGTTTAAGAAGTTTAATGCACAATTTTTAATCAGGAAATACGCATAAAGTTGGTTGTCATAAATACATGCCTTTTAGAGCTGGGGCTGTAGATCAGCATCCAAACATATTCAGCTATCTTGCCTACAAATTACATTCAGAGGAGATAAGTCAGATGAGTGTGATTGTGCTATATAATTGCAGCATGCACCCCAGGAGGAAATCTTTAGAGCAGTTTTTGCATGCCTAATTCTATTGGCTGAATAACAATTTTCTACCAAAGCATTCATCTAATATCAGCCTAATTATTATAAATTGGTTTTCAGTGATGAATTGCACATGGCTCAGTTAATTTGGATCTTTTATACAGGGGCTGTACATCTCTTGTGTGGCCCTTTTGGGGCATTAGTGTTATTGAGCAGGATATTGCATATATGTATTTATGTGCCAGCATGGCAGCATCCTTAACAGGAGTGTATGCTTTAAAGTAATTATGTTTTGTAAGATCATGTATAATTAGCAAATTAAAAAAATAAGCAAGTGAATCAATTGGATCTGGATACAATAAACGTTTCATGCATAGTCCTAAACAGCTTTGTGTACTTTCATGTGACTTTAACATGTATTTTAATATTTGTTATTAGGTATTAGAAAACGTGTTTATCAAGGGCAGGTTTTTTACACTATATTTTACATGTGCGTTTTATACTCTTTAAACATGCTACACCAATTTGAATAACTTCACAGCTGATGTTTATACCATATAGCTGTTATGAATCATCTCATAATTTATCGACATGTAGCCAAAAGTTAGGCCTTTCCCAGTTATGCACAAATCACAGATGTAAAGGAAGGGAGCTTAAAGCAGAACAAAACCCAGAAATTTGACTTTCCTGGGTTTTATTCCTTTTCCCCAGGGCATCCCAAATTGTGATGCCCCACTTTGTGAAACTCACAGAAAGCCTGTGATCACTTACCAACCCCAGGAACAACAGCTCATCCAAAGGCTCTCGTCCAATGATAGCTGTCTGCCATTCCAGCAAATGACTTTCATTGATGTCAATGGGAAGCGCAAGCTGACGCATCCCTTGCATCCTCAGCAGCGCGTGTCCTCCCACCCTAGCCATCTTAATGGCTGGAAGGGAGCACTCGCACAACCTTGCTCAAAAACTTGTGTGTCAGTACTCTTTAATATCACTTGCTCAAACAACTTGTGTGTCAGTATTCTTTAATACCCCTTTCTCAAGTCACTGGTGTGTCAGTACTCATTAATACCACTAGCTCAAATCACTGGTGTGTCAATACTCTTTAATACCACTTGCCCAAAACACTTTGGGTGCCGGTACTCTTTAATACTACTTGCTCAAACCTCTTGAGTGTCACTACTTTTTAATACCACTTGCTCAAGCCACTGGTGTGTCAGTACTCATTATTACCACTAGCTCAAATCACTGGTGTGTCAGCACTCTTTAATACCACTTGCTCAAACCACTTGTGTGTTGGTACTATTTAATACCACTTGCTCAAACCACTTGGGTGTCACTACTCTTTAATACCACTTGCTCAAACCACTTTTGTGTCAGTACTCTTTAATTCCAATTGTTAGTGGAGTGTCCACTGGTTCAGGGCACTTGTCGTCCTCTTAAAAAAACATTTTGTGTAGTGTCCACTGGTTCAGGGAAATTGTGGGTCACTACTCTTTAATACCACTTGCTAAACCACCTGGATGTCGCTGCTCTGTAATACCAATTGTTCAAACCACTTGGGGGTCACTGCTCTATAAGACCAAGAGTTCAAATTATTTGGGGGTCACTACTCTGTAATACCAATTGTTAGTGATGTATCCACTGGTTTAGGCCACTTGTGTGTTTTTACTATTGTGGGTGCACTTGGAATTATATTTTTTTAAGCTTTAATAAACAATTTAATTGTGGGCACACCTGGCATTAGACCCTTCTGTGCTTTGATAAACTATTACATTGTTGGCACAACTGGCATTAGCAAATTTTGGCTTTGATAAACTATTTAAAAATGGGCACACCTGACATCCTCTTGTGCTTTTATATACTATTTCATTGTACACATGAAGGCTTCAGAGTGCATTGTTATCTGTAGATGGAAACATAAACATACTGTTCACCCATAATGCCTTCAACATAGATGCTGGATGCTAAAATATACAGACACCTAATGTGGGGAAATTCTGTATACCAAAATAGTTCCTTTGAAGGTAAAGAATGAGTGCTTAAGAAAAATGTGTTATGTTCTTTTACAACTCCCCGTTTTCATTTTATGTTCAGTTTCTAAGCCCCTTATTTGTCAGATGTGGTTTATTCCTATGTAAGGAAAAATTAATTGATGTAATACAAAAATTCCTTCATTAAATGCAAGAGTTCGCAGGAATACAAGATTATAATTTGAAAGTTGTATTTTCTATCATTATTACACTCAGTAGCTCCAGAACCTAGGAAAAGTTCAAGAATGTCACTTAGGAGATCTTCACCAAATCATAGACATAAATATGGAAATTGTCATAAAGCTTGACAAAGTACACTGCAGGTTTGGCTTCCACTTGAAGAACTGCCAGTCCTTTTGAGCCATCTTCTTTGGTATAGTCCACTTGCTTCCCAAATAGGCTGTCCACAGCCTTTCCTGGCTCTCTTTCCCCTGGAGGAGAATCATTAGAGTCAGGCATGATGTGAAGCTCTTCTTTATCATCATCTAAAAGCTGACACATGTGTAGAACAGTGTATTTTTAATGTTATATAAAACCATAGCGAACACAATTTTTGGGGGGTTCTGCATCGCTGAATAACTAAGTGAAAAAGGGTGCAAGCCTTAGAGGGACCCAAACACAACCGTGTCTATATAAATAACCAAACAATACACAGAAAAGGCCGCCAGACGGGCCTAATTTTGGTCCCAAAACAGAGCTGCACAACCAAAAGATATATTATAAAAATCTATATATCTTTAATACTGTATCACAAGGCAATGAAACATATACACACAATTACATTACAACATAACATAAACAAATAGACTCAATTCAAAAACATATATAACACAGCCGGATGGACCTATTGGACTCATTATATAAATATAAGTATTGCACCAAGCCCTAATACCATAATTAAAGTGCAATAATTATTATTAAATCCATAATTAATTCTATAATTCAATATAATAAATAGAAATATAATTGTTACTACAAAGAGGAAGTCGTAAAGTGCTAACCGTGGCACATCAGTGCAAAGAAATATATATGATTCAAGGCAACTGGATAACAATATTGTGCCAACAAAATACTGGTAATAAAGTGCAAAGTGCTTGAAAGACAAATTAATTACATAATTGAAAAACTAAAGGTGAAATTGCAAATTATTCATACCAATCAAATGCTGTGTCTAAAAATCAGTAAAGCCTAAAGTAGGACAAAATAGTAACTAAAAATTATATCACCATGGTGGTAGTAAGGTCCTGGTCCATATCACAGCAAGCCAACACACCGACGCGTTGCGTGAGATACCCTAGTCCCACTTCATCAGGATGTTAAGTGTGGCCATTGTTCTTTCCCCCCATTTCCCTTATACTCGCGTCAGTCCAATGGCAGCCAGGGCGCACAAGCGCCTACCACGCCCCGCCCGCAGCCCTGAACGGGGCTACGTAGGGGTAACATGGTCTCACTCCACCCCCCCACCCGACCCGGAACACAATACACGTTTCCCAGTGGTGTCACTTGGCACGCGCGCCCAATGCACCCGCACACGGGCACTCTCCCCTGCAGTAGGAGGAGCCCCTGCGCAGGCGCGAGGCGCACACCCGCACCACGCCACACAGCCGGTCCAAGTCTCGTTGTGTGACAGACATAACAGTCACATTGCGAGCTTCTGAATGGATGCAGAGGATAAAGGGGGAGAACAGCAATCATTTAATATTTACAAATGTTTCTGCAATGTGACAAATTATCATATAGTCTATAATGCCATCCATATATACATATATTTACAAGGATTAAAAAATCTCCAATTTCCATCTATAAGGGATAGGAACCTACATTATATTAAAGTGTTATGCAAAATTATGCAAAGTAGGTCAAAGACAGGACCAATGACATGATCTAGTTAGGGATGGGGCCTAAAAGATAATATAAATGTTCACCATAATTTACAACAATATACAATAATATATACAATCATCTGCTGAAACAAGTATCATATGACTGTGTCTCTCATGCTGCCAATGCCTTCTGGTAGGATACTTGCCACAGGACAGGCCAGCACCTCCAATGTATAGAGGGTAAGCTCTTGCTACTTGTCCAATTTACCAACCAAGAAAATCAACAGTGTAAGACGCAATGCTCAATACCATGAGGCGCATCAACAGATACTCGGGTCCAGGAAGCTTTGCACCACCAAGTTAAGCACATGCACCAGCCAATTGATGTGCCTCAACCCAGCTCAGTCAAAGGCTACTACTAGGTTCTTCACGTTGTCACACAACACTTGCTGTGCTGACTGGATGAGTAAACAGAAGAGCAGAAAGCAGAGAAGGAGGCAACAAGTGACGTCTGACAATCTTGGGTGGTCAAAGAATATGTGCAAAGTCCTTTGGCGGCTCTCTATCTCCACCAGCCGGAATGGGAGCATTTCAAAAGCAAGCAATTCTCAAATGCTCGTATTCAATACTGGGCCTTGTGGGTAAGATGGGCCAAACTTCCACTTTCTGTCCATTGTTTGTGGAATAGAAAGCTGAACGCTTTCCTGGTATGGTGTGGACAGGCTTGGTGGTGGTGGTCTCACATTCTTCCTTTGGGGGAGACAAAAAAAGGGGAGGGATGAAAATATAAAGAAAAAATATATAATGATAATAATACTAACAATGTTTTTCTGTTTGCTTTGCAGGTTACTGGCCATGGACGTGGTGACGATTATTCAGTGCTCCACCCTCCTGTAATTTTTAGTTTGTACAGCGCCACGGAATACGATAGCATGCTATAAATAAACAATAATAATAATAACACTGTTTGCTTTGAAGGTCCCTGGTGACAGATGTCATGCACAGATTATTCACAATTATCCCTCTTCAGTGACTGGTGGTACAGCTGCGAACGACCTGAAACTTGTCCTCTGTTCATTGTTTGAAAAGATTCCATGATGGTGATATCCTTTTAGTCAGCTTTTCAGTGCCCACTCCCTGGGGGTGGTGGGCAGTAGTAGCAAGGGCTGACCACTGATGGTGTGCTCCCTTCTTCCCTTTTTGGGGCAGCATGGGCACCACCTCTTCTACCAAAATCTGATTGCCTTTAGTTCACATTGGGTTTAGGACTTCGTCATCACCCCTCAGATCATCTTCCACCCACTACTTCCCGATTCTCCCCCTTCTCAGCCTCCACATTGCAGAAAGCAGCAGCAGTCGACACTTGGGTTTCATCTTCATCATAGATGTCCTGCAATGGTCCAATGTCCAAATCCTTATCCTCCAACACAAGTTGTTGGGTATCTGGGAACCTCTATGTCTGCAACTGGGTGGCCCATGGAGTCCCAGCTAGGAGTGTCATTATAGAGCATTAGTGACAGCTCCATGACTTGGGGCTGAGACGGCCTTGCTGATTGAGGTGTAGGGCTCTGCAGAAGTGGAGTGGGTTGAGGATAAAAAAAGTGTGGGGTTAATATGAGAGGAAAATGATTATATTTATAATACTAACAATGTTTTTCTGTTTGCTTTGCAGGTTCCTGAGCATGGACGTGGTAAAGATTATTATCCTGTGTCCCACCCTCCTGCAGTTTTTAGTTTTTCAGCAAAGGGTAATTCCCCTTTTGATGGTCTTTTTAAAAGTTTCTATTATTGTGTGCCAAAATGATGTCCTCAGTGTGATGAGCTTTTCTGTTATTATTTTTATTTGTTTGTTATTAAAGAAAAATTTTTCTGTAATAATGTGTTTTTATTAGCAGTGTACCCCAAGGTGGTGTTTTGGAGTAAATATCAGAGACTTCCTGACTCTGGTTTGCTAATCATCTGATTGGCTAAGGTAGAGTTGACAGGTTCAACCCTTACTGCTCAAATTAAAATTTTGCAGATAAGGGGATCCCAATCTTGTGTTCCAGTAGCTAAAAGGTTACTCTCAGCTTTCTCACCGGGAGGTCATTACTGCTGCATGATCTTGCTAAAGATGACAATGAGCTCTCCTGTTCAAAGTTGAAAGATACAGGGCCTTGTAGTCAGTAGTTTTAACTCAGTGCCAGGAAAACAGTTCTCAGCAATAAACAGACACACAGCAATATAAGAACCTTGACAACAGCATGCTGATAAGTGAATCACAGATCTGGGGCACAATCCTGACACAAATGTCTATTTTACATTCCAGAAGAAGAAAACAATAAGGCAGAACACCAAAAGCCTTACAAAAGGGAGTTTTCCTTTCAGCCAATAAGTGCGCTCACAAGCAGTGCTATGGGCCTAGTATCTATACCCTATATATAATTCTTAAAGCACTCTCACACCCTAGTCCACCTTCAAAAATCATAGCAAGGATCAATATGTGCTCCTTCACACTGACCATGTGTGAAAGACCAGTAAAGACTTTTCTTGCCCGATTTCCAGGTTTGATGCTATTTACAAAACACACTCCTCTGCAATATCTTGGTCTCCCAGGAGGAGTATCAATCCCACATCAATTGCACCCTGTGTGGGTGCAAGATGCTCCACCCCGCAAATCTAATCAATGCTCTTGCACATGCATTGTCTGCTTCCTATGCTCTCACAGTGGTGGAGAAGCGCTCGCATTGCTTATGGCTGTACAGACCCCAGCAATGGCTTTCCTAGAGTGCTGCAGGGGCCACATGTGCAATGCAAACTGGAAAGCAATCTCTCCTGCCTTGCATTGCAAGAAATACAGCCTTTATTTCTCGCCGGTGGCCGGCCGATCACGGGGGGGGGGGGGGGGGGGGGGGGCAAGCAATTCTAAAACAGGGACGTTAAAGAAAAAAGGCAGTGGGATCACGTTAATAAATCATTTTCTATAAGCAACTTTTGTTTATGTTTTATATGATTATTATTATAGATTATATTATTTCAATGAGGAATATAGACACATATTAATCACACACATCACAGAAAACACATGATCATGAAACAGAGATGTAGAAGCTTAGATTCTGGTTTTATTTATTTTGCTTTAATAAGCTTGTGCTTATGTTGAACAAAGCAGATAGAGAATGAATACAGCTTTGTCGCTGAATGCCTTTGCTCTGATCCAGTAATAAAAAGGCACAATATATTCTTTAAACAGGTGCAGAAATGCACACTGACAAATGTTCCTGCAACACATTTGCTTTGCAAGTAATTAGAACCCTAATATAGCACCTGCTGTTGATTTCAATAGTGATGGGAAACTCTCCTCCTTCCTTTAATTCTTTTCTTTAGCACAGTTCAGTGAGTCTCGCATTTTAGAGGATCAATCACAAGGTATTGATCTGAAAGAGGTATAAAAATCAAAGTTGAATGAACACATCTGACTTGTTCATAATGCATGCTCAGCTTAGGGGAAGAGAAATTGGGAAATAGGGTGCCTGTGATAAAACAGGTGGACTGTGACTTGAGTAAAGCAGATTATACTGGCAACAAATCAATGATGGACCAGAGTGTTCTATTTCATGCCTTCTTGCACCAGACAGATTTAGAAATCTAGAGAGGGTTATACAGTACTATCAGCATTCTATTTTGTAAGTTAGACCATGGAGACAAGGCTTGCATCAGAGTTTCTTGTTCAATGTACTATTGTGTTAAATACAAAAGGTCACTAAGTATCCATATTTAACATTCTTAGAAAAATATTAAAATTCTCAAGTTTATCTTCTGTATCCTGATACCTCTTATGAAAAAACTCTGCAGTCCCCTGCTATTTTGTTATCTTAAATACAAGAAGTTACATTATTCTTAATAGGAAAGTCCACTTTCAATGCAATCTTTGAAAGTGTAGATTTTTGTGTGCCAAAATTTTGTCCTCAAGGTGCTGGGCTGATCTTGGTCAGTACAAGAAGCGAGATGTGAGTTCTGTAAGGTTGAATGAGCTCCCTCACCTCAGCAGCTGCCCTAGCAGCAGTGTTCTGTGATCACAGAGCTCACTTCTCTCTTCTTGATGTACAGACCTGTTGTAGATTGACAATGGCCATAGATTACAGGTAGTATAAACTGCTTCTATAAAACACACATTTTCTAAAATAGGAAAAAAAAAAAATATACTAGTTAAGCTAACATGCTCAAGGACATCCTTTGGACACAAAATATTCATGGAAGCAATTACATTTATTGAGCAATAACTATTGCCTCCAAGAAGCCTTGCTTGTAGCATTTTGAGGGGTGATACAATAGCGATATCACTATATTGGAAATCGCTAAGGCAAATGCTTTATACATACACACACAGTTAGAATCAGTATATATGAAAATTGTAATATTTGCCTCAAATGACATTTAATTATGCTGAGGAAGTGTTTCTTGCCATGTCAACAAATGATTTGGCAATTTCGAAATTACTAGGCAAAATGAGTGACGAACAACCATGGCAGGTTTGGTTTTGAAAAATAAAGAAATCTTACTGAAAAAATATATAAATATACATGTGTGGTGTCTTGGTGGTTTCAAAAGCCCCATATAAAAAGTTGAATTATAAATTAAAAAGTAATGTAATAACATAGTAATTTGTTGTTTTTCCAATACTTGCTGACGTCTTGATGTTTAAGCTCGAAATAGCAGTGAAAGATGCAAATAGAGATGATCTCGCCTAAAATAACATTGATTCCTGCTGGGTTTGCTGCTAAAAGCTGGAAAACTGAAACGTGTTCGCCAGCATTCTCCAAGCCACACTGAACTAAATGTAAATACAACAAACATCGACTGGTGAACATGGCACATTTTGCTTGGTAAATGCAAACTCGCAAAAACCCATTAAAACCCCAGCAAAGATGGACAAATTGGTTCATAAATCACCCTCCATATCTCTAAATTGCTAGAAAATTTTACAAATGTGCACCATGGAGATCTAGCACAAGAGGAGTAACCCCAATGCTATTGCCTGGAATTAGCACCCAAATAATAAACAGGGCAAGTCACAATTAAAGAGGCTGGCTTGCTTTGGATGGTCTGAATGCTGTGGTAGGATGTTCAACCTGGGAGACATTGTATGTCAGAGGAGTGGGATCAGACTGGTTTCTTGAGGCTGGCAAGCAGGGCAATTGCCCTGGGTGCCAAGTCCATTGAGTAAGTGAGGGGGGCGCCTTTATCCCAGCCATCATGTTTTCCACAGATGAGTCAGGGAAACTGTTACTGGGCCAGCCATACACCATATGCCAGGCCCATTATTCCCTATTTTGGACTCTGTCAGTCAGTGCTGCTAAGGAAGAGGCATGGCAAATACCAGAATGGAACAGTAGCGGCTCCATAAGTATGATCAAGGAGAGGGCAACTTTTTTTTTTCATCCCACACTGAGTGCTATTTTGCCAAGAAACACCCCTGGTGGGATTATTTCTTATCCTAATCTAACCACACACCTGACTATCTGATAGAGCCTGTCACCCCAGATATTCTTTTCTGTCCATTAAAAGAAAGAAAAACAAGGCTTGTTGGACATTTCTAGATGCTGGGTGTATAAATGACCCCCCCTCCCCCCCACCACCCAGCATATTTATATGGATTTTCTTCACTGGGCCCTTTTTTTTTTGATAGTGCTAATTTAAGCTGCTTTCTGCCGTACTGGGGACAGATAATATGCCACAGTGTTTTTTAGATGTTCTGGTTGTTTATGTTTATAACAAGTGCAGGCTGAGTAGGGCTTGAAGGCCACAAAAAAATAAGATGCAAGTACCTAGCCTTATATGTTTTTGTGTACACAAAAGATGTTTGGGAGGGTTGTGGCATATCATCAGCTCTGTCTCTCCACAGATTGGCCGTGGAGCCACAGCAAAAGGAACATCAGCATCTGGGAGGATAGGGGTATGGGTATATAAAATATAAAGTAGGCAATCCAAGGTTAAGGTACCTTAACCTTGGTTTTCCTGCTTACATTGATGGCTAACACAGTCCAATAGCTTTATGACAATATAAGGTGGAATTTTCCTCTAAAAGTCCATGTGTCATCTGATAGAAGATGTTCATATAGTTGTCTCTAGGTAAAGAACACTGTAGCGGGTCTATCAGCGACCTGACCCTTCCAGCTAAAATATTGGATATCATTGCTTCACTTCAAAATGTTGCCACATATAATTTCATATAACTTCCTAATCTAATTTATATGCTTCCCCTTAACATACCTCTTTAATAATATTTGTTAATACATGACACTTAGCTACCATGCAAACTACCACGAACAATTATTTTCATACTAATATGTATAAGAAATGTTATTAATTGTATCCAATTCCCTTGAGTGCCATTTTTCTGTATGAATGTATTTACCGGGTTTGGTTTCATTGAAAACTTGCACTACTTAACATTGTCAGCCCTTTTACTTTTAAATGAATAAAGGTCAAATAATCAGACATCTAAAAGGACAGCTCATTTATCATCCTTTGCTAAATGTGTCAGCAGCTAATCTTCAGTGCTGGGTGATAGCGCCACACAATGAAAGGTTAATAGATTCAAAGTACTGGCTTTATCTCAACAAGTCTGTAATGATGGTTTAGTGAGGAACATTCATTTCTGTTCATCTGGATATGTGTGTGTGTGTGAATTTAAGCTTTAATTGCTAGATTTTTATGTAATCTGGGAGGCAATGTCCACTGAGGTCAGGCTGCTTTCCAACAAGGCAAGAGAGAAAACCATAAACGAATCCAGCAAGTGCTTCTAATTGTGATAAGCACAATTTACAGGAAAAACAACAACTCTTTAGGTGCATGAATTTATCATATGTTTTATCATATACATTTTGTTTCTGTTGTTTTCCCTTAAAGTGGGCTTTAAAGTGGACCAAAACCACCGGCTGATGGCCCTGGAGTCTATAAGATCGATTTCCTCCAGGGGGGCTGTGTGAAACCCCCAAAGTTGCCCGGTAAACCTCTTCTTCCAGCTAGCGCTGAGTCTTAGATGAGCTGACGTATGCAGATCTGTGTGCATTGATTGGATGAGAGGCTGCACATGTGGCGTAGGACAAGGGTAAGGCAGGTAGACTAGGCGACATGGGGGGTTTCACACAGTGGGGCATCCCGGATCAGGGTGCCCCGGGGCCAAGGACCAAACCCAAGGATAGTCAAAGTCTTGGATTTTAGTCCACTTAATAAATTTAATAAAATGGGTGTTGCCTGTACTGTGGATGCATCCTGATTGAAAATGATCTCTACGCACATCCTCCTTTGACCTATCTTTACATCACTACCTCACTAAGGAAAATGTGGTCCGACAACTGGATCCCAGGGGTCATGATTTAAGGAGTCTTCTTTCAGTATTCTGGCCAGCAAAAGGACTCCAGATGATTAATAGCAGCCAACTGTGGGGCCCGTTTTACAATGGGAGCTCAGCACAGCAGGTAGGGTAAAACCTGGCTTGTATCCAACCCCATATGCACAGCAATCGGGATGTCCTTCGGCACTCATCACGGTAGTAAATAATACCCATTTTAAGTAAAGTTTGGTTCACTTTATCAATATATTCAGAGATGAGTGAACCGATTTGTTTGAACCGGAATTCATGGAAAAAACTCTGAATCTGAATTTTCTTGTGATTTGTGTCAACCGAATTCTTACCTGAAATCCTTAAATAAAAAAGGGAAGACTTACCTGCTCCCTCACTGTCCTCCAGTCTGTTCACACTGTCTCATGTCAATGTCCACAGACATCCTAAGCCCCTGACACTGGGCTCCAGCCCACTTCCCCCCACAGGGAGGGCCTAGTTTTAAACAGAAACAAGGTGGCTGATGTCACTGTGAATGACAAGGGGCTTATAGGGGTTTTTCAGCCACCTCCCTCCTTGTTAAATAGCCCCCATCTGCAGCGGGGTAGGTGGCAGAAGCCCAGTGCGGGCGTAGGATCTATGTCTACACCCGCTGTCTTCAGCAGAGAGTGGCGTGGGTCATGGGCAGATGGCACAGGACATATGAGGACATCGCCTGGTGGTGGATAACAAGTTAGGAGGTAAGTATTGGTGTAAAAAATATTGTGATTTTTTTTTTACTTACCCTTTGTTAACCAGTCCTTGAGATACCAGTTTACAGGGTAGGAGGGGCTTGCGGGCACCTGCTGGCAAGTGCGTGACTTGCCTTAAACCCCCTTCCCCATTACCTGCATCCCCAATGCCAAGGGGGTGCAGAGCAGCCCATGACCTGTGAAGGCTATGCCACACAGCTGGTGCTTGGGTTAGTTTTTCTGGACATAGGGTCCCATGCCATTTTTAAAAAATGTTAATGGTCTAACTCTTTAGTTAGTTTTAAAAATTAATGGGGTCGGGGACCCTGTCTTTTTTTTAACTATAATGGTTTAACCATATGACATGGGTCTTTCCTGTCCAGCAAGACCAGCCCAGGCACCAACTATGTGGACTGGTAGACCAGGCCATGTAGCCTGAGCAGCTGTCCCCTTGCCCTGAAAACTAACAGCCCGAATATCCTACATGAGCTGCGTGCTCTTCTGATGGCTTTGGGGATGCAGGTAATGGGGCAGGGGGTCATGGCAGCTCACTTGCCAGCCCCTCCAGCCCTGTAAACTGGTGCAGGGGTCTCAAGTACTCCTTACCAGTTCAGAAAGGGTTAAGTGAAAACCACACACCAGAGAAAGTCCTTTAAATATTTTTTTACAGCAATAATTACTCCCTTGCCTTGCTGGGTGCTCTCCCACATGTTCCGCTGCTCTCCTCTGTCTTCAGTGGCACATAGGACACAGATCCTCTGCCCAGCTACCTGCTTCTGCCGCTCTCGCTCCCTGTAGCAAGGAGCAAGATGCCGGGAGCCCAGTAGATCTGTGTCCTCTGTCCTGCTACAGCAGGCCAAATGATGAGAACATCACCTGGCGCTGGAACGTGGACGGAGGTAAGCTTATCTGAGTCCTTCATTTTTGATTTGGACGAACGCAAGTTTCTTGGGGAAATTCAGAAAGTTCTCTAATTATATTTTCATTTTTTACATATAAAAAATGTGTGCTAAAATAAAAGGTAAGATATTTTCAAGATCAAGTACAGGGCGGGATTATGAGGAGGATGCAAGGGGCACGTGATCCAGGAGGCTTTTCAGTCTTTGGTTTGATGGGCCGCGGGCCAGCAACAAAACTACTGGCGGCAGTGGGGGCCCCGCCCTAGGCAAGTATTTTTTTTGTTTTTGCAAACCTGCAGCCAAAGCCACCACAAGGCAGGACAGAGAGTCTAGAGCAGCAATGCTACAGTTATGGGTGCGTGCAGAGCTGTCAATCGGCGGCCGCTCACTGCACATAAGCCACCAAGCACCGCCGCTGGCAGCTCAATGCTGGGGAACTGTTTTCTGCTGGACCAGCTGTGCGACTACACTACCCCCCCCCCCAGAATGGCAAAGCAGGGGGAAGTGTAGCACACACCAGCACAAGGGACTTGATCTGACCTTCCGGTAATGAGGTGGGTGTCAGACAACCACCGACCAGTTACTTGGTTGGACTATTATTTTAAAGGAAAAACATACTATATCTGGGGCCTCCACTACATTA
The DNA here is from genome assembly GCA_027917425.1 of Gastrophryne carolinensis. Taxonomy (NCBI): domain Eukaryota; kingdom Metazoa; phylum Chordata; class Amphibia; order Anura; family Microhylidae; genus Gastrophryne; species Gastrophryne carolinensis. The sequence goes on from CM051238.1 coordinate 220,299,961, forward strand.
TGTGAACAGGGGCCACCACCACACTTGATCCAGCCCTGATCATGCATAGATGGTTGCTACTGCTCACCCACAAGTGCCACTGCATGCTTGCTGGTGCCACCACCCATCCCAACCAGAGCCTCTCCACTTTCTTTCAGCCTGCAGAGAAGCCTCCCCTACCTAACCACCCACCTACCTACTCACCGACCCAGCCACCCACCCACCTACCTACCCATGCACCACAAAATAAGATCTAAAAAAACTAATCTCTCCCATAAAATATAAAACCTTAACCAGCTCCACTGCATAAAGTATCAAAAAGTTATGACTACTGAAAAACAAAGAGGGAAAAAAATACTGATCCTAAAGGCTAATGTGGTACTACATCCCAGAAAAGCTCCACAAAGAAGTAAAAAATATAATGCAATATTTTTTTTACACTTATTTCACACTTATGCATGTTGCTGCAATACAAGAAGCACATTTACTAAAACATTAGCAGTGCAGCAACATGCTGAAAAATGCATTAGAGCCTGATTCACTACTAGCGCCAGGTATTGCCAGATGAGCGTCTGTATAGCGGCGCCTAGAGCGACTGCTAGTAGACGCTGTAAGCGGGTATCCATCGCTGTAACCTAGCATAGCGGACGTTGTAGTAACCTGGGTGACATTGATGAATGTGATGTGTGTTGGGCGCTCTAACAACAGCACAACACTTCAGCAAGCGAGAGGTAGCGCCTGCTTAGTACGTCCGGAACTCGGCGCTCAACACCATACTTAAGCAAAAACTACACACATAAAGCCTCGGCGCACTAAAGCTGGGCGCTCTAGCATAGACGCTGTGTGATCAAAGTCTGTTTTTATACACCAGTAACAAAGCGAAAACACATGGAATGACATTGATTTAACACTAGGTGCCAGACCTGGAAATACAATTCAGCAAAAAAATATGAAAAGTCCAAAAAATGTATAAAAGTGTTTGTTTGCAGCCAGGAGAGGTCACACACAAAAAAAATTGAATTGCCATACACGCTATTTAAACACAAACAAATTAAAGCCCATTAAATGTATGGGAGAGCGACACTGAGCGAAAGGTACCTCTTGAACCTAGAGCGCCATTGCTATAAGCTGAGCCGCCCTCTAGTAATACATATGACGCTACATGGCGCTGTAGAAGCACTCACCAGATTTTCTTTCTTAAATGTGGTTTTGCGTACAGCTCCTGGCGTTCACCAGACGCTACCTGCCATTATGACGCACTACCTGGCGCTATCCTTTCTTAAATAACCCCCTTAATCATTTTTGCAACACGCTAAATTGTACTGAAATGGCATTGGAAGTGCTTGATAAATCATTTTTTTAAAAATGTACACAGCTAAAATGGTGCTAAAATACACTAAGGAAAAAAATCATTATTCATTTTTTTCTCACAAAAAACATGAAAAAAATCTCATGGTGCTGAATCAAATCTATTGTTTTTTTTACATTTAAAATAAACTGCTGCGTGCTTATTAATGACCTACTCACCTTACCTGCCCACCAAAATATGTGTTCTATGGAAGCAGTTTTTAATACCTACACCAAGGCCCTTATTTAAGAAGGGATAGCGTCAGGTAGTGGCTGGTTAATGAGAGGTAGCGACAGATAGCGACTGGTGAACGCCGGACATGGCACGCAATTACACATTTATCAAGCAGAATCTGTTTAGCGACTGGGATAGCGCCTCAGCGAACAGCGCCAGCGTTCAGCCTTGCACAGCGCCAGGTATGACCTCTCGCTACCTGTCGCTCTCCCATACATTTCAATGGACGATCCATTTCTTCTCTTTAAACGGGTTTTTTTCTTTTTTCAAAAAAATCACAAATAATTATTTGACCTCTTCTGGCATTGAAATAGCATTTTTTTCATATTTTTTTCATTTTTTATATATTTCCTCAGAAATGACATTACAGGTCTGCCATTAAAGTGTTCATGTTGCAATGTTGTTACAATGTAATTCCATATGTTTTTGCTTTGTTACTAGTTGATAGATGCTTGAAAACACACTTTAAACACACCGCCTCCTGCGCTCTGGGCTTTAAACAAATATTTTTCAGAGCCAGAGTTTTTTGTGAGGCTGTTTTTTTGCTGAATATGGTGTGAGTCGGTCGCTATGAGCAGTCGCTAACATGCGCTGACATACAGCGCTGTACTGGTCAAATAGCGACTTCTCACAATGTATTCAACATTACTGAACAGCGACTGAGTCGCTATAAAGTAGCGACTCACGGCCGAGCACAGTGACTACTAGCGGGCGCTCTGAAAATGCCTGCTACAGACGCTCATCTGTCGCTACCTGCCGCTAATGATGAATCAGCCTCCAAGAAGATACAAGTGAGTCCTGTAAACACAGAACACGTATCCTATGGCTTCTGTTGAGGGGAGGGAGCTCATTCAACCTTACACATGCCCAGCAGCAGTGTTCTGTGTGTACAGGGCTCACTTCTCTTTACTTGGTGTACAGGCGTGGTGTACATTGCCAATGGCAACATATTGCACGTAGTAAAAACTGATTCCATAAAACACATATTTTAAAACATGGAAAAAAAATACTATATCAGCTCAGCACCTTGAAACATCCTTTTGACACACAAACATATACACAAAATTCCATTAAATGTTGACTTTAAACCCTCCCTGAGCATAACTACAATATTAAATGATATTTGGCAGGTATTTAAATGTTCAAATCCTCTTTAGGATTTAAAATGTTCATTATTTATTGGTGTTAAAATGTGGTCAGCAGTGTTAAACTGGCTTAAACCCTCCCTGAGCATAATTGCAATATTAAATGGTCTATAATATGTGGAAATAATTAGGTGCCTACAGTGCTGTCACAGCTATTCTGTGGCAGTAAACCCTATTGACAATAAACTCTTTTTTAGCAAAATGGTTAAAGTTTTGATGATTGTTGTCCCATGGTCTCGGGCTACACATTGCATTGTCCTAAACATCTATCCATTTTCAAAAAGACCCTGTAGTTCCTAAGTTATTTGTAAAAGTATTAGAGCATTGGAGGTGCAGAGAAATAGTGGGTGTGGCAACAGCGTTGTGATGTAAAGCACACTGTGTGCTTTACATATATTTTAGTAAAAAAAATTAGTGCATTGTTGTGAGAGATGCTGCAGGCTAAGAGCACCTCCAGCCTGCCAGCACATAGTATGACCAGAGAGGAGAGAGGAGGGTGGGTGTATAGCTGCAGAAAGGGGCAGCCAGGATGTCTGGGGAGGGAGTGGGGGTCCACTGAAGGTCGACTGATGGACCAAGTCAGTGAGGTGGGGATTGAAAGCTGACGAATAAGTGCACCAGAACTCACAGTGCACTCAAAGAAAGGTAAGTTATTAATATATATTTTTTAACTTTTGACTTGCCAATCACATTTAGGACAATACATTTTACAATATATTTGTACAACAAAATCTTTTTGTACTCCCGTCATATTTTCGCATGTGGAATTAATCAGAACCACACATATGTATTTTTTTTTCATAAACATTTATTGTAACCAAAATAAATAGGGAGAATATAAGTAAAATGCTCATTTTATTGATATTAAAGGACATGTTCACTTAGAGGCTGATTTATTAATAGCGACATGTAGCGACTGTAGCGGTATTTTCACAGCACCCGCTAGTAGTCGCTGTGCTTGGCCGTTGTTCGGTTGTTGACAGCGACTCAGTCGGTTTGCCGTAATGTTGAATACAAGGTTACGAGTCGCTATTTGACAGGTTCCGCGATGTATGGGTGTGCATGATAGCGACTGGTCAGAGCGACCGGCTTCCACCATATTCATCAAAAAATCACGCTCAAAAAATTCAAGCGCTGTGAAATGCATGTTTAAACCCCAGAGCGCTGGCGGCAATGTGTTAAAAGTAGTTTTTTTAACCCCCAAACCACCATATTTTTGGAAACCAAAAAAAAAAAGTATTTTAAATAATTTAGTAATATGAATACATTTTTTTATTTCTTTTCCCTTAAAAAACTTATCTAAAATGGCAGAAGTGGTCACAGAAATTTTCACATTTAAAAAAAAAAAAAAAAAACATTAATAACAATTAATTATGAATATTTAAAGATTGTTCCATTGAAATGCATTGGAGAGCGCCAGGTAGCGAGAGGTCATACCTGTCGCTGTTCAAGGTCGGACGCTGGCGCTGTGGGGTGAGGCTGGAATAATGATGAATGAGTGGCTACATGGCGCTATCTCAGTCGCTAAGCAGGATTGGCTTGATAAATGTGTGATTGTGGTGGGGAGCCGGCGTTCTCGTGGCGGGGCCCATCATTACCGGCCGCTCACCAGTCGCTACCTGTCGCTATTCCATCATAAATAAGGGCCTTACTATGCCTCAGTCATGAAGAGCCACCCTGCCATCAGTTACAGTGACTGCAGCATGCCCACTTCATTCACTGCAATGCCCTCCTTTGCAATTAATCGAGTGGGCATGCTGTAGTCACTTTAAATAATAAAGGGGGTGGCCGGTTGATCTCAAGAGTCTGGTAGTTTTACACTTCTGGAGCAGGACTGTTCCGTTGCAATCAAGAAAAAGTGAGTAAGCTTTTTCTTTTTTTATATTACTCGGACAGCCCCCTCAATCTATAGTCTATAGATTGTGTAGTTTTATATAAGTCAATGAAGTGAGTGAACATATTAAAATAGCCTTGTGGTTTGTTTGTCTAAAGAATCAGACACTTGGTTTAGAAAAATACAAATACATTAACAGAAAACACGCCCCCCTTAATTACTAATGATCAATGCTAGAAAACATGAAAGTGTTTGATATGTGTATATCATGAAGTGATTGCAACATATGATTTATGTTGGCAGGGCAACTTTAGCTGCAAATATTTTCGGTATTTGATACACAATTTTACTTACGGATGTAGCCTAAGAAAAAAAAAACATAATTAATTTGCATCCACTGAAACTTGATGGTTTAGCAATATCTGAAGGCCATCGAATTTCCATTATAATTTCTGTCACTAGAATGAATTGCTTTAACCTTTTCCATTCTCATTACCATCTTTGTCATGGAAATAGATTAAGAAGGGGCAATTTTCTGTTCTCCTAATAATCTCTGTCATGAGAATGGATTATTTTTGAATTCAGTTCTATTCTTGAAATAATCTATTCCCTTTAAATATCTCTATCGATTTTGAAACTTTTGCAGAACTAATTGTAACTATTTTGAGGATCTTACCCTTCTTTATAATTAAATAGAATTGATAACTGCTACATTAGCTACTGTAGGTTATCCTGTCAAAGATCATAAACCATATATGGCAGGAATGTACTATTTTTATCAAATAAAAATTTTTCAATATTGATAGTAATACAATTTAAATGAAATTCAGTGAAATACATTTTTAATTAGTAATATAGAACACTATATTTAAAGTTTATGGTTAAAAATATGCGTGCAAACCTAAAAGAAAACTCGAGAAAATACTTTTGGGTTATTAAAATTGTTATGCACAGGTTTTATTTTCTGAAAGTCGATAAATCTGCCTACTCAAAAGCATAATTATACATAATATTCACTAATAGGTGTTGATGCTTAACAAACTTTCGTTGCTTTTTCCCTTTTGTATGGAAATAATGTCCCAGATGTTTCTTTAATGGTTCCCCGGGGTATCTTTGAGTATTCATGGAACTTTCCCATAGACTTACATTATGAACATGGTTATCTGTCATTTTTGGTGCTAGCAGTTAAAATGACCATCTTTCTGAAAATAATAAAAATATAAATAATAATTTACTCAAAAGTCAAAAAACTACTTGCAGTCAAAAAAATCAAAGCTTAGAAAATTGCTCCCCTAAAGCCCCCCTCTAGAAATCAGTGATAGAAGCTATTTGAGATGAATAAACCCTATTCAGATGTTGTAGATTTGCATGCAGATGTTGCGCTACTGTACTGCATGGGAGCAGCCATCCTGCTACACAGGAAAGCCCTAGTTCTGAAAAACCAGTCCCACAGTGAAAATAAATTCTGTGTGCAGTAATCCCTTATTTATAACCCAAAGTAGTACGCCATTTTAATGACTCATCATTGCTCTGCTCCAAGCAGAGAGCTAAAATCATTGTTTCAACTGTTTGCTGCCGATGCCATAAAGATACATAGAAATGCATAGTTTCATAACTCCCCTAACACAAAGCATTCCTCTCCTCCACCAGCTGTTGATTCTCTGAGTGTAGCATGACAGATATGCTGCCCTATTTTTCTGAGGCATATATCGCTCTCAGGTGATGTGGGCTGCTTTTCACAAAACTTCAAGCTTTGCTGCTGACATTGTCAGCTTACAAAGTATTGTAAGGCAATACTTACAATACTTACTGGCATCTTGGTTATTGGATTGCTCTGTGAAATAAAGCCTTGGAACTTTATTTAAAGGATTCCATTTTGACTCCACCTACTTATACTTGTCATTTATCACCCACTCTAGTGCTCACTAAAACAGGTTAGAGCAATCCCAGAGTGGGGTAAGGCAACACTACCTGTTACACACTCAAACAAGCATATGGCCAGTTTTACATTTTATTTACTTTAACATGTAGCAAACTTGTTAGGATTAAGTAATTTCCATCCCCCTAAATTTAAATTTCTGGATTGAGCAGATACTAACTTATGTTAAGAAACAGTGCCTGAAAATAAAGTTACCTTTAGACCTTTATTGGACGGGCAGGCTGATTCATCACTAACGCCAGGTAGCGACAGATGAGCTTCTGTAGCAGGCATTTCAGAGCGCCCGCTAGTAGTCACTGTGCTCGGCCGTGGGTCGCTAGTTCATAGCGACTCAGTTTCTGTGCAGCAATGATGAATACATTGTGAGGAGTCGCTATTTTTCCAGTACAGTGCTTTATGGGAGCGCATGTTAGCGACTGGTCAGTGCGACCGACTCACAACATATTCATCAAAAAAACAGCCTCACACAACTCCGGCGCTCAAAAATGCTTCTCTGAAGCCCAGAGCGCCGGAGCCTGTTTGATTAAAGTCTTTTTTTTAGCATGTAGCCACTAGTAACAAAGCAAAAACATATGGAATTACTGTTATTACATTATAACATGAACACATTAATGCCAGGCCTGTAATGTCAATTGTGCATAAATATATAAACCATGAAAAATATTTGAAAAAATGGCTTTTTCGAAGCCAGAAGAGGTCACAACATTATTTGCGATTAAAAAAAAAATAAAAAATTACAAAAACACTGTTTAACTCTTCTAGTGCCAGCTATGTGAGTCTCACATGAGTCACGTGAGTCTCCGTCGCCGGACAAGGTGAGAGCGCCCGCCGCCGCCGCTCGCGCGTCCCTCTTACAGGGAGCACGCCCACGCTGGCCATTCACAAACGGGTGCGCGCCCGGCTAGAGGGATGCGCGAGAGGCGGCGGCCCGCGCATCGGGGTGCCCCGCAGGCAGGGAGCTGATCGGCCCTTATAGACTCCCAGGCCGATCAGCGGTGGGTGTTGGTCCACTTTAAGTGCCAGCTATGTGAGACTCATGTAGCTGATTTAAACCCCCACAATAAAAAAATATAAAAGTAAAATACTCACTTGACCCCACGTTGGATCCGGCCGGGTCTTCTCTTTAATTTGGTGCCATCCGATCCCCCGTGGGGGCTCGGATGGCTCCAGGAGAGCCCCTGGAATAGCGCCCCCCCCCGCTTCGGCAGCAGCAGCTGCTAACTGAAAAATAAAAAAAAAATAAAAAATGACATTTACTTACCTGTGGCTGAGCTGCCTCCTGATGGGTCTCCTCTTCACTGGGGGGCCTCCGATCGCCCCCCCCAGCCTCTTCCATGGCGAGGAGAGGGCAGAAATCGCCCTCCCCCCACTTCCTCATTGTGATGTCTCCAGGAATCGGTCTCTTAATACTGGCACCCGAGACTGAGAATCAGTTTGCTCGGGTGCTTGGAGCAGAGAGGTGGGGAGGGGGAGAGGGCTGTGATCACCCCCCCTCCCCAGGCTCTCTCCTCCAAACACCCAAGCAGACTGACAGCTGTCATCGCAGGTTGCTGGGGGACACAGGATCGTAGGGGAGTAAAGTAAAAAAAAATAAATAAAGATAATTTTTTTCTCTTTGTGTCTGTGTTTTTTTTTTTTTTTTTACATTTAACCCCTTGTGAACTGGTAAGGGGTCCATGAGACCCCTTATACCAGTTCACAAGGCTGTGGGATGGCAAGTCACCTGCGGCTAGCGGGTGACTTGCCATTAACGCCCAGCACCCCCATTACCTGCCTCCCCAAAGCCCAGGGTGGGAAGAAGAGCCCGTGGCCATGGGCTATGCGGGCTTGTAGCCTGCAGGGCCACAAAAGCTGGCCCCTGCGCCCTGTTTCTACAAGCCCTGCATAGCTGGTCCCGTGCTGGTTACTTCGGGTTAGGGGGGACCCTATGTCATTTTTTTTTTTATTAACCCCTTATGCTCTGTCACCCAGCAGCTATAAAAGGCTTCCAGCAGGTGAGCATAAGCCAGTGATTGGGAAGGGACACAGTGCAAGATGGATGGGAGGTGTGTTGTGTTTTTTTTTTTTTTTTACACTTAACCCCTTGTGAACTGGTAAGGGGTCCAAGAGATCCCTATACCAGTTCACAAGGCTGGGGGCTGCAAGTCACCTGTGGCTAGCGGGTGACTTGCCATTATCCCCCGGCACCCCATTACCTGCCTCCCCAAAGCCCATGGGGGGCAGAAGAGCCGGGCCCACGGGCTATGCGGGCTTGTAGCCTGCAGGGCCAGGGGCCACAAAAGCTGGCCCCTGCGCCTTGTTCCTACAAGCCCTGCATAGCTGGTCCCGGGCTGGTTACTTTGGGTAAGGGGGACCCCATGTCATTTTATTTGGATTTTTAAGGATTTTTAACCCTTAAAAATCCCCCCCAAAAACTCTATGTCATTTTTTTTCTCGATTTAAGCCTTTGTAGTATGGATGGTAGTTGTATTTTATTTGTAAATGTTATAAAGTACTTGTTTCACTTTGGGGGGTCTCCTGGGCAGGAACGGGGGGCTACTGATAAATATGTGGTACCGTTCTAATCGGTAGAAATGGGGCTTTCTCATGCAATATGCTCTTTAATAAAATACATTTTTTATTTAAAATAAAGGAGACAATTTTCTAAAAAAATTTTTTTTTCTTTACTTAATAATAATATTGTAAAAAATAGAATTACATTTACAAACAAGACATTTCACGTTAAAGCCTAAACTCTGCTGCAAAAAAAAAAATATAATTTTCCTGAAAATTCCAGCAAAAATGGGGAAAAATGACCTGTCACCAGAGGGTGACAAAATCTCAAGTAGGCTGGCAATTAAAAGCATGTTGTGTATTGTTCTGTTCGGGGGACCTTGCTCTTTCAGACTTAGCTTGTTTTTTCTTGTTTGCATATTTATATTTTAGGAAAAGGTGTTTTTTATTCAGCTTTTTTATACATTTTTTTAGGGAAACCCTGCACAACCAAAGAATTCTTTGAGGGATTAATTCCAGAAAGATGAGCCCACTACAACAAACTGGGTACGCTTAGAAAGCTAAACATGTGTACTTTCAGGAAATATATGGTTTATGGGGGATATTCCAAATTTAAAGGGTTGTTTTGGTTGAAAAATCGCAAGGTGAGCACTTTTGTCTGCAGAGCTGAAATTTTCAAGTAAAATTGCCATTACGCACATGCTTTACTTTGGGGTGTTTGGCAACTCTTCTCTTGACAGTAGCTATGCATGTTGGGTATCGTTCTGTTCGGGGAATGTTGCTTTTTCAGATTAAACTTGTTTTTTCTTGTTTGTATATAGTTTTTTTTAGGAAAATGTGGCTTTGATTCTGCTTTTTTATCCTTTTTTTAGGGAAACTCTTTGCACCCAAAGATTACATTGAGGGATTACTTCCAGAAAACTGTGGCCACATCAACAAGCCTGGTACACCTAGAAAGCTTGAGGTGTGTACTTCCAGAGAATATATAGTTTGTTGGGGGTATTTCAAATGTAAAGGGTTGTTTTTCTAGAAAAACTGCAAGGTGTGCATAACACATATCGCACTTGTATTTTTTCTGAAAATCCCCTAAAGCTCTGTTTCAGTTTGGGGGAGTCTCCTGGGCAGGAAAGGGTGTCTACCTATACATATGTGGTACTGCTGTAACCAGGAGAAATTGGGATTTCACACGCAATAAGATTTTTTTGACAAACTTACATTTTTTATTACAAAAAAACACTACAAATTGTAAAAAATAGATTTTTTTTTTCACAAAATGACAAACAAGACATTTCATGTTAAAGCCCAGACTCTTCTGAAAAAAACAATATATAATTTTCCTGGGAAATCCCTTCAAAAATTACATTTGAACATGGGGAGCGCAAAATAGGGCAAAATGGTCTGGCAACAAAGGGTGACAAAAACTCCAGGTAGGCTGGCACTTAAAGGGTTAAAAAGAAATAAAAGAATGTCCATTGAAATGTATGGGAGAGCGACAGGTAGTCAGAGGTAATATGTGGAGCTCTGCAAGGCTGAACGCTGGTTCTGTATGCTGAGGCTGGGATAATGATGAATTGGACACTACATGGCATTATCCCAGTCGCTCAACAGATTCTGCTTGATAAATGTGTAATTGCGTGCCATGTTAAGCGTTAACCTATCGCTACCTCTCATTTGCAAGGCACTACCTGACGCTATCCCTTCATGAATAATGTAAGTCACATAAGGATCGATTCATGGCTGTGCGCCAAAAACCTTAAAACCTGCGCAATTGTTTCCACATGCGCCTTGGTGCGCGATTCATGGCACTGTGCGCAAGAATGGCACTCATGTGCACCACATTAAATGGCATGCACAAAGTGCGAGTGGAAGTTTCCGATTCATGCACAAACGTGTGCATTGTGAATGAAATTCTGCTAATTTTATGTGGAAATGGCCAAGCTCCATGCACATTTTGCTGGCTAGGCCGTTCACTAGTACCCATGCCCCGGCTTTACTGTTTAGAAGTGGCAAACTTCTCTCCAGCTTCTGTTTTTGATGCGAATCTCTATTCTCCAATCTGTAGTGGATTCTCTGTGGTGGCTGTGTTCTCCTTGTTTTTATGTGTAGTGTTTTATTTGGCGATATCTTGAATCCTGTTGACCTACAGTGTTATGGTTCCCAATATTTTGTCCAAGATGTTCTCTATATCTCTCCCTCCCTGCCTTGTTTGTTTAGTGTCTTAGTGCTTAATAACTGATTTTCTAACGTATTGTTCCTTAATGGTGTTTTTGTATTCAAACATGTGTGACCGAATGTCAATCTTTTTGTAGCTTAAAGTGGACCAACACCCAGGATTTTGACTATCCTGGGTCTTGGTCCACTTCGGTGGGGCACCCCCGATCGGGGTGCCCCGCTGTGTGAAACCCCCCCGAACCCCAAGAAAAACTCACCTCTCCACACGCCGACGGACAAGCCGCGGACAAGCGGCTCCTCCGCCGCCACCTCCCGCGCGTCACTCTTGACGTGCGCGTGCCCGCGCCGGCCATTCACAGACGGCCGGCGCGCGCACGCGCACGTCTAGAGGGGCGCGAGGGAGGCGGCGCCGGCCGGCCGCCGCCGAAGATAAGGTAAGGAGTTTGGGGTGTTTGGGGGGGTTCATCCGAGATCGGGATGTCCCGCGGGGAGGGAGGTGATCAGCCCGGGAATCTTATAGATTCCCGGGCCGATCACCCGTGGGTGTTGGTCCACTTTAAAGCAGATGGAAACCCATTTCTGGGTCCACTGTATATCTATGGGCCCCGAGCAGCCAGGTGCTGCTGTTGGCTCAGCTGTGGCCCAGTGTTTTTCCAGCGCCGAAGCCATGCCGAATGTCGATGCTAGATGCTCCCCCATACCATGTGATAAAGGAGGCACACAGGACAGAAAACCATTTTTTTTCTGCAGATTAGTGATAACAATTTAAGGTTAGTTCCCAGTCCAAGACTGAATGAATGCAGTAGGCATATAGGGTATTAGTGACAGAACCGCATATATCAGTGGCTGTACCCTCTACTGCTATCAATCAATCCACAGAAAGGGTCAGCTAACATCCATCAGGACACCTAGCGGTTCCCACTATCCTCCTTACCCTGCATCCCAAAGGCAAGCTGGAACTTGCAGCAAGCAAACAATTGAAAAGATGAAAATAAAATAAAATGTGGTAGGGTTAAAAAAGGAAGAAAAAAACAGGAATGAAGGGAGCCTCTGTCCTAGGCAGCCGCGCTGGGGGCCATCGTGTTCCTGTTCAGCCCTCAAAACTCTCCATGAATTGTATACTCTTGGGGCATGAAATCTTACTCCATGTGCAAATTTACAAGCAAAAATAGGCCCACAAAAAAGTTTCTCATAAATCTTGAGAAAGGGGAAAAACGTGAGGAAACCTTTTTTGCGCATGAAAAGTCTGTGCAAATACTTGCCACATGACCATTAATCAACCCTATAGAGTACGTATATTTTCTCATAATCCAAATCTTTACCCTTTGATATCTTCAGAAATTCCATTCAGACCTATGTGTTAAACAATCAATCTAGAATCTTGCACACCGCCTATTGGTGATAATTCCTACTTTCTTGGAATGCCTGAACAATTTACTCAAGCAATATATTCATCCATGCCTCCACTCTGAAATCAAAAAGCTGTTTATGTTTAAAGAGGAACATCGGACCAAAAATAAAAAATAAATTAATAAATAAATCTCTGGAATGCACTCCTTCTGCTCAGTTCGACTCTTTCCAATACTCCAAGCCTTAAAATGTGCCCCCAAAACTCACTTCTTCAGATAAACATATAACCTGGATTAAGCAACTCCTTTAACCTTCACAGGGCATATGCCACCAAATTCAAAACATGCCACTTGTGATCCTTCCCCTTTTGTCTCCCCTTCCCCCTTAACCCTTAGACTGTAAAATTATAAGGGTAGGACTCTCTATCCTATAGTATCCTGTTTTGATGGAACTCTCTTTGAACTGTGTAGCATCTTGTTTGTTATAGTCTATGTACTGTATGTTTTTCCTTGTCTCTAATTATACCTTGTACATCAATACGTAAGAAGATGGCACGAAATTAATACATAATAATAGTCATAACATCAATGCTGTTGACTAACCAAAGTTACTGGTATGGCTATGCTGGCAATATAATCAGTTGCAGGGGATTGTTATTGATGTTAATTTGCTAGATTAGCTCTAGAGAGTCTCCTGGGGCCGCACAGCCAAGTTCAACGATAGTATATGCAAATTATTTTAATGTTTGCTTTTGTTGTAGGATTTTGTCATCTTTTATAACCCTGATATAATCTATATGTATTTATCACATTGGATTTTAAAACATTGGCAGCCTCACGTGAGCTTTGTTTACTAAGGTGAAATTATATAAGGAAAGCACATAGTTACATAGTTAGTACTGTTGTGTTATGTGATATGTCCATCAAGCTCAACCTAGTGACAGGATTGGGGAAAGTAATTTTTATTCATTTATGTTTTTAAAACTGATAACAGCTAATATTAATAGTGTTAATATGTGTTAATGTTACTTTTTGCTAGAAAAGCATCTAATCCTTTTTGAAGCTGTCAGCTGTTGATGCTGTGACAATCTTCTGTCGGGGGATATTTATATATTTATAGAAGCTAATCATGACCCCCCTCAGATGCCTTCTCTCAAGACTAAACAGAATTTAATTCCCGGAATATTTCCTTATAACGTTATCCATCATTTCCCTTATTAGTTTGGTAGCTCTCCTCTGCACTCTTTCCAAAATCAAGGCATATTCCAGATGAGGGGGCACCAGTGCCTTGTAAAGAGGCAATATTACATCCCTATCCTGTGATTCCATGCCTCTTTTAATGCATGATACTATCTTGGTTGCCTTAGAAGCAGCTGCTTAATATTACATACCAGTACCCTCAGATCCTTCTCAACTAGTGACTTTCCCAGTTTTACTCCCTCAAGAACATATGTGACCTTCAGGTTATTAGACCCCAAGTGCATGACTTTACATTTATCCACATTGAAGTAAATTTGCCATATGACATGTTAGAAGCTCAAACAATGCTATACCAGGGGCTCCCAACATTTTTTCCATCAAGTACTGTACCATTTGAGAAGCATTTCCTAATCATATCAAGTACCACCTGGGTATTAGAGGGTATTAGTAGTCAGTCTAAATTGGAGAATATGTGTGCGTATCCCCCCAGGTCGCCTCACCTTCCTTCCGCTCCCACGATGCAAACTCGGGCAAGAGCGAGTGTGCTGATTGGCTGAGTGTTGGCAGGCCCTTAGTCTTTTTCTATATAAAGGGATACAATATTTAGCAAGGTTTATAAATTAGAACATTCATGTGTGAATGCCCCTTTCCAATGAAGGATTGATAATCCGTAAATCATTTCCATTTATAATTGGCTACTGTATCCTAAAAAATACAATGCAAGCTGTATAACATTTGTGAGTTTTTATTTCCTAAATATGCAGCAGTTAGATCATTCAACTAATTTAATTTTTAATTGACCTATTTTTAAACCCCTTCATTATTATTTAGATTTATTAGCAAGCTATTAGATGTTATGCTTTGCCACTCAAGCAGAGAATATTTAAATTACTTTTACATGAATGGTTAACCACAGAGTAGTGTGTGTCTTTTCTTAGCTGCTGGGTTAAATTAGTTAATTGTTTTTGCCCTTTATTTCACCTTTAGTTCTTCCCAGTATGTTTTATTGGATACGTGTTGCACCATGGAGTAGTATGGATTACAAATATTGCTGAGAAACGAAAACAGCCCTTGTAAAAAGCTGAAAAGAGCTGTTTCTTAGTATAATAACTAAACCTCCTTGGGACCTTGTGTAAAATGTATTAAGTTTAAGTTTTATTAAGTAAGTTAGCCATCGTTGTGACCGTAATACCATTTATTAGCTAACTCATTAGATTGAAAGTACAAGCTTTTAAAACCTTTCTAGGCTTCTTCATCAAGCATATATGGCGACCTTAGTGTATGCCCTTGCTGTCTTCTTGTTAATTGCCAGAAGGGGCACATCATGTGATCTACAGTATCATGAGCATCCACAGCTGATTTGTACTGTCAGTGATGGACATGTAGATGCCCCCCTCCAAACCGGTAATACGCCCAGCTTCATCTGGAGTGGCTCAGCCTGCAGGACTAGCAGGAGGAGCATGCAGGCAGTCTACAAGTGTTAAATAGAAAATTCTGTTTTGTATACCTGTTTTCCAAGGATTAACTTACAAGTTATTGTTTATTACTTTTTATACAGTCATTCAGTATTTTTATACAGTCATCCAGTATTTTATGATTTTAAATAAATCACCCTAGTAATTTACATAAAATATTGGAAGTCACAAGCAATCCAATACATACAAAATGAAGATTTACTAAAAATGGAGGATATATATATATAAGTCTATACAGTAAATTATTGTGCTAAAAAAGTGGGGAGAAATAGGGAAACTAGCAAAAAAAAAACCCCATCAAATAAAATCTAACTAAAATATCTATCTCATTAAAATGATATGCACATCCCCTGTAGAACTGACTCCACTAAAAAACATTTACATTTATTATATATATTGTAGTGTTTAATGCTTATAATTAATATTAAACACATTTATTTGTACAGAACTTGCATTGGTACTTGGATCAATAACTGAAACGTAAGTTCGAGATGTCCCAAAATAATTTTTTTGGGGGGGTTATTAAAATTGATTTTAATGGCTTATTTTGATTAACAATGTGTAATTTGGACAACATCAACTAAAACACAACCTAAGCGCACTGCTAAAAGCTGCCTAAACCCAGTAGTGATAAGTTCTTGTAACTGTAATAATTAACGACTGGAAAAAACAGCGCCAAAGATTTCAGGGTAGGAAAAAAATCATAAATATGCTATTGAGCGCCAGAAACATGGTGGTCTAAACAGCGCACCCTGGAGCTGGGATAGTCCTACAAGTGCTGAAATAGGCCGGCCGATACCGAATGCAACAATCAAAGCAAATCAGTTAGCATTCTGTGTAGCGACTGCTAGCGCCAATGTAGTCCACAGCACAGTGCCAGATAAGACCAAAATCCCTGTGCTCCGGGACTGGCGTTATAGCCACAAAGAAATGCTAAATGGCGCACATCATAAACAAGGTCCTTATATAAAACTGTATCCTGGGTTAAACCATTAGCTAAGATGAGAATTCACTATTAATTTAAAATCATTACCACCCAGGACTAATAAAAAATAAACCAGAGGTTAAACTACTTGATGAGAAGTTACAGTGTATTATTAATTCATCCCAGGCAATACTAATAAAAAATACATCTCAAGCTAAATTGGTTTATGAGTTGCAGCCTTGTTCCAGGGAGAAGGGAGAGCATTAATGTCATGTTAAAATTATGTCTGTTTGTGAAGTATTCCAACTTAGGGCTTTAAAAAGATTTGGTCACTGCTTTACATTGATAAATTAACCTTATGCGGTGCATTATTTAAATCTCTTTGCAATAAATGCGTTATTTCAAATGACTTTATATGCTATTTTTTTCATTAAGTATGCTCTGTCCTTGCTTTGAATTGCTAATTTTTACAAATAAGAATTATGTCTTCTCTCATTAACTCTTTTATATGGCAATTAATGTTTTGAGAATATATATTACTGCTGACACACATCAATGTTTTAAATTAATTGAATGCAATATATAATTAAACAACTACATTTTCCTGGCTCTATACACCTGCATCAAGGGCATGTTCTATTAGCAACCTGTAAACCTCAGTTAATGATGGACAGTTAACAACTTTCAGCTACTAAATTATGGCAAAGTCATTCCTAGTCACTGTGTTTCTGGTCTCTTCTATTTATAATAAAGGCTGCATAACCTAATAAATAATACCTGAGTAAAAACTGTCCGGGAAGTACATTTATGTGTATCTTTCTATGCAAATATTGACCAGTTAGTATATTTCCCAAACACCCCGAGGCTGATTCATCATTAGCGGCAGGTAGCGACAGATGAGCGTCTGTAGCAGGCATTTTCAGAGCGCCCGCTAGTAGTCGCAGTGCTCGGCCGTGAGTCGCTACTTTATAGCGACTCAGTCGCTGTTCATTAATGTTGAATACATTGTGAGGAGTCGCTATTTGACCAGTACAGCGCTGTATGGGAGCGCATGGTAGCGACTGCTCATAGCGACCGACTCACACCCTATTGAGCAAAAAAACAGCCTCACAAATCTCTGGCGCTAAAAAATACTTGTTTGAAGCCCAGAGCGCAGGAGGCGGTGTGTTTAAAGTGTGTTTTCAAGCATCTATCAACTAGTAACAAAGCGAAAACATATGGAGTTACATTGTAACAACATTGTAACATGAACACTTTAATGGCAGACCTGTAATGTCATTTCTTAGGAAATATATAAAAAAGGAAAAAATTATGAAAAAACTGCTATTTCAATGCCAGAAGAGGTCAAATAATTATTTGTGGTTTTTTTTTTTTTTAAAAACCCGTTTAAAGAGAAGAAAAGGATCGTCCATTAAAATGTATGGGAGAGCGACAGGTAGCGAGAGGTCATACCTGGCGCTGTGCAAGGCTGAACGCTGGCGCTGTTCGCTGAGGCTGTGAAAATGATGAATCAGACGCTACATGGCGCTATCCCAGTCACTAAACAGATTCTGCTTGATAAATGTGTAATTGCATGCCGTGTCCGGCGTTCACCAGTCGCTACCTGTCATTAACCAGCCACTACCTGACGCTATCCCTTCTTAAATAAGGGCCTTAGAGTATTTTTCCCCAACAAATAGTTAATTTCCCAGTAGAAGTCCCTCTTTCTTTCCTTGGACCTAATTTATGATGTCAATCTGTTAGCAACTGTTTTGTGGCTATAGTGCCAGCTTCCGAGCGCTGGCAATTGCGTCTAATCCGGAGCTGTGCTGGGTACTACGCTGGGTACTACGTTGACACTAGCAGGTGTTGCGCTGAACGTTAATTAATTTGCTTTGATTGTTGCACTGCTGGCCTATGTCAGCGCCTTATTGACAAGTCCCAGTGCAAGTTCAGAACAAATACATGTGTTCAATACAATGAAAAGTATTAAAGTGACCAAAACCCACAGAGATTGACCCTGGAATCTAAAAGATTCCAGGGCCGCTTGATTCCTTTCCCCAGAAGGGATGTGTGAAACCCCCCAGGTCGCCCAGAAACTCACCTTCTTTTCCTGCCCAACGGCGCATGTGGGAGCAGCGGCCACATCCTCGCTATCCCTTTAGCAGCGCTCCTTGTTACCCATTGGGGTATGTTACCCCATTGCGTCATGCTAATTATTTAATAAAGCTGATTTGAATGTGAATTGCAACCGGCATCTTGGTGAGCTTTTTAAATTTAACACACAAAAAAGTGCAACATTTATCAAAAAATCACGTTTGTCTTCAATGGGGCATTTTTCCAGTGAGATAATATTAAAGACATTTTTGCTAGAAAAAATGAAATTCTTTAGCATACCCCATAGGGTGCTGTTGCTTCCACACCTTAAAAAAATGATCCTTACCTCAGTGGAAAACGTTGCACCTCACCTGTAAAAATGTCCCATCTCTTTTTTGGGGAAAAATAAACAAAAAATGTTAATTTCACTTTTTTGTTTGATAAATGTAAAAAACACACATCGATACAGTTTGCAATTAACACCCAAATGTGCACCCAGAATGACACTTACTTGATCGAATAATTAGCATGACTCCCATTTATTGTGTGAAGTAGGTTAGAGACAACAGCAGTCTGTGTGGTATGCTAATTAATTTAGAGTGCTGTTGTTTCCAAACATTCAACAAAAATTTTTTTACCGTACTGGAAAAGTGGTGTACCTTGCCTGGAAAAATGCCCCATTACAGGTGCAAGTGATATGCCTGCTGCTGTCACTGGGAACCCAGGTGCAATCGAGTAGTCTCATTGAGCCTTTTGATATATTGAGCTTTTTGATGAATACCTAATGAGATTGAAGGATCTTGACTGTTAATCCCTGGGGAGTCTATTTGAATTTTTATATATTAATTTGTAATTCTTCTGGTTTTAGAAGTGTTTCTTAGTTTTACATTTATTTAATATTATTTCTATAAGTATATATAAGTAATATACTGTATTTTCTCCCTATAAGGCGCACCTGCATATAAGAAGCACCCAGGCAGTGTAGCATTCTCCCCATCCCATTCCCCATATAGGCAGTGTGGCATTCTCCCATCCCATTCCCCATATAGGCAGTGTGGCATTCTTCCATACCATTCCCCATATAGGCAGTGTGGCATTCTTCCATACCATTCCCTACATAAGCAGTATGGCATCCCCGTCCCATTCCCTATACATGCACTGTGGCATTCTCCCATCCCATTCCCCATATAGGCAGTGTGGCATTCTCCCATCCCATTCCCCATATAGGCAGTGTGGCATTCTCCCATACCATTCCCCATATAGGCAGTGTGGCATCCCCGTCCCATTCCCTATACATGCACTGTGGCATTCTCCCATCCCATTCCCCATATAGGCAGTGTGGCATTCTCCCATCCCATTCCCCATATAGGCAGTGTGGCATTCTCCCATACCATTCCCCATATAGGCAGTGTGGCATTCCCCCTCCCATTCTCCATATAGGCAGTGTGGCATTCCCCTTCCATTCCCCATATAGGCAGTGTGGCATTCTCCCATACCATTCCCCATATAGGCAGTGTGGCATTTCCCCTCCTATTCCCCATATAGGCAGTGTGGCATTCCCCCTCCCATTCCCCATATAGGCAGTGTGGCATTCCCCCCTCCCATTCCCCATATAGGCAGTGTGGCATTCCCCTTCCATTCCCCATATAGGCAGTGTGGCATTCCCCCTCCCATTCCCCATATAGACAGTGTGGCATTCCCCTTCCATTGCCATATAGGCAGTGTGGCATCCCCCCTCCCATTTCCCATATAAGCAGTGTGGCATTCCCCCTCCCATTCCCCATATAGGCAGTGTGGCATTCTCCCATACCATTCCCTATATAAGCAGTGTGGCATTCCCCTTCCATTCCCCATATAGGCAGTGTGGCATTCCCCTTCCATTCCTATATAGGCAGTGTGGCATTCCCCCTCCCATTCCCCATATAGACAGTGTGGCATCCCCCTTCCATTCCCCATATAGGCAGTGTGGCATTCCCCTTCCATTCCCCATATAGACAGTGTGGCATTCCCCTTCCATTCCCATATAGGCAGTGTGGCATTCCCCCTCCCATTCCCCATATAGTCAGTGTGGCATTCCCCTTCCATTCCCCATATAGGCAGTGTGGCATTCCCCTTCCATTCCCTATATAGGCAGTGTGGCATTCCCCTTCCATTCCCCATATAGGCAGTGTGGCATTCCCCTTCCATTCCCCATATAGGCAGTGTGGCATTCCCCTTCCATTCCCCATATAGGCAGTGTGGCATTCCCCTTCCATTCCCCATATAGGCAGTGTGGCATTCCCCTTCCATTCCCCATATAGGCAGTGTGGCATTCCCCTTCCATTCCCCATATAGGCAGTGTGGCATTCCCCTTCCATTCCCCATATAGACAGTGTGGCATTCCCCTTCCATTCCCCATATAGGCAGTGTGGCATTCCCCTTCCATTCCCCATATAGACAGTGTGGCATTCCCCTTCCATTCCCATATAGGCAGTGTGGCATTCCCCCTCCCATTCCCCATATAGACAGTGTTGCTCCCCCCCCCATTCCCCATATTTTTTTTTACATTTGCCCAATAAGACGCATGGACATTTTCACCCCACTTTTGGGGATAAAATAGTGCTTCTTATAGGACGAAAAATATGGTATTTTAATTATTTAAAAAATGTAAAAATAAAAATGCCTATAATCTAATAATTAATTATAAGTTTTATTAATAATTATGGTATTGTGTTAATTTTTGAAAAAGAAAGGGAAAAATACATGGGAAAATAAACATGATTACATAGGTATAAGTGTTAAGTCATAACATACCTGCTAGGCATACAATACATAAAACAATTTCGACAATTCAATATGGAGAACAAATTTTCTCTAAAGTATGGTAGGCAGGAGAAAGGAAGTCAGCCGAACCCTTGGAGCTGCAGGAGTCATGCGAGTATACTTCGGTATGAGAAAGATCATGTGAGTCATTTCTCCCTTAAATTGGGCACAGTGCAAGAGATCTCATACAGCTTTGTCAAATGCTTTTGCACGTGCTAGACTATGCGAGAATGCGAGATTGCTGATGTTACTTTCGCACAGGGATGAATTTTTTATGGCCCGTGCTGATTCGACTCTGATATAGCATACTGTTTGCCCTATCCTGGATGCCGGCAAGATCCAGGTCAAAGGCTCTGAAGACTGGTCAGACTTATAGCATTAGACAATTATCCTATACCATGCAACATTTATATAATTATGAAAGCAAAACATTTTTTGACAGTTGCGCTAGGATACCTGATATCTTGATGTTATGTAACCTTCTTGTGTTAGATAAATATTCGAAAAAATGGCAATGTTACAAAGACATTATAAAAGTCTGTGCCATTTAAGTGAAAATAGAAATTCTAATCCTGTGATTTTTATATTTATGTAAAATATAAGAACAGAAAGTAAAATTCTGGAGAGAGGTTGTAATTCAGTACACTTTCTTATACTAAGACCTTCTTTATCAGCTTTCACTTTCACAAATTCTCGCAGGGATCCTAATCCAAACTGTCATGGCCTCAATAGCTCCTCAGCTTTTAAATCCCTGGAGTACTCCCCTAGCATCAGTGTGATGTTGAACATAAAAGTGTCAGTATCTATTCAATCATGGCTTGATATACAACTTAAAGCCAGCTGTTTGTTAACTTTCTTTCTGTGCTTTTTCCTTACTTGCTAATGTGTATGTGTGCAATGAACACTTCCGAATGCCTGTTTGGGAATGCAGTCCAACCTCTCTTAAAGTACATTTTATGCTACTGTTTTTTTTGTATTACCTATGGTTCAATGATTTCTATCTAAAATTCATTTTATTCTTTTCATTTTAACACATTTTGCATTTCACAGATACAAGTTAGCTTTTTATCTAGTACAACAAACCATGTAGAATGTTGTAATAATCATCGGAGTGTCTGTTACTTATTTATATGTTAGACAACAAACTAAAATCCATGAAAAATAATACTGAACATACCAATAAGTTTAATACATTTTTCTACCTGCTTTATTTTTGGGAGGAAAATGGAGAAAGTAGTGAACCTACATATGGAATATCTCATATGCCAGACAGAGGGGTTACATAGGTTTACAAGTATGAGAGGTGCCAGACAAAGCACACAGCCTGTGATTGCTACATTGGAGGATCAGAATGGTAAACATCAGGTCAATTTCAAGCTTGATAGGGATATTTTAAGCAGACCAAAACCCATTTTTTTGACTTATATCCCAAGCATTCCCTACCACACATGTTTTCACTTCCTTATCTTCTCTCCATTCCCAGCAATATCACCATCAATTTCCCTGAAGTACCACACAGGTTTCAGTGGCAGGACCAGCAATTGCTGGATTGCATCCTGACCCAGTTCCCAGGATTTAAGGAGAGAAGTAATGGAAGAGAAGGTAAAAAATCGCCTCAGGTTCTAATTTAAGGCCTGCTTAAACATTTTTATTTTTTTTTTACCATCAGCTGGAAGATAGGATAATTTGCCTCTTTAAATTTAGGTCCACTTAAAGTTACTATTATGGAACAAGCGCCCCACCTCATGTTGAACAGCTCATCATGTGGTGCATTGCCATCTCATTCATTAAAGCTTAACAAAAGTTGTTAGTGTTGCAACATCTTCTTTAACTAAATGCCAACCATGGTGAATGAAATTTGCGGTTATCAAGAGTGTTAGGAGAACCTGGGTACCCAAACTTAACCCAAATCCGATTGAAGTCAATGGAGAACTGAACTTGGGGGCCCAAAAATAGTTGTAAAATGGAGGTAGTAAGGGCTAGAGGGCTGCAATTTGGGGGAATACCAGGGCAATTGCACAAAATGGGGTAGGAACCGTTCTAATATTACATATTATATATACACACCCATAGTAGACGGGTGTTGACAGAGCCCCCAACACTCCCATAGCAGACTGTGTGGCAGAGCCCCCCATCCCCCCATAGCAGACTGTGTGACAGAGCCCCATCACCCCCATAGCAGACTGTGTGACAGCGCCCCCCATCACCCCATAGCAGACTGTGTGACAGAGCCCCTCCATCACCCTATAGCAGACTGCATGCCAAAATCCCCCATCACCCTCATAGCAGGCTGTGTGACATAATCCCTGCCATCATCCCCATATCAGACTGTGGAACAGGGCCCCCATCACCCCATAGCAGGTTGTGTGATCCAGCCTCCCATAACCCCCATAGTACACTATGTGACAGAGCACGATTCTTGCTCGTACATGAACAAATTTGTGCACGTTTTTTGAGCTCCAAGGCTGAAATTTTCACTAGTGGCATTTTGGTCACAAAACTGCCTCTGGCACTTGTTTAGAGGACAGAAAAGCGTGTGCAAATGTGGCAATTTAAATAGTGAATTTACTCCAGCAAATAGGTGGAGGAAACTGCCAATTCCAATGAGTAACAGGCTTATTATTTCATTCCGAAAATACATGGTGGGAGTGAAGGTAAGTTTGAAAGAGAGAGAGAGAGAGAGAGAGAGAGACAGAGACAGAGAGAGGGGGAGAGAGGTGGGAGTGGGAGGACTAGTGAACTATGGGCAGCATTTATTATTACTAGTAAGCAGTTTTTCTTAAAGGTGCAATTAGAGGACACTGGTGTATTTTGGTAAACATCAAACCCTGCCAGAATAGTATAGTTATGCCTACTTTTATTTCTCTAAGAGCAGCTTATCTGTCTCTCTTATGTGCACAAGTTCCTTTACCCATTCGGCTCATATGAATATTTCCTGGGCTCGCTGAATGATGCCAGTGGTAAGGAGGTGGCCCTTCTGGAGTGCTCAAACCACCCCAGGCATCATGGAAAAAAATTAGGGTAGACTTGGTATTTTTTGTTGCATATTAACTGTATATTTTTATATTTGGTTTTTTAAATTGTGTTCCAGAGGAGTCAACCACGCTTTATTATTTGAGGGAAGAAGCATAAGGCTACTTTCACACCAGCATGATGCATTTTTGCTAGGGATTTTTTCTGAAAGTTGCTAGCGTAAATGCAGTTGTGATTTGCAAGTGATAATGCATGTGATTCATAGTAGTGAGATAGTGGGTGTGATGTCAGGTGCTATCAACACAAAAGTGACATGCCAGACTTTTGCATGGTGTTCACCCATAGATTACGTTAAGCAGAACCCTGAAATTGTACTGTTTGAAAGTAGCCCAAGACATTAAGCAGCAAAAATAATTACTGCTTGGGATAAAACAAAAATTATAATTGGAACACTGCCATTTTCAGTCTAGAGCTGCATGGAGAAAAGGGGTGCACAATTGATTATCAATTGATTACCAATGAGAATGGCTTTTCATCCTTCTCTTTATGCTCTAACGTCTACTATTGGAAATCATCCATTGAAAAGCAGAAGGGCCCAGGCATCTTCTTGTATCTACTCATGACTAAATCTGCTGTATGGGCTACTACTTAGCAAGGTTTTCCACATTATTGACTGCTCTGTCTCTAAAAGTGGACCAAAACCCAGGATATAGTAGACAAACCCAGAATTTGGAATGAAAACCAGAAGTTCTCACCTTACATCTCACTCACATGGAGGGTGGACATGCCACTGGGTGCAGGGAGCAAGGTAAGATTTGGCAATTTTAGGGGTTTCACACAGCACTGAATCACAAAGCATCATTTGGAACCTGGAACCAAGATGCAACAGGGAGCCCTCTAAATGTTAAGCCAGATATCATTTAGCCACAGAAAGAATTGGAAACTGTATAAATCTACCTTATGAAATTATACATAACCTATTTTAACTAATATCCCTAAACTATGTGCCCTTTGTTGATATGTATATAAAAAAGTGTTTCTTAAAAGACACTTATCATTTACCATTTACATAGTCATCTGTCTGTAAGCAAAAAATTGTGTAACAAACATCAGTTGAGAAAACACAGCTGAGTGGGCGTTACATTGTATGCTACAATGCATGCTACTCTAGCTGATAAAAAATTGTTACATTCTCTGCTACAGAACTTACAGGCAAAGAAGTGTGTGTTGAAAATATCTTCAGCCTGTCACCAGAAGAGACGGCAGATGACACTTGTCCTGTAATGATATAGGTACCAGAAGACATCTAAAGCTATAAAACTATGAAAAGCTTTAATGCAATGCAATTTTTGGTATTCAGAGAGCAAATATCTTCAATCTATTTCATAGCACATTGCCTCATTTAACAACTGAAGATTCTCCACAGGTTTGATTTCTTTCCATTTGTCAATATTTCAGAGGCTCAGGTAACGCTTTTACTTAGACTCATTCAATAAAAGGATTACAGAAACTTCTATGCTATTACCAAAAATGTCAGAGCAATTTGTAACAAATCAGAGCCACAATTCTTTCTTTGTAGTGCCACGCATAAAAGGATCTATGCTAATTACAGTTTAGTATAGCTTCATGATAGTTTCTGATGTTTTTGAGCAAGGCACATCTAAAAAAGAAAACAAGGATAACATTTTATTACCAGTAGTAGTAGTTTTTTACTGGTCTAACAGATCCGATGCAGAAGTAATTCATAATTTCTTACATTAAGCTTTTTATTTCTATGACACACACTAAAAGCCCTTTAAAATTCCAAGCATATAGGCCCATATAGGCCTTCCAACTGACACCAATGAAATAGTCTTTTTATATGTATAATGACTACACTACTCTTCGTCTGCTTGGTTTCGAAGTATCATATTCCTGATTGAAGTTTTTTGTGTTTGTTGCTTCCTCTTAGGATCTAGGATACATGGTTTTACCATGGTCGATCTATGATTTAATAGTTAAACCACATTCACCATCAGAGGAAATCTCGTATGTCCTCCAGTAACTGGTGCCATGTAAATGTTTGCTTTTTATATGCCTGGTACATTCCAGTGGTGGGTGTCTAGCTTCAGGGAAGAAATCATGACCCATGGATAGCAATAATGCCAACATTCCATTGTGAGCGAGCATACCATGTGTGGTTCCACAAGCGTGCCACAGTCAGTTATGTATTATAGGCCTTCTGGAGGTTTTTGACCTTGCATGAACAGCAGTTAACTATAAGAGCTAAATGCAGATGTTTTTCAGGTGGTTTGATGTAGCTAGAAATTTCAGATGTGGGTGCCTGCATTTTACATATGTATCATGTATTACATATTATTTTCAAGCTTCAAGCAATTGCCTAACATCTCAGTAAACTGCACTGATGTCCGTAGAGGACAAAGCTTTACAGATGCTAAAACATCATATTTGCTGGACTTAACTATTCAAGTTTTGTGGGAAAAATGTGGGGAGTGTTTCTGGTCTCTGATAAGAGCATAAGAGACCAAATTCTTAAAGTCTGTAAGTCTGTTTATGCACAATTCATGCATTTAGGGGTTGATATAGCACCATGTGAGATTACATTGGGGGTGATTCAACAGTAGGTGAAAATGCATTCTTGCATATTTTCAGCAAGTCTAAAATGCCTGTTTCCGGCTGTATGTTATGAGTCCTTGGTTCTTGCTGCTCTGTGCCCACCTTGCTAGCATGTCTGCATCATTTTCTTTTGCAATGTTTGTCTTTTATTTTTACCATTGATTTCCTTGGGTCCTTTGGGACTTTTTAAAACAACATTAAATATTAAAATTTCATCCATTCTTGTCATCTGCTTTTGATCCTCTGGCTCTGCTTCATGGCACCTGTAAAGACAAAAGAAAGACATGTCAACATCTGCTTAAACACATAACTGCCAGTTCTTCCTGGCCAATGCCCCCAAATGTTCAATACTTACTGCATCCCTGTTGTTGGCCATTTTATGGAGCTACGGAGGCATAAGCTTGATTCTGGAACCCACCTAAGTCTTGTGAGGGTCCTCGGGTGGCCCCATAGCCGCATACTTTCCATGGTCCATGGAGTTTATAGGGAAAGAGAAGCACACAATCACCAGCACTTAGCATACATGTCATTGGGAGTTCCTTGTCTTGGGATGTGTGTTTTCTGTCTGTTGTCCTACTTGAGTTTTCTGGCGCTAGGTGTGACTCCAAGCCCAAGACCTGAGCTCCTCCTCTTCTGCTGGTTCCTGTGATGTAGATGCAGAGGATGAGGACGCTGCCAATATCTGGGGATGACGCATTGCCGTTCTGCTCCGGGTGGGCTTTATTCTCTTCCAGAACTCGGATGCTATAATTGAAGAACAATTCAGTCACACAGTTCACCATGAATGGGCAACTTAATTATGGAGCAGCCACTTACCTCTGAAGTTCAGGCTGAAAATTTGCCTCACTCTAAGCCTCTGCCTTCTTTTGAGGTCTGATAAGTGTTGCATAATTTGGGTGTGCATGTAAGACGTTCAGATGTGCGTCCACATCCATTCTCTTGGTGTGGGTATTGGGCTTGAAGCCATAACGCTGCAATGTGAAAACCCAATAAAAATGTCACTTTACTGTAGTCCATGTATTGTCCTAGTTTAGGTCCACATGCACAATCAATTACATGCCCCCCTCTTGTGGTGGGGGCCAACCACCTCTGAGTAAAGCTTCTCAAGCGAAAGGCAGTTCAGTCAGGTCAATTCGGACACCTGCTTATTGGACATCCGATCGACGTTCAGACGACGCCTAAGCTCCAGGAAGGTACAAGGTAAGCAGCCCACAGCACTGCAGATGCTCATACTCTTCTAGGAACTCGTCAAGGGGCTCCATCACAAGCATCCACCAGCAATCCTGCAAGCAAAAAGAGGCCATAATTTGGGACCGGTAACTTCTGGTTTTTATTGTCCCTGCCAAAGGCTAAATTAGGGCTCTGAATAATGCACAAGCGCAAGCTATATCTGTAAACTTACGAACACTAGAACTCATAAACTGGGTCTGCCACATATTAATACGTCAAATACTCATTTTCTTGTATGCAAACTAAAAAGTGTTAAGCATTCTTGCATGTCCTAGCCATCCATGCCCTAGTTATTGTTTGCTTAGCAGCAAGGTGTAGGTGGACCAATAATTTATTCTGCGTCTGCGTCTTCTAGAAAAGATCACTTTCAGAAAGACAATTTGAGATATTGAAAATATTCCCTTTGAGGGATATCATGTTTACCTTTTAATTCACTAAACAGTAGCCCAGTATCATTGGGAGCTTGGGATGTATGATCTTCAGTATGTGGATATGTCCTATCCATGAGATAAGTATGATTTCCAAAAATCTAATAGGTTCGTAAGGGATCTAAATAGAACTGGGTAGTTTGCACGGTACAGCTCCTCATTGACTATTATGGGAGCATCCATTTATTTCTGTATAGTTTTGAGCAATTTCGGGCAGTTCCAGATTATTGAAAAATCCTCTAATATCCACTAGATATCACCCGGAAGGAATTGTGTATAGGGTAGACAGGAGGTCCCAACAAGTATTAACTATTTTGTTGGGGTCTGCAGCAATCCCTCTATGGCTCAATTTTATAGGTTGGCACTTAGTGGGGAAATTGTTACATAGCTGTTGAGCTAACATGGTATCAGCTTTATTCTTCCAGACATAAAACTTTTGTTGGGTCCAACTGAGTCTCTTTTCTGCCTGAACGTCTCACAACGTACTTAGCTCCAGTCTATACCTGTATGTCAGCTTTTTATTCAGGTTACTAGGGACTCTGTTCCACTCAAGTTCAGCCTGCTCAGACCTCAAGCTATGCTCGATATGCAGGGCTCTTTGTGCTCACATTGAAGAGCCACATTAATAAGTGTCCATCTTCTCCAGCAGCTAGCCACACCCCCCGTGTTTAAGCCTCTATCCACTGTTATTTTTTGGCTATGCTAGCTAAGGTATCACACATTACACCCTAGATCTCCTTCTTTGATTCAATTAGACCTAGTTCTACCACACACAATGCAATAAAAAATGTTCTGCTTTTGCTATCTAAAAGAACACATATCAGGATCATCATAGGTTATGTGAGTTACAGAAAGCTTCTGGGTTTCACTATTTTTAACCAGAAAAGTTAGTTACACATGTTTAGAATCAAGCCAGTCATGTAACCCAAATCTGTATGTCAGATGTTTAACACACTACATTCTCAGCAGTTCCTTGATAACAGAGTTGATAGAACAGTTACATAGCCCAGGTCTGTATATGTATCTTTAGTTTTAAAGATTTTTATTGAGTCATTAAGTCATACTTAACAGAGTGAGTTAATTTGTTTTTAACTGTACAAAAATCAACATAGTTTATTACAAAAACAGTATAGGCACAATTCAGCACCAATACGATAGGTTGGGTGCAAGAGCACATTTCAGTCCACAAAAGGCCGGAGATGCTGCCAGTACAGCTCTCTATGCCAGTGTGCTAGTCTAATGGTGCTTTGTTTCATGCATTAATATGCACAGCGCACTGCGCGGATTGGACCAGAGCCTGCACAGGCACCGTGGGAACATTGGGGGTAAGTTATTGGGGGTGACCTGGGGAGTTTCACACAGTGGGGCATCCCAAATCAGGATGACCCAGGGGCAAGGACCAATCCACTTTAATAGCTCATTCCATGGCAAACAAGACATTATGCAAACAATTATAGCAAACAATCATTATGCAGACAAGAAGACATTATGAAAAAAGTAAATTGTCTTACATTATTACAGCCAATAAGCAATTGGTTTATCTTAATGTGTATATTGCAATCAGCCACGATACTTTCTAAAGCAGTCATGAGCCTGCTATTGGAATGTATATAGCTTACAGTGCAATATGATGTGTGCATCACAGTGTGTGATGGAAAAAAATCTGTAAAAATTGTCTTCTCTGTAAACACAAATACACCATTTATACCTGCTGCAGGAAAGGAAAGAAACCAATAAAGCTAGCTGGATACAAATTGTGCATCTTGTCTGGGGTTCACAGAGATCCTTCTCTGCTCCTAGGGGAACTTCCCGAGTGGGGGTTTATTTGAAGCTGTCGGGTTTTGGGAAATGCATTCACCAAGGAGAATGCCAATGTAATAAAATAACCATATTTGTCAATGCATTTTTAATACTGCTGCTGGTTAACTTAACAAGTCCCCTTTCTTTTTCATTAGCTTGATTTAAATGGCTAACACAAAGGTCACTTAGAATTGTTATTGTTTATTTTGAATATGAGTGATATTTTTAAGTTTTATAATTATCCTGGTTAAAATTAATGCAGATTACCTAATCAGCAAATGCAGTAGCGTGTGATAAATGTGAAGTCAGGCAAAGAGTCTCGATGATGAATTCATTAGCATGCATTGGTTTCAGTGTTTTGATCATGTAATAATAGGTGTTTAAGAATATACATATTGGAAAGAATGTTGAAAAGATCCTATGACTAATGTACACTGTCTTCTCTTTTGGCAGGTCCCAAAGATAACACAAATAACACAGTTTAGTCTAAAATAAATCACAACTAAATGTAAGTATGTGTATGTGTTCTGTGAATTGTGTTTGTGGCCCTGTGGTTGGTACATGTGAAGGTTAACCTGTGTCAAATTTGTCAACAGTCATTGTTTGTATTGGTATTAGGTGATTAGAAGAAGTGATGAGCCAGGAGCATGGAAAATCCAGTTCAAAAGACACTGTAATACTGTGCATGCATTTACTTAACTGTCAGCATACAGTGGTGAAGCACATATCAGTGCACCTTGTTTTTTCTGGCACAGGGCATTTATGCTCCTCAGGATATATACACGTTACACAGAATATTATTTTACCCATTTTTGTATTTTTTTCTAAGTTTGTCCAACTCTTAGAGAAGATGAGAGAAGCACAATATTATGTGCATTGAAGTTTTATTAAGATTTTTAATATTTCTAGTAATTCTATCACTAATTGTGTTTGTCACAAATCTAGGATTTCTAACATATATCTTTTGAAGCAAACAACATACCAATACATTAAACCTACTATAATGACTAAACAGGATTCCAAAATAGAAATATTGCTGGATCTTAAGAAGATCAAAACCCAGTCAAGCAGGCCCTGGTGTCTTAAATTGAGGGCACTACTTTGACTAGAGAAATTGACCTTCCATTGTATCAAAATATTTTAGGGACACTCGTGGAGATGGCAACCAGTGATATGACGAATACAAGATATACAAATAATTGATCAAATTAAAGCCCCTCTCCCCAAGGAGATTGAATAGACTCTCTTGGGACTAGACCCACTCTTGGGACTAGATTCCCACATTGGTTAACCCATATGAGGGAAGTTTCAATGTACAAGTCATTAAGTGCTAATGCTAGTTTAGGTCACCATTACATTTGGATACTGTGACTGGGGATCCTACTGGTGAAAGCTAGTTGTCCTGGTGATGATTTCTTATCTTTTTATTTATTATGGACTTTGACTCGAGACACCAGACACCAGAAATGCAGTTCAGTTTAGTTGAATTTTCATTGGTATAATCTCATTATGCACTGCAATGTTTGTGTCTGGGTGAATCCAGGCCCTGTACTGGTCAGTCGCCATTATTTATCTATTTATTTCCCTTTATTGTTTAATAATATAATTAACAATGCAAATGATTAATTATTTGTATCATTTGGAGATTTTTCCTATTCTACTCTCAAACACAGCTATTTATATGTATGGATGGATGTACATAGATACATAGTATGTAAGGCTGAAAAAAAACTTTTGTCCATCCAGTTCAGCCTGTTTATTAGTGGCTGTGTTATCAGTGGTGTTATCACATGCAAGGGAGGTATCTAGGCCACTTTTGAACTCTTTTAAAGTATTCTTCATGACTACCTCCTCTGGTAGAGCGATTCATAGTCCCACTGCTCTTACAGTAAAGAATCCCCTCCTTTGATGGTGCAAGAAGTGTATTTTCTGTAACCTTAGTGGATGCCCCTGAGATTTACTTACATTCCTGGCTTTAAATAAATGGTGGGACAGATCTTTGTACTGACCTCAGATATATTTATACGTAGTTATTAGGTCACCCATCAGGTGTTTTTTTTACCAAACTTAAAGTGGACCAACACCCAACACCCGATCGGGGTGCCCCGCTGTGTGAAACCCCCCCGAACCCCCCGAAAAACTCACCTCTCCCCGCTCCCAGCACCGACGGACAAGCCGCGGACAAGCGGCTCCTCCGCCGCCGCCTCCAGCGCGTCACTCTTGACGCGCGCGTGCCCGCGCCGGCCATTCACAGACGGCCGGAGCGGGCGCGCGCACTTCTAGAGGGGCGCGAGGGCCGCCGCCGAAGATAAGGTAAGGAGTTTGGGGTGTTTGGGGGGGTTTCACCCCGCGGGACATCCCGATCTCGGATGTCCCGCGGGGAGGGAGGTGATCGGCCCGGGAATCTTATAGATTCCCGGGCCGATCACCCATGGGTGTTGGTCCACTTTAATAAGCCTAACTATTTCAGGGTACTCTATTTCCCTCATACCACTATTAATTTAGCTGCTACCCTTTGTACAAGCTTATATTCTGATATGTCTTTCTTATGCACTGGTTCCCACAACTGTACATAATATTCCATATGGGATCTGACCAGTGACATGTACAGGGGTAAAATGATGCTCTGCTCATGGGCAGCTATGCTCCTCTCGATGCACCCCATCTTGTTTGCCTTGGCAGCTGCTGTCTGACATTGACCACAACTTTATTTTATTTAGTTTATTATTTACTAAAACCCCTAGATCTATTTCCATTGTTGTTTTGCCCAGTGTTTTCCTATTTAGTGTGTAATCATGGCACCAATTACTCCTGCCCATGTGCATAACCTTACATTTATATGTATTATACCTAATTCGCCATTTTTCTGCCCAAACCTCCAAATTATCTAAATCAGTTTGTAGCTGCATGTTATCCTCTTTATTGTTAATTCTTTACACAGCATAGTATCCATAAAGATTGAGATGTCACTGTTAAGCCCATTACCTATATCATTAATATATAAATTAAAAACAAATAGGTCGAGCACTGACCCCTATGGTAGTCTGCTAGTATCGGTGACCCAATCTGAGTATGTACCATTTATAACCATCCTTTGTTACCTATCATTAAGCCAATTACTCACTCATGTACACACATTTTCCCCCAGTCCAAGCATTCTGATCTTTTGTACCAGTCCTGTATGTGACTCAGTATCAAATGCTTTAGAAAAGTCAAGATATATGATATCCAATGACTCACCCTGATCCAGTCTTGATTCCTCATGAATCCATGCTGATAAGGAGTAATACACTCACCTTTACTTCACATTAGCATCTCCTGCAAACCTTCAAAAAGTTTCCCCATCACAGATGTTAAACTTATGGAATCTTGAAATATTAAAATTAGGGGCTTGTCTATTACCGTAAATAAATCTCTTAAAACATAGGGACGAATACCATCTGGTCCTGGGGATTTGGTTAGACAAGTGACATTTAATGGAGAATTTGGCTTAGTGCTTTGCAATTCACCCGACATATCACATTCCTCTGTGAATATGGAAGCAAAGAAGAGGTTTTGTACATTGGCTTTTTCTGCATTCCTCTCTATAGTTGCCCCCTCATTGCTTTTTTGTGGGGGGGGGGGGGGGGGGAGACAAACCTTCAGATTTTTATCTTTTGCTGTTTACATAGCTGTAGAACATTTTGGGGATAGTTTTTCTCTCTTTGGAAATTCGCCTTTCCATCTCCAGCTTTGCCGCCTTTATCTGTTGTTCACATGTTTTTTTTTTTCTTTATAATTGTGTTATGCTTCCACAGTGCCTTCTCCCTTTAAATGTTTAAATGCCCTGCTTTTGTTATTTATCTCCCCCTTAACCCATTTGTTATTCATGCAAATGTTGGGAAAGGTAGCCATCTTTAATTATTGATTGCAGTAGCACTTTAAGCTTATGGCCTAATTCCCTGAAATCATTTTTAAGGACCTTCCACCTACTTCTTCCAATGTTATTGGTGCCAATATGCACCATGACTACTGGGTTTTTGCCAACCCTTCCCAATAATCTATGAGCCCGATCAACAAGATGCAGAACTCTTGCCCCAGGAATGCAACATACTGTTCAGTGCAACATTGACCCTGAATTTATTTGAGGTGAGTGAATGGGCAAACCTTAGGGTTTCACACATAGGGGCAAACCAAATAGGGATGCTTCTGTAAAGCTGACCAAACCCAGGTGAGTGAAATTCCTGGGTTTTGGTCTGCTTTAAAAAAGCTATGCATTAAAAAGTTTATTGTGTTATGCATAATTTTCAGTCCATCTGTTAAATCAATTTAGATTCTTTAGGTGCAATCAGAGGCAGACTGGGTACCTGGAAAAGGTGAGTGAAATGGACCGCTATCAATTCCTCACATAGCAGGAAATTCCAAATCGGGATGCTCCAAGATTGCTTGATTTGCCAGCCCTAGAGTCTTTTAAACTCCAGAGCCAATGATGCAGGTGGTTGATCCACTTTAAAGGCTCAATGTAGGCACAAAAGTAAAGGAGATACTCACTGTCACCCTGTCGTAGCCAGAGTAATATCTACATTTGTGACAAGCAAAAAACAACAGAAAAATAAAAGATCAAAAAGTAAATACCAGAAATATATTTTACCAAATCCATCAAAGGCACATCTCATCCCCCTACTTGTTTCCAGTCTGCCAAATCTTTGAAGAGAGATACTGGAGTGGAAAAGTCAGAAGGGTAGTATAAAAGATTGAAAACATATATGAAAGAAAGAAGTAAAAACAGAATGGGATGGGGGGGATTATTACAAAAGATTAAAAGAAAAACCATATCGACTATTATTAAAGGGGCCTGTTTTGCATGTGGTAGAGCAGTTGATGCCAAATTCTTTGATATTCTAAAAGGTTCAGTCATTAACTATCCAACATGTTTTTCCAGCTACAGTATTTACAGTTGTATGATTGTGCTCATTCTTGCATGCTGTCAGCCCAGTGCTAAAAATACAGTGGCCAGCATTATTTCCCTTTTATCTATCTGAGCTTCATCCTTTATTTATAAACTACAGTATTAGCCACTGTGGAGTACCTAGGCCTGAAACCCTCTAAATATGGCAATGTCTCAACTGCCATTAGGCAGGAGATATCAAACCACCAATATGGTAGAAGATTAAGGTGATTCACTTACCTTACCTGCCAAAGTGGCAGTTGTAATTTAAAAGTGTTCACTGGTTACAAATAGTTAAAGATCTATTATCAAGCATTCCAAAAACATTTACTATATTTGTCCAATTCCTTGACACAGTAGAGAGAATAAATGATGTTCATTTGTAATTGTTAGAAGACAACATAGTACAAAAAACCTGTTTTAGTATTAACCTCTGAAGGTTATTAAAAAAAAAGATAGTTTCAGCACAGTATTTATCATGAAAGTATAATTGGTGCATTAATTACTTCACAGTAGTTTTTAATTGAATCCATAAATGTTAATGACAACATTTGCAATTTAGCACAGAGCCTATGAAAATTAAGAACATTGCTGTTTGAATTATTTTGTTAAAATGATATATGCCTAAACTGGTATGATTCAGCATGGATGTTCTGTGAACTTTAATTGGGGTTCACTTGTAAAATGTTAGGAAGCTATGTTTAAGTGTTAAAATGCTGGAGTTATGGTTATAGAACATGGAACAAGTACCACCCACCGCTGTTGCTTTTACCCAAAGGAGCTCTATTTTAAATTCAATCTAACAGCGCCTTTAAATGGTAGTATCTCATCAGTTATGCTGTTTCAATTTATTTTTAACTAACCACTTAAAGTGGACCAAAACTCAGGATCTTGGGTTTTGGTCCTTGCCCTTGGAGCAGATCAGAGATCTTATAGATTCCAGGGCTAATGGTGGTGGGTTTTGGCTTTCTTTAAATCAGATAAATCAGAATAAAGTTAGACATTTCAATCTTATGGCTGGTGTTTTTGTAACCCTCTGTCTCTTTTGAATGCACAGAGCATGTCAAGCTATCTGAGCCATCAGATCTAGATATGCTCTGCATGTTAAAAATGGAGAGAGCTGCCCTGTCTCCTTGGAGAAATTGTGCGGGTAGGGGAGCGGACAGGGCAATAGAATGAATAGTTCGGCATGTGGTGTGCGCTTTTTCACTCACCTAGCCCCTATCGCTCCCGTGCTGCACTGTGTTTCCTGCCCCAGGGGCTTCTTCCTTTTCCTTGTTGTGCTCCGATCCCCATTGGACATGTCCATGCTGCCCATCTCTCCGTTGCCCTGGGTCTTTCCTCTGCTGCCAAGGATTAGCTTGTATTTCGTTTTTTATTGGCGTTGCCAATGCATGGCTGGTGACTCAGTGTAGTATAGAAATAAAATTGTGCCAACTATGTAAGAAGGATAAAACTCACAGAAGGCTCCCCCACCCAACTTTTGCATTTCGCAGGCAATAGAAATGAATCACCAACGCAGCTGCACCTAAAAATGGGTACTAGAAAAACTACGTCCCCTGGCATAAAAACAAGATACAGATGAATGTAAGGTTATACACATGGGCAGAAGTTATTGGTACCATCAATGGAACAACAATGGAAAAAGACCTATGGGTTTTATTAAATAATAAACTATAGAGATCAATGTTAGGCAGCAGCTGCCAACTCAAACAAGAGCATGGGGTGCATCGAGAGGAGCATATGTGCCCATGACCAGAGCATCATTTTACCCCTGTAGAAGTCACGGGTCTGATCCCATATGGAATACTGTGTTATTATGGAATATTAAGTTTAAGCGTGTTCAAAAGCGGGCACCTAATTATTAATGGAATGAGGGAATTAGAGAACCCCTTAAAGTTATGTTTATTTAGTTTGGTAAAGAGTCGCTTGATGCGTGACCTAATAACTATGTAGAAATATAGGTCAATACAAAGATCTGTCCCATGATCTATTTAAAGCCCTTGGGCACAAAATCTGGTGGAGGCCCCAGATATAGTATTTTTTACTTTAAAATAATAGTCCAGCCAAGTAACTGATTGGTGGTTGTCTAGCACCCATCTACTTACTGGAATGTCACATTGAGTCCCTTGTGCCACCTTTGTGCGGGTGCATGCTACTCGGGAACTCCTGCTTTGTCATTGTGGGTGGGGGGTACTGTAGTCGCCCCAGCTGGTCCAGCAGAAAACTGTTTCCCTGCATTGAGCTGCCAGCAGCTGTGCTTATTGGCTTATGTGCAGTGAGTGGGCGCAGATTGACAACTCTGCACCCACCCATCACTGTAGCATTGCTGGCGGCAACTTTGCTGCTCTAGATTCCCCGTCCAGCCCTGTGGTGGCTTTGGCTACAGGTTTTCAAAAACAAAAAAGGCTTGCCCAGGCGAGGGGGACCTCCACTGCCACCCATAGCTTTGTTTCAGGCCCCGCGGCCCCTCAGACCAAAGGTTGAAGAGCCTCCTGGACCAGACCATAAACCAAAGGTTGGTGGAGGCCCCCTTTGCAGGCAAGTGGTGGGGGACACCAGCTGTCAAGCCTGCGGTGAACTGGGGTGACTATACGCTGTTGTACTAAAACTTGGTCTAATCGCTAGGGTGAGAGTGTCCCCTTATTCCACAACTTGGTATAAGCACTGGTGTGAGAGTGTCCCCTTATACCACAACTAGCTGTAAAGACTGGGGTGAGAGTGCCCCGTTATACAACAACTAGCTGTAAGACTGGGGTGGGAGCATCCCCTTATACCACAACCTGATCTAAGCACTGGGTTAAGAGTGTCCACATATAACACAACTAGGTCTCTGCACTGGGGCAGAGCGTGAACCCTTACACAGCAACTTGCTCTAAGTACTGAGGTGAGAGTTTCCCCTTAAAGTACAACTTGGTCTAAATGATGGAGTGAGAGTAACCCCTTATAGCACAATTTGGTCAAGCACTGGGCTGTGAGTGTCCTCTTATACCACAAATTGGTCTAATCACTGGAGTGAGAATGTCCCCTTATACCACGACTTGCACAACTAGGTCTAAGCACTAGGGTGAGCGTGCACCCATACACAGCAATTTGGTCTAAGCACTGAGATTAGAGTTTCTCCTTATAGCACAACATAATCTAAATACTGGGGGGAGAGTATCCCCTTATAGCACAACTTGGTATAAACACTAGGGTGAGTGTGTCCCCTTAGAGCACAGTTTGGTCCAAGCACTTGGGTGATAGTGTCCCCTTATACCACATTTTGGTCTAAGCACTGTGGTGAGAGTGTCCCTTTATACCACAACTAGCTTTGAAGGCAGGGGTGAAAGTGTCCCCTTATACCTCAACTTGGTCTAAGCACTGGGGTGAGAGCATCCCCTTATACCACAACTTGGTCTAAGCACTGGGTCCCCTTATTCCACAACTAGCTGTAAAGAATGGGATGTGAGTGTCCCCTTATAACAAAACTAGCTCTAAAGGCTGGGTTGAGAGTGACCCCTTATGCCACAGCTAGCTGTAGACGCTGGGGTGAAAGTGTCCCCTTATACCCCAACTAGCTGTAAACACTGGGGTGACAGTGTCCCCTTATACCACAACTAGCTGTAAAGAATGGGGTGAGAGGGTTCACTTATACCCCAACTAGCTGTAAACACTGGGGTGAGAGTGTCCCCTTATACCACAATTAGCTGTAAACTCTGGGTTTAGAGTGTCCCCTTATACACCAACCAACCTAACTAGCTGTAAACACTGGGGTGAGAGTGCCCCCGTATACCACAACTTGGTGTAAGCACTGGGGTGGGTGTTTGCTGTTATACCCCCATATGCCACAACCTGGTCAAAGCACAGGAGTGATATTGTCCCCTTTTACAACACCTTGGTCTAAGCTGTGGGGGGAGAGCTTTCCCTTATACCACTACTAGCTGTAAAGGCTGGGGTACGAGTTTCCCCTTATACCACAACTAGCTGTAAAGACTGGGGTGAAAGTGTCCCCTTATACCACATCTTGGTCTAAGCACTGGGGTGAGAGTGTCCTCTTATACCACAACTTGGTCTAAGTACTGGGGTGAGAGTGTCCTATTATACCAAAACTTGGTCTAAGCATTGGGTTAAGAGTGTCCCCTTATACCACAAATAGCTGTGAAGCCTGGGGTGAATATGTCTCCATTTAGCACAACTTGATCTAAGCACTGGGGTGCATGTACCCTGTTATACCACAACTTGTTCAAAGCACTTGGGTCAGGGGCATAGCTAGGGGGGAGCAGGGGGGCACTTGCTCGGGGGTGCAGCAGGTCAGGGGGATCTGAGAACAGGTGCCATTTTGAATCTTTACCCCGGGTACCAGAATGCCTAGCTACTCCTCTGACTGGGTTGACTGTACGCTGTTATGCCACAACTTGGTCTAGGCACTGGGATGACTGTATGCTGTTATTCCACAACTTGCACTAAGCACTGGGGTGTACCCTGTTATAATACAACTTGGTCTAAGCATTGGGTGACTGTACACTGTTATACAACAACTTGCTCTAAACACTGGGGTGTACTCTGCTATACCACAACTTGCTCTAAGCACTGGGGTGACTGTATGTTATTATACTACAATTTGCTCTAAGCACTGGGGTGTACCCTGTTATACTACAACTTGGTCTAAGCATTGGGGTGACTGTACACTGTTATACAACAACTTGCTCTAAGCACTGGAGTGACTGTACGCTGTTATACCACAACTTGCTTTAAGCACTGGGATGTACTCTATTATACCACAACTTGATCTAAGCACTGGGGTGACTGTACCCCTGTTATATTACAACTTGCTCTAAGCACTGGGATGACTATAGGGTCGATTCAAAGAAACATGTAACAGCTTGGATTTGGGTGCCGATCATCCTATTTTTCCCGTACGCTCGTGCGTTCGTATGAACTTGCGAGTGATTCTATAAGCAAATACGCTTCTATCCTAAAATATACGTCCGTTCGTATGGCAGTTCGGGAATCAGACCTATGTCAGTTTCCATCCTGAATTTTCCGTTTCATTTCTCAGGTTGCAACATTGGTTTTGCCCTTTTTCCTTTTTTGTCTGGACGTAAATCCTTCTGATCTTGCGGCTGCGCACTACAAACTTACCTCATTAAAGTGCATTCTAAATATTTGGTCTTTTATTTTTCTTTATTTCATTCATTTTGTAGTAACCAACCATTAATGAATGCATTTGCATAAGTAAATCTTACTTTGTTTAATTTTTAGTTAACTTGCATTTTTTACTTGTGGATTTATTTTTAATATTTAGGCTTCAAATGGTACAACTTAAAATTTTGTGTGTGGTTACCCACACCCTCTACATACAGATTGCTCTCAAATATTAAAAAACACCCAGCAACTTCTGCATGTTATGAGCCTAGAAACAGCCAAGATGGCGGCTCAGGTATTATCGGGCAGCCTGCAAACAGAAAGGGCCTTGTGACTGTGTTGCTCTGGATTCTTTGATTTCTGACCTTTCTGTGCCCCCAGCTCTGCTGTGTCTGTGCAAAATACAGCAGTAACCCACATCCTGCACTTTATCCCGCTCTCCTCTCCTCAGTATGTGTGATGCATCTGACCAAAGATGTGCTTAAATAATTAAACAAAGCAAAGGTAAACAACTACACCAATAAATTCAATCTAAAAATATTATTCTAGTACATCAATTTAAAAATAAATACCAAAGGACATAAGTTTCTTTAATTAACGCAAATAGATTGCAAAATAAAGGTTTACATGCAAAGGACTAATTAAGGTCCACATTAAAATGCTTTTATAAGTCATACATGAATCAGGTATGCATTGCCATACAATTTATGGCCTCGGCCATGCTGATACATGCAGTTCATTGGAGCTCAAGACGCGCAGACTCCTCCACATAGCCAAAAAACCTGTTCAAGAACAGCAATCCGACTGCTAAAAGGTGTCGGCAGTGGCTTTCTTTTAAAACGTCTTTAGAGGTTTGAAAACTGTTCTCTGAATCACACCTAAACCCATTCGATTATCCTAAGTTTTACGTTTTGATCCTAAGTTTTAGGATTTGATCCTAAGTTTTACGTTTTGATCCTAAAATTTAGGAACGAACTTGCGATGATCGTAAGAGCATATACGCATTCGAACGTAGGCTCGTGCGAGTCGTAAATGGCCAAAAAAACAGGAAAAAATGACTAACACCCACCCAAACTTACGATTCTCGATCCGAAATCAATTAACTTTTGCTCTTTGAATCGAGGGGTATATGTTGGTATGTGTGGTATATAACACAACTTGGTCCAGCATTGGGGTGACTTAAGGCTGTTATACCACAACTTGCACTGGGATGAGTGTAAGCTGTCTTGATCTAAGCACTGGGGTGTTTGTCAATACTCCACTTTAATACTACTTGCTTAAAGGAAAACACCCTTTTGTCAGTTTTTTGGTGTTTTGTCTTATTGTTTTCCTCTTCTGGGATGTAAAAAAAAACGTTTTAGGATCGTGCTCCCAGACCTGTGATTTACTTATCAGCATGCTGTTTCCTAGTTCCTATTTTTATGTGTGTCTGTGATGCTAAGATGGGAGTGTTATACTGGTCTTAAGTAAAGTTCTGACTGCATATCCCAGAATCCTTCTACTGTAACAGGTGAGTGCAGTGGCCCGCACTGAATGCTGCAACAGCTGCCTTACAGCTGAAGGTTTGTCATAATTGCACCACAGTGCTTAATGCACATTTGCCATGCATTCGTAAGTTTTAAGTATAAAGGTTTCCCCCCAGTGGTCACAGAAGTGTATTACATGTCAGGCCTATGCCACATACTGTATGTTATTTACTGGTTTCTCCAACTGTCAATTAGCTGATGCAAAGTGAAGTCTATGACTCCTCTGTCACCTGACCATTCCAACGAATGGCAGGCCAGAGGGAGCCAGTTCCCTCCAGTCAGCCCCTGGTGGGCGAAGGGGGAGCAGCTCCAGCCCCTGCGCTGGCTGCATGTGTTCCAGCTTCCTTCAGAAGACCTACTTCAGGCTTAGGCCTATGCCAGCCTCATTCTCTTACTCATCTCCACCTGTAACCAGTCACCCAAGGATGTTCACAGGACAGTTCTACCTCAGTAGGATAACTCTATTGCGTAAGAAGCCTACTGTCCGGATCGTCTGGAATTTGAGGGTCACCCGCCAGCGACCAAAACTAGTCTAGCTTCCATGCTAGTAGTCCACGCGCCTCTATGCGGTCACCGTGTACGAGAGCAGCTTCATGTTCAGTAATTCTCAAGTTAAGTAACTCAAGTCGTCTCTACCTGTGCCTTGCGGTGGGAATCTAGATCTACTGGATCAGGTCTGTAAACTCTTTTAAACGTCTTCTAATGTCATCCCTTGATAGTACTACTACTCCCAGCATCTCCACAGCCCTAAGGCTTCAGCATAGACTCTCTCACTCTGCATCAGCACTCACTAAAGCTGTTTAAACTTACTAAAGTTACCCTGGTTGCATCCAGAGGAAAGGACATTTATTTTGACTCTTGTTCCAGCAATAAAAGCAACGTTGTTTATCCGAACCCTGGCATTGCTTTCTGTAGTGGGTGCCTTGACTAGGATACAGCGGGAACTACATTGGTTAACTAGCCCTGGGGTCAAGACTACTAGCCACCAAACCCTCGAGCCATAGACCGTGACAAGTGTACTCCATAGGCTATCCCCAGGGGGTTACTCCAATTTTTGGCGTCACGAACAGGATTTCACCTCTGTGCCATGTTGATTTTCTACTATATTGTTGGACTCTGTCAAGATATTGCACTATAAAGCCAACTAAGGGATTTACAAGTGTGCCTGATGATTTTCCTGTGTTTTCAACTAGTTTGGAGGACATTTTCTGCTCGTTGCTAGGGGCAACCGCACTAGAATTTCATGCTGCGCAACATCCTGGGCCTGAAGGAGTTAATTTTACCGCTGCCGATGCGCGGGAAACTGAGCCCTCCATAGACTTTACTGCAGTTACTCCTGATTGGCTAATTCTCCTCTCTGAGCAGACCGAGGGGGTGGAGTTTGCTGCCTGGGTCCCCCTCCTCCTCCTCCTGCTTGGAAAGCGCGCGAAAGCTGAGCAAGATGGCGACCGCTGCGCAACCCTGTCTCGCTGCAGCGCCACCGGAGCCCACCTGCGCCATCCCGCCGACGGATCTTACCTGCTTGCAGACTCCGCTGCCCGAGGACAGCGACGACAGCTGGGCCGGATCACCTCCTGCCACCGCGGTACCCTCCAGGGCTAGCTCGCCCCTGCCATTCGCTCCAGAGGAAGGATCGCCTACGGCCGTCAGCTCACCCGCGTCTCCAGAGAGCTCCCTCAGCGCGTCACCGCCTGGCCGCCACCGAGATGAAGAATCCTATGCCTTCTCCGATACCGACGTCACTTCTTCCGACGACGGAGCGGTGAGTGAGCAGCGGCTATCGCCGCCATCAGTCCCTGCGGCCCCCGCTACTCAGGCTGCCACTGTCCCCTCCAGAGACTGGGCTAACCGCCATCTTCTGACCCCTATACCGGTTAAGGGACGGCCTCCTGGGTGCCCCTCGCCGCCACTGCCTCAGTGGCTCTACGGAGATGAGCCCACCATTGTCAAGATAGCTGAGGAGATACAACGGGCACTGATTAAAACCACTATGGCCGATGCCACTGTTACTTCGGCTGCCAAGCCTATAGCAGCCTTTGTGAGTACTCCTGCACCTGTGGCTACTGTCGCTGACTTTCACCCTACAGTTACTTATCACATTGCTCCGGTCATCTCTCCTACCACTACGGTGACACCCAGCATCAACCTTACCATTGCGTCGA
This sequence comes from Gastrophryne carolinensis, assembly GCA_027917425.1. Classification (NCBI taxonomy): domain Eukaryota; kingdom Metazoa; phylum Chordata; class Amphibia; order Anura; family Microhylidae; genus Gastrophryne; species Gastrophryne carolinensis. The sequence goes on from CM051238.1 coordinate 220,343,721, forward strand.
ACGACACTCCTGTACGCAGAAGGTCCTTGCCACGTTATTCTGTGGATCTGTCCACCCTGAAAGAAAGAGTGGACACCTGGAGTCCTTCCAAGCCCTACTATTAAGAAGCCATGCCAGCCATGTGACTGGGCCCAGTTGGCCACCTTATTTCTGCACTCTCTTCTTTTTGTTTTTGAGCAAGCTGCCATATCTTCAGTTAACATAAGACTTTTATGCTTATAGTGTGAACATTTTCTTTTAGGTGTACTAACATTTTATGCTTGTAGGTTTTTCTTCTCTCCAGCTGTGTTTTCAGTTCTATTTTTGGTAACCGTTAGCAACTGAGTTTAAGAAATTTTGCCTGGTCCGCCAAGAACTACTTAAGTCTCCTTCTCTAATACAGTATGGACCTAAAGTCTCAGGATACAGTGGCTTCACGGCATCTGATGAAGAGCCATCGTTCCTGTTTGTCGTCATAAGTCTCTATCTCAAGTTTTGCACTAAGTACTGTATTTTTTGTATTTTTCCCTCTTTTAAGCAGGAAGGGTATTTTTCTAGTTTTACCTGCATCTACATATTTTTGCACTTGGAGTATTGAGTCGTATATATATATATTCATATTTCATAATAGTCATTCTAGTCACTTTATTTCTGAGCCCGCACTAAGTAAGTGTGTAATTTTAGCAAAAGGCCAGAAAACTGTACTTCCACTCTGCACTAAGTATTTCGTCTTCAGTAATGTCTTTTCGTATCCTTCAAGGTAAAGAGTAAAATTTTCTTGTTTGCTCACTTAGTCTCCAAAATGTTAGTTGGGTTTTTTTCCTTTAAGGTCCGTCACAACACTTTGCTCTTACCACCACATGGTCACATTACATACCTATGTGCTAAATATTTCTGCTTGTGTATATATATTGTCTGTACATATTTGCCATAGATTGCCTTAGTTAGCTAGCTAGTTAGTATTTAAAGTAACATGTAAGTCTCACACCTGGTCCCCGACCATGTTCGCAATTCCCAGCCTATGGACTGAGTGGACTTTGTTACCTTGCTTTATTTGTTTTTCCCAAGTGCCTGCAAGAGCCTGTCATGGACAATGGTTTAATTGCCACAGAGAACTCTCGTGCTGCAGAGACACTTCCCAATCCAGTTAACCCAGTTACCAAGAGGTTATTCATATGTTATTGCTCATTTACTGTCGCCGAGGACGGCTCATCTTTTTCAGGGGGTGTATGCAGTGGCCCGCACTGAATGCTGCAACAGCTGCCTTACAGCTGAAGGTTTGTCATAATTGCACCACAGTGCTTAATGCACATTTGCCATGCATTCGTAAGTTTTAAGTATAAAGGTTTCCCCCCAGTGGTCACAGAAGTGTATTACATGTCAGGCCTATGCCACATACTGTATGTTATTTACTGGTTTCTCCAACTGTCAATTAGCTGATGCAAAGTGAAGTCTATGACTCCTCTGTCACCTGACCATTCCAACGAATGGCAGGCCAGAGGGAGCCAGTTCCCTCCAGTCAGCCCCTGGTGGGCGAAGGGGGAGCAGCTCCAGCCCCTGCGCTGGCTGCATGTGTTCCAGCTTCCTTCAGAAGACCTACTTCAGGCTTAGGCCTATGCCAGCCTCATTCTCTTACTCATCTCCACCTGTAACCAGTCACCCAAGGATGTTCACAGGACAGTTCTACCTCAGTAGGATAACTCTATTGCGTAAGAAGCCTACTGTCCGGATCGTCTGGAATTTGAGGGTCACCCGCCAGCGACCAAAACTAGTCTAGCTTCCATGCTAGTAGTCCACGCGCCTCTATGCGGTCACCGTGTACGAGAGCAGCTTCATGTTCAGTAATTCTCAAGTTAAGTAACTCAAGTCGTCTCTACCTGTGCCTTGCGGTGGGAATCTAGATCTACTGGATCAGGTCTGTAAACTCTTTTAAACGTCTTCTAATGTCATCCCTTGATAGTACTACTACTCCCAGCATCTCCACAGCCCTAAGGCTTCAGCATAGACTCTCTCACTCTGCATCAGCACTCACTAAAGCTGTTTAAACTTACTAAAGTTACCCTGGTTGCATCCAGAGGAAAGGACATTTATTTTGACTCTTGTTCCAGCAATAAAAGCAACGTTGTTTATCCGAACCCTGGCATTGCTTTCTGTAGTGGGTGCCTTGACTAGGATACAGCGGGAACTACATTGGTTAACTAGCCCTGGGGTCAAGACTACTAGCCACCAAACCCTCGAGCCATACACCGTGACAAGTGTACTCCATAGGCTATCCCCAGGGGGTTACTCCATGAGCATGTTAGCAGCTTAAGCTAAGTGAAGCAGCAGTAATGACCCTTCCCAGCTGAGAACACTGCCACTAACCCTTTAGCTACTAGAATACAAGATTGTGATCCTCCCTCCCTGAATAAGTTGAATTACAGCAGAATGGGTTAAACCTGCCACCTGTGTCATAACTAGGGATGAGCGAACCGGTTCGGACGAACCGGAATTCGCTCCGAATTTCAGGGAAAATTCGATTCGGCACGAACCCAAATTTTTTTTGGTTCGTGCCGATCGAATTTTCCCTGAAATAAAAAAAAAAAATGCCGGCATGGTGGGAGCGGGCAGGCCGGCTCCGCTGACAGCGCAGCCGGCCTGCCCGCTCCCACCACGCCGGCATTTTTTTAAAAAGCAAACACTTACCTGCATGGTCGGAGCGTGGAGGCCAGCGCCGCTCTCAGGCGCCCTCTGATGACACGTCCTCTGATGACGCGTCCTCTGATGACAGCTGAGAGCGGCGCCGGCCTCCACGCACCGACCATGGAGGTAAGTGTTTGCTTCTTAAAAAAATGCCGGCATGGTGGGAGCGGGCAGGCCGGCTGCGCTGACAGCGTAGCCGGCCTGCCCGCTGCCACCATGCCGGCATTTTTGCCGGCATGGTGGGAGCGGGCAGGCCGGCTGCGCTGTCAGCGGGCCGGCGGCGGCCCGCTGACAGGCGTAGCCGGCCTGCCCGCTCCCACCAAATCGAACTTTCAAGAAGTTCGCTCATCTCTAGTCATAACCAATCAGATGATTAGCAAGCTAGAGTGAGGAAGTCTCTGTATCTGCTAAGCTAAGGCTAATCTAAGGCAGCTAAGGCAGCAGTTAACTCAGTTGCTGGCACCCATCAAATTCTGCTTACTGGGATTTAGAAAAGGCTACTCACTTGTTGGGGAGATGGATGTGGTGGTGTAGATGGAAGAGATGGCCAAATGGGCAATTTTTTCAAGGCTTGCAAAAAGCCATTGCTTTATCTTCAGCTAAAATTTAAGGATGTCATTCTCGCTGCTACTCCTGTTACAAATGGGACAATTTTTTGAGGGCTTGCTTGCTACTTCCAGGCCAACACAACTGCAGTTTAACCTTGTGATGCCCAAATTGGGCAAATTTTTCAGCGATATGTAAAAAGCCATTGCTCCTTCTTCAGCTAAAACTTAAAGTGGACCAACACCCTGAGGTGATCGGCCCGGGAATCTATAAGATTCCCGGGCCGATCACCTCACACACCGCGGGACATCCGAGATCGGGATGTCCCGCGGAGTGAACCCCCCCTGAACACCCCAAATCCACCTACCTGGTCTTCGGCGGCGGCCGGCCGCCGCCACCTCCCTCGCGCCCCTCCAGGCGTGCGCGTGCCCGCGCCGGCCGTCTCTGAATGGCCGGTGCGGGCGCGCACACGTCAAGAGTGACGCGCGGGAGGCGCCGACGGGCAAGCTGCTTGTACGTTGCTGTCAATCAGCTTGTCCGTCGGCGCCGATTGGACGGCGCGGCCACGTGGGAGCGGGGAGAGGTGAGTTTTGGGGGCTTTCTGGGGGGTTTCACACAGCGGGGCACCCCCGATCGGGGTGCCCCGGGGAAGTGGACCAATACCCAGGATAGTCAAAATCCTGGGTGTTGGTCCACTTTAAGGGTGCCAATCCTGCTGCTATCCCTGTTAAAAGTGCCTTATACTATTGGTATAAATTAACACTAACAAACAGGTGCCTTCTACTATTGATATAAGTTGGCACCAACAAACAGGTGCCTTCTACTATTGGTAAAAGTGGGTACTAACAAACAGGTGCTCTCTACTATTGGTATAAATTAGCACTAACAAACAGGTGCCTTCTACTCTTTGTACGAATTAACACTAATAAACAGATGCCTTCTACGATTGATATAAGTGAGTGGTAACAAACAGGTGCCTTCTACTATTGGTGTGCCTTTGATATAAATTAGCACTAACAAACAGGTGCATTCAACTATTGGTAAAAGTGGGCACTAACAAACAGATGTCTCTACTATTGGTATAACTTGGTGCTAACAAACAGGTGCCTTCTACTATTGGTAAAAGTGGGTACTAACAAACAGGTGCCTCCAAATACTGGTATAGATGAACACTAACAAACAGGTGCCTTTTACTATGGATATGAATAAGCAATAACAAACAGCTTCCTTCAACTATTGGTATAAGTGAGCACTGTCAGACAGGAATCCTCAACTATTGGTACTGTTGCATAGGAGCCTTCTATTACTGGTATGAATTAGCACTAACAAAGAGGTGTCTTCTACTATTAGTATGAATAAGCACTATCAAACAGGTGCCTTCTACTATTAGTGTGAATGAGCACTATCAAACAGATGCCTTCAACTTTTGGTATAAGTGGCCACTAACAAACAGGTGCCTTCTACTATTAGTATGAATTAGCACTATCAAACAGGTGCCTTCTACTATTAGTATGAATTAGCACTATCAAACAGATGCCTTCTACTACTGATATAAATGCTCTCAGAGTACTGGAAGAAGAACCTAACCGGGATGTGGTTTGGGTGAGGTTTAAGGGTCCAAAAGGGAAGATGGAGGATAGCGCTAAGTGATTTAGCTAAACATTGTAGTAGAAGTGAGGGTGGCAAATATGTAGGCAAGCACTTTAATGAGTTAAGTTTGTAGTGCGCAGGCGCAAAATCGTAAGGATTTACGCCCCCGGACGATTATTTATTGAAAAAGGAAATCCAAATCTATCGGGAAACGTAAAGGATTCGTGGAAGGAGACGATGGAAAAAGGGCAAAATCGAAAGCCGATGTTGTAATATGAGAAAATGAAACAGAAAAGTCACGCTGGAAAATGACATCCTCGTACTCGTACTCTGGCATACGAACGGACGGAAACTTTACAGAAGGTTAGCAATGCATGCATAGAATCGCTCGCACACTCATACGAGAGCGGGCAAATTTGAAAATAATACGAAAACGGCACAAAAACGAAAGTCTTTTTTTGTCTCTCTGAATCGAGCCTAATGATACAGCGCCCGGGCGCTCTGGTTGAAGCTGGGCCAGATGAATCCTGGTGCTGTAGTTTAAAATGGGCAGCACTGGATTGTATTGTTTATTGCTTGTAATTAATATTACACACATTTATTTGCATTGAGACTTGTCAATAACGGACACGCGGGACCACAATGGGTCAAAATTCTTTTTTTGGGGTGTTAAAAGGCCCTGCGTTTTCTCATCGCAGCAACCATCTAAAGGCTGTAAGAAACACCAATTCCCTACTTATTAGCTGTCCTTTTTGGCACTAAATATATTAGACTAGTAGCTAAATAAATGCTTGTTCCTGAGCTAAATTCACGAAAAACAGAATCAATAAAATACTTCTTAATGACTCTGCTTTTTTGTAAGTCAACAAAACTCCAATTAATTAGCCAGTGATTAAAGTCAGCTTCTGAGAATTAATCACAGCCTACAGAAGTCATTGTCCTTGTGTGCTTCATTAGGACTGTGTTTGCCCTTCAGACAAGGAGGCAGAAAGTAAATGCCAACATGTGACCTGATGTACATATTTATACAGCCAAAAATTTAAGTGTTGTTGACTTTCTTGCTTATGGTGTTTCAACTAACTATTTTAAACATAAGTACTATAAAACACCTTTAGTTGTTTATTTGGTTAAAATTGTTAGATTGTATTAATGCATGGGCTGCCAGCATTTTTTCATGAAGTACCATTTCCAGTTTTTATCACCTGGGTCATCAGTCACCTAAAACCTGGGGTAAAATGCACAAAACAGCTTTGTAAGCACATTAAATGCACTTTAATAGTTTTCCTCCTCGTCTGGAGCAGTTTTACATTTATACAGCATATCAGCCTTGGGCAAAGATCAATGGATATTAGAATGGTTTAGTGTATAGGGCAGTTGGCAGAAGATCAGGTTGGGGCACTGATTAGTTGAGCAGTTATCAGATCAAGTTAGGGTACAGCTCATTTGACAGAAGATTTTGGTAAGGTACAAATTAGTTGGTAGCAGGTCAGGATACAGGTCAGTCAGTAGAAGATCAGGTTAGGGCAAAAATCAGGTTGGGATCGATATCAGTAGAATTGGGTCATATTGGTACACATATCAGTCATGGTAAAGATTAGATTGGCGTAAATTTAAGTTGGTAACAATAAAAAGGGTTAAGCTATGCCCTGCCTCTCCCATCTCCCTTTCTTTTCTGTGTGCTGCTCCTTTCCCACATCCCTTCCTTCCCAGCACTGAAAAGGTTAAACTGTTTTGCTATCATTCACAACTTCCTCCCTCCTCCATCACAGAAAGGGTTTATCTCTGTGCTGCCTCCCCCAGCTCCCTTCCTTCTTATTACTGAAAGGGTTTGTCTGTGTGTTGAATCTCCCAGCTTCCTTCTTCCCTAACACTGAAAGAGTTAACCCGTGTTGTGCTTCCCCTCAAGATCCCTTGAGGGGCCGGAAGGCACTCACTTTCAAGCGCTTGTTTCAGCACTTCCCACAGCCTAGGGGTCACTTGTTCAAGGTCCTGTTTATACCACTCGGCCGGCATTCCGTCAGGCCCCGGCGCCCTCCTGCTAGAGAGCATCCTAATTGCGTCAGAGACCTCGTCCATGGTGATAGGGGAATTCAAAGCCTCCTGATCCTCCACGGCCAACCTAGGAAAGGAAATCTGGTCCAGATAGTTATCCAGCTCAGACGTCCCATAGCTCACTCTCGAGGAATATAAGGCCGAGTAGTATTCCAGAAACTTCTGGGCAATCTCCTCCCCGCCCGTCACCCTCGTACCGTTATCCAGGATTTCAGCAATGTGGTTGGGCTGGCTTTCGGCTCTCGCTAGGTAGGCCAGGGTCTTACCGTTCTTATTCCCTTTATCAAAAATTGTTGCCTGCTTATAAAGCAGTAATTTCCTAGCCGAGTCGGTCAGAAGCAGGTTATATTCCCTCTTTAATGCCAACAGTGTTGAATGGTCTCTGCTATCCGAGCTTGCACTGAACTTCTCCTCTGCCCGCGCCAGCGTACACTCAAGATCTGCTACTTCCCTCCCCTTCTTCCTCCTAGCTGCAGCTATAGCACTGATGGCCGCCCCCCTGGTAACAGCTTTGAAGGCATCCCAGCTAACCTCCACCGATGTCTCCACCGTATTACAGTCCCAGAACGCCTCAGTAGAGGATTTCAAACTATTCATAATGTCGGGGGCTTCCAACCATAGAGGGTTCAGGTTCCATCCCACCCAGTTCTCCCGCCTCAGTGACAGTCCGGCTGTGATCAGTAGGGGCGAGTGGTCCGAAACCCCTCTCGGGAGGTAACAACAGGTTGCCACCCTGGGTAAAAATTCAGGCGAGGAGAACGCAAGGTCAATTCTAGACAGGGACTTGTGTGTAACCGAGTGACAGGAGAACGCCTTGTCGGTGGGGTGTTTCCACCTCCAAAGCTCCTGTAGCCCCAACGTTTCTGCCCAGTTAGCCAGTTGGGTCTTGGGACCTGGGTTCTTACTCATCCTATCCAGCGCCGTATCCAAAACCATATTAAAATCCCCTAGCAGCAGTATCGGGGCCGGAGGGTAAGAGAGCACTTTCTCCATTATTTTATCTAGAATCCTAGCAGAAAATGGTGGGGGGACATATACTCCGACTATTATCATAACAGTATCCATCAATTTAGCATGGAGAATAACATAACAACCCTCACGGTCAACGTGAACTGAAAGCAACATAAACGGGGTGCCCTTCGAGATCAACACTGATACTCCTCTAGAGTAGGCCGAAAATGGGGCATGAAAGGAGCTCTGGATCCATGGCCTCTTCAATGCCAGCACCCTCTGGCCCACCAAATGGGTCTCTTGGAGAATAACTACATTCGGTTTATACTTCTTAACAAACTGGAGGACAGTGGCCCTCTTGATCTTATCATTAAGCCCCCGAACGTTCCAGGAGAGAAATTTACACTCACCCATTGTTACCGCGTAAAGTGCTACTATCAATAGCCGCCTCCCCGCGGCCCCCTCCCCCCTCCAGAAATCTTCCTATCACTTGAGTCCAGCAATCGTACATCACAGTCAAACCCACATACAGACATCCACAGACAGAACAGATAATATAACAGATAATATAACATTTTAACTGTACCCCTTCCCAAAACCCACCCCCCACCCCGCTCCACCACCCCCCAACCTTGGCGAGCATCATAAGCAAAACAAAGTAACACAACACTGGTTTAACTATGTGCAATTGGAACGCGCAGGCCCATTGCCTAGGGGTCTGCAAAAAACAGGCTTGCTGAACAGTTGCGGGTCAGCGGAATATCCGCCGCGGGTTCCCAGAGCCAGCGAGAGGGATCCAGGAGAAGAGGGAGAGGGGGGGATTCTCCATAGAGGAGGGTCATCGGGGGGACCGGGGGGGGGGGAAGAGGGGGCAGGGAAGGCATTTAGTGGGATGGGTGGTAGGGGAGTTGGGAGGAGGCCCGATCGCGCCCCGGGAATCCGGAGCCAAGGCTCCCCCGCAACAATTACTGACAGGATATACTGGCTATTTAGGCATCACAAAAAAAAACACAACTACATTAACTTTAAACAAGATGCATAACAAAGCACCAACTCGGGCTCCACCAAATTGCCCATCAGTGGGGCTCCCTGGGGAACAGCGGAGGCGGGCCCCCGTCACCGACTCAGACCGAACAAGGGGGGAAGAAAAAAAAACCAAGTTAAAGCAGGTCAGAATAATGGCTGGACTATTCTCTTCAATCGGAGCCCAGTCCGTCAGGCCCCCGGCAGAGAGTCCAACCATATGTCAGCTTCCTCAGCCGATGTAAAGAATTTAACAGACTCTCCATCTTGAACACGCAGCCGCGCCGGAAACAGCATGGCGTATTTGATCTTTTTCTTCCTAAGCCGTTCTCTGACCCCGTTGAATGAGCGCCGCAATTTCTGAACTTCTGATGTGAAATCCGGGTAAAAAGACAGCCGGGCGTTCTCATAGGACACCGCACCTTTCGTCCTGGCCGCGGCGAGTATAGCGTCTCTGTCCTTGTAATGGAGAACTTTAAATATAAATGGTCTTGGCGGGGCCCCGGGCGGGGGGGATTTCAGCGGGATTCTGTGTGCTCTTTCTATAGTGAAAAATTTGGTTAGGTTCCTGGGTGCCAAGGCATCCCATATGAGGTTTTCAGCAAACTCCTCCGGGGAGGAGCCCTCAGCTTTTTCGGGCAGTCCCAGGATTCTCACATTATTTCTCCTATTTCTGTTTTCAGAGTCCTCGGCCCTTCCCAATAGGACAGTCACCTGTCGTCGTAGGGTAGCCAGCTCCCCCGCCTGCACAGACAATCGATCCTCCGCCTCCCCAATTCTCCTCTCATTCTCTCCCGTACGGTCCCGGATCTTATCCAGGTCGTGGCGAAAATAATTGAACTGCTCCTGAAGAGTATTAAATTTAGTTGTAAGGATGTTTTGACAGGAGGCTATGGCAGCCATGATCGCCGCTGTGTCCGGATTAGAGGGCTCCGGCCCAATTCCGCCTGGGGATTCCATCGGTTGCGTGCTGCAACTGACCGCTGTGGATTTACGCTTCCTATTGCCTGACATACGTGGGAGGAAAGGCGTACAGGGTGCCAGGTATACAGATATAGGGTTCAGGGAGCACTCAGATGCTGCACGGATATGGGGATCAAGGAGCACTCAGAAGCTGCACAGATATAGGGGGTCCAAGAGCTTGTATGGCGATTCAGATATAGGATTCAAGGAGCTCTCAGACGCCGCACAGATATAGGATCCAAGGAGCTTGTACAGCTGCACAGCTATATGGTTTAAGGAGCTCTCGGATGCCGCATTGACACCGGTCCAAGGAGAGCTAGTTTGATAGCCCAGATATGGGGGTCATAGGACGTTGCTCAGTGTTAGGGTTCAAGAGGCCTGTACAGCGGTCCAACGCACGGCTTCCAGGCGCCGCACAGATATAGGGTGCAAGGGGCTCGGTCAGTGGCACAGATACAGGGTTCAAGGAGCTCTCGGATGCCGCACAGAAATGGGGGTCAGGGAGCTTGTTTAGCGGTTGTCCTGCTACACAGATACCAGGGAGGCAGGGTATGCTGCACAGATATAGGGTTTCAGGAGCTCATTTGCTGCACAGATATAGGATCCAAGGTGTCCCGCAGATAATATACAGGCGGTGGGGGGGGGGCCCCCGGGGAGCACCAATGTAGGTTCAGAGGGCCGCGCGCAGCTGCCCAGAGAAGGGGGACGCGCCGTCCGCAAACACCGCACAGGTGTAGGATTCCGGGGAGGTTTGCTGTCGCAGCCCCAAGTCGCCGGGCGATTCTAATGTGGAAGTTGCAGGGGGGCCCTTGGTTGTATGGGGCTCAAAGGGCTACCCTCCGCGCCGTCCCGTCGGGGGGAGCCCGAGGGACCACCTCAGCCGCACCAATGTATGGGGATGGGGCCTCCCAGTTCTGCCAGGGAGTTTTAAGGGATCCCCTCTGGCTTCACACCCCCTCTGATCAGACCCAGCAACAGGATCTGTACTGTCTGTCGCAGGCAACTCCCCCGCACAGTCTGCCGTCCCAGGCAACTCACGACACCGCAGCTCACCGTCAAGATGGCGCCGTCCTCTCCTCCAGCTTCCCGCCAAACAGCCACCTGCTGCGGTCCTCAGTGGGGAAATACCGCGCTCCCGGGGGGGGGGATCCTCCGTGACCGCCGCCGCCGCCCAGCTCATGCAGGGGGAGATCTTCCTCGCTCATCTCTAATCATCATGATCAAAATAACAATGCTGAAGAAGTAACAACTTGCCTGCACCCGTAAGGGTCCCTGAACATGGACAGTGCCCCTCCACTGCCAACCACCGCTCGCTGCGGTGAAAGAAAAAAAAAAAAATTCAAAATGAGCATCATCATTAGGGATGAGCGAATCGGTTCTAACGAACCTGAATTCGCTCCGAATTTCAGGGAAAATTCAATTCAGCACGAACCCGAATTCTTAGTGGTTCGTGCTGACCGAATTTTCCCTGAAATGAAAAAAAAAAAAAATGCCGGCATGGTGGGAGCGGGGAGACCGGCTGCGCTGTCAGCAGGTGGCGGAAGCCGGCTTCCGCCGTCCGCTGACAGCGCAGCCGGCCTCCCCGCTCCCACCAAGCCGTGAAATGGAAAAAAAAATGCCGGCATGGTGGGAGCGGGGAGGCCGGCTGCACTGTCAGCGTGTGGCGGAAGCCGGCTTCCGCAGCCGGCTGACAGCGCAGCGGGCCTCCCCGCTCCCACCCTGCTGGCATTTTTTAATTTCAGCAAACACTTACCGGCATGGTGGGAGCGTGGAGGCCGGCTGCGCTGTCAGCTGTCATCAGAGGAAGCCGGCTTCCTCTGATGACGCGTCCTCTGATGACAGCTGACAGCGCAGCCGGCCTCCCCGCTCTCACCATGCCGGCATTTTTTTTTTTTTTTCGGGGCTTGGTGGGAGCAGGGAGGCCGGCTGCGCTGTCAGCGGGCAGCGCAGCCGGCCTCCCTGCTCTCACCAGAGATGAGCGATTTGCTAAAGTTCGATTCGGACGAACCCGAATTTCTTTGAGAAATTCGGCGAATCGCCCGAATCGAATTTTTGAGAAGTTCGCTCATCTCTAATCATCATGATCAAAATAACAATGCTGAAGAAGTAACAACTTGCCTGCACCCGTAAGGGTCCCTGAACATGGACAGTGCCCCTCCACTGCCAACCACCGCTCGCTGCGTGAGTGAGCGGCAATGTCCCTGTCAGCGGGCCAGGGAGAGAGAGTAGCCGGGCGGCAAAGTCTGCCCGGCAACCCGTGACGTAATGGCTGCCGTGCTCCCATTGGGCAACGGCGGCTGCATTCACAGGGTACATTGTGACAGGCGGCGCTGATCACGGCGGTCACAGGTAGAGATGAGCGAACTTTTGAAAAATTCGATTCGACTGATTCGCCGAATTTTCCGACAAAAATCGTTTCGACCCGAATTTATTCGCGACGAATCGCTATTAAAAACGGCTATTTCTGAGCCTCCTAGAGCCTCAATAGGGTTGTAAACCATTCTGCCTTGCTGTAACACGCACAGGATGCGTGCTGGGTTAGTTAAATAATACTTTGAATACTTATCACATGCAGATCAGAGGCATCGCTAATAGAATCACAGAGCGGCACAATTGCAGAGAGTTGAAGTGGCATCACTATGAGGGGCAGGAGCCCAAACATTGCTTTAAAGAGACCCTGGGGTTGGCTTCAGGAGCCCAAAAATTGGATGAATCACACCCTGGAGTTGCAAGCAGCAGCAGGAGCCCAAACATTACTTTAAAGAGACCCTGGGGTTGGCTTCAGGAGCCCAAAAATTGGATGAATCACACCCTGGAGTTGGCAGCAGCAGCAGCAGCAGGAGCCCAAATATTACTTTAAAGAGACACTGGAGTTGGCTTCAGGAGCCAAAAAATTGGATGAATCACACCCTGGAGTTGGCAGCAGCAGCAGGAGCCCAAACATTACTTTAAAGAGACCCTGGGGTTGGCTTCAGGAGCCCAAAAATTGGATGAATCACACCCTGGAGTTGGCAGCAGCAGCAGCAGGAGCCCAAACATTACTTTAAAGAGACACTGGAGTTGACTTCAGGAGCCCAAAAATTGGATGAATCACACCCTGGAGTTGGCAGCAGCAGCAGCAGGAGCCCAAATATTACTTTAAAGAGACACTGGAGTTGGCTTCAGGAGCCCAAAAATTGGATGAATCACACCCTGGAGTTGGCAGCAGCAGCAGCAGGAGCCCAAACATTACTTTAAAGAGACACTGGAGTTGGCTTCAGGAGCCCAAAAATTGGATGAATCACACCCTGGAGTTGGCAGCAGAAGCAGGAGCCCAAACATTACTTTAAAGAGACCCTGGGGTTGGCTTCAGGAGCCCAAAAATTGGATGAATCACACCCTGGAGTTGGCAGCAGCAGCAGCAGGAGCCCAAACATTACTTTAAAGAGACACTGGAGTTGGCTTCAGGAGCCCAAAAATTGGATGAATCACACCCTGGAGTTGGCAGCAGCAGCAGCAGGAGCCCAAATATTACTTTAAAGAGACACTGGAGTTGGCTTCAGGAGCCCAAAAATTGGATGAATCACACCCTGGAGTTGGCAGCAGCAGCAGCAGGAGCCCAAACATTACTTTAAAGAGACCCTGGGGTTGGCTTCAGGAGCCCAGAAATTGGATGATTCACACCCTGGAGTTGGCATCAGCAGGAGCCCAAAAATTGGCCTAAAGACATAAATATGTTTTGCACCATTTGGAAAGTGTAAAACGTGGCACCATGCTGAATCTAGTCGCATGCATCAGGCATTGGTGGGTGGAAATCCTGGCTGATCCATCCCTGATTCATTTTGACAAAGGTGAGTCTCTCCACATTTTTAGTTGACAGACGAGTTCTCCTCGCCGTAACTATGGCCCCCGCCGCACTAAACACCCGCTCAGATGGCACGCTACTTGCCGGGCAGGACAGCTTTTCCAGGGCAAACTCTGCTAGTTGCGGCCACAAATCAAGTTTGGCTGCCCAGAAGTCCAGCGGATCCTCAAGGTGTGTTGGCATGGTCATGTCAAAGTATGACATGACCTGCTGGTTCAGGTCCTGCTCCAGGTCTTCCTGCTGCTCATGAGTAGCCTCACTATGCGGGTGTAGAAAGCTACTCATTAGCGACTGAAGACCGAGGCTGCTGCTGATGGAGCTGCTGCTGCTGCTCCTGCCAACCCCCCCAGCGGCCATGGCAGTGGAAGGTGAGCGCAGAGGTCCCCTCAAGTCAGACCTGCGAGAGTATGGACCATGGCGCAGATAGGCATCGGCCAAATGCCTGCCTACGTAGAATGTCTTTGTAGTAGTTCAGTTTGTCCTCCCTCTCGGTGGGTTTAAAAAATGCCCCTATTTTGTGCCGGAAGCGAGGGTCCAATAAGGTGGACAGCCAGAAGTCATCCCGCCGACAGATGGAAACAATTCTGGGGTCACTACGCAAGCACGTGAGCATGCTTCCTGCCATTTGCGCAAGTGACTCGGATGGACTACCTGTCTCCATCTCCACTGCATATTGCCACGGTGTGCCCGGGTCCTCTGTCTCGCCTTCCTCAAAAACCTCTAGCTCCTCTGGCTGCTCCTGCTCCTCCTCTCCTGTCTGCTGACTAGATAAACCAGCCATTTCGCCAAGCCTAAACTGTGTTTCGCTGGGCAACTCCTCCTCCTCTTCCTCCTCCTCCTCCAGTTCAACTCCAACGGGGTTCATGTGGCCGTAAGATGTAAACGCCATGTCTCCAGTGCCCTGACCAGCCATGGTTTCCAACATGTGCTGTAGTACATGAAGCAGTGGAATCACGTCGTTCATCCCGTAATCCTGCCGACTGACAAATAAAGTGGCTTCCTCAAAGGGCCTGAGCAAACGGCAGGTGTCACGTATGAGCTGCCACTGGTTGACATTGAAGTTACACAGGGGAGTCCCCCTATCTGCTTGGATCATCAGGAAATCCGTGATGGCTTTTCTCTGTTCATATAATCGGTCCAACATGTGAAGGGTGGAATTCCAACGGGTGGAAACATTGCAAATCAGATTATGTTGGGGGATACCGTTCTGACGCTGTAGCTCAAGAAGGGTGTGTTTGGCGGTGTATGAGTGGCTGAAGTGCATGCAAAGTTTCCTTGAAGTTGTTAGGATGTCTTGCAGATGGGGGGAACACTTCAGAAACCGCTTGACAACCAGATTGAAGACGTGAGCCATGCAGGGGGCATGGGTCAGGCTTCCTCGGCGCAGCGCAGACAAAATGTTCTTCCCATTGTCGGTAACCATGATTCCCATTTTAAGTTTTCTTGGAGTAAGCCATGTTTGGATTTCCTGATGAATACATTTAAGCAGTTCCTCCCCTGTGTGACTCCGTTCGCCAAGACAAACCATGTGAAGCACTGTGTGACACCTCCGTGCCCTGCACACATGGTAGACTGGAGGGGCACTGAGACTTGAGCCTACAGTGGAGGGTGAGGAGATGGTGGAGGATGAGGAGGCCGAGTCGCACGGTGTCACAGGCCCAACGGGCAGAGAGCGCGGAGGCCGAAGCGGCGTGACCTGTCCAAGTTGCTGCTGCTGCTGCAAAGGGACCACATTCACCCAGTGGGCCGTAAACGACATGTACTGTCCCTGACCGTAGTTACAGCTCCAGATGTCGGCGCTGCCATGCACTTTGCTACACACCGACAGGCTCAAGGACTGGCCCACCTTCAGTTCAACAAAAGTGTGCAGCGCTGGTACTGCCTTCTTGGCAAAGAAATGACGGCTTGGGACTCTCCACCTCGGCTCGGCACAAGCCATCAGTTCTCTGAAAGGTGCACCACCTGAAAGGGAGTGACTGCAGCACCAGCAACTTGGACAGGAGCACATTCAGCTTCTGCGCCCTAGGATGAGTGGGCGCATACTGCTGTCTCTTGGACATGGCTTCGCTGATGGATTGCTGGCGGGATGCATGACTTGGAGGAGGAGGAGGAGGAGGAGCAGGAGCGACAGAGGATGGGTATGACGCACAGCTGCCTTCGGCTGAGGTGCTGGAGCCTTGGCTGGCAGAAATTAGGAGCGGCGTGCCACTTGGTGAGGAAGCAGACTGGACCACCCCTTGGGAGCCTCGGTTCTCCCAGGTCGCTTTATGGTGACGCATCATATGTTGACGCAGGGCCGTGGTGGCAACATTTGGACCCTGGCCACGCTTCACCTTTTGCCTACATATCTTGCATGTGGCCATGTTACCCTCCTGCGGATGCTTCAGGAAAAACTGCCACACTGCCGAGTAGCTACTCTTCCCACCCCCTGGCCTCACTGATTCACTGCTGCTGTTGCCAACTCCAGGAACCCCTGCTCCACTACCTCCCGATAAGGTAGACTGCCGCACAGCAGGTGCTCTACCCCGGCCCCGGCCCCGGGCGGCTCCAGCCTTTGGAATTGTGCCCCCATGCTGACTGCTACCACCTTGCTGCCTCAGCTGCTGACTCCGGGGCAACCTGCGCCCCTCTTCTCCTGATGATGACGATGAAGCCCCTTCATCACCCGGCTCCCAAGTGCGATCGGCTTCATTGTCATCATCATTATCACCGAGTTGTGGCTGTACGTCACTGATGTTCGTGGATTCGTCAACAGTGTCTGGCGCAGGAGCTGGAACGCTCGCAGCACCCACGACACTGTCCACATCACTATTTGTCTGCCTAGCTAAAGAAGCCACCTCCATTTCTTGGCTGGGCAGTAGCTGCTGACTGGCCTCTATCTGATCGTCCTCCTCACTAAAGAGTGGAGCTGAACCCAAAGCATAGAATACGTCGCTGGGGGAGGGAACGGCGTAGGACAGAGGCAATGGGAGGACAGGGATTGCTCTCGGGGCATGCCAACTCACGGTTGTGTCAGAGGAACCTACCGACCCTAGACTGGGGGTCTCAGACAGAAGTTGTGATGATGTTGTTGATGAGCGCGTCAACCAATCTACCACGGCAGATGCGTTACTGGTGGAGACCCGACCGCTAGCAGATACTGGCAGATTAGGTCTCTCAGCGTGACTCCTGCTGCTACTGGCCCCCAGTCTGCTGCGAGCTCTGCCTGCGGAATCTTGGCCTCTGCCACTCCTCTTTTCACTTCCAGGCACTTGTCTGCCCGACATAGTCTAACTGGCGTGGTAGTAGGTGATATTTTAAGAACCCCCAGGCAGCGGTGGGTCTGTATGAAACAGAATATAATGCACACCAAAAGTGAGCAGTAACACTCAGCCTCCAACAGGCCTGCTTAGTGTAAATAAGAGAGCTGCTTAGTGTAAATAAAGAGGGGTATGGTATGTTACAGAATAGGATGCCCCAACAGCAGAGCACCTGGGAGCAGTACTACTATGCACAGCAAAAGTGTCTTTATCAGTCCTAATTTCTATTAGAATAAGTGCAAAGGGTTATAGTATTAAATAGAGGCAGGTGCAGTCACAGAATGGGATGCCCCAACAACCAGAGAGCACCTGGCAGCAGTACTACTATGCACAGCAAAAGTGTCTTTATCAGGCCTAATTTCTATTAGAATAAGTGCAAAGGGTTATAGTATTAAATAGAGGCTGCTGTAGTCACAGAATGGGATGCCCCAACAGTCAGCAGTGCACCTGGCAGCAGTACTACTATGCACAGCAAAAGTGTCTTTATCAGGCCTAATTTCTATTAGAATAAGTGCAAAGGGTTACAGCAGTAAATAGAGGCTGGTGTAGTCACAGAATGGGATGCCCCAACAACCAGAGAGCACCTGGCAGCAGTACTACTATGCACAGCAAGTGTGTTTGTCAGGCCAAATTTCTATTAGAATAAGTGCAAAGGGTTACAGCAGTAAATAGAGGCTGGTGTAGTCACAGAATGGGATGCCCCAACAACCAGAGAGCACCTGGCAGCAGTACTACTATGCACAGCAAGTGTGTTTATCAGGCCAAATTTCTATTAGAATAAGTGCAAATGGTTATGGTATTAAATAGAGGCTGGTGTAGTCACAGAATGGGATGCCCCAACAACCAGAGAGCACCTGGCAGCAGTACTACTATGCACAGCAAGTGTGTTTATCAGGCCAAATTTCTATTAGAATAAGTGCAAAGGGTTACAGCAGTAAATAGAGGCTGGTGTAGTCACAGAAAGGGATGCCCCAACAGGAGTGCACCTGTGAGCAGTAATACTATGCACAGCAAGTGTGTTTATCAGGCCAAATTTCTATTAGAATAAGTGCAAATGGTTATGGTATTAAATAGAGGCTGGTGTAGTCACAGAATGGGATGCCCAAACAGGAGTGCACCTGTGAGCAGTAATACTATGCACAGCAAGTGTGTTTATCAGGCCAGATTTCTATTAGAATAAGTGCAAAGGGTTATAGTATTAAATAGAGGCTGGTGTAGTCACAGAATGGGATGCCCCAACAACCAGAGAGCACCTGGCAGCAGTACTACTATGCACAGCAAGTGTGTTTATCAGGCCAAATTTCTATTAGAATAAGTGCAAATGGTTATGGTATTAAATAGAGGCTGGTGTAGTCACAGAATGGGATGCCCCAACAACCACCTGGCAGCAGTACTACTATGCACAGCAAGTGTGTTTATCAGGCCAAATTTCTATTAGAATAAGTGCAAATGGTTATGGTATTAAATAGAGGCTGGTGTAGTCACAGAATGGGATGCCCCAACAATCAGAGAGCACCTGGCAGCAGTACTACTATGCACAGCAAGTGTGTTTATCAGGCCAAATTTCTATTAGAATAAGTGCAAAGGGTTACAGCAGTAAATAGAGGCTGGTGTAGTCACAGAATGGGATGCCCCAACAGGAGTGCACCTGTGAGCAGTAATACTATGCACAGCAAGTGTGTTTATCAGGCCAAATTTCTATTAGAATACGTGCAAAGGGTTACAGCAGTAAATAGAGGCTGGTGTAGTCACAGAATGGGATGCCCCAACAACCAGAGAGCACCTGGCAGCAGTACTACTATGCACAGCAAGTGTGTTTATCAGGCCAAATTTCTATTAGAATAAGTGCAAAGGGTTACAGCAGTAAATAGAGGCTGGTGTAGTCACAGAATGGGATGCCCCAACAGGAGTGCACCTGTGAGCAGTAATACTATGCACAGCAAGTGTGTTTATCAGGCCAAATTTCTATTAGAATACGTGCAAAGGGTTACAGCAGTAAATAGAGGCTGGTGTAGTCACAGAATGGGATGCCCCAACAACCAGAGAGCACCTGGCAGCAGTACTACTATGCACAGCAAGTGTGTTTATCAGGCCAAATTTCTATTAGAATAAGTGCAAATGGTTATGGTATTAAATAGAGGCTGGTGTATTCACAGAATGGGATGCCCCAACAACCAGAGAGCACCTGGCAGCAGTACTACTATGCACAGCAAGTGTGTTTATCAGGCCAAATTTCTATTAGAATAAGTGCAAAGGGTTACAGCAGTAAATAGAGGCTGGTGTAGTCACAGAATGGGATGCCCCAACAGGAGTGCACCTGTGAGCAGTAATACTATGCACAGCAAGTGTGTTTATCAGGCCAAATTTCTATTAGAATAAGTGCAAAGGGTTACAGCAGTAAATAGAGGCTGGTGTAGTCACAGAATGGGATGCCCCAACAGGAGTGCACCTGTGAGCAGTAATACTATGCACAGCAAGTGTGTTTATCAGGCAAAATTTCTATTAGAATACGTGCAAAGGGTTACAGCAGTAAATAGAGGCTGGTGTAGTCACAGAATGGGATGCCCCAACAACCAGAGAGCACCTGTCAGCAGTACTACTATGCACAGCAAGTGTGTTTATCAGGCCAAATTTCTATTAGAATAAGTGCAAATGGTTATGGTATTAAATAGAGGCTGGTGTAGTCACAGAATGGGATGCCCCAACAACCAGAGAGCACCTGGCAGCAGTACTACTATGCACAGCAAGTGTGTTTATCAGGCCAAATTTCTATTAGAATAAGTGCAAAGGGTTACAGCAGTAAATAGAGGCTGGTGTAGTCACAGAATGGGATGCCCCAACAGGAGTGCACCTGTGAGCAGTAATACTATGCACAGCAAGTGTGTTTATCAGGCCAAATTTCTATTAGAATAAGTGCAAATGGTTATGGTATTAAATAGAGGCTGGTGTAGTCACAGAATGGGATGCCCCAACAACCAGAGAGCACCTGGCAGCAGTACTACTATGCACAGCAAGTGTGTTTATCAGGCCACATTTCTATTAGAATAAGTGCAAAGGGTTACAGCAGTGAATAGAGGCTGGTGTAGTCACAGAATGGGATGCCCCAACAACCAGAGAGCACCTGGCAGCAGTACTACTATGCACAGCAAGTGTGTTTATCAGGCCAAATTTCTATTAGAATAAGTGCAAATGGGTATGGTATTAAATAGAGGCTGGTGTAGTCACAGAATGGGATGCCCCAACAACCAGAGAGCACCTGGCAGCAGTACTACTATGCACAGCAAGTGTGTTTATCAGGCCAAATTTCTATTAGAATAAGTGCAAAGGGTTACAGCAGTAAATAGAGGCTGGTGTAGTCACAGAAAGGGATGCCCCAACAGGAGTGCACCTGTGAGCAGTAATACTATGCACAGCAAGTGTGTTTATCAGGCCAAATTTCTATTAGAATAAGTGCAAATGGTTATGGTATTAAATAGAGGCTGGTGTAGTCACAGAATGGGATGCCCAAACAGGAGTGCACCTGTGAGCAGTAATACTATGCACAGCAAGTGTGTTTATCAGGCCAAATTTCTATTAGAATAAGTGCAAAGGGTTATAGTATTAAATAGAGGCTGGTGTAGTCACAGAATGGGATGCCCCAACAACCAGAGAGCACCTGGCAGCAGTACTACTATGCACAGCAAGTGTGTTTATCAGGCCAAATTTCTATTAGAATAAGTGCAAATGGTTATGGTATTAAATAGAGGCTGGTGTAGTCACAGAATGGGATGCCCTAACAACCAGAGAGCACCTGGCAGCAGTACTACTATGCACAGCAAGTGTGTTTATCAGGCCAAATTTCTATTAGAATAAGTGCAAAGGGTTACAGCAGTAAATAGAGGCTGGTGTAGTCACAGAATGGGATGCCCCAACAGGAGTGCACCTGTGAGCAGTAATACTATGCACAGCAAGTGTGTTTATCAGGCCAAATTTCTATTAGAATAAGTGCAAAGGGTTACAGCAGTAAATAGAGGCTGGTGTAGTCACAGAATGGGATGCCCCAACAGGAGTGCACCTGTGAGCACTAATACTATGCACAGAAAGTGTGTTTATCAGGCAAAATTTCTATTAGAATACGTGCAAAGGGTTACAGCAGTAAATAGAGGCTGGTGTAGTCACAGAATGGGATGCCCCAACAACCAGAGAGCACCTGGCAGCAGTACTACTATGCACAGCAAGTGTGTTTATCAGGCCAAATTTCTATTAGAATAAGTGCAAATGGTTATGGTATTAAATAGAGGCTGGTGTAGTCACAGAATGGGATGCCCCAACAACCAGAGAGCACCTGGCAGCAGTACTACTATGCACAGCAAGTGTGTTTATCAGGCCAAATTTCTATTAGAATAAGTGCAAAGGGTTACAGCAGTAAATAGAGGCTGGTGTAGTCACAGAATGGGATGCCCCAACAGGAGTGCACCTGTGAGCAGTAATACTATGCACAGCAAGTGTGTTTATCAGGCCAAATTTCTATTAGAATAAGTGCAAATGGTTATGGTATTAAATAGATGCTGGTGTAGTCACAGAATGGGATGCCCCAACAACCAGAGAGCACCTGGCAGCAGTACTACTATGCACAGCAAGTGTGTTTATCAGGCCACATTTCTATTAGAATAAGTGCAAAGGGTTACAGCAGTAAATAGAGGCTGGTGTAGTCACAGAATGGGATGCCCCAACAACCAGAGAGCACCTGGCAGCAGTACTACTATGCACAGCAAGTGTGTTTATCAGGCCAAATTTCTATTAGAATAAGTGCAAATGGTTATGGTATTAAATAGAGGCTGGTGTAGTCACAGAATGGGATGCCCCAACAACCAGAGAGCACCTGGCAGCAGTACTACTATGCACAGCAAGTGTGTTTATCAGGCCAAATTTCTATTAGAATAAGTGCAAATGGTTATGGTATTAAATAGAGGCTGGTGTAGTCACAGAATGGGATGCCCCATCAACCAGAGAGCACCTGGCAGCAGTACTACTATGCACAGCAAGTGTGTTTATCAGGCCAAATTTCTATTAGAATAAGTGCAAAGGGTTACAGCAGTAAATAGAGGCTGGTGTAGTCACAGAATGGGATGCCCCAACAGGAGTGCACCTGTGAGCAGTAATACTATGCACAGCAAGTGTGTTTATCAGGCCAAATTTCTATTAGAATACGTGCAAAGGGTTACAGCAGTAAATAGAGGCTGGTGTAGTCACAGAATGGGATGCCCCAACAGGAGTGCACCTGTGAGCAGTAATACTATGCACAGAAAGTGTGTTTATCAGGCAAAATTTCTATTAGAATACGTGCAAAGGGTTACAGCAGTAAATAGAGGCTGGTGTAGTCACAGAATGGGATGCCCCAACAACCAGAGAGCACCTGGCAGCAGTACTACTATGCACAGCAAGTGTGTTTATCAGGCCAAATTTCTATTAGAATAAGTGCAAATGGTTATGGTATTAAATAGAGGCTGGTGTAGTCACAGAATGGGATGCCCCAACAACCAGAGAGCACCTGGCAGCAGTACTACTATGCACAGCAAGTGTGTTTATCAGGCCAAATTTCTATTAGAATAAGTGCAAAGGGTTACAGCAGTAAACAGAGGCTGGTGTAGTCACAGAATGGCATGCCCCAACAGGAGTGCACCTGTGAGCAGTAATACTATGCACAGCAAGTGTGTTTATCAGGCCAAATTTCTATTAGAATAAGTGCAAATGGTTATGGTATTAAATAGAGGCTGGTGTAGTCACAGAATGGGATACCCCAACAACCAGAGAGCACCTGGCAGCAGTACTACTATGCACAGCAAGTGTGTTTATCAGGCCAAATTTCTATTAGTATAAGTGCAAAGGGTTACAGCAGTAAATAGAGGCTGGTGTAGTCACAGAATGGGATGCCCCAACAGGAGTGCACCTGTGAGCAGTAATACTATGCACAGCAAGTGTGTTTATCAGGCCAAATTTCTATTAGAATAAGTGCAAAGGGTTACAGCAGTAAATAGAGGCTGGTGTAGTCACAGAATGGGATGCCTCACAGCAGACTTGAGATCAGTTCAGTATATATGCACAGTTAGTGTATAAGCAGGCTGAAAACGCTAACAAAGCCAGTCAGCCAGCCAGTAACACCCAGGCTGGATGAAAAAAAAAAAAAATCTCCCTGTGACTGCCTCCGATTTTTCCTAACTTTCCCTGCTTTTCGCTGACTTTCTGTCTGTCTCCTGCCTGTCTCCTGCCTGTCTCCAGCCTGTCCCTGTCTGTCCCTATCTGTCTAACTGCCTCTCCCTCACTACAGCAGCGTCCTGTCTCTCACGAATGCAATAGAGAAATGAGGAAAAGCAAGATGTCCGCCGACTTAAATAGCGGTGTGACGTCACCGGGCTTGCTGGCTGCTGATAGGCTGCATGTGACTGCCCCAGCTTGCACTGCTGCGGGGTAGATGTCTGGACATGTCCCGTCCGCCATCTTAGAATGCCTGTAATGTAAATGAATGGATGTTAAAGGAAAACTTCGAGCGATCGAATCGCGGGGAAATTCGGATTCCATCCGAATCGAATTTTTCATGAAATTCGGATCGAATCCGGGTTCGTCCGGATCGATTCGCTCATCCCTAGTCACAGGCTCCAGTACAGGGCCTGTGGGTACGCCGGACTGTGCCCCAAATGTTGCGGGCACTCCCCGGAGGCAGTGGGAGCAAATGCTCATGGGCGCATATACATAAGCAATACATTTAAAAAGTAGAAGGCGAACAGTGTATACCAGGTGGGAAACTAGGTGAGCTGTACTGAGGGATGCCCCCACTGTGTGTGAGATGTACTGAGGGATTAAAGAACAAGTGATTGCTCTTTGTACACATACCCCTCGATTCAAAGAGCAAAAGTTAATTGATTTCGGATCGAGAATCGTAAGTTTGGGTGGGTGTTAGTCATTTTTTCCTGTTTTTTTGGCCATTTCCGACTCGCACGAGCCTACGTACGAATGCGTATATGCTCTTACGATCATCGCAAGTTCGTTCCTAAATTTTAGGATCAAAACGTAAAACTTAGGATCAAATCCTAAAACTTAGGATCAAATCCTAAAACTTAGGATCAAAACGTAAAACTTAGGATAATCGAATGTGTTTAGGTGTGATTCAGAGAACAGTTTTCCAACCTCTAAATACGTTTTAAAAGAAAGCCACTGCCGACACCTTTTAGCAGTCGGATTGCTGTTCTTGAACAGGTTTTTTGGCTATGTGGAGGAGTCTGCGCGTCTTGAGCTCCAATGAACTGCATGTATCAGCATGGCCGAGGCCATAAATTGTATGGCAATGCATACCTGATTCAATTCATTTCATGTATGCCTTATAAAAGCATTTTAATGTGGACCTTAATTAGTCCTTTACATGTAAACCTTTATTTTGCAATATATTTGCGTTAATTAAAGAAACTTATGTCCTTTGTTATTTATTTTTAAATTGATGTACTAGAATAATATTTTAAGATTGCATTTATTGGTGTAGTTGTTTACCTTTGCTTTGTTTAATTATTTAAGCACATCTTTGGTCAGATGCATCACACTTACTGAGGAGAGGAGAGCGGGATAAAGTGCAGGATGTGGGTTACTGCTGTATTTTGCACAGACACAGCAGAGCTGGGGGCACGGAAAGGTCAGAAATCAAAGAATGCAGAGCAACACAGTCACAAGGCCCTTTCTGTTTGCAGGCTGCCCGAGAATACCTGAATATACCGCCATCTTGGCTGTTTCTAGACTCATAACATACAGAAGTTGCTGGGTGTTTTTTTATATTTGAGAGCAATCTGTATGTAGAGGGTGTGGGTAACCACACACAAAATTTTAAGTTGTACCATTTGAAGCCAAAATATTAAAAATAAATCCACAAGTAAAAAATGCAAGTTAACTAAAAATTAAACAAAGTAAGATTTACTTATGCAAATGCATTCATTAATGGTTGGTTACTACAAAATGAATGAAATAAAGAAAAATAAGACCAAATATTTAGAATGCACTTTAATGAGGTAAGTTTGTAGTGCGCAGCCGCAAGATCAGAAGGATTTACGTCCAGACAAAAAAGGCAAAAGGGCAAAACCAATGTTGCAACCTGAGAAATGAAACGGAAAATTCAGGATGGAAACTGACATAGGTCTGATTCCCGAACTGCCATACGAACGGACGTAAATTTTAGGATAGAAACGTATTTGCTTATAGAATCACTCGCAAGTTCATACGAACGCACGAGCGTACGGGAAAAATAGGATGATCGGCACCAAAATCAAAGCTGTTACATGTTTCTTTGAATCGACCCATATGGGTAGTGTGTTGGGAGCCAACCTGGTTTAGGTGCACTTTAGGGGTGTGGTTTGAGCGTGATAGTTACAATAGGTATATGTGCCAGAGGTGACTAACCCACAGATATATTTTAATTCTTATATCAATGGCAAATGAATAACCTCTGATGTTTATTCTGAGCTGGTTAATGTGTGGCAACATTAAGCAGCTGTTATACTTATATGGTGGTTACTGTAATCACATAGATTAACATAAATAAACAGTGATATTAGTTAAGAGTAGAAAACTCACCGCCGCGGCCCAAGGGTACGAAACCTGCCCAGGGCCCTTGAGGGTCTTCTGTTCCGCTTTCTCTCAATAAAATAGTTGCACTTAGAGTCCTTCTTCAATAATTCCCAGGCTGTAGTACAAAGATTACCAGGAATCTTCTTAGTGATTGATATATTTATTTGTAAAACAAAGGGGAGGCTGATAATCACAGCAGTCCTTGGGTAGTTGGGTTAGGGAGAGGGGAAAGCGGAGAGGGACACTTCACATGCCAAGCGCGTTTGTTGCAGGGTGCCGACAGGTCGAATTGCGCAGCGCTTTGTTATTTTCAATGCGGTCTTTATATTCGGTCCTCTGCGCGCTGGTGGTGAAAAGTATCAAGTCTGGGAGTGGGGGGAGAAAGGGGGGCCAACATGTCCTTCTAAAATCTGACGAGTAGCTTGAAGCAGGGGGCTTTCCCGCTGTCTTTCTTATTGGTTTCACTGACGCACGTTTCGGCTGATGCCGTCTTCCGGGTGCTACTGAGTGTGTGCCCTGGCCTTCCTTTTATATTCTGAATGATGTTGCTTTACCAGGGGGTTGTGGGAAATGTAGTTTTATGTCTTCAGTTTTCAGTGTTTGCCTACGACTTCATTACGCATGTTCGTAACTGGTTATAGATGCATCTCATTTTTCTCAGGCAGAAGGGAAAAAATATATATATATATTGAAAATTTAAGATTGAAATTGAAGATTGAAAGTAAAGACTGACATGATTCCGTGAGTGTGTGAATAAGGGATGCGAATGACGATATTACTTGTGTATGGAACTTGGGATATCCAGACAGAGGTGAAATAATGGCAAATAGGAAGAAGTTAGATATATAACAATCTGTATATTATTAATTGTGAAGGATTATAAACGGATAAAATAAATAGATAAATACTCTAATGTATGAATATGTGAGTTGATTAATTAAATATAATAAACAATAATGAGCGCTGTCCACTTGAAGTTAGAATATTGAAAATAGGAATAAATTAACCATATGAAAAATTAATTAAATTAAATATAGACAGATTGTAAAGATCTGTATATTGTTAATTGTGAGAGATTGTGGACAGGTGAAATAAATAAATAAGAATATGGATGAATGATTAAATGTATGAATGTGAGTGGGCAATACTAGGTTGAGTAAGTAGTGATGAAAGCCTTCATTATATACCATTTTATGTTTTAATAGCATGGCATTATATTATTAGAAATATATATTACCAAATTGAAATATTAAAATATTAAAATATTAATATGCATAGATATTTATGAGTTAATAAATTAATTAATTAATTAACTTTCATATTTGTAAGAATTGTAAATATCTCTAGTAGTAGAAAAATGTATATATGTCAATGAGTAAGTGACATGAAAACATTAATTAAACATGAATAAATATGAAAAATAAATAAATAAAAAGAATGGAACATGAAAAAATGATAATCAATAAATAAAACTGAAAAGTGAAATTCAATTGTGTAAGTAAGATAGATAAATGAATTGTTGGGTGGTTAAATGAGAAATGAATTGCAAATTAAAAGAAAATAAAAATATAAAATATAAAAATGCGAAAATAGATAAATGAATGAACTATGTTAAATAAAGAGGGTTATAAAAATATTGTAAAATGGGTAATAGATGAATAAATGGCAAACATAGGGGGGATTCATGGAGCAGTTTCAGTTTGGGATTGTAGAGCGGGGGAAGGGATCTTATTTATTTGCTAGGAAGCAGTTTAAGTCAATTTCAACGGTCAGTCCATTTGGTGTCATGGTGTCTAATTCGTAAATCCAATATGTTTCTCTTCTGGCTAGTTGGTTTTCCAGGTTTGTACCTCTCCAATTGCTTAAAATCTTCTCAATGATCCAATAGTCTAATGTGTTTGGCTCCTGATTGTGTTTTTCTCTGAAGTGTAAGGACACGCTGTGTGTTGTCAATCCTTTCTTTTTATTTCTTCGGTGCTCAGCTAGACGTATCCTAAATGATCTTTGTTCGACCCACATATAACAGGTTGCACGGGCAACTAAGGCAATAAACCACCCCTTTGATGTTACATGGTGTTTGTCCTATAATCTGATATTCTTTCTTGGTCGCTGGGTTGG
Organism: Gastrophryne carolinensis; assembly: GCA_027917425.1. Lineage (NCBI taxonomy): Eukaryota > Metazoa > Chordata > Amphibia > Anura > Microhylidae > Gastrophryne > Gastrophryne carolinensis. The sequence goes on from CM051238.1 coordinate 220,371,354, forward strand.
AGAAGGTGGTTCTGTTAATGTTGAACGAAGTATGTTTCAAGGATGTTTTACAGGCTTTGCAATCTCTGCACTTGCTGAACTTCCCTTCCATTTTTTCTTTGATATTTGGAGGATTAATATAACTTTTCACTAAGTGTTGTGATAGTGTTCGAGGTTTTGTATAGATGAAGCTTGGTTAAGGAGTAATTATTTTCTGAAGGGTTGAGTCTGTTTGTAGAATCGCCCAATGTTTCTTGTTGATCATTTCAACTTGTTTGTAGTTCCTATTGAATTGTGTGATGAACTGTATTCTTAATGTCTGGTCACTTTTCATAGATGTGTGCGTTGTAGAGATGATTGTGGTTTGGTTGGCTTTTGTAGTGATTTGGTTCACTTCTTTGATAGTTTTTTTGATCAGATGTTCATTGTAACCTTTTTCTATGAATCTGTTTCCTAGAATTTTGGCTTGCTCCTGGAAAGTTTTCTCCTCAGTATAGTTTCTCCTTATTCTCATTAACTGCCCTTTGGGTATATTGTTTAGCCACTTCGGGTGGTGGCATCTGTCCGTTGGTATATAGCTGTTTCTATCTGTTTCTTTGAAGTATGTTTTTGTTTTTATGTGTTCGTTATCCTTATATACGGTGATGTCTATGAAGTTGATTGATGTTTCACTTATTTCGTGTGTGAATTTTATGTTACAGTCATTATTATTTAAAGTTGCAAAGGTTGGGGGTACCCACAACCCCCCTATAAACCAGAAAACAAACAGCACCACCCAATATTTTCAAAAAATGTAAAGCTCCAATTTATTGTTAAGTAAAGCACGCATAATTACAAACATTTAAAACACCATTAAAAACATGATAAATGACCACCGGGGGGCACTGTGTGCAAGTAAATCCTATTAGCCAGCATCCAATATAAGCCAATTGTAATCTCCCAAAGCAAAATATCCCTCAAACAATCAATCCTTCCCTAATCCAATTAATACATTAAAGTGCATCCAAGGTGCATAATTGAGTACAAATTACTCTATATATAAAGTGCTAAACATGCTAAGGCCTTCTATGAGAACCACCAAGGGAAAAAGAAAAAACATCAAAAACATAATCGAAAAAGTGGCAATCAATCCTAGTGTATATTTACCCACTGGCTGGCCTGCCACACAGCCTGACGACCCCCGCCCCAGCCGACGCGTTTCGTAACGGTATAACCTCCCGTTACTTCATCTGGGCCAAAAGATCTATCCCCAACCCCTCACTGCTTCCTTAAGTACTGACCTGCCAACGCTCCCACACCAATGGCTGCCACCCGCTGCTGCACCGCCGCACGCATCCCGGCCGGAAGTGCGCCTGCAGCCCCAGCCTATAGCAAGGGGCTGAGGTCGTCCGACGCACCCCGGCCAGAACTGCGTCAGCGGCCCCCGCCACAGCGTCCTAAGAAGCCGTTCACCCGGGATCACAGGCAGGAGAGAAACTGGCCACCGGGTGTACTAATGTACTACCCGGTGGTTACAGACAGTGGCGCGGAGCGAGGCAGGTGAGTACACGCCAGCAGATAATGCTACAGGGGTATTGATTAGTGGTCATCTACAACCACACCGATGCATATCTATCTTTTACAACAATCTACAATAATCTATAAGTATCCAAATAAAAGCAACTATAAAGAATTAACCTTGAAGAATCTAAATGATCATTTACCAAACTACAATGGGTCCCATACAACAAGGCAATGCATAAAGTTGGCCTACTATGAGGTATCCCAGCACTCCCATGGGGACACGTTCTAGTGGCCGCACACAATACGGTCACTAGGCGAACCACTCAAACATGGGTGGTGCTCTAGGTGTAAAAGCATCCCCAGGTAAGGGTCATCCAGTGTGTCCTAATAACCCCCCATAATTCCATGGGTGAGTACATATCAGAAAAGTGAACCTACACATGACCGGATGTCCAAACATCCCAATGATTTTATGATACACCCCATATTACCAGTCCCACCCCACCCTCCCACCACCTCACCACCTGGAAACCACCCGGGGGGGGGGGGGGGAAGAGGGGGAGGGGGAAAAAGGAAAAAATGGGGAAATGAGGGCAAAAATACGGGGGGAGGGGACAATACATGTGGTAAATCTATAAAGGCCCTGATTTAGAGTCTCTATAAATCAATACTGGTCACCCCTCAAGCTAACGCCCCAAAAACCCTAGTGCGGGCACATCAACACTATCTAATGGGCCAATTCTAGCTCCCCTATAGGGCCTACTCTCCCGTCTGCACCAAGAGGGCACACCCTCACATCTATAACGCAAATCCAAACATGAGTAATACAATATACAATATCAATGAACAATAACAATGGCAAAATCTGAAGGGGAGTGGGTCCCCTAGACTAGAATGGTACACATCCAACATCCACTCATGTATGTGGGTTCACCAACGGAGATCCAGCCACGTTGTTCATAATATGATTCTCCAAGCAACTCCCACACCATTCCAACGCTCCATAAAGATGTTATTATTCAGGGCATAACTCGACTGAGGACGAAGCAATGTATCTCATGCGTGAATCTGAAAAACTTAAATACAAAACAATTACCACCATCATCACCCAACAACATTGCGGGAGTCAAATTACAACATAAAAAGAAGAAAAGAACAGTAGAAGCTAGAAGTAGAAGGCTTTTACAATCTAAGTAAAACTGCCCTCAATATACAAGAAACCAATCTCCTGAATAAGGGCCTAAAATATGCACCTTCAACTGAGATCAACAAATTCAACACCTACATTGATATATTAAAATTCACAAGCAAATTAAACATTAAGAAATTCTATGCGGAAAAACCAAACATAGAACTACCCGAACAAATAGCCAAAGCTCCAGACAAAGAACACCTAATAGATCAACAAACATTGAACAATACTCAGAACAATGAATCACTGAATTACAAACATAGTGCCCTCAAAAACAACTCAACTTTTAACCCACAGAATAACAACGGTGCTATTAGGGTCTTTAAGGAAGCCGTCATTAAAGATTTGAAAAAGCTCAAACCCAAATCAAATCCTAAACTAAAGAAGAAAGAAAAGGCAAATCTAAAAGCCATTAAAAGCATTTAGGCCAAAAAGGATGTGGTAAAAAAACCCGCGGACAAAGGCGGTGGTATCGTACTTCTAGATAAAGAAAATTATATAAAAGAAACAGACTACTAGCAGATAATGAGACATATGAGAAATTAAAAAACGACCCCACAAGACACTTTCACCAAAAACTACGAAATCTACTAGACAGAGGTCGAAGAGAGGGGATATTAACCAAGAACGAGTATAACTAATTGAATCTATCAAACCCAAGGGTTCCAACGTTATATAACTTACCCAAGGTACATAAGGATAAAACAAAACCACCTGGAAGACCTATAGTGCGTGGGATAGGATCAGTGCCCAGTCACCTTGGAGAATATATAGACTCCTTCCTGCAACCACTGGTCCAACAAATGGCATCTTATTTAAAAGATTCAGGAGTACTACTACATCTATTAAAACAATTTGAGAACAACCCAAGTTTAGCTATGGCCATAGCAGACGTGAACTCGCTTTATACCATTATCCCACATGAGAGAGGACTGGATGCTACACGATTCTTTTTAGAAAATAATAGTCAACTACCACAACATCAAATTCAGTTCATATTGGAATGCCTGCACTTCTCATTGCTACACAATTATTTCTGGTATCAGGGAGATTTCTACCTGCAAAAAGTGGGCGTCGCAATGGGCGGCAAATTCGCCCCTAGTGTTGCGAATCTATTCATGGCGAAGTGGGAACGCAATTTTTTTTAAACTATCACCCCGAAAGAATTAGTCTTCTACAAGCGTTACATAGATGATTGCATCTTTTTGTGGAATGGACCGGTTGAACAACTACAACTTTTTGTAATATCTTTAAATAATAATGACTGTAACATAAAATTCACACACGAAATAAGTGAAACATCAATCAACTTCTTAGACATCACCGTATATAAGGATAATGAACACATAAAAACAAAAACATACTTCAAAGAAACAGATAGAAACAGCTATATACCAACGGACAGATGCCACCACCCGAAGTGGCTAAACAATATACCCAAAGGGCAGTTAATGAGAATAAGGAGAAACTGTACTAAGGAGAAACCTTTCCAGGAGCAAGCCAAATTTCTAGGAAACAGATTCATACAAAAGGGTTACAATGAACATCTGATCAAAAAAACTATCAAAGAAGTGAGCCAAATCACTACAAAAGCCAACCAAACCACAATCACCTCTACAACGCACACATCTATGAAAAGTGACCAGACATTGAGAATACCGTTCATCACACAATTCAATAGGAACTACAAACAAGTTGAAATGATCATCAAGAAACATTGGGTGATTCTACAAACAGACTCAACCCTTCAGAAAATAATTACTCCTTAACCAAGCTTCATCTATACAAAGCCTCGAACACTATCACAACACTTAGAGAAAAGTTACATCAATCCTCCAAAGATCAAAGAAAAAATGGAAGGGAAGTTCAGCAAGTGCAGAGATTGCAAAGCCTGTAAAACATCCTTGAAACATACTTCGTTCAACATTAACAGAACCACCTTCTCCAACCCAGCGACCAAGAAAGAATATCAGATTATAGTACAAACATCATATAACACAAAAGGGGTGGTTTATTGCCTTAGTTGCCCGTGCAACCTGTTATATGTGGGTCAAACAAAGAGATCATTTAGGATACGTCTAGCTGAGCACCGAAGAAATAAAAAGAAAGGATTGACAACACACAGCGTGTCCTTACAGTTCACAGGACCCAAACACGCATTTTTATATTTTATATTTTTATTTTCTTTTAATTTGCAATTCATTTCTCATTTAACCACCCAACAATTCATTTATCTATCTTACTTCCACAATTGAATTTCACTTTTCAGTTTTATTTATTATCATTTTTTCATGTTCCATTCTTTTTATTTATTTATTTTTCATATTTATTCATGTTTAATTAATTTTTTCATGTCACTTACTCATTGACATATATACATTTTTCTACTACTAGAGATATTTACAATTCTTACAAATATAAAAGTGAATTAATTAATTTATTTATTAACTCATAAATATCTATGCAATATTTCAATTTGGTAATATATATTTCTAATAATATAATACCATACTATTAATACATAAAATGGTTTATAATGAAGGCTTTCATCACTACTTACTCAACTTAGTATTGCCCACTCACATTCATACATTTAATCATTCATCCATATTCTTATTTATTTATTTCACCTGTCCACAATCTCTCACAATTAACAATATACAGATCTTTACAATCTGTCTATATTTAATTTAATTAATTTTTCATATGGTTAATTTATTCCTATTTTCAATATTCTAACTTCAAGTGGACAGCGCTCATTATCGTTTATTTTACTTAATTAATCAACTCACATATTCATACATTAGTGTATTTATCTATTTATTTATTTTATCTGTTTATAATCCTTCCCAATTAATAATATACAGATTGTTATATATCTAACTTCTTTCTATTTGCCATTATTTCACCTCTGTCTGGATATCCAAAATTCCATACACATACACATAATATCGTCATTTGCATCCCTTATTCACACACTCACGGAATCATGTTCATCTTTACCTTCAATCTTCAATTTCAATCTTTAATTTTCAATAATCATATATATATATATTTTCCCTTCTGCCTGAGAAAAATTAGATGCATCTCTAACCAGTTACGAACATGCTTAATGAAATCGTAAGCAAACACTGAAAACTGAAGACGTAAAACTACATTTTCCACAACCCCCTGGTAAAGCAACGTCATTCAGAATGTAAAAGGAAGGCCAGGGCGCCCACTTAGTAACACCGGGAAGACAGCATCAGCCGAAACATGCGTCGGTGAAACCAAGAAGAGAGACTGCGGGAAAGCCGCCTCAGCCCTGCTTCAAGCTACTCGTCGGATTTTAGAAGGACTCGTTGGCCCCCCTTTCTCCCCTCACTCCCGGACTTGATACTTTTCACCACCAGCGCGCAGAGGACCAAATAGAAAGACCGCATTGAAAACAACAAAGCGCTGCGCAATTCGACCTGTTGACACCCTGCAACAACGCGCTTGGCGTGTGAAGTGTCCCTCTCCCCTTTCCCCTCTCCCTAACCCAACTACCCAAGGACTGTTGTGATTATCAGCCTCCCCTTTGTTTTACAAATAAATATATCAATCACTAAGAAGATTCCTGGTAATCTTTGTACTACAGCCTGGGAATTATTGAAGAAGGACTCTAAGACTCAAGGGCCCTGGGCAGGTTTCGTACCCCCGGGCCGTGGCGGTGAGTTTTCTATTCTTAACTAATATCACTGGTTTATTTATGTTAATCTATGTGATTATAGTAACCACCAAATAAGTATAACAGCTGCTTAATGTATAACGTTGCCACACATTAACCAGCTCAGAATAAACATCAGAGGTTATTCATTTGCCATTGATATAAGAATTAAAATATATCTGTGGGTTAGTCACCTCTGGCACATACACCTATTGTAACTATCACGCTCAAACCACACCCCTAAAGCACACCTAAGCCCGATTGGCTCCCAACACACTACCCATAGTGTACAAAGAGCAATCACTTGTTCTTTCATTTTCCAAATCCTGGTAAAGAGTGGTCCCTTACCAATAGGTGCAGCAAATCCCCATCCCTTCCAATTTTTAAGTGCTCTACACCACACCCTGTAATTAGAGATGCCCCCACTGTGTGTGATCTGTAATGAGGGATCCCCCACTGTGTGTGAGCTGTATTGAAGGATGCCCCCACTGTGTGTAAGCTGTACTGAGGGATCCCCCACTGTGTGTGAGCTGTACTGAGGGATGCCCCCACTGTGTGTGAGCTGTATTGAGGGATGCCCCCCACTGTGTGTGAGCTGTACTGAGGGATGCCCCCAATGTGTGTGAGCTGTACTGAGGGATCCCCCACTGTGTGTGAGCTGTACTGAAGGGTCCCCCACTGTGTGTGAGCTGTACTGAGGGAGGCCCCCACGGTGTGTGAGCTGTACTGAGGGATCCCCCACTGTGTGTGAGCTGTACTGAGGGATCCCCCACTTTGTGTGAGCTGCACTAAGGGATGCCCCCACTGTGCGTGAGCTGTACTGAAGGATGCCACCACTGAGCGTAAGCTGTACTGAGGGATGCCCCCACTGTGTGTGAGCTGTAGAGAGGGATGCCCCCACTGTGTGTGAGCTGTACTGAGGGCTGCCCCCACTGTGTGTGAGCTGTAATGAGGGATGCCCCCACTGTGTGTGAGCTGTACTGAGGGATCCCCCACTGTGTGTGAGCTGTACTGAGGGGTCCCCCACTGTGTGTGAGCTGTACTGAGGGATGCCCCCACTGTGTGTGAGCTGTACTGAGGGCTGCCCCCACTGTGTGTGAGCTGTACTGAGGGATCCTCCACTGTGTGTGTGAGCTGTATTGAGGGATGCCCCCACTGTGTGTGAGCTGTACTGAGGGATCCCCCACTGTGTGTGAGCTGTACTGAGGGGTGCCCCCACTTTGTGTGAGCTGTACTGAGGGATGGCCCCACTGTGTGTGAGCTGTACTGAGGGATGCCCCCACTGTGTGTGAGCTGTACTGAGGGATGCCCCCACTGTGTGTGAGCTGTACTGAGGGATGCCCCCACTGTGTGTGAGCTGTACTGAGGGATGCCCCCACTGTGTGTGAGCTGTACTGAGGGATGCCCCCACTGTGTGTGAGCTGTACTGAGGGATGCGCCCACTGTGTGTGAGCTGTACTGAGGGATGCCCCCACTGTGTGTGAGCTGTACTGAGGGATGCCCCCACTGTGTGTGAGCTGTACTGAGGGATGCCCCCACTGTGTGTGAGCTGTACTGAGGGATGGCCCCACTGTGTGTGAGCTGTACTGAGGGATGGCCCCACTGTGTGTGAGCTGTACTGAGGGATGCCCCCACTGTGTGTGAGCTGTACTGAGGGATCCCCCACTGTGTGTGAGCTGTACTGAGGGATCCCCCACTTTGTGTGAGCTGTACTGAGGGATGCCTTCACTGTATGTGAGCTGTATTAAGGGATGCCCCCACTGTGTGTGAGCTGTACTGAGGGATGCCCCCACTGTGTGTGATCTGTTCTGAGAGATCCCCCACTGTGTGTGAGCTGTACTGAGGGATGCCACCACTGTGTGTGAGCTGTTCTGAGCGATGCCCCCACTGTGTGTGAGCTGTACTGAGGGATGCCCCCACTGTGTGTGAGCTGTACTGAGGGATGCCCCCACTGTGTGTGAGCTGTACTGAGGGATCCCCCACTGTGTGTGAGCTGTACTGAGGGATGCCCCCACTGTGTGTGAGCTGTACTGAGGGATGCCCCCACTGTGTGTGAGCTGTACTGAGGGATGCCCCCACTGTGTGTGAGCTGTACTGAGGGATGCCCCCACTGTGTGTGAGCTGTACTGAGGGATCCCCCACTGTGTGTGAGCTGTACTGATGGATGGCCCCACTGTGTGTGAGCTGTACTGAGGGATGCCACCACTGTGTGTGAGCTGTACTGAGGGATCCCCCACTGTGTGTGAGCTGTACTGAGGGATCCCCCACTGTGTGTGAGCTGTACTGAGGGATGCCCCCACTGTTTGTGAGCTGTACTGAGGGATGCCCCCACTGTGTGTGAGCTGTACTGAGGGATCCCCCACTGTGTGTGAGCTGTACTGAGGGATGGTCCCACTGTGTGTGAGCTGTACTGAGGGATGCCCCCACTGTGTGTGAGCTGTACTGAGGGATCCTCCACTGTGTGTGAGCTGTACTGAGGGATCCCCCACTGTGTGTGAGCTGTACTGAGGGATGCCCCCACTGTGTGTGAGCTGTACTGAGGGATGCCTTCACTGTATGTGAGCTGTATTAAGGGATGCACCCACTGTGTGTGAGCTGTATCGAGGGATGCCCCCACTGTGTGTGATCTGTTCTGAGGGATCCCCCACTGTGTGTGAGCTGTACTGAGGGATGCCACCACTGTGTGTGAGCTGTACTGAGGGATGCCCCCACTGTGTGTGAGCTGTACTGAGGGATGCCCCCACTGTGTGTGAGCTGTACTGAGGGATCCCCCACTGTGTGTGAGCTGTACTGAGGGATCCCCCACTGTGTGTGAGCTGTACTGAGGGATGCCCCCACTGTGTGTGAGATGTACTGAGGGATGCCACCACTGTGTGTGAGCTGTACTGAGGGATGCCCCCACTGTGTGTGAGCTGTAATGAGGGATCCCCCACTGTGTGTGAGCTGTACTGAGGGATCCCCCACTGTGTGTGAGCTGTACTGAGGGATCCCCCACTGTGTGTGAGCTGTACTGAGGGATGCCCCCACTGTGTGTGAGCTGTACTGAGGGATGCCTTCACTGTATGTGAGCTGTATTAAGGGATGCCCTCACTGTGTGTGAGCTGTACTGAGGGATGCCCCCACTGTGTGTGAGCTGTACTGAGGGATCCCCCACTGTGTGTGAGCTGTACTGAGGGATGCCACCACTGTGTGTGAGCTGTACTGGGGGATGGCCCCACTATGTGTGAGCTGTACTGAGGGATCCCCCACTGTGTGTGAGCTGTACTGAGGGATCCCCCACTGTGTGTGAGCTGTACTGAGGGATGCCTTCACTGTATGTGAGCTGTATTAAGGGATGCCCCCACTGTGTGTGAACTGTATCGAGGGATGCCCCCACTGTGTGTGATCTGTTCTGAGGGATCCCCCACTGTGTGTGAGCTGTACTGAGGGATGCCACCACTGTGTGTGAGTTGTACTGAGGGATGCCCCCACTGTGTGTGAGCTGTACTGAGGGATCCCCCACTGTGTGTGAGCTGTACTGAGGGATCCCCCACTGTGTGTGAGCTGTAATGAGGGATGCCCCCACTGTGTGTGAGATGTACTGAGGGATGCCATCACTGTGTGTGAGCTGAACTGAGGGATGCCCCCACTGTGTGTGAGCTGTAATGAGGGATCCCCCACTGTGTGTGAGCTGTACTGAGGGATCCCCCACTGTGTGTGAGCTGTACTGAGGGATCCCCCACTGTTTGTGAGCTGTACTGAGGGATGCCCCCACTGTGTGTGAGCTGTACTGAGGGATGCCTTCACTGTATGTGAGCTGTAATAAGGGATGCCCTCACTGTGTGTGAGCTGTACTGAGGGATGCCCCCACTGTGTGTGAGCTGTACTGAGGGATCCCCCACTGTGTGTGAGCTGTACTGAGGGATGCCACCACTGTGTGTGAGCTGTACCGAGGGATGGCCCCACTGTGTGTGAGCTGTACTGAGGGATCCCCCACTGTGTGTGAGCTGTACTGAGGGATGCCTTCACTGTATGTGAGCTGTATTAAGGGATGCCCCCACTGTGTGTGAGCTGTATCGAGGGATGCCCCCACTGTGTGTGATCTGTTCTGAGGGATCCCCCACTGTGTGTGAGCTGTACTGAGGGATGCCACCACTGTGTGTGAGCTGTACTGAGGGATGCCACCACTGTGTGTGAGCTGTACTGAGGGATCCTCCACTGTGTGTGAGCTGTACTGAGGGATCCCCCACTGTGTGTGAGCTGTACTAAGGGATCCCCCACTGTGTGTGAGCTGTGCTGAGGGATGCCACCACTGTGTGTGAGCTGTACTGAGGGATGGCCCCACTGTGCGTGAGCTGTACTGAGGGATCCCCCACTGTGTGTGAGCTGTACTGAGGGATCCCCCACTGTGTGTGAGCTGTACTGAGGGATGCCCCCACTGTGTGTGAGCTGTACTGAGGGATGGCCCCACTGTGTGTGAGCTGTACTGAGGGATGCCCCCACTGTTTGTGAGCTGTACTGAGGGATCCCCCACTGTGTGTGAGCTGTACTGAGGGATCCCCCACTGTGTGTGAGCTGTACTGAGGGATGCCCCCACTGTGTGTGAGCTGTACTGAGGGATGGCCCCACTGTGTGTGAGCTGTACTGAGGGATCGCCCCACTGTGTGTGAGCTGTACTGAGGGATGTCCCCACTGTGTGTGTGGGGGATTTTAGCACACCATTTGGTTCAGTATATTTTCTTTCTTATTTTTGGCCTATAAACCCCGGATGTGTGTTTTGGAACGAAAAATTAGGTGTATATATAATGTGACATTAAGAAACTATACTGGGCCAGGAAAAGTGCAGCACGGCCGGTGCGCCCCAAAAAGTCCAGGGCCGTTTTTTATTCCCAGTCCGCCCCTGGCGGCGGGAACATATTTGGAGGCGGAGGTGGGCGGCAGCAGCGGGCAGGAACATCGTGACTGCGGCCAGGGCCGTATTTGCCACTAGGCACAGCAACCATTTAATAAAAAAATAAAGAAATCTTCTTGCATGCAGCGCATCGCTCCTTCTTGGCCGCCGATGCAGGGAGGGCGGCCGTCCCTCTATTACTCCCCCCACTTTCTGCTCTTTGCCTCTACGCAACTGTGCCCATTCCAGCTCCGCCTCCGCCTCGCCCAGCTTGCCTAGCCCAGCTTTGCCTCCGCCTCCGCCCAGCTCGCCCAGCCCAGCTCCACCTTGCCGAGCTCCCCCTACTGCCCAGCCCAGCTCAGCTCCGCCCCTTCCAGCTCCGCTCCTCCCCTGCTGGCAGCTGCCACCTGTCTCCTTCCTATGACAGAGTGGCGTGTCAGCTAAGTGCCGGAGTTGGGGGCGTGGTCTTGGCAGGCACTCCATCAGATGTACACGCGAGTGGGGGAGCACCTCCAAATTTGCCAACCTTAAGGTAAGTCTTACCGCCCGAGGGCTGTGGGGGTTAAATTAGGGGGGGGTGTAGAGTGGACCACCCGCCGGGGCAGGCTGATCAAGTGACCTTGGGGCATCCATTTCCAGGATGCCGCATTGTGTAATCCCCCCAAAGATCCCCAGGTCACTTCAGTAGTTACACACCATGGTTGCCGGCCACGGGTTAGGGGAATGGGAGCCGGCCTCACACAGGAGGGGCGCTCTCTGCCCCCTTGGTTGTTTGGGGCGCGTCATGCGCTCCATCCTCTAGAGGGGCTGGATGATGCTGCGTGTCCCCATTGTGTGCACCGCCCCTGTCCCCCCTGACAACCTCCGACGCTTAGACTAGCGAAGGAGGGAAGGGGGCGGGGTGGTGACACACACGTGGGTGCATGACGCACGTGGGCGGGCCATTTAGATCGCGGCCGCCGCGGCCGCACCTGTATGGCGCCGTTGGAGGTCTGAGAACAGAAGGGAGGGAAGCACATGCCTTTCGTTTCCTCTCATGCCGCAACACACAATGTCTTAGCGATGCTATAAGGTAACTTTCTCTTAAGCCCTTTTAGGAATTATTATCCTCTCTCTATCATAGCCATTACAGTTTTTGTAGCAGGCACACCTGTTCTTTGTTCCAGGTGTCACTGTCTTATGTGGGCTGCTGGTGACCCGTATCTGCTCCTTTTCATTGATTGGAACAGCACTTTTATATTGCTGCTTTATTTACATTGGATATATATGATGGACGCAAATAGCCAGAACCCAGGAACCAGGGGTCATTTTAACTACATCCGTCATTTAGTTTAAATGAGGTTTGTATTGATACAATTGCTGTAATGTGTATGTATAAATTTATATATTTTCTCAGTGGATCTCTTAGTGATGTTATCTTACATTTCCTACAGGCTATTGTATGGGCACTGATGAAGCCTATTGTCGGGCGAAACTAGTCTGCCCAACACTTGAATAAAAAGTTTAATATGACTGATCCAAGATAAGATTACAACTTAAGCACAAGAGTCTAACAATCTGTGTACAGAGTGAATTCTGAGACATATATTGTATCCACATTGCGCTGTATTTAAGGTGTAACAAAGACAATGTGTTTGTACAAAGGAATTCTTTTTAATCATGTATACAAGTAATAAAATTTAATATGGTTTTATCCATACGCCATTAATGATTTATTGGGCGCGGTTTGATGTTGGTTAGAGCCCCTGATCCCCAAAGGATTTTGGAGGGGAGGCCCAATTAATCCCCACTTTTCTCTGGTTGTCTCATCACAAATCTGGTTGTTCCTAAGTAAGTATCAAAGGTGTTTTTTTTTTAATTTGGGGGGGGCAGCATTTCACTCTTGGACCCAGGCAGCACAATGTCTTGGGCCAGCCCTGGGAGGGAGGCCATAGTGAGGACTCACATTCAGGAGTCCTAATGATCGCCAGTGCCGGGTGTCTGGATGGATGGTAGGCTGTTCCTGCAGCGTCATTTCCCCCTCTGTATCTCTCTGAAGCTCAGCAGTCATAGGTGTGTGTGGCAGACAAGGAAGCACCTTCTCCCCACTCCCCCTCCTTTGCGCAGCACAAGCCCTTCACCAGGAAACAGAATAACGTGAGCAGCTCCTCCAATGCTCTGCTCCGTGTGCTGACAGGAGACAGACACACTGCTGCAATGAAAAGGTTTTAAAGTTGTACAGTATGTGTGTGTGTATGTGTGCTGTCTGCATCCTGGGGAAGGGGGAGGTGGAATGTAGTGCCATCTGCATCTTGTAGTATGTGTGTATATAGTGCTGTCTGCGTGTTGTGATGTGTATGTACAGGGTCTAAGATGCTTGTAGCTGGGCATGCTATACTGGTACATACCTTATATGTAGTCATGAGTCAGGTAGTCATATTAAAGTGGACCAACACCCTGCTAGATCCGATCCCTCCCTGCGGGGCATCCAAAATCCCAATTTGGGATTCCCCAGGGGACTGGAATAAAACCCGGGTAAGGCAAATTTCCTGGGTTTTGTTTCACTGTAAAGAGGCACATTTTGCCTGTCCTGGATTCCCTCGATTCCCTCACCCAGGAAAAAAAACTGGGGCCTCTACCAATTTTGTGCCCAGGGGCCTCCACCACAGGGGCGGACTGGCCGTAGGGCGTACCGGGACAAATCCCAGTAGGCCGCCTCCCCCCTGCCCCATAGTTTGTAATGTTGGGCTGCTGCGGCCACAGCTGGCTGGCAACAAGGAGCTGCCATGGTCGCCTGGCGCACTGTGCTGCAGCCGCTGCACTGTGAAAGGAGGGAGGGCCAGGCAAGGTGCGAGCAGCTCAAAGCTCCTGATACCGGCATTATGGTGGTGATTCCCCGCTCGCCGGATCTCCTGCCTGCCTGACACGTGACCTCTGGCTCTGTGTCAGATTCCTTTGCTCAGTGAGGTGAGACAGACGCCGGCTGAAGCTGTTACCAGTGATAGAAGTAATACTGCTGCAGTCAGCTTAAATTATTGTATAAGTTCAACTCCTTATGCTGCAATATGTTATGTCTCCCCTCTGTACCTCATTCATAAGCTGCCCCTGCTGTCACCCACTCATCCCTCCATCCACACTCATCCCTCCATCCACACTCATCCCTCCATCCACACTCATCCCCAGCCTGCCCCTGTTACCCACTCATCCCTCCATCCACACTCATCCCTCCATCCACACTCATCCCTCCATCCACACTCATCCCCAGCCTGCCCCTGTCACCCACTCATCCCTCCATCCACACTCATCCCTCCATCCACACTCATCCCTCCATCCACACTCATCCCTCCATCCACACTCATCCCCAGCCTGCCCCTGTCACCCACTCATCCCTCCATCCACACTTATCCCCAGCCTGCCCCTGTCACCCACTCATCCCTCCATCCACACTCATCCCTCCATCCACACTCATCCCCAGCCTTCCCCTGTCACCCACTCATCCCTCCATCCACACTCATCCCTCCATCCACACTTATCCCCAGCCTGCCCCTGTCACCCACTCATCCCTCCATTCACACTCATCCCTCCATCCACACTCATCCCCAGCCTGCCCCTGTCACCCCTCCATCCACACTCATGCCTCCATCCACACTCATCCCTCCATCCACACTCATCCCCAGCCTGCCCCTGTCACCCACTCATCCCTCCATCCACAATCATCCCCAGCCTGCCCCTGTCACCCACTCATCCCTCCATCCACACTCATCCCTCCATCCACACTTATCCCCAGCCTGTCCCTGTCACCCACTCATCCCTCCATCCACACTCATCCCTCCAGCCACACTCATCCCCAGCCTGCCCCTGTCACCCACTCATCCCTCCATTCACACTCATCCCTCCATCCACACTCATCCCCAGCCTGCCCCTGTCACCCACTTATCCCTCTACCCACAACTATTTCCAGTCTATTCCTGTCACTAAACCCCTCTTCACTGGACCCCTTCTTTCTTTCTATGGCAACCATTCTTAAACATACTGACTGTGTTATTCCATAACAGCCTTCCTGTCTGCCAGCCAGCCTTAGCAATCTGCCAGCCAGCCACAGTATCCTGCCAGCCAAAGCAGCCCGTTTGCCTTAACAGCCAGCTTCAGTAATTGAGGTGAGTGGTGGCTGAAGCCAAGTTTAACTGGGTATCACAGACAGAGATCCAAGTTGGCATATAAAGGAGGACAATCGTTCAGTGTGTTAAAGCTTTTGGTGTAGTTAGGCGGGTTGGCATTGCCACCCCTTGAAGTACACCATAGCCTTAAATGCACCGCACCACCCTCTTCCTTTCCATGGCAACTATTCTTATACATACTGATTGTGTTATTCCACTGGTTCTTTTTCGTTCTTTTGTGTGTAAAAATTCTGTTATTAAACAGTTTTCAGAAAATTTAATTTGTACTCTGATATGTAGGGGTGGGGCGTATGTAGTGGTTTGGGCGGGAACAGGGGCGGGACAAAGGTAGGACCAGGGGTGGGGTCTCACTGGGGGCCCTTGCTTTTTTTGGTCTGGGAGCCCTGAGTGGTGTCAGTCCACTTCTGACCTGTGTCCTGCCTTTCCCTGCTTCACCGATGTTCTTAGGAGTGTTTCCACATACTAATGTTCCTCTCTGCTAGGGACAGGCAGGGCATGTGTGGAGCTAATCACGAAACATGCAGAGTAGATAGAGACACTCTCAGCACAATATTTTGAAAGTTTTTGCTTAGATATTCAGCATCTCTGAGCCCCACTGGATGACCAGTGACATCCGTACGCAGGAGGGGGTAGACAACAACTGTTAAAATGAAACTTAATCCATAAATTCCCTACATTTCCTACAATCCCTTTACTTTCCATTTGAAGGAAAAGAGAATATATGGATGGTCATTTTAAGGTTCTGATAGAGGCAGCAACACCATTAAGAAATTCTGCATGCCTCCTCCCTGCTGGGCAACCATGTACCATGTGACAGGAGCCTGCATACTATTAGTAATACATGCACCGCCACTAGTCTAGAATAGAGATGAGCGAACTTTTGAAAAATTCGATTCGACTGATTCGCCGAATTTTCCGACAAAAATCGTTTCGACCCGAATTTATTCGCGACGAATCGCTATTAAAAACGACTATTTCTGAGCCTCCTAGAGCCTCAATAGGGTTGTAAAACATTCTGCCTTGCTGTAACACGCATAGGATGCGTGCTGAGTTAGTGAAATAATACTGTAAATATTTATCACATGCAGATCAGAGGCATCGCTAATAGAATCGCAGAGCGGCACAATTGCAGAGAGTTGAAGTGGCATCACTATGAGGGGCCCCTATAGTGCCTGAAAAACACACCCTGGAGCTGGCAGCAGCAGGAGCCCAAAAATTAGCTGAATCACACCCTGGAGTTGGCAGCAGCAGCTGCAGGAGCCCAAACATTGCTTTAAAGAGACACTGGAGTTGGCTGCAGGAAGCCAAAAATTGGAAGAATCACACCCTGGAGTTGCAAGCAGCAGCTGCAGGAGCCCAAACATTGCTTTAAAGAGACACTGGAGTTGGCTGCAGGAGGCCAAAAATTGGATGAATCATACCCTGGAGTTGCAAGCAGCAGCATGAGCACAAACATTACTTTAAAGAGACACTGGAGTTGGCTGCAGGAGGCCAAAAATTGGATGAATCACACCCTGGAGTTGCAACCAGCAGCAGCAGGAGCCCAAACATTGCGTGAAAGAGACACTGGAGCTGGCTGCAGGAGGCCAAAAATTGGATGAATTACACCCTGGAGTTGCAAGCAGCAGCAGCAGGAGCCCAAACATAGCTTGAAATGGACACTGGAGTTGGCTGCAGGAGCCCAAAAATTGGATGAATCACACCCTGGAGTTGCAAGCAGCAGCATGAGCACAAACATTACTTTAAAGAGACACTGGAGTTGGCTGCAGGAGGCCTAAAATTGGATGAATCATACCCTGGAGTTGCAACCAGCAGCAGCAGGAGCCCAAACATTGCGTGAAAGAGACACTGGAGCTGGCTGCAGGAGGCCAAAAATTGGATGAATTACACCCTGGAGTTGCAAGCAGCAGCAGCAGGAGCCCAAACATAGCTTGAAAGGGACACTGGAGTTGGCTGCAGGAGCCCAAAAATTGGATGAATCAAACCCTGGAGTTGCAAGCAGCAGCAGGAGCCCAAACATTGCGTGAAAGAGACACTGGAGTTGGCTGCAGGAGGCCAAAAATTGGATGAATTAAACCCTGGAGTTGCAAGCAGCAGGAGCCCAAACATAGCTTGAAAGGGACACTGGAGTTGGCTGCAGGAGGCCAAAAATTGGAGGAATCACACCCTGGAGTTGCAAGCAGCAGCAGGAGCCCAAACATTACATTTTAGAGACGCTGGAGTTGGCTGCAGGAGCCCAAAAATTGGATGAATAACACCCTGGAGTTGCAAGCAGCAGCAGGAGCACAAACATAGCTTGAAAGGGAAACTGGAGTTGGCTGCAGGAGCCCAATAATTGGATGAATCACACCCTGGAGTTGCAAGCAGCAGCATGAGCACAAACATTACTTTAAAGAGACACTGGAGTTGGCTGCAGGAGGCCAAAAATTGGATGAATCACACCCTGGAGTTGCAACCAGCAGCAGCAGGAGCCCAAACATTGCGTGAAAGAGACACTGGAGTTGGCAGCAGGAGGCCAAAAATTGGATGAATTACACCCTGGAGTTGCAAGCAGCAGCAGCAGGAGCCCAAACATAGCTTGAAAGGGACACTGTGTTTGGCTGCAGGAGGCCAAAAATTGGAGGAATCACACCCTGGAGTTGCAAGCAGCAGCAGCAGGAGCCCAAACATTGCGTGAAAGAGACATTGGAGTTGGATGCAGGAGCCCAAAAATTGGATGAATCACACCCTGTAGTTGCAAGCAGCAGCAGCAGCAGCAGCAGTAGCAGCGGAAACAGGAGCCCAAACATTGCTTGAAAGAGACACTGGAGTTGGCTGCAGGAGGCCAACAATTGGATGAATCACACCCTGGAGTTGCAAGCAGCAGCAGCAGCAGGAGCCCACACATTGCTTAAAAGAGACACTGAAGTTGGCTGCAGGAGCCCAAAAATTAGATGAATCACACCCTGGAGTTGCAAGCAGCAGCAGCAGAAGTCCAGACATAGATTGAAAGAGACACTGGAGTTGGCTGCAAGAGGCCAAAAATTGGATGAATCACACCCTGGAGTTGCAAACAGCAGCAGGAGCCCAAACATTACTTTAAAGAGACACTGGAGTTTGCTGCAGGAGGCCAAACATTGGATGAATCACACCCTGGAGTTGCAAGCAGCAGCAGGAGCCCAAACATGTATTTAAAGAGAAACTGTAATTGGCTGCAGGAGGCCAAAAATTGGATGAATTACACCCTGGAGTTGCAAGCAGCAGCAGCAGGAGCCCAAACATTGCTTAAAAGAGACACTGGAGTTGGCTGCAGGAGCCCAAAAATTGGGTGAATCACACCCTGGAGTTGCAAGCAGCAGCAGGAGCCCAAACATATCTTGAAAGAGACACTGGAGTTGGCTGCAGGAGCCCAAAAATTGGATGAATCACACCCTGGAGTTGCAAGCAGCAGCAGGAGCCCAAACATTATTTTAAAGATACACTGGAGTTGCCTGCAGGAGGCCAAAAATTGGATGAATCACAACCTGGAGTTGCAAGCAGCAGCAGCAGGAGCCCA
Source organism: Gastrophryne carolinensis (assembly GCA_027917425.1). Lineage (NCBI taxonomy): Eukaryota > Metazoa > Chordata > Amphibia > Anura > Microhylidae > Gastrophryne > Gastrophryne carolinensis. The sequence continues at coordinate 220,390,278 of CM051238.1, forward strand.
AACATTGCGTGAAAGAGACACTGGAGTTGGCTGCAGGAGCCCAAAAATTGGATGAGTCACACCCTGGAGTTGCAAGCAGCAGCAGCAGCAGCAGGAGCCCAAACATTGCTTGAAAGAGACACTGGAGTTGGCTGCAGGAGCCCAAAAATTGGATGAATCACACCCTGGAGTTGCAAGCAGCAGCAGCAGGAGCCCAAACATATCTTGAAAGACACACTGGAGTTGGCTGCAGGAGGCCAAAAATTGGATGAATCACACCCTGGAGTTGCAAGCAGCAGCAGGAGCCCAAACATTACTTTAAAGAGACACTGCAGTTGGCTGCAGGAGGCCAAAAATTGGATGAATCACACCCTGGAGTTGCAAGCAGCAGCAGCAGCAGGAGCCCAATCATTGCGTGAAAGAGACACTGGAGTTGGCTGCAGGAGCCCAAAAATTGGATGAATCACACCCTGGAGTTGCAAGCAGCAGCAGCAGGAGCCCAAACATTGCTTGAAAGAGACACTGGAGTTGGCTGCAGGAGCCCAAAAATTGGACGAATCACACCCTGGAGTTGCAAGCAGCAGCAGGAGCCCAAACATAGCTTGAAAGAGACACTGGAGTTGGCTGCAGGAGCCCAAAAATTGCATGAATAACACCCTGGAGTTGCAAGCAGCAGCAGGAGCCCAAACATAGCTTGAAAGAGACACTGCAGTTGGCTGCAGGAGGCCAAAAATTGGATGAATCACACCCTGGAGTTGCAAGCAGCAGCAGCAGCAGCCCAAACATTGTGTGAAAGAGACACTGGAGTGGGCTGCAGGAGCCCAAAAATTGGATTAATCATACCCGGGAGTTGCAAGCAGCAGCTGAAGGAGCCCAAACATTGCTTTAAAGAGAAACTGGAGTTGGCTGCAGGAGGCCAAAAATTGGATGAATCACACCCTGAAGTTGCAAGCAGCAGCAGCAGGAGCCCAAATATTGCTTTAAAGAGACACTGGAGCTGGCTGCAGGAGCCCAAAAATTGGATGAGTCACACCCTGGAGTTGCAAGCAGCAGCAGCAGGAGCCCAAACATTACTTGAAAGAGACACTGGAGTTGGCTGCAGGAGGCAAAAAATTGGATGAATCACACCCTGGAGTTGCAAGCAGCAGCAGCAGCAGGAGCCCAAACATAGCTTGAAAGAGACACTGGAGTTGGCTGCAGGAGCACAAAAATTGGACGAATCACACCCTGGAGTTGCAAGCAGCAGCAGGAGCCCAAACATAGCTTGAAAGAGACACTGGAGTTGGCTGCAGGAGCCCAAAATTTGGAAGAATAACAACCTGGAGTTGCAAGCAGCAGCAGCAGGAGCCCAAACATTGTGTGAAAGAGACACTGGAGTTGGCTGCAGGAGCCCAAAAATTGGATGAGTCACACCCTGGAGTTGCAAGCAGCAGCAGCAGCAGCAGGAGCCCAAACATTGCTTGAAAGATACACTGGAGTTGGCTGCAGGAGGCCAAAAATTGGATGAATCACACCCTGGAGTTGCAAGCAGCAGCAGCAGGAGCCCAAACATTGTGTGAAAGAGACACTGGAGTTGGCTGCAGGAGCCCAAAAATTGGATTAATCACACCCGGGAGTTGCAAGCATCAGCTGAAGGAGCCACAAACATTGCTTTAAAGAGACACTGGAGTTGGCTGCAGGAGGCCAAAAATTGGATGAATCACACCCTGAAGTTGCAAGCAGCAGCAGCAGGAGCCCAAATATTGCTTTAAAGAGACACTGGAGCTGGCTGCAGGAGCCCAAAAATTGGATGAGTCACACCCTGGAGTTGCAAGCAGCAGCAGCAGCAGGAGCCCAAACATTACTTGAAAGAGACACTGGAGTTGGCTGCAGGAGGCCAAAAATTGGATGAATCACACCCTGGAGTTGCAAGCAGCAGCAGCAGCAGTAGCCCAAATATTGCTTGAAAGAGACACTGGAGTTGGCTGCAGGAGCCCAAAAATGGGATGAATCACTCCCTGGAGTTGCAAGCAGCAGGAGCCCAAACATAGCTTTTGGCTGCAGGAGGCCAAAAATGGGATGAATCACACCCTGGAGTTGCAAGCAGCAGCAGGAGCCCAAACATTACTTTAAAGAGACACTGGAGTTGGCTGCAGAAGGCCAAAAATTGGATGAATCACACCCTGGAGTTGCAAGCAGCAGCAGGAGCACAAACATTACTTTAAAAAGACACTGGAGTTGGCTGCAGGAGCCCAAAAATTGGATGAATCACACCCTGGAGTTGCAAGCAGCAGCAGGAGCCCAAACATAACTTGAAAGAGACACTGGAGTTGGCTGCAGGAGGCCAACAATGGGATGTTTCACACCCTGGAGCTGCAAGCAGCAGCAGGAGCCCAAACATTACTTTAAAGAGACACCGGAGTTGGCAGCAGGAGGCCAAAAATTGGATGAATGACACCCTGGAGTTGCAAGCAGCAGCAGCAGGAGCCCAAACATTGCTTGAAAGACACCCTGGAGTTGGCAGCAGCAGCAGCAGGAGGCCAAATATTGACTGAAAGGCACACCCTGAAGTTGGCATCAGCAGGAGGCCAAAAATTGGCTGAAAGGCACACCCTGAAGTTGTCATCAGCAGGAGCCCAAAAATTGGCCTAAAGACATAAATATGTTTTGCACCATTTGGAAAGTGTAAAACATGGCACCATGCTGAATCTAGTTGCATGCATCAGCCATTGGTGGGTGGAAATCCTGGCTAATCCATCCCCGATTCATTTTGACAAAGGTGAGTCTCTCCACATTTTTAGTTGACAGAAGAGTTCTCCTCGCCTAACTATGGCCCCCGCCGCACTAAACACCCGCTCAGATGGCACGCTACTGGCCGGGCAGGACAGCTTTTCCAGGGCAAACTCTGCTAGTAGCGGCCACAAGCCAAGTTTGGCTGCCCAGAAGTCCAGCGGATCCTCAAGGTGTGTTGGCATGGTCATGTCAAGGTATGACATGACCTGCTGGTTCAGGTCCTGCTCCAGGTCTTCCTGCTGCTCATGATTAGCCTCACTATGCAGGTGTAGAAAGCTACTCATTAGCGACTGAAGACTGAGGCTGCTGCTGATGGAGCTGCTGCTGCTGCTCCTGCCAACCCCCCCAGCAGGCATGGCAGTGGAAGGTGAGTGCAGAGGTCCCCCCGAGTCAGACCTGCGAGAGTATGGACCATGGCGCAGATAGGCATCGGCCAACTGACTACGTAAAATGTCTTTGTAGTATTTCAGTTTGTCCTCCCTCTCGGCGGGTTTAAAAAATGCCCCCATTTTGTGCCGGAAGCGAGGGTCCAATAAGGTGGACAGCCAGAAGTCATCCCGCCGACAAATGGAAACAATTCTGGGGTCACTACGCAAGCACGTGAGCATGCTTCCTGCCATTTGCGCAAGTGACACGGAGGAACTACCTGTCTCCATCTCCACTGCATACTGCCACGGTGTGTCCGGGTCCTTTGTCTCGCCTTCCTCACAACCCTCTAGCTCCTCTGGCTGCTCCTCCTCTCCTGTCCGCTGACTAGATATACCAGCCATTTCGCCAAGCCTAAACTGTGCTTCACTGGGCTACTCCTCCTCCTCTTCCTCCTCCTCCTCCAGTTCAGCTCCAACGGGGTTCATGTGGCCGTAAGATGTAGACGCCATGTCTCCAGTGCCCTGACCAGCCATGGTTTCCAACATGTGCTGTAGTTCATGAAGCAGCGGAATCACGTTTATCCCGTAATCCTGTTGGAAGAGGAAGTGGCTTCCTCAAAGGGCCTGAGCAAACGGCAGGTGTCACATATGAGCTGCCACTGGTTGACATTGAAGTTACACAGGGGAGTCCCCCTATCCGCTTGGATCATCAGGAAATCCGTGATGGCTTTTCTCTGTTCATATAATCGGTCCAACATGTGAAGGGTGGAATTCCAATGGGTGGAAACATCGCAAATCAGACTATGTTGGGGGCTACCATTCTGACGCTGTAGCTCAAGAAGGGTGTGTTTGGCGGTGTATGAGTGGCTGAAGTGCATGCAAAGTTTCCTTGAAGTTGTTAGGAGGAGGAGGAGGAGCAGGAGCATCAGGAGCGACAGAGGATGGATATGACGCACAGCTGCCTTTGGCTGAGGTGCTGGAGCCTTGGCTGGCAGAAATTGGGAGCTCACTTGGTGAGGAAGCAGACTGGACCACCCCTTGGGAGCCTCGGTTCTCCCAGGTCGTTTTATGGTGACGCATCATATGTTGACGCAGGGCCGTGGTGCCAACATTTGGGCCCTGGTCACGCCTCTGCCTACATATCTTGCATGTGGCCATGTTACCCTCCTGCGGATGCTTCAGGAAAAGCTGCCACACTGCCGAGTAGCTACTTTTCCCACCAACAGGCCGCACTGATTCACTGCTACTGTCGCCAACTCCAGGAACCCCTGCTCCACTACCTCCCGATAAGGTAGCCTGCCGTGCAGCAGGTGCTCTACCCCGGCCCCGGCCCCGTTTGGCTCCAGGCTTTACAATTGTGCCCCCATGCTGACTGTCAACCGTGCTGCTAACACCTTGCTGCCTCAGCTGCTGACTCCGGGGCAACCTGTGCCCCTCTTCTTCTGATGATGACGATGAAGCCCCTTCTGCACCCAGCTCCCAAGTGCAATCCGCTTCTTCATCATCATCATCACCGAGATGTGGCTGCACGTCACTGATGTTCTCGGTTTCCTCAACAGTGTCTAGCGCAGGAGCTGGAACGCTCGAAACACCCACGACACTCTCCACATCACTATTTGCCTGCCTAGCTAAATAAGCCACCTCCATTTATTGGCTGGGCAGTAGCTGCTGACTGTCCTCTATCTGATCGTCCTCCTCACTAAAGAGTGGAGCTGAACCCAAAGCATAGGATATGTCGCTGGGGGAGGGAACAGCGTAGGACAGAGGCAATGGGAGGACAGGGGCATGCCAACTCAGGGTTGTGTCAGAGGAACCTACCGACCCTAGACTGGGGGTCTCAGATGTAACTTGTGATGATGTTGATGAGCGCGTTAACCAATCTACCACGGCAGATGCGTTACTGGTGGAGACACGACCGCTAGCAGATACAGGCAGATCAGGTCTCTCACCGTGACTCCTGCTGCCACTCACCCCTAGTCTGCTGCGACCTCTGCCTGCTGAATCTTGGCCTCTGCCACTCCTCTTTGAACATCCTGGCACTTGTCTGCCTGACATTTTTATGTATTTGAAATGCCCAATAGGTACATAAAAAATGTGTTAACTTTAAAAAGCAGAAGCTAAATAAAGTGAGGAACTGCTTCTCTGCACCAGAAACTATGAAAATTGGCAATATGGGATACCCTGCGGCCTAGTGTTTTTGACAGCAGGACAAAAACCAATTCAAAATGCAATAGCTTGATTAAGCTGAGGATGAACAAGCATATTTAGTATAACAGATAGGGTGCTACGTGCAGGTTTGGGATACCCTGCGGCCTAGTGTTTTGGCAGCAGGCCAAAAATCAATTCAAAATCCGATAGCTTGATTAAGCTGATGATGAACAAGCTTATTTAGTATAACAGATAGGGTGCTACGTGCAGGTTTGGGATACCCTGCGGCATGGTGTTTTTTTGACAGCAGGACAAAAAACAATTCAAAATGCAATAGCTTGATTAAGCTGATGATGAACAAGCTTATTTAGTATAACAGATAGGGTGCTACGTGCAGGTTTGGGATACCCTGCGGCCTACTGTTTTGGCAGCAGACCAAAAAACAATTCAAAATGTGATAGCTTGATTAAGCTGAGGATGAACAAGCGTATTTAGTATAACAGATAGGGTGCTACGTGCAGGTTTGGGATACCCTGCGGCCTGGTGTATTTAAAGCAGACAAAAAAAGATTAAAACTAAATTAAAGCTAATCCAGTTGTGAGAAATGCTTGTGTGTAACAGATAGGGTTAAATATGCCAATGCATAGATGGGATGCACAGTGGCAAGGCAGGTTTACACCACAAAGAACTGAAATTCAATTGAAAAATGATCTGGCTAATGAAAATAAAAAATCCCTGTCACTTCAATGCTGTCCCTGCATGGATCGTTCCGGTTTTTCCCTATCTTTCATTATCTTTCCCTGGCTCTGTCTACCTCTCTTTCTGCCTCTCTGTCGGTCTCTCTGACTCTCCCTACCTCTATCTAACTCTGTCCCTGTGTGTAACAAGCTGTGCTCTGGCCGCAATAGAACGCTGAACTGCGCACAAGGAAGATGGCCGCCGTTTACATAGCACGGTGACGTCACCGGGGTTCCTGGCTGCTGATAGGCTGCATGTGACTTTCCCATGATACCTTGCCCCAGGGAACATGTCCGGACATGTGCTTCCACCATTTTAGAATGCCTGTAATTGAAATAAATGGAGTTTAAAGGGCAACTTCGATCGATCGAATCGCGGGGAAATTCGGATTCGTTCAGAATCGAATTTTTCCTAAATTCGGAATGAATTCGGGTTCGTCCGGATCGATTCGCTCATCCCTAGTCTATACCATTTGAAACTCACATTGAAAAACCTGTTTTCAAGCATTGTCCACTTTCTTCACTTGTGTTTGCTGATGATTGTGTTACACCATGAGGACATTCTGGGTTAAAAGTTTGTAGGGGGTTTATAAGAAACGATAACGCCAGGTAGTGCCACGTAGCGGCATGTAGCATCAAGTGAACGCTTGTATGTGAAAACACATTTAAGAAAGTCAATCTGGTGAGCGCCTTTAAAAGCGTCATGTAGCCCCACATGTATTACTAACTGCGACTCAGTGTATAAGGTTTAAATAGGGGTGGCCGCTATAATGAATTAAATTTTTTGACAAAACTTAAGATAAGAATCCCCAGTGATCCCCAGATCTAATTTCTCTGTTTATACCCCAGCAAAATCTGGCAGTCAAAAAAGGTACATAAACGGCAAATATTTCTCAAGAGGTGAATTAAATATTATTTGTTACAGACTGCATGTGGTATACCTTCAGAACTATGATGGTCTAAATTGCGTTGCTAGCAACTTTATCACCACAGGTGCTCTTCGTGTCAATTCTGTGACATCACCACCACCTTTTTATATATAACGTACCAGATTAATCCTGTTTTTTTAGCGCATCTGATTCCACTTAATGGCTCAGCTTTTTCTCCTTTGGCTGTATTTAATGCTTATCTATTCGGGTATTCGGATGGTCACCCTCTTAAAATATGCTCTAATTAACCAATAAAATCCAATTACCACAAAGGTAATATAGCAACTTTATCCGGGTTTATTAAAACACATGTAAAAGACAAAAGCACAAAAGCGCTCCAATAGCGTATGTTCCACACAGGGGAATTCAAATAAATGGCCGCTGGCCCCTTAATAAGCCGCTCACCAGATATTTAAGACAAACATGCATTAAACATAAAGCTGTAAAAGGACGGGCATCATCTAAGACTTTCCTGCATAGTACGCGCACACCAGCATACAAAAAAACAAGTCCCAGCTCACCGCCTCCTCCGGCCGTAGTCAGCGGCGCTGCTCGTCCAAAGACACGTGACTATCCTTAGCTCCGCCCCCTTTGGGCGGAGCTAAGGATAGATAAGCATTAAATACAGCCAAAGGAGAAAAAGCAGAGCCATTAAGTGGAATCAGATGCGCTAAAAAAACAGGATTAATCTGGTACGTTATATATAAGAAGGTGGTGGTGATGTCACAGAATTGACACGAAGAGCGCCTGTGGTGATAAAGTTGCTGTCGCTGAGCCTAATATACAGCTTTAGGGCTGTATATATTTATTGTTTATACTGAATATCGGGACTGAGGTGACAATAGTCTGGAGGCTTGGAGCAAGATGCTATAAAAACATATATGTCTAGTGTATAGATACAAGCGTTTTTTTAGAACTTTTAAGTTCCATTTGCTGTTATAAATTGCGTTGCTGCCCTGTATATGGAAGCTTCAGCTATTGGGTACTATGATGGTCTATACATTCTAAAGATGTATTCTAAACGGCGAGATGTCGTACTGTATGTGTGATTCTATAAACTTTACCGCCAAACTATCTTTATACTTTATTATGCACAATCATATTTAATTCTGTGATTTGTCCATAAAATCCAAACCATTATGTAACTTTTGAAAGTCTATTTTTGGGGAAGCAATAAAGAAAAGAAAACTAAGTTTCAATAGTTTTTTTGTCTCAAGACAAAAACTGAACAATCCTCAATTAAGGGAAACTGACATTCCACAATAGAGTTTCTATTAGAACACCAATTTTGGGGTCAGCCTAGCTAAAGTATCACTAAACATTGTCATTTCCTTTGTCTCAAATAGTAAACATGGTGCCAATCTATGTCAGCACGATAACTTTTATAAAATTAGCATTGAGTCCAATTGGTCAGGATGACGTGATGGATATATTTACTGTTTGTGAAAGTAATGATATCCTACATTCTCTTGTCTAAAATGATAGAAGCATTTCATCAAAAAGCAATATTGTGGTAGACGTAAAATGTGCCATTAGACATAAGACACTTTTCTATTAAAAAAGAAAGAGAAGCGTGGTAAAATAATAAAAAATATAAACAACAAGCCAAAAGGGAAGACAGGCAGAGATCTTATACAACTGAAAGAAATCCTTTTAACTGTGTACATCATTTTTTTCTCCCAGTATAAAGGCGAAGCATCAGCATTTATGTTAACACATTTTTAAAGATTTTGTTGATAAAACATTTTCATGAAAGCAGACAAAAACAGTCCATATGCCTCAATATCAAAATGTGGGATGCCCATCTGTTATTAGGCTCTTGGAAATCCCCAAAATGTAGATGTTATTCCCATGATTCCTGGTGGCTCAGAAGGCACACCAAGAAGCCTCCGTGGCTCCTGGCAGCCAATAGAGTTTGTCATGGCTGCTCTTTTCTCTGGCAAACCCATAGGCAACTTGTGGTCACATGGGCCCCAAGAGCATGTACATGATGCGTAGTAATGCCCATTACTAAGCACCTAAAAGCAGACAGGTATTAAGAGGCTTAGCCTGGAGGTCCGTGCTAAGTAAATGTTTACAATGGATGTGTCTCAAAAATATTTTACTTTTCACTGATTCCTCTCTTCCTAATTTTAGGATATGAAAGTCTTTAGCAGGGAACAACAAGTCTCTGAAAGTTCTCATTCACCCGTGTCACAGTATACATTATCTGTAGGAATCAATCTGTACAAGCTGTTTTATTTCTTGAAGGCCATTTTCTAATCTTCCAACAAGCTTTCTCAACTCAGAATGACTTTTACAGGAATCCGGCAGCAATAAATTGTAACTCCAATCCTCATTCTTCATCTAACATGCACATTTTTGGGGTGAGGTGTTGATTGCCTTAGCATGATTGGCGTTATAAGATGTTAGTAGCTGCCATTGGTGTTAACACAGCATTTAAAGTCCCAGACAATAGGTGTCAAATCCCATATTCAAAGAACAACAAGGCAATCTTTTTTTGCTAATATACTACAGATGTTCTGCCTGCTAGGATCCTTAGGCTAGACTCCTGAACATGAAGTTGTACAGTAGGTGGAGCCATTCCATCTTATGTGATAATCTCAAAAGAGAAAATATTTTGATATGTCACGTAGAGGCTGATTCACTACTAATGGCAGGTATTGCCAGATGAGCATCTGTATAGCGGAGCTTAGAGCAACCACGCTGTAAGCGGGTATCAGGCGCTGTAACAGCGCATCTCAGTCGCTCTAGTAACCTGGCTGGAGTTGATGAATATGATGTGTGTTGGGCGCTCTAACAACAGTATAGCACTGCAGCGAGCGAGAGGTAGGGCCAGCTTAGTGCATCCGGCATCGGCGCTCCACACCATGTTTAACAAAAGACTAGACACACAGAGCGTCGGCGCTCTAAAGCGAGGCGCTGTAGCACAGAGCGTCAGACATTATGTGATTAAAGTTTTTGAACACATATACACCAATATCAAAGCGAAAACACATGGAATGACATTGTTTTAACACAATGACACAATAACACTTTAGTTCCAGAGCTGTTATGACAATTCTGCCTAAAAATTTTAAAATTCAAAAAAGTTTCTAAAAAACGAATGAAGCCCCAATTGAAATGCATGGCAGATCGACACGGAGCGACAGGTACTACATGGAAATTCAAGGTTAAGGTAATTATTGGCTAACTCAATAAGATTGAAAATGCAAGCTTTCGAAGCTGTTCAAGCTTCTTCTTCAGGCATAATACAGGTCTGTAACACATTCATACAGAAAACTACAAAGGAGTGACAAGTCATAAATTGTAAGCTGCGAGATAAGAATCGGGGATTATGACAATTAATGGTGGGCTGATAAAAATGAGAGGGGGAGAGAAAGTGTGTGGAATTTTTATTTCTCTCACACCAGGCCAGACAGTCTGTTAAATATCAAACCTTGTGATAAGTCCAGTCTAGTCAGTCCATTCCATACAATTATTTTCCCGGTTTATTATTATTGTTTATGTATATAGCGCCTTCATCTTCCGTAGTGCTTTACATGATATGATTACAGACAAGGTAAAACATATAGTACAGGGAACAATACAAAACTAGATGCCACAAGGTTTAAACCAAGTCTTTTGAGCACAGAAGATAAAAGGAAAGAGAGCCCTGCCCTTGAAAGCTTACAGTCTAAAGGATGGGGGTGGAGACAAAAGGTAGGGATCACAAGTGGTAGAGCTTGAGTTAGGCTGCATGTGCCATTTGAAGGTTATAGGAGTTGCATAAGCCCGGTTATATGCTTGTCTGCAGAAGTGAATTTTGAGGGCACTTTTAAAGGCTTGGAGTGATGGAGAGTGGCGAATTGAGCAGGGAAGTGCATTCCAGAGAAGTGGGGAGGCACCGGAGAAGTCTTGAAGGCAGGAGTACGAGCAAAAACCAAGAAAGAGGACAGGAAAATGTCATAGGCAGAGCGGAGGTTGTGCTTTGGTTGGTAATGCTGGATCAGAGAGGAAATGTAGGAGGGGCCTGGTTAGAGAGAGGTTAGCGTTAGAAGTTTGAACTGAGCTCTATGGGAGACAGTTAACCAGTGGAGGGATTGACAGAGGGGGACAGCACTGGAGAAGCGAGAGGAGAGGTACATGAGGCGAGCAGCAGAGTTTAAAATAGATTGGAGGGGAGCCAGTCTGTTTGTTGGCAAACCACAGAGGAGGGTGTTGCAGTAGTCCAGTCGGGATATGACCAGGGTGTGCACTAACATTTTAGTGGTGACAGGTGAGAGGAAGGGACGGATGCGGGAGATATTTGGAGAATGCAGGAGGTGGCTAGGGAGTGAATGCGAGGTGTGAATGAGGAGTTGCAGTTATTGTAAAATTATTTACAGAGATTGTGGTGTTAGGGAGGAGAGTGAGATAGTGAGATGCTGTTTAGCCCACAGTCCATAGATTTAAAGATTTGGATGCATTTACACTCCCACTCCAATCTCTCCTTTTGTGAGCTGAAACCCCTCTTGAGCACTGTGAGTTTGAGGTCACATAGGCCACGGACTGGTCTGCAGAAATGGGCTGCAACAGGCACATCAATTGTATTATTTTTAATGGTGAACCTGTGCAGATTTAGTCGCTTTCTTAGTGCTTACCCTGTCTGTCTGATGTAAAATGCTGAGGAGCACTGCACACACATGATCAGGTATATTACATTAGGGGATCTGCATGTGAAACTTCCTGAGACAGATGAGAAAGAAGTGCTATAGATACACATTGATACATTAGATGAGAGGACCTTGCCCTTGTGTGCTTACAAGTATAAGGGTGGCAATGAGGAATGAGGGGCTGTAGATAACATGTAGCATTGTGGCCAGTGCTCCGAAGGGTGTCAGGACAATGAAGTGTGGATTAGTTCGGCTAATTAAGATATATATATATATATATATATATATATATATATATATATATATATAAAGTTTTAGGGGTTGGTAGGGCATTCCAGAAGAGTAAAGTGCCATGTTTGATCCTCTGAATACAAAAGTTGGAGGAAGTGACCAGGGTTGGGAATGAGCAGAGCAGAGGTTGCTGGACTGATATCTTTGGACTAGGGGTGCAATGTAGAACAGGGCTTGACCAGAGAAAGCTTTGTAGGTTAGTTTAATCTAAAGTCTTTTCGATACAGGCAGCCAATGGAAGTACTGAGAGATGAGGATGAGGCACACAGCACCATTCATAATAGATTTTTGGGGTGCTAATCTTTTTGCTGGTAGACCACAAAGGAGAGTGTTGCTGTAGTCTAGTGGCGGAAATAACTAGTGAGTGTGCTAGAATTTTAGTGTTCTTAGGTATGTAGAAGGCAACGGCTGTGGAAGATGTTTTTGAGTTAAAGACAACAGTACCTGGCTAAAACTCCAATTTTAATATGCACAACCTAAGTATTAGTAAAAGGTGCTGGCCTTGGGGACAAAACAACTCATAAATCCTTGTTTTACAGTGGGATTCCAGGGCTAACCCATCCACACAAGTGGCCGCACAACTCTAAATCAAATTAATTCAGTTTATTGAAGGAATGTACATACTACACAGATCAACATATACACACACAATATACATACATCACACTTTAAAAACATGTATAAAACCCAGGTGAGGAGGAACTCTAGGGCTAACCAAATTTGATATCAATAATCATCTTTGCACCAAATTAATTATTCATGATAATATATATCGGCAGACGCTTGCAGAATAAAGTGCTAGTGCATGTGCAATTACCATTTAATAGTCAACTGGCAGGCTGATTCATCACTAACGCCAGGTAGCGACAGATGAGCGTCTGTAGCAGGCATTTTCAGAGCGCCCGCTAGTAGTCACTGTGCTCAGCCGTGGGTCGCTACTTCATAGCGACTCAGTCGCTGTCCAGTAATGTTGAATACATTGTGAGGAGTCGCTATTTGACCAGTACAGCGCTGTATGGGAGCGCATGTTAGTGACTGCTCATAGCGACCGACTCACACCATATTCAGCAAAAAAACAGCCTCACAAATCTCTGGCGCTGAAAAATGCTTGTTTGAAGCCCAGAGCGCAGGAGGCGGTGTGTTTAAAGTGTGTGTTTCCAGCATCTATCCACTAGTAACAAAGCGAAAACATATGGAATTACATTGTAGTAACATTGTAACATGAACACTTTAATGCCAGACCTGTAATGTCATTTCTGAAGAAATAGATAAAAAATGAAAAAATTGTGAAAAAACTGCTTTTTCAATGCCAAAAGAGGTCACAAAATTATTTGTGATTTTTGGAAAAAAGATAAATAAACAAAAACCCCCTTTAAAGAGAAGAAAAGAATCGTCCATTGAAATGTATGGGAGAGCGACAGGTAGCGAGAGGTCATACCTGGCACTGTGCAAGGCTGAACGCCGGCGCTGTTCGCTGAGGCTGTGAAAATTATGAATCAGACGCTACATGGCGCTATCCCAGTCGCTACCTGCCGCTACCTCTCATTAACCATCCACTACCTGACGCTATCCCTTCTTAAATAAGGGCCTAAGAAAGTGGACACACTGCTTGTGTCAATTAAAGAAGAAAACTTAATTTAATAAATCAGTGTGCAAATCTAATGATCTAGATGAAGCCTATACTGTGCTCTTATATACAATAATTATCCAATAAGCGTCACCCATATAAATCAGCAACAATAAAAAGCATCAATTTAACACGTAATGGAATAGGCCCATTGTCCTCCCCACTTACCTACTTGGGTTTTATACATGTTTTTAAAGTGATGTATGTATATTGTATGTATATGTTGATCTGTGTAGTATGTACATTCCTTCAATAAACTGAATTAATTTGATTTAGAGTTGTGCGGTCACTTGTGTGGATGGTGGAGTGGGTTACAAGAACAGTAGCTGGCTAGTCACTGAATATGAGAAAAGAATCAGAAAGTGGATTCCAATATAACACAAGGACATTAGGCTCGATTCTGAGAGACAAAAAAATACTTTCGTTTTAGTGCCGATCTGTTTTTTTTTGGAAATGTTTCCGCTCTCGTATGAGTGTGCGAGCGATTCTATGCATGCATTGCAATCCTTCTGTAAAGTTTCCATCCGTTCGTACGGCAGATTGCGAATACGAGGATGTCATTTTCCAGCGTGACTTTTCCATTTCATTTTCACATGTTACAACGCAGGCTTTCGTTTTTGCCCTTTTCCCATCGTATCCTCCCATGAATCCTTTACGTTTCCCTTTTTCAATAAATAATCGTCCAGACGGAAATCCTTACGATATTGCGCCTGCGCACTACAAACTTAACTCATTAAAGTGCTCGCCTACATATTTGCCACCCTCAATTCTACTACAATGTTTAGCTAAATCACTTCCAGAGTCGTCCCATGATGCTTATATATTGCAGAGCTCTGGCTTATTTCGTCAGTTTGAGTCAGGAGAATTATCTGGTGGATGGCTCCTGGGTAAGTTTGCTCACATTCCATCAATCCATTTTCACTGTATGGCAATGAATATAGTTGATGACTTATGTCTTAACCTATGGCTGTTTTTAGCCCTTGATGACATGTTAAACAATATTGTAGCTTAGAATGTGTATTTTATGTTAGTATTTTTAAATTCTTTCAGGGGATTCTGGATATCCACTCCTGCTCTTGCTCCTGATGGCCCTTCTTTGCCTGCAGAATGTGGGCCAGGGGTTCTCTAATCGGGCACTATGCAAAACCCGGGCCGTGGTGGCGAGGGCCCTCTGGCTTTTGAAGTCCAGATTTGGGTGTTTGGACAATAAAGGGGGAGGGGCACTGCAGTATGACCCCAACAAGGTTATACCAATATTTTTAATTTACGTTTTTTAACAGGGACCACACGTGCCAGAGTGGCACAACTGAGTGTCAGGGTCCTTCAGTTGGTGGGCGAGATGCAGGAGCTGCGCAACTCGTTGGGGACCACAGATGAAGAGTAATGTTCTGTGGCCTGCCATTGCTATGTATTTTGTTTTTTATAGTTGTAAAAATTTGAAATTTTCTAATTTTTTTAAGATTTTATATTTTATGATATGGAATAAAAAAAAACAAATGTTTCAGTGTCATTTCATTTACAAAATACATTAACACAAAACGAATGGGCCCAGAAATATTTAAAGATGAATATTCACATGACCGAGAAGTGATTTGGTTAAGTTTTAGGGGGCTAAAATGGAAGAAGAACCTAACCGCGAAGTGGTTTGGGTGAGCTTTAAGGGTCCAAAAGGGAAGATGGAGGATAGTGCTAAGTGGTTTAGCTAAACATTGTAGTAGAAGTGAGGGTGGCAAATATGTAGGCGAGCACTTTAATGAGTTAAGTTTGTAGTGCGCAGGCGCAAGATCGTAAGGATTTCTGTCTGTACGATTATTTATTGAAAAAGGGAAACGGAATCTATCGGGAAACGTAAAGGATTCGTGGGAGGATACCATGGGAAAAGGGCAAAAACGAAAGCCTGCGTTGTAACATGTAAAAATGAAACGGAAAAGTCACGCTGGAAAATGACATCCTCGTATTCGTAATCTGCCGTACGAACGGACGGAAACTTTACAGAAGGATTGCAATGCATGCATAGAATCGCTCGCACACTCGTACGAGAGGGGAAACAGATCGCCACTAAAACAAAAGTATTTTTTTGTCTCTCTGAATCGAGCCTATTGTGCTTGAGAAGCTGCAGTTTTAAATCTTTTGATGGCTTGATGAAATATAAAAAAACCTGTTTGTAACCTACTGTACTGTTTCAACAACATATTCCTTCAACTTTCAGTAGTCAGTTTGATGTACAGCTGCAACTGTATGGGACTTGTCTCACTGCTGGAGTTTCTTTTATTTCCTGCTATCATTTCTAAATCTGCTAGGTCACCCAGTACTCCTACTCTTGGTGCACTCTCTGCTACAGACCACATTATCTCTGTAACTGATATCAGATACCCTTCCCTGCTTTTTCTGTATATACCTGTGGAACCTGTTGTTTTACAAAATGTTTCCTGACAAGAAATAGAGTCTATATACAGTCTAAAGCATATTTAGCAGCAATGGCTTGTAACTAATCTTTCACCAAAAAAAAAAAGAACAAAGAAAAAGAAAATCACATGGAATTTAAAAATCACACAGAGCAATACCAAAGTGAAACCAAGGTATTATACAACAAGATATATTAAAGTGGACCAACACCCACAAAAACAACTTTGCTTTAAACAAACAAACATGAAAAGACACTTACGTTTTGATGATTCTGGCAGCCCTCTGTCTCCTTCGCCGGAAGTCCCTCCCTCCAGCTCTTGTCCGTGTCCTTGACTGGCATCTGCACTGCTTAGATGTGCATACCAGTCTTCAGGGATCGCGTGATTTCAGTTTCAGTTTCTTCTGATGTCATCGTGGTGGGCGTGGCCTCTGCCTTGCAGTCATCTTCTCGGGAGCGTGCACATCTCTCAGCGAAGCACCCTCCCTTTCTCCTGGTCAGTCGGAGCGTGCTCACGCACTCACGTTAAATTGGGAATATGGTTGCGTTCACAATCAAATTTAAACTTGTGTTAAATAATACTCAATATACAACTGCCTTCTTTTAAAGTGATTCTGAATCACCCCATTTACAATTGTAGTTGCATTTTAAAGCAAAACCCATGGTCCAGTATTAGTGTTGTTCTGAGTGCAAGGGGGCACCTGAATCGCCGATACACCCTGCACAATAACAGAGTGAAATGTGGGAAAACTTACCTTACGTGCAAGTGGCATCCAATCACAGTGCTCGATTTATCTGGGGGACAGAGGAGAAAGTTTCATTAATGCACAGGGGGGGCATAAGCAATAGGAATTACCCCCTGCACTTGGAACAGCAACCATTTTTTGGTTAATACATTTGACAGCATGTTTTTATGTTTAAAGTGGACCATCACCCTCCCGTGATCGGCCCGGGAATCTATAAGATTCCCGGCCGATCACCTCCCTCCCCGCGGGACATCCGAGATCGGGATGTCCCGCGGGGTGAAACCCCCCCAAACACCCCAAATCCCCTTACCGCCGCCGCCTCCCTCGCGCCCCTCTAGACGTGCGCCCGCGCCGGCCGTCTGTGAATGGCCGGCGCGCGCGCGCGTCAAGAGTGATGCGCCGGAGGTGGCGGCGGAGGAGCCGCTTGTCCGCGGCTGTCAAAACGCTTGTCCGTCGGCGCTGGGAGCGGGGAGAGGTGAGTTTTTCGGGTGATCGGGGGGGTTTCACACAGCGGGGCACCCCGATCGGGGGTGCCCCACCGAAGTGGACCAAGACCCAGGATAGTCAAAATCCTGGGTGTTGGTCCACTTTAATCCAGAATAAACATATTACAACACAAGGGGTCAAATGTATTAATCTGGAGAAAGGTACAAAAACATTTGCAAGAGATTAGATATACCATGCAACACATTGAAATTATTCATCAAGCAGTAGCTAAAATCTGACACAACATTATCAAGAACTGGATGTCCCTCAAATGTTGATGAATAGACCAGAAGAAAATTGGTCCGGCTTCTTTCACCTAAAGTATACATTTTACTGCCATTAGATTTTTTTTCTGATACAAGGCCTCTGTGACAAGATACTTATCTAATCTATATTACTATGTGTCTATGGGAGCCCAGCCAATGGTTGTTAAAAGAAAACTCAATTTCTGTCAGGTTTCTGGTGTTCTGCCTAATTGTTTTTGTTTTCTGGAATGTAAAATAACATGTATGTTAAAATTGTTCCCCCATTCCTGTGATTTACTTATCAGCATGCTACTTCCAAGTTTCTTATATTATTGTGGCTTTGTGTTGCTCAAGTTGGAGTGGCTTTCCTGGCCATGATTAAAGCTCTTTAGTATAGCTTTTGCCTACAAATTCCAGAAGTCTTCCATTGTCAAGGGTACACTCTTGAAGCAGAGCATGAGAAAGTCAGCTAACACCAACGGCGGACATCCCTTCCCGGGTAAGAACGCTGGCAGTAACCCTTTAGCTACTGGAACACAAGCTTGCGCTCCCCTCATCATTTTGGCATACACTAATGGACACTTTTAAAAATTCCATTGAAATTGTACTTCCCCTTTATGTTAATGAAGCCTGTCAGCGCATCTAGTGGTATTGTAGGTGGTAAAATAAGGTTAGACAGGTTAGACACATCTGAAGGTATATTGACCAGTCTACAATGGTTAATCCATCTTCCAAGAAAATGTGTCTTTCTAAAAAAAAAAATCCAATCCCACTCTTTGAACCCGCTTCGATCCATCACCCACAATCACCTTTCTGGCTACACTGCATTTCCCACCACATCCCAGCCTCCCTGAAGTTGAAGCATGGTTCCACTACCAGATGTTAGAGGCTAGGAGAGGGAGCGTGTGCCAGACCACAAGGAGGGAGGAGTGGATGCAGGAGCTCCTACTTCCCTATGCTGAAGCTCTGTTGCAGAGCTGTATGCTGTGCATTATCATGCACATCCTATAGCACTGATTGGACAAGAGCCTGTGCATATAATGTGGGGCCAAAAGAAAAGTACATTTTTAGGGCGACCTGGGGGCTTATAGAGCAGGTGATCTCAAATTGGGATGCCCTAGGAAAGTGAACCAAAACCAGGGATGGGCAAAGTCCCGTGTTTTGGTTCACTTTAAAGTGACTGAGGTGCCCTGTAGATTTAAGTGCCCTGTGAATGATGGGTACATGAGGGGAGAGACACTGTAGTCTGGTTGGTCTGATCTGATACAGATTATGGCTGTGTGTGTACAGTCATTCTTAATTTATTAAGCTCGTCCTCGTGACATGGCAGGACTCCAGATTCCCTCTCTTATAACATAAATCTCTTGTTTATCGCTTTGTACTCCACGCATAACCACCAAAACTTAGCTGTCAGTTTTATAGCTGCAGAAGTCCCTGTATAAAAACATAGCTGTATTACCTAAACTTTGCGATCAACTTTAGCTGTTGAATAGAATTTGTACGATCATGAGGTTAATGGAGACTGCAGTATCCCCTGGCAGCATCTTCAACATCATTTTGTTCAAGCTCAGAATATTGTAAGACCAGTCTCTAGAGACAACACCCTGGTTATCTGGAGATGCAGAGATCAAAAAGAAGTACTTTGATTACTCTTTTAAATGATTTTATTTACATTACCTGCAGTATTTAAAAAAAATGTAATTACTGGGTGCCAGGTCCGCGGTGGCGCCACTTTATCACATTTAAATCATTCAGGCTAGCACTCCATAGTAAGTATAGACACGTCAAGTGTGAACAAGATTAGGCAGTCCATAAAGTCTAACGTTTCAGGATATTGTGGTCCCCCTTCCTCAGGGTCAGACTGTCACAATTTATAAGGTCCCTATGGGGGTTCCCTGGTTGAAAACTCATACCAGGTGTTATTCCCGCCTCAGCCAGGACCCGTGCGTTTGGTAACCAGGCAATGCGTTCACTCCCGTCTGTCAAGGAGAGGTATAGGATGTGGTATACCAGCCAGGTGTTGAAGTCTGCCTGGCAACGGATGACGTGTGAGTGCCAACTCTCCTACTGGAGAGCAGGTTCCAACATGTTCCATCACAGTGATGGCTGCGCTCGTCCTGTCAGCCGGGGCCCATAAACCAGCCGATCAAGCCGGTCATGTGTCCCAGAGCAAATGCAGAATGCCCCCTGTGAATGGCATCATGTCTTTATTGACGATGGGAGCATAATTATGCTCATTAGGGCCTCTTTTCTTACAGAAATGACCGAAAGGTTGATTGTAAGCATATAGAATTAGTGATTAGGAAAAGGGAGTTTAATCCCAGTAGAAGCCCAGGCACTGGTTAAGGGGGGGAGAAGGGGGGGAGGAAAGGAAGCGGGACAAAGAAAAGAAAGGTGTAAAAAGAAGGAATTAAAGGAAGAGGGGAAGCAGCAGAAAAGGACAAGACAAGAACACACGTTGAATACACTTTGTTTGCATACCGACTATGGAGTGCCGGCCTGAATGATTTATACCTTCAGTACTTGTGAGCTGGTAAGTTGTCCCAGGGATCCCTTTACCAGATCAAAGGCGAAAGTGGGAGACAAGCTTTGGACCTGAGCTGACTTTAGACCAGCCCTTTACCTGGCCACTCCACTGGATTTCTTCTCACATAATAAAAATCAGGCCCTTAATGCTTTTGCATTTAACATATATGAATGTAGGTATCAGCCTTTGTATGAACTTGCTGCTTCAAAGTACAGTGTTAGATCTTGTGTAAATACGACTTCACACATTTCAGGCAATAAGAGCCGCTCTAAACCTATTCCTTAAACCTGCCCTGGTGTCATTGTCTTCTGGGTTTAGATGGCCTGTACACTGAATATAAATGTAAAAATCAATTTATGGATTGCAGATTAAATATGAATCATGTGTAATAATTCATATATGTGAATTTGTACTCTACCACCACCAGGCCATCTGTCTCACATTTTACCCAGACAAAGCATTGTTTTTCAGGAAACTGTTTGCAAGGACAGAAAACGTGAATTCAATTAGTAAAGATTTACCCACACATATTTGTATTCATTTATTATGATCCAACACATACTTAAAAGGTTGATAGTAATTTTTGCAGGAAAGAAAACTGTTTTTGAATAAAAACAAACTATAGGGTTTGATTGTATCAATCATTGCTATTACTCAGTTCAGTTTCTATGGTCGGCAAAGGTAACCAAATTCATCTCACTTCCACCAAATTGATTTTGACAGCAGTGAAATGTACTGACAGCATGATAGCTTGCCCTTCCTGCACCCGGGCATACAACAACGTGTGCACATTGTGTGACGTTATATAGATCATTATACAGATTCAAAGGTGAGGCGTTCGTAATTATAAAATGGTTAGCCCACAAAATAAAGGATCCTAATTGAAACTGCCTTTTAAAATTGAATATATATGAAGATAAAAATTTAGACTGCTTTTAGACCTACAGAGGTGACGGCACTCACAATACTATAAATTGCATTGGGAGTTTTAAAAAAATCAGGATAAATTACATTTTCCCCTTACCAAGAATGTAGCAAGATGAGTCTAGCAGCTCATTAATGGGTGTTACATTGTTATAACTAGGCTGCAACTAATGAATCATAAATGTTTCAATTGTGATCAGCTGGGATACATTGTAAATCAGTCATGAGCCTGCTATTGAAATGTAAACAGATCACACCTGGCTTACAGCTTTCTGTGATGTGTACATCAGCCTGTTGTGATGGATAGAACACAGTAAAGATAGTCTTCTCTGTATATGCTCATGCTGAGTTGGAGTAAAATATTGTACTCCAACACGGTGTGAAACCTCAAAATTCCTGCCTATTGTTTTCAATGAACAGGTTCACTGTGCATTGTGCTGGATTGAGGCATAACTGTTGTTAATTTGTGGCAAAATGCTGCGAGCTTACAAATGCCAATGCAGCTCTAAGCAGATAAAATGGGATGCTCACAACAGCACTGACCTGCAGTGTGCCCTAGGAGCTAGGTAAGAAAGCAGATTTAGCAGAAGTAGCGCTAAAGGCATTTTTTAAAAACATAAATAAACACTTATCTGACCTCCTCCTGCTTCTAACTATCATAGGCCCACCGGTTGAAGGTTGCCTGTGTCAACACTGTCAGCGAGAGACTTTCATGCACGACCCTGCTTCCAGTTACAAAAGAGCCACCTTGCTTATTGATTGGACTCAGGGGATGCACCGCTCAGTGGTGGCCTTTTTTTCAACTCACCAGATTTTGCTGTCAACCCTGGAGTAGACAAACGTGCAAGCTGCTGCCAATAGCAGGAGGTCAGGAAGGTATTTACTTTGTAAATATAGCCTTTTGATTTTAAGGATATAGAAATATAAAACACACCTTGGTGCCCCTATTCTTACTCTTTCTACTATGGTATGGGTTAAGCCATAGTGGACTGTTTCATTGGTGCCCAATGATTTCCTTCTCATTTACCAGGATGCCTCAGATAATTAGCAATGATTATTAGCAATAACAAGTATGTAACATACTCACCTGCATCATTTTTTGATGGGAAGTCTGTGACCCCAATGGCAAAATCCAGGCTCACTTCCTGGAGATAGAAAATTATTTTAACAGAAAACCAATAGGTGTTATTTGGACTGAGAAATTGTGAGCAGCACAAAACAATGATATTGTGCTAATTAAATGAATCAGTCACTCTGGCCCCTATGACACTGGATTTCATTATGAACTTGGTGGTCATCATGCTAATGAAAATGGGCCACGTCTGTACAATGGAATTACAAACAGCAGAATAGCTCTCACCCTTTCCCACTCTATCTAAACCACCCTCCAGCACAGGCAGGCATTTCAATCTAGCTGGCCTATTTCTGTGCATGCCTTGGCGTACTTAGTAAATCAGTTTCTATATGTTGTCTCTCAGATGGTCTCTGTAGCTGGCCCCAGGATATACGTTAGCTGGCCTTGATAATTACCTGCAGTGAATTTCTTTGTTTCCATGGATCTCTAGGTCCACAAAGCACTAAAGTTATTGTGTATGTCTGATAAACATTTTCCAATTCAAAATAATTATATTTTGGAAACAAAGTGAATTAAGAACAAACTTTAAAGTGGGTGTTGTGCCTCGGAAAAATCAATAAAAAGATAGATTCACTATGTATTGTAACACTAACTTATAAAATGTCATTTTGTCTAACTATTCCTCCATAAACATGGTGTTTTCTGCTCAATGAGATATTATTAACAGGAATTGATTCAGCTTTAGCAACATTTCTTTGCAGAAAGAACTCATCAATTTGCTTACCTTTCACTTGTCAACTAATGATCAATGGCTATGCAGTTTGGTATAATCAATTAGTAAGATATGTGAGTCATTGATCTCGGGGATATGTATTAATTTATGTACTGCACTGCCAAGGAGGACAGGCTGCATTTTCTTCTGTAAGGTGTGGAAATCATCAGCATGGTTCTTTTTGTAGAGCTTTTATTTGACTCAAAGAGTGTAAACGAAATGACTACCTAGTCGCCTAGGTAGCCATTGAAATCATTTATGACAATTACTGTATTTTAACAGCTAATATTCAAATTATGAAAAATAAAATCACCCAAAAAAATAACCTATTTGTATAGTTTTGAAAGTTTGAGTATGCATGTATAATGCACACGCAAATCTAGGAAAAGCTATATAATCCCCCTCCTGCAGTAGCTAGTCCTTTAATATTTACCTGCAATGTTTATGCATGTATGAGCATCAGTTAGAGGGGTAACGGTTTTGGTTTCCATGTGTTAGGGGTTTTTATTATTATTTAAAAGTTATTTCAATTTACATGTATTAAAATATTGCATATGGATTGGGTTCCAAATGATAATGCAAATTGTAATTAAACTGGACCTTCAGCATTATTTAATGAAAAGCCCAAACCCTTAAAAAACTATTCTCCAGCATCTAAAATTAATATATTTTGTAATTTTAGTCACTTACTTTTTATTTTTTTCCCCAATGGGCTGCAACTCTGTTCAGCACTCTAGGATACGGGCGCTGCCGTCTTGCCTCAGAAGCATCACATACTGAGGAGAAGAGAGGCAGGTGCTAACAGGTGTTTAACACTTCTAGTGCCAGCTACATGAGTCTCACGTAGCAGCCTCTACTCCACTTAAGTGCCAGCTACGTGAGACTCCCGTAGCTGACTTTAAATCCCCACAGTAAAGAAAATATAAAAGTTAAAATCTCACCTGACCCCTCGTTGGATCGTGCCGGGTCCTCTCTTCACCTGGGGGGCATCCGATCCCCCCCCGGGGCTCTTCTGTCTTCAGGAGGGCGCCCGAAATAGCGCCCCCCTGCTTCAGATGCTGGCACAAACTGTACAAAAAAAAAAAAAGAAAAATGACATTTACTCACCTGCAGCCCCGATTCCTCCCGCGGACTCTCCTCTTCACCGGGGGGGCCTCCGATTGCCCCCACGGGCTCTTCCGTGGTAAGGAGAGGGCGAGAAATCTCCCTCCCCTTCCCTTCCTGGGTTGGGACTGCTTGCCCCGCCCCTTGGGACGGGGGCAGGTGACGTCATCGGTGACACCTGTCACCTGGCAGCCGGGACCCGAAGCTCAGTTGCTGTTGGAGATCGGAGGAGGAGGGCTGGTTACAATCTCTCCTCCACCGAGCTCCAGCAGTTGTCATCTAAACATGATTGGGACATCGGAGGTGAGTAGAAAAAAAAATAATAAATTAAATTTTTTTCTTATGTGTGTTTTTTTTACATTTAACCTCTTGTGAACTGGTAAGGGGTCCATGAGACCCCTATACCAGTTCACAAGGCTGGGGGCTGGCAAGTCACCTGCGGCTAGCGGGTGACTTGCCATTAACCCCCGGCACCCCAATTACCTGCCTCTCCAAATCCCAGGGGGGGCAGAAGAGCCTGGGCCCACACAGGGTATGTGGGCTTGTAGGCTGCAGGGTGGGGGCTACAAAAGCTGGCCCCTCCACTCTGTTCCTACAAGCCCCCATAGCTGGTCCCAGGCTGGTTATGATGGGTAGGGGGGACCCTACATCATTTCTTTTTGGATTTTTAAGGGTCAGGGTTAGGGTTAGCCTAACCCTAAACCTAACTCTTAAAAACTGGGAGAGGGGACCCTATGTCATTTATTTTTAAATTAACCCCTTATGTTTACAGTGTGGATAGTAGTTGTATTTTATTTGAAAATGTTATAAAGTGCTCTTTTTAGTTTGGGGGGTGTCCTGGGCAAGAATGGGGGGCTACCGATACATATGAGGTACTGTTGTAATTGGGAGAAATGCAATATGGTTTTCATTATTAAAACAAATGATTTATAAAGGAGACAAGTGTCTAAAAATATTATTTTATTTATTTTTTTGTTTTTTTACGCAAAAATATTTAAAAAACAGTAGAAAAATTACAAACAAGACATTTCATGTTAAAGCCTAAACTCTGCTGCAAAAAAAATATGTATATCATTTTTCTGGAAATTCCAGCAAAAATCACGGTTAAACATAGCACAAAATGGGGAAAAATTACCTGTCAACAGAGGGTGACAAAACTTAAAGTAGGCTGTTTTTTTATAATTTTTTTTTTTTTAGGGAAACCCTGTGCAACCTAAAAATTCTTCAAGGGATTAATTCCAGAAAGATGAGCCCACTACAACAAGCTCAGTACGCTTAGAAAGCTTAACATGTGTACTTTCAGGGAATATATGGTTTATGGGGGATATTCCAAATGTAAAGGGTTGTTTTGGTTGAAAAATTGCAAGGTGCGCACTTTGTCAGCAGAGCTGAAAATTTCAAGTAAAATTATTACCGTTATGCGCAGCATTACTTTGGGGTGTTTGGCAACTCTTCCCTTGACAGTACCTATGCATGTTGGGTACCGTTCTGTTTGGGGGATGTTGCTTTTTCAGATTTTACTTGTTTTTTCTTGTTTGCATGTAGTTTTTTAGGAAAATGGGGCTTTGATTCTTCTTTTTTATTCTTTTTTAGGGAAACTCTGTGCAACCAAAGAATTGATTGAGGGATTACAAAAACTAACAAAACTACACCCACATAAACAAACCTGGTACGCCTAGAAAGCTTGAGGCGTGTACTTCCAGAGAATATATAGTTTGTGGGGGGTATTTCAAATGTAAAGGGTTGTTTTTCTGGAAAAACTGCAAGGTGCGCTTAGCGCGTAGCATAGTTGTATTTTATCTGAAAATCTCCTAAAGCGCTGTTTCAGTTTGGGGGAGTCTTCTTGGCAGGAAAGGGTGTCTACCAATACATATGTGGTACCGCTGTGACCGGGAGAAATTGGGGTTTCACACGCAATAAGAATTTATTGACAAACTTACATTTTTTATTACAAAAAACACTACAAATTGCAAAAAAAATTTTTTTATATTTTTGCACATATTTCACCCAAAAGTATTGTGAATACACTAAAAAAAGGCAATACAAGACATGTTGAAGCTCAGACTCCGCTGAAAAAAACAATATATAATTTTCCTGGGAAATCCCTGGAAATCCCTACAAAAATCAAGGTTGAACATATGTAGCGCCAAATAGTGAAATGTGGTCTGGCAACAAAGGGTGACAAAAATTTCTAGGAAGGCTAGCACTTAAAGGGTTAAAGCTACAGGTGCCTTTGGACTCCCACAAATCTCAAGGTGTAGAATCCAGAGGCTTGCAGTTGTGCATTAATCTACTATTCACAAACGAGTTGCAGTGGGCCCAGACATAATGTTCAGTTGTGTCTTGTTTATTGAGGAGTGCTGGGTAGTATGCATGGTCCAGATGGATGGAGTAATCATGTCATAAAGCTCAATACTGACTGTTATCCTTCCCCTTTGTTTCCAGCCCTTATCACATGGACAGTGCTCTATCTACTATTGTATCTTGTATTCAGAATATTCATTGTGAACTCTGTAACACTGCATTTGTAATAGTCTATGTAATGTGTAATGTATGTTCTTACCTGTCTGTAGTCACTACTTTGTACAGCAAAACAGAAGATGCTGGGGATTTATAATGAAAGAAATAATAATAATAATAGTAATACTAATAATATAAAAATTATACAACATAATCAATAATAATAATAATTATTATTATCATTCTTATTATTACCATGTCCTAACAAGGCTGTGATGCCAGCAAGGAGGTGGTTGACTCATGTTTTGGGCTGGAATTATAGGGAGAGAGCTGGTAGGCTGCTTCAGGGTCCCTGAAGGTGTGAAAATGACCTTACATACATTCCAAAATCATCTTCATGCATGACAATTCACCGTCTCATGCTGCAAAGAAAGTGCCTGCTATGGACATTAAAGAAGAGAAACTCATGGTGTGGCCAACATCCCCCCCTGACTTCAACCCTATTAAAAACTTTGGGAGTATCCTCAAGCAAAATATATATGAGAATGAGAGGCAGTTCACAACAAAACAGCAGCTCTGGGAGGCTATTATGACATCATGCAAAGAAATTCAAGCAGAAACTTTCCAAAATTCACACATTCAATGGATGCAAGCATTGTAAATCTGATATCAACCAAGGGCTTCTATATAATCATGTAATTTGGCCTGTTAAGATTTTTGATTGAAACTGCTTTTGATTTCAGTAAATGACCTGTTAATGCTGCAAATTCAACAAATGACAATTTTCAGTTCTTTGCGGTGCATAGGAATTTGAAACTGTGCATTTTTGCGATTATTTTAATTTGAGATGGCAAAAAGACGGGGAGGCTGATTCATTACTGGCGGCAGGTAGCGACAGATGAGCGTCTTGAGAGCGGCACTCTGAGCGTCCGCTAGTGTCCGCCATGATCTGCTGTCAGTCGCTATTGCAGGGCACCTCAGTCGCTATCTGCCGTTATTGGGAATCACGCTGACAATGGTGAATGTGATATTTCAGATGTGCTTTAGGCGCTGTTGATTTTGGACACCTTGTTCAATACTGCACCTGAGCATTTTTGGCCTGTTGTATCGAAATCAATCTGTTAGAACATTCTGTTTAAAACACATAGAACCATGTTTGTTTTCTTAAATGTTATTTATTGTATTTTTTGCTGATGTTTATTTCTAGAAGTCCAAAACTTTTTTTCAATCTTCATGGTGCCTAAAATAGAAACAAAAGTGTAGTTAATGAATGTAGTTGTCTCCAAATATATGTTTTTGTTTTTTTTGGTTTGTTGAATTTAATTACATTCCAACCCCCCCCCCCCTATTAAATTTAGAGACAGCCTATTTTTTTTTTTTTGTTGTTTTTTGCTCTAAAATTTCCCCCCACATATCTTTTTGCTAAATGTTTTGAAGCTACACATTTTTGTTTTTTTTTCAATTTTATAAAAACCACATATTTGTAAACTAATTTTTGGAAGGGCCCTGTAGTGCAGTAGTTGTATAGTTAAGGTGATCATGCTTTCCCGTCGTTCAAACCCAGTCTGGGTGTCCTCCGTACTGTCTGCGGCCATGTTGGGGACTTCGTGCACCAATGCTGTTTCTTCGGGGGGTTCGATTTGGTGACATATGCAAATGTTGTGTAGGACACAAAAGGCGAGGATGATTTTGTGGACTGTACAACATCTCTCCTCCTGGGCGTGCCAAACATAGAAAGCATGCTTTCAGCAGGCCGATGGTTCTTTCCACAATGCATGGTTTTGCGATGTGCTGCATTGTAGCATACTTGGGCAGAGGTCTGTGGGTTTCTGACCGGAGTCATTAGCCACGTTTTCTGCCCATATCCCTTGTCCGCTGTTGAATAAACAGATTGAGAAAGCGAGCAATTAGTAAAGTTCTATCAACATAATGTAAACATTATAAGTTTGGTTATATATTTGGTTCAGTTACTAGTCCACATATTAAACTTGTAAATAGATATCATGGATTATTAATTACCCAGTAGCCAGCCAGGTGGCATTTCATTGTTCTCAAACTTCCGGCATAGGACTGATTGCTGGAGCACGTAAGAATCATGGCATGAGCCGGGGAAGCCAGATCTCATGGCCCGCAGCTTCATGTCATGGTCACATACTACCATGACGTTCATGGAATGGAACTGTTTCAGATTCCGGAAATGCAGCTCCTGTGCACGGGGAGGGCAGAAAGGGATATGTGTACCATCCACGCACCCTAGCACATTAGGGATCCCTCCCATGCGATAGAACGCACATTTGATTTTTGCAACCTCCTCCTCATCCTCAGGAAATTTAAACAGGGATAAGGTCACAAATAGCCAGGACTACCTGGTAAAATATGCGGCTCATTGTAGCCTGGCTGATCCCGCTGAGGAGGGCAGAGGTTGCCTGGAAATTCCCCCGTGCCACAATATTAAGCATGGCACATAGGCGAACTATGCCAGGGATGGATTGGGTGCGTCTGGTGGATGGATCGATTTTGGTCTTAATCTGATCACATAGGGACTGTAGTGCTGCACGATTCAGACGAAATCTGCTTCTGATCTGCTCGTCACTTAAATCCCATACAGAGAGGTGGATGGCAAAGGATCGGGGTGCCCTAAGCCTCACAGCACCCTCCTCCCTTGCCTCCTGACCTTCCTGTATGCTGCCACAACAATACATCCATAACCCAAACATCACCCTCTCATCCATCTCACAATCACTGGCTAGAGCTCAGGCACTGCACAAAAAAACAAAAACAATATCAACACACAGACAAACCACTCCACATACACAATCACAATCCTCACACAATCACACAAATACAACTCACCACAAAACCAGATGCATAGTGGTTAGAACCATCAGCCTGCTGCAAGCATGCTTTCAAAGTTTGGCACTACCAAGAGGGGAGTTGCTGCACAACCCACAAAAGGTCCCCAAAACAATCCTCACTTGCTGTATTACACACAATATTTGCATATGCCACCCAAAAAAACTCCCAAAGAAACAGCACTGATGCCAGAAAACCTCAACAAAGACAGTAAGCAACAAACACAGCCAGACACTTAGTGCAAGCTAGGGCTAAGTAAACCAAAACACCACAGCCTTTGCCACAGTGTATCAAGAAAAGAATGCTTACAAAAAGAGGTATTTATACTTAACTTATCCAAAGTACTGGTCCGCTTAGCCGCGTCTTGCGTTTGTTAGCTGTTTCCGGTCTGTAATTAGCTTACAACAGGTGTGTTGGAAATGGCTAGCGCAAGCATAATAGCCTACTTTTGCTGATCTGGTTGCTCAGACATCTTATGGCCAATGAAAGTTATGGTGCTCAAAATTCAAATAGCCGTTTTTGGCACCACATTTCCAATGTTGTTAAGAGACATGGTTCACATTTCTTCATAATGTCTGTCTGCCTTGTTAAGTAGGTAATTAATTAGTTCATTGCCTGACACACATAGTTCCCATAACCATCAGTCATGGGGGTCAAGATGTAGCTACAAACACCTGGCCAGGATGTGTGAAGCAATTAACTGGACCTGTTTGTGATTGGTTACTAGAGCACATAAATTCTGCCACACACAGACAGCAGTTGTTGACATTCTGTAGTCTGCATGCGTGTGTGTGTGTGTGTTGGTTTGTGGTGTGTGCAGCTACAGGATGGAGCCAAATTCTGGACATCTGCCGGCCACTGCTGAGTTTCCTGCTGGGCCCAGTACCAGTGTTGTGCGTCGTGCTGGCAGACCTTCCTTAAGGAAAAAGGCACAGGCTGAAGGTGAAGTCCCACCCAAGGCCACAGGTTGGGGTGAAGGTACATTTTTTAAACCTGGAAAATGATTGTTGTTAATATTGTGGTCCCATTTATTGCAACAAACTCTTTCTCATACTAACAGTAGTCCACGGTAAGTAGCAGATTATAGCTATGTCATGTTTTA
Source organism: Gastrophryne carolinensis (assembly GCA_027917425.1). Lineage (NCBI taxonomy): Eukaryota > Metazoa > Chordata > Amphibia > Anura > Microhylidae > Gastrophryne > Gastrophryne carolinensis. The sequence goes on from CM051238.1 coordinate 220,420,461, forward strand.
ATTGCCTTTCTCTTGCTTTATGCATAGTGGCACAGGAGGACTCGCAGGAGTCTGCTGATGATGCGACCCAGAATCCTGCCCTTCCCCCAGCCTCAACCTTAACCCAGTCTGATATTGAAGGTAATGTTTTTTTTATTTATTTGTTTTTAGTTTTGGTGTTTGCAACACATTACCAATGCATAATTTAGTTTTTTGTTTTCTCATACCTGCCCTCAGAATTGCACCAGCATCTCCTCCTGAGGCTACCTACTCTTTGGATGCCAGTAAGTGCATGTGGCAACCTGCCTTTTGTAAATGGATTCTAAATGTGTGAATGTATCACAATCATGGTATTTCATTGTAGGCCAAGTCCCTGCTTCATCTTTGGACCCCACTTCCTGTGTTGCAGGCCTACAGGACACTGTTGGTGTGCATTGCTAAGCATACTGTATCCTTTGTGTATTTTTCTGGGGAATGTGTATATTTTCCAATGTAATTTGTCACAATCATGATACTTCACCTTCCAAACGGCATAGTTATTTATGTTTTGCCATCAACCAGATCATATTTTTTAAAGTTCCAATTATGTCAATGCAATATACATGTTTCCCATTAGGCAGCGAATTTAAACCATTTAAATTCTCACTACTATTGTAGGTAATATTGATCTCCTTTTTGTTGTTTTTTGAAGGCCTGAATACAGGAAGTGGGGGTCCTGAAAGGGCCCTTCACCGCGCGCCTGCTAGGGATGAGGGTAAGAATGTTTTTGTTTGTTTCTAGTAAGGATCTGGTTTGGGCAGAAATGTTTTTGGTCTCTTGACATTTGATTTTAAACATGTGATTTTAGGACAAAGCTCTAGTGAGGGCCTAAATCTGTACATCTCTGATGTTGCGGGTATGTGTAATTTTAGCTATGTGTGTTATTGTTTGTCACAAGAATTGCATCCTCTTTGTCTTCCATACATCTTCATAATATGTTAGAAAAGAAAAGGTTGTGTGTCTTGGCCAATCAGTTACTTTGGAGAGGTATGGCCTGGATAATGTTTAAACCAAATAGTCACACAATATCAACTGACGCAATAACACGACTTTCCTGTTTAGCATATGCGATGTTGCCACATCTCTCAGATGAGGATTTGCCCCTTTCTGGCAGCCAGACACCAGAACTCTTTGTGGAGGAGCACACTCAGGTACCATGGCTCAATTGGTTTGAGATTAATGACGTTTACGTGTTTTTGGGTCAGTCATGTTCCTCCATGTGACATACAACATACTTTGTTCTTTGCATTAATCCTTCCTGAAAACCCAGGATGTGCCCTCCGCCCAAGTGCCACGTGCCCAGGCTACAGAGGCTGAACCAACGGTACATGATATTGGGACCATCAATGTATTTTTTTGGGTGCTTACCTTGAGAATTCAAGCTTGACTACAATATTGTGCTTTCTGTTTTAGGCTGCTCAACAACCAACTGGCCGACCAGCACCCACAAGTGCAGACCTTTATGAGCTAGGGGGCCGGATGCTGGAGGCCTACAGTTGCCAACAGCCACGTGATGGAACTCTGGAGCACATTGCGGCGTTGGAAAACCAATCGCTTTTGGACCAAGAACAAATTCGTGACCTGAGGCAAGAACTCCATGAAGTGCGGAATCAACAAAAGTCTGAACTCATGCATGCCATGCAAGAAATGATGCGTGGCATACAACAATCTATACAGCGCCAGGACGAAACTTTGTTGTTGGTACATCAGCTAAGACAGCAGCAGTCTATTTTTTTTTACTGCACTGTTGTCCCCCAACACCGCCCCTAGCAATGAGTCAGAAACTCCCAGGCCACCCAGGGACTAATTGGTCCAGTTGGTTGACATTTCAAATGCTGGAATTTGTAATGACTTTATTTACTTTAATAAATGTATTGCCAAATGAACTAAATTGTGTGGGTTAACTAAATACATACCTACAAACCCAGTCAGTGATATCTCTCTATATGTAAATATGTTAATGTTTACAAACAATTACTCCAGACATTGTTTGCCATACATTACTATGCTTACAGAATGTAAGGCCTAACAATGTGTTAAATAATGAAAGAACTAATGTGTTGTTATACACTTTAACTATGGTTTCAAAGTCACAACACACTGAAAGTATAAACATAAACAATTTTTAATTGGTTAAAAAGGGGCCAACATGGCCAAAATAGGACTCCACACAGCGGAAAAACCCATACCCCCCACCCTAGGGCTGTTTCTTCTTTCCCAGCAGCATAAATCGCGTCCGCCGGATGTACTGCCACAGTCTGCGATGCTCATTAACGCAAGCTGTAGGGAGAAACAAACTTCATTATTGTATTGAAATGGATACAAACGTCAACAGATTATTTACTCTTAAAGTGGACCAACACCCAGGATTTTGACTATCCTGGGTTTTGGTCCACTTCGGCGGGGCACCCCGATCGGGGGTGTCCCGCTCTCTGAAACCCCCCAGAAACCCCAAAAAACTCACCTCTCCCCGCTCCCACGTGACCGCGCCGTCCAATCCCCGCCGACGTCCAAGCGGGTGTCAGCGGCGTCCAGGACAGCGCGTCCGCCACCACCTTCCGCGCATCACTTTTGGCGTGCGCGCACCCGCGCCGGCCATTCACAGACGGCCGGCGCGGGCGCGCGCATGTCTAGAGGGGTGCGCGTGAGGCGGCGGCGGCGGAAGCGGCGGCGGATCAGGTAAGGAGTTTGGGGGTTTTCTGGGGGGTTTCACACCGCGCGACATCCCGATCCCCCTGGGTGTTGGTCCACTTTAAATACTTGGTACTCATTATGTGACCACATGATTAACATTTGTGCTAACTGGGCCCTTATGTTGTTCCATTATATGAGTAATTGTGGCTTACATGGGCAGTTAGCAGCAATACCCTACATATTTAATTAAACATTTGTAGTTAATGAAGGCCTAAGTAAGATTGTGGACATTGTGGCGTTGTTTTGCTACAAACATCGTGCCAAAAGTAGTAAATACTAAAAACCTTATGCTATTCCTATTCTAGTTCCCAACAGTCTTTGCAATTTAGTTTATTTTCGGACAAACAAAAAACACAGGCCAAATGTATTATGAAGGAACAAAGGAGGAGTGGCAGCTGCTCAGACCATTTTATAACTAACCTGGGAGGTGCAAGTCTTTGTTAACCTAATTGCCCTGCTGACTTTCACCTCCCAGGTTAGTTATAAAATGGTCTGAGCAGCTGCCACCCCTCCTTTGTTCCTTTTGAATTTGTGCAAGCACATGGGGTGTGGGGTCTAGCCTGTATTGCAAGGCCTTGACCCTTCCACCCCATGGCTTGCACTTGAGGTTTAGGGCAACCTCAGGTAAGCTGCTCCCATTGTATCTATTGCATTGTATGTCCCAAATGGGGCTCTCATAGCTTAGAGTTAGGACTGCACCCATAGAGGCACCTTGGCGTGGTGGTGCAGCTTAAGCATACTTCTGCAGATGTGTGTGAGCCTCTGATTTTACCAGATTTCGAGACAGATTATAGGTTGGTCTACAAGCTAACAAGGTTGAGTGCTGTGGCTCCTTTAAGTCTTTGGAAACCCAAATGTATTATGGCTTTTCAAGGAAATAAAGGGGAGCCAACAATCTAGCATGCAGACATGCATTTATGATTGTGGGTGACACAAATGTCAGCTACATGTGTGCTAATTATACACATAGGGACATTGACTATTATGATTGATTTTAGGGTAAGACATAGGTGGGAAAAGTATGTCTTCATAACAAGTTTTTCTACTCACCATCGCAGCTGTGGCTATGGCTCATGCTGCTGGGTGTCCCTGGAGCTGGGGTGGGGAGTATGGTCACAGGGTCCGTCTGCGTGGAAAAACAACAAAAAACCATCATAAGCTTTGCACTTACAAATTAATATTCCACAAAATAAATGTAATGCACAGCCAACCAATTTCTAGCATGCAGGGGTGCCAGCCTCAAGACACCCAGATACAAAGTATCACCTAGTACATATACAAAAATGGTGAGCCTGCCAGCTCAGACCCAAAAAGGATGTCCTACAAATGAGGCCGAAGAAACTTGAGGGGACACTCTGGTATGTCCCGTACAGGCAACCGGAAAAATCTGCACTCACCCTAAATAAATCAGTGCAAGACCATATATAGAAAATATAAAGGACTAATTTATTAAAGTCAATCAATATATAGTAACCACAATAAGCAAAATACAGACATATAGGTTTTAAAAAACAAATATAAGACAAGTTAAAAAAGGAGGGTGGTGGGGGCGTGGGCAAGGCAGATGCTAAATAATCAAAGCGCAGTCATAATGTATATGCAATATACTAGTATGTTAACAATAACATGCCACACAACAGAGGGGCATGACGTTATATGCTGTTGTTACCAGACCAGCGGATGTGAGTTTGGCCAATTGAAAATGGAGAGATATAGTGAGGAAAGATGAATGAAGAGGGAATGAGCAGGGTGTATAGTAAACGTGCAGCAAAGGGTGCTGAAGAGTGTAGTGAGGTGCCAAAGAAAGCAACAAATACAGCAATAAAAAGGAGATAGAGTGATTGGCAAAAAAACAACACTCGCTGGCCGGCAAACCGAACAGTGCAATACAAAACAGAGTAATAGAGTAATACAATGTAGTGAGGTCAAAAGAATCAATACATCACCGTAATGTAATGTAGCAAAGCCTGCCGATCCCCCCACACACCGAAATGAACAACCGCCTACGCGCTGCGTGGATTCACCACTTCTCCTGGACGGGACACAGACCATCTGACAAAATCCTCTCTTTATCTGTAAGGGCGCGCTCACGTGCGCCCGCCGTCACATCCGCTCCAATACGTGTCTCCCAGCCGCTGATCAACACAGGTGAGAAGCCGGAAGCAGTACAAGACGTCGGGCACACGCCGCACAGCCCAGCCGAGTGCAGATAGGCGGCCGCGCGCCCCGGCCGGCGCCGCCCCCCACACAGCCCCCAATGACGGGAGGCAAAGGAGCGGCGCCGGCCGGGGCGCGCGCCCGCCCCCAGCACAGCCGCCGCACAACGTGCGGACATCACAGACAGAGGGAAAATTACTTAACAGAGTGACAAACACACAAATCTTTATTGCTACCTAGTAAACTAAGGACACAGCTTATTGGATTCAATAGCATGGGCAGTGTTTAAATATTTTTACATCTTTATGCAGTTTTGTAAATTGTTGCCCACTCAAACAAGTATGACTATATTGATTATTATATCTTGAATAAGTATTAGAAATTTGGATAATATGTAAAGAATGGTATAGTATGATAAAATAGAATAAATATGGCAGCTATCATTGAATTAAATTAATGTGTGGCAGCTGTTTTTAAATGATGTTAATAATAGTGATGATATTGATAAATCATAAATATATCAAGACTATTTGTTTATTTATTAATTGGTTGATTTACAATTAGACTGAGGTGGTATAAATAACTAAAATCTAATGTAAATAATATTGTAAATTAGATACATTGAATGGCAATGATTAAGCTTATTACCTGAAATTGCAGGCAGAAATTGATAAAAATGATAAAAAAAAAAAAAAAAAAAAAAAAAAAAAAGTAAAATCAAATGATTTAATAAATAAAGGAAATTAAATAATTAATTAATTGATTAATTAAATGATTAGTTAATTAAATAATATTCAAAAAAGTGAATTAAATAATAATGGAATTAAAATTAATAATATTCCCTAAAAGTGCAATATTAATTATAGCTACTATTAATGGGTGTTAATACAAGTGAATAATTTTATCCCTAATGTGTACAATTATTGCAATATTATAACAAGTGTAAAACCAACATAATTTTTAAGAAGTGTTATAAAAAAACCAGTAAAAATGCTAGTGAAACCAACAAAGTAAATAGATCTAATTGCTATATACATAATTCATAAATAAATCATTAAAATGATGTACCCCAATAAACACCAAAGTGGACTGCTCCAAACAAAAAACAACACAACTATGTGAAGATAAAAAAAAAAAAAAAAAAAAAAAAGGGGGGGAGGAAAAAAACTCCACCTTTAGTCCGCTGTGGAGTTGAACAAAGAGATATATCAAGTCTGCTTGTAAGGGAGAGACACACAAGTTAGATTGAATGTTCTCTTGATAATGCCTCGTCTGCAATATTTCAACAAGAGTCTGGTTGCATAGAGTAGTATTGCATGTTGGACTAGGTGTCCCCTCGTGGGGCTAGATTTCTTCTCCTAATTGTCCCATCTGGAACTAAAGAAGGTTAGCATCTTCTCGACATTGTATCATCCAGACCCAAATGTGTAGCTCTCATCAGTGGGGAATGCCGCAGGGGAGGTCACTTGTATGAAATAGTGACTGATGTTGGACTGAGTATCTTCACATTGAGCTGGATATCATCTCTTTGGTAGCCCATCTCAAATCAGACCAGACCAATGTCTTCATACCAATAAGCCACGCGAGCCCAGATATGTACATCTATGGAAGAAAAACTCCTGGTGAATGTCCACATCAATAATGACAATGGATACAACCAATGAATACAGCCCCAATATGGGATAGGCCGATAATTATGCCAAAAGTGTGCATAAAAAAAAAAAAAAAAAAAAAAAAAAAAAAAAAAAAAATGCACAAACGAAAATAAGCCAATATCAAATGTAAACCAACACCACACCTACAGCCAAAAACAACCATTATTAATATAAATAAATAGTGATGAATAAAACCAAATCCTTTTAGAATTGTCGTTGGTGTGCCCAACTGTTTAAGTTAGGGCCACATACTGTGTGAAAACATAGACATATGAAATTCAGCCCTCACCATATATCCCGAGGAAAAAAAAGGGGGTGTGCTCTGTCCAGAATATTTGATTGTAAACCCATGTCATCCATGGTGCCAGATCCAACATATAAACCAGATGTTAATGGTGGTAGTGGGTTCACAGGTCAAGCCTATATAGGGGTCTAATACAAACAAGAGAGGTTGGCCCTCATAGAGTTGTGAAAGACTCAGTCTTGCCTCCCCAAAAACGGCACAAAGGAGAACTCCTCATTTATTCCCAAAGGTACACGGCTCTGGAGTTGAAAAATCCATTGGGCCTCCCTTTGTTGAAGACGTCTCTTTAGATTACCCCCTCTAATGCCCAAAGAGACCTGATCAATGAAGAATAGTTCAATGCCCTGTGTCCCACTTTGATGGTATTTTCTAAAGTGGGCAGCAACAGGGGTAAGTGGTTTGAAATCCATTGCATCCCTGTTTGCCAGTCTAATATCAGAGAAATGTTTTTGTATTCGAAGTTTAACAACGTTTTTAGTCTCGCCTACGTAATACATAGGACAAGTACATTTTATTACATATATCACCCCTTTTGAATGGCAAGACAGGGAGTGTCTAATTTTAAAGGTTTGATTAGTCGTTAAATTAACGATCTGATCAGTTTTACTCACAAAACGACATATGTTACAGTGTCCACAAGGTCTGCAACCCTTAATGGTGGGTCCACGTTGTAGCCAAGAGACTGATCTTTCCAAATGGCTCCTACAGAGCTTATCCCTTAGACTTGGGGCTCGTCTAGCCGTCATGAGGGGGCCTTTATGTATCCACCGTCTAAGTCGGGGGTCAGTTTGTAAAATTGCCCAGTGTGATTGGAGAATATTTCTAATATTGCCCCAATCACTGTTTAATGTGGATACAAATCTTACCTCTTTGTGTGATTTTCTGCGTTTATACTGCAACAATTCTTCCCTTGAAGTTTCTCTGGCTCGTTTTGCTGCCTTCTCGATAACTCTGCCAGGATAGCCTCTTTTTTGGAAACGTGTTTGCATATTGTTGGACTCTTCGATAAAGGTTGTATCTTTTGAACAATTCCTTCGAATTCTCAGCCATTGTCCAATCGGGATCCCATCCTTCAGATTTTTTTGGTGAAAACTAGAATAGTGCAGTATACTGTTAGTCGCAGTCTTCTTTCTAAAGAGGGAGGTGGTAATTGTGCCATCCTCCTCAATTTGCAATTTTAGGTCCAGAAACTCAATACTATTGGCTGAAATCTGATGAGTTAGATGTATGTTGAGGTCGTTGGTATTTAGTGCCCGCAGGAATTCCTCACATAGATCCTGGGGGCCGTGCCAAAAGAGGAGGATGTCATCAATGTACCTGTACCAGCCCAAGATGTGGGGCTGGTACAGGTACAATGACTCTCCCCATACCGTCTCCCGTTCCCACCAACCCAGAAACAGGTTGGCGACAGATGGGGCGCATTTAGCGCCCATCGCCACCCCCCTGATCTGTAGGAAGTGCTTGCCATCAAACACAAACGCATTATGCGTGAGTGCAAAGGTCAGCAGTTCACTGATGAGAGTGTGTTGATCTCTTTTTTCAGTGGACTCCATCGTAAGAAAATACTCAACTGCTTGTATAGCCAATGTGTGTGATATGCTCGTGTACAGGGACTCCACGTCGCATGTAACTAGCAGAGTCCCATGTGGTACACAAAGCATATTGACCCGATTCAAAATATCGGTGGTGTCCCGCACATAGGATTCTAGTGATGTGACATGTGGTTGCAATGCTTGGTCAATGAACCTGCAAATTGGTTCAGTGAGACTCCCTATACCTGATATAATAGGTCTCCCTGGTGGTCTAGTGAGGCTCTTATGCACTTTAGGGAGTATGTATAGGGTGGGAGTACGCGGAAAGTCCACCTTAAGAAAATCCAAGGTGTTTTTACTAATAGTCCCCATGTCAAAGGCTCTATCCAATAGGTTGTCCAATTCTTTTTTGAAATGTGTCACCGGATTCTGAGCAAGAGGTCTATAAGTATCAGCATCACTGAGTTGTCTCTGTACCTCATTGGTGTAGTATTCACGGGTCATTAATACTACATTCCCCCCCTTGTCTGCTTCCTTAATAATCAGGTTATCCTGATCTTGTAAAGATCTAAGGGCCCTGAATTCTTCCTTGGTCAAGTTTTTCTGACACATCTTTGGTTTTAAGGATCTAATGTCCCTACTCACCAATTCGAAGAATATTTGTAGTGCAGGGATGTTTTGCCAAGGGGGTGAGAATGTAGAAGGTCTTTTCAAAGTAAGCGTTTGGTCCGGCTCTTGTTCATCCAAAAGTTCTGTCAAGTCGCTCAAAGCTTGTAATTCCATCCTGTTCCACTCAGAACCTGAGTGAGCCTGTTCGAGGACAGAAAAGTGGCATTTTAATGCTAATTGTCTACAGAACATGAAGAGATCGCGTACTGTGTCAAATTTATTGATACTGTGGGTGGGAGAGAAACTGAGACCCCTTGAAAGTACACTCCTTTGGATGTCAGTTAGAGGAATGTCAGTCAAATTAATGACTTCTAGTTCTTGTGTGTCCTGAATCGTCTCTGCTGTCGCGGTGACATTTCTCGCCTCCTCCTCACCTCCCTCGGTCTGAGGCGTCCGTGTTCCCATACATCCTGGGAATTGTTTCTGGCGTCTCCTTCTCGCCTTGCCAGCCCCCCTCCTCGTCCGTCTATGCTGAGCTGGTCTAAAAAACTAAGATCAGACGAGGCAGAATGGTCTGAAGAGAGATCTGATCTGGAAGGGGAAGATCTCTGGGAGGGTCTCTGTTCAGTGTCCTGAGAATCATCAAAGGGTCTGTTGTGTTGTTTGTAATTGGTAGACTTAGCCCACCGTTGTTTAGGATGACTAGGGTGTTGTTCCTTGGATTGTACACCTCTTTTATTACCGAGGTGATTCCATCTATACATACGTTCTTGGGCAGAGTCCTGTCTATCCCTCTCTAGTTTACGTCTCTTCTGAGATACAATCTCCTGTTCATATTTATCTAGTTCTTTAGTGAGTGAGTCCATGAGGTTTTTACTGTGTACCTCTAAAGTTAATAGATTCAGTTGCACATATAACTCTCTTAATTTGTTGTTAATAATGTCCAACAACCTAGTGTCTTCTTGAATGAGAAGCTCAATTAGGTTGAGGGAACAATTGGAAAGTATATTTTCCCATTCCTTCTTGAATTCACCTGATACCTCCCAGGACGGGAATATCTGGACTCTCAAACCACGAGGTATAAGTCTTTGTTCTTTGTAAATCTGTAAAGTGTTTAAGTTCCATCTAACCCGTAAGTAATCCCTTCTGAAGCGTCTAATATTTTTGTAAATTTGTTCAAAAGACGGATCATTAGCAGTAATTGAGTCAACCGGTAGTCTAAACGTATCCTTAAAGGCTGCCAATTTTTTAGACCAACTGTCTTCCGCTGCCTCAAAATTATAAGCCATATTGGCGTGCCTTATCCTATGGCACCCACAAAGAGGGGGGGCCACCCCAGATACTGTATACACAACAAACTATAGATGGATAAGCACAGCCTATTAAATAATTCAAGAAAAAAATCAAGAAAAAAATCACATAAGGGGGTGCTAGATGATCCGGTGCTTGTATATCTGTGAGTAATCAAAGAAACTTGAGGGGACACTCTGGTATGTCCCGTACAGGCAACCGGAAAAATCTGCACTCACCCTAAATAAATCAGTGCAAGACCATATATAGAAAATATAAAGGACTAATTTATTAAAGTCAATCAATATATAGTAACCACAATAAGCAAAATACAGACATATAGGTTTTAAAAAACAAATATAAGACAAGTTAAAAAAGGAGGGTGGTGGGGGCGTGGGCAAGGCAGATGCTAAATAATCAAAGCGCAGTCATAATGTATATGCAATATACTAGTATGTTAACAATAACATGCCACACAACAGAGGGGCATGACGTTATATGCTGTTGTTACCAGACCAGCGGATGTGAGTTTGGCCAATTGAAAATGGAGAGATATAGTGAGGAAAGATGAATGAAGAGGGAATGAGCAGGGTGTATAGTAAACGTGCAGCAAAGGGTGCTGAAGAGTGTAGTGAGGTGCCAAAGAAAGCAACAAATACAGCAATAAAAAGGAGATAGAGTGATTGGCAAAAAAACAACACTCGCTGGCCGGCAAACCGAACAGTGCAATACAAAACAGAGTAATAGAGTAATACAATGTAGTGAGGTCAAAAGAATCAATACATCACCGTAATGTAATGTAGCAAAGCCTGCCGATCCCCCCACACACCGAAATGAACAACCGCCTACGCGCTGCGTGGATTCACCACTTCTCCTGGACGGGACACAGACCATCTGACAAAATCCTCTCTTTATCTGTAAGGGCGCGCTCACGTGCGCCCGCCGTCACATCCGCTCCAATACGTGTCTCCCAGCCGCTGATCAACACAGGTGAGAAGCCGGAAGCAGTACAAGACGTCGGGCACACGCCGCACAGCCCAGCCGAGTGCAGATAGGCGGCCGCGCGCCCCGGCCGGCGCCGCCCCCCACACAGCCCCCAATGACGGGAGGCAAAGGAGCGGCGCCGGCCGGGGCGCGCGCCCGCCCCCAGCACAGCCGCCGCACAACGTGCGGACATCACAGACAGAGGGAAAATTACTTAACAGAGTGACAAACACACAAATCTTTATTGCTACCTAGTAAACTAAGGACACAGCTTATTGGATTCAATAGCATGGGCAGTGTTTAAATATTTTTACATCTTTATGCAGTTTTGTAAATTGTTGCCCACTCAAACAAGTATGACTATATTGATTATTATATCTTGAATAAGTATTAGAAATTTGGATAATATGTAAAGAATGGTATAGTATGATAAAATAGAATAAATATGGCAGCTATCATTGAATTAAATTAATGTGTGGCAGCTGTTTTTAAATGATGTTAATAATAGTGATGATATTGATAAATCATAAATATATCAAGACTATTTGTTTATTTATTAATTGGTTGATTTACAATTAGACTGAGGTGGTATAAATAACTAAAATCTAATGTAAATAATATTGTAAATTAGATACATTGAATGGCAATGATTAAGCTTATTACCTGAAATTGCAGGCAGAAATTGATAAAAATGATAAAAAAAAAAAAAAAAAAAAAAAGTAAAATCAAATGATTTAATAAATAAAGGAAATTAAATAATTAATTAATTGATTAATTAAATGATTAGTTAATTAAATAATATTCAAAAAAGTGAATTAAATAATAATGGAATTAAAATTAATAATATTCCCTAAAAGTGCAATATTAATTATAGCTACTATTAATGGGTGTTAATACAAGTGAATAATTTTATCCCTAATGTGTACAATTATTGCAATATTATAACAAGTGTAAAACCAACATAATTTTTAAGAAGTGTTATAAAAAAACCAGTAAAAATGCTAGTGAAACCAACAAAGTAAATAGATCTAATTGCTATATACATAATTCATAAATAAATCATTAAAATGATGTACCCCAATAAACACCAAAGTGGACTGCTCCAAACAAAAAACAACACAACTATGTGAAGATAAAAAAAAAAAAAAAAAAAAAAAAAGGGGGGGAGGAAAAAAACTCCACCTTTAGTCCGCTGTGGAGTTGAACAAAGAGATATATCAAGTCTGCTTGTAAGGGAGAGACACACAAGTTAGATTGAATGTTCTCTTGATAATGCCTCGTCTGCAATATTTCAACAAGAGTCTGGTTGCATAGAGTAGTATTGCATGTTGGACTAGGTGTCCCCTCGTGGGGCTAGATTTCTTCTCCTAATTGTCCCATCTGGAACTAAAGAAGGTTAGCATCTTCTCGACATTGTATCATCCAGACCCAAATGTGTAGCTCTCATCAGTGGGGAATGCCGCAGGGGAGGTCACTTGTATGAAATAGTGACTGATGTTGGACTGAGTATCTTCACATTGAGCTGGATATCATCTCTTTGGTAGCCCATCTCAAATCAGACCAGACCAATGTCTTCATACCAATAAGCCACGCGAGCCCAGATATGTACATCTCTTTGTGTGATCTAAATCAATTAAACAGGCAAGAAGGAATTATTTAAGATTATGGTGGAATATTAGTAGCCTAGAACTGTATAGGGACCTTAAACTCATTCCACGGGGTCTCAGAGTCCAGATTTTCCCGGCCTGGGAATGCTCAGACACTTTTAAAGCAGAATGGGAAACTCATTTAACAGCTTGTTCCATGGCCTTAATGGACATGCTGATAAAAGAGGACAAGGTGTTATTACAAGAGGTTAAGAATGAATTACAAAACCTACATACCCAATTAGAGTCATTGGTTACTTTAGAAACATTACAACAGTTGAATAACAACATTAAAAAAGAGATGGACAAGTATGAACTTGAAGTTAGATCCAATAAAAAACGCAAATTGGATAGGGACCGCTGGGACATGTCCAATGGACGTGTCTATAAGTGGAAACACTTGGGGAATGGACGCTCCCATAGATATAAACAACAGAGAGCATTGACCCATGAATCTTCCCCGGGTTCACAGAGGTTAGCCCAGTCATCCCATTCGAGGAATAGGGATTCTTCCCTATCCAGTTATACCTCGGATGCCTCTGCAGAAGGACATTTTTTAGAACTAGGCCGGGATGGAGACGCACGAGGCGGGGGAAGAGGAGAAATGGGAGGGACAAAAAGAAAGGAGAGAAGTCCACGGGACACCAATCGAGGAGACTACAGACGCCTGAGACCCAGGGGGGACAATCAGGGGAGCATAGCATATCCGCGGAGACAGTGGAACAAGAACAGGTAAATATGCAATTGGAAGTTATTGATCTCTCCAGTGCCCCCATCTCTGAATTACAGAAACAAGTCTTACAGAAGGGATTGAGTTTTTCTCCCACGAATAACATCAACAAATTTGAGGTTGTAAAGGATCTCTTTTTATACTGCAGGCGATTATCCCTTAAGAAATACTTCCTCGATCCAGAACACAAGTCTATGGATCCCTTTTTGGGGGCGGAAGATGGTCCAGCCCTAGATGACCTTATTAGTTTATTGGAGGAGCAAGAGAATGAAGTGTCGGGGGCCCAGACGCTGCGTAGACCTTCTACGTTTACACCCCCCTGGACCAATAGCCAAGCCATAAATATGTTCTTCAGTCTTGTAAGTAAAGATATCCGTGAGCTCAAACCTAATTTACGCCACAGTAATTTAACTAAACTTGAACGAGATGCTTTAAGGTCCCTTGAAAGCAGAGATGATTTAATAATCAAGGAAGCAGACAAGGGGGGGAACATTGTTATCCAAGATAAAGCTAGTTATCAAAAAGAGGCTTTACGACAACTGGGGGATAGTAACACTTACCAAAAGCTACTAAAAAATCCATTGCCTCAATTTAAACTAGAATATGATGGATTATTGATGAAAGGACTGACTGAGGGGGCTATAAATCGGACCCAATTTGATTACTTGAGGGTCGACCATCCACGGACCCCTACTTTTTATCTCCTCCCCAAAATTCACAAGAACGCCACAAATCCACCGGGCCGCCCAATTGTATCTGGGGTTGGCAGCCTCACTGAACATGCTTGTTCATTTATTGATTCGTTTCTACAGCCACACGTAGTGGCCCTGGATTCGTATATCAGGGATTCCACGGACATCTTAAATAGGCTCAACTCGGTTACTGTACCATGTGGGACCCTGTTGATCACATGCGACGTGGAATCCCTGTATACCAATATTTCTCACAATATGGCTCTACGTGTGGTTGAATACTTTTTGGGGATGGAATCGGTTGACAAGATTAAATTGCATGCCTTCCTTTTGGAACTTTTAGACTTTGTTCTTGGTCATAATGTCTTTGTATTTGATCTTGGGTACTATCGACAGACACGTGGGGTCGCTATGGGAGCACGCTGTGCCCCGTCTGTGGCGAACCTTTTTCTGGGCTGGTGGGAGCGGGAGATTGTATGGGCGGAGGCCATGGACCCATTCCACTGTCATATTCTCGGCTGGTACCGATTTATTGATGATATTTTGATCTTGTGGGGTGGGTCCATGGAAATGGGGAATGATTTCATTTCCAAGTTGAATGTGAATGACCTCAATATATATCTGACCCATACAATCTCCCCCCACCAGGCCACATTCTTGGATCTCACTGTGACTGTGACGGACCATGGAACCATACAGACCAAATTGTTTAGGAAAGCGACAGCTACAAATAGTTTTCTGCATTTTGCAAGTGCACATCCCACAAAATTAAAAAGAGGGATACCTGTTGGCCAATTTCTGAGGATTAAAAGAAATTGCTCGGAAATGTCAGAGTATGGGGCAGCTAAGAAAGAGTTGCAAAAACGCTTTAAACAACGTGGATATCCCAGCGGTGTGATCAAGAAAGCAATGAGGAGAGCTGATACAACACCGAGGGAATCCTTGCTACAGTATAAGAAACGTGAATCCAGAAACGAGGTGAGATTTATTTCCAGGTTCAATAATGATTGGCCCTCTGTTCGGTCCATTCTTGTGAAACATTGGCCCGTACTTCAGACGGACCCTTGTCTTGCCAGGTGGACCAGGGGGGGTCCACTTATGACTCCAAAACGGGCCCCTAATTTAAGAGACCGTTTGTGTAGGAGCCACTTCACACGCCCAAGGACATGGCTTACGCCCAAAACAAATAGTGGCTCTAGCAGACCATGTGGCCAATGTAATGTGTGTCGTTATGTGACCACATGTGAGTCCTTTTTGGGACTAAATTCTACCAAACAATACACGATCAAACAACATATTAATTGCCGTACAGAAGGCATAATTTACATACTACAATGTGCCTGCCCTCTTCAGTATGTGGGTGAAACAAAAAATGCAGCAAAGGTGCGTATACAGGGACATCTGTCAAATATAAAATTATCAAAAAGAGATAAAGAGGCAGGGAAAACACTCACCCCTGTGGCCGCACACTTTCTTACCAAACACAGTGGTAAATGTGATGGTCTGAGGGTTGTGTTTATTGAGAAGGTCACACTGGGTGGCAGGGGTGGTAACTTAAAAAGAAAACTAGAACAGAGGGAACTGGAGTGGATTTTTAATCTAAATACACGGGCACCGTATGGTATCAATGAAGATTTTTCTTTTACTCCTTTTTTGGGACGGGAAGGCTGAGTCTCCCCAATATTTTTCACTTTTGTTGGTGGGTCACAGGTTTAAATTTTTCTGGTGTTGGTGGTGGTAGCACAATGTGTTGAGTTGGTATGTTTAAATACACTAGTAACATGTTATATCAATATTTTAGAGTACATTATCCTCCAGATATTCCCTCGGTCTGTGAAATAAAGATCTTTGAAGCTTGACCTACATCAATGGAGCTCTCACGGGCTTGGAAGAAAGGACATCCTCTGAAGAAGACCCTGTCAAGTCCATAGGCACCAGACATTTCATATGCGGCATCAAATGGATCATGCGAAAAAATCCAAGGATGGGGACAATACCCCAATCATCCACTTAAGTTCTGAGGCTTTTTTACATTTATTGTTTTTGGAGATCACATTGTGTGAAAAACCAGCAATATATTATTTATTGGTATGGTTCAATGAACTAGATGGATATCGACAGCATCATTGGTAAACTGAAAAGATTGGAACTCTTATATCACGGGGATCCAGTGAAATTATATTATGGAGAACACTCTTGGAGCAATTTGAAATACTGTCCAACATAGCTCACTTTAAAGAGAGCTCTCCGATCTAGGTTCCCTGTACCAAAATACTTTAACATTTTTGTATCCATCTTTTGTATAAGAGTACTGTTCCTTTAAACATGTATGATTATATGAGTATAATTATTATTAATTTTGCTAAAGATATGAAACCCCCCCCCCTTTTAAGTGTAAATCACTGGCTGTATTGGCTTACTCCATATACTCACTTCGGAATTGTTGTGTGTATACACGCATATACATATAGATTGTTAATGGTAATTATGTTTAAAATAATTTATATTTTCATTGATAGTACCAATATAGTGCTAAAAAATATTGTGGCATGTGTATCCCTCTTCTTCCCCTGAATATAGCACGGCAGCCGGTCTTTCCCATTGCTTAATTATCTTCATGAGAGACGCTGCGCCGGTCGGCGCATGCGCGCTGCGCCCTGCGCTCGCCCCCGGACGCCTCCTACTGCAGGGGTAGGCGCCGGGGGGCGGGTCGCGGGAGCGCGCGCGTGTGCGTCGTGCGGGCGCAGTGCCGTCTCATTTTAATGACCCTCCGGTGGAGGAGTCACGCTATCTATTGCTGGCTGGGCTGTGTATGCGTGCGTCATATTGGCGCGGCGCCGCCTCCGTTGAACAGCCCTCCGGAAGCAGGAACTATTCCATTCATTACTGGCCCTGCACGTCCGGGTTGCGAGCACACCTGTGGGTATTACAATGGCTGGGTGCTATATAAAGGGGGAAGAGGAACACAGGCAGGAATACAGCATCCTGAGGAAGTGGGCGGAGCCACGCAACGCGTAGGTGCTTAGGAATCCCCCGGTGGCATTTGGGACTCAACTTTATTACGGTGATATTAGTTGTTAAACCTTTATTATGCCTGCTCAAAGATCTTGTTATATCAGTACAATTGGTCGTCTAGGAATCTAATGAATTGTCTATACTCACTTAGTTTTGCAATTATCACTTTATACACTCATGAGCATATAGCTCTTTTATTATTACTTTGCTGCTATTTCACAGTATGCTTTGCACATAGTCTTTCCAGCACATTGCACTTTACTCACAGGGTACTCACATATGTACAGATTTGGTTTTTGATCATCATTTTTCTACAATATTAATTGTTTATATTTATATATGGTTGTTTATATGTATATATTTATTATATCTATTGCTTATATTTTTTATAAATAATCTCAGATAGTTTGATGAATTAATAAGAGGCAGGCAGTCACTATACAATTGCTTAGAGTCAGTTACAGGAAGTGCCACCGGAGGGTATTGTGTTTTTATGTTTTTTAATTGAATTTTGTCTTTATATGTATGTATGTGGAGTTTTTTCGGTACTTTTCAATATTAAATAGATTGAATTATTTTTTACTTCGGTTTGTGCGGCCTCATTTGTAGGACATCCTTTTTGGGTCTGAGCTGGCAGGCTCACCATTTTTGTATATGTACAAATTAATATTCAACATCCACTTGTTTAGGGACTCTTGTTAATCATGCTACCATGTTTACACACATGTATGAAAGACATTAGCATATTTAGTGGTCCTTGAGGTCAGGTGACTAATTTATTTTTGCCACATGAACACAGCAAGATAATGTGCCAAACACATTTACAGTGCAATGCAAATGCTGTAATTTACGTTGAGCAGAGCAGATTAAGTGTAGAGTCTGGCACATGTTTTAGCAACCCAAAAAAAAAACACAAACAGTTGCGATGCAGCATCATGCTGGACTCTGTAACTTGGAGTTGCTTGCATTTGGATTGAACTGGAGTGGTGTTACTGAAGTTTGTTAACTTTATGTAGTTAGGAATCTCAGTACATACACCATGTGAGTTAGCTCAAAAAACACTTACCACGACTATGCCCGAGGGGAAGGTCTGGCACATAGCTGCTGGAGGTGCCGGCTCTATGATGCCCTGCCAAACATATAACGATGGCACAGGATTATTAAAAAAGCACAGAATCAACCTGTAACAGACAAACAGCAATTTGAAAGGCACTCACCAGGGGATGAACTGCCGCTGGTATCCCAGGGAGGACTCTGAGGAGGAGACGTGGAGCCACGACTCCTCACAATCTGCCCAGAAGATCCCCAAACCCATGGGCCACCCTCCTCCCTCTCACTCCCTGATCCTTGAGGGATTGTGGGTGAGTCCATGTCCTCCTCCCCACTTGGACTCCCCACTTGAAGTGGCCACTAGGGTTTAGAGACTCAACTGACTCAGATTGTGAGGAGCTGAGGCTCCAGACTGCCCTCCCCCCAGCAGCATGCTCCTCTGGGACGTCATCCCCTTCCTCCCCTGGGTCCTCGAGATAGGACTGGCGAAGAGGGCCCCTCCCCCGCAGAATCATCCGAGCCCACCACTCTTCTGCGGGGGAGGATACCCTTCCCACGTTTGCCCAGGGGAGGACGCTTATCTGTGTGGAAGGGGATAAAAAAGGACACCTCAAATAAAATACAAAAAAGGGACTACATTATAATACAACATTATTGGTAGGATTAACATGTTGTCATGTTACACTTACCTGAAGCATAGGCATCATAGAGCCTATAAACGCCATCATTGTCCCGGCGCTTAACTTCGGACCACTTCTGGCTTATTGACTGCGTGGTCAGATGAGTGGCAAAGCGCCGGGACAAAGTGGCTTGCACCTCCAACGCTATGCGCCTTTTTCCCCCACGGGCATAGTCATACTCCAATTGGCAAAAGTCCTATAAAAAAACACAGATGACAAATATTAAAATAGACATGTATATATCCGTTACAAATCAGATATACCAAGCTATATTCTTGCATCACAGAAATGGAACCTATACTCACTTTCACCACCTGCCCGTTAACCCGTGGATCCACCCTCTTGCGGCTGGCCTTGCTGCTTGCAGGGGGAACAGAGGATGTGGATGGGCCAGGGAAGACGGGGGGGAGGGGTGGGGGGCAGAATCTGAGGAGTAGCTGGGGAGACGTCAGGCTGGGCGTCTAGGCCTCATCATGAATCCTCGTAGGTGTAAACCGGAAGTGGAAAAAACGAAAGTGAAAGCAAAAAATCTGACACGCCTCACCTTAATACGCTAAACTACGCTTAGAAAAACGCTGGGATACGCAAAGTAAAATAGCGCAAAATCTCATCCGCTACATGCACACAAGCTGAAATGGTTTGGAATTGTTGGATGCTGCGTAATTATTTTTAACAGCGTAATAGCAGCTAGATAGATGTGTGAATGTGTACAAAAGAAGACTCCAGATCTAGCTTGACATGCATTGGAATGCTTACATAGTGTAATGTTTAAAAATGTGTTTCACAATGTGATGCCTAATGGAAACATTAAAGACACTTCATATATAAATTTAAGAACAATAACATTTGGGGAAAAAAAAAAAAAGCAAACAAAATACATTCCATTGCCCATGTCCATTGCCATAGAAATGTATTGGAGAGCGCCAGGTAGCGAGAGGTCATACCCGGCTTTCGGCAAGGCTGAACGCAGGCACTGTTCGCTGAGGCTGGGAACATGTTGAATATTACGCTACATGGCGCTCTACCAGTCGCTAAACAGGATCGGCTTCATAAATGTGTGATTGCGTATTTGAGCCGGCGTTCTCGTGGCGATACCTCATGTTGCCTGTCGCTAAATAATCGCTACCTGGCGCTATACGTTCATAAATAAGGGCCAAAATAATAAATATAGGGCGACATCTGTACATCCTGCCAAGAGCCTGACTGCTGCTTGCTGGGGGCTCAGTCTACCCATAAGGAGGTTTCTGGGTAGAAGTCAGCTTCCTTAAAGTAAAAAATCATTATAAATGAGTAAATCCAATCCCTGATCTTCCCCTTGTTCTTTACCTTTTAGTAGAGGGTGTTTTGATCTCTTTAGCCCCTAACATGGGTCTCTCCACATAGTGGCTTGCAACTCTGTGTGGGAAATTGTAGGGTTGCTACTTGTGTCAGTGGAATGCAACTTAAGCAGCTAAAGTAGCTAAATGGCCCTAACCTGCATGTGAAGATCAATTAAAATGTGCCATTTTGCCAAATAATATTGGGAGCCTAAGGGCCTTATTTATGAAGAGATAGCGCCAGGTAGTACCTTGTTAATGAGAGGTAGCGACAGGCAGCGACAGGTGAACGCCGGACACGGCACGCAATTACACATTTATCAAGCAGAATCTGTTGAGTGACTGGGACAACGCCATGTAGCGTCTGATTCATCATTATCCCAGCCTCAGTGAACAGCGCCAGCGTTCAGCCTTGCACAGCGCCAGGTATTACCTCTCGCTACCTGTCTCTCTCCTATACATTTCAATGGACGATCCTTTTCTTCTCTTTTAACTGGGTTTTTGTTTTTCAATCTTTTTAAAAAAAATCTCAAATAATGTTGTTACCTCTTATGGCATTGAAAATGCATTTTCTTCTAAAATTTTTCATGTTTTATATATTTCTGCAGAAATGACATTACAGGTTTGGCATTAAAGTGTTCATGTTACAATGTTATTACAATGTAATTCAAGATGTTTTCGCTTTGTTACTGGTGGATACATGCTGAAAAACAGACCATAAACACACAGCCTCTGGCAATCTGGGCTTCAGAGAAGCTTTTTCCAGCGCCAGAGTTTTGTGAGGCTGTATTTTACTGAATATGTTGTGAGTCGGTCGCATTGACCAGTCGCTAACATGCGCTCCCATACAACGCTGTACAGGTCAAATAGCGACTCATCACAATGTATTCATTATTGATGCACAGCGACTGAATCCCTAAGAACTAGCGACCCACGGCCGAGCACAGTGACTACTAGCGGGCGCTCTGAAAATGCCTGCTACAGACGCTCATCTGTCGCTACCTGGCGTTAGTCATGAATCAACCTGTAATTCTTGAAGCATCAACGCCACACAGTGCCACTTTTTTGTCTCAGCGGCACTCAGCATGTGATTTAAGAAACAAAATAAAGTAACGCAGATGTGGCCACCAGCTAACAAGTTACCACTAGCGCTCAAAAGGCAGTGCTGGGCGCTTTGGTTGAAGCAGCGCCAGCCAACTGGCTCTTTAGGTCTCAAGATATCGAGCACAATGGGCAGAACTAGATTGCAGTGTTTTATGCTTTATGCTAAAATTAATATTACACACATTTGTACAGAACTTGCATTGTGACTTGTCAATAATGGAAACGCAGGACCTAGATGTCACTAAATCATTTTTTTTTGTATAGTAAAATTGATTTTCATGGCTTAATTTTCTTACCAACGTGTAATTTGAACAACAACAACTAAAACCCAACCGAAACCCACTGTAGAGTTTGTCCCCTTTGCCCCTAGCAGTGATTTCTTGTAACTGTAACCAGCGGGCATAAAATAGAGTGCCAAATTTTTTGAAGGAGAAAAAAATTCATAAATACGCTGTGCAGCGCTGAAAGACGGAGGTACAAAGTGAGGCTCACTGGTGCTGGCATAATCGGCAGTCGGGTCCAGCACCAGAAAAGACAAAAATGCCCGCTCTCTAAAACTGGCGCAATAACCACAAGATACTAAATGACGCATATCATAAATAAGGCCTTTTTTGTGGTAAAGCATCTGTATATGGAGTAATTATTTCATATTACACACACACACACAGACACACACACACACACACACACACACACACAGACACACAGACACACAGACACACACACTTTTTTTGGTAAAAAGAATCTCTATCATTACTGACATATGTTATTACTTTATTTACTAGTTATAGAGGGCCAACACACTGTATAGAAAAAATGGTCTCATATTATCCTGCTGGCATGCCGCTCTTCTCTATGCCACTGCATGCTGCCATGAGATCCCAATAAAGGCTCAGTATATGGTGGAGCTGCTGGTTTACGCTGCAGGGCATTCCAAATCTGGATGTCCCTAGGCATGCTCTTGTTCCTTTTGTTTGCTACTAATGCATTATTTAAAGATGAATTATTGGAGTTCAAAGGTTTCACAAATTCATCATAATTTTGATGAACCAATTGGGTTAGGTTTAACTTAACCCAAATGAGTATGTTGATATTATTTTAAAATGCAGGCTTTGGATAATACAGGCCTACCTTCTCGTGTGAGAGTTGCATAATACAGTTAAAAATAAATAAAATCTATGGACTGACTACAAATAGTTATACATAAAAAATGAATACAAGCCACATCACAGCAGGCATTTACTAGTGCATAGTCACAACCCCATTTGCCCAGCAGAGCGCCAAAATGCCTAAATACTAAGGGCCTTATTCATGAAGGGATTGCGACAGGTAGTGGCTGTTAAGTGACAGGTAGCGGCAGGTATCGGCATGAGAACGCCGGCCACAGCACGCAATTTCACATTTATGAAGCCGATTCTATTGAGCGACTAGGATAACGCCATGTAGTGTACGATTCATCATTATCCCAGCCTCAGCGTACAGCGCCGGCGTTCAGCCTTGCAGAGCACCACGTCTTGCCTCTCGATACCTGGCGCTCTCCTATACATTTCAATGGATGTTCTTTTACTTCTCTTTAAACAGGGGTTTTTTATTATTATTATTATTTTTTATTCTCAAATAAAGTTGTGACCTCTCCTGGCCTTGAAAAGGCCATTTTTTTCAAACTTTTCATTACTTTTCTCATTTTTTATATATTTATGCAGAATTGACATTACAGGTCTGGCTTTAATGTGCTCATATCACAATGTTATAACAATGTAATTCCATATGTTTTTGCTTTGCTACTGGTGGACACTAGAGATAAGCGAACTTTTGAAAAATTCGATTCGACTGATTCGCCGAATTTTCCGACAAAAATCGTTTCAACCCGAATAAATTCGCGACGAATCGCTATTAAAAACGGCTATTTCTGAGCCTCCTAGAGCCTCAATAGGGTTGTAAACCATTCTGCCTTGCTGTAACACGCACAGGATGCGTGCTGGGTTAGTTAAATAATACTTTGAAGAAATATCACATGCAGATCAGAGGCATCGCTAATAGAATCGCAGAGCGGCACAATTGAATTCAAGAGAGTTGAAGTGGCATCACTATGAGGGGCAGGAGCCCAAACATTGCTTTAAAGAGACACTGGAGTTGGCAGCAGCAGGAGCCCAAAAATTGGATGAATCACACCCTGGAGTTGGCAGCAGCAGCAGGAGCCCAAACATTACTTTAAAGAGACCCTGGGGTTGGCTTCAGGAGCCCAAAAATTGGATGAATCACACCCTGGAGTTGGCAGCAGCAGCAGCAGTAGCCCAAATATACACTGGAGTTGGCTTCAGGAGCCCAAAAATTGGATGAATCACACCCTGGAGTTGGCAGCAGCAGCAGGAGCCCAAATATTACTTTAAAGAGACCCTGGGGTTGGCTTCAGGAGCCCAAAAATTGGATGAATCACACCCTGGAGTTGGCAGGAGTTGACAGCAGCAGCAGCAGGAGCCCAAATATTACTTTAAAGAGACCCTGGGGTTGGCTTCAGGAGCCCAAAAATTGGATGAATCACACCCTGGAGTTGGCAGAAGTTGGCAGCAGCAGCAGGAGCCCAAACATTACTTAAAAGAGACACTGGGGTTGGCTTCAGGAGCCCAAAAATTGGATGAATCACACCCTGGAGTTGGCAGGAGTTGACAGCAGCAGCAGGAGCCCAAATATTACTTTAAAGAGACCCTGGGGTTGGCTTCAGGAGCCCAAAAATTAGATGAATCACACCCTGGAGTTGGCAGGAGTTGGCAGTAGCAGTAGCAGGAGCCCAAATATTACTTTAAAGAGACACTGGGGTTGGCTTCAGGAGCCCAAAAATTGGATGATTCACACCCTGGAGTTGGCAGCAGCAGCAGCAGTAGCCCAAATATACACTGGAGTTGGCTTCAGGAGCCCAAAAATTGGATGAATCACACCCTGGAGTTGGCAGCAGCAGCAGCAGGAGCCCAAACATTACTTTAAAGAGACACTGGGGTTGGCTTCAGGAGCCCAAAAATTGGATGAATCACACCCTGGAGTTGGCAGCAGCAGGAGCCCAAATATTACTTTAAAGAGACCCTGGGGTTTGCTTCAGGAGCCCAAAAATTGGATGATTCACACCCTGGAGTTGGCAGCAGCAGGAGCCCAAATATACACTGGAGTTGGCTTCAGGAGCCCAAAAATTGGATGAATCACACCCTGGAGTTGGCAGCAGCAGGAGCCCAAATATTACTTTAAAGAGACCCTGGGGTTGGCTTCAGGAGCCCAAAAATTGGATGAATCACACCCTGGAGTTGGCAGAAGTTGGCAGTAGCAGCAGCAGGAGCCGAAATATTACTTTAAAGAGACCCTGGGGTTGGCTTCAGGAGCCCAAAAATTGGATGAATCACACCCTGGAGTTGGCAGAAGTTGGCAGTAGCAGCAGCAGGAGCCCAAATATTACTTTAAAGAGACCCTGGGGTTGGCTTCAGGAGCCCAAAAATTGGATGAATCACACCCTGGAGTTGGCAGCAGCAGGAGCCCAAATATTACTTTAAAGAGACCCTGGGGTTGGCTTCAGGAGCCCAAAAATTGGATGAATCACACCCTGGAGTTGGCAGAAGTTGGCAGCAGCAGCAGGAGCCCAAACATTACTTAAAAGAGACACTGGGGTTGGCTTCAGGAGCCCAAAAATTGGATGATTCACACCCTGGAGTTGACAGCAGCAGCAGCAGTAGCCCAAATATACACTGGAGTTGGCTTCAGGAGCCCAAAAATTGGATGAATCACACCCTGGAGTTGGCAGCAGCAGCAGCAGGAGCCCAAACATTACTTTAAAGAGACACTGGGGTTGGCTTCAGGAGCCCAAAAATTGGATGAATCACACCCTGGAGTTGGCAGCAGCAGGAGCCCAAATATTACTTTAAAGAGACCCTGGGGTTGGCTTCAGGAGCCCAAAAAATGGATGAATCACACCCTGGAGTTGGCAGGAGTTGACAGCAGCAGCAGCAGCAGGAGCCCAAACATTACTTTAAAGAGACCCTGGGGTTGGCTTCAGGAGCCCAAAAAATGGATGAATCACACCCTGGAGTTGGCAGAAGTTGGCAGCAGCAGCAGGAGCCCAAACATTACTTAAAAGAGACACTGGGGTTGGCTTCAGGAGCCCAAAAATTGGATGATTCACACCCTGGAGTTGACAGCAGCAGCAGCAGTAGCCCAAATATACACTGGAGTTGGCTTCAGGAGCCCAAAAATTGGATGAATCACACCCTGGAGTTGGCAGCAGCAGCAGCAGGAGCCCAAACATTACTTTAAAGAGACACTGGGGTTGGCTTCAGGAGCCCAAAAATTGGATGAATCACACCCTGGAGTTGGCAGCAGCAGGAGCCCAAATATTACTTTAAAGAGACCCTGGGGTTGGCTTCAGGAGCCCAAAAATTGGATTAATCACACCCTGGAGTTGGCAGGAGTTGGCAGTAGCAGCAGCAGGAGCCCAAATATTACTTTAAAGAGACCCTGGGGTTGGCTTCAGGAGCCCAAAAATTGGATGAATCACACCCTGGAGTTGGCAGAAGTTGGCAGTAGCAGCAGCAGGAGCCCAAATATTACTTTAAAGAGACCCTGGGGTTGGCTGCAGGAGCCCAAAAATTGGATGAATCACACCCTGGAGTTGGCAGAAGTTGGCAGTAGCAGCAGCAGGAGCCCAAATATTACTTTAAAGAGACCCTGGGGTTGGCTTCAGGAGCCCAAAAATTGGATCAATCACACCCTGGAGTTGGCAGCAGCAGCAGGAGCCCAAATATTACTTTAAAGAGACCCTGGGGTTGGCTTCAGGAGCCCAAAAATTGGATGAATCACACCCTGGAGTTGGCAGCAGCAGCAACAGGAGCCCAAACATTACTTCAAAGAGACCCTGGGGTTGGCTTCAGGAGCCCAAAAATTGGATGAATCACACCCTGGAGTTGGCAGGAGTTGACAGCAGCAGCAGCAGGAGCCCAAACATTACTTTAAAGAGACCCTGGGGTTGGCTTCAGGAGCCCAAAAATTGGATGAATCACACCCTGGAGTTGGCAGAAGTTGGCAGCAGCAGCAGGAGCCCAAACATTACTTAAAAGAGACACTGGGGTTGGCTTCAGGAGCCCAAAAATTGGATGAATCACACCCTGGAGTTGGCAGGAGTTGACAGCAGCAGCAGGAGCCCAAATATTACTTTAAAGAGACCCTGGGGTTGGCTTCAGGAGCCCAAAAATTGGATGAATCACACCCTGGAGTTGGCAGGAGTTGGCAGTAGCAGCAGCAGGAGACCAAATATTACTTTAAAGAGACACTGGGGTTGGCTTCAGGAGCCCAAAAATTGGATGATTCACACCCTGGAGTTGGCAGCAGCAGCAGCAGTAGCCCAAATATACACTGGAGTTGGCTTCAGGAGCCCAAAAATTGGATGAATCACACCCTGGAGTTGGCAGCAGCAGCAGCAGGAGCCCAAACATTACTTTAAAGAGACACTGGGGTTGGCTTCAGGAGCCCAAAAATTGGATGAATCACACCCTGGAGTTGGCAGCAGCAGGAGCCCAAATATTACTTTAAAGAGACCCTGGGGTTGGCTTCAGGAGCCCAAAAATTGGATGAATCACACCCTGGAGTTGGCAGGAGTTGGCAGTAGCAGCAGCAGGAGCCCAAATATTACTTTAAAGAGACACTGGGGTTTGCTTCAGGAGCCCAAAAATTGGATGATTCACACCCTGGAGTTGGCAGCAGCAGCAGCAGTAGCCCAAATATACACTGGAGTTGGCTTCAGGAGCCCAAAAATTGGATGAATCACACCCTGGAGTTGGCAGCAGCAGCAGCAGGAGCCCAAACATTACTTTAAAGAGACACTGGGGTTGGCTTCAGGAGCCCAAAAATTGGATGAATCACACCCTGGAGTTGGCAGCAGCAGGAGCCCAAATATTACTTTAAAGAGACCCTGGGGTTTGCTTCAGGAGCCCAAAAATTGGATGATTCACACCCTGGAGTTGGCAGCAGCAGCAGCAGGAGCCCAAATATACACTGGAGTTGGCTTCAGGAGCCCAAAAATTGGATGAATCACACCCTGGAGTTGGCAGCAGCAGCAGCAGGAGCCCAAATATTACTTTAAAGAGACCCTGGGGTTGGCTTCAGGAGCCCAAAAATTGGATGAATCACACCCTGGAGTTGGCAGAAGTTGGCAGTAGCAGCAGCAAGAGCCCAAATATTACTTTAAAGAGACCCTGGGGTTGGCTTCAGGAGCCCAAAAATTGGATGAATCACACCCTGGAGTTGGCAGAAGTTGGCAGCAGCAGCAGGAGCCCAAACATTACTTAAAAGAGACACTGGGGTTGGCTTCAGGAGCCCAAAAATTGGATGAATCACACCCTGGAGTTGGCAGGAGTTGACAGCAGCAGCAGGAGCCCAAATATTACTTTAAAGAGACCCTGGGGTTGGCTTCAGGAGCCCAAAAATTGGATGAATCACACCCTGGAGTTGGCAGGAGTTGGCAGTAGCAGCAGCAGGAGCCCAAATATTACTTTAAAGAGACACTGGGGTTGGCTTCAGGAGCCCAAAAATTGGATGATTCACACCCTGGAGTTGGCAGCAGCAGTAGCCCAAATATACACTGGAGTTGGCTTCAGGAGCCCAAAAATTGGATGAATCACACCCTGGAGTTGGCAGCAGCAGCAGCAGGAGCCCAAACATTACTTTAAAGAGACACTGGGGTTGGCCTCAGGAGCCCAAAAATTGGATGAATCACACCCTGGAGTTGGCAGCAGCAGGAGCCCAAATATTACTTTAAAGAGACCCTGGGGTTGGCTTCAGGAGCCCAAAAATTGGATGAATCACACCCTGGAGTTGGCAGGAGTTGACAGCAGCAGCAGCAGCAGGAGCCCAAACATTACTTTAAAGAGACCCTGGGGTTGGCTTCAGGAGCCCAAAAATTGGATGAATCACACCCTGGAGTTGGCAGGAGTTGGCAGTAGCAGCAGCAGGAGCCCAAATATTACTTTAAAGAGACACTGGGGTTGGCTTCAGGAGCCCAAAAATTGGATGATTCACACCCTGGAGTTGGCAGCAGCAGCAGCAGTAGCCCAAATATACACTGGAGTTGGCTTCAGGAGCCCAAAAATTGGATGAATCACACCCTGGAGTTGGCAGCAGCAGCAGCAGGAGCCCAAACATTACTTTAAAGAGACACTGGGGTTGGCTTCAGGAGCCCAAAAATTGGATGAATCACACCCTGGAGTTGGCAGCAGCAGGAGCCCAAATATTACTTTAAAGAGACCCTGGGGTTTGCTTCAGGAGCCCAAAAATTGGATGATTCACACCCTGGAGTTGGCAGCAGCAGCAGCAGGAGCCGAAATATACACTGGAGTTGGCTTCAGGAGCCCAAAAATTGGATGAATCACACCCTGGAGTTGGCAGCAGCAGCAGCAGGAGCCCAAATATTACTTTAAAGAGACCCTGGGGTTGGCTTCAGGAGCCCAAAAATTGGATGAATCACACCCTGGAGTTGGCAGCAGCAGCAGCAGGAGCCCAAACATTACTTTAAAGAGACCCTGGGGTTGGCTGCAGGAGCCCAAAAATTGGATGAATCACACCCTGGAGTTGGCAGGAGTTGACAGCAGCAGCAGCAGGAGCCCAAACATTACTTTAAAGAGACCCTGGGGTTGGCTTCAGGAGCCCAAAAATTGGATGAATCACACCCTGGAGTTGGCAGGAGTTGGCAGTAGCAGCAGCAGGAGCCCAAATATTACTTTAAAGAGACACTGGGGTTGGCTTCAGGAGCCCAAAAATTGGATGATTCACACCCTGGAGTTGGCAGCAGCAGCAGCAGTAGCCCAAATATACACTGGAGTTGGCTTCAGGAGCCCAAAAATTGGATGAATCACACCCTGGAGTTGGCAGCAGCAGCAGCAGGAGCCCAAACATTACTTTAAAGAGACAATGGGGTTGGCTTCAGGAGCCCAAAAATTGGATGAATCACACCCTGGAGTTGGCAGCAGCAGGAGCCCAAATATTACTTTAAAGAGACCCTGGGGTTTGCTTCAGGAGCCCAAAAATTGGATGATTCACACCCTGGAGTTGGCAGCAGCAGCAGCAGGAGCCCAAATATACACTGGAGTTGGCTTCAGGAGCCCAAAAATTGGATGAATCACACCCTGGAGTTGGCAGCAGCAGGAGCCCAAATATTACTTTAAAGAGACCCTGGGGTTGGCTTCAGGAGCCCAAACATTGGATGAATCACACCCTGGAGTTGGCAGAAGTTGGCAGTAGCAGCAGCAGGAGCCCAAATATTACTTTAAAGAGACCCTGGGGTTGGCTTCAGGAGCCCAAAAATTGGATGAATCACACCCTGGAGTTGGCAGAAGTTGGCAGTAGCAGCAGCAGGAGCCCAAATATTACTTTAAAGAGACCCTGGGGTTGGCTTCAGGAGCCCAAAAATTGGATGAATCACACCCTGGAGTTGGCAGCAGCAGTAGGAGCCCAAATATTACTTTAAAGAGACCCTGGGGTTGGCTTCAGGAGCCCAAAAATTGGATGAATCACACCCTGGAGTTGGCAGCAGCAGGAGCCCAAACACTACTTCAAAGAGACCCTGGGCTTGGCTTCAGGAGCCCAAAAATTGGATGAATCACACCCTGGAGTTGGCAGGAGTTGACAGCAGCAGCAGCAGGAGCCCAAACATTACTTTAAAGAGACCCTGGGGTTGGCTTCAGGAGCTCAAAAATTGGATGAATCACACCCTGGAGTTGGCAGAAGTTGGCAGTAGCAGCAGCAGGAGTCCAAATATTACTTTAAAGAGACCCTGGGGTTTGCTTCAGGAGCCCAAAAATTGGATGAATCACACCCTGGAGTTGGCAGGAGTTGACAGCAGCAGCAGCAGCAGGAGCCCAAACATTTCTTTAAAGAGACCCTGGGGTTGGCTTCAGGAGCCCAAAAATTGGATGAATCACACCCTGGAGTTGGCAGAAGTTGGCAGCAGCAGCAGCAGGAGCCCAAATATTACTTTAAAGATACCCTGGGGTTGGCCTCAGGAGCCCAAAAATTGGATGAATCACACCCTGGAGTTGGCAGCAGCAGGAGCCCAAATATTACTTTAAAGAGACCCTGGGGTTGGCTTCAGGAGCCCAAAAATTGGATGAATCACACCCTGGAGTTGGCAGGAGTTGACAGCAGCAGCAGCAGGAGCCCAAACATTACTTTAAAGAGACCCTGGGGTTGGCTTCAGGAGCCCAAAAATTGGATGAATCACACCCTGGAGTTGGCAGGAGTTGGCAGTAGCAGCAGCAGGAGCCCAAATATTACTTTAAAGAGACACTGGGGTTGGCTTCAGGAGCCCAAAAATTGGATGATTCACACCCTGGAGTTGGCAGCAGCAGCAGCAGTAGCCCAAATATACACTGGAGTTGGCTTCAGGAGCCCAAACATTGGATGAATCACACCCTGGAGTTGGCAGGAGTTGACAGCAGCAGCAGCAGCAGGAGCCCAAACATTACTTTAAAGAGACCCTGGGGTTGGCTTCAGGAGCCCAAAAATTGGATGAATCACACCCTGGAGTTGGCAGCAGCAGCAGCAGGAGCCCAAATATACACTGGAGTTGGCTTCAGGAGCCCAAAAATTGGATGAATCACACCCTGGAGTTGGCAGAAGTTGGCAGCAGCAGCAGCAGGAGCCCAAAAAATGGCCTAAAGACATAAATATGTTTTGCACCATTTGGAAAGTGTAAAACGTGGCACCATGCTGAATCTAGTCGCATGCATCAGGCATTGGTGGGTGGAAATCCTGGCTGATCCATCCCTGATTCATTTTGACAAAGGTGAGTCTCTCCACATTTTTAGTTGACAGACGAGTTCTCCTCGCCGTAACTATGGCCCCCGCCGCACTAAACACCCGCTCAGATGGCACGCTACTTGCCGGGCAGGACAGCTTTTCCAGGGCAAACTCTGCTAGTTGCGGCCACAAATCAAGTTTGGCTGCCCAGAAGTCCAGCGGATCCTCAAGGTGTGTTGGCATGGTCATGTCAAAGTATGACATGACCTGCTGGTTGAGGTCCTGCTCCAGGTCTTCCTGCTGCTCATGAGTAGCCTCACTATGCGGGTGTAGAAAGCTACTCATTAGCGACTGAAGACTGAGGCTGCTGCTGCTGATGGAGCTTCTGCTGCTGCTCCTGCCAACCCCCCCAGCGGCCATGGCAGTGGAAGGTGAGCGCAGAGGTCCCCTCGAGTCAGACCTGCGAGAGTATGGACCATGGCGCAGATAGGCATCGGCCAACTGCCTACGTAGAATGTCTTTGTAGTAGTTGAGTTTGTCCTCCCTCTCGGTGGGTTTAAAAAATGCCCCCATTTTGTGCCGGAAGCGAGGGTCCAATAAGGTGGACAGCCAGAAGTCATCCCGCCGACAGATGGAAACAATTCTGGGGTCACTACGCAAGCACGTGAGCATGCTTCGTGCCATTTGCGCAAGTGACTCGGATGGACTACCTGTCTCCATCTCCACTGCATACTGCCACGGTGTGCCCGGGTCCTCTGTCTCGCCTTCCTCAAAAACCTCTAGCTCCTCTGGCTGCTCCTGCTCCTCCTCTCCTGTCCGCTGACTAGATAAACCAGCCATTTTGCCAAGCCTAAACTGTGTTTCGCTGGGCAACTCCTCCTCCTCCTCTTCCTCCTCCTCCTCCAGTTCAGCTCCAGCGGGGTTCATGTGGCCGTAAGATGTAAACGCCATGTCTCCAGTGCCCTGACCAGCCATGGTTTCCAACATGTGCTGTAGTACATGAAGCAGTGGAATCACGTCGTTCATCCCGTAATCCTGCCGACTGACAAATAAAGTGGCATCCTCAAAGGGCCTGAGCAAACGGCAGGTGTCACGTATGAGCTGCCACTGGTTGACATTGAAGTTACACAGGGGACTCCCCCTATCTGCTTGGATCATCAGGAAATCCGTGATGGCTTTTCTCTGTTCATATAATCGGTCCAACATGTGAAGGGTGGAATTCCAACGGGTGGAAACATCACAAATCAGACTATGTTGGGGGATACCATTCTGACGCTGTAGCTCAAGAAGGGTGTGTTTGGCGGTGTAGGAGTGGCTGAAGTGCATGCAAAGTTTCCTTGAAGTTGTTAGGATGTCTTGCAGATGGGGGGAACACTTCAGAAACCGCTTGACAACCAGATTGAAGACGTGAGCCATGCAGGGGGCATGGGTCAGGCTTCCTTGGCGCAGCGCAGACAAAATGTTCTTCCCATTGTCGGTAACCATGATTCCCATTTTAAGTTTTCTCGGAGTAAGCCATGTTTGGATTTCCTGATGAATACATTTAAGCAGTTCCTCCCCTGTGTGACTCCGTTCGCCAAGACAAACCATGTGAAGCACTGCGTGACACCTCCGTGCCCTGCACACATGGTAGACTGGAGGGGCACTGAGACTTGAGCCTACAGTGGAGGGTGAGGAGATGGCGGAGGATGAGGAGGCCGAGTCGCACGGTGTCACAGGTCCAATGGGCAGAGAGCGCGGAGGCCGAAGCGGCGTGACCTGTCCAAGTTGCTGCTGCTGCTGCAAAGGGACCACATTCACCCAGTGGGCCGTAAACGACATGTACTGCCCCTGACCGTAGTTACAGCTCCAGATGTCGGCGCTGCCATGTATTTTGCTACACACCGACAGGCTCAAGGACTGGCCCACCTTCTGTTCAACAAAAGTGTGCAGCGCTGGTACTGCCTTCTTGGCAAAGAAATGACGGCTTGGGACTCTCCACCTCGGCTCGGCACAAGCCATCAGTTCTCTGAAAGGTGCAGATTCCACCACCTGAAAAGGGAGCGACTGCAGCACCAGCAACTTGGACAGGAGCACATTCAGCTTCTGCGCCGTAGGATGAGTGGGCGCATACTGCTGTCTCTTGGACATGGCTTCGCTGATGGATTGCTGGCGGGATGCATGACTTGGAGGAGGAGGAGCAATAGCGACAGAGGATGGGTATGACGCACAGCTGCCTTCGGCTGAGGTGCTGGAGCCTTGGCTGGCAGAAATTGGGAGCTCACTTGGTGAGGAAGCAGACTGGACCACCCCTTGGGAGCCTCGGTTCTCCCAGGTCGCTTTATGGTGACGCATCATATGTTGACGCAGGGCCGTGGTGCCAACATTTGGACCCTGGCCACGCTTCACCTTTTGCCTACATATCTTGCATGTGGCCATGTTACCCTCCTGCGGATGCCTCAGGAAAAACTGCCACACTGCCGAGTAGCTACTTTTCCCACCCCCTGGCCTCACTGATTCACTGCTGCTGTTGCCAACTCCAGGAACCCCTGCTCCACTACCTCCCGATAAGGTAGACTGCCGCACAGCAGGTGCTCTACCCCGGCCCCGGCCCCGGCCGGCTCCAGCCTTTGGAATTGTGCCCCCATGCTGACTGCTACCACCTTGCTGCCTCAGCTGCTGACTCCGGGGCAACCTGCGCCCCTCTTCTCCTGATGATGACGATGAAGCCCCTTCCTCACCCGGCTCCCAAGTGCGATCGGCTTCATCGTCATCATCATCATCACCGAGTTGTGGCTGTACGTCACTGATGTTCGTGGATTCGTCAACAGTGTCTGGCGCAGGAGCTGGAACGCTCGCAGCACCCACGACACTGTCCACATCACTATTTGTCTGCCTAGCTAAAGAAGCCACCTCCATTTCTTGGCTGGGCAGTAGCTGCTGACTGTCCTCCTGTATCTGATCGTCCTCCTCACTAAAGAGTGGAGCTGAACCCAAAGCATAGGATACGTCGCTGGGGGAGGGAACGGCGTAGGACAGAGGCAATGGGAGGACAGGGACTGCTCTCGGGGCATGCCAACTCAGGGTTGTGTCAGAGGAACCTACCGACCCTAGACTGGGGGTCTCAGACGTAAGTTGTGATGATGTTGTTGATGAGCGCGTCAACCAATCTACCACGGCAGATGCGTTACTGGTGGAGACCCGACCGCTAGCAGATACTGGCAGATTAGGTCTCTCAGCGTGACTCCTGCTGCTACTGGCCCCCAGTCTGATGCGAGCTCTGCCTGCGGAATCTTGGCCTCTGCCACTCCTCTTTTCACTTCCAGGCACTTGTCTGCCCGACATAGTCTAACTGGCGTGGTAGTAGGTGATATTTTAAGATCCCCCGGGCAGCGGTGGGTCTATATGAAACAGAATATAATGCACACCAAAAGTGAGCAACAACACTCAGCCTCCAACAGGCCTGCTTAGTGTAAATAAGAGAGCTGCTTAGTGTAAATAAAGAGGGGTATGCTATGTTACAGAATGGGATGCCCCAACAGAAGTGCACCTGGCAGGCAGCAGTAGGCCTATGCCCAGCAAAAGTGTCTTTATCAGGGCTAATTTCAATTATAATAAGTGCAAATGGTTATATGGTCTTAAACAGAGGCTGCTGTAGTCACAGAATGGGATGCCCCAAAAACCAGCAGTAAGTACACCTGGCAGGGTCCAGAAGTACTATGGCCAGCAAAAGTGTCTTTATCAGGCTAATTTCAAATATAATAAGAGCAAATGGTTATATGGTCTTAAACAGAGGCTTCTGTAGTCACAGAATGGGATGCCCTAAAAACCAGCAGTAAGTACACCTGGCAGGGTCCAGAAGTACTATGCCCAGCAAAAGTGTCTTTATTAGGCTAATTTCAAATATAATAAGAGCAAATGGTTATATGGTCTTAAACAGAGGCTGCTGTAGTCACAGAATGGGATGCCCTAAAAACCAGCAGTAAGTACACCTGGCAGGGTCCAGAAGTACTATGCCCAGCAAAAGTGTCTTTATTAGGCTAATTTCAAATATAATAAGAGCAAATGGTTATATGGTCTTAAACAGAGGCTGCTGTAGTCACAGAATGGGATGCCCTAAAAACCAGCAGTAAGTACACCTGGCAGGGTCCAGAAGTACTATGGCCAGCAAAAGTGTCTTTATCAGGCTAATTTCAATTATAATAAGAGCAAATGGTTATATGGTCTTAAACAGAGGCTGCTGTAGTCACAGAATGGGATGCCCTAAAAACCAGCAGTAAGTACACCTGGCAGGGTACAGAAGTACTATGCCCAGCAAAAGTGTCTTTATTAGGCTAATTTCAAATATAATAAGAGCAAATGGTTATATGGTCTTAAACAGAGGCTGCTGTAGTCACAGAATGGGATGCCCTAAAAACCAGCAGTAAGTACACCTGGCAGGGTCCAGAAGTACTATGGCCAGCAAAAGTGTCTTTATCAGGCTAATTTCAAATATAATAAGAGCAAATGGTTATATGGTCTTAAACAGAGGCTGCTGTAGTCACAGAATGGGATGCCCTAAAAACCAGCAGTAAGTACACCTGGCAGGGTACAGAAGTACTATGGCCAGCAAAAGTGTCTTTATCAGGCTAATTTCAATTATAATAAGAGCAAATGGTTATATGGTCTTAAACAGAGGCTGCTGTAGTCACAGAATGGGATGCCCTAAAAACCAGCAGTAAGTACACCTGGCAGGGTACAGAAGTACTATGGCCAGCAAAAGTGTCTTTATCAGGCTAATTTCAATTATAATAAGAGCAAATGGTTATATGGTCTTAAACAGAGGCTGCTGTAGTCACAGAATGGGATGCCCTAAAAACCAGCAGTAAGTACACCTGGCAGGGTCCAGAAGTACTATGGCCAGCAAAAGTGTCTTTATCAGGCTAATTTCAAATATAATAAGAGCAAATGGTTATATGGTCTTAAACAGAGGCTGCTGTAGTCACAGAATGGGATGCCCTAAAAACCAGCAGTAAGTACACCTGGCAGGGTCCAGAAGTACTATGGCCAGCAAAAGTGTCTTTATCAGGCTAATTTCAAATATAATAAGAGCAAATGGTTATATGGTCTTAAACAGAGGCTGCTGTAGTCACAGAATGGGATGCCCTAAAAACCAGCAGTAAGTACACCTGGCAGGGTCCAGAAGTACTATGGCCAGCAAAAGTGTCTTTATCAGGCTAATTTCAATTATAATAAGAGCAAATGGTTATATGGTCTTAAACAGAGGCTGCTGTAGTCACAGAATGGGATGCCCTAAAAACCAGCAGTAAGTACACCTGGCAGGGTCCAGAAGTACTATGCCCAGCAAAAGTGTCTTTATCAGGCTAATTTCAAATATAATAAGAGCAAATGGTTATATGGTCTTAAACAGAGGCTGCTGTAGTCACAGAATGGGATGCCCTAAAAACCAGCAGTAAGTACACCTGGCAGGGTCCAGAAGTACTATGGCCAGCAAAAGTGTCTTTATCAGGCTAATTTCAAATATAATAAGAGCAAATGGTTATATGGTCTTAAACAGAGGCTGCTGTAGTCACAGAATGGGATGCCCTAAAAACCAGCAGTAAGTACACCTGGCAGGGTACAGAAGTACTATGGCCAGCAAAAGTATCTTTATCAGGCTAATTTCAATTATAATAAGAGCAAATGGTTATATGGTCTTAAACAGAGGCTGCTGTAGTCACAGAATGGGATGCCCTAAAAACCAGCAGTAAGTACACCTGGCAGGGTCCAGAAGTACTATGCCCAGCAAAAGTGTTTTTATCAGGCTAATTTCAAATATAATAAGAGCAAATGGTTATATGGTCTTAAACAGAGGCTGCTGTAGTCACAGAATGGGATGCCCTAAAAACCAGCAGTAAGTACACCTGGCAGGGTCCAGAAGTACTATGGCCAGCAAAAGTGTCTTTATCAGGCTAATTTCAATTATAATAAGAGAAAATGGTTATATGGTCTTAAACAGAGGCTGCTGTAGTCACAGAATGGGATGCCCTAAAAACCAGCAGTAAGTACACCTGGCAGGGTACAGAAGTACTATGGCCAGCAAAAGTGTCTTTATCAGGCTAATTTCAATTATAATAAGAGCAAATGGTTATATGGTCTTAAACAGAGGCTGCTGTAGTCACAGAATGGGATGCCCTAAAAAACAGCAGTAAGTACACCTGGCAGGGTCCAGAAGTACTATGCCCAGCAAAAGTGTCTTTATCAGGCTAATTTCAAATATAATAAGAGCAAATGGTTATATGGTCTTAAACAGAGGCTGCTGTAGTCACAGAATGGGATGCCCTAAAAACCAGCAGTAAGTACACCTGGCAGGGTCCAGAAGTACTATGGCCAGCAAAAGTGTCTTTATCAGGCTAATTTCAATTATAATAAGAGCAAATGGTTATATGGTCTTAAACAGAGGCTGCTGTAGTCACAGAATGGGATGCCCTAAAAACCAGCAGTAAGTACACCTGGCAGGGTACAGAAGTACTATAGCCAGCAAAAGTGGCTTTATCAGGCTAATTTCAATTATAATAAGAGCAAATGGTTATATGGTCTTAAACAGAGGCTGCTGTAGTCACAGAATGGGATGCCCTAAAAACCGGCAGTAAGTACACCTGGCAGGGTCCAGAAGTACTATGCCCAGCAAAAGTGTCTATATCAGGCTAATTTCAAATATAATAAGAGCAAATGGTTATATGGTCTTAAACAGAGGCTGCTGTAGTCACAGAATGGGATGCCCTAAAAACCAGCAGTAAGTACACCTGGCAGGGTCCAGAAGTACTATGGCCAGCAAAAGTGTCTTTATCAGGCTAATTTCAAATATAATAAGAGCAAATGGTTATATGGTCTTAAACAGAGGCTGCTGTAGTCACAGAATGGGATGCCCTAAAAACCAGCAGTAAGTACACCTGGCAGGGTACAGAAGTACTATGGCCAGCAAAAGTGTCTTTATCAGGCTAATTTCAATTATAATAAGAGCAAATGGTTATATGGTCTTAAACAGAGGCTGCTGTAGTCACAGAATGGGATGCCCTAAAAACCAGCAGTAAGTACACCTGGCAGGGTCCAGAAGTACTATGCCCAGCAAAAGTGTCTTTATCAGGCTAATTTCAAATATAATAAGAGCAAATGGTTATATGGTCTTAAACAGAGGCTGCTGTAGTCACAGAATGGGATGCCCTAAAAACCAGCAGTAAGTACACCTGGCAGGGTCCAGAAGTACTATGGCCAGCAAAAGTGTCTTTATCAGGCTAATTTCAATTATAATAAGAGCAAATGGTTATATGGTCTTAAACAGAGGCTGCTGTAGTCACAGAATGGGATGCCCTAAAAACCAGCAGTAAGTACACCTGGCAGGGTACAGAAGTACTATGGCCAGCAAAAGTGTCTTTATCAGGCTAATTTCAATTATAATAAGAGCAAATGGTTATATGGTCTTAAACAGAGGCTGCTGTAGTCACAGAATGGGATGCCCTAAAAACCAGCAGTAAGTACACCTGGCAGGGTCCAGAAGTACTATGCCCAGCAATAGTGTCTTTATCAGGCTAATTTCAAATATAATAAGAGCAAATGGTTATATGGTCTTAAACAGAGGCTGCTGTAGTCACAGAATGGGATGCCCTAAAAACCAGCAGTAAGTACACCTGGCAGGGTCCAGAAGTACTATGGCCAGCAAAAGTGTCTTTATCAGGCTAATTTCAATTATAATAAGAGCAAATGGTTATATGGTCTTAAACAGAGGCTGCTGTAGTCACACAATGGGATGCCCTAAAAACCAGCAGTAAGTACACCTGGCAGGGTCCAGAAGTACTATGGCCAGCAAAAGTGTCTTTATCAGGCTAATTTCAAATATAATAAGAGCAAATGGTTATATGGTCTTAAACAGAGGCTGCTGTAGTCACAGAATGGGATGCCCTAAAAACCAGCAGTAAGTACACCTGGCAGGGTACAGAAGTACTATGGCCAGCAAAAGTGTCTTTATCAGGCTAATTTCAATTATAATAAGAGCAAATGGTTATATGGTCTTAAACAGAGGCTGCTGTAGTCACAGAATGGGATGCCCTAAAAACCAGCAGTAAGTACACCTGGCAGGGTCCAGAAGTACTATGCCCAGCAAAAGTGTCTTTATCAGGCTAATTTCAAATATAATAAGAGCAAATGGTTATATGGTCTTAAACAGAGGCTGCTGTAGTCACAGAATGGGATGCCCTAAAAACCAGCAGTAAGTACACCTGGCAGGGTCCAGAAGTACTATGGCCAGCAAAAGTGTCTTTATCAGGCTAATTTCAATTATAATAAGAGCAAATGGTTATATGGTCTTAAACAGAGGCTGCTGTAGTCACAGAATGGGATGCCCTAAAAACCAGCAGTAAGTACACCTGGCAGGGTACAGAAGTACTATGGCCAGCAAAAGTGTCTTTATCAGGCTAATTTCAAATATAATAAGAGCAAATGGTTATATGGTCTTAAACAGAGGCTGCTGTAGTCACAGAATGGGATGCCCTAAAAACCAGCAGTAAGTACACCTGGCAGGGTCCAGAAGTACTATGCCCAGCAAAAGTGTCTTTATCAGGCTAATTTCAAATATAATAGGAGCAAATGGTTATATGGTCTTAAACAGAGGCTGCTGTAGTCACAGAATGGGATGCCCTAAAAACCAGCAGTAAGTACACCTGGCAGGGTCCAGAAGTACTATGGCCAGCAAAAGTGTCTTTATCAGGCTAATTTCAATTATAATAAGAGCAAATGGTTATATGGTCTTAAACAGAGGCTGCTGTAGTCACAGAATGGGATGCCCTAAAAACCAGCAGTAAGTACACCTGGCAGGGTACAGAAGTACTATGGCCAGCAAAAGTGTCTTTATCAGGCTAATTTCAAATATAATAAGAGCAAATGGTTATATGGTCTTAAACAGAGGCTGCTGTAGTCACAGAATGGGATGCCCTAAAAACCAGCAGTAAGTACACCTGGCAGGGTTCAGAAGTACTATGGCCAGCAAAAGTGTCTTTATCAGGCTAATTTCAAATATAATAAGAGCAAATGGTTATATGGTCTTAAACAGAGGCTGCTGTAGTCACAGAATGGGATGCCCTAAAAACCAGCAGTAAGTACACCTGGCAGGGTCTAGAAGTACTATGGCCAGCAAAAGTGTCTTTATCAGGCTAATTTCAATTATAATAAGAGCAAATGGTTATATGGTCTTAAACAGAGGCTGCTGTAGTCACAGAATGGGATGCCCTAAAAACCAGCAGTAAGTACACCTGGCAGGGTCCAGAAGTACTATGCCCAGCAAAAGTGTCTTTATTAGGCTAATTTCAAATATAATAAGAGCAAATGGTTATATGGTCTTAAACAGAGGCTGCTGTAGTCACAGAATGGGATGCCCTAAAAACCAGCAGTAAGTACACCTGGCAGGGTCCAGAAGTACTATGCCCAGCAAAAGTGTCTTTATCAGGCTAATTTCAAATATAATAAGAGCTAATGGTTATATGGTCTTAAACAGAGGCTGCTGTAGTCACAGAATGGGATGCCCTAAAAACCAGCAGTAAGTACACCTGGCAGGGTCCAGAAGTACTATGGCCAGCAAAAGTGTCTTTATCAGGCTAATTTCAAATATAATAAGAGCAAATGGTTATATGGTCTTAAACAGAGGCTGCTGTAGTCACAGAATGGGATGCCCTAAAAACCAGCAGTAAGTACACCTGGCAGGGTCCAGAAGTACTATGGCCAGCAAAAGTGTCTTTATCAGGCTAATTTCAAATATAATAAGAGCAAATGGTTATATGGTCTTAAACAGAGGCTGCTGTAGTCACAGAATGGGATGCCCTAAAAACCAGCAGTAAGTACACCTGGCAGGGTCCAGAAGTACTATGGCCAGCAAGAGTGTCTTTATCAGGCTAATTTCAAATATAATAAGAGCAAATGGTTATATGGTCTTAAACAGAGGCTGCTGTAGTCACAGAATGGGATGCCCTAAAAACCAGCAGTAAGTACACCTGGCAGGGTCCAGAAGTACTATGGCCAGCAAAAGTGTCTTTATCAGGCTAATTTCAATTATAATAAGAGCAAATGGTTATATGGTCTTAAACAGAGGCTGCTGTAGTCACAGAATGGGATGCCCTAAAAACCAGCAGTAAGTACACCTGGCAGGGTCCAGAAGTACTATGCCCAGCAAAAGTGTCTTTATCAGGCTAATTTCAAATATAATAAGAGCAAATGGTTATATGGTCTTAAACAGAGGCTGCTGTAGTCACAGAATGGGATGCCCTAAAAACCAGCAGTAAGTACACCTGGCAGGGTCCAGAAGTACTATGGCCAGCAAAAGTGTCTTTATCAGGCTAATTTCAAATATAATAAGAGCAAATGGTTATATGGTCTTAAACAGAGGCTGCTGTAGTCACAGAATGGGATGCCCTAAAAACCAGCAGTAAGTACACCTGGCAGGGTCCAGAAGTACTATGGCCAGCAAAAGTGTCTTTATCAGGCTAATTTCAAATATAATAAGAGCAAATGGTTATATGGTCTTAAACAGAGGCTGCTGTAGTCACAGAATGGGATGTCCTAAAAACCAGCAGTAAGTACACCTGGCAGGGTCCAGAAGTACTATGCCCAGCAAAAGTGTCTTTATTAGGCTAATTTCAAATATAATAAGAGCAAATGGTTATATGGTCTTAAACAGAGGCTGCTGTAGTCACAGAATGGGATGCCCTAAAAACCAGCAGTAAGTACACCTGGCAGGGTCCAGAAGTACTATGGCCAGCAAAAGTGTCTTTATCAGGCTAATTTCAATTATAATAAGAGCAAATGGTTATATGGTCTTAAACAGAGGCTGCTGTAGTCACAGAATGGGATGCCCTAAAAACCAGCAGTAAGTACACCTGGCAGGGTCCAGAAGTACTATGGCCAGCAAAAGTGTCTTTATCAGGCTAATTTCAATTATAATAAGAGCAAATGGTTATATGGTTTTAAACAGAGGCTGCTGTAGTCACAGAATGGGATGCCCTAAAAACCAGCAGTAAGTACACCTGGCAGGGTCCAGAAGTACTATGCCCAGCAAAAGTGTCTTTATTAGGCTAATTTCAAATATAATAAGAGCAAATGGTTATATGGTCTTAAACAGAGGCTGCTGTAGTCACAGAATGGGATGCCCTAAAAACCAGCAGTAAGTACACCTGGCAGGGTCCAGAAGTACTATGGCCAGCAAAAGTGTCTTTATCAGGCTAATTTCAATTATAATAAGAGCAAATGGTTATATGGTCTTAAACAGAGGCTGCTGTAGTCACAGAATGGGATGCCCTAAAAACCAGCAGTAAGTACACCTGGCAGGGTCCAGAAGTACTATGGCCAGCAAAAGTGTCTTTATCAGGCTAATTTCAATTATAATAAGAGCAAATGGTTATATGGTCTTAAACAGAGGCTGCTGTAGTCACAGAATGGGATGCCTTACAGCAGACTTAAGATCAGTTCAGTATATATGCACAGTTAGTTAGTTTAAGCAGCCTGAAAACGCTAACAAAGCCTGTCAGGCTGGATGAAAAAAAAAAAAAAAAACTCCCTGTGACAGGCTGACAGCCTCTGATTTTTCTACCTTTCCCTGTTTTTCGCTGACTTTCTGTCTGTCTCCTGTCTGTCTCCTGCCTGTTTCCAGCCTGTCCCTGTCTGTCCCTGCCTGTCTAACTGTCTCTCTCCCTGCCTACAGCAGCGTCCTGTCTCTCACGAATGCAATAGAGAAATGAGGAAAAGCAAGATGGCCGGCCTTAAATAGCGCTGTGACGTCACCAGGCTTGCTGGCTGCTGATAGGCTGCATGTGACTGTCCCAGCTTGCACTGGCGCGGGGTTGATGTCTGGACATGTCCCGTCCGCCATCTTAGAATGCCTGTAATGTAAATGAATGGATGTTAAAGGAAAACTTCGAGCGATCGAATCGCGGGGAAATTCAGATTCGATCCGAATCGAATTTTTCCTGAAATTCGGATCGAATCCGGGTTCGTCCGGATCGATTCGCTCATCCCTAGTGGACACGTTCAAAATCACACAGCCTCCGACGCTCTACAGCAAAGCATTTTTGAGCGCCGGTGGTGTGTGAGGCTGTTTTTTTGATGAATATGGTGTGAGTCGGTCGCACTGACCAGTCACTACCATTCGCTCCCATACAGCGCTGTACTGCTCATATAGCGACTCCCCACAACGTATTCATCAATGCTGCACAGTGACTGAGGCACTCTGAACTAGCGAACCACGGCCTAGCACAGCGACTACTACAGACTACTACTCATCTGTTGCTACCTGCTGCTAGTAATGAATCAGCCTGCCCGTAAAAGAGACATCCTTCCTGCTTTCTGTTGGCTCAATCTACCCATAAGGAAGCTTTCTTGGTAAACACCAGCTGTCTAATGGCATATTAAATAATTATTACTTTTAAAGAGGAAGTCCAAGAAGGGGTTCCAAAGAGATAGTCCAGACTTGAGTGACAAGCCAGTCACCCAATACCGGGAGCAGGTCAGCCACTCTGCCCCACAGAGCCTGTTTGGGGCTGCTACATCTCCACCCTTTGTAAACACAGATTTATTGTTTACTAGTATAATCAACATTGTCAGAGCTTTATTAAGAAATTTGCATATGGTTTTATTTTATATTCAATTGTTTCTGAATATGACAATATGATCAGTAGTTAGACAGGCAGAACATATCTTTTTCCATATGGTCGGTGGCTTCACAGTATTCCCTGATGCTTTTGATGAGTGAGGTGTCATTAAACAGGCAAGTACACACAAAGCATTTTTCATTAAAAAGAACTTGTCATCATCATAGCATGTTTCAACGTTGCCACATAAAATGTAACTCAGACTGTTGGA
Organism: Gastrophryne carolinensis; assembly: GCA_027917425.1. Taxonomy (NCBI): domain Eukaryota; kingdom Metazoa; phylum Chordata; class Amphibia; order Anura; family Microhylidae; genus Gastrophryne; species Gastrophryne carolinensis. Next base: position 220,464,560 of record CM051238.1, read on the forward strand.
AAACAAATAAAAACACGTCAACATGTTATTGACTAGCATCTTAGACTAGAAATGGCACTGCATGAGCTTTCACTCAACTAGACATCTTTTTCTCCAGGGTCATTGTTTTGACCATGTTGTTTTTAAAATCATCAGCTGAAAATATTTCCATAAATATTGAGTCTTTTTTTTTGTTAATACAAAATAATAATAATATGATGGATAATGAGTTTTCTTTTCTTAAAAAAAATAATATTCTCAGATTGTATTTTTCATATTCAGACGTGTCTCTAACTCTCGACCCTACTCCCCCATTGCTCTCAACTACACCTTATCCCTGCAGAATCAGAGAGAGGATAAGAATAATGTAATTTAATATGGTTCTGAACTGAGACTATAGGACACAATAATAAAAAGTTTCCTGTCCAGTGTCAGACATATTAACACTGGGGCCTCACAAGATAGCGCTCTTTCACCCCTTTTGTTCCCTATCTACACCAATGATTGCACCTTCTTGACCAACTCTCTTAAGTTTGTAAAGTTTGCCTATGACACAGCATCATAAGCCTTGTCAGGGATGGTAATAAGGAAACCTATGAGTAGTGGGGGATATAGTCAGCTAGTGTGCAAAAAACTGTTGAACTTTATTGGTCACATTAGATGCAGAGAAGGCCGTTGATAGGGTGTCATGGTCCTATCTAGAAGTAATGTTGGAAAATATTGGTTTGGGACCCATCCTTCGGGATAAAATAATGGCAATGTATAAAAATCAAACGGCGCTCATCAAAGTAAATGGCTTCCTGTCGGAGCCAATAGACATTAAAAATGGCACACGGCAAGGGTGTCCCCTATCCCCAATTCTTTTTAATCTACATTTAGAGTACTTGACTAGACAAATTAATGCAGAGGAGAAGATAAAAGGCATAAAAATAGGTAAGGAGGAAAATTAGGGCATATGCCGACGATCTAAATCTAACGATATCGGATCCGTTAAATTCTTTACAGGCGGCAATAGAGATTATACAACAATTTGGTATCTATTCTAATTTTAAGTTGAACTATAATAAATCAATCATTATGCCCTTTAATTTAAGTAGTAGGGAAATAGAGGAATGTAAGGGGGATACAGAGTTCCTATGGAATGAGAATGCGATAAAATATCTGGGAATTGTGATCTCAAAAAATGAGGACCAATTATTTGCGGCAAATTATTTGCCGCTGTTAGATCGATTAAAAGAAAAGATAATACTTTGGTCGCACCTCCCTTTAAATATTTTAGGGAAGATCAATGTTATAAAAAAAAATTTTCTCCCTCTCTTTCTATTTATAGCACAGAACATACCTATTCAGATCCCAAATACCTTTTTTAAAAAACTGAATAACATGCTAAATGCCTTCTACTGGCAAAATGCAAAACATAAAAACAGTTACAAGATATTGATCAGACCTATAAAGTTGGGAGGATGGGGAGCTCCTGACATAAGAAGTTACTACAAGGCCATTATAATACAAAGATTAGTAGAAAGGATGCAATTACAACATGGTATGGAATTTCTTCTGTTGGAAATACCCCCAAATCTCCTATATAAAATAACGTCATATAATCTAAAAATATTAGTTGAATTGAGTAAGGAGGTCAAGCACCCTTTTGCAAAAACATTTATACTGACCATAAGGTCATATATAAAGAATCCGGTTTTGTTTCCGTTTCCAGATGTTTTTAAATCATTATCAATTAATCCTGACTTTCTAGCAGAGATGGGACAGGAAAAGATGGGTCACATTAGACCATATCATCTTATGTCTAGGGGACCAGAGCCTATGTTTACTTCGGAACTTTCCCTTTACCAAACACAGAATTATTAAGGCCTTTTAACTTTCTTCAAAATCTACAAATAACGAGTTATCTCAAAACATTGAGACTTCCTACCGCTTGTTACTCAATTAATCCATTACAGATAATATTACTGAATACACCTAGTCAACCAGAGAATCTGGCATATTACTATAGGGTCGCACTATAACCCAGGCAAGAACACTCCCTAGTTACACTAAAAAATGGGAGATATCTCTCAATATTAATAAAAATGATTATGACTGGTATAGAGTGTTTCAAAATCCGCTAATGATACAAGATCCATACAGAAATTTATAGGCAAGTTTTTCTACACCGCAGATTACAATATTAGATTTACTTCTTTTAAGTGTTGGTGGTGCGGTAAGGAGGAAGCAACGGTATTGCATATATGGTGGAACTGCGATTATATCAAACCCATCTGGAAACAAGTAACTCTAATCTTGAAGGCCATGTTGGGGGCAAGCTTTAACTTAGATGCACAAGAGGCACTCCTTCAAGGAAATTAAGTAAAATACCTAGTAAAAAAGAAACTTTTGTTTTGGTATGGGCAACAAAGAAAGCAATTCTCAAATACTGGGGCAAGACTCCTGCCCCCAACATCAGAACATGGAGGGGGATTGTTCTATCAATTATTGAGGGGGAGTTGGCTCTGGTAAAGAATAGGGAATATCTGAAAGCCTTAAGTAGGATATGTGATGCAGTAAAGAAAGGAAAAGGGCTTAAATTGTAGCTGGAATGATAAATAGCAAAGTGATTATGAAAAAAGGAGGGGGTGGTAGAGGAGGGGGGTGGCAGAGAAGGGGGGGAGGGTGTAGGGAGGAGGGTGGAGGATGGGTAAGCTCATAGTTTTTTTTCTACTCATGATACCCCAATGAAGACATGGCTATGTAACAACCCCCCTTTTTGGGGAGGGTATGGTAAAAAGTTGAGTATCAAGGCGATAAAATGAACTCAAATTCACGTTACATGAGCTGAGGGGTAAAAAAAGAAAGAAAGGAGAAAAAGGAAAAAAAAAAACTGTTGAAACACCTCTTCTAGGCATGGTCATCACTGATAACCTTGGCTAGGAAAAGAACACCTTGATGGTACTGAGGAAAGCCCAAAAGCGATAGTTCATCTTCAAACAGCTCTGGAAACTGTCAAAAATTGTTAGTGCTCATCTTCAATGCAGTTATAGGATCCACACCATGCTTTTCCTTTTCTTGGATGCCTCTGGGGAGGACTTTAACCTGGCCTTAGAGTCTTTTAGACTGAATAGGGTTTAATGTGAAATTTTCAAAGTAACAGGTCTTCTGCAATTTAATATCCATCTCAAAAATCTAGCTTGGTGATGAGCTGCCTTGTTCAGTGAGAATGATTTAGGCCATTGCCTGTGACATGTCCTTTTTTCAGTAAATGGAGTGGTGCACTAAGACAACAGCAGAGGCAGAGTTTTACCTGTTTGCTGGATCAGTATTAAAGAACCAGACATGTTGGGTAGGAGATGAAATGTGAGTAATAGTTTTGTATGTGCATAAGATACGTACTTTGAACCCTAACTGTCCTAGTGAAACATGTAATAGATAACTTCCCAAACATCAAAAAATATGTCTCCATTAGAAGGGGCAGCTGCAGTCACACAATGCAGAGTGTGGGGTCCTGGCATAAAGGTGGAGGAGTCTCACAGGCTGATTCATCATTAGCGGCAGGTAGTGACAGATGAGCGTTTGTAGCAGGCATTTTCAGAGCGCCCGCTAGTAGTCACTGTGCTCGGCCGTGGGTCACTACTTCATAGCGACTCAATCACTGTGCAGTAATGTTGAATACATTGTGAGGAGTCGTGACCAGTACAGCTCTGTATGGGAGCACATGTTAGCGACTGCTCATAGCGACCGACTCACACGATATTCAGCAAAAAAACAGCCTCACAAATCTCTGGTGCTGAAAAATGCTTGTTTGAAGCCCAGAGCGCAGGAGGTGGTGTGTTTAAAGTCAGTTTTTCAGCATTTATCCACTAGTAACAAAGCGACAACGTATGGAATTACATTGTAATAACATTGTAACATGAACACTTTAATGGCAGACCTGTAATGTCATTTCTAAAGTAATATATAAAAATGAAAAAATTGTGAAAAAACTGCTTTTTCAATGCCAGAAGAGGTCACAGAATTTTGATTGTGATTTTTGGAAAAAAAATACCCCGTTTAAAGAGAAGAAAAGGTTTGTCCATTGAAATGTATGGAAGAGCAACAGGTAGCGAGAGGTCATACCTGGCACTGTGCAAGGCTGAACGCCGGTGCTGTTCGCTGAGGCTGTGAAAATGATGAATCAGACGCTACATGGCGCTATCCCAGTCGCTAAACAGATTCTGCTTGATAAATGTGTAATTGCATGCCGTGTCCGGCGTTCCCCAGTCGCTACCTGTCGCTACCTCTCATTAACCAGCCACTACCTGACGCTATCCCTTCTAAAATAAGGGCCTCAGTAAGAGACAGCAGTCTACTCAACCAAACTTAAAAGCTCTTTTCCAACAAATCCAAAACAGGTGGTTGAATAATACACATTGCTACATTTGCCTAATAAACAGTGACACTTTCTGAAAGATTTAAACTTGCTGCCATGCCCCTATAAAAGTTATGCAACATTGCATTTCCTCTGTGCAGCCCTGTTTTTAATACTCTAGTTAAACGATAGCAAACGCACATAGCAGATTAGCATCCTTGACATAAACTTGATGAGCGCTAAGGCCAGCAAGACCAGCAAGGTGGGCTCCAGATCTGAAGGGTGAACAACAGGGTCCCTTTGTAATTGATAGCATATCTGGTCACAGTATTATTTAACTGCAAAGGCTTTACATTATCTTACTCATTTCATTTGTTGAAAGCCTGAAATTCCTTTATAAAAGCTTTCAAACATTTATTTCTGGAGCATAGGTCAAGAACAAATTATTTCACTTTGATAAATGATTTGTTGAGGATGGTTCGCTATTAAGATTTTGCAGGAATACTCACCCAGTGCCACCTTGATGCTAGTAAATCTGAGTTTCTGACAGTTTTGTCATGGTTTTGATAAATGATCCGTTTTGCAGATGCTGATTGTGTGACCTATTTAACTAGCGCTGCTCCTGCAGTGACATTATGAAAGATGTTAGCAACACCAACAAAAAAAAAAACAGGGAACTTATTTAAAAATAGGAGCTTGGCTAATAGGTAATAAAGGCATAATGTTTCTCAATATGGAACGTATTTACATTTTAAGTATATACAATAAACGTTACTATGCTGTTAAGAAGTTAACTTGTATAGTAAGGTGTGTTCAGTTTGCGTTGCACCATATTACATTATAACATTTTCACTATCCCAGGGATGGTTCTTCTCCAGTGCGACATCCTGGTTTGGGATGCCCCGCTTTGTGTATCCCTGGGGTTTGTACGCTTTACTCACCTCCACAGCGATTCAACGGTGTATGCGTGGACCCATTCCATTAACTTTCTAAGCCACTCATATATACAGTATTAGTGGCTTAGAAAGATGAATAAAGGTAGCTGGATAAGGTAAGTGATCCTCAAGACCTTTCAACTGGCACTGAAGGCTTTTGGACCTTGGGGCCAGGATTTATGGTGCTTTAGCCTCAGTCAACATAAGAGTCTGGCCCCTCATGGCTGGAAGCCAGGTATATACCCGAAACAGCCAAGGAGCATGCTTTCAGCATTCAGAAAGACAGCAAAAGCAGTTACTCCGTGTAAAGGTGCTGCTGTTGAAAAACTTTAAATTATTGTTGCTTACTTTGAGACAAGCTTTACGTTTTTCAAATTAATCTAATCAATACAAAAGCAAGTTGGATGCTCAGCTGTGTAGCTCGAAGTAACACGAATAGGAAAAGGGAGGTTGTGATGCCACTCTATAAAGGCTGTGACAGAGTGTCTGGACAAGTCATAGAGGGTGTGTATATCTGTCCAAGATTTCTTGTATCTGTCAGGTAAAAGCAACCAGGAAGTTAGAAACTAGAGATCTAGGATCTCTAGTTTAGGGTTTGGGAAAAATCCCGTTTACAGGGCCTGTGTTGCTGGAGTGGGGAAGAGAGGGTGGGCCCCACTCCACCCGGACAGTCCGGGTCTTGGGCTATCTGATTAGTCCAAGATGTGCTTGCCTGATAGAAGGAGGGAGTTCACACACACTCTCTCATCCTGGGAGCAGGACATCTGCTAGGAGCCTGTGGGAGCATTGCCAGTGGTATGTCATGATCTGATATGTTATGGTGCCCGGTACTAGGCCGGCACTGGGTTAGTCAGGAGTACCTAATGTTTAGTTAGAGCCGGACAGGCATAGGATTTCTTTTGTTTAGTTTTGTTTTACTTTATACCACAATCTGGCAATAAAACTGGCTGAGGTCAGTTAAATGATTCTTCCTTGTTCTGTGGACTTTGTGCCTGCTGAAAGTGTGCCCGTCTACCCAGGAGACGACTAACCCGCTACCTAACCCCTTACAAGGCCTTGGAGGCCAAAGCTAGAAGCGGTTCTGGAGACCTTACCTACAACAATACATTATTCAAATATAACTGGTCCAAAGGTTGGCAACAAAAATTGTGGAAGGACTTAACTTAAAACTTCAGGTGATCAGGAGAGACTTAATTTGTACAGTCTGGAGGAAAGAAGGGAGAGAAAGGATATGATTGAAACGTTTAAATATGTGAAAGGATTAAACATGGTTCAGGAGGGAAATGCTAAAAATAAACAATGATAGAACAAGGGGGCACAACCTGAAGCTAACTGGATGGAACATCAGGAGCAACGTTCGAAAATAGTAATTTACAATAAGAGTAGTAGGTGTTTGGAACAAACTTCCAGCAGAGGCAGTTGAAAATTCATATGTAAGTGAATTTAAACATTCTGGGATAATCATACATCTACCCTAAGATAAAGAGAACATACACACATAAGGGCACACTAGATGGGCCTTATGGTCTTCTTCTGTAATCAACCTTCTAGGTTTCTAAAGCTACTTTAACCTATGACTTAGTGACCTTAACATAGCCCAGATTGCATAAATAAAAGACCTTTAAAATGGATATAACATACATAACATACTTACTATGCATTATCTAGTTATTCTTGATTATATATGCATTTAGTGAAAAAATAAGGTCACTTTGCTGTCACTTTATACTACCATCATTGGATCTAATAGTTCACCCCATTATTAAACGCCAATTCAAACATTGGCGATGGTAAGCAAGTTATTGTTCTAAATAGGTACTGAACAAATGGGCATTTCTTGCTTCAGTAAACAAATAATTGGGCAAATGCTTGTCTATTTTCTGAGAGCAGGTTGGTTAAAAGGAATTTCGGATGAACTTGCTTTGAATTTTCTGCCTGGTTAAAAGACTGGAGGTAATAGAGTCTCATTAGAGCGTTGTCAATTTTAATTAATTTTTAAGTATTGTGCTAAACAAATAAAAGAATAGCTTTGATCAGCACCCTCAGCTGTGACATTTATCAGGCAACCAATCTTTATCAACTAACCCAATGACAGCAAATCAAATGTGTTCTCGTTCACAATCCATAAAACAAAATTACCGAAATAATTTTATTTATGTGTAATAAACATAATTTCACATTTTGGCTTTTTAAAATGCAAGTTAATTCAAAAGTGTGAAATCTTATTTGTTTAACTGAAAAACAAACAGATGCCAAATGGGTACTAAAAGTCACAATGTTAAGCTATGCGTTGACCTCTACATACTATCAGGGTGTGTGACATTTCATTTGGAAATTAACATTTGCCATAACAAGTATTTTGTTCAGTTTTGGGGCACATGCATTATTTTATCTGAATGTTTTATCTGGGAAATAAAACTCTCAGACCTGCTGTATCTAAAAATGATAAGATGGCACATATACACCCACCTAGTGCATAATATATATATTTATAGCAGTATATTGCATAAAAATATTATCTATTCTAGTCTATTTATTCCCATATGGATAAATCTTCCATCCTAAACTAGCTTCTTCAGCTTTCCAAGCAAAAAATAATGTATGCAAAGTTTTTAAAGACGACTTCCAGTAAAAAAATCAAAGCTTAGGAAATTACTTCCCTAAGGTCCCCCGGGATGTAAGATATTGTAGAGGGCTTACCTACATGCTTACCTACCTGCAGTGTTTTATAGAAACAGTTTTCACTATCTGCAATCTGTTGTCATTGGCAATATACACCAAGTCTGTACACCAAGAAAAGAGGTGTGAGTCCTGTACACACAGAACACTACTGCTTTGCATGTGTAAGGTTGAATGGACTCCTTTACCTAAGCAGTGGAATTAGCAGCAGTGTTCAGGGCTCATCTTTCTCTTGGTGTATGTTGTCAATAGCAACAGCTTGCAGGTAGTGAAAACAGCTTTCATAAACACACATTTTCTTACACAGGAAAAAAAAAATACAAGATAAGCTTAGCATCTTGAGGACATCCATTACTGTGGTGCCACGTGCATTCATGTAATGCGGTACACATACGTGGGTGAATGGCATGAAAGCGTGACTTTCATTATTATTCATTATTTCCTCCTGCTGCTCCTGGGTGAACAAGGTGGGTGCCATGTTGGTTTTCTAAGGATGTCATCTATGTAAGGCACCCCAAATGTAGCCTATTGGTTGCTTGCACCTTTGAGGGCCCACAATTTGGGGGACACACGTTGATGTGGGACCCAGTGTGTATCCCTTGTAGGAATTTTGAAGGACCACATATACTGTTAAGATTAAACTACCAGTGCTTTTACCTTGACTTTGCAGCAACACCCCAGCCAGTAGCACCTTGCCCGCAAAACCCACCACCTGCAGCCACAGCTGGACCCTCTAGTTTGGGGTCCCCTGTCTTTGGTATGGCAGTGCCAATTCATGGAGGAAAACTGGCGGCCAACAGCACCACTTTTCAGCAAAATGCCAATAGATATTTTAAAGTAGCAGAAAGTAGTAGAAAAGCAAGTTGCAAACACCCAATGCCAGGCTACATCCCCAGAATCTGCCATGCTGGACTTTGGGTTGTGGGGACTTCTATAGCTTTAGTTATTTATTTTCTGTTGACCTCCATCCACAGCTGTGCCATAACCCAACAACTTGTAACCATTAACATGTAAGTAGAGAAAAAATACCAAAAGAGAAGTTTGTTTTGATGTTATTTAATCACAGCAGATAGGGCAAGGCATATATGAAATAAAAACTGACATATTTAGAGAAAAAACAAAAAAAATTGAAAAAGTGGAGTCCATCAAATATTGGTGAACGGTTTGGGCCGCACAGCTCTGGGTGTCAGCATACTGATATCCTGGAATCTCTGGAACACAAGCAGAGGCTAGTTTCCTCCAAATATACTGCTACCTTCTCGCTTAAGGCAAAGTTATGGAGACTGATAATTTGAATGACATTTTCTGGCTTGTATTGAAGGGTGCCTCCTGTGTGGTCCAGACAGAGAAATCTGGCCTTCAACAGCCCGAAGGCATGCTCTACTACAGGCCATGTGTGGCGGTGGGCCACATTATATATGCCTCCTGGCATATTGGTGTCTGGGGCCTTAAGACGGGTGTCAGGAGCCAGGGCAGCAAGGGATAACCTAAATCACCTAAAAGACGAATAAAATGGAAATAAAATTACTGACAGGCAACACTACATCAAAACAACCTAGACCAGATAGTAAGTGTCACAAAAGATTAGGGCCAAGCAAGCAAAGATAAGGCAGGATGCTCGACCTAAGCATTTGTAACTGCAACAGGGAAAAGGGAACATTCAAAGAGGGACATGATAGAGGTCAGGGAGAGCAATTGGCTAACAAAAGAAACGTGGACCAATTACAAAAAGGGGGCACATAACAGAAAGGAAAAACACATTGCAAATCCTGCAATAAACAAGCAGATCCACTCCAGCAATAAACAGACTTACCCGCATGCCAACCACCAGCATGCCCCTCTCAAAATGGGTGTATAACCAGAACTCATCAATATAAATGCATTATGGGAGGAGCCAGGGAAGGAGGCCAAAAAGCGAAGATCCAGCCCCACAACACATTGGACATTAAGACAGTGGCCCAACTTGCTGTTGCTGAAAAGAAGGCACAAATTAAAAAGGGTCACTTGACTGGCAACAGCAAATAAACAGGGCAGAATGGGACCAAACAAGGAGCAAATGGGACACAGTGAAGCTTTTTGGGGGAGGGGAAGCTAGGTTAGACTCAGGAGAGGAGAGTGGGCTACAATGAGAAGCATTGTGGAGCTAAACAGACTGAAACACAGGAAAGCAGTTTGGGGGAGGGTAAGCTAGGCTTGCCTCAAGAGAGCAGAATGGGCTACAAGGAAGAGCAACGTGGACCTAAACATACCAAAACAAATACTCCTGAGAAACTGGGGGACCCAGGGGCACATGAGTACAAGCATATTTGCAATGTTAAAAACCCAACCTCACGCGTTCCAGGCTACCATGATGTCAGGGAAAGAGATGTATTTCTCCTGCAGGACAGTAATGCCATTGAGAAATATAGTCAGGGCGTTGCTGAGCGAAGGCTGAGACATGCCAACTTACAATGCCCCTAGGAAGGAGCCATTCACTAAAAACTGGAGGCAGCCAACCAATTTGCATGCCCCTTTCTGGTGGTGGAGACCAACAATGGCCACAACTCTGAGTAAAGCTTCTCAAGAGAAAGGCAGTTCAGTAAAGTCAATTAAAACACCTGTTGATCGGTCATCTGATTGATATACAGGCGACGGCAGGTATGCCTAAACTCTGGAAAGTACAACAGGCCGTTTGTACTCTTCACAAAACTCGTCAAGGGGCTCCATCATAGGTGCAGAGTGTGCAGGCTGAGTTTCACAAGCAACAAAAGACCGTTCAAGTTTCCCGCTAGGAAAAAGATGGCATAAGTTTGAACCAGAAACCTATGGCTTTTATTGGTCCAAAAAAACAACAAATCAGGGCTCTGAATCACGTGCAAGCTCAGTCTAAACCCGTAAAGTTCTGGACGCATTGGCGCCTTGAGCCGTATTTATACGTGAACACTCAGTTTGGTGTACACATACTGTAATTTCCTGCTAAAAGTAAAACTCGTCCACAAGAACAAGGCTCAGAATCACCCAACATGGAAAATAGACTGATTACGGTCCATTGACTCCATTCCCGCTGGCAGGAATGTGTGCAATAGAGGCTCTGAATCAAGTTAAATATATGGACAACACATTATAAAATACTACTAGAACAATAATGCCAAACAAACATAAACCTAAAGTACTATATAATACATAGGGCAAAATATTATAACAGGCCAACCACCCACATACACAATCCCCACATATGTGTCTATAAAGTGAGAGTATAAAGTGAGAGTGCTGACTGTAGATGACCAAAACCTATGTACAAATAGTATGTCCATAATTACAACACCTAAAAAATATAACCAAATCAACTAATTCCACGCAACAAAAAATAAAATGTACGTGCAAAATTAGCAAAAAATATGTGAACACAGTAATCACAAAAAATCCATGATCCCTAAATGTACATCAAATAAAATGCAATATATTACAGGACAGTGTAATAATAGAATTTAACATGTGAAATACAGTATAAGGTTAATATCTCACCCCCTTTAAAAGGCTTTAATAGCAATGACCAGACCTAGCGAAAATGCCGCTTCCTTGTGCACTCATTCAGTGTACTATTGCGCTATAGTGCCAGCTTCGGAGCGCCGGCATTCCCGTCTTTTTTGGCATGGTGATGTGTACTACATTGGCGCTAGCAGTCAATGTGTCCAAAGCTTCTAATAAGCTTTAATTGTTGCACTTCGGTATTGGCCGGCCCATATCAGCACCTGTTGAACCCGCTGATTATCCCAAAACCATTGAGCACCATTTTGTACTGCAGTTTTTCCAGCACTCCACAGCATATTTATGACTTTTTTCCTCCTTGAACTCTTTGGCGCTGTATTTCTGCGGCTCTGGTGAGTGTTTTTTCTATACAGTTACAAGAAATCACTGCTAAGGGGACAAACTTTACAGTGCTTTAGGTTGCAGTTTAGTTGTTGGTGTACAAATTATACATTGTTAAGCAAAGGAAGCCATTAACAATCAATTTTAATAACACTCAAAAAAAAACATTTTGGTCCATCTCGGCCCAGTGTTTCAATGATTAACAAGTCCCAATCCAAGTTCTGTACAATTTTTTTTGCCATTTCTGCTTTTTTTTCGTGTTTTATGTGCTCAGCATTTACTGCTGCTGACACAGAGGGGCATCCCGATTTGGGATTCATCAGAGTGGCAGGTAAAAACAGGGGTTAGAAAACCAACCCATGTTTTGTTCAGCCTTAAAGTTCATTATTGTGAATTACTACATTGGGCTACAAACATTGAAGTGTCCAAGGAAGTGTCAACCTAAACTTACAATGCAACACAAGATCCCCCTCAATTACACAGGGAAATGTTGGTAAAGTTTTACCTCCGGGATGGCCAAAGCAGCACCCTAGTCTGTTACAAAGAGGTGAAATTACAGTTAGTAGTGACTGTCAGGAGAAGCAAGGATGTAAAACGTGAAGCAACTGTTAGACACAAACCTAAGTCATTGAATCCACAATGCTTCCTTCAAAATCTGGGCCTATGTAGTCAGTGTCCACCACCTGTAAGGAAAAAAACACCCATGTGAATGTCAGTATCATGGTCTGCTGCTGATTTGTCTAAACTAAGCATGATTTCCTTGAATGAAAGTGAAGATGAATAAACATAACCTTTAACAGCATTGAGGGATGTGGGAACAACCAGAAAGAATATGGCGCTATCTGTGATTCCAGATGCATTTCGGATGCCATCTTCTCTGGCAAAGGGCTGTCTCTCCCAGTTTCCTGCAGATGACACCATGGTATGGTAAAAGACAAGTTAGCATCATTAAGCTGTGAACATGGTCACTTGAAACCCTCACACAGTGGTTACCTGGGACATAGTTTGGGTCACATGAGGACAAAGGCCTTTCTCTCATAGGTTCAGGCAGCTGTCATCAGGGCATAAATAAAACACAAGCAAGCAGCAGTCACCTAGGAACATGGTCACTTGACACACTTACACAGTGGTTACCTGGGAAAAAGTTCGGGACAAAGGCCTGTCTCTCATAGGTTCAGACAGCTGTAATCAGGGCATCAATAAAATAAAAGTTAGCAACAGTGACCTAGGAACATGGTAACTTGATACACTCACACGTTGTTTACCTGGGACAAAATTGGGGCCCTTATTTGATCCCTTGGTGCCCAAGTGCTGTCTTCATTTCCTGTGTGTGAAACCAGGGCATGAACCAAAGAAAAGCTAGCATTAATAACCTTGGAACATAGGCACCTGACACATAGTGGTTATCTGGGGCAAAGTAGGTAGACTTGCTGAATATAAAGCTGCCCACCTTATATAAGGGAAGCATTGGTTTGGGCTTTTATGTGTTAAAGTAACATGCACTTCAAATATTCAGCTCATGATGGATGCCAGAGGACGACATTAGCTGCTCTTGGGATGCTTGGAAGTCCTCTTCCTCCTGGAGTGTGTCCACATTATATAGATCTGTATAGGTGAGGGAAAGCATATACGTATTTAAGTCCCATGTTTGTGGCCTATGCAGAGTTTAAACCTACAGACCCGCAAGGTCCTCAAAGTTTTCCGGCAGACAAACTGTAGCACTGCTGTCACTTTTAGCCCAAAATACAAAAATATTTGAGGCATATGTACTTCTAAACCAAATAAGATTTACAAAGGATGACGAGTAGGATTCACTGCTGTGTGTGTGGACATTCATGTTCGAAGATATCACGAATGGGGGACCGATTTGCTCTTGTGGCTCAACCACCTCCTGCTGATCTGTATAAGCAGCCAAAAGTAAAACTATAATTCTAGGAGAGCATGTTATGGATAAAGATACAATATTGTGCCACATCTTACCAGATGCCAAGATCCCAGACACCATGGATGGTTGTGTGGCAAAAGTAGGGCTTAACAAGCAATTCAAACTGACTAAACTAAGGCTTGGGGTCAGCAATGGCCCCTCCTTCAATATCAATTTCTTTAGGGCTTAGAAAGTAACCAAAGAGATTATAATCTTTTTTTTGTGCATGCCCCACTATGTCTGTGTGGTGTGAAGCTATTTATTTGTTATGCTATTTGGGCCCAAATAGCATTTTTACCACCATTGCCTAAGGCAAGTGCGTGATCACCATATATGCTGCGTCTATTCTCAATGACCAGATCACACAGGGTCAGATTTTCTTCACAATTTAAATTTGGACCACTCTTGATGGGTGATCCTGTCTGTGGATCTTTTCTGGTCCTTCGAGTTTGGGGTGGTGAGAGATCCATGTCAGCATCACCACCTGGAGCCACATTCCTCTGAACTTAACCTGTCACATTGGTGACAGGACTGGCTTGCTCTATAGCCCAGCTTAGACCAGAAACAGCATTGAAATCAGGGCAGCGTGTTGCAGCAGAACATGTGCAGCTTCCTGACGTGGACCCAGCACGTCTGTTAAAGTTTTTGCCACTGTCAGATGTCAGCATGAGCACAGATTTCCTTGGATATGAATAAGAGCTGCCTCTGTGGTGTGGCCCGACCACCACCTTTCGTCTCTTCTTCCTTTCCTCTTCAGTTCTTTGATAGCTGTGTTCCTCCTTTACTCAGTTCTGCCTTTCCTTCTATCTTCAGCTATTTGATAGTTGTGTTTCTTCCTTTCGTCCCTTCCTCCTTTCGTGCCCTTTCAGCGAAACAAAAGAGGTATGTGGGGAGGATGACTTAACGTTTTTGAATTGGCAGATTCACAAAGCTATGTAGTTTGCGCCCTGCAGTCACCATCCATTCTCGGTGTCTGGTCTTTCATCAAGTCTAGTGGTTCGCTGGGCACAGTACTGAAACTGTTCGCTGCTGTTGCCATGAACGTATGCGGACATTCACTAGCGAACGTGAAAGAGCTTAGTAAATTACCCACAAATTATAAGCATTAACCATTACAATCCTGTTCTGACCATTGTGCTCTATGGAATAGTGAGCTACGGCGCCAGGTTTCATCTGGTCCTGCTTCAACTAGAGAGCCCCGCGCTGCATCATTTTCACCGCCAGTATTAAATAAGACACAAGCCGGCGCCTCGGCACTGCCATTTTTCTTTCTTAAATTGCACGCTAAGGCTAAAAAAGTGGCACAGTCGCTACTTAAATAAGGCTATAACATATATATATATATATATATATATATTTTTTTTTTTTTTTTTTTTTTGCATTAATGCTACTATACACACTTTTTACTTTAGCATCACAACATACTTAATGTTCAAAAACCAGTCAATGTTCAATTGTGTTTATTGCCCCAATTTAGAAACCGTGTTTATTCATATATTTTAATATTTGTACTTGTAAAAAGCTTTTTCTCAAATAACCTTAAAGCTGTTTTTCTAAAACGCATCATTGTAATAAAATATTGAGTTGTTGAAAAGTAAATGGCACGCAATGATTTATAAATAACATGGCTCCAGATTTCAAAGTACTCTCACTACACTTACAGCAACTAACCAACTACTCCAAGCAACACATAGAAAGTGCAGAAGACTCCATAATAAATGCCTTGTAGCTCCATTAACCCTTTAAATGCCAGCTACATTTCATGATGTACCTGATGTCGTCATATACTCACCTTGAGATTTGATCCCACAGCACATTCCTTTGGATCCATCACTGCAGTGCTTCTGCTAATGGAGACGGAAAGTGTAGAATAATTAATTACACTTTTGCATGGTGTGAAAAGATAATTGTTGTTTTTCTGTGTCATTTTTTTCATCATAAAACTTCACAATTTCTCATTTTTGCTGGTATGCAATACGCCTTCCGCAAATCTAAACTCTTCTGGGTCCTGCCAGTGAAAAGTTTTTCCTTTGTGGTTGTATATAGCAGCTCTTTGTGCTCATGTTTCATTTATTTGTTTATATTGCACAAGTTAATGTATCACCCTAGTATGGGAAAATTAATGAGCATGATTTAAAATTAAAATTAGATTTCAATTGATGAGACTGCTAACTCTAAGACTTTAAAAGTCTTACTTATTGTTGCCCTTCACCCTGTGCTCAGAAGGGAATTAATTGTGTAAAATATGCTTTTGTATGATCAGTTTTCTTTATACACATTGGGGTCATGCTAAGTATTTAACGCAAGCAACTTTGGCTGTGTTTTACATCTGAGTGAGTTTTTTTTACTTGAAAAAACAAAAAAAGTAATAAAAGTTTTTGTCCTAATTTTTCCCCCAACAGGTGAGGTACATTATTGGAAAAATGATGCAACTCACCTTTAAATATGCCCCATCAAAGGTACGGGTGATTTTTTGTGTGTAAAAATTAAAAATAAATCACCAACATACAGGTTTATATTCACATCCAAATGTGCATCCAGAGTTAAATGTCATTAGATAGTTGGCCTGATGAGCTTGTATGTGTGTAATGTGCACCACGTTCCTCTTACAAGTTTAAATTGCACCTTAAAGTCAAAAAAATGACTGAGCTCTGATGTAAGTCATCCAACAACTGTCACATCCTGGTCAATATAAAGTATTGTCCCTGACTGCAATAAATGTTATAGATAAGTTCTCTGTGGCTGCTGCAGCCATAGGCTTCAACTGAAAAAAATAAGTCTCTTGCTGTGCTAAATGATTTCTTCCCCCCTTAAATTTGGACTGATTTTCTTTGAAGCTGTCTAGACACTAAAAAAAAAAAAAAAAAAATCCATACTCACCTTTTGTCCTCTGCAGCTCTGCATTTGGCTCCGTCATCTTCTTACATACCGATACCAGATAAACAGTGATGGCGGAGTCTAGAACCAGGGGGATATGATGGCGTCCATCAGGATGCCTTTATGCCCTCTAACATGTCTACTCCATTTATTATAATGTAGGGAGAAGTGGGAGGTGCTGAGCCAGCTTAGGCGTACCCTTACCCTTACCTTGTTGGCACTAGGCTGAGAAGCTGCACAGGCACACTGGACCTACACACAGGAGCTGCAGGGACATAAGATGAGTATAGGCTTTTTCTTAGCCTGCATATTACCATTAACTTTTTCAGGGCTGGGATAAAGGAAAGGGGGGAATTACATAATTACATAGCAGCATGGCACTGTTAGGGAATTCTAGAGCCTCACATTTTAAATAATATTTGAATGGCACTGCCAGCTGTAGCTCACATTCCACATCAATTACAGACATAGATACATTTATATTACACAAAATGTGTAATTTGTTGGGAAAACTTTCAATTTTAGAGAAAAGAAAGCTATCTCTATTACATGTATGAGTGATAGCCTTACGGGTGCCATGATTAGCTCCATTGTTTGGTTCAAAATAGAAAAATAGGGATTTTACTTTTTAAAAGATCTTGGTGTCCCTCCATATTTTTCCCTGCCGCGAATTGGACTATAGGTTGAGAAAGCTGACAGTACCACACCATACTGCTGGTCACTGATGCATGTCCTTCACAATTCTTGAATTGCTAAAGTGTAACAAAACACTGCCTGGGCCCCCCAAGGCCCCATCCTCCCCATCTGAGTACCTCAATTTTAAAGAATTGTCAAGGCCATGCCCACAGTGACCATCGGTGATCTCTACCGATTGACTGATTTCAAGAATGCCAGCTGATGTTAACAACATGCTGACCGCATCCCTGGTTTTCCTGCTGTGTGGGGAGTACTATCTGACTGGCTGGGTGCGGGAAAGGTAAGATTACCAATGACCCCTCGTGTTTCACACAGTGGGGCATCCTGACTTTGTATGCCCCAGGGGCAAGCTTGCAAATGACACTGGAGTGGTTTTTGAGCCACTTTAAGGATTAATATCCAATATCACAGCATAGACCAAGCTTTTTAATATTAATACTGATCCTTAATATTTTTTGTTATTTACTTGTTTCTTTTGTGACCAATTTCAGCGGCACAACTGTAAAATATGGTAAAAGGATATTTCTGTTGTAGAACTCTTGGAGATATCATTACCTGTTATTGGCATATGAGACTTGATTCAGAGAGACAAAAAAAGACTTTCGTTTTTGTGTCGATCTGTTTTTTCTTTAAATGTTCCCGCTCTCGTATGAGTGTACGAGCGATTCTATGCATGCATTGCTAACCTTCAGTACAGTATCCATCCGTTCGTATGCCAGAGTACGAGTACGAGGATGTCATTTTCCAGCGTGACTTTTCTGTTTCATTTTCTCATGTTACAACGCCGGCATTCGATTTTGCCCTTTTTCCATCGTCTCCTTCCATGAATCCTTTACGTTTCCCGATAGATTTTGTATTCCATTTTCAATAAATAATAGTCCGGACGTAAATCCTTACGATCTTGCGCCTGCGCACTTCAAACTTAACTCATTAAAGTGCTCGCCTACATATTTGGCTCACTCACTTCTTATACAATGCTTACCCAAACCACTTCCCGGTTAGGTTCTTCTTCCATTTTAGGCCCCTAAAACGTACCCAAATCACTTCGCGGTTAGGTTCTTCTTCCATTTTAGGCCCCTAAAACTTACCCAAACCACTTCGTGGTTAGGTTCTTCTTCCATTTTAGGCCCGTAAAACTTACCCAAATCACTTTGCGGTTAGGTTCTTCTTCCATTTTAGGTCCCTAAAACTTACCCAAACCACTTCGCGGTTAGGTTCTTCTTCCATTTTGGGCCCGTAAAACTTACCCAAATTACTTCACAGTTAGGTTCTTCTTCCATTTTAGGCCCCTAAAACTTACCCAAACCACTTCGCGGTTAGGTTCTTCTTCCATTTTAGGCCCCTAAAACTTACCCAAATCACATTGCGGTTAGGTTCTTCTTCCATTTTAGGTCCCTAAAACTTACCCAAACCACTTCGCGGTTAGGTTCTTCTTCCATTTTAGGCCCGTAAAACTTACCCAAATCACTTCGCGGTTAGGTTCTTCTTCCATTTTAGGCCCCTAAAACTTACCCAAACCACTTCGCGGTTAGGTTCTTCTTCCATTTTAGGCCCCTAAAACTTACCCAAATCACATTGCGGTTAGGTTCTTCTTCCATTTTAGGTCCCTAAAACTTACCCAAACCACTTCGCGGTTAGGTTCTTCTTCCATTTTAGGTCCCTAAAACTTACCTAAACCACTTTGTGGTTAGGGTCTTCTTCCATTTTAGGCCCCTAAAACTTACCCAAACCACTTCGCGGTTAGGTTCTTCTTCCATTTTAGGTCCCTAAAACTTACCCAAACCACTTCGCGGTTAGGTTCTTCTTCCATTTTAGGTCCCTAAAACTTACCTAAACCACTTTGTGGTTAGGGTCTTCTTCCATTTTAGGCCCCTAAAACGTACCCAAACCACTTCGCGGTTAGGTTCTTCTTCCATTTTAGGCCCCTAAAACTTACCTAAACCACTTCGTGGTTAGGGTCTTCTTCCATTTTAGGCCCCTAAAACATACCCAAACCACTTCCCGGTTAGGTTCTTTCTCCATTTTAGGCCCCTAAAACTTACCCAAATCACATTGCGGTTAGGTTCTTCTTCCATTTCAGGCCCCTAAAACTTACACAAATCACTTCGAGGGCATCTGAATCTTCATTTCTAAATATTTATTTCGCCCTTCGTTTGGTGTTAATGTATTAGTTAATGTATTTTTTGAAAAAAATTACACTGAAACTTTTTTTTTATAGCAGAAGGCCATTTTTGTTTGGCTTTTTTAAAATGTTTTTTTTCAACAATGTATGTGACAAACTTTTTTTGTTTTTTTCTAAAAACATTAAAAAATTAAAAAAATTAAAATATTTAAAATATATACATATATACAACACAGTGGCAGGACCCAGAAAACTAGTCTTCTTCTGTTGTCCCCAACGAGTCTTGCCCGTGTGGTCCCTGTATAAAATGTAAAAATAAACTTTATTTTGAGACAAATACATGTTTCTCACCTGTGGATGGAATGTTTGTTAGTTGCCAACCTAAATCATGATTACATATGTCAGTCTGCTAAATCATTAATCTAAGGAAGTGGGCAGAGGTCATTCTGCTAATGCCATTGACTATGGCTTGATGTATCTGGGTGATCATGTCAACATACTACAAAGAATTACATTACAACTTACTTGGTTGGTGGCCGACGCCTGCCTCGTTGGGGACAACCCTACGTCCTGGGCCCTGCCACTGGTGTGAAATAGAGGCTGTAGAGACATGGAAAATAGGGTCACTTATAATGTCTTAGTCAACAGAAATCAAATGTCAATGTCAATGTGTGTGTCACATCACTCACCTTCCCCTTTTGCCTCCTGGGCGAAATCTGCTGCAGACTGATCATCTTCACCCGCTCCAGAAGCATCTAGAAAAACAGATTAAGGGAATTAGCTTTGTAGTAAATAGCATGTATATGTGTGTGCGGTTACATGAAGAGTCACATACCAGATGCTCCTGCCTGCGTTGCTGGGTACAACTGCCTGCCCACGCCGTGCCGCCCCTCCTCTCAGTAAAGGTCCAGGGGCTGGTCGGAGGACCCAACAGAAGAGGGGTAGGACCGTCGCCCTGGAGATCCACCACCTTAACTTCCAGCTGCAGATTCATGCAGCACTGGTCGGCCTGTGCGCCTCCGGGTGCGGCGGTTTCGGTACTCCATTTCCAACACTAGAATAGAAAAGCAATTATAACTAAAGGCCTATCTTCTGTATTAGTTACATCTTTCATGCAATCGCTATGTACTTACTAGGGAAATGGAGTCCGAAAAAAACGCCGCACCCGGGGCATGTGCAGCCGTTTCAGGTCCGACCAATGCTGCATGATCTGAGTGTGGGTGAAGGTGGTGTCCATCTGATGTTGGATTCTGGAAACTATCTCCAGGGTGACGGTCTGCTTCTCAAATGAGTTGGGCAGGTAGTCGTACCTGCGCTCCAGAATCGTCTACAAAACAAAAATAAACATAGGATTTCGATCAAAATGCATACAAAATGCATCACAAATCGATCATTTGACTAAATGACATTAACAGACACATTTCTAGCCTAATACAATCCTTGTAGCTAGCATAAGTCTTTGTTCGCACGTGTGGGCCCTAACTTCTGTTTGGCACGGAGTTTTAGACACTTATAAAACAAACCGTTTATTCCTGCATTTCCGTAAGGGCTAGGCATGCATTTAGATGGCAAACCAAAGGCATTAAAAGACACTTACAAGCATGATGATCTCTTCTTGTTGGCGGGTGAAGATTGTGGGCGCCATCTTGCCTCTTGTCTGCAGCAGATAAGTTATGCCCCAGTGGTTGCCGGGTTCCGCACGGCCGGACGCACACGTACGTCAGCGCGTAAGCGTCAGACCCCGGCATTGTTATTTAAAGGGTCCTGGACACACAGCTTATTCTCTTTGAGAGTCGGTGAGTAATGGCACCCAAAAAAGCGATACCTAAAGCAGCAAAGGAGGGCAGCAGCAAACAGGCATCAAAGAGGCAGGAGCCTTCTGCAGGCCCAACAACTCGCTCACAGATGCCCCAAACTAAGCTGCGGGCAACCCGCAGTGCTCAGCCAAAGGCACCAACAACAACCAGCAAAAAAATGGAGCCAGCGGGAAAGAGGAAGCCACAGGCCAGCAAGCCAACACCAACGGCAGGCAAGAAAGGTACAAAGAGGGTGCAAAGCCCCAGCCCCCCCAGGTCCCCATCACCCCACCCACGTGTCTCAAAATCAAAGTATAAGAGCAGAACCCACCGGGAAAGAAGCCCCTGCAGGGCAAGAAGCCCAAGAAGGCCAAGAAGCCCCAGCAGGGCAAGAAGCCCAAGAAGGCCAAGAAGCCACAGCAGGCCAAGAAGGCCAAGATGCCACAGCAGGCCAAGAAGGCCAAGAAGCCACAGCAGGCCAAGACGCCCAAGAAGGCCAAGAAGCCACAGCAGGCCAAAAAGCCCAAGAAGGCCAAGAAGCCACAGCAGGCCAAGAAGGCCAAGAAGCCACAGCAGGCCAAGAAGCTCAAGGTCACCATCCCCACCCGCACGGATCACCAAATCCTCTGGCAAGAGTGCAAGGCACCGGGCAAGAAGCCAAAGCTCTGCATCACCCCAGGACCGGCCTACAACCTCCAAGGGGCATGCAACTTCTAAGGGCCCACAGAGGCACAGGGCCCCAAGCTCAAATTCATCAAGCACACCCTCTCCTCCTCGGCCACATTCTCCACCGGCACAGGTGGCAAGGCACTCACCATATGCCACATCTACACCTGCTA
The DNA here is from genome assembly GCA_027917425.1 of Gastrophryne carolinensis. Classification (NCBI taxonomy): domain Eukaryota; kingdom Metazoa; phylum Chordata; class Amphibia; order Anura; family Microhylidae; genus Gastrophryne; species Gastrophryne carolinensis. Next base: position 220,486,595 of record CM051238.1, read on the forward strand.
CTTCAGTGGCCACACAGCCATGAACACCCAGTCCCTTTCAAAGTCCTGTTCAATCTCAAGCCAGCCAGCAGTCATTAATTTCACCCCAACACAGCCAGGCCAGAATGTCCCCCGATTTGCCTGCAAACACTGAGGAGCCAGAACCGCAAGCAACAGGACACACATTGCACAGAGGCCACTTAAGTGTCAGGTTTGGGGGCCCGAGAGCCCCAAACTCTGGCATTGGCTAGTGGGCTCACCTTGCATTATGATGAACTATATGGGCGCAGATCCAAATCAACCAGCAAACAGCGCAAATCAGGAATTTTAGAGGAGCTCACCAGACAGGTCAATGCAGCAGGGGAAGAGCTAAAAGATGTTGAGCAGATTCAACGCAAAATATCGGACCTGAAGTATGCAGCACGGAAGAAAGAAGATAAACTGCGTAATTACAGGTACATATCTAATTTGTGGATTTCTCTGCTTCTTGTATGGTCAACATTTTGCTAAATTTGCCAAACTATCTTTTTCAGCTTACAAGTGGGGCTTCCCCACTAAACTTCAATTTACCCCAGCTGAGGAGATGGTGCTGGGCCTGCTACATCCCTTGGCCTTAGAGGGACACTTGGGGCGACGGGACACGGACATCCCAACTATTCCTGCAGGTTAGTAATGTTAGTGTGTATGTGATATGTTTTTTACATGTAAAATGAGGCACCAAGGCATATATTAACAAATGCCCCTAGGGAGTGCCTTGTAGTGGAGGTAAAAATTTAACCAGGGTCTGTCATGTCTGTGGAATGTTAATTTTCTAATTTGCTTGGCCATACATGACCTTTGAGAGTATTTATGGACACTATTAAAGTATTTAGATTAGCAAAGGACTGCCTGTTATGTTCTTCTAGTCAATCTGATCCAACACTTCCATCTTTAACTTCAGGCCACTTGGGTTTGAGCTGTGCTTTGGTCAGAAATACTTTATCTGGGGTGCTTGAAAGGTTTACCTAGGAAGAATGGCAACCACCATAATCTTAATCCAAATGCTATTTGCAAGCTGAATGTGGGCCCCTAATGGCCCTTTATGGATGTGTGAAGCCTCATAACAGCCAGTACATGCATGTTTTGTTTGGTTTAGGTGACCAATGTGTATGTACTTGTTGAGTAATACATATAACAGATAATGGCATTCCTAGTGAAGGTCAACTTGGACCGTTGGGGGAGTTGCCATTCCTGCTTGCCCACAAGTTGTAGTGAAGCATATGTATTAATACACATCAACAATGCATAGTTGTGTGTTTACATGCCTTTTTTTAAACAATGCAGCCCAGCATCCCTCAGCTACTGTGGAAGCCTCAGCCAGTTTGGCCACGCCGTCAACTTCCGTGCTGCCTCGGACCCAGGATCCGATATATATGGTAAGTGTATTTTTCTGATTTTGCTGATGTATGTGAATTTCCATGTTTTTTTTTTGCTGGAATTACATATGTAGTGCCCAAACTGAACCTTTTTTTTTTACATGTCCCAACAGACCCACACACTGATGGAGGAAATCCAGGAGCTGGAGGAGGATGGCACCTTCATGGGACCTTCACTACAGCCCCCCTGGAACATAATCTGCAACTGTCCCAACATGTTTCTCCCCCAAATCTTCAGCAGCAGAGTGAAGCTGGCTGCATGCTGCCAGCCCATCGTGGGCAGCATGCAGAGACTGAGCCCCCAGTGTTAGCTCTGCTGCCGAGGATTTGGCAAGCAGATCTGTGGCTGTTGGTCGAACTAGAGGAACATCATCAGCACGTGCCCCAACCCGGGGAGTTGGGAGCCGTAGTCAGCTACGTCGCCCAGTTTCCCATGAGAGGCGTTTATTTCGCATACAAAATCAAAGAAACAACGAACAGCATCATGCCCAATTAGAGACATTAAATAATACATTAAACAGCCTGCTGACAGAATTTAGGTCGGCCAACAGTCACATGGCCACCTTATCAAATAATTTCAGTGCCATGCTTGAGGAAGTTCGAAATAGCAACAGCCATATGGCCACCTTAACTAACAATTTCGAACTACCAATAGAAACATGTTGGAACAGTTGCAGATTATGAATGCCACACATGCCCAGGTGATGGGCCACCTCCAAGGCCCACCACCAGGGTTTTATGGGCATCCCCCATTTTAAGGCCTATTTGTACTGTATCTGCTCAACATCTTTGCTCTACATCCCCACTGTATTGACCTGTCTGGTGAGCCCTACAAATATCCCCTTAGGGTATGGCTTTGCTTGTATGCTTTGGATTGGCACCCATATAGTTCATCATAATGCCAGGTGAGCCCACTAGCCAATGCCAGAGTTTGTGCCTCTCCAAACCTACCACTCATGTGGCCTCTGCGCAATGTGCACCCTGTTGCTTGCTGTTCTGGCTCCTCAGTGTTTGCAGGCAAATCGGGTGACATTCTGCCCTGGCTGTGTTGGGGTGCAATGTATGATGGCTGGCTGGAGATTGAACTTTACTTGGATTGGGACTGTGGATTCTTGTTTGGGTGGGCCACTGAGTAACAGGCGTAGATGTGGCATATGTATGGCTGCTTTCCACCTGTGCCTGTGGCAAATGTAGCCAAGCAGGAGAGGGTGTGTATTTGCCCATATTTCTTTGCTCAAAAATATTGTCATGCCAATGCTTGTCCCATATGTGTGTGTATTTTAGATTTGTTTGCAACTTTGGCCTGGAGTGCTTTACTTTAAAACTACTGCCTGTGGGCAATTGCTATGTGCCATGATTTGTCACTAATGACTGACATTTGTTGTTTTAACATGTCTTAACATGAACTATGGGAGTGACCATCAACTCCAATTTAAAGTTCAAAAATTTAATAAAAACGATTGGGACTTGACCTGTGGTTGACTAAGTTGATGCCTTAAGCTATTTTTTTAATAACATTACTTAAAGTTGGGCACCAAAAAATGCCATGAATCTCAAATCTGGCGTCAATTTTTTAGTAATTACATCATTACTATTTTGGACAGTACCAAACAAAAATACAAAAACTAAGCAAAATTATCTAAAACAACAATCAATACAGGGACAAAACAAACACAGACACAACAAATTAAGAAAAATGTGTTGAAATCAAATTAGCACGCACTGCTTGCCCAGAGGCACTAGTTGGGCCACGATATACTTTATCGGGGGCCTGGCGGGATGGAGAGGAGGGCAGATCCACATACCGGGGGACACGCTGCAAGATGGCATAATTATGTAATACAGCACACCCCAGAATGATATCGATGACCTTCTTAGGGTCATACTGTAGTGCCCCCCTGGTATGGTCCAAGCAACGAAAGCGGGTTTTTAATAGGCCAAACGCCCTCTCCACCACGGCCCTGGTCTTCCGGTGTGCCCAATTGTAGGCATCCTGTGCGGCATTCTGGGGCCGAAGGACAGGCGTCAGCAGCCAGGGAAGGAGTGGATAGCCAGAATCACCTTAAAAAATGCATAACAAATATCATAAATTACACATTACTCCCTAAATTGAATACAATAAAATATTCAGCAACAAGACTAAGAGGCTATGTAACATTTAAGCAACACCCTGAGCATACAGATTGCGCAGGCAAAAAAAACAAACTACATGTAATGGATGTTGGCACAATTTAAACATCAAAGATGGAGGATGATGGCAAATCAGGCAGACTGCTAATAGGTATTGGTTTAGGACTGTGCTGCTCATGGATGTTCATTCATGGATGTTCATGGAATTTTCTGGACCCCGTATCTGCTTTGTCTGAGGCAAAAAAACCTCTAACCAGGCCCTTGCACTTTATCCCCCTCTCCTCTACTCAGTAAGTGTAATGCATGTAAGCAAAGATGGCGCAGACCCTATCATATAGTCCAGAACATAATTGCAGCCGAGTGTGGGGAAGACTAAAAATTAATTTACTATAAAAGTAGAAATTTCTTATTTGGAAATGCTGGACAAACATTTGACAAGGGTTTGTTGTTAGAAAAATCTAATGTTTCAGGTCATGTTTCACATGTAATGAAGGAGGAAAAATAGGCATAGTTTCATACATGGGTCAAAAACTATATTCATAGGCATACATTGAAAAGTCAATGGCATTATTGGCGTCAACTTACCAAGGAGCCATCAACCGGAGAATTCTCCAGACTCAAACCGACGGTACAATCCAGATCTTCGCAGAATATAGGCGTCATGGGATGAGCCTGGAAACCCAACGAGCACACTAAGGAACCGTATGTCCGGGGCCACCACTGCCTGGACATTCAGGGAGTGGCCCATTTTGTGGTTCCTGGGATAAAAGAAAAAATACAAAATAAGCAAGGCAAGGTAAACTAGTGAAACACTAACTAATAACATCCTACTAAAAACCTGTGGGCAAATACAAATAACACTAACCAAGTACATAAGTATTTTTGGATAAAAAAAGGATATGTATGTTGGATCAAGTAAAGAATAACTTTAAAGTGCCTATTTAAGGCCCACATTAAAATGTTTCCCTTTGGCCAACATGAAAAAAATTTGAGAAGCTAAATACGGTCCATTGTTACACAGGGACTATTTACAAGGAGGGTTTTTCCAGGAAGGATTTTGAAAAATGAAAAAGAACATTTAGGTAAACTATATTAAAAAATGACAGATTGGACTTGCCTGTAGATGTACTCGTCGGCTGCCGGAGGCACCAGGGCAACGTGGGTGCAGTCAGTGGCACCCATGACGTTGGGCATGTCGGCAATGTTATAAAATGCCAGCTTAATCGCGTTCCTGGCTACCATGTCGTCAGGAAAACAAATATATTTCTGACCAATGGTAGCCATGCCTTCCAAAAACTTGGATAGCGTGCGGCTCAGCGTAGGCTGGGAGATCCCCACAGAGAGGGCACCCAGCCTCTGGAACGAGCCGTTCGCCGAAAATTGCAGGCAGCCAAGCATCTTGGTCATACCTGAAATTGCTTGCCCCTTCCTTGTGGTGCGGGCTAACCATGGCCACAGCTCACTATACAACTTATGGAGGGAAGCGCAATTAAGTCTGGTGAGCTTGAACAGCTCAATGTCAAGCATGCCATCGATGTGCATGCCTCTCCGTTGCAATCTGGTCTCAACCCTCCAGACAATTTCAATGCCCATGAGCTGCAGATCCTCATGCTCCTCAAATGCACTAGAGTCATCCATAGCTGCTAGTCTCGAGGTCAAAATGGTCCCGTAAGGGGATCGCAAAGGAAACGGGTTTATAGGGTGGTGGTTTGTAGGCAATCAGCTCTCTGAATGAGACGCAAGCCCATACCAATAACGTAAATTATCTGAATGAACGAAACATATCAGATTTGGATGGGAAAATGATCCGAACTAACACAAATGATCCGATTTGCTTTCGTTCATCGAAAGCGCATATACGCATTAGCCCGAACGTTCGTACGAAAAATGGAAAAAAAAAGCAAAAAAATGACAAACACACACAAAAACTTTCACAGACAGCTACGGAAGTCCAGACGAATGTGCCTCTGAATCGAGCCTATGGTCAGGAAGCCTGACAGCTTCCTGCTGCTGTAACCTTAGGTCAAGCAGCCCATCAACCAGCTTTTCTGTGTTCGGGCTGGACACAGAACCTGAACACAGACTTCTAGCTGAAGGTAAGGCTCTACTTGTTAAGGCTCCAAATATTTTTGCGTGGGGCTGCAACCCAACAAAAAAAACATGCCTGGGCCAGCAGTGGTAGATACTTTCCTGGGGTGCTGGAGTTGAGGTGTTCTAAACTTTTTACCTGGGGACCTTAGAGGTCAGACTAAAGGACTACACCCCTTTAAGGGTCATGGTGGCATTAAGGCTTGTCTGTGGCTGGGGGCGGGGGGTCGAAATTGCACCATGAAGCCACCTATTGGGTGTACTAGGGGAGAAACAAGCACAGTGGGAGGTAGGAAGGGATTCCTAAATTTCAGGACCGTGTCTGCCTTCTACTTTCAAGCGGACATGAATCTGCCAGGGGCCCTGCAGGAGGATTCCTCCTTGGAATGAAGTGAGTACCACAACCAGGGGCATAACTATAGGGGGTGCAGGGGGTGTGACTACACCGGGACCCAGGAAATCAGGGGGACCATCATTGTTGCTCCTCCTTCTTATTTATCATATTTGTGTTCACTTGTCAACATTTAGAGAAAGCAATCACATATCGTCTGTTTCAGTCTTTAGTTGGCTAGCTGCATACAATTGAGTTAAGACAGAAAAAATGTATTGTATGAGCCTTAAAAGGGCCCCATTTAATGTTTGCACCTAGGTCACATCATATTTAGTTATGCCATTGAACACAACTACCCTGATACCGGGCCCTGAGAAATACCCTTCTAGCAAAATTACCCGGTCCAAGAGTCATCTTAAATGTTCCCTTTCAAGCACCTCTAAATTTTCATTTTTTTTTACCCATACACTGTCTACTCAGGTGAAACTGCTCCTGTTTCCACTGCCGGAGCACAGCTTGGTCAAAGCCTTTAGGAGGTTCAATACCATATTTTTCGCCCTATAAGAAGCACTTATTTTTTCCCCAAAAGTGGTGGTGGGGGGGGGGGGGGGGGAATGTCAGTGCGTCTTATTGGGCAATTCTGAAAAAAATAGGAAAAAAGTCAATTCACCTTTCCATCCTTCCCGCACGCACTGTCCCTGCCCTCTTCACTGTATCTGCCACCTCCTCCACGGCACCTGCACACACAGACAACCGCTTTGTACAGCAGATGGACTTGGTCAACGCTTAACCATCAGCCACGGTCACCACTGTATAAAGCTGGGTATCTGTGTGTGCATGCGTCACGACAAAGATACGGGTGTCTGTGTGTGCAGGCACCGCGGCGAAGGCGGCAGATACAGCTGCCTCCACCGCGTCTTCTCCGCAGAGCCAGCACATGCAGAGCAAACACCCGGCTCAGTACAGCGGGTGTCTGTGTGTGCTGGTGCCATGGAGAAGAAGCAGTGGGGAGGCAGCTGTATCTGCCACTGGTGCTATCCCCGCCACTTCTTCTCCAAGGCACCAGCACACACAGACACCTGGCTTCATACAGCGGTGTGCCCACCGCTGTACCAAGCTGGGTGTCTGTGTGTTCAGTCGGTGGCAGATACTGCAAAGACGGCGGGTACTTTTGCCTATGGGGAATGAGAGGAGGATTGCCACACTGCCTATGGGAATAGAAAGGGGAAATGCCACACTGCCTATATGGGAATGGGAGGAGGGAATGCTACACTGTCTATATAGGAATGGGAGGGGGAATGCCACACTGCTTATATGGGTATGGGAGGGGGGAATGCCACACTGTGTATAAGGGGATTGGGAGGGGGGAATTCCACACTGCCTATGTGGAAATGGGAGGGGGCACACTGCCTATGGGTTAATGGTGAGGGGAATGCCACACTGCCTATTTCGGGATTGGGTGGAGAGAATGCCACACTGCCTATATGGGAATGGGAGGAGGGAATGCCACACTACCTATATGGGGATTGGGAGGAGGGAATGCCACACTGCCTGTGGGAATGGGAGGGGGGAATGCCACACTGCCTATGGGAATGGGAGGAGAAAATGCTACACTGCCTATTGGAATGGGATGGGGGAATGCCACATTGCCTATGGGAATGGGATGGGGGAAAGCTTCACTACCTATGGGAAAAGTGAGGGGGGAATGCCACACTGGCCATGGGGGATGGGGCGAGAATGCCACTCTGCCTGTAACCAGGGATTCTGAACCTTGCCAATTATTTGGTTCTTGGGGGGATGGTGTTTTAGCACAACATTCGGTTCAGAATATTTATTTTCTTATTTTCCTCCTACAAATCCTAGCTGCATCCAGTGGGCAGGGGCATCTTATAGGCGCGAACCCCTGTAGAGTGCATAACTTTATTATACTGTATAAGGTTTGATAGAAAATGCTTAACAAATTAAAAATCTGCAAAAATATGCTGGATGGAGTTGAAGGTCCTCTTTTATAAATTAAAAGTGACATTTAAACCGGACCAAGACCCGTTTTTCTTTTAACAGGTCTTGGTCCCTCAGAGAGAGAATAAGAACAAGCTTGGAAGGGGCATCCAGAATGCTGGGGACCCCCAAACATACCCCCAATAGAACACTCAATATCCTTACCTTCACCTCGAGCCAGCACCAGCAAAGGAGCCACCTTACTAGCATTTTATAGTCATGCCTTGCTGTTAAGGCCTCTGGTGGCAGGTTCGATTTCTGTCTGGGACATAACAGAAGTGCTATTGAACTAGGCACCTAACCCCCCACAACTGCTCCCGGGTGCTGTGCTTGTGGCTCTAAACATGTGTGCACTCAATGTTCGCTGGTGCGATCCACTGGTGGGTTTGAGTTGTTACAAACTGCATGCATGGGTTTAACACAATGAACTAATTTAATTTATACAGATGTTTGTCTTTTGATTAAAAAACTGAATCTGGATTAAAACACATAATTGATTCTATTTAAATTGCAAATTTTTTATTTTTAATATATATATATATATATATATATATATATATATATATATATATATCTTTGACTGCGCTAGTATTACTAGTGATACTTATATACCTCAATGAATGCAATTAAGTTTTGTTAGCAGGAAGGGTATACTGTATCTATCTCTGCCAATTATCTCTGACCTTCAGTTATAGCGTTTAAATTCAAATGATTTTAGCTAAAACGAAAACAAATCTTATCAAGTCAGATGTAAAAAGCAGAATGATGGTGGTAGATGTGTGTTGAATGCCACACCATCTGCACAGCCTCATAATGGTGTTGGTTAGCACATCTGGCACATTATTAACAGAGATTTAAAAAATAATAATTCATTCCTAATTAATTCATATTCATTTAAATGGAAAATTGGATCACTCTCGAGGAGGTTCCAAGAGTCTGCTTTCTTAAAATGGGAACAATGTTAGGTTAATCCTTTTATCAATTACATTTTTATATGGACAATCAAATAATGATTTTATATTCCAGCAAAGGTCATGTGCCAGCCTAGCTTTTAAACACAAATTCAATGTGATAGCAATGATACAAACAAATAATAGCACAAAACACAATGCAATGCAGTGAATTACACAAACTATACACACTATTACACAATTACCTTAATGTATTACATTTGCAGTGGGGTGAAGTATTTTGTTTTGTGGTTGGATCACCCATAGGCAGCTGATAATTTCAAATTTGTAAAATAACATTTATACCATTGTAAACAATTTGCCCCTCACCTGCAGAAATGCCCAAAATATAGATTTTGTTTTTACTTCATCTTGCGTTTAGTGAGAAAGGCATTTAGAGAGACAAGACCTGGGATCGCTCTCTGGTGTTTGGTTCTTTATATTTTTTTGCTGTGGGTAGGCTGCAAGCATCCCCGCAGCTGTTTCCGTCCGGCTGTGCATGCTGGTTCCAGATAGTCACATAGGCCTTGTCAGCCAAAGGGATGCAGCTGTGGTCTGCACATGTGTTGTGGGATTGCCAGAAAGGTGAGTTTCACAGCTATCCATGGGGTGTCACACATTAGGACATCCCAAATTAAAAAAAAAAAAGAGAGACAGAGAAGACCACTGGCCCTAGAGTCTTATAGACTCTAGGCCAGTTGGTTGCTCCCTTTTAAAACTCTACAAAAATTTCTGAAATCATTTGGATAAGCCTCTTAGAAAGACTTTGCAACTTAACAAAAGAAAAAAAAACATATCTGTGTTCCCTTTTTTTTAGAGATGAGCGAACTTTTGAAAAATTTGATTCGACTGATTCGCCGAATTTTCCGACAAAAATCGTTTCGACTCGAATTTATTCGCGACAAATCGCTATTAAAAATGGCTATTTCTGATCCTCCTAGAGCCTCAATAGGGTTGTAAACCGTTCTGTCTTGCTGTAACACGCATAACATGTAACATGTAACATGTAACATGCTGGGTTATTGAAATAATACTGTAAATAATTATCACATGCAGATCAGAGGCATCGCTAATAGAATCGCAGAGAGGCACAATTGCAGAGAGTTTAAGTGGCATCACTATGAGGGGCCCCTATAGTGCCTGAAAAAAACACCCTAGAGCTGGCAGCAGCAGGAGCCCAAAAATTAGCTGAATCACACCCTGGAGTTGCAAGCAGCAGCAGCAGCCCAAACATTAGTTGAAAAAGACACTGGAGTTGGCTGCAGGAGCCCAAAAATTGGATGAATCCCACCCTGGAGTTGCAAGCAGCAGCAGCAGCCCAAACATAGCTTGAAAGAGACACTGGAGTTGGCAGCAGGAGCCCAAAAATTGGATGATTCACACCCTGGAGTGGCAAGCAGCAGCAGCAGCAGGAGCCCAAACATAGCTTGAAAGACACACTGGAGTTGGCAGCAGGAGCCCAAAAATTGGAAGAATCACACCCTGGAGTTGCAAGCAGCAGCAGGAGCCCAAACATTGCTTTAAAGAGACACTGGAGTTGGCAGCAGGAGCCCAAAAATTGGCTGAATCACACCCTGGAGTTGCAAGCAGCAGCAGGAGCCCAAACATTGTTTTAAAGAGACACTGGAGTTGGCAGCAGGAGCCCAAAAAATGGATGAACCAAACCCTGGAGTTGCAAGCAGCAGCAGGAGCCCAAACATAGCTTGAAAGAGACACTGGAGTTGGCAGCAGGAGCCCAAAAATTGGATGAATCACACCCTGGAGATGCAAGCAGCAGCCCAAACATAGCTTGAAAGAGACACTGGAGTTGGCTTCAGGAGCCCAAAAATTGGATGAATCACACCCTGGAGTTGCAAGCAGCAGCAGGAGCAGCAGCAGCCCAGACATAGCTTGAAAGACACACTGGAGTTGGCAGAAGGAGCCCAAAAATTGGATGAATCACACCCTGGAGTTGCAAGCAGCAGCAGCCCAAACATAGCTTGAAAGACACACTGGAGTTGGCAGCAGGAGCCCAAAAATTGGATGAATCACACCCTGGAGTTGCAAGCAGCAGCAGCAGCAGGAGCCCAAACATAGCTTGAAAGAGACACTGGAGTTGGCAGCAGGAGCCCAAACATTGGATGAATCACACCCTGGAGTTGCAAGCAGCAGCAGCCCAAACATAGCTTGAAAGAGACACTGGAGTTGGCAGCAGGAGCCCAAAAATTGGATGAATCACACCCTGGAGTTGCAAGCAGCAGCAGGAGCAGTAGCAGCCCAAACATAGCTTGAAAGACACACTGGAGTTGGCAGCAGGAGCCCAAAAATTGGATGAATCACACCCTGGAGTTGCAAGCAGCAGCAGCCCAAACATAGCTTGAAAGACACACTGGAGTTGGCAGCAGGAGCCCAAAAATTGGATGAATGACACCCTGGAGTTGCAAGCAGCAGAAGCCCAAACATAGCTTGAAAGAGACACTGGAGTTGGCAGCAGGAGCCCAAAAATTGGATGAATGACACCCTGGAGTTGCAAGCAGCAGCAGCAGGAGCCCAAACATTGCTTGAAAGAGACACTGGAGTTGGAAGCAGGAGCCCAAACATTGGATGAATCACACCCTGGAGTTGCAAGCAGCAGCAGCAGGAGCCCAAACATGGCTTGAAAGACACACTGGAGTTGGCAGCAGGAGCCCAAAAATTGGGTGAATCCCACCGTGGAGTTGCAAGCAGCAGCAGTAGCAGCAGCAGCCCAAACATAGCTTGAAAGAGATGCTGGAGTTGGCAGCAGGAGCCCAAAAAATGGATGAATCACACCCTGGAGTTGCAAGCAGCAGCAGCAGCCCAAACATATCTTGGAAGACACACTGGAGTTGGCAGCAGGAGCCCAAAAATTGGATGAATCACCCCCTGGAGTTGCAAGCAGCAGCAGCAGGAGCCCAAACATAGCTTGAAAGAGACACTGGAGTTGGCAGCAAGAGCCCAAAAATTGGATGAATCACGCCCTGGAGTTGCAAGCAGCAGCAGCAGGAGCCCAAACATTGCTTGAAAGAGACACTGAAGTTGGCAGCAGGAGGCCAAAAATTGGATGAGTCACACCCTGGAGTTGCAAGCAGCAGTAGGAGCAGCAGCAGCCCAAACATAGCCTAAAAGACACACTGGAGTTGGCAGCAGGAGCCCAAAAATTGGATGAATCACATCCTGGAGTTGCAAGCAGCAGCAGCAGAAGCAGCCCAAACATAGCTTGAAAGACACACTGGAATTGGCAGCAGGAGCCCAAAAATTGGATGAATCACCCCCTGGAGTTGCATGCAGCAGCAGCAGGAGCCCAAACATAGCTTGAAAGAGACACTGGAGTTGGCAGCAGGAGCCCAAAAATTGGATGAATCACACCCTGGAGTTGCAAGCAGCAGCAGCAGGAGCCCAAACATAGCTTGAAAGAGACATGGGAGTTGGCAGCAGGAGCCCAAAAATTGGATGAATCACACCCTGGAGTTGCAAGCAGCAGCAGGAGGAGCCCAAACATAGCTTGAAAGAGACACTGGAGTTGGCCACAGGAGCCCAAAAATTGGATGAATCACACCCTGGAGTTGCAAGCAGCAGCAGCAGCAGCCCAAATATTGCTTGAAAGAGACACTGGAGTTGGCTGCAGGAGGCCAAAAATAGGATGAATCCCACCCTGGAGTTGCAAGCAGCAGCAGGAGCAGCAGCAGCCTAAACATTGCTTGAAAGACACACTGGAGTTGGCAGCAGGAGCCCAAAAATTTGATGAATCCCACCCTGGAGTTGCAAGCAGCAGCAGTAGCAGCAGCAGCCCAAACATAGCTTGAAAGACAATTTCTAGTAGCTGGTGTGGAATACCTGGGGGTGGGAGGGGGGCGGCTCGTTTACTGACAGTCATTTTCCTCCTAGCAGTAATGTGCATATGCGCTTAGACATTATCAGCTCTATGGGCTGTGTCTGTCAATAAGGATTGAGCAGGATGGATGGATCTGCCTGTGTTTGCAGCACACTATGCTTTGATTATGCTGCAGCTGGGATGATGACACAGTGAGTGTGGGCTGGCTCAGTGGGTGGGAGGGGCAGGACGGCTCTGCACCAGCACGTCTCCTAGACAACAGTGATGCGCATGTAATCGATGACGATGGTTTCCCACAATGCTCAGCGCCATAACAGGATGTAAGCAAATGCCGGCTGATTTGTTACAGCTGATATGAATCAGAGGATGGGACAACACTATTTAAGGGTAGGAATAGACATTGGATACTAACCCTCACCTTGAAGCAACATGGGAGTTGCGGGCGCGGTGATTTATATTTGATGACCCTGTGATGCTGACTCTATGTGCCATTTTTTATTCTTGAATATTCAGGTTTGCTGGTGTCATTTAGCACGCACACGTGCACTTTGAGTATATCTTTATTGTTTCCATTCACTTATAACTGTTTGAACTGGGCGAGTCTGCCAATATATTTTCTGTGGAATTTAGTTTTTTATTCATTTTCACATATGAGGTATTGTTAAGAGTTGATATTTATTAGAGGTTTTACACTTTGAGGGTTTACACATACAATTTTTATGCCGGCATAAAATAACTGTTATAATAGGATCTAATAAGTGCACATAGGGTCTTTTGATGCATTGTTCCCCTTAGGGGGGTTTTTTCATTAATATTATTGTGACCATGGGGTCATCCATGTGATTTTAATTGTCCAGTGTGTTTTTGTGTATTTTAATATCTCCTTTTTCATAATAAAGAATTTTGTATCCATATTGATATTGGTGCTCCTTTTTGAAGAAAGGTGTGTAATTGGACACGTCCACTTCAGTCTTGTTTGGTTATAGCTTGAAAGACACACTGGAGTTGGCAGCAGGAGCCCAAAAATTGGATGAATCACACCCTGGAGTTGCAAGCAGCAGGAGCCCAAACATAGCTTTAATGAGACACTGGAGTTGGCAGCAGGAGCCCAAAAATTGGATGAATCACACCCTGGAGTTGCAAGCAGCAGCAGCAGGAGCCAAAACATTGCTTGAAAGAGACACTGGAGTTGGCTGCAGGAGGCCAAAAATTGGATGAATCACACCCTGGAGTGGCAAGCAGCAGTAGGAGCAGCAGCAGCCCAAACATAGCTTGAAAGACACACTGGAGTTGGCAGCAGGAGCCCAAAAATTGGATGAATCACACCCTGGAGTTGCAAGCAGCAGCAGCAGGAGCCCAAACATAGCTTGAAAGAGACACTGGAGTTGGCAGCAGGAGCCCAAACATTGGATGAATCACACCCTGGAGTTGCAAGCAGCAGCAGCCCAAACATAGCTTGAAAGAGACACTGGAGTTGGCAGCAGGAGCCCAAAAATTGGATGAATCACACCCTGGAGTTGCAAGCAGCAGCAGGAGCAGTAGCAGCCCAAACATAGCTTGAAAGACACACTGGAGTTGGCAGGAGGAGCCCAAAAATTGGATGAATCACACCCTGGAGTTGCAAGCAGCAGCAGCCCAAACATAGCTTGAAAGACACACTGGAGTTGGCAGCAGGAGCCCAAAAATTGGATGAATCACACCCTGGAGTTGCAAGCAGCAGGAGCCCAAACATAGCTTGAAAGAGACACTGGAGTTGGTAGCAGGAGCCCAAAAATTGGATGAATGACACCCTGGAGTTGCAAGCAGCAGCAGCAGGAGCCCAAACATTGCTTGAAAGAGACACTGGAGTTGGAAGCAGGAGCCCAAACATTGGATGAATCACACCCTGGAGTTGCAAGCAGCAGCAGCAGGAGCCCAAACATGGCTTGAAAGACACACTGGAGTTGGCTGCAGAAGGCCAAAAATTGGATGAATCACACCCTGGAGTGGCAAGCAGCAGTAGGAGCAGCAGCAGCCCAAACATAGCTTGAAAGACACACTGGAGTTGGCAGCAGGAGCCCAAAAATTGGATGAATCACACCCTGGAGTTGCAAGCAGCAGCAGCAGGAGCCTAAACATAGCTTGAAAGAGACACAGGAGTTGGCAGCAGGAGCTCAAAAATTGGATGAATCACACCCTGGAGTTGCAAGCAGCAGCAGGAGACCAAATATTACTTTAAAGAGACACTGGAGTTGGCAGCAGGAGCCCAAAAATTGGATAAGTCACACCCTGGAGTTGCAAGCAGCAGCAGGAGCCCAAACATAGCTTGAAAGGCACACTGGAGTTGGCAGCAGGAGCCCAAAAATTGGATGAATCACACCCTGGAGTTGCAAGCAGTAGCAGCAGGAGCCCAAACATTGCTTGAAAGAGACACTGGAGTTTGCAGCAGTAGCCCAAAAATTGGATAAATCACACCCTGGAGTTGCAAGCAGCAGCAGCCCAAACATAGCTTGAAAGAGACACTGGAGTTGGTTTCAGGAGCCCAATAATTGGATGAATCACACCCTGGAGTAGCAAGCAGCAGCAGGAGCCCAAACATTACTTTAAAGAGACACTGGAGTTGGCAGCAGGAGCCCAAAAATTGGATGAATCACACCCTGGAGCTGCAAGCAGCAGCAGCAGCCCAAACATAGCTTTAAAAAGACACTGGAATTGGCAGCAGCCGCAGCAGGAGCCCAAAAATGGACTGACACACCCTGGAGTTGGCAGCAGCAGGAACCCAGAAATTGGCTGGAAGGCACCCTGAAGTTGGCAGCAGCAGGAGCACAAACATTAGCTGGAAGGCAAACCCTGCAGTTGGCAGCAGCATAAGCACGAGCCCAAACATTGTTTGAAAGACACCCTGGAGTTGGCAGCAGCAGGAGGCCAGAAATTGGCTGAAAGCCACACCCTGAAATTGGCATCAGCAGGAGCCCAAAAATTGGCTGGAAGGCACACCCTGAAATTGGCATCAGCAGGAGCCCGGAAATTGGCCTAAAGACATGAATATGTTTTGCACCATTTGGAAAGTGTGGCACCATGCTGAATCTAGTCGCATGCTGGCTGATCCATCCCTGATTCATTTTGACAAAGGTGAGTCTCTCCACATTTTTAGTTGACAGATGAGGTCTCCTCGCCGTAACTATGGCCACCGCCGCACTAAACACCCGCTCAGATGGCACGCTACTGGCCGGGCAGGACAGCTTTTCCAGGGCAAACTCTGCTAGTTGCAGCCACAAGCCAAGTTTGGCTGCCCAGAAGTCCAGCGGATTCTCAAGGTGTGTTGGCATGGTCATGTCAAGGTATGACAAGACCTGCTGGTTGAGGTCCTGCTCCAGGTCTTCCTGCTGCTCATGAGTAGCCTCACTATGCGGGTGTTGAAAGCTACTCATTAGCGACTGAAGACTGAGGCTGCTGCTGATGGAGCTGTTGCTGCTGCTCCTGCCAACCCCCCCAGCAGCCATGGCAGTGGAAGGTGAGCGCAGAGGTCCCCTCGAGTCAGACCTGCGAGAGTATGGACCATGGCGCAGATAGGCATGGGCCAGCTGACTACGCAGAATGTCTTTGTAGTAGTTCAGTTTGTACTCCCTCTCGGCGGGTTTAAAAAATGCCCCCATTTTGTGCCGGAAGCGAGGGTCCAATAAGGTGGAGAGCCAGAAGTCATCCCGCCGACAAATGGAAACAATTCTGGGCTCACTACGCAAGCACGTGAGCATGCTTCCTGCCATTTGCGCAAGTGACTCGGAGGGACCTGTCTCCATCTCCACTGCATACTGCCATGGTGTGTCCGGGTCCTCTGTCTCGCCTTCCTCAAAACCCTCTAGCTCCTCTGGCTGCTCCTGCTCCTCCTCTCCTGTCCGCTGACTAGATAAACCAACCTTTTCGCCAAGCCTAAACTGTGCTTCACTGGGCCACTCCTCCTCCTCTTCCTTCTCCTTCTCCAGTTCAGCTCCAACGGGGTTCATGTGGCTGTAAGATGTAGACGCCATGTCTCCATTGCCCTGACCAGCCATGGTTTCCAACATGTGCTGTAGTACATGAAGCAGTGGAATCACGTAGTTCATCCTGTAATCCTGCTGACTGACAAATAAAGTGGCTTCCTCAAAGGGCCTGAGCAAACGGCAGGTGTCACGTATGAGCTGCCACTGGTTGACATTGAAGTTACACAGGGGAGCCCCCCTATCCGCTTGGATCAACAGGAAATCCGTGATGGCTTTTCTCTGTTCATATAATCGTTCCAACATGTGAAGGGTGAAATTCCAACGGGTGGAAACATTGCAAAGCAGACTATGTTGGGGGCTACCGTTCTGACGCTGTAGCTCAAGAAGGGTGTGTTTGGCGGTGTATGAGTGGCTGAAGTGCATGCAAAATTTCCTTGAAGTTGTTAGGATGTCTTGCAGATGGGAGGAACACTTCAGAAACCGCTTGACAACAGATTGAGGACGTGAGTCATGCAGGGGGCACGGGTCCGGCTTCCTTGGCGCAGCGCAGACAAAATGTTCTTCCCATTGTCGGTAACCATGATTCCCATTTTAAGTTTTCTTGGAGTAAGCCATGTTTGGATTTCCTGATGTATAAATTTAAGCAGTTCCTCCCCTGTGTGACTTCACCAAGACAAACCATGTGAAGCACAGCGTGACACCTCCGTGCCCTGCACACATGGTAGACTGGAGGGGCACTGAGACTTGAGCCTACAGTGGAGGGTGAGGAGATGGCGGAGGATGAGGAGGCCGAGTCGCACGGTGTCACAGGCCCAACGGGCAGGGAGCGCGGAGGCCGAAGCGGCGTGACCTGTCCAAGTTGCTGCTGCTGCTGCAAAGGGACCACATTCACCCAGTGGGCTGTAACGACATGTACTGTCCCTGACCGTAGTTAGAGCTCCAGACGTCGGCGCTGCCATGCACTTTTCTACAAACCGACAGGCTCAAGGACTGGCCCACCTTCTGTTCAACAAAAGTGTGCAGCACTGGTACTGCCTTCTTGGCAAAGAAATGACGGCTTGGGACTCTCCACCTCGGCTTGACACAAGCCATCAGTTCTCTGAAAGGTGCAGAGTCCACCACCTGAAAAGGGAGCGACTGCAGCACCAGCAACAGGACAGGAGCACATTCAGCTTCTGCGCCGTAGGATGAGTGGGTGCATACTGCTGTCTCTTAGACATGGCTTCGCTGATGGATTGCTGGCGGGATACATGACTTGGAGGAGGAGGAGCAGAAGCGACAGAGGATGGGTATGACGCACAGCTGCCTTCGGCTGAGGTGCTGGAGCCTTGGCTGGCAGAAATTGGGGGTAGGCGGTGAGGAAGCAGGCTGGACCACCTCTTCGGAGCCTCGGTTCTCCCAGGCCGCTTTATGGTGACGCATCATATGTTGACGCAGGGCCGTGGTGCCAACATTTGGGCCCTGGCCACACTTCACCTTCTGCCTACATATCTTGCATGTGGCCATGTTACCCTCCTGCGGATGCTTCAGGAAAAACTGCCACACTGCCGAGTAGCTACTTTTCCCACCAACAGGGCGCACTGATTCACTGCTACTGTCGCCAACTCCAGGAACCCCTGCTCCACTACCTCCCGATAAGGTAGCCTGCTGCGCAGCAGCTGCTCTACCCCGGCCCCGGCCCAGTTTGGCTCCAGGCTTTACAATTGTGCCCCCATGCTGACTGCCAACCATGCTGCTAACACCTTGCTGCCTCAGCTGCTGACTCCGGGGCAACCTGCGCGCCTCTTCTCCTGATGATGACGATGAAGCCCCTTCATCACCCGGTTCCCAAGTGCGATCGGCTTCATCATCATCATCATCACCGAGTTGTGGCTGCACGTCACTGATGTTCTCGGTTTCCTCAACAGTGTCTGGCGCAGGAGCTGGAACCCTCGCAACACCCACGACACTGTCCATATCACTATTTGTCTGCCTAGCTAAACAAGCCACCTCCATTTCTTGGCTGGGCAGTAGCTGCTGACTGTCCTCTATCTGATCGTCCTCCTCACTAAAGAGTGGAGCTGAACCCAAAGTATAGGATACGTCGCTGGGGGAGGGACTGGCATAGGACAGAGGCAATGGGAGGACAGGGACTGCTCTCGGGGAATGTCAACTCAGGGCTGTGTCAGAGGAACCTACCGACCCTAGACTGGGGGTGTCAGATGTAACTTGTGATGATGTTGATGAGCGCGTTAACCAATCTACCACGGCAGATGCGTTACTGGTGGAGACACGACCGCTAGCAGATACTGGCAGTTCAGGTCTCTCACCATGACACCATGACTCCTGCTGCCACTCGCTCCTAGTCTGCTGCAACCTATGCCTGCTGAATCTTGGCCTCTGCCACTCCTCTTTGAACATCCTTGCACTTGTCTGACATTTTTATGTATTTGAAATGCGCAATAGGTACGATAAAAAATGTGTTTACTTTAAAAAGAAGAAGCTAAATAAAGTGAGGGACTGCTTCTCTGCACCAGATAATATGAGGATTGGCAATATGAGATACCCTGCAGCCTAGTGTTTTGGCAGCAGACCAGAAACTAATTCAAAATGCAATACTTTGATTCAGCTGAGGAAGGATCAACAAATGTATTTAGTATAACAGATAGGCTGCCTAATGCAGGTTTGGGATGCCCCGCGGCCTGGTGATTTTTTGGTTAAAGGCAGACCAAAAACCAATTCAAAATGCAAAACTTTGATTCAGCTGAGGAAGGATCAACAAGCGTATTTAGTATAACAGGCTGCCTAGTGCAAGTTTGGGATGCCCTGTGGCCTGGTGTTTTTTTGTTAAGGGCAGACCAAAAACCAATTCAAAATGCAATACTTTGATTCAGCTGAGGAAGTATCAACAAGCGTATTTAGTATAACAGATAGGCTGCCTAATGCAGGTTTGGGATGCCCTGCGGCCTGGTGTTTTTTTTGTTAAAGGCAGACCAAAAACCAATTCAAAATGCAATACTTTAATTCAGCTGAGGAAGGATCAACAAGCGTATTTAGTATAACAGATAGGCTGCCTAGTGCAAGTTTGGGATGCCCTGTGGCCTGGTGTTTTTTTGTTAAAGGCAGACCAAAAACCAATTCAAAATGCAATACTTTGATTCAGCTGAGGAAGGATCAACAAGCGTATTTAGTATAACAGATAGGCTGCCTAATGCAGGTTTGGGATACCTAGGTGGGCTGGTGTTTTTTTGGTTAAAGGCAGACCAAAAAATATTTAAACTAATCCAGTTATATATTATGATAAATGCTTGTGTGTAACAGATAGGGTTAAATAAGCCACTGCATAGATGGCATGCACAGTGGCAAGGCAGATTTACAGCGCAAAGAACTGAAATTGAATTTAAAACTGGCTAATGAAAAAAATTTTTTTTTTCACTGTCACTTTTAAGCTGTCCCTGGCTGGATGGTTCCGGTTTTTCCCTATCTTTTCCTATTTTTCCCTGGCTCTGTCTACCTCTCTGTCTGCCTCTCTGACTCTCCCTACCTATCTCTAACTCTCTGTCCCTGTCTCTAACTAGCTGTGCTCTGGCCGCAATGCAAGGCTGAAATGCGCACAAGCAAGAGGGCCGGCGCTTTATATAGCACGTTGACGTCACCGGGCTTCCTGGCTGCTGATAGGCTGCATGTGACTTACCCATGATACCTTGCCCCAGGGGGTATGTCTGCACATGTTCATCCACCATTTTAGAATGCCTGTAATTGAAATAAATGGAGTTTAAAGGAAAACTTCGATCGATCGAATCGCGGGGAAATTCGGATTCATTCAGAATCAAATTTTCCATGAAATTCGGAATGAATCCGGGTTCGTCCGGATCGATTCGCTCATCCCTACTTTTTTTCATTCCCTTTTTTTCTACTCTCGAGTTTTCTAACTCTGGTGTCCAATTTTCTCTTTTCTTATGTTACCTTTATGTCTTTTTTCTCCTGCCCCCATCCCCCAATTCTGCCTCTTGTCCCCATGTTATCCCATCCACTGGCCCTCTGCATGTTAGTTTTTGGATCAACATTGCATTCGGCATGATGATTTTTGGATCCAGGGGTTCCACTTTCCTTGAAAATGTGATGTGCTAACTGTCCACCCACTAATGTTTGGAGGCAAGAGGTTTCAGTAGCAGCAAAGATCTGCCATTGGAGGAGGCAACAGCTGCTGCAGTTTGTATTGTAGCTTCAAGTCAACTGCAATGCTGGAGATGAGGGATTGCACTGCACTTAAAGTGAACAAATGCCTTACTTTAATTTATCCCTCAGCCCCACAATTGGTTGTAGACCAATCCAGTCCTAGTCTTACTGAAAAAGGGTACCGAGTTCTCCATATCCCAGAGACGCAGTCTGTTTAATTGCAGGGCTAGGAGAGGCATTGATTTTACATTTAATGTAACATTAAAGATGCATATGAACACTTCAGCTAATGAAAGGAGAGGATGACTTATACACCTTGCCAAGCTTGTGGTTTTTACCTACTGGTAGTAAAATCCAGGGGAGCCAAGTTTTAGTGTATCAGGGGTGACAAAACCTGTCACCCCTGGTTTCCTCTTACTTCACTTAAAGGAAAGAAACAAGCCTGGCTGGATATTTCTTGATGCAGGGTGTGTATAAGTGACCCCTCCTCCCGCCATCCAGCATTTTTATAGATTTTTATCATTGGGCCATTTTTGCGAGTAAAAATGTGTAAGCACTAAAACTACTAAGTGCTGCATGAAAAAAAATAAATAAACACTCGCATGTATTGTTCATTGAAGGTGATATTTTTAGATGTCTGAAAAAAAGTAAAAAAGTGAAAAAAAATTACTTTCTGCTGAATTTCAGAAACCTGCAAAGGAGAAAATCTGATCTGATCTGATCTGCTCGTTTACTCAAAAAACAAAATGCAAAATACATTTTCCAGCCTTTTCAGCTTAATCAGACTTACGATATAGAAATAATTGAATCAAGACCATTATCTCCGTTCATCCATTTTATGATTTTTATTTTTGTCTATTTCCTCAGGAAATCACCTAAAACCACTATCACACCTGCACTTAGAAAGGAGACACCCCCTTACCAAAGCCCCTGCTTTGGCATTGCACGTCTCAGCCCAGATAAGAGAATCCACTGTGGCAGATGGGCATGGACAAGGCACTCTTGTTGGAGGTGTGAGGATGTCTGCCCAGTTAATACTAGCATGTATAGATTGAAAGATACTAATAACATTGTTTTGGATCTATCTGTTTTCTATTAAAATCTATAAAAAAATCTGCCCTTGTATTTTAATCAATATACATATACAGATGCAGCTTTCTGTAAAACTCCACTTGGTGCACTGGTGCATTGTGCTTTCTTGAAATCTTAAATGTTTTCCTATGGCTTCTTTGTGAGATATCACAATGGGCTGAGCAGGGATGAGTTGGATAACGAGATAACGATTGCTACATCTGTATATATATATATATATATATATATATATATTTATTTATATATGTAATTATTTATGTAATATCTATTTTTCTGGATTATATAATGCAAGGGTTTTCTGGCATTTATTATAGAACAGATTGTGTTGGGATTTCTACAGGACTGCACTATGGCAATACAGATTAAGCAATTAACCTTGATGTCACTTTAATTATTAAGATACTTTAACAAAATGGACTAATCTCCCCAAAGGATGTTTTTTCTAAAATTACCTCGTACTGTTTTTTTTTCAAGAACAAGTTTGTTCAACATATATTTTTACTGTTTGTAACCTTCTTTAACCTATTTGGTTTGAACTTGCTCATATTAATACCAGTAATACATTTGTAGTGTTTATTAATACATTATTTTATTAGTATGTGTCCAGAGAGAACCTAAGCCTTAGATATTATTTAGATTTCATTTTGGTCATCACTTTCCTTTTACAACAATTTGTGTGTTCATTCTCTCATATGTATGATCACCGTAGATCACTACTTCATCCCTGATAATAAGAGAATGATTGTAACGACAGAAACACCGCTAAGGAATGCTAATTTTGTCCTCCTGTATGACTGATTGGACAACTTCAGCAAAAATTGATTGTTCTGTCACCTCTTTGAATCTACTAATGACATGTTGTTCTTCCAAAGAGACTCAGCCTTGCTTGATAGACTTGGCCTCAGGTATTTCACTCAAATCTCAAAAGGAAGTGAGCAATAAGTAAGGTAATAAAGGAGGCCAGAACCTATTGAACTGAAATTAATTAAATGACCAACAGACCTTTAAGCAGCTAATTATCATAAGTGTTTTTGAATTGCTATACAAAACAGTGTATTTTAAACTCAAATAGCAATAGTTGGTGGATATTGTGTTTAATAATTGCTGTTTGACCCATGCAACTTCTATATTAGCAATACATTAGCTACATATGTACTGATCATGCATGTTGAAGATTGCTGATGCCATTAAGTAGACCAAAAAGCATGCAATGTACGCCAGCCATTTCTATTAATAATCAGACCTTCACTCCTTCTGACAGTACTTTTATTGACTTCTAGGAAAAGATTAGCATCTTTGTAATCCAGGGAATGGACAGGTTTAATTTAGTGTCCCTGGGCCTGCCTGGGCTATCCCTGGCAAAGGAAGGTTTAACCATTGTTGTTACCAGCAATAGGTAACAAATGAAAAACCTTGGTCAATTTGTTGTTTTTGCATCAGAAAAGGTTCTTTTTTCTTTGGGACAACGAACAGATAACAAGCATGTTTTACCAAGGATTTGTGCAGTTTTCTCTTGTCACAGTGACCATGAGGTCGACTATCTTGGTAAACAATGCACTGTGGCTGTGATATTATTGATATGTCAAGCTCATGTAACAAAGTCCATGTGAATGCAGTAAGTACTGTCTCCGCTTTGTATGCAGAGATAAAGTGATTATTTGAATTAAGAATCACATAATAATTGGATTAAAACAGTGATAGGCTATGAACATCTGGACCATTGAAATAATTCATAGATTGTGAAGTGTTAGTCTCCTCGCCTTTCTTGCTCTTCCATCGGACGCGGATGTTCTGTCAGAATTCCATCGCTGTCTGTGTTCAGCCACAGACGTGCATGCTTGGGTGTTTGTACACGATCTGAATCTTCATTCATTGCACTGCTCAACAGCGCTACCTGGTGTTCAGCACACTGCAAGTGCACGAAGCCTAGAGCATAAGCTCTTGGGATTGCTTTTTTCTTCCGGGTTTCCCTTAGTCTCAATGGACAGGAAGTGACAGCTGGACAGCTGGCCTGTTTTCATTGCAGTGTTATCAGCTAAGTTCCTGGATTCCGTTTTCCTGTTTCCTGCATTTACTGACTGTTTTACTGGATTGATTTGGCTTGCTCTTGGATTAACCCCTGGACGGTTTACATGGTTTGTTTGCCGCCAGCCCCTGAATTCTGATTCATTTGGACTTCTTTTCTGTGCCCCCACACCTGAAGCCCCACTCAGCCCTACCTACTTTTCAAGTCTACCTCTCCATGGTTGTAGCCAAGAGGTTTGAAATTAAGGACGCGTTATAGGTTCGTTTATTGTAGAAAACTACTTATTGATTTATCTTTTATCTATTTGTAGACTTGAGCTGTGCAATTTGTTGGGTATATACTTTCAAGGCATTCACAACATTAGTAAATAGCATCCCCGTTGCATACAATACTGTTTTATCTTGACTTCATTGTTAATATATGTTGCAGAATGTATTTCCCCTCACCCTGTGACTGCAACTGCCAAATGGAACAGCTGGAGAAACCTATAGATCTCAGACCTCACAGCCAGGCTTCAATTAAAACGTTTTTTGAATTGTTGGCCAGACATTTGGACGGTGGACTCCCATGCTAGAGATGTATTGCAAGTGTGAAGCATTCAAAGTCTAGGAATGCAGTTGGTGTGCTTTTTTTCATTTCATGGAAACCCATGTCCTGTCAGGGCTGTGCCCTTACTTCTGTCTCTCTGCAATTCAGCCATTTAAAAGGTTTTTGGATGTGAAAATCTAGGCATTGGAGCACAAACTAAAGCCAGGCATTATGTGTCCCTTTTGCTGTGTGCACAACTTGTAGCCTGCCTCATAGACCAACCTCTGCCTAGCTCTGCTTGGATTATTAATGGCTGTATGACCTTTGCCAGTAGTACAACATATTACTAATTTTGCTTACTGGTGGAGGCTATGCTAGTGACTTAGTTGACAACCTTCCTTACCTTCCAGGGTCAGGTACAGCAGAAGGTGCTGTACTTGGCCCTGTCTATTATTTGGTTCCTGGTGCTCCTTTATAATTTTTTTAGACACACTGTGTGCTGGTTCTTTTGAGGCTGAGTAGGATTAGTAAAGGATGTGGACTGAAGGGTTGACATATGGCCAGGACATGAACTTTTTTGTGTAGACACGTCAGATATTAGCCAAATACTGTGTGTGTTTTTTTGTGTCAAACTGTATTTTATTAGACAGAGAAAAATATAGAGTGTATATCGGATGTACAGCATAACTGCAACAACACTTTAAACAGGTCAAGGATTACAGCCAGTTAATGTATATTTTCATATGATCAGGTAAGTAAATGTAGGTTTCCAGCACACCAGTAGCTAAATAAAAATAAATGGGTGCAATCAATCCGAGGGGCCTCCCCACTCTGCACCTCAATAAAATAAACCAAGATTCGCATCTTTTTTCCTTTTATTATCATATGATCTTCATGGTGTCTGCATACATAAATAAAAATATAAAGTGTAAAGAGCAGAGAGTTTTGGAGGGATTTTAACCGGCATTTCACTTAAAACACATCCTGTGCACATCCCAAGCATGTCCTTCCATTAGATATTTAAACATTGAAAGAGCTGGGTACATTATGTAATAAGCCTAAGGGGATAGAAAGAAAGGAAAGACAGAAGAGAGGAGCAGATAATACAGGGAGAGGAGGAAGGGTGTATAGAGCAGGGCCTGGGATATACAACGCAACCTCCAGTAAAAAAAAAATGTAGACTGAGACCCTCAAACCCGGGCTCATGAACCAGTTTGTCTAGGGTGAGGAGAACCTTTTATACTGATTCGAGTTCCTATACGCTAGCCAAGGTAACCAGGTATTTCAAAACTGTAACATGTCGCCTCGTTTAGAATGAAGGGATTGGAATTTACTCCATTTCCTCCACCCAATTAACTTGCATCAGCCATTCTCCAACAGCACCACCAGACATGTATAAGGTCTCCTTTCTAATCTCCACACCTCCAACGTCTATCAGAAACAGACTGGTATATTCTATGTTGAGTCTCAGGAGTCTTATACTAACGTGAGACCAGTTTAACCCTTTCGCTGCCAGCCTACCTGGAGTTTTTGTCACCCTTTGTTGCCAGACCATTTTGTACTATTTTGCGCTCTCCATGTTCAAATGTGATTTTTGAAGGGATTTCCAGGGATTTCCCAGGAAAATGATATATTGTTTTTTTTCAGCATAGTCTAGGCTTTTTACAATTTGCAGTGTTTTTTTTTTAATAAAAAATGTAAGTTTGTCAAAAAAATCTTATTGCGTGTGAAATCCCAATTTCTCCCAGTTACAGTGGTACCACATATGTATAGGTAGACACCCTTTCCTGCCCAGGAGACTCCCCCAAACTGAAACAGCGCTTTAGGGGATTTTCAGATAAAATACAACCGCGATATGCGCTATGCGCACCTTGCA
Organism: Gastrophryne carolinensis; assembly: GCA_027917425.1. Taxonomy (NCBI): domain Eukaryota; kingdom Metazoa; phylum Chordata; class Amphibia; order Anura; family Microhylidae; genus Gastrophryne; species Gastrophryne carolinensis. The sequence goes on from CM051238.1 coordinate 220,512,957, forward strand.
GTTTTTCCAGAAAAACAACCCTTTACATTTGAAATACCCCCAACAAACTATATATTCTCTGGAAGTACACACCTCAAGCTTTCTAGGTGTACCAGGCTTGTTGATGTGGCCACAGTTTTCTGGAAGCAATCCCTTCAATGTAATCTTTGGTTGCAAAGAGTTTCCCTAAAAAAAGGATAAAAAAGCAGAATCAAAGCAACATTTTCCTGAAAAAACAAGTTTAATCTGAAAAAGAAAGGTCCTCCAAACAGAACCATACCCAACATGCATAGCTACTGTCAAGGGAAGAGTTGCCAAACACCCCAAAGTAAAGCATGTGCGTAATTTTACTTGAAAATTTCAGCTCTGCAGACAAAGTGCGCACCTTGCGATTTTTCAACCAAAACAACCCTTTACATTTAGAATATCCCCCATAAACCATATATTCCCTGAAAGTACACATGTTAAGCTTTCTAACCGTACCCAGCTTGTTGTAGTGGGCTCACCTTTCTGGAATTAATCCCTCAAAGAATTCTTTGGTTGCGCAGGGTTTCCCTAAAAAATGTATAAAAAAGCTGAATAAAAAACACCTTTTCCTAAAATATAAATATGCAAATATAAATATGCAAACAAAAAAAACAAGCTAAGTCTGAAAGCGCAAGGTCCCCCGAACAGAACAATACCCAACATGCATAGCTACTTTTAACCCTTTTAATTGCCAGCCTACTTGAGATTTTGTCACCCTCTGTTGACAGGTCATTTTTCCCCATTTTGCGCCATTTTTGCCCCATTTTTACATGAATTTTCAGGAAAATTATATATATATTTTTTTTGCAGCAGAGTTTAGGGTTTAACATGAAATGTCTTGTTTGCAAATTTTATTCTGTTTTTTTACAATATTAATATTAAGTAAAAAAAATAAATAAATACAATTTATTTAGAAAATTGTCTCCCTTTATTCCAAATAAAAAATGTATTTTATTAAAGAAAACCATATTGCATGTGAAAGCCCCATTTCTACCGATTAGAACGGTACCACATATTTATCGGGAAAAAAATGACATAGAGTCCCCCCTCCCAAGGGGGGGGGGGGGGCATTTTTTTATTTTTAAGGGTTAAAAACCCTTAAAAATCCCCCAAAAAATGACATGGGGTCCCCCATACCTAATGTAACCAGCCGGGACCAGCTATGCAGGGCTTGTAGAAACAGGGCGCAGGGGCTTTTGTGGCCCCTGGCCCTGCAGGCAACAAGCCCGCATAGCCGGTGGCCACGGGCTCTTCTGCCCCCCCTGTGCTTTGGGGAGGCAGGTAATGGGGGTGCTGGGGGTTAATGACAAGTCACCCGCTAGCCGCAGGTGACTTGCCATCCACCAGCCTTGTGAACTGGTATAGGGGTCACATGGACCCCTTACCAGTTCACAAGGGGTTACATGTAAAAAAAAAAAAAAACACAGACACAAAGAGAAAAAAAATGTATTTATTTATTTATTTTTTTACTTTACTCACCTCCGATCCTCTGTCCCCCGGTGATCTGCGATGACAGCTGACAGTCTGCTCGGGTGTTTGGAGGAGAAAGCCTGGGGGGGCGATCACAGCCCTCTCCCCCATCACAGTGATGTCACCCGCCCCGCCCCCAGGGGGATTGGATGGCACCAATTAAAGAGGAAACCTGGCTGGATCCAACGAGGGGTAGGTGAGTATTTTTTATTTTAATTTTTTTAACTAGCAGGGGGGAAAGTCAGGCACGTCGATTCTACATGCTTGGCACTTAAGTGGAGTAGAAGCGAGCACGTAGAATCTACGTGCTTGGCACTGAAAGGGTTAAAGTTAGTTTTGTGGACCAGAGTGCAAATGGCGCTTTTGTGGACGAGAATACAGATTTTTATTTCTGCCATAAGACCTTCAAGTCTGCTTCCCATCAAAGCAGCTATCCCAATGAAACTGTTCCAGTAGAAGGCACTGGTACACCCAGGAGAGGAGATGATTCTTGAGACCAGCACTCATAATGGCATTGTCAAAGGGGGTCAAAGCTCTGGAGTAGTTCTTGCAGTGTCTTGAAGGTACTTTCAGAAGGAGAGGGGGGCATCATTCTCTCTGTCAATGTCCTCTTTCATCTTGAAACTGTTGTTGTTAAAGAACTGTTTTGCGGTCAAAGGGGAGGTCTGGAGGGATAGCAGCAAAAAGTTTTCTTTCCATTCCTGTATGAAAACTAGGGTTTTCAAAATGGGAATAAGAAGGCCACGAACGGATGCAACATCTTTTTTGGTTATAAACATTTTGGTGACAATTTTCAGAATGGCTGAAATTAATAGGCGTGAGCATAATAAGCATATATAGTGGGTAGGGAAAAAGATTCTGCCCAAACTGCTAGAGGCAGATTGTCTGCTCCTAGCATCCTCTCAATGTGGACCCAATCTTTGGTTGCTGCTGATAGGTTCCAATCCAGCAGATGGACCAGGTGGGCGGCCCTATAATATGCCTCTATGTCTGGGACCCCCAGGTCCCCCGTTTTCCTTAGATGCTGTAATTTGTTTATATTCCAGCCTAGCTCTCTTTCCAGCCCAAAATAATTTGGTAAATTGTGTTTTGACATTTGAGGATTTTATAATAGGGGGGGGGGGGAAATTGGGAGGGAGGGGAACTAGTGTAGTGGGTACCTCGCTTTTTGTCGTATCCCAGGGGTGTAGAGGTTGGCCTCTTGGGCACTGTAGGCTAAATTTGGGTTTCTTTCCTTTCTGGTCCCGTAGTCCAGAGGGGTTCCTCCAGGCCACTTTCACAACCTCGATTGGTTGTGAAAGTGGCCTGGAGGAACCCCTCTGGACTACGGGACCAGAAAGGAAAGAAATCCAAATTTAGCCTACAGTGCCCAAGAGGCAAATTTAGCCTTTGAGGATTTTAGCCTATCAACGTCCTCTTTCGCTATGTTCAGGGCATTGCTGCAGGTCCTGGGTCACCCAAAGGGGAGGGAAAGGGACCAGACGATCCTCAAGTACCTTGGCAAAAATCTTCAGGTCCACATTTAAGAGGGAGATAGGTGTATAATTTTGACAAAGCGAAGAGTCCTTTTTCTCTTTACCTATCGCCGCTATATGAGCTTCCAGTCATGACTTGGGGAGGTCCCCCCACATAGCTGTGGAATCAAGTGTTGAGTTCAAATGCGGAATGAGCAGAGTAGAGAACGTTTTATAGTACAGGGCCATTCAGCCTCAAGGAATTCCCCGGCCTTTGTCTTTAAGAGCAAGCATCTGCAGGGTAATTGGGCTATCAAGGCTTGAAATATCCTCCTGGGTATCCTCCTCCTAACCAATCTGGGGTAGGCCTGATTCTTAAAAATACTTGTTAACTTGTCAATGAGAAGTTACTCAGTCTGAGTGGGGGATATTGTATAGCTTTTCCTAAAAGAGATAGAATTGTTCTGCAATATATCTGGGGGTGGTGTGAGACCTGTTTTTGGAATCCTTAATAAGTTCTACCTGGGCTTTGATCTTTTAGGAGCTTAGCTAAATGTCGACCACATTTGTTCCATATTCATAATATATATTGTTTTTGAGTGCAAAAGACTTTCTAGATGCCAAGTCGAGAGTCTCCGCCAAGCAGATGTGCAATTTCAGGCTTTTGATTTTGTTTATCAAATGATCTATCTTTGCTCACCTTGACTTCTTGAGTGAAGTCCCCCTCACTAATCACCCCCTGGTCTGTGCATTTATGAGCCTCCCATATTGTTAAGGCGTGCAGGTCTGCAATGCCATTCTCTCTAAAGTATGTTGAGATAGTTTGAGATAGTTTGGTAGATCCAGTCTAAGACCTCTTTCACTTTTAGGAGACCCAGATGTAAGACTATTCTTTGAACCCCTTGATGGGAATGGTCACAGAAGCAAAGACCGGTGCGTAGTTCTAAAATGTAATTTGACAAATCTCTGCACCCCTGACCCTGTCCAGGTCTCTGTGTGTTAGCAGCAGATAGTCTAGCCTAGAGTACTTGGAATGAGCCAGAAAAAGTTCCCAGCATCTACTACTCTTTCTGTAAAATAATATTTTTTAACATTGCTCCTGATCTTCACTCCGACTAGTTTTAGGTTGATCTTCCATCCTACCAGCTCTGACTAACTTCAAGTATTTAGCTTCTTCATCTCTGAAAGTTTGAATGAATTAGATAATAGCTTAATATAGATTACCTTGTCCCTTTTAAAAGGTGTTTCTTGGAGCATGACCACTTGTATTTTATTCTGTTTAAGCAGATGCAGCAACAAATGCCTTTTGAAGGGAGAATTCAGGTCCTTTACATTAAATGACAATAAGGACAAGCAAAGGTTCTCCATCTTAATAAAACAGGTGGTGCTGCCCCCACAGAAAGAGTTGCTAAATTATCCAAAAATATAATAATACACCTTTCAATCTAAGTCAGAGAAGTTCTGCCACACCTATAAGTTGATGCTCCACACCCGAGACGGGGCGACGAGGAGAGTGGTTGGAGATAAGAAGGGGGGGGGGGGGGCAGAGTAGCAAGAAAGAATCAAGGAATACAACGGAGAACAATAAATAAACTGAAAAAAATCTGGACCCTGGATACTGCAGTGAGCACTTCCAAATGTAGAAAGCCCTGAGAGGTTTCCCAGAGGCCACACCAGGGAGTGGCTTATCCACACCTCTCCAAATCTGGGAGGAGGGAAAGGAGCAACCAACCCAATGAGCAATCCAAACGACCAAAAGCTCCACTAAGTCCTGTGGGGTGGGGAGGAGGCAAGTCAGACCCCACCACCAGCTTTTCAGTGCCCCAAGGAGAATCCAGCAAGCTAGACTTGTATGCATAATAGTAAGCAGGTTAAGTAGTGGTGAGGAGTCTCCGTTAGACTATACCCCAAAGTACCATTGGCTAGTATTAGATAGAGCGAGTAGGCAAACGTGTAAATCAAAACATATAGACTATGAGGAAAGCAAGTGAAGCCTCTGTAGTTCTCTACCTTCTACCCCACAGACCCCTGGTTTTATGCTAGTTACCATTGAGAGAAACTGTGTGATTTCTTTAGAAGAAATATAGGGACAAAAGAAGAGTTCTCATCAATGGTGGCATAAAATCAACAGAAGGAGAAACACAGACTAGAGAGTGGATGCAAACCAATCGGGGGAAAGTATGTCTTACTCCCGGGCAGCTAAAACCACCAGAGTCAACCGTCACTCCACAACAAATATCTACAGAGCCTGGGGGGGGGGGGGGAAGTTATTCAAGCCTCAGTGGTATTGCCCTGATAGTAACATTAAGACCTAAAAAAACATTTTAAGGCTAACAAACAGCAAACCATAGAACCATATAAACAAGGCTGCCCTCATGTCCCAGAAACCTTGTCAGCAAAATTGCGTTCTTGCCCTGCTTAAAATGTCCTCCTTCAGCTTAAAGCTGTGCACCTTGACAAGTTCGTCAGGAGATTCCCGAGGGGGGTGATCTAAGAGGGAATAATTGATCGCTATGAGCACTTAAGGGATCTGGTATTTGTCGACAATTTGGCTACTCCCTAAATCCTCAGTTTGTTTCTACAGCCCCTATTGTCCATGTCATGTCAAGATATCAGGATGTCCATCTTTCTGAGCATGTCCAGTAGATGCACCCACACTATCTTGTTGAGACAGGAAGCTGTTCTTTTTTTGGCTCTTTTGAGCTTCTCCAACTAATCCACTCTGCCAGTTAAGCCCTGCAGATATCGCCGTATCTTTGCCACCGCAGTATTAATGCTGTTTTCAATATCCAGCGTGTTTTCAGTCAGCTCTTCTTTTGTCGGAAGTTGTTTGATCTGTATCTTCCTCACCATTTAAAGAGCAGAGGGAGCCAACAGGTGCCATATTGGAGACCTGCGTGCTTGACTCGCTTCTTAGTGTTCTGAAAAGCTTGGGAATATTTCTACTCAGTCCCAGGCTCTCTAACAGATTTGGCAGCATTTGAGGTGCGGCCATCTAGCCCAACGGTCAGACCATACCCCTTCCAAATTTAAGGTTGAATTTGAAAATCTCAATGATTTACACATAAAAAACAAAGATAAAAGGGTATTTAATATATATATATATATATATATATATATATAAAATGAAATTGAATTGTGCTTTTTAATATATATATATATATATATATATATATATATATATTTAAAAGTACTATTCAAATTGCAGATATTATTTCATATTTCATAATAGTGTAGAAGATGTGTTCTTAATATTTAATTTGATCTATTTCAACATAATTTGGTTCGAACAAATTACAATCCCTGATTTAGCATCAATAATAAAAAAAGACATATTCATTATATTTCTAAAATTTAACATCAAATATTAAATTTCATTACAGAACGCAACAGATTGAAGTATCTTTTATGACAGACAACATACTGTCTTTATTTCGCTGGTAACATAAGATTTTCCTCATGAGAGGAAAAGTCAAGTTGAGATTGCATGTATGACATACTACAGGCACCGGCATAACCTCGTGAATGGTGTTGGTATACGGTATTGAATATTTGCTGTGATTTAGTATTAAATAATTGCATGCACAGTTACTTTTACATGAATGTATTGCAAATATTACCATTTAGCAGTTAACCACTATACACAACTTAATTCAGTCAGGTTTCTCATGTTTTCTCATGCACTTGGAGGACAAATGAGAAGTGATGAGTGGACCCCCTGGGATTTGCTGCAGATCAGGACAAATGAGAACAGGTTTATATTGCCATGATAGAGCCAAAAATAACAGTAGCCACTGTATTTTTGGTCACAGACATCGCACCTTTACCTTGAACTGCCTCTTATACCAAGCTTTCTAATAGTGAAAGCCACAGCGAACGCCACTTTGTACCACTGTCATTTAGGCGCAACACAGCATATTTAATAATTGTTGCCATGCTAAAAAGATTGGCACTGTATTTTACTAGCACTGGTCTGCATTACATTATTAGACTTACAGAATATCACTGCTGGGGACAAAGGTGACAAACTTTACAATGCATTTAGGCTGTGTTTTAGTTTTCAAAATGACACATTGGTAAGCAAAATAAGCCATGGAAAAAATTACATCTAAGTCCTGCATTTACATTATTATAAGCATAAAACACTTTAACCTAGTTCTGCACATTAAATGTCCTCTAAGGGATCTTAACCTACAGCACGCCTATAAACTGGCGCAGTTAAAATAAGAGTGGCCCACGCTGCCAACTTTGTGGTGTTAGTGATAAATTAGACGCATGCGAGCGGTCGCATCAGGGCTGTCTGTTTTTTGGTTTGATAAATTGCATGCCAAGTGCCGCAGAAGCAAAATATTGGCACTGGGTGGTATTAACAGGCCCTGACGCTTGATATATCAGGCTCAAATTCTCTGGGTAGGGTGGCAGTTAACCCCCTTGGCGGCGATCCCGAGCGTGACTCGGGGTTAATTTGCGCTGTAAGTGGCGGTAACCCCGAGTCACGCTCGGGATCGATTTGGGAGCAAGAGCGGGCGGCGCAGCCTCCTTACCTTCTCCCTGCGATCCAGCGATGTCTCTGCCGCGATCGCAGGTGAGAGCCGCCGCTGCGGCGTCCATCTCCGCTTCCGGGTTCCGTCTCTGTGAGCCGCAGAGGCTCATGGGGGCGGAGCCGTGTGTCAGAGACAAATGCAATGGTAACGCTTTCGTTGCCATTGCATTTGTCTATTTCACAACGCCAGGGAGGTTAAAGAGTTAAGGCAGGCAAAAGTATGGACCTGATTTATTAATGTATTGTGATATTTTTTACCATAAGGTGCCAAAGAATAGTGCTGTAATAAGCACTGCATCACTTTATACCCCATTTAAGACATGTGTGACAGTTAGCGCTGATGTGTACACCAACTCCTTTACAGTGAGAGTGGTGTTGTTGTATAAGCTGTGCCAGCCAGACACAACAGCGGCAAAAAAAGAAGTAGCTATGTCAGCAAAATAGCAAATCGTAAATCAGACTCTAAATTTCTTATGTAGAGTTGTTCAGTGATATTGAGGCATTGGGGGGGGGGGGGGCAAGCTAATTCATGCTTAGTATTTGGTGAAACAAGGCTCACTTTTTTCCCCAAAAAAATTACCATTACCATCTGTGATGTGGCATTTCTACAAACGAGGTATATTTTTTATTGTTTGGACTATCCAGAAAATGTTGGTGAGGCCTCCCTGCATCTTCCTAGATAGTACATTGCATGCTGTGTGAGTTTTTTTAACCTTACATTTAAATCTAGATTTTTTTTTTACTTTCTTGTGTGTGAGCGAGTAAAAAAAGCTCAGTTAGAAGCAGGTCACAAATCATACCATTGCTTCACCAATTAATTAGCATGACTGTGCCTCAGTAAGGTGAATCTTTGTGAAATGGAAACCTGCATCTCAGTGAGCTTTTTAAATTTAACATATAAAAAAGTGCAGTGTGCTCATCAAATTAATCAGATTTTACCCAGCATAACAGTGTGCTGTTATTTCTAAATTCCTAAAAATCCTTACCTCATCGGAAAAAATGATGTACCTCACCTGTACAAATGGCATTGCCAGGTACAGAAAAACTGGAATAAACATATTTATTGCTCTTTTGTGTGTTACAATTAAAAAGCTCACTGAGGTGTAAGTTGCAATTTACATCAGAAGTGCTCCTTGCTTCACCAAATAATTAGCACCCTTAGACAGGTGCAGGATGAGCTATGCAAGCGACTGTCTGAATTTTCACCCTATAAGACGCACTTATCCCCCCCCCCAAAAGTAGGGGGGGGGATGTCAGTGCGCCTTATCGGGCAAATGTAAAAAAACAAACAAAAACAAAATAGTAAACTCACGAGTTACCGGTGCTCCTGCATTGCTGACGGGGATGCCTGGCTAGCTGCTGGGGACCAGAAGAACATAGAGGCGCGGTGGGGACAGTTCTTCTTCTTCCCTCCAGCTGTTGCTGCTGCCTCTTCTGGCTGGGCACACGCGATCACCCGGGTCTGTGCAGCAGGTGGGCCACACCCATCCGCTGCACTGACCCGGGTGTTTGCGCGCGCCCTGGCCGTAAGAGGCAGCAGCTGGAGGACAAAAGAAGATGGGGGCATGGTGGGTGCTGCCTCCGTCCCTGCCGCAGCTGTCACTGCCAGAAAATACAGCGAAAGCAGGAGCGGGGATGGGAACAGAGCCCACTGCTGTTTCTTACTGGCTGGGCCACACAGACACCCGGCTCCATAGAGCGGGTGGGTGCGGCGTGCACCGATGCGGGGCAGGCCACGCCCACCCGATTCATGGAGCTGGCGCTTGTGTGTGCCCGGCTGTAAGAAGCATCAGCAGGGACACTCATCCATCTTCTTCTGGCCTTCTGCAGTGTGGCAGCCGGGCCAGCAATGTGGAAGCGCAGTAACATGTGAGTTGACTTTTTTTTCATGTGTGTTGACTTCTTCTGTGGAGGGGAGGGGGGTGCCCCACTTCTTATATGGGGAATGGGAGCGGGAATGCCACACTGCCTATGGGAATGGGGGGGTGCCACACTGTCTATATGGGGAATGGGAGGGGGAATGCCACACTGCCTATATGGAGAATGGGAGGGGGAATGCCACACTGCCTATATGGGGAATAGGAGGGGGGATGCCACACTGCCTATATGGGGAATAGGAGGGGGGATGTCACACTGCCTATATGGGGAATGGGAGGGGGAATGCCACACTGCCTATATGGGGAATGGAAGGGGGAATGCCACACTGCCTATATGGGGAATGGGAGGGGGGAAATGCCACACTGCCTATGGGATTGGGAATGGAATGGGGGAATGCCACACTGCCTATATGGGGAATAGGAGGGGGGAATGTCACGCTGCCAATATGGGGAATGGGAGGGGGAATGCCACACTGCCTATATGGGGAATAGGAGGGGGGGATGCCCTACTGCCTATATGGGGAATAGGAGGGGGGGATGTCACACTGCCTATATGGGGAATGGGAGGGGGAATGCCTGCCTGTCTCAGCAGGAAATATTAGACAAAGTGCAGAATCCCCCAATTACAGGCAGTGTGGCATTCTTCCCCTTCCATTCCCCATTTTAGGCAGTGTAGAATTCCCCTCTACCATTCCCCATTGGCAGTGTGGCATTCCCCCATTCCATTCCCCATAGGCAGTGTGGCACTTCTCCCATCCCATTCCACATAGGCAGTATGGCACTTCCCCATCCCATTTCCCATAGGCAGTGTGGCATTCTCCCCCTCCATTCCCCATGGGAGGGAGATAATGCCACACTGTGTGTGTGACAAACCCCCACCCCATTCACCGTAGGCAGTGTGGTATTCCCCCTCCCATTCCCCAAAGGCAATGTGGCACTTCCCCCATCCCACCCCCATAGGCAGTGTGGCTATTCCCCAATCCCATTCCCCATAGGCAGTGTGGAATTCTCCCCCTCCCATTCCTCATAGACAGTGTGGCAATCCCCCCTCCCATTGACCATAGGTAGTGTGGAATTCCCCCTCCCATTCACCGCAGGCAGGGTGGCATCCCCTTCCTCCCATTTCCCATAGGCAGAAGAAAAATTTAAAAAATAAAATAAACTCACATAACCGACTCCCACGCTGCTGGTCATGCTGCCACAGACAATAGGAGGGCAGAAGATAGGAGCGGTGGGTAGGCAGGCTAACTGATCCCAGCTTGCTGTTCCTGCTGGACGTGGCCTGCACCAGCATCCATCGTCCTCAATGGATGCTTGGCAAATGCCATGGCCACCACTGCACATAAGCAGAGCATATGCATGTGCCGTGTCAGAGAAACAACAGCGGCAATGCAGCGCTCACACGTGCAAACATCCGGTCCGGTGCAGTGCCGATCAGTTACTGGATCAGTTATCCTGCCCTCTATCTGCCAGCCTGCTGCTCCCACCAGTTATGTGAGTTTACTTTTTTGTTGTTTATTTTTTTACAGTCGCCCCATAAGGTGCATGCACCCCCCCCCCCCACACACACACACACACACACACACACACACACACACACACACACACACACACACACATTTCGGGGAATAAAAGTGCAACTTTTGGGGCGATGCATACAGTACATTTATTACTCCTTACCTATAAATCTATATCATATAATATGTAATATAATTTAATTCATTCAAAAAAGGTGACTATCCCAGTGAGGCTGCAGACATCATCAGTATTTTTCTCTATTCTGGGAATATTTTCCACATTGCAAAACATCTGCCTATTAACCTTCATAAGACCCACACCATAGGTGCAGGGAATTTTCTCAACACGAAAGAAGAAAAGAAATCCACTTTATTGTGTGTTCCCCCATGCCGTTGTCTTGAGGCAAAATATGCACCTGAAATACTAGCTAATGTGAACTGTTTTTCCTGACATCTACCACCCCACTAAATTTACAGCACACATGCAACACATGACCACACTTAATGTATCATTAGTCTGAGCTCCCTTTGCCTCAATTAAGATTACAAAGCATACATCATATTATATGTGGCATAATGTTTTTTAAATTGAATTATTCTTTAATACTATTCAAGTTTAAATGAGGACACAGCCTAGGCAGTTTTCACTAGCAATGTACTGTAGTTTTAGTTGTACACTTCCTTGTCCACCTGGTATCTTCCTGATTCTTGGTGGCCCAATAGTGCAGTTTGCAGCTCAGACCTGCTGCACTGTTGTCATTAAATCTGCCCCAGTCAACCATATTTAAAAAAATATGGCTGCCCATCTACAATCCCAGACCAACAATATCACACCACAGATCATCGTTCCCCAACCAAAAGGTCAGGTATGCAGATCTCCTCAGAGACACACAGGTAAAGAAATTAGTGCTAATACAAATGTTATAGAACCAACATGTCCTGTTGGTGGCTTTTAAGCAGAGGGTTGGGGAACACTGCCATAGATCCTCCTAATCATTAATTGCTTATTAGAAAGAGAAGCAAATACAGTGTGTAAGGCGTGGTTGGGCAGCTATGGTTAATGAGAACTGGTAAGCCAGACAACTGAGCCTTCAGTTTTGCTTCCCTCTCTCTTTCATGTTCTCTTTTTGTTCAGTGGAATTTCAGAGCAACCATAGTAGCCCTTTGCCAAGATTTACCCTTGGAGCAGAGTGAGGTGTCATTTAGTAATTCTATTAAAATAGCAAAGTAGCATCAAACTATTCCTTTTGTAGTGAGGTTGGCAGGTGAGGTTGGTAGGAGGTCCCTAGACATTCTTTGCATGGTGCAGGGCAGCTGAAGACAACCTTTGGAAAGATCTTACTTCCAGTACATGTTGGGCACCACTGGTTTAAACTTAATATTATGGCTTTGATGCATTATATAAAATAAAGGCAAACATTTATTTTAAAAAGGATTACATTTGGAAAATACCAAACAAGATTTCTAACATGTTGTCTTCTAATAAATGCTAAATGAACTCACACTAAATGAATGTTGTTATTATCTATGTTATTAGCCTGCATGAAAAAATGAAGCATGTATGCGCACCACCAGAGAGCACTGTTGCTTTTTACATCTGCTGATAGTTATTCTAACCTTCCATTGAAATAATTAAAAGGCAGACAAATACTGCTCTGCTAAATATTTCTTCTCACTTTCCACATGGCAAATGTCACTAATGCAGATGGCATAATGATTCAGTTAGACTTGCTAGGTTTATTGGGCAGATTTTGTTAGCAAAGTACAGGCACCTGGTATTCTGTGAAAAAAACATACAATTCTAATATATGATTATACGGAATGCCACAGAATGTCTTTATCTAAACATAATGATTTAAATAAATGCTTTTATTTTATTTTTTGGGGGCAGGTGGGGGCAGGTGGGGGCATAGATGGATATTGTATGCACACATATGAATTCTTCCTCCACATTTATAGTTCAATAAATTAATTGAGATTTCAATAAATAAAAACAGAATTCTGAATATAACATTAGAATATGATTTGCAGAAAAGGTAACAGAAAAAATAGTAATAAGCTTTTCTGACTGATAATCACCTTTTAATAATAATAATAATAATAATAATATTTTTTCAATAGATTAGCATAGTATTAATCATGAAACAAAACAAAATTAAATATATTTAGACACCAGCCAATTCAATTAAAAAAACTATGAATAAATAGTACTAGAATATGGGAAATGAAAGAGTTCCCCCCCCCCAAAAAAAAATTCCATAATTCAGACCGTTTTCCTAAAATGTGATTCTTTAAGTAAAGCTAAATTTTACTCAGCTTCTCATTGACCATTATCCAATTTTATTGATCAATAACCATTTGAAGTGTCAACGGGGAGGCCGATTCATTAATAGCGCCAGGTAGCGACAGATGAGCGCCAGTAGCGTGATTTTCAATGCGCCAGCTAGTATTCGCTGTGCTTGGCCGGGGTTTGCTTGTTGACAGCGACTCAGTCGGTGTGCGGTAATGTTGAATACGGGGTTAGGGGTCGCTGTTTCACAGGTTCCGCTTGTATGGGTGCGGCTGACAGCGAATGGCCAGAGCGAACGGCTTGCTGCAGATTCATTAAAAAATCACGCTCAAAAATTTCTCGCGCTGGCGGAGCGCTGGCGGCGATGTGTGTAAAGTAGTTTTTAACCCCCAAACAACCTTTTTTTTTATATGTAAAAATTATACAAGTTTTTCTAAACTTGTAATATGAATACATGAATATCAGACCTGTAATATCAATTCTGCACATTTATTTTTTTTTTTTTTTTTAACTTTAAAAAAAATCCTAACATTGCAGAAGTGGTCACAGAATTTTTGACATTAAAAAAAAAAAAATAACAGTAATAGCAATTAATTATGATTATTTAAAGATTGCTCCATTGAAATGCATTGGACCACGCCAGGGAGCGCCAGGTCATACCTGTCGCTGTGATGGGATTAGCAGCAGCGCTGTTCGTTGCAGTCGGCTACATGATGAATCCCGCGCTAGCTGACGCTCTCGTTGGCGCTAGCCTCATTTAGCGTGATAAATGCGTCATTGTGACCGCCGCCGGGCGTACTTGATTCGGTAGCCGCCGATAGCTGGCGGTACCTGGCGCTCGTCAGACACTACCTGGCGCTAGCCCTTGATAAATAAGGCCGTTAGCTGCCAGATGCATAGAAAATAAATGTATTGGAAAATCCCCACAACAGGTTTATTTGGTTTATTTATTAAAACAGACCAACAGTCCAAAATGACTTAAACCAGACCAAAACAACAACCAACTTTACCAGGCTGTTGGTTTGCTTTAAGCTTGCTTATAACACCTTGCTTATAATACCAAGCATTTGGTTCCAAAACTTTACCGCCTTAGGACATTTGTGAAACATATCACCTACCTGTTCACAATTTCTGAAACATAAAGGATAAAGGAGATATATTAGGATATATATATATATATATATATATATATATATATATATACATATACCAATAAGTAAATACTTTCAAGTTGAATTCCAACAGTGAAGATTTGAGAGAACCTTTAGAACTACAAACCATCAAATTGAACCCAGTCTGTAAATCCAATTCACACTTTATCCTATAATCAAGTTTGCCATCTTCATCTGTGAAGCATTTATATAAGTATTTATATAAGGAAGCGATACCACCTAGGGAAAGGTGAGTTCCTTAATTTGATAGTAATGAGGTTTTACTATTACATCTCTCAATGCTCCATCTTGTGTGCATGCCCTATGCACCCTATAAATGAGTAACTGACCTTTATCAACATGAGGTAAAATAGCTGTTTTATGACTGAATCTAGATCTGTGAAAAATTCAGGAAGGTCTAGCACCCTAAAATTATATCTTGTAGACCTATTTTCTTAGTCTTTAATTTTAGATTGAGATTGGTCTATCTCACATGTGCTCAACCTGCAGCCCAGGGGCCACATGTGGCCCTTAGAGTCATCTAATGTGGCCCCTGATCTGCTGTGGGGAAAGTGGGAGGGGTAAATAGAACTGATGTGTAAAGGTAGTGAAATAGGGATCAGTAAGAATGGGCGATTAAAGTAATATAGGAGGGGCACATTAGCAAATAGAGGTGTCAGCAGTGCCTTGGAGGAATGTAGTGACATTGATTTACACCACAATCCCTGGGTGAAATCTTTGGCAAAATATTTTTCTATATCAATTGTATGCTCACCATCGGTGGGAGCTTAGATGGGATGAGTATTGGGAACATGGTTAAGATGTGGGACTGATGGGGGGGCTATAACTAAAAGACCCATAGATTCAGAGAGGTAAGGCAATTAGTGCGTGGGAATTGTCCCATATCATTGTAGGGGTGTGGTTGAAGGAAAACAAACAAAAGAGAAAACCCGCACAGCACAAAAATGAATAAACTGGATGCTGGCTAAGGGGGCACCAGCCGCCCATTCAGGGCGTACCTAAATACAAAAAAGAGAGTGGACTGCCAGTACAGACCACAAGTGCTCCCTAAGATATAGCCGCTCAACAGTAAGTATATAAAATAAATGCTTTATTAAATCTCATGGTATACACATTACATTACATAAGGACAAGGCTGTAAGTCAGCATTAAAAGCAATTATAAACCCCTTGGACATAAAGTGGACCCTAATAGACTACTGCTCATCCAATTACAAAGAAAACACAATGCCACAGTACAAAGGTTGCCGTGATGAGATGCTGGATGCCCCAGATTCGCAGCCAATAAAGTGCTCGTGCCAAGAGAGGGAAAAGACAATCGTGTCAGATATTAGTGATGGTGCCAGAGAGACACTATATGTGATGATGTGATATAATAGAATCAAAGTAGGGATCAAATATCCCTAGACATATAAATAGTGCACCAAAGAGATACTTTGTTAAAGTGCTAAGGTGATCAGGGTTAAAGTGCTGACCAAATAAAAGCTGGGGCGACAGGGCACACAGCACCCAAAAAAAACGCCAATATAGCAATAATGATAATAAAGTCTATGATATCAAACATTACCAGGTCCAGGGTCTAAGTCCACTTTAGTCCACCCTAGGTGACACCTCCGACGCGTTGCGTGGCGATGCGTTTAGCGCCACTTTATCGGGGTATACCGTTGCCCTAGCTTTTATTTGGTCAGCACTTTAACACTGATCACCTTAGTATCTCTTTGAAGCACTATTTATGTGTCTAGGGATATTTGATCCCTACTTTGATTCTATTATATCATATCATCACTTCTAGTGTCTCTCTGGCACCATCACTCATATCTGCCACTATTGTCTTTTCCCTCTCTTGGCACGAGTACTTTATTGGCTGGGACTCTGGGGCATCCAGCATCTCATCACGGCAACATTTGTACTGTGGCATCATGTTTTCTTTGTAATTGGATGATCAATAGTCTATTAGGGTCCACTTTATGTCCAAGGGGTTTTTAATTGCTTTTAATGCTGACTTACAGCCTTGTCCTTATGTAATGTAATGTGTATACCATGAAATTTAATAAAGCATTTATTTTATATACTTACTGTTGAGCGGCTATATCTTAGGGAGCACTTGTGGCCTGTACTGGCAGTCCACCCTCTTTTGGTGTGGTTGAAGGACATACGACTGGAGTGTGTGGAGACAGTGGGTATCCTGATAGTTGTAGACAATTTTCACAATGCTATTCCAAATGAAAGAATTTTAAACCTATTCATGGTCCTCGACTAGGATCCAAAGCATTTAATTGACCCACACTCGCCAAAAGGTTGAGCACCCCTGATCTAATGCTGCATTGAAGTTGGGGATGAGACGCCTTGCTCAAGAGCACTTCAGTCATGTCCCATGGCCTGTATCTGTATTAAGAAATCTAAAGCACTCACCTTGCTCTTTTCTTAAGGATTTCCACTCACCCAACAGATTTTGTTTAACATGGTTCATACAGAAAACTCCTTATAATAATTTATGACATTAAATATAATACTTTATGATATAAAAAGCATAATTACCTTGTTGCCATGGACCTAGTGCGTGACAGGTGTTAAATACATTTCCACTACTGTCAGGTGATCAAACATGCAGGTGATGCATTCTAGTCTGCTTCATCAAAAAGGTGCAGTTGCTAAGTTGTTGCCCTGTTCTTTTGTCATGCCAATGGGCACACTGGGTACTCTGTACTATCTTGGAGGTCATGGCTGTTTTTAGGCAGGGCAAGAGGTTTCCAGGCCCCTTTCTCACAAAAATGGACCTTTGTGGGTGGTGCTGAGAAGCTGTGTCCACTGGGTACCAGGGTTGTATACTGGACTTTTCCATGTTCTAAAGAATGCTGTAATCTTTTAGGGTCTCCTTGCAGACAGGCTGTTGCAATGTTTGGGTGAAAAGAGGAAATGATTAATGTAGGGTGTGGAATGGGCGAGAGATATCATTGTTTAAATGTATTTATTGTCATTTATATTATATAATTTTATTGATGTAATATTTTTGGGGTTAAAATATTTTGGAGTGAAACATAAATTCATGTTTATGGGTTCATGTTCATGTTTATGGGTGGGGGGGGTATTTAATGGGTATGGTTGCTGCACTGCTAACGGTTTAGTAAATGTGCTTCTTGTAGTGCAGCAACACGCGCAAGTGTGAAAAAAATATCTTTTATTACTTTTTACTACTTTAATTTGCACCGATGTGGCAGAAGTGCTTGATGATTCAGGCCTTATATTAGAGACTATAGATTGTTCATTCATTGTTTATTATTATTTTTATATTTGAATGTAATGTTGGAAGAGGGAGGAATAAGGGATAATTAACACTGATTTGTGTGGGTGGTGGGGAGGCAGGGATAATGATGAAATGAAATGTTATTCTTGTTTAATGTATCTTTTTTATTTACTTTACATTTATAATTAGTTTAGTGTTCCTGAGTGGGGGATGAGGATAGAGAGTGTTAAGTTACTGTTGCTGGAAGTGACATAATTAAAATTTAATGTTTAAAATGCAATGTTGGAAATGAACAGCCCAATTTGAAATGCTGATGCAATGCTGTTTAATTTTTTCAGGATCATAAGTTGGTAACTTCCTTTTAAAATTATTTCACAGCTGAATGGGGAGGTAAAGTGGTTTCTAACTTAATATAGCTTGCCTTGGGGTACAGAGGGAAGGGTTTACTAATATTGCTGCCAATGGTGGCTGCCAATGGTTTAACCCTGCCTATTTTTGTTAGGATATAATAAAATTTGCCTTATAACTGTGTGGTTTTGGGAGCCTTTGCTCACATGTTAAAGTGGGTGTCTAGTCAGCAGCTTTGGATTTACAGGTGAAAGGCTGCTGGTGGGGTGGGGGTATGTACGTTTGCCTTTTTGTTCTCTTTAATATTAATTTCATTTATGGCTGATGCATTGCAGAAAAATTTGCCTTGCGTATGCTATCATGGGGGAATGGGTTTATACAGCAGAAAGATGTTAAATAAAGTGGACCAAAACCCACAGTCAAAGGCCCTAGAATCTATAATAATTCAGAACCCCTTACCCCCCCCCCCCCTTGGGACATCCTGAATCAGGATACCTCGCTGTGCGACCCCCCCACCCGAGTCACTTAAAAACCTACCTTCTCCCTGATCCAATGGCACATGAGTGAGCCGCCGTCAGCTATACCTATAGCAGACGGCGCACCAACACCAGACATATATGAACGGCCAGCGTGGTCATGTACCTAGCCGGGTAGCCGGGATGCGACCGTCTGCACTCTCAGCTCCGCTCAGCTTCATTTGGCTAAACTCGCCCCTTAGCGCTCTGATTGGACGAGAGCCAGTGCATGTGCTGAAAGACCGGGGAAAGGTACATTTTACTGGGTGACCTGTGAGGTTTCACGCCATGGGGCATTTAGGTGCCCTGGGAGCAAAGACGAAAACCTGGGATAATCAAAATCCTGTGTTTTGATTTACTTTAAGGTTTTGTTTGCCATTCTAAAAGTCTGTAAGTATAGCCCTTACTGACAACACTGACAATGACACAACAGTTTAACTTTCAGAAGGATAATGCAGGTAAGGGACCAGATCTGGAGGTTTGCAGCTTTCCCACACTTGCCATTAGCTTAGAAATGATCTTTGTATTAAACAGAAAGTCCAAGCATTTTGTAGCACTCCACTCACCGCCCCCCCCCCCCTGTGCAAACATAAAAAACAACTTCAG
This sequence comes from Gastrophryne carolinensis, assembly GCA_027917425.1. Lineage (NCBI taxonomy): Eukaryota > Metazoa > Chordata > Amphibia > Anura > Microhylidae > Gastrophryne > Gastrophryne carolinensis. Next base: position 220,531,998 of record CM051238.1, read on the forward strand.
AGGGTCAGCATCAGGGAAGGATTGTGGCCAGCCATTTTAAAGTTTCATTACCCAAAACAGGTTTAGCACAGGGGAAAGGAGGAGGGGCTGGATCTTCCTACAAATGTGTGCAGAGGGATAGTGGATTTTGACCTAAGGTTGTGATTGCACCCCTCAAAAATCTCACATAGTATGTATAAGCACTTTTCATAGACTATTTAAAAGACAGTCCTGAGAAAAAGACAGCAGATGATGTCTGCCTTGAATGAAGGTCAAATTATAGCAAAAATAATTATATCATACTAGATCTTTCATCCAGAATGCTTTCCAATAGTTAGAATTAGAGATGAGCAAAGCAGTTTAATAGAACAGGAGTTTGCTGCTAAATTCAAGGAAAAATCAATTGAGCACAAAGTCCAATTTTTTGGGGTATGTGCCAACTAGAGATGAGCAAACTTTTGAAAAATTCTATTCGGCCGATTCGCCGAATTTTCCGGAAAAATTTGTTTTGGTCCAAATTTATTTTGGACAAATCGCTATTAAAAAACGGCTATTTCTGGGCTTCCGAGAGCCTCCATAGGGTTGCAGAACATTTTGCTTGGCTGTAACATGCATAGTATGCATGCTGGGTTAGTGAAATAATATTGTAAAGAAGTATGACATGCAGATCAGAGGTGTCGCTATTAGATTTGCTGTCGCAGAGCGGCACAATTACATAGCCTTGAGGTGGCATCAGCACAATGAGCCCATACATTACCTGAAAACCTGAAAAACACACCCTGAATTTGGCAGCAGCATAGGGAGCCCATATATGCCTGAAAGACACATTGGAGTTGGCAGCAGCATTAGGAGCCCATATATTGCCTGAAAAACAGACCCTGAATTTGGCAACAGCATAGGGAGCCCATATATTGCCTGAAAGACACATTAGAGTTGGCAGCAGCATTAGGAGCCCATATATTGCCTGAAAAACACACCCTGCAGTTGGCAGCAGCATAGGGAGCCCATATATTGCTTGAAAAACACATTGGAGTTGGCAGCAGCATAAGAAACCCATATATTGCCTGAAAAACACACCCAGGAGTTGGCAGCAGCATTAGGAGCCCATAAATTGCCTGAAAGACACACTCTGGACTTGGCAGCAGCATAGGGAGCCCATATATTGCCTGAAAGAGACACTGGAGTTGGCAGCAGCATAGGGAGCCCATATATTGCCTGAAAAACACACCCTGGAGTTGACAGCAGTATTAGGAGCTTATATATTGCCTGAAAAACACATTGGAGTTGGCAGCAGTATGAGGAGCTCATATATTGCCTGAAAAACACACCCTGGATTTGGCAGCAGCATAGGGAGCCCATATATTGCCCGAAAAACACACCCTGAATTTGGCAGCAGCATAGGGAGCCCATATATTGCCTGGAAAAAAAACTGAATTTGGCAGGAGCATAGGGAGCCCATCCATATATTGCCAGAAAAACACAACCTGGAGTTGGCAGCAGCATAAGGAACCCATATATTGCCTGAAAGAAACAACCTGAATTTGGCAGCATCATTAGGAGCCCATATATTGCCTGAAAGACACACAGTGTAGTTGGCAGCAGCATAGGGAGCCCATATATTGCCTGAAAAACACATTGGAGTTGGCAGCAGTGTTAGGAGCTCATATATTTCCTGAAAAACACATTGGAGTTGACAGCAGTATTAGGAGCTCATATATTGCCTGAAAAACACACCCAGGAGTTGGCAGCAGCATTTGGGGCCCATATATTGCCTGAAAAAAACACCCAGGAGTTGGAAGCAGCATTAGGAGCCCATATATTGCCTGAAAGACATACTCTGGACTTGGCAGCAGCATAGGGAGCCCATACATTGCCTGAAAGAGACACTGGAATTGGCAGCAGCATTAGGAGCCCATATATTGCCTGAAAGGCACACTCTGGACTGGGCAGCAGCATAGGTAGCCCATATATTGCCTGAAAGAGACACTGGAGTTGGCAGCAGCATAGGGAGCCCATATATTGCCTGAAAAAAACATTGGAGTTGGCAGCAGTATGAGGAGCTCATATATCACCTGAAAAAGACACCCATGAGTTGGCAGCAGCATAGGGAGCCCATATATTGCCAGAAAAACACACCCTGAATTTGGCAGCAGCATAGGGAGCCCATATATTGCCTGAAAAACACACCCTGAATTTGGCAGCAGCATAGGGAGCCCATATATTGCCTGAAAAACACATTGGCATTGCCAGCAGCATTAGGAGCCCATAATGTGCCTGAAAAGCACACCCTGGAGTTGGCAGCAGCATAGGGAGCCCATATATTGCCTGAAAGACACACCCAGCAGTTGGCAGCAGAAGAAGGAGCTCATATATTGCCTGAAAGACACACCCTGGAGTTGGCAGCAGCAGCAGCAGCAGCATTAGGAGCCCATATATTGCCTGAAAGACACACCCATGAGTTGGCAGCAGCAGAAGGAGCTCATATATTGCCTAAAAGACACACCCAGGAGTTGGTAGCAGCTATAGGAGCCCATATATTGCCTGAAATACACACCCTGGAGTTGGCAGCAGCAGAAGGAGCTACCATGCATCAGCTACTCGCATGCATCAGCTATTGGTGGGTGGAAATCCTGGCTGATCCATGCCTGATTCATCTTCACAAAGGTGAGTCTCTCCACATTTTTCATGGACAGATGAGTTCTCCTTGGCATTACTATGGCCCCCGCAGCACTAAAGACCTGCTCAGATGGCACACTACAGGCCGGGCAGGACAGCTTTCCCAGGGCAAACTCTGCCAGTTGCAGCCACAAGTCAAGTTTGGCTGCCCAGAAGTCCAGCGGATCCTCAAGGTGCGTTGGCATGATCATTTCAAGGTATGACTGCTGGTTCAGGCCCTGCTCCAGGTCTTCCTGCTGCTCATGGGTAGCCTCACTATGCGGGTGCAGAAAGCTACTCATTAGCGACTGAAGGCTGCTGCTATTGAAGCTGCTGCTGCTGCTCCTGCCACCCCCCCAGCAGCCATGGCAGTGGAAGGTGAGCGCAGAGGTCCCCCCGAGTCAGACCTGCGAGAGTATGGACCATGGCGCAGATAGGCCAACTGACTACATAGAATGTTTTTGTAGTAGGTCAGTTTGTCCTCCCCCTCAGTGGGTGTAAAAAATGGTCCCATTTTGTGCCGGTAGCGAGGGTCCTATAAGGTGGAGCATGCATCGTACCATTTGTGCAAGTGACTCGGAGGGACTACCTGTCTCCATCACCACTGCATACTGCCACGGTGTGTCTGGGTCCTCTGTCTCACCTTCCTCACAACCCTCTAGCTCCTCTGGCTGCTCCTGCTCCTCCTCTCCTCTCAGATGACTAGATAAACCATCCATTTCGCCAAAAGTAAACTGTGCTTCACTGTGCTCCTCCTCCTCCTCAGCTCCCACGGGGTTTATGTGGCCGTGAAATGTATGTGCCATGTCTCCAGTGCCCTGACCCGCCATGGTTTCCAACATGTGTTGTATTAAATGAAGCAGCGGAATCACGTCATTCATACCGTAATCCTGGCGACTGACAAAGTGGCTTCCTCAAAGGGCCTGAGCAAACGGCAGGTGTCACGTATGAGCTGCCACTGGTTCACATTAAAGTTACACAGGGGAGTCCCCCTATCTGCTTGGATCATCAAGAAATAATTGATGGCTTTTCTCTGTTCGTATAGTCAATCTAACATATGTAGGGTCGAATTTCAACGGGTGGGAACATTGCAAATCAGACTATGTTGGGGGATACCGTTCTGATGCTGTAGCTCAAGAAGGGTGTGCTTGGCGGTGTAGGAGTGGCTGAAGTGCATACAAAGTTTCCTTCCCATTGTTAGGATGCCTGGCAGATGGGGGGAAGACTTCAAAAAACGCTTGACAACTAGGTTGAACACATGTGCCATACAGGGCGCATGGCTCAGCCTTGCTTGTCGCAGCACAGACAAGATGTTACTCCCATTGTCAGTCACCATGGTTCCCATTTCCAATTTGATTTCTTGATGAATTAATTTCAGGAGCTCCTCCCCTGTGTGACTCAGTTTGCCAAGGCAAACCATGTGAAGCACAGCGTGACACCGCCGTGCCCTGCACGCATGGTAGGCTCAAGGGGCATTGAGAATTGACCGTACAGTGGAGGCTGAGGAGATGGCGGAGGATGAGGAGGAGGAGTCGCACACTGTGACAGGCAAAGCGGCCTGGGAGCGTGGAGGCCGAAGCGGTGTGACCTGTCCAAGTTGCTGTGCAGGACCACATTCACCCAGTGCTGACTCTGGGGCAACCTGGGACCCTCTTCTCCTGATGATGATGATGAAGCCCCTTCTGCACTGGGCTCCCAACTGCTATCGGCTTCACTATCATCGAGTTGTGTCTGCACGTCACCAGGCTGCTTAGCATAGGAAACACCCATGAACGAATTAGCATTTCATAGCTTAAAGCACATAACAAATGGAGAGAAGCAACAGGGTTGGCGTTCCTGGAAAGTGAAAAAAAGTAATGGCTTTTTTACAAGCATTGAAAAATTTACCCATTTTGGGCATCACGGGGGGCAGATGCTACTGCAGTTGTGTAGGCCTAACAGTAGCGAGCAAGCCCTCAAAAATTATCCCATTTGTAACGGGGAACAGCGGGATTGGCACCCTTAAATTGTAGCTGAAGAAGCAATGGCTTTTTACAAGCACTAAAAAATGTGCCCATTTTGGGAATCACAGGGTTAAACTGTGGTTGTGTTGGCCTGGCAGTAGCAGAGGGTGGCAGGCTGGCAGCGGAGGTTCTGTTGGTGGTAGTAGTAGTAGCAGCATTAGCAGAGGAAGAAAGACTGGGCCATGGCACAGGAAACCTGTAGTGATTGTGTAGGCCTGGCAGTAGCAGACAAGCCCCATTTGTAATAGGAGGTAGCAGCGGGATTGGCACCCTTAAACTTTAGCTGAAGAAGAAGAAATGGCTTTTTACAAGCACTGAAATATTTGCCCATTTTGGGCATCACAGGGAGTAGACCTGCAGTTATGTAGGCACAACAGTAACGGGCAAGCCCTCAAAAAATCACACTTGTAAAGGGGGTAGCAGCGGCATCTTGTAAATTTGGTTGAAGAAGAGGAAACAATGGCTTTTTGCAAACCTTGAAAAATGTGCCCATCTTGGGCATCACAGGGTTCTACTGTGGTTGTGTAGGCCTAGTAGTAGCAGAGAGTGGCAGCGGAGGTGCTGTTGGTGGTAGCAATGGCATTAGCAGTACTTAAAGCGGACCTTCACCCTGAATAAGAGCTTATCTTATATGTTTCCCACACCCTGCACCTACAGATTGCTCACATTAAAAATCATCTTATCTGCATCTACTGCATGTAATGAGCCTTTAAGCATCCAAGATGGCGGCTCATGAAGCAACAGGCAGCCTGCAAACAGGAAGTGTCTTCTGACTGTCGCTCTGTATTCTGGGATTGCTGTCCTTTCCCTGACCCCAGCTCTGCTCTGTCTGTGCAAATCACAGCTATAACCCACCCCCTGCCCTTTATCCCGCTCTCCTCTCCTCAGTATGTGTGATGCTTCTGAGTCAAGATGGCGGTGCCCGCATCCTAGGGTCCTGAACAGAGTTGTAGTCCGGTGGGGGAGAGAATAGTAAGTAAATTACTAAAAACATAAAATATATTCATGTTAGATGCTGGGAAATAGTTTTTTAAGGGTTTGGGCTTTTCATTTAATCATGCTGAAAGTCCGGTTTAAAGACTAGGCAGAGGGACAGAAGACCTGTGGTGGTTGTTTAGGGCTGGTGTTAGTAGAGGGCACCAGGGGTGCTGGTGGTGGTAGCATTAGCAGAGGCACAGATTTTAAAGACAAAGGACAGGAGTGTAGGCCTTGTGTAGGTTTGGCACTGGCAGTAGCTGACAAGCACTAAAAAATGATCCTATTTTTAGAGGGGTAGGCTAACTGGAAATTGAAGAAGGACATTGCGATTGTGCAACACAACTTTGTGATGCTGCTCCAGGTGCTTATGTAGAGCTGTAGTTCCTAGTCCTAGATTTGTGCCCTGGCTATGGCTAACTTTCTGCTTGCAGATCTGGCACTGTGCTTCATGGAAGGTGCAAAAGAATTGCCACATGGCAGCGTACCATAAATAAGAAGATCTAGAATGTCCACTACCACCTGATTTTGCTCCTTCTCTGGAAGGCTTTTTTCTGAAGTTTGCAAAAGCAGCATCAGTGTCGCTGTTGCCCTCTTCTGAGCAGACCATACCAGCAGACCTATCCCCATTTTGCAGATGATCTGGCCCTACATTGGCTTGGTTCTTTGTTGCTGCGAGGTTTTGTCCAAAACGACATGTTTCACCATTGTCTCTTTGCCCCCCCAGACCACAACCAACTTCATAACTGCCAGTATGTCCTTGTCTACCACCAGCCCTCATGCCACAGCTATTCATCCTGGACTCCGCTTCCACCTCCACAACATCTGCAACACACTCCAAAGGCTGTCATCAAACAAATTGCCCTCATCACTATCCATAGCAACCGGACTGCTGAGAAAAGCTGGCATCCCACTAGGAGGGGACAGTTAAGAGATAGATGATGGAAGAGAAAGGCTTCTTTTACTGTGAGGTGTAGCTGTAGCGGAGGAAGAATCCACTGAAACCTAGTCATTGCGCCAGAATCTTCCTTCTGCTGAGATGAGCGAGAGCGAGTCAACCAGTGAACATTGGATGCATTGCTTGAAATAACATGCCCACTGGAGGAAATGGAAAACTCTGGCTTGCTGATGCTGTTTCACCTTTAGTCAAGCTTTAAACGCCCCCAGGACATATTATCTCAAAGCTCACGGGGTAAGACTGGACGTAATAGAGTAGCGGAGGTAAGTACAGAATACAATTCTGGGAACTCCGAGGGAGAAAACAGGCAAGGTCAAAGGTCACACCAAGGGTCAAAATAGGAGGTCAGAGAGCTTTGCGGCATCCAGCTATTAGACAGGTTTGTAGTCGTAGGTCAGTACAGGGGGCAGTCAGAATAGTCAGGCTAGCAAGGTCGGCAACAGATAAACAACATGGGAATTTCAGGATCAATAACACCCAGCTAAATACTATCATGGGCAATAACTGGGTGACCTGGGAACACCTTTATAGCACATGGGTGCAGGGGATTGGATGGGAAGAACTAGGCTCATTGGGTCTCTAACAAGCTATGGGCTGATTGCCCAACTTAAACCTTTAGGGAGTTTCGCCCACAGTAATCCTTGGGCTCATTGGCCCTTTAAGCTAATCTCTGGCAGCCTGACTGCAGCGCCGCCAGAGGACATATGTTACTTGTGCTTGCGCAGAGGAGAAGCAGGAAGAGTCGAGATCGCCCGAGCCAGTGCCCACCGAGGATGTGCCCGCCGAGCAGAAAGGTTCCCGGCCAGCCGCCTGAGCACACTGCTGCTAGTACCAGTACATACATTGCTGCTGCTACTACCAGCAGTGGTGGGACTGGGCAAATGGATGTTGTCACTTTTATGGCTGGGTCTGTGCAAATGGCTGGTGCTAATTTTACTGGGCCTGGGTACATGACTGCTGACCACAGTGTTGGTACTGGCACCAACATTCTCATCCTTAGTGGCAGAAGGAATTGCAGGGTTGTATTTTCCTGTACCCCGTCTATCTCTACCCCTTCCTTTCCCAGACATACACACCTGTATTAAACTCTAAGACACCGAGGACCCCAACTTAGAGAGAGAGGGTGCATGCACACTTAAAACAGAGCTGCCCCATTGTATTTTTTAAACTGTATTTAACAAAGAAGCACCATGGACCCCAACTTAGAGAGACACAGGGTCTGCCCAGCTAAAACAGAGCTGCCCCCCCCCCAAAATAATCCTTGCAGGTGAAAAAGATTAAAGAATATTTAAACACAGCGCTTAAAAATATTTCAAACCAACTATTCATAAAAATTCCTTGTAAGATAATTGCTACAACGTGCTCGACTTTCCATCCAGTCAAAGTCCAAAACAAAAATAAATAAATATAATGCACAGAGCAATAGATAATTGCCCTTAAAACAAACAATTCAGCTTCCCAGCGATATCCCACGGTGCATGCACAATGTAAAACTCTTCTCAGCACACGTGCCCACCACCAATTGAAAATGCGCTTACCAGATATAATAAATCAAAATGCCTTATGGTGATTTCCACAGTATGGAATAGCCCCGTGGTTTTTGATCCAGCAATCTTTCAATGGAAATGGTTCCCATACGTATATCACGTGCACAGTTTAAAGGAGAGAGCACAGAAAGAAAATCTAGTGCAACTCTGTCATAATATTTCATACAGATTTAATGTGTTTAAAATGTAATTACAAACTCCAAAGTTCAATCGCATAAATAACTTAAGTTATCTTAAGGTAGTCCTTCCTTTCCTGATCCCACTACGGCCGTTTGTAGGAATAACAGGCTAAAGCTGTCCAAGTTACCCAATAAAGTCCTTTCCTCCTGAAGCCGCCGTAATCCTCCTGCCTAATGCGTTTCGTTGCTACATCGCAACTTTATCAAAGGTGAAAAAGATTGTTTTTTCTTTAACTGTATTAAACACAGAGACAGCGTGGGCCTCGACATAGAGAGACGATGAATGCACACTTAAAACAGAGCTGCCCTCCTTGTTTTATTTAAACTGTATTTAACAAAGAGGCACCATGGACCCCAACTTAGAGAGAGAGGGCCTGCACAGCTAAAAGAGAGCTGTCCCACCTTGGTAGGTGAAAAAAAAAACTATTAAAGACTGAGGCACCGTGGACCCCAACTTAAAGAGAGATGGTGGGTGCACACTTAAAACAGGGCTGCCCCCCAAAAGAAATTCCTTGGCAGGTGAAAAAGATTGATTTTCTTTTTAAACTGTACTTAACACTGAGGCACTGTGTACCCCAAGTTCCCCAATGCAGTGACAGGGGGCCAGCCAGGGACTGACTGGTCATAGGTCATACCTGGCAAAATCCCGGTAGGCCAGCGCCAGGGAAGGCCGTGACCCTGTAGACAACAGATGCTGGAAGGTGGGGGGCTGCCGGTGCAGCCCAGCCCTGTCGTTCCTGCCACTGCCGCTCTCACACCAACCAGCGCGCAACAGCCCAGAAGTGCCGGTAAGCATGTATGTGTGTGTGTTTGTGTGAAAGCAGAGGCGGCAGAAACAGCAGGGCCAGGCAGACTGACCCACCGACCATCAGGAACTAGCGGTAAGCATGAGTGTGGGTGTGTAAGAGGGGCGGGGAGAGGAGGGAGTGGGGGATGCCGCTCATTGGCTTTACTGAGGGATGCCCCCACTGGCTGTGCTGAGGGATGACCCCACTGGCTGTACTGAGAAATGCCCCCACTGGCTGTAATGAGGATGCCCCCAATGGCTGTAATAAGGAATGCCCCTCACTGACTGTACTGAGGTATGGCCCTCACTGGCTATACTGAGGGATGTCCCCACTGGCTGTTCCGAGGGATGCCCCCACTGGCTGTACTGAGGGATGCTCCCACTGGCTGTACTGAGGGATGCCCCTCGCTTGCTGTACTGAGGGATGCCCCCACTGGCTGTACTAAGAAATGCCCCCACTGGCTATACTGAGGGATGCCCCTTCTGCCTTTAATGAGGGATGCCCCTCACTGGCTGTACTAAGTAATGCCCCTCACTGTCTGTACTGAGGGATGCCCCCACTGGCTGTACTGAGGGATGCTCCCACAGGCTGTACTGAGGGATGCCCCCACTGCCTGTACCGAGGGATTCCTCCACTGCCTTTATTGAGGGATGTCCCTCAATAATTGTAATGTAGGGATGTCACTCAATGGCTTTAATGAGGGATGCCCCTCACTGCCCGTAATGAAAGATGTCGCAACGTGCCTCTGTGGGATGCCCCCACTGGCTGTAATGAGGGATGCTACTTACTGGCTGTAATGAGGGATACTGATCACTGGTCTGTAATAGGGTGATCCTGCGCAATGTCTGTAATGGGGGATTTAAGCACACTATTTGGTTCAGAATATTTTACTTATGTTTACTTAAAGAGGACCTTCACTCTGAATAAGAGTCTATCTTATATGTTTCCCACACCCTGTACATACAGATTGTCCACATTAAAAATCATCCCACCTGCATCTACTGCATGTTATGAGCCTTTAAACATCCAAGATGGCGGCTTATGGAAGCCACCATCTTATCAGGCAGCCTGCAAACAGGAAGTGCCTCCCACATTCTGGGACTGCTGACCGTTACCTGACCCCAGCTCTGCTCTGTCTGAGCAAAGCCCAGCTATAACCCGCCCCCCTGTACCTTATCCCACTCTCCTCTCCTCAGTAAGTGTGATGCTTCTGAGTCAAGATGGAGGCGCCCGTATCCTAAAGTACTGGACAGAGTTGCAGCCCAGTTGGGGAAAGAATAATAAGTTAGTGACTAAAAACGTAAAATATATTTTAGATGCTGGGGAACCCTTTTTTAAGAGTTTGGGCTTTTCATTAAATCACGCTGAAGGTCCAGTTTAAGTTTGTCCTTTAAACCCTGGATGTGTCTTATGGAACAAAAATAAGGTGTATATATAGTGACATTAAGATACTATACCGGGGCAGGAACAGTGCAGCAGGTCCAGTGTGCCCCAAAAAAGCATGGGCTGTTTTTTAGCCCCAGTCCACCCCTGGGGCCAGCTAAACGAGACAGATGTGGCCAAAAAATAAAATAAAAACCTCACAAAAGTTTTCAGACTTTCCAGGGTGGACTAAAATGACCAGCAGATCCCAGTGCAGGGAGATGCAGAACCCGCCCTCAGAGTCCAACTGTGCCCACCTCCTTTCCTGTCCATTCTTTTCTCCTATTTTGTGGTTCAAAATGCCCTAAACTGTCCCTGCTCTAAGAGCAATGCTCTCTCTACAACAGCCAGCTGGATTATGCTGGAAACAAGGCGCACCACGTGACTATCTCCTGCAATAGCACCTCCTGATTGGCCCAGCTACCCTGACCACTTAAGCTGCGTCCATGTGATCCTATCTCTCTGCTTCTCTTTGTCTGTCCTTGACCTGTGGGGTGGTGGCAATGAAATCAAGCCAGGTTCATCTTCCACATTCCGCCACAAACCACGTAAAGTTCAGGTTTGCGTCCAACCAAACTTTTCCTGAAACTCGGGTTGAAACCGGGTTCTACTGGTTCGGTTCCCTCACCTCTAGACATAGCCAATCAATTTCTAGAGAGGAACTCGTCAGGGTTGTCCTCTGTCGCAAATTGCTATTTGTACTTTCAATGGAGACTTTGGTGAGAACAATTAGGCACAGCCAAAATGTTGTGGCCTGTTATGTGAGTATGTGGGTGGTATGTGGAGATGCGCATTATTTGCAGATGATGTGTTGTTGTTTATTTCCTCATCCTACACTTCACTTATTCCAAATGCAAATTTCAGACTTAAAACTAAATGACACCATGTCTGAGGCACTGAACTTGACACTCTTGGAGCAAGAGGTCCTCATTTTAAAGAGGAACATTGGAGGCCTGAGAGTCTAAAAGAATCTAATGCCATCTGCGTTCAACTTCTCGGGGCATCTCAAATTGGTATGCCTCACTGTTGAAAACCCCCAGATCTGCCACTCCACTTGAGCAGGGGGTGCGCCTCCCTCAACTGCTTAATCTTTCATATGTAGGGAGCTGAGTGAGTGGGCTGATCAGCCAATCAGCGTGCTCAGTTTTGGCTGAGCCTCAGCCATGGGAAGGACAGGAAGCTGAGTTTTTATGGTGACCTGAGGGGTATGTACACAGCAGGGCATCCCAATTCAGTATGCCCCCACTGAGAGGAACAACACACAGGAAAGTGAAATGCCTGTTTTGTGCCTCTTCAAAGCAATCCTTTTATATCATTTGGAAAAAATATAGTATTTATTATCTAGAGATTAAACAAACTTCTCAATTTCAATCTTTGTATAAAACCAATTACATATCAAAGTTTCATAAGCTGGAAAGTTACCCTAACTTCTGGTCTGGTTTGAGGCTGTCTTGGTTAGGTCCCATCAGGGCACTTAAAATAACCCTGTTGCCCTGACTGCTATTTTTGTTCAGAACACTCACTGTTTCAATACAATGGTAAAGAGATTCCAATCTAAAATATAGAGATTTAGAGGTGCAGGCAAAAGCAGGAGGATGAATCAGAGATTTTTATGGAAAGCAATACAAAGGGTCCATAATCTACACAGCTATTTTATTGCCGCCCAAATTGCCAAACTCACAAATATATATGCAAAGGTGAATACAAAATACTGGGTGATGATAGAACAGAAAGAATGTGATTTATTTTCTATAGATTTCCATGTGTGGCTAGCCAAGACCAAAAGGACTGCTATCTTATGTCCTACTTGTGTCTACTTGTGTCCACCTGTGTCTAAATATGTATAATTCACAGGCTCTTTGTGATGTTACTAGAAAAAAACATATTCTGATATGCAGACATACACCCCTGTGGGTGAAAAACCAAACTTTGAGCTTGGGAGAAGAAAAACATATCTAGAGTGGTGGACCCAAAAGGATCTTTATGGAATTCCAGACTTTTTGACCCTAGAGTTTAGAAGTCATTAGAGAAAAATGTCATCTTCTTTAAAAAGAAGAATTCATTTATAGAGAAATAGTGCAATTCAAATTTAAAATTTTTAAAGTTCTCGGATAATTAAAGGGAGTGATGTAGTCAAATCTACTATGGGGGTGTTTTATGAAACGTTAGTGCCAGGTAGTGCCACGTAGCGTCGTGTGAACGCTGGGCATTGTATGTGAAAACCACATTTAAGAAAGCAAATCTGGTGATCCCCTCTAGCGTCACATGTATTACTAGAGGAGGCTCAGTGTATAGCGCTGGCGCTCTAAGTTCAGCAGCAATGTAGCATCTGTCGGCCAGTAACCCTCTGCCATACATTTCAATGTTGTTTCATTTGGTTGTTTAAATAGCGTTGCTATAGTAAACTTTAACATTTTTGGCTCAAATCATTGTGTGGCCTCTCCTGCCCTGCAAACAAACACTTTTATTGTTTTTTTTTATTTATTTATAATAATTGTATGTGCAAGTCTGACATTACAGTGTCATTGTCACAGTGTTAAAAAAATGTAATTCCATGTGTTTTCGCTCTGATGCTGGTGTATATGTGTCTAGAAACAGACTTTTATCACATAGCTTCTGGCGCTCTGTGCTAGAGTGCCAGTTTTAGAGCGCCGGTGGGCTGCAGCGCTGAGTGCTGGACACACTTAAGTGGTGCTACCTATCACTCGCTGCAGCATTGTCCTGTTGTTAGATGTAGCGTAGCCTTGGGCGCTATGACCTTGGGACATTCGGGATTGGCTCTGCAGTGAATCAGAAAGAGCGCTTCTACAGCGCCCAACAGACATCACATACATCAATGCTGGGCAGGATAGTACAGCGCAACTTGTTCGCCCACTAAGCTAGGTTATAGCGCCTGACACCCGCTTACAGCGTCTACTAGCGGTCGCTCTAAGCGCCTCTTTACAGACTCTCACATGACGATACATGGCACTAGTATTAAATCAGCCTCCACATATAAGAAACTATGCTTAGCCCACCCTGGGGGAAAAGGCTGGATATCTACATTATATATATGATTATATATTTATATACATATATAGTTAAGTGGAAAGCTGGTTTAGACCAAATTTTTGAGCTTAAAGATTGAGCTAAATGGATGGATCGTAGCTCTAAGAGTTCTATCAAAACTTTACTGTTCAAAGCCAATTTGAAGGTAATAATGCATTGATATATGATCCCTATTAGTTTGGCGACTTTATTCTGCAATTTATTTTTTCTGTGTTTCATTTCCTTTCTCTTACTTTTTTTTTTTTTTTTCAAATATAGTATTTATTGCAATAAAAGCAGAGATAAACAGCATATGACTACAGACAGGATATTTTCCATATTGTGTAAGGGGTCATACAAAAGCGCCAATAATTGCTAAAATATAAAAGAATACGACCATCATAAACAGGGCACTGAGAAAAACTATCTGTGGAGATAGAAAGAACACTTCTCAAGCATCATCAAAAGAAGAGTTTAGAGAAAAAATGGAAAGTGTGGAATAAAAGGAAAGAAAGGGGGAAAGGGGGAGAAAAGGAGAAGGGTAAAGGGTGGGTTCCGAGCCTCCGTTCGTAACAAGAGGGGAAACAAGGCGGGGTTCTAGATTGTAAGAAGAACACAGTTGAGACCTCCCGGATGAAAGTGAGTAATCCAGCCTTCCCAGGTGGATAGGAAGGGGGCCAATCCCCCTTTATGGTGGCCTCCATCTTCTCAAACAGCATGGCCTCATTAACCCGGGTAATATGGCTTCCCCGGGGAATGATTGGTTTCTTCCAGGAGTGAGCAATAATCAATTTGGCTGCCGTGGTAATGTGTTTTATGAGCTCAAACTGGGTTCTTGTGCAATCAGGAGGTTTCAGGTTAGGAAGGGACAGCTGGGGGGTTATGTCCAGCTTCAGCCTGGTGACCTTATTAATAACATAGAGGACTTGGATCCAAAATTGCTTCACTACCCTGCACTCCCACCAGGTGTGCAAGTAAGTACTGGGGAGCCCACAGCCCCTGGAACAATCCCGCGGATAGGAGGGGCAGAATTTGTATATTCTTTCCGGGACGAGGTACCACCGAAGGAGGACCTTGGTGTTGACCTCCTGAGCACCAACATTTAGGTAACCTGAGAAAGTATGCCTCCATACTGCCCTCCAGTCCCCGTCAGATAGGGTTAGATTAAGGTCATCGCTCCATTTTGCCACATGTTTCGGGGGTCTCACCCTCTCCGATTCAGAAAGCAGTTTATAGGCCAATGCGATCACTCCTTTACCCATAGGCTGTTCTAGACAGACTCTTTCAAATGACGTAAGAGGAAGGAGTGGGGTGGCGACGGCCGACTTAAATTTAGACCGGCATAGTGGGTGACTTGTAAGGAATGTCATAAGAGGATCTTAATTCAGCAAAGGAGAACGGGCATTGACGCGAAAAGAGATTCTGAATTTTGGTCAGATTGTGAATCTTCCACCACTCAAACGCCACAGGTTCCGAAAAGCCTGGGGCAAATTCCGGATTGCCCAAAAATGAGAGAAGTGGGCAATGCGGCGAGGCAAGGTTCCCCCGCTTCTTATAAGCCCTCCACAATCTAAGAGAGTGATTAAGTACGGGATTGGAGATTTTCCTACAGACCGTGGGGGGGGGAGCCACAGTAAATTAGATATAGAGATTGGGGAACAATATGACTCCTCAATGTCCACCCACAAAGGTCTATCGCTTCCCCCGTGCAGGACTGTCAGTTGGGCAATTTGACAAGCGCTGAAATAGCGTGCAAGATTAGGGACTCCTAAGCCCCCTTTCTGCTTAGCTCTGTAGAGCGTTCCACGATCCACACGTGGTCTACTCCCCCCCCCAGATGAATTTGTTTAGATCAGATTGAAGGTGTTTCAGAGCAGAGCCGGGACGGAAATCAGCAGCACACGGAAGAAATAGAGTAATTTGGGTAACCACGCCATTTTCACTGCAGGAATCCTACCCAGCCAAGAAAGATTCAATTTAGCCCAGTTACCTAACAGGGACCTCAAGATCTTGAATATATTAGGATAATTTGCCCCGTAAAGAGAGTTATAATCAGATGACAGCTGAATCCCTAAATATTTAATATGCCTGGCCTGCCAATGAAAGTCAAAGGAGGCCTTGACAGTACTCAAAATTCTATCGGGTAGGGAAATATTTAGGGCCTGAGACTTGGCAGAATAATTTGCAGGCCCGAAAGTCTCGAAAAGGAGTCAAGAATCTTGAAAAGGTTCGACAGGTATATGACCGGGTCCTTGATCACCATAAGGATATCGTCAGCGAACAGTGATATCTTATGTTCATAGCCCCCCACCTCGATGCCAGCAATACCACTATTGGCCTGAATCAGTCTGGAGAGAGGCTCAATGGCTAAGGCAAAGAGGAGGGGGGAGAGGGGACAGCCCTGCCTTGTGCCCCTACCCAGAGTGAATCGATTAGAGGAATACCCCCAGTATCTGACGTACGCCCCCGGGTTGGCATAGAGAGAGGAGATCCATTTCAGAAAGGACCCACCCAAACCCCATTTATTGAGGGTGAAGTGTAAATAATCCCACGCCACGGTGTCAAACGCTTTGCGTACATCAAGCGCCAACAGCATGGTATGATAACCTTCCACCCTGGATCGATATATAAGATTGGCGATTTTTCTAATGTTTTCACCAGCCTGATGCTGGGGCATAAAACCCACCTGCTCCTTGGAAATGAGCACATTAATAAACCCGTTAAGTCGCGCGGCCAGTACCTTTGCCAGAATTTTGACGTCAATATTCAACAAGGAGATAGGCCTATAGTTAGACCATACCATGTCGTCAGTGTGAGGTTTGGGAATCATACTTACTGCTACTGTAAGTGAGTCAGAACTCCAAGCTGCTCCCTTCCTCAGAGTGTTGAAGGCTATCGTCAGATGTGGGGCCAATAACTGAGAAAACTTTTTATAATAAAGCGTTGTGAAGCCATCAGGTCCCGGCTGCTTACCCACCTTTAAAGATGTTATGGCCTCCGGAACCTCATCAGTCTCAACGGGCCTATCAATGTGCTCTTTGGCGCCTGGGGGAAGAGGGGGCAAATTAAGTTGGCCAAAGAGTTCCTCTGCTTTGCTTATATTTAAACATGATTTGGGTTTATATAAACCCTCCAGGTGTTTAGAAAAGGTATCCACTACCTTTACTGGGTTGCTAGACAGGGGGCCCTCTGTTGTCCTAATGCATACTGGTTTGGGTCTTAGAACAATCCCTCTAAGTCTTCTTGCAAGAGGAGTGTTGGGCTTATTACTCGTACGGTACCAAAGGAACTTGGATTTGTTCAACTGGCGGGCAGCCTCGCCGGATAGACACAGTTGAGCTGGCTAGCAGTCTGATTAAAGCGGATCCTATTCTGCTTGGAGGGCTGGTTTTTAAAATCAATTAAAATTGATGCCGTTTGGTATGCATCAGTTAACGCCATGAGCTTTTCTTTGTAAACCGCTTTACATCTGGCAGATTCCTGCATGAATAGCCCTCTGATCACAACCTTGTGCACCTCCCAGAGCGTGACATTTGAGCTCACTGAGCCTTTGTTAAGCTGGAAAAACTCCCCATGCGAACCCGCTTGAGGAGTTCCTCATCGGTCAACATTGGCTCGTAAAGTTTCTGAGACTTCTGGGGGGTTCTCTGAGGGACAAAAGGTCAACTGAGACCAGATCGTGATCAGACCAAGCCATTGGTATAATACTCGCTTGAGAAAGCTGGGGGAGGGAGGATTGCTGCATGAAAATGTGGTCAATCCTTGTGGATACCTTGTGGGGACATGAGTAGTGAGTAAAATCTCGTTTGGTTGGATGAAACTCCCTCCAAGCGTCAATCAGGTGATACTGACCTAACAATGCCTGAAATGCTTTCCCAGAGGGTCTATTCCTGGACGCCGGAGAAGATCTAATGTCCGGTTGCCTGTCCAGGGTAAGGTGTAGGGTCTGGTTAGAGTCCCCAGCTACAATGAGGAACCCTTTCTCTACTTGATGTAGTTTCTTAAAGAACTCCTCCAGGAATGCATTTTGGTTTTGATTCAGGGCATAGTAGGTTGCAAGCGTTACAGGTTGATCCTGAATCGTACCCACTAAAATTAGGTATCGGCCCAGGGAATCGCATACCGCGTGGTCCAGGGAGAAGAAAGTTGAACGCTTGAAGGCGATTAGGACTTCCCGCTGCTTGGTGTGCGCAGAGGCTGAATAAAACAAAGGGTAGTCAGCACTGAGAAATTTAGGGGTAGCATTTTTAGTATAATGCGTTTCTTGGAGACATACAATGTCAGCGCAAAGTGACCTCATTTGCCTGAAAGCTTTTACTCTCTTCTGTGGGGCGTTCAGACCCTGCACATTCAAGGAGACTAATCTAACCGCCATTGTCCCACAATCTTAGGACTATCTTGCGCGGAGGCTCAGGAACCCAAAAGAGGGACAGAGAAGGGCAGGGAAAGAGTAAAGAAGAAATAGGATAACAATACAGAATACAGCTCACAATGAAGGAGAAAGCACCTTCCAAACTTTAGCTTCCCGCCAAGACGGCGTATTGTTCCGCCCCTTAGGGAATAACGTACCGAAGAGACTGGGTTACGAATGGGGGGCCCCATCACTAGGACAATGACCACTATCCCCTAGGATGGGGCAAGAGTATAGTGCTTCCGTTCCCACTGGAAAACCAGTGAGAAGGGGAGCCGGGAGTGAGCTTGCGGCCGACACATGAGTGCCTGACCCCAAAAAAATAAACATACATCAACGTTAGTCCAGAGCGTTTCTAACATCGTATGAGACATTGAACCAAGTTACACTGTTACAAAGGGAGGCGGTGAAAAACGAGGAGTAGACAGGCTTATTCAACTTTAAGCATTAGAGTAACCAAACTAACATTATAACAAACTTTAAAGATGGGAAGGAAAGAGATAGGAACTCTTTTCTCTCACATCATAAATGACCCCGCTACCAAATAAGTGGCAAACCCGGGGAACAACCCTTCCAGCCACAGCCTAAGGAAGGCGAGGGGTAAGACCCCTAGGAGAAAATAAACAGGGTTACCTACCCCTCAGCCCTCCCCCGCTGCCGGCTTACCAAATCTATGGATCAGGGCTGCTGATGATTTCCCTGGCATCGGGGAACTTCTTCGCGGTTCACGCTTGTCCTTAGAAGCTGGCGAAAAGGAGAGCGCCCTTTTCTTTTGTGGAGGGGCAACCTGGGCAACACTGTGAGGCTGAAGGTTCACTGAAGCAAGCACCCGATCAAGTTCCTGAGATGAGGAGGCCTCAAAATGAGTTTCCTTATAGGAGAAAGAAATCTTAAAGGGAAATCCCCACCTATATTTGATCCCATGTGATTGCAGGATTTGCAAAACTGGTTTCATTGCACGTCTTCTCGCTATAGTTTGGGGTGCCAAGTCCGCAAAAAGTTGATATGAGAAGGTCTGAAATTTCAAGGTGTCCTGCCCGCGCGCCGCAGCCATTAGTTGCTCTTTTGTGCGGAAGAAATGCAGCTTGACAAGGACGTCTCGTGGAAGACCGTCGGCCCTTTTCTACTGCAGGGCCCTATGAATTCCGTCAAATTCCAGTCTCTCAATTGGAAGTGATGGAACAAGCTCCTGAAACAAAGCAGTGACTGTTGATTGCAGGTCCAATACCGACTCCGGAACACCTCTGATCCTAATATTGGCTCGTCTGGATCTATTTTCGACATCCTCGAGCTTATGAAGTAATACCAGTTTTTCCTCGCGCAGTATCTCCATATCATCTCTCAGCGCGGACATATCGTCTGTCTGGGTCGATGCTTGATGCTCTAGGTCCCCGACCCTTTGACCCAGCAACTTAATATCCGCAGAGAGGGTATTGGTAATCTGTGTTGTGATGCTTAGCGCCCACTTTTCCAGCGCCCTTTCCAGCATTGCTTCATATTTGTCAAGGGGGGGAGGGTGAGACTTGGGAGGTGAACCATGTAGTGACTCATCCATCCAAGATTCATCCTCTGGAAGGAGATCAGACGTATTATGAGGGTCATTTTGGGGTACAGCAGGATCTGACATCTTGGGGCATTCTGGTTGCTTTGTATAGAGAGATATCAGTTAAACAACGTCAAGGCACAGAGCACTATATGAGGGGCAAGCTACCAGACCAGGGCCAGGACTTGTCACCCTGCTCCCGAGATCCAGGAATCCTCGGGTATAGAAAAGTGGAGCTGGCCCTTTAGGAACTCTCCACTGCGGTGCATTCAGGCAAGCACGGGGGTCCTCTTTAACTTCGGCCACCCCCATATTAGGCTGGGGGCTTCTAAGCCGAGACAGGGAGACGCAAGACAGCAAATAATAGCAAAATGTCCCTTGGGACAGAGAAGCTGTGCTGGCCCTTTAAGGATGATGCACAATACTGGGCACGGGGGTCCTTTTATGTTACAGCCACACCTTATTGAACTGGGGGCTTCAGACGTGGGGCAGAGAGCGGAAATATTGGTGGCACTCCTCGCAGACAGGACCGCAGCGTGTGTCAATGAGCTGCAGCCTGTGTAAGCAAGATGGCGGCGGAGCCGGCTCCTCGGCTTCTCCTCCCCCCCCCCCCCCCCAGCGGGTCCACAACTCACCGCTGCGGAACAGCGAGAACTTCGGGGGGAGTGATCCCCTGCTGCCTCCGACCCTCTGGGATCAGGAATCGCCAGGCCACGCAGCAAGACGAGGTCAGGACTCTTTATGCAATGATTTGCTAGAATTCACATTACAGGCAATATTTTGGTTTTTCATTGTAGAATATTATTGATAAAACACTTATGCGTTATTCTGTCATAAGAGTATATTATTTTATGTGGATTTTTTGTACCATTTCATGCAATTTGCACAATGTTTATGTGGAAGCAATGCCAAGAATTGTGCATTGCTCATTTGAAAATTCAATAAAAATACTGAAATGTAAATAATATAATGTTGTTAGATAAAGGACAGACTTGCCCTAAGCCTTCTTGATACCCCCTCCTTCTCTCCCCTAGCCCCACCACAGCGAGTAATATTCTCAACACAGGTCTATGTGTAATGATGGACTTGAACGTGTGTGTCTATAGAGTAGCATAATACCCTCCATAGATAAATATATATGAACACCAGCTGGAGACACAAATGACAGGGGCACGGCAGTGCGCACACAAATGCTCTAATGCATGAGCTCTATAAATATATATATGTAATAGTTACATTTAAAGGTGCACTATCACTAATTTAGGATGAGAACACAGATTTAAATGATACCTGTCATGTCTTTAAATATTGCAAAAGTGTGTGACAAAAAAAAGCTTACATGTTCCCTTGGTAGAGTAATAGTAGTTGGAAAATAGGCTGGGTGACAGCTCCTGTCACCCAGGAAGAAACCCTGTATCTATGGGGGAACTGCCACTGCCACATTGTGAGGTGAGCACCACTGCGTAGTAGCTGAAAGAGGAGGGGGTAGTGCTGGGGCAGGTGCAGCGGGTTGGGGGGGCAGAGTTAGCTTTGGTTTGTAGGCTTTCTGTTGCTAGGCGGTATGCTGAGCCGCTGGTTCAGGAGAAGATGTTGCTCGGTGGATATGCTGAGTGAGAGAGAGACAGAGAGAGAGAAAGACTTTCCTATTAAAGGAAGATGCCTCCCTTCTTAGGAATTTTTAAAATAACCAAATGATTTACTGATTCAATATTTTCATAACTATTTTAAACATTTTATAAGCACTTATGTGCATATCTTTATTTTTATTAATTTTACCACTACATTTTCACCTTTCACCAACAAAAATCATAATAGCTTTCATGAAATCATTTTTATTCTTACATTGGTTTGCGGTAACAAAAGGTCTTGGTATGATGGTGAGGACATTTCTGTCATAATGTATAAGAGGACGGTGGTAGTATGCACTGCTGAAAGATGCTGTCATAAAATGTGCAAGAGACACATCAATAAAGTGATGGAAGTAAATGTTATGTGAGTCCTGGGCTGTTCTACTCATGGGATCTATTAGATACTGTGCACATACGTATTCCTTATACCTGCTAGATTGTTCATTGTAAATGATACGTTTTGCACATAGCGGTCTGGATGACAATTTGATATATTGCTTCTGCCTTGGATATGATCAATTTGATTATATACTATACATTGTGAGATGGAACATACTTGGTCTAGGAGTATTCATTAAAATTTGATGAAGCTCTAAACATTTGAAAGAATACTCTATACCACTTTATACCACATATTTTTTATTAATTTGTAAAACAAAAGTTATATACATTTTGCCTTGTAAATGGACTTTTCAAAATCAATGCAAACATTTTCCCTTAAAGAATAATATCAAACACAGCCTTAGGTAGAAGGCTAACACTGTACACTATTGTGATCCAAAATGCAAATTACATGGCTATAACAGAAAGGTGCTAATCGTACTTCTGCTGTTTTTCCTTATGAGTAAAACTTATACATCCATATAATTGTGTAGCAATGCCTAATATATCAACATACCAAAGTTTTTTCTTAGATTTGTGATTGATAGGTGGGGTGCTAGCCCTTTGCACTGTGCTTATTGGCCTTTGCTAGGACCTGGAATGTTTCCTAGGGCTTTTGGAATACCCTGACAGCAACAAGGTTTGTTACATGATTGTGAACCATTGACCTTAACATCTTTTGTGGACGGGGTGGGTGGCATCAAGCCACTGACATCATCCACTGATCATCCTCCTGGCACTGACAATCTCAGATGCCAGTAGTGTTTGCTGGAGGACAGGTGGAGGGGAAGAGTACTCCAATCCCCTGCCTACAAATCTGCCCTCCAGCGATTACACTCAGCTGTCATTAGTGACCGGTGCGGGACACAGTGTGGTGCGGGACAGAGGATCAAGGTGAGTAAAGAAAAAATGTTTTTTATTAAAGGACATTTCACTCTGAGGCGTGTGTATGTATTTTTACATTTAACCTTTGTGAACTGGTGATCCATGAGACCCCTATTACTAGTTCACAAGGCTTGGGGGCTGAGAAGTCACCTGCTGCAAGCCCCTGGCCCCTATTACCTGCCTCTTCAAAGCCTTGGGGGGCAGAAGAGCCCATGGCCTGTGAAGGCTATGTGGGTTCAGAGCCTTCAGGGCCGGGGGCCACTGGTCTAGGCGCCCTGATGTACAAACCCTGCATAGCTAGTGCCGAGCTGGTTATGCTGGGAGGGGTGGACCCCACACCATTTTCTTTTCAGTTTTGAAGGGTTTTTAATCCCTTAAAAATTAAAAAAAAAAGTGGGACCGTATGCCATTTTTTAAAAATAAGCCTTGTTACTCAGCATGTATAAAAAGCTTCCAGCAGCAGCAGGAGTGCAGAAACCAGAGTGATCATTGTGGTACATAGTGCTTGTGATGGATCGGAGATACGTATTAAAACAAAAATAATAATAAATCAATGAGACCTATTGACAGTACCTATGAATGTTGGGTATTGTTCTGTTTGGGGGACACTCCTCTTTAACTTGTTTTTTGTTGCAGAAGTTACAGATTTAACTTGTTTTTTCTTGTTTGTGCAATGTTTTTTTAGGAAAACGTGGCTTTGATTCAGATTTTTTATTCTTTCAGGGGAAAATCCTGTGCAACCCAAAAATTAATCAAGGGTTTATTTTCAGATAACTGCACCCACGTCCGGTATGCCTAGAAATCATGAGTTGTGTACTTTCAGAGAATATATAGTTTGTGAGGGAGATTTCAAATGTAAAGGATTGTACTTTTGATATGTAGCAATTGTACTTTATCTGAAAATCTCCTAAAGTGCTGCTTCAGTTGGGGGGAGTCTCCCGGGCAGAAAAGGGTGTTTAACAATACATATGTGTTTTGCGGCTTTTACATGCAATGTTTTTTATTTTTGCACATATTTTACCCTAAAATATTAAGAAAAATATTAAGAATATATATATATAAATCTATAATTTTCCTGGGAAATTCCTGGAAATCCTTTCAAAAATTACAGTTAAACATATATAGCACAAAGCAATGAAGAATGGTCTGGCAACATAGGGTGACAAAATCTCTAGGTAGGCTGCTTCTTAAATGGTTGGACCAGACCATCAACCATGCACAGCTGAAAAAAATACTCCCCAAAACTCACTTTCCTCATCTAAACACATGATACTGAATCATTCAGGGTCTTGCTAAAGATCTGATCTGAAGCAAGTTTACCTTTGGGTGTGCTTTTGGGTGTGAATTGAAGTTTAAATATGAGTGAGCTTTTGTACTTCAACACAAAAGAAAAATCAATAAAACATTTCTGTTCTAATATTTCCCAAACACTCACCTACCCCTGTGATGGGGCATTTGTACAGGTGAGGTACATCATTTTTCCAATGATGCGAGAATAATTTTGTCTGGTAACAACAGCATTGTATAAGGTATGCAGAAAAAAAATGCAAATTCTTTAGCATACCCCATAGGTTGCTGTTCTAAACCAAAGTTACTGATTGGAAAAAATGATGGACTTCATATGTAAAATTGCCCCATTGCAGGAAAAGGTGATTTTTTAAAAAAAAGAAAAAGTAGAACAAATATTTTTTAATGCATTTATTGGTGTGTTAAAGTTGAAAAGCTCACGAGCAGGCTGATTCATTACTAGCGGCAGGGAGCGACAGATGAGCGTCTGTAGCAGAACATGGGATGCCCAGTGCCCAGGGGTTTTAAAAGCAGACACAAAAACACTTTTAAAACTGTGGTCTAGTTAGATGAAATCAGCTGAAAGACCTGCTTCTGTGTAACAGATACAGTTAAATGTGCTAACATGGGATGGCCAGTGCTCAGGGGTTTTAAAAGCAGACACAAAAACACTTTTAAAACTGTGGTTTAGTTAGATGAAATCAGCTGAAAGAACTGCTTCTCTGTAACAGATACTATGAAAATTGGCAATATGGGATGCCCAGTGCTCAGGGGTTTTTAAATCAGACACAAAAACACTTTTAAAACTGTGGTCTAGTTAGATGAAATCAGCTTTAAGACCTGTTTCTGTGTAACAGATACGGTTAAATGTGCTAACATGGGATGCCCAGTGCTCATGGGTTTTTAAAGCAGACACAAAAACACTTTTAAAATCGTGGTCTAGTTAGATGAAATCAGCTGAAAGACCTGCTTCTCTGAAACAGATACTATGAAAATTGGCAATATGGGATGCCCAGTGCTCAAGGGTTTTTAAAGCAGACACAAAAACACTTTTAAAACTGTGGTCTAGTTAGATGAAATCAGCTGAAAGACCTGCTTCTGTGTAACAGATATGGTTAAATGTGCTAACATGAGATGCCCAGTGCTCAGGGTTTTTTAAAGCAGACACAAAAACACTTTGAAAACTGTGGTCTAGTTAGATGAAATCAGCTGAAAGACCTGCTTCTGTGTAACAGATACAGTTAAATGTGCTAACATGGGATGCCCAGTGCTCAGGGGTTTTAAAGCAGACACAAAAACACTTTTAAAACTGTGGTCTAGTTAGATGAAATCAGCTGAAAGACCTGCTTCTGTGTAACAGATATGGTTAAATGTGCTAACATGGGATGCCCAGTGCTCAGGGGTTTTAAAAGCAGACACAAAAACACTTTTAAAACTGTGGTCTAGTTAGATGAAATCAGCTGAAAGAACTGCTTCTCTGTAACAGATACTATGAAAATTGGCAATATGGGATGCCCAGTGCTCAGGGGTTTTTAAAGCAGACACAAAAACACTTTTAAAACTGTGGTCTAGTTAGATGAAATCAGCTGAAAGACCTGCTTCTCTGAAACAGATACTATGAAAATTGGCAATATGGAATGCCCAGTGCTCAAGGGTTTTTAAAGCAGACACAAAAACACTTTAAAAACTGTGGTCTAGTTAGATGAAATCAGCTGAAAGACCTGCTTCTGTGTAACAGATATGGTTAAATGTGCAAACATGGGATGCCCAGTGCTCAGGGGTTTTTAAAGCAGACACAAAAACACTTTTAAAACTGTGGTCTAGTTAGATTAAATCAGCTGAAAGACCTGCTTCTGTGTAACAGATACAGTTAAATGTGCTAACATGGGATGCCCAGTGCTCAGGGGTTTTTAAAGCAGACACAAAAACACTTTTAAAACTGTGGTCTAGTTAAATGAAATCAGCTTTAAGACTTGCTTCTGTGTAACAGATAGGGTTAAATGTGCAAACATGGGATGCCCAGTGCTCAAGGGTTTTTAAAGCAGACACAAAAACACTTTTAAAACTGTGGTCTAGTTAGATGAAATCAGCTGAAAGACCTGCTTCTGTGTAAAAGATACAGTTAAATGTGCTAACATGGGATGCCCCGTGCTCAGGGGTTTTTAAATCAGACACAAAAACACTTTTAAAACTGTGGTCTAGTTAGATGAAATCAGCTTTAAGACCTGCTTCTGTGTAACAGATAGGGTTAAATGTGCAAACATGGGATGCACAGTGCTCAAGGGTTTTTACAGCAAAAACAAAAGCAATTTAAAACTGTGATCTGGCTATTAAATTAAATGAAATTTTAAAAAAGGCTTTATGTCACTTTATCTGCTTCTCTTTGTGTTTTTTGCTGGCCCTGCCTCGATCTTTCCCTGGCACTCTCTGGTTCTGTTTGGTTCTGTTTTGGTTCTCTCTGGCTCTCCCTGGCTCTCTGTTTGTCTTTCCCTATCTTTCCCTGTCTCTCCCCAGCCCCGTTCTCGCCGCAATACAACGCGGAAATGCGCACCAGCAAGATGGCCGCCGCTTATATAGCGCTGTGACGTCACCGGGGGGCCTAGCTACTGATAGGCTGCATGTGACCTTCCCATGATACCTTGCCCCAGGGGATATGTCCAGACATGTGGATCCATATTTCATGAAATTCGAAACGAATTCGGATTCGTCCGAATCGATTCACTCATCTCTAGTTGTATTAACTTGTCTAGTATTTAACTTGTTTTATCCTCCTTTTATCTCTACACCGCACAGCGCCATCAACTACATCATTGTGCTTTTTAAATAAACAATGATAATATTAGTAATTTCTGTTTTCAGCTAAAACTGTTAGATAAAAACACAATTGTAGGACCCAGTCCCTTCACCCCCTCTAATAAAGTGGCTGGACAAGCCCAATGTATAAAAAAGACTGTATTTTTCGCACTATAAGGCACACCTGACCATAAGACGCACCTAGGGTTTAGAGGAGGAAAATAAGAAAAAAATATTCTGACCCAGATGGTGTGCAATTTCTGATACCCTCAAACAACCCCTACAAGCTTGTTTTTTGTACTAGTTCCTTGCTCCCTCAATGACACTGAGCATTGGGTTGGCAGTCAGCTGGCATGGGATACAGATTCCTCTCCAGCCACTGAAAGTCATCCAGGCCACGTGATGGCTGGCAGCTAATCATTGGGTGCAGATCAACAGAAGGAGCAACGATCAGGTAAGGTATGGCCCTGCACTGTGTCAGCACTCTATTCCTAAAAAACATGGGTGTAAGCCTCACAACATTGCACTGCATTGTGGGTTGGCCTCTAAGTACTCACCAACACCTACAGATTCATGTTGTCAGCCTTCTGATTGCCCTTAGGTACATCTCCATTGATGCTAATGAATTGTTCAATGTTGTGTCCACCTCCAGATCTTGATTCTGTAGAGTCATCGGTTAGTTGAGGATGCAGGTGAGTGGTTGGGGTGAAAGTGAGCAAGTCTGAAGCTACGACCATGTGCAGACAAAAAGAAAAGTTACCAGAGGAGAGGATGTGAGAAAAAGCATACCAGGCAGTAGGGAGGGTATTGTCTCTCTTTATTTGGCATGTGGGAAACTTAGCTGCATTCATCAACCCAGCACAGCCCAATTTCACCCCTTTATTCCTTGCTGCTAAATAAAGGTGCGAGGGAGATAACAAAACATGGCAGCTCTTCTCACTGGCGCTGAGCTATTTCACCCTGTTTTGCTCTGCACACACACATGTCCACGCTGCCACCGATGATGCTGAGATTAACATAAGCAGCCCAGCAAACCCTTTGACTTTTCCAGTGACACTCTGAAGCCTTGGGGAGGGCCCAAGGAGACATAGACATTTCTGTGAATAACGGCATCCTGGTCAGAGTAAGTGACACTTGTTTTTCATCTGCTGCAAGAAACTCTGCAGTGTAGTATGCTACAAGCCCCACCGCTTGATCTCCGCCACCCCTCCTCTCCGATTCCCTGCCAGCCAGCCCTATAGCTTATTATTAGCTTAAAAAAATTCACAGCCACTGTTATAAGATGCACAGGCATTTCCCCGCCCTTAGGAGTAAAAAAGATTGTTAAAAAGGGAGTAAAAAATATGTTGTCATCTTTGTTAACACAGAGTTACAAGACAATTAAAAAATGCATCTGGGTCACACAATAGTAGTGCTAAACCAATCTAAACTGTGAATGTTAGTGTCAAAAACTAAGAGAGCTCCCCTGGCACATGAAGAGAAGTACAAACCCCAAATAAAGCAGGATGTGGCAAAGTAAGTCTCCATCAACTATTGGTGGCTCCAGTGTATCATTCTCCAATGCATTCTGTGGTATGACACCACTGAATATGGGAATGTGATACAGCTATGAGATTTTATCCCCATCACCCAAAAAGCAGAGAATAATTGCACACACATCGCCTGTCCAAGATGACAATAAATGGAGTAAGACAGGAGCAGGCCCCTAGGATGGGCACCACATTTCCAATAACAGCTCATTTGCTAAGGCACATACAGGGATAAGAACCCGTGGCCCAACACACCCCAGACCCGAGCAGAAGTAGAAAGTCAAAGAGCTACATCAGTAATGTCATGAATTACTATGGTTGTCACCAACTGTGTGAAGAGCTAAACACCATTAAAGTGTATCTATCCCCAGATAGGAAGTTTATGTTATCACATTCTATACTCAGCCCAGTGAGCCAAAAGCCTGTGTTTCTTTTTCTAGCACGCATATTCTAATTCATTTAGTTTCAAGGTAAACTGCCGCATAATGGCAGTTTTAATAACTAATAAGACTGACTTTCAATTCTGAGCTGTGTTTAATTGAATGTATTATAACTGGAAAGCACCAGGGAGCAATATAGCTGACCAATCGAACAGCAGACTGTATATGGTTTGTGTTTTTATGTGATGATGGTCCTGGGGGTCTGCTCCCACCTCACTCCTTCTATTGTTTGGTAACTTGGATTGGCTGGTAAGGTTTGGCACTCTAACGCCCCTGGGCAGCTCAGCTGTGTGCGCATCTCTGAATGTGGGAGGCGGAGATCTCCCTGTTTATTGGGAGCATTCCCTAATGCTGTTGTCATACCACGGAACGCATTGGAGAGTGATACATTCGGACTCATATGTGGTTTGTACTTCTCTTCATCTCTATTTACATGTGGGGGCACTCTTTGTTGATGTTTCCCATGCCACAGTGGCATTCACAGTTTAGATTGGTTTAGCACTATAGATATTGGCATGTATATATTGCTTTTTTGTTAGATTGAGTATACATTTCTTTATCACTGAATTAGTCGTTTAGGATTAGAGATGAGCAACCCTTTAAAAAGTTTGGTTCGGGCAATTTGAATTTACCCATGAAATTTGTGCTTGTTCAAACAAAACTTTTAACAAAAAAATAAAGAAAATAAGCTTACCTCCATCCCCATTCCTGCACTGGGTGATGTCCTCATCTTTTGGCACTGTCTGGCGCCGGTCTCCACAGCATCCAAAGCCTCGGCTGGGCGCCCCACCGCATTGGGGGGGTGTGTTTATACTGGGAGTGAGCTGTGATAGTGCAGCTAACTCCCAGTATAAATAGCCCTTCCCTGCAGTGGAGAGCCGAGCTGCCACTGACCCCCAGAGAGATCAGCCAAAGTCACACAGTCAGTGACAGCAGTTTGGCATGGGACAGCTTTAGGTATCTGCAGTGATACCAGGGGTACCATATTTTCACCCGATAAGACACACCTGCCCATAGGACGCGTCTAGTATTTTCAGAAGGTAAATAAGAAAATAAATATTCTGAACCAAATGTTGTGCAAAAACACCACCCCTCAAGAACCAGATAATAGGAAAGGTGCAGAATCTCCCAATTACAGTTAGAGTTGCATTCTCCCCCTCATTCCCCATGTACAGTGTGGAATTCTCCCCTCCCATTCCTATAGGCAGTGTGGCATTCCCTATCCTATTTCCATAGGGAGTGTGGCATACTCCCCCCATTCCCGTAGGCAATGTGGAATTTCCACCATCCCATTCCCATAGACAGTGTGGCATTCTCTCCCCCATTCCCTATATAGGTAGTGTGGTATCCCCCTCCCATTCCCATAGGCAGTATGGCATTCTCCCCTCCCATTCCTATAGGCAGTGTAGCATCCCCCCCATCCCATTCCGATAGGGAGTGTGGCCTTCCCCCTCCCATTTCCCATAGGCAGTGTGGCAGATAATGATCAACATGATACATTACATAAATATTCAATCTTAGGCTTTGGCTGGTTTAGTTAGGCTTTAGAATATTATTTTGTGTCAGATTCCATTTCATTGAGGTGGTCATTATCCTGATTATTTAGGTTAAAGTGGGCAACCCACTTCTGGATATGGTTAATTTATACTGATACAGTCAGGATTTATACCCTGCCTAAACAAGAACAAAACAATTGTTTTCTCAGGGTTGGGCCAGTAAAAAATTGGGGGCAATATGGCCTTTTGCGAAGCTGTACACTCTGTCCCAAAAAATCGATGGCACAATTAGTATTGCAAAAGTCTTTCCATTTGCGATTTGTGATTTTTACACTTCCACTTATGTGAAGTAAAATTATGAATCTGAAAAAACCTGGTGCATTCTGAGTGCAGACCTGATTTTCAGGCAACACATTACATGTCCACAGTGGGCACCCAAGTTTGAGCAAGTGTACTTGAGATTGCACTCAAGTTGGATATTTCAGAATAAGCATGTCTACATATAGAAAAAAAAACACAATGTTAACCGGGGTCTTTAACATAACCCTTTCTGTAATAGTGACTTGGCTGTGTGTACTCAGCTGATAAAAGTTTGTGACATTCTCTGCTGGTTACAGGTACAGCAGAGTGTTTAAAGAAGACAGCACTTTGTCAGAAGATAAGGCAGACAGACAGTATATGACCTTTTTTTCAAAGCTTGCTTGACAAAAAGGCTTGAAACTAAACATACCTGGAAAGAAGTAAATACTATTTCACAATTCTGCTTTGAAGTTTCTATATTAGGGTATTGCACATTGTAGTAATTGTCTTATTCAAGAATGTGTTCATAGATTTAAGTCTGTAATCTTTGATATTCTCTTCAGTGACCTTGTTTTTTTTGGTTTATTACCCTTGATCTTTATTGGCTTTGCTAACGTTACAACCACGTTTTACTTTA
Source organism: Gastrophryne carolinensis (assembly GCA_027917425.1). NCBI lineage: Eukaryota > Metazoa > Chordata > Amphibia > Anura > Microhylidae > Gastrophryne > Gastrophryne carolinensis. The sequence continues at coordinate 220,562,861 of CM051238.1, forward strand.
ATCCGTATGATTGCATTGAGCTTGTATTAGGTATGTGATAACTTGGCACTAAGAAGGATTTTAGCCTTTAATCTAGTATAAGGGATTAAAAAGGTGATTGTTGCCATAGGCTAGACTTAAATTAAATGAGATTGAAGGACAAATAAAATAGAATAATCTAGAATTAAATCGACATAATGCCAAGCACAAAACATGCTTTTCATTCTTTTACTTTTGAACACATGCAAACACAATGACAACACGAAATTCTTGCTCAGCCTCAGCTGACAGGAAGCTCACATCACATCCTGTTTAAGAAGGAAACGCTAGACAGATATTTGGTTTCAGGACAAAGACCTTTATCCATGCTTCTGTGTTTCATTGTTTTATGCCTACTGTCTATTGATTTCCTGTCCTCTGACACTGCTCTATTTTGATTGGTGGAACACCAGGATCTCACAAAATACATTAGTGAGTAAAATGTTCCTCTAATCTCTGAAGAATTTCACTTACTTGATTTCCATATGTTAGAGTTAATTGTCAGTATTATTATCAATAAACGTGCAATCATGCAATCCAGTGGAAGAAAAATAACATTCAAGAAGTCTCAAATAAAAGCAGTTGCAGGGAGGAAAGGGTATTATTTTAGCTTTTACAGTCCCTTTAACTGCCAATTCTATTTCTACTAAAGGAACTATTATGTCCAAAGATAACCTCCTAAAAATGACTTGCTAAATGGCTTAGTCAAGAACTCAGTTGGCTGGGCCAGAATACGTTTGACTTTTAAAGACTTTTAAAAAATTAAAGATTAGCAATATGGTGTCCAACACTGTTAAATGCCTACCAAGTGAAATATCAATGCTATAATTGCTGCCAAATACATGATTTCATTTAAATTAATCTTCATAGTTCTCACCTTGACACAAAGTATATTTCTGTTGTTCAGTGGGAGAAAACAAGTTAAGGGCTTTAAGATTTAGTGCCACATGTTTTCCAAAACATTGAACCTTACAATACTTCCTACAAACACTCTGTGATAATACAAAGGCATTTTTATGCTAGTATGCAATGTCAGACTATCTTAAGGTAGTTTGTAAACTAATAAACTTCCAAATTTTAGAACATTTTCAGTGTTAGCATGCACTTTAAGCAGCCTTTATACATTAAAAAAAAAAACGATAGATAAGTGCAATAATGAAGTGTGTCAGGTGCTGACAAATCATAGCAAATCAGAGATGATGGCCTCCCCAGTGTATGCCTACTTGAACCAAATCCCACTTAACTCTGACATTGCTTATCCTTGAGCAGGAGATGCTATAAATACAGCCATAATCTGGTTGATAATAGACAATTCATAGTTTAAACTAACAGTATCTTATTAATACTGTGCAATATTTTTTCTTACAAGCTCCAATCACAGAATTGCCCTGGGCTGTGGCATTACAGATAAATGAAAATACTGTAAAAGGGGTTTCACACTGCAGGGCATGCCAAGTCAGGTATTGCCCTAGATATACTGTAGGTTAGTTGTTGTAGCTGCATATCTTATACAATCCGAGTCCCACCACCATAGCACACCAGCTCTAGAGCTGGCTTTGGAGAGATGAAAACAAAACCAAATGTTATCAGTAGTGTTGGTCGGCTGATCATGTATAGCCCTGAGTTCCATCAATGAGGGAGCCTGCTACCTTGTGACTGGCAGCAAGGGCACTACAGCCAGTCCACGAACACCCTATGAGCTCTGGAGTGCTGAAATGGACGAGCTACAGGTGGTAGGACACCTATGAATTGAAGTTTGTAACTAAGATAAGAAAAAAAAGTCTACAAAGCATGCGTAAACTTTTAGCATGTGGTGAAGGTTAGAGTAAAAGCATGATTTGAGGACAACCACACTAGAGCAAATTCTCTAGATACATATGAGGAATGATGCTGATTATATAAGGGTATCATATATCGGAACCTATCTATCTGTGCTTTGTGAAATTTCACTTTGAACTTACAATTAGTAGGCATTGTCGATATAGTGTGCACGCTAGGGAGATGTAATAGTAAAGATATTAGAAATGCAGAGAAATAACTGAGTAGAGTCATGTGTATATACGTATATGCCATAATAACAAAAAGTCCTTTTCAACGCCAGACTGAATTAAATAGGGAATAACTAGATAGTCAGGCAGCTAGCTTTTCATAAAGCGATGTCAGTAGCAGCCTATGTGCTCCTGTCACTGTAGAAAATCTCTTCGAAGTGGCATATTAGTAGGATATTCAACTTTCTGGTCTCATATTCAGTCCAGAAAAGAAAAGAGTTACAAATAGCATTACTGGAAAAAGTGAACAATAAACATCCAGTAAAGATACAGTAGAATGCATGACATGTGAAATCAAGGGCCTGAATTCTAAAGCACCGCTGCCAGACAGTGCCACATCGGTGCAAATTAGAGTAGTAAAAAATATAAAAGAATATTTTTTGCGCATGCACATTTTGCTGCACTATAAGAAGCATGTTTACCAAAACAATAGCATTGCAGCAGCATACTCTAATTTGCAGTGAAATGACATTGTCTGGTAGAAGTACTTGATAAATCAGGCCCAAAATGATGGTCATACAGTACAGTACAGGGAGACAAACTCTTCTAAGGAGGACTCCCTACCATAAAACTGTGCTTACCGAGATACTCTGGGGCCCAGTGCTATCATTTTGCTACCATTCTCTTCTTTTAATACAAAACTGTCCTAGATTTTTCTTATTGGGTATATTCAGTTAATGTTGTGATGACCCTATAACGGGTAACTGCAAATTGAAATATAGCCACTTTATAAAGAATTTTAAATAAGCAATATTTTATTCCTTTAGAGCCTTTGATGAAGTTGAAACCAATTCCAGTTGAAACTATCACTCAATCAGATTTAAACAACATATGTACTGAACTTACGCACTTCCATCTATAAGTTCAAGGCGTAGAGTGCTTTCCTAAAAGGTAAACTATTTTCATGGGGCATACAAGACAAGAATAATGGAATTTCTGCTGCATCCCTTGCAGTAGGGGGGCCCATGTAAATGATCCCTTAACACCTCTTAAAGTGCACCTATACTCAGAAAGGAAGCTTAAGTTGTCACCTTCTATCCCCAGCCCAGTACCTCAAAACAGCCTGTGTTTCTTTTTTTAATAAAGGATAACAAGCTATATCAAAGGACGCCTGGTTCTGCCACTGTGTGCAATGCTCTGGAATAGCATATAAGAAAATATGTCACTATCCACTTCTACTTATGGACACGTGTTTTGGGCTTTTGCCTTGTATTTTCAAATAGAGGGCTTTTAGATCCCTTCAGTCCTCCTATACCACCTAACATGGTTCTCTCCCTAACCAGGCTTATGGCAAAGTTCAGCAAAGTGATTGTGATAATAATATGAGTTACCATCTGGCACTTAATGCCTTTGTTATATTGGACAATATGTTGGACGTATTCTCTGGAAGCATTTGTTTTAGCTAATGTTTCAGAATGTTTAGTACCTGTAGGCAAACTATTGTAAAATAAGAATATTAACATACAATGTATGTAAAGTTAATCATCCCTCTATTGTCGCAAGGTTACAATAAAGCTAACACCAGTTCACTGTCCGTATGCTGGTTTCCAAACAGTAAAAATAACATGTCAATCTCCTCTTTCACCCACAGTTGTGACAGTGACCATAGTAGGCCTCCTTGTAAGCCATCAGGTGCAATCAAGGAAGCCAGTTGTATTTTGAACCAATTAGAATTGCGTCTGAAATGAAAATACAAAATTTAACCCAACGGTACAAAGCCAGAGGGTCACATAAAGGAGCACCACCAAGATAAATTCATACTCAATTTATTCAATTAATACAAAAACACATACATTTAAAAACCACAACTACAATACACAAAATTAAAACCGCCTCTACCTGCCCTGAAAGAATGCATAAGCGCCTGTCCTAACAGTGCCCATATATACAGCAAGATAATATAGACATATAAACCTGAGCGTCTTCCCTACCCCCCTAATATAGGAAAAAATATATATATATAGGTATGTTTGTGCCGGCACAAAAATAATTTGAATTAGTAATATCAACCATGTAAAAAAACCCCTACCTAATAAATTCTAAATCCCAAAGTGACATGTGCATTGTGCAAAATAACCCAAACTCTGTTTACTAAATTACAAGAGTAATATACATCAAAGAAACAAACATTGGCCTTCATGGCTGTGCAATAGTAACTGTATAAAGGTACAAAATGCAACAAGTGACAGTTGAGCAAACTAATCGAGTCTGAATTGAACTTTTACGAATTGCTCATCTCTAGGGTATTATAAATAAACTCACCTGCTTCCACTGACCCTGCTTCTTGGATGGCAATGTGGGCTTCCTTCAGCTCCGCTGTTTCGGCTGTGGGTGTGGATCCTGGTGTCCTCTGCCCGGCTTCTCTGGCGCTGAGCTTTCCTAGTCTGGCTTCCGGCAACAGGTGGAGGTGCCAGCTTCAGGGACAGAGTGTGGGCTGACGGGCTTTCCTTGCCCAGCTCTGGGGGAGGAGGACGTTCACATACCCATATACTTTGGGGTTTGGAATGCACTGGATGACAGGGTTTCCATTAAGATGGGATGCAAGTTATGCTGATGTGGTATTTTGACCCCCTGATTCCCAATGTTAGGGATAAGAAACATATCCAGGTTTATAGGATAAAGCAACTGCATGCTCTGGATAGTGTTCACTAAAAACAACTGTGTGTGCACCATCCAGGGTGCTGTCTGCTGTGTACAAGCACCATACAAAACTCTCTAGAACTACACACAGCCAATGACAGCACACCTCAAACAATGCTGAGAAAATATATATACAGTCTTTATTAAGCACACATATATACAAATGGGACTGATTAAAAAATCCTAAAGAACATCTACACCAAGACAAAACACTACATTACACAAATGAGTTTTCTCAAGCTATCTGAGCAGAATTAATATTGAAAATTTCATCAAATATATATAATTTTTTTCCCCCAAATCAGCATCTATTTGCAGTGTTATGTATCGACAATGAGAAAAATTATTTCAATGTGCAATATATGTAAATAACAGCCTATTGCTGCTGCCTTGTGCGTGCCACGTGGGTGCCCTTACGGGGCACATATATAAGGTAACAGCATGTATTTACAATTCTGGCCTGAGGAAGCAGCTATTGTTTAGCTACAGAATGCGTAGCCCCCTGGGTACAGCTCTCTAGCTTCTGGCATCCCTGTTATCTAACAGGTTTTTTCTTCACATGATCTTGTGGGGGTATTTTTTGTTGTGTTTTTACTCTAGAGTCACATATTTTTGTATTCTTCATTTACTATTTTTTTATTTTCTATTGTTTTGAGTTTGTCACTGTCCACTGTGGTACTGGGTTAGAGATGTCTGGCATGCACTGTTGGATTCCATTCCCCCAGTTCATTTCAGGCTCCTCATATTTATAACTTTTTCTTTGCTTATTTTATTGGTTTGATATATAAACAAGTACACATATATTGCTTTGTGGATAGCACAATAGGCTGTTATTTGCATATATTATACTATGGCACTTGGATGTTTTATGGCACCTTAGTTTATTATGCTGGCTTCTGTAGGTGTGAGTGCAGGGGTGTGGGGTGTCAATGTTTTGGGGAACCCCCTGTGCATTTCAAAGTGACAGTGTTGTCTCATTTTTAGTCTAAGGATGGATTTTTATATTAGGGGTTTCTTGTATAGTATATTCTGTGTGATGTGTTATATTTTGTTATCAATATAATGTGTGCATATTAGCCAAAACCTCATTAACCTCCCTTTTATGTTAGTAGTTGACCTCACAAACTTCCCTCCCACTGCAACCATGCAGCTACAACAGTACACAATTAGAATTATATCACTTTAAATTGCCACCTCAGATCCCGTCTTCTAGCACACTGTTCCTCAACCTGTGGTATGTATACCCCAGGGGATATGCAGCAATGTTCACGGGTGCACCAACAGGAAGGTTAATATGGGTCTGGTCAGAGGCATACATACCATAGAGGCAGCAAACATACATGCTCACAGGCCCGTGGCACAAGGGGGCCCAGCGCAAGCTACCTCCACCACTGATATAGAATGTTCATCTGGGGCCAACAGCAGCAGAGTTTTATACCTACCTATCCAGCTATGGCATCTCCTTCCTCCGCATTAGCTTCTCCTGCCCAGTAGTGCCATGTCTCACTCCCTGCCCCGTGCATGTCCACCTGGTGCGTGCCTCCCCCGCCTCTGCCCATGCCTCCCCTACCTACAGACACGCCTCCCTTAGTGCATGACTCCCCGCCTCCAGACATGCCATCCCCATTAGGGCTATATACACCCCTGGGTCTGGTATATTATTTTAACAATAAACATTATTCTTCCTTGCTTTAAAAAGTGCTACAAAGCCTGTGAGAAACTTATTTTGGTGATCCACCCCTTTGGAGTATTGCTGTAAATGCTTGTTGCTAGGGGTACTTGGTGCAAAGCTTCTTTAAAAATTTGTTGCAATAATAAACTTTGAGTCTTGCTCACTTTATGCACATAAAATTCTGTCTTACTAAACCTATAATAAAAGTTCCCTTAAATAAAACAACACCAACATATCCTCACAGTGCTTTCAAAGTATTGTTTTGTGAACTTAAGTGTTGTGCTCTAATTAATATGATAGTTTACATGTTTAAATAATACGTTCCTAGCATTATGGTACAAATAAACTCAGCCATTTGTAATAAAATAAAGAAGTGAGTGACACTGAAGGTCCTATGGCATTTCCATCGCAAATCACCAGCTGACAAACTCAATGGTTTGGAACCTGGAAAAGACAGGTCCAATAAAACCTTTGTCCAGTCACACAGTCTAGTTTAGTCTACTTGACAAGCCAAAAAATAAGTTCTAGGACAAATAGACTGCTATCAAACACACCACACTTGTTTCTAAAGCACAAATGATCTTTTCTCAAAGTATCTAAGTTTGACCCTATATTGAGTTTAAACACAGATGGAAAATGTTTATTAGATCATGTGCTGCATATTTCGGTCATTGACATGGTTTTCAATGCTAACTTAATTGAAACTGTCAAATAGTGAGGAACATTATTCGAAAATATCCCTGTGGAAAAATTAAGCCTTTAAGTAAAGGCGCCAATAAATGGAGAGATTGTATTGCCGTTTCACATACTTTCTAGACATGACTATTATCCACATCAAATGGCTGTAAAGTAAATGGGATGGGCTACAGTCTCCACAGCATCTGTCACATATTGTTACTGTGAACCTTTGAATGTTATTTCACAATAACTATTCTGACATAACATTTCATTTTCAAGGGACAGGACAATTTATTATCTAAGTATATGTCAATGCTGTCAATACATGAGATACCATATCTGAAATGTCTGAAAGATTTATCAAAATATGATAATATTTATGAGTGCCCTTATCCTGCAGCCATGGTAAAACAAAGTGTGGATGTATATTTTTCAAAACCAGAAGACATGACTATGTTTTGTTTATTTTATGACGAGAAATATAGGAGATGATTTATGAACACTGTCAATATGTGTTGACAATCTTCCCTTGGCATAGCCTGACAAGACTTTGTGCAAGATTTATCATGCAATGATTATAATTGGGCAGCCATTAACTCACCTGAAGCCTTTTCCACATGCCCCTCCCTCATTTCCTACAGTGCGCTGTACATTCTGTAGCACACATGTGCTCAACCCTCCCTCTCAGTTACCAGCAACAGGCCACCAACTGCACACACTAATGCACACTTCAAGTACACCAGTGCTCAGACAGAGGTGTAGATTCAAAACTAATTACATCACCTGTGGAGATCTGCAAAACCTGGAGGGTTGGTGGTCCTTTAAGTTGTAAGAACCTATGTTGTAGCAGGTCTCCAATTGTGGTCGCACAGCCACTGGTTTAAAAAACGCATTTAGGAAAACACTTAAAACTGAAAAAATACAATTAAACAATAAAACATTGGGCTATTCTTCATTAAATAAAAATAGCATCTAATGAAAAATGGCAAAATATTTACAAAAAAATGTAAATATTTGAATTAAACACGAAAACATGTTATTTTTTTTATTTAATATAATGTATTTAATTAATTTTTATGCTTTCTTTCCATTTTGTGCAGGGCAATCTCCTTGGTGTTACCCCTGATTTGCCCTCTGACACCTGTAAAAAATTACCATTTCTTTAATTGCCCTGGTGCCCTCCCCCCCAATTTGAAGCCCCCCATTCATTGTTTCCCCTACATTTTTAAATTTTTGGGCCCACAAGTTTGGGTCCCCATTGACTTCAACTGGGTTCAGGGTTTGGGGTACCGGGTTTTTGCGGCAACTTACGGGTTTGCCCATCCCTACTTTTGATGCATTTTAATTCATATTTTAGAAGATAGCCATTTTACGTTTACTATTTCATAAGTATTTATAAAAATCTAAGTACAACTGCGTTTGCAGATACACACTGTCATTTATAGATGAAAACAGGAACTGAGGGACATAACATTGTTACAATATTTTTTTAGAATTACTCAAGCTGATTCATTTAGAATAACCTCTGTGACGGAACAGCTAGACCTTTACTTGACTAATTTTTGTCTAATTTTCATGTCAGAATGAATGTAATAATATAGTAATTATATTCATTGCTCCACATACTACTTGCAAAAAAATATGCAAATCTAAAAATTGTTTTACTGCCAGTAAAATTGTAGATTTTTCACCTTTTTTTTCTTCTCAATTCTGTTTCTGTTCATGTGTGTCCATAGATTTAGAAGGTAATTTACCAAAACTTTTGGCATCATTTTTGGTGCTTTTGGCGCTTATTCACGCCTTTGCTGCATCAGCGAAAGCCTGGCAACAGCCTGCATGGCACAACAGCCTTTTTGACCTATTTACATCAGGGTTTAGCGAAAGCAGATCTGGCTGCGAATCTGTGACAGGTTCGCCAGAAAACCTGGCGAACTTCTTAGGAACTAATGTTATTTTTTAGCGAGTGTGCCCCATCAATGTAGACCACTGTGCATCACCGTTAACAACTATGACACTTGTCAGACACCACTAGTGTTCAATTTACCAGTATAAATCATTTCAAACATAACTTTTTAAATACGCATATTTAGGACATGTAAATTGTGTGCTGAATGCGCTTGCTACATCAACTGCTCAAATCCCCCTAAGATCCGGCTTATTTGAGTCTTAAAAACTGGATATTGACCAGCTGGAATCATTATCTGTATGTTTCTCGCTGCCTTCCTGTGTGTGCGATATCACTAGCAGGTGACGACTAGGGATGAGCGAATCGATTCGGACGAACCCGAATTCATTCCGAATTTCAGGAAAAATTTGTTTCGGAACGGATCAGAATTTCCCACGATTCGATCAATCGAAGTTTTCCTTTAAACTCCATTTATTTCAATTACAGCCATTGTAAAATGGTGGATGGACATGTCCGGACATGTCCCCTGGGGCAAGTTATCATGGGAAGGTCACATGCAGCCTATCAGCAGCCAGGAAGCCCGGTGACGTCACAGTGCTATACAAACGATGGCCATCTTGCTTGTGCGCATTTCAACCTTGCATTTCAGACAGAACGGAGGTTGCTGCAGACAGGGAGAGGCTAACAGACAGGCAGGGAGAGTCAGGGAGACCCACAGAGACACACACAGTGCCAGGGAAAGATAGGGAAAAATAAGGAAAATCTGGAACGATCCAGGCAGGGACAGCAGAGAAAGTGACAGGGAAACTATTTTTTTTATTTTCATTTCACTTCATTTGCCAGATCAGTTTTAAATTGCTTTTTTTTTGTGCTGTAAATATTCCTGGCCACTGTGCATCCCATCTTGGCAGTGGCATATTTAACTCTATCTGTTACACACAAGCATTTCTTATAACTCGATTAGTTTTAATTTTTTTTGTATGCTGTAAAAACCCCAGCCCACATGGGCATACTATTTCAGCACATTTGACCCTATCTGTTATACTAAATCAGCTTCTAAAGGCTCTATTTTATTAATATATTGCATTTTGAATTGGTTTTGTGCGTCCTTTAAAAACACCAGGCTGCAGGGTATCCCAAACCGGCACATTTGACCCTATCTGTTATACTAAAGCAGCTTCTAAAGGCTCTGTTTTAATAATATATTGCATTTTGAATTTTTTTTTGTGTCCTGTAAAAACACCAGGCCGCATGGGCATCCCAAACCAGCACATTTCACCCTATCTGTTATACTAAATCAGCTTCTAAAGGCTCTGTTTTATTAATATATTGCATTTTGAATTGGTTTTGTGCGTCCTGTAAAAACATCAGGCCACATGGGCATCCCAAACTAGCACATTCCACCCTATCTGTTATACTAAATCAGCTTCCAAAGGCTCTGTTTTATTAATATATTGCATTTTTAATTGGTTTTGTGCGTCCTGTAAAAACACCAGGCCACATGGGCATCCCAAACCAGCACATTTCACCCTATCTGTTATACTAAATCAGCTTCTAAAGGCTCTGTTTTATTAATATATTGCATTTTGAATTGGTTTTGTGCATCCTGTAAAAACACCAGGCCGCATGGGCATCCAAAACCAGCACATTTCACCCTATCTGTTATACTAAATCAGCTTCTAAAGGCTCTGTTTTATTAATATATTGCATTTTGAATTGGTTTTGTGCGTTCTTTAAAAACACCAGGCAGCAGGGTATCCCAAACCGGCACATTTCACCCTTTCTGTTATACTAAAGCAGCTTCTACAGGCTCTGTTTTAATAATATATTACATTTGGAATTGTTTTTTTGCATCCTGTAAAAACACCAGGCCACAAGGTATCCCAAACCAGTACATTTCACCCTATCTGTTATACTAAATCAGCTTCTACAGGCTCTGTTTTATTAATATATTGCATTTTGAATTGGTTTTGTGCATCCTGTAAAAACACCGGGCCACATGGGCATCCCAAACCAGCACATTTCACCCTATCTGTTATACTAAATCAGCTTCTAAAGGCTCTGTTTTATTAATATATTGCATTTTGAATTGGTTTTGTGCGTCCTTTAAAAACACCAGGCCGCAGGGTATCCCAAACTGGTACATTTCACCCTATCTGTTATACTGAAGCAGCTTCTACAGGCTCTGTTTTATTAATATATTGCATTTTGAATTGTTTTTTTGCGTCTTGTAAAAACACCAGCCCGCAGGGTATCCCATGTTGCCAATTTTCATAGTATCAGGTGCAGAGAAGCAGTATCTCAATTTATTTAGCTTCTGCTTTCTAAAGTAAACACATTTTTTTAAGTGCCTATTGCACATTTCAAATACATATAAAAAACAAGTGGCAGGATGTTCAAAGAGTTGCAGAGGCCAGGATTCAGCAGGCAGAGGTCGCAGCAGACTAGGGGCGAATGGCAGCAGGAGTTGCGGTGAGAGACCTGATCTGCCAGTATCTGCTAGCGGTCGTGTCTCCACCAGTAACGCATCTGCCGTGGTAGATTGGTTGACACGGTTATTCACATCATTACAAGTTACATCTGACACCCCCTGTCTAGGGTCGGTAGGTTCCTCTGACACAACCCTGAGTTGGCATGGCCTGAGAGCAGTCCCTGTCCTCCCATTGCCTCTGTCCTACGCCGTTCCCTCCCCCAGTGACGTATCCTATGCTTTGGGTTCAGCTCCACTCTTTAGTGAGGAGGACGATCAGATAGTGGACAGTCAGCAGCTACTGCCCAGCCAAGAAATGGAGGTGGCTTCCTTGGCAGACAAATAGTGATGTGGAGAGGGGCGTGGGTGTTGTTGCGAGCGTTCCAGCTCCTGCGTCAGACACTGTTGAGGAAACCAAGAACATCAGTGACGTGCAGCCACAACTCGGTGGTGATGATGATGATGGTGAAGCCGATCGCACTTGGGAGCGGGGTGCAGAAGCGGCTTCATCCTCATCATCAGGAGAAGAGGGGCGCAGGTTGCCCCGGAGTCAGCAGCTGAGGCAGCAAGGTGTTAGCAGCAAGGTTGGCAGTCAGCATGGGGGCAGAATTGTAAAGCCTGGAGCCAAACAGGGCCGGGGTAGAGCACCTGCTGCCTGTTAGGCTACCTTATCGGGAGGTAGTGGAGCAGGGGTTCTTGGAGTTGGTGACAGTATCAGTGAATCAGTGCAGGCTGTTGGTGGGAAAAGTAGCTACTCGGCAATGTGGCAGTTTTTCCTCAAGCATCCACAGGAGGGTAACATGGCCACATGCAATATATGTAGGCAGAAGGTGAAGCGTGGCCAGGGCCCAAATGTTGGCACCACGGCCCTCCGTCAATGTATGATGCGTCACCATAAAGCGGCCTGGGAGAACCAAGGCTCTAAAGAAGTGGTCCAGGCTGCTTGCTCACCAAGTGGCACGCTGCTCCCATTTTCTTGCATCCAAGGCTCCAGCACCTCAGCCGAAGGCAGCTGTGCGTCATACCTATCCTCTGTCGCTCCAGATGCTCCTGCTCCTCCTTCTCATGCATCCTGCCAGCATTCCATCGGCGAAGCCATGTCCAAGAGACAGCAGTGTGCGCCCACTCATCCTACAGCGCAGAAGCTGAATGTGCTCCTGTCCAAGTTGCTGGTGCTGCAGTCGCTCCCTTTTCAGGTGGTGAACTCTGCACCTTTCAAAGAACTGATGGCTTGTGCCGAGCCGAGGTGGAGAGTCCCAAGCCATCATTTATTTGCCAAGAAGGCAGTACCAGCGCTGCACACTTTTGTTGAACAGAAGGTGGGCCAGTCCTTGAGCCTGTCGGTGTGTAGCAAAGTGCATGGCAGCGCCGACGTCTGGAGCTGTAACTCCGGTCAGGGACAGTACATGTCGTTTACGGCCCACTGGGTGAATGTGGTCCCTTTGCAGCAGCAGCAACTTGGACAGGTCACGCCGCTTCGGTCTCCGCGCTCCCTGGCCATTGTGCCTGTGACAACGTGCAACTCGGCCTCCTCATCCTCTGCCATCTCCTCACCCTCCACTGTAGGCTCAAGTCTCAGTGCCCCTCCAGCCTACCATGTGTGCAGGGCACGGAGGTGTCACGCTGTGCTTCACATGGTTTGTCTTGGCGAACTGAGTCACACAGGGGAGGAACTGCTTAAATTTATTCATCAAGAAATCCAAACATAGCTTACTCCAAGAAAACTGAAAATGGGAACCATGGTTACCGACAATGGGAAGAACATTTTGTCTGCGCTGAGTCAAGGAAGACTGACCCATGAGCCCTGCATGGCTCACGTCTTCAATCTGGTTGTGAAGCGGTTTCTGAAGTCTTCCCCCCATCTGCAAGACATCCTAACAACTTCAAGGAAACTTTGCATGCACTTCAGCCACTCATACACCGCCAAATACACCCTTCTTGAGCTACAGCATCAGAATGGTAGCCCTCAACATCTGATTGCGATGTTTCCACCCGTTGGAATTCCATCCTGCATATGTTGGACAGACTATACGAACAGAGAAAAGCCATCACGGATTTCTTGATGATCTAAGCGGATAGGGGGACTCCCCTGTGTAACTTCAATGTCAACCAGTGGCAGCTCATACGTGACACCTGCCGTTTGCTCAGGCCCTTTGAGGAAGCCACTTAATTTGTGAGTCGCCAGGATTACGGGATGAACGACGTGATTCCACTGCTTCATGTACTACAACACATGTTGGAAACCATGGCTGGTCAGGGCACTGGAGACATGACATCTACATCTTACGGCCACATGAACCCCGTTGGAGCTGAACTGGAGGAGGAAGAGGAGGAGGAATGGCACAGTGCACAGTTTAGGCTTGGCGAAATGGCTGGTTTATCTAGTCAGAGGACAGGAGAGGAGGAGCAGGAGCAGCCAGAGGAGCTAGAGGGTTGTGAGGAAGGTGAGACAGAGGACCCAGACACACCGTGGCAGTACATAGTGGAGATGGAGACAGGTAGGCAAATGGCAGGAAGCATGCTCACGTGCTTGCGTAGTGACCCCAGAATTGTTTCCATTTGTCAGCGGGATGACTTCTGGCTCTCCGCATTATTGGACCCTTGCTTCCGGCACAAAATGGGGGCATTTTTCAGGAGGGAGGACAAACTGACCTACTACAAAGACATTCTACGTAGTCAGTTGGCCAATGCCTATCTGCGCCATGGTCAATCCTCTCACAGGTCTGACTCGGGGGACCTCTGCGCTCACCTTCCATCAGCAGCAGCCTCAGTCTTCAGTCGCTAATGAGTAGCTTTCTACACCTGCATAGTGAGTCTACTCATGAGCAGAAGGAAGACCTGAAGCAGGACCTGAACCAGCAGGTCATGTCATACCTTGACATGACCATGCCAACACACCTTGAGGATCCGCTGGACTTCTGGGCAGCCAAACTTGACTTGTGGCCGCAGCTAGCTGAGTTTGCCCTGGAAAAGCTGTCCTGCCTGGCAAGTAGCGTGCCATCTGAGCGGGTGTTTAGTGCGGCGGGGGCCATAGTTACGGTGAGGAGAACTCGTCTGTCAACTAAAAATGTGGAGAGACTCCCCTTTGTCAAAATGAATCAGGGATGGATCAGCCAGGATTTCCACCCACCAATGCCTGATGCATGCGACTAGATTCAGCATGGTGCCACGTTTTACACTTTCCAAATGGTGTAAAACATATTTATGTCTTTAGGCCATTTTTTGGGCTCCTGCTGATGCCAACTTCAGGGTGTGCCTTTCAGCCAAATTTTGGCCTCCTGCTGCTGCCAACTGCAGTGTGTCTTTAGGCCAATTTTTGGGTTCCTGCTGCCAACTCCAGTGTCTCTTTCAAGCTAGGTTTGGGCTCCTGCTGCTGCTGCTTGCAACTCCAGGGTGTCATTCAGCCAATCTTTGGGCTCCTGCTGCCAACTTCAGTGTGTCTTTCAATATAGGTTTGGGCTGCTGCTGCTGCTTGCGACTCCAGGGTGTCATTTAGCCAATTTTTAGACTACTGTTGTCAACTCCAGTTTGTCTTTCAAGCTATGTTTGGGCTGCTGCTTCTGCTGCTGCTGCTGCTTGCTTGCAACTCCAGGGTGTCATTTAGACAATTTTTGGGCTCCTGCAGCCAACTCCAGTGTCTCTTTCAAGCTGTGTTTGGGCTCCTGCTGCTGCTGCTTGCAACTCCAGGGTGTCATTCAGCCAATTTTTGGGCTCCTGCTGCCAACTCCAGTGTCTCTTTCAAGCTATGTTTGGGCTCCTGCTGCTGCTGCTTGCAACTCCAGGGTGTCATTCAGCCAATTTTTGGGCTCCGGCTGCCAACTCCAGTTTGTTTTTCAAGCTATGTTTGGGCTGCTGCTTGCAACTCCAGGGTGTCATTCAGCCAGTTTTTGGGCTCCTACTGCCAACTCCAATGTCTCTTTCAAGCTAGGTTTGGGCTCCTGCTGCTGCTGCTTGCAACTCCAAAGTGTCATTCAGACAATATTTGGGCTCCTGCTGCCAACTCCAGTGTGTCTTTCAAGCTAGGTTTGGGCTGCTGCTGCTGCTGCTGCTGCTTTCCACTCCAGGGTGTCATTCAGCCAATTTTTGGGCTCCTGCTGCCAACTCCAGTGTGTCTTTCAAGCTATGTTTGGGATGCTGCTTCTGCTGCTGCTTGCAACTCCAGGGTGTCATTCAGGCAATTTTTGGGCTCCTGCTGCCAACTCCAGTGTGTCTTTTAAGCTATGTTTGGGCTCCTGCTGCTGCTGCTTGCAACTCCAGGGTGTCATTCAGACAATTTTTGGGCTCCTGCTGCCAACTCCAGTGTGTTTTTCAAGCTATGCTTGGGCTCCTGCTGCTGCTGCTTGCAACTCCAGGGTGTCATTCAGCCAGTTTTCGGGCTCCTGCTGCCAACTCCAGTGTTTCTTTCAAGCTAGGTTTGGGCTCCTGCTGCTGCTTGCGACCCCAGGGTGTCATTCAGCCAATTTTTGGGCTCCTGCTGCCAACTCCAGTGTGTCTTTCAAGCTATGTTTGGGCTGCTGCTTCTGCTGCTGTTGCTGCTTGCAACTCCAGGGTGTCATTCAGACAATTTTTGGGCTCCTGCTGCCAACTTCAGTGTCTCCTTTAAGCTATGTTTGGGCTCCTGCTGCTGCTGCTGCTTGCACCTCCAGGGTGTCATTCAGCCAATTTTTGGGCTCCTACAGCCAACTCCAGTGTCTCTTTCAAGCTATGTTTGGGCTCCTGCTGCTGCTGCTTGCAACTCCAGGGTGTCATTCAGCCAATATTTGGGCTCCTGCTGCCATCTTTAGTGTCTCTTTCAAGCTATGTTTGGGCTCCTGCTGCTGCTGCTTGCAACTCCAGGGTGTCATTCAGCCATTTTTTGGGCTCCAGCTGCCAACTCCAGTGTCTTTCAAGCTATGTTTGGGCTGCTGCTGCTTGCAACTCCAGGGTGTCATTTAGCCAATTTTCGGGCTCCTGCTGCCAACTCCAGTGTCTCTTTCAAGCTATGTTTTGGCTCCTGCTGCTGCTGCTTGCAACTCCAGGGTGTCATTCAGATAATTTTTTGGGCTCCTGCTGCCAACTCCAGTGTGTCTTTCAAGCTAGGTTTGGGCTGCTTCTGCTGCTTGCAACTCCAGGATGTCATTCAGACAATTTTTGGGCTCCTGCTGCCAACTCCATTGTCTCTTTCAAGCTATGTTTGGGCTCCTGCTGCGGCTTGCAACTCCAGGGTGTCATTCAGCTAATTTTTGGGCTCCTGCTGCCAACTCCAGTGTCTCTTTCAGCCAATGTTTGGGCTCCTGCTGCTGCCGCTTGCAACTCCAGGGTGTCATTCAGCCAATTTTTGGGCTCCTGCTGCCACCTCCAGTGTGTCTTTCAATCTAGGTTTGGGTCGCTGCTGCTGCTGCTTGCAACTCCAGAATGTCATTCAGCCAATTTTTGGGCTCCTGCTGCCAACTCCAGTGTCTCTTTCAAGCTATGTTTGGGCTCCTGCTGCTGCTGCTTGCAACTCCAGGGTGTCATTCAGCCAATTTTTGGGCTCCTGCTGCCAACTCCAGTGTGTCTTTCAAGCTGGGTTTGGGCTGCTGCTGCTGCTGCTGCTTGCAACTCCAGGGTGTCATTCAGCCAATTTTTTGGCTCCTGCTGCCAACTCCAGTGTGTCTTTCAAGCTAGGTTTGGGCTGCTGCTGCTTGCAACTCCAGGGTGTCATTCAGCCAATTTTTGGGCTCCTGCTGCCAACTCCAGTGTCTCTTTCAAGCTATGTTTGGGCTCCTGCTGCTGCTGCTTGCAACTCCAGGGTGTCATTCAGCCAATTTTTGGGCTCCTGCTGCCAACTCCAGTGTGTCTTTCAAGCTGGGTTTGGGCTGCTGCTGCTGCTGCTGCTTGCAACTCCAGGGTGTCATTCAGCCAATTTTTGGGCTCCTGCTGCCAACTCCAGTGTGTCTTTCAAGCTAGGTTTGGGCTGCTGCTGCTGCTGCTTGCAACTCCAAGGTGTCATTCAGCCAATTTTTGGGCTCCTGCTGCCAACTCCAGTGTTTCTTTCAAGCTAGGTTTGGGCTCCTGCCGCTGCTGCTTGCAACTCCATGGTGTCATTCAGCCAATTTTTGGGCTCCTGCTGCCAACTCCAGTGTCTCTTTCAAGCTATGTTTGGGCTCCTGCTGCTGCTGCTTGCAACTCCAGGGTGTCATTCAGCCAATTTTTGGGCTCCTGCTGCCAACTCCAGTGTGTCTTTCAAGCTAGGTTTGGGCTGCTGCTGCTGCTTGCAACTCCAGGGTGTCATTCAGACAATTTTTGGTCTCCTGCTGCCAACTCCAGTGTGTCTTTCAAGCTAGGTTTGGGCTGCTGCTGCTGCTTGCAACTCCAGGGTGTCATTCAGACAATTTTTGGGCTCCTGCTGCCAACTCCAGTGTGTCTTTCAAGCTATGGTTGGGCTCCTGCTGCTGCTGCTTGCAACTCCAGGGTGTTATTCAGCCAATTTTTGGGCTCCTGCTGCCAACTCCAGTGTGTCTTTCAAGCTAGGTTTGGGCTGCTGCTGCTGCTTGCAACTCCAGGGTGTCATTCAGCCAATTGTTGGGCTCCTGCTGCCAACTCCAGTGTCTCTTTCAAGCTATGTTTGGGCTCCTGCTGCTGCTTGCAACTCCAAGGTGTCATTCAGCCAATTTTTGGGCTCCTGCTGCCAAGTCCAGTGTCTCTTTCCAGCTGTGTTTGGGCTGCTGCTGCTGCTTGCAACTCCAGGGTGTCATTCAGCCAATTTTCGGGCTCCTGCTGCCAACTCCAGTGTCTCTTTCAAGCTATGTTTGGGCTCCTGCTGCTGCTGCTTGCAACTCCAGGGTGTCATTCAGCCAATTTTTGGGCTCCTGCTGCCAACGCCAGTGTGTCTTTCAAGCTATGTTTGGGCTCCTGCTGTTGCTGCTTGCAACTCCAGGGTTTCATTCAGCCATTTTTTGGGCCCCTGCTGCCAACTCCAGTGTCTCTTTCAAGCTAGGTTTGGGTTGCTGCTGCTGCTGCTGCTTGCAACTCCAGGGTGTCATTTAGCCAATTTTTGGGCTCCGGCTGCCAACTCCAGTGTCTCTTTCAAGTTATGTTTGGGCTCCTGCTGCTGCTGCTGCTTGCAACTCCAGGGTGTCATTCAGCCAATTTTTGGGCTCCTGCTGCCAAGTCCAGTGTCTCTTTCAAGCTATGTTTGGGCTGCTGCTGCTGCTGCTTGCAACTCCAGGGTGTCATTCAGCCAATTTTTGGGCTCCTGCTGCTCCTGCTTCCAACTCCAGGATGTCTTTCAGCCAATATTTGGGCTCCTGCTGCTGCCAGCTCCAGGGTGTGTTTTTCAGGCAATATAGTGGCCCCTTATAATTATGCCACCACAACTCTCTGCAATTGTGCCGCTCTGTGATTCTAATAGCGATGCCTCTGATCTGCATGTCATAATTATTTACAGTATTATTTCACTAACCCAGCACGCATCCTATGCGTGTTAAAGCAAGGCAGAATGGTTTACAACCCTATTGAGGATCTAGGAAGCTCAAAAATAGCCGTTTTTATAGCGATTCGTCGCGAATATTTTCGGACCAAAACAAATTTTGTCGGAAAATTCGGCGAATCAGCTGAATCGAATTTTTCAAAAGTTCGCTCATCCCTAGTGACAACATAAGATACTACATAAATTCTATTCTTGTAACGCTAAACACACCAGCAAAGTGTACAAATGTTTGTACTTTTCTGGCCTTTTTGCTACCTTTGTAAATGCTGAACACCCAACGGCAAGGTCCAATGCCTGCACACTTCCATCGGCATGCCCAAATCACTGTTCTGACCCAGCAGGAAAGTGGATCATAAGAATTATTGCATTCATATTACCTTCACTTTAACTTACTAATTTAGCTTCCTTATGCCAATTTCTGGTTGTAGTTCTGACTAATTGTGTTCTGCGACCTGAATTATTATCATTATCTTTAGATTTTAAAGTGCTTGGTCCAGTATGCCTCACTAATAAAGTTAATTAGACCCTGCGTAGATCATTGATAAAGGGGAACTCTAAATTTGGTATATCCCACTATGTCTACAAAGTACAAGACATAGCATTACCAAACACTGAGGTGGATGGGCTATTGTGTTTTAAAAAAAAAATTATATATTTCTTTCACTAATAGCTGCATTCAATTTAAAGTCATCTTACCTACAGTGTAGTAACAGCTTAGACTGCCTCACTTCCTTCCATTGGATCATGCTTTTGTTGTTTGACATCTTCTGGATACATGTGACCCTGAATGTTTAAAATATATTTTAACTATAACTGCCTTGCTAATTAGTGGATAGGAAAAATTAAAGGGCTGTTGTTCGTTATTTTTCTTTTTTTCTTTTGTTTCAACAGATGATGCTTTCAAAACAGTATGACTACGGTTCTACCACCTGCCATAAGCAATATATACTTGGCAAAATTGCTACTCGTCTGGATGATGACTTAAAAAAACAATACACCGGTGAGCAGATTCGTAGGCAGTGGTCGGATCTGAAAAGGTTCTATCCGATTACTGTAAAAAATTTGTGATGCTGAATATCCTTTTCACTTTTGACCTTATAAATCTGATTTTCTTTTCGGAGGTGGGGGGTAGCTCTGATTTGGATTGTTGCCCTCCAGTGTTTGGGTGCCGTGAGGTCCTACTATGCCCCAAACCAGTGGAGGAAGATGGCGGCCCTTCCACCTCGCATCAAGCCTCAGCCTACAGGAGACATGTTTCTGATACCATAGATTGTCCTTAGTGGGTACCAGCTTAGGTAGACCATGTTGTTCTTAAGATATTTTCCTGTTGTGAGACCTTGGAGCAATTATGAAACATTTTTATTTTTCTGCCATTTTGCTATAGTCACATGTATTGACACTGGCCTAGCTACAAGGCCACATGCCTTTCCATTGACCTAGCCCCAACTCTCTCCCAATCTAGACTCCATGTCTGATGGTAAGTACACTCTCATGTGTTACATGACTCACTTTACTTCAACATGTTTTACAAAAGCTGCTCTCACTTCTCAGACTTGGCCCTAAAACAGCCACCCCCCCAATAATTCTTTCTAACAAGCACTCACATTCCCAGCTGCAATCCTTAGTAAACTATTGAACATGCATGCCTAAAACACACATTCTATGTGCTGCTTGCAGAAAATCAAAGATAGATGTAAATATTATAGACTAAGCTTAAACGCCAAACCAATAATATATTTAAATTTAAATAAGCAAAGCACTATGGGTGGCACCTTCTATTTCATTTAACAATAATATAAGGTGCACTGTCCCTATAGGGAACCCTACAAAAACACACTAACACCAAAGAATTGGGGGTACCCTCCAAGAACCCCCCACTGAATGGGTCCCTGGGGACTGACAATTGCACTCTCAAAAAGGTAAAAATGTAAAATAATCTTTATTGAAGGTCATCACATTAAAAACAGTTTAAAAACTAACAACATTGTCCCAGTGCTGTTTACATGACCAGCCACATGGGGGAGCCATCCTGCCAGATACAGTCTAATACAATGTGCAATAATCAATTATAGCTAATACTAAATCCAAAATACACCATAAATGTAAAATAAAGTGCTAAGTGCTAAAACAGAAGTGCATCAATAAAAAAACGAATATCTGAGTGAAGGTAAACCCAATCAGGGAATAAGGTGCAAGGCATATACACAAGACATGAGAAACATAAGATAAAATCCTTACTGTGTTACTGACAGGATAGGAATGACCATTACCCCAGCCTTGAGGAAGAGCCCTAGTGGCTCGGAACGCGTGGGCTCGCTGCAGGGCTGCTATCCTGTCAGTAACACAGTAAGGATTTTATCTTATGTTTCTCATGTCTTGTGTATATGCCTTGCACCTTGTTGGTGTGCTTTAAGCCCCAATAACATGTACAACATAGCCCACACTATGCAACACTGCCTGCATCCATATATGTGAGCTGAGCAATACTCCTTGCCTGTGGGTGAGATGATCTGACCAAGCTGAGTTTTTTTGGGATTTCAATAAAAAGTAATGTTTTTTTTTTCCTTGTCCATCTTTTAGCGGATACTGGCTACAGCCTGTTGCCCTGGCTAGTGATGCCATTTTGTCGCCATGCCTTATCAGGCCAGCAGAGATACAACCAGGCTCATATAAAAGTCATACAAATGATTGAGCAAACAATAGGTCATTTTAAAGCCAGGTTCCTGCGTCTTGGCAAATCCCGAGGACAGCTGCTATATGCCCCCAAAAAGTTTCAAAAATTATAATAGCAGGCTGCATTTTGCACTGAAAATGACATTGCACCTCCTGAGCCTGTGGATCTTGAGCCTGATATGGTTTGGCAGAGATCAGGAAGAAGGGAAGGAAACATCAGTGGTGTACAAGCCAGGCAGCAGCTCATGGATGGGTATTTTAGGTGAGTCATGTTGGGAGTAATAGTATAAAAAGTAATATGTAGGGCTTGGCCAATAAATGTTAATAACCTTTTTTTTATTACAGTGAAGTCAACCAACCAAGCAAAACAGCATGAAGTTGTTTCTGCCTAAATACAATAGGATTTTATATTTTTCAACTAAAATGTACATTTTTATTTTACATTTGGAAAAGAAAGGCAGAGGCCATTTTGGACCTTCCTCTCCCAGCATCACAGCCGTGCTGCTGCCTGGATTCAACTGACAATGCACAGTAACAGGAGGCCCAGCAGCAGTTACTGTTTGCAGGTGGACTCCAGATCCATGAACAGCCATTTAGTTATTAAAATTTACTACAGCAGGAGTTACAAAAAGGTAAATTAATGTTTATGTGTAGCAATCTGAATTGCCCTGGGGAGGGATGCATATGAACACTGTTGTGTTGGTCTAGTTTAAGTCATCTTTGACTGTTGGTCTGCTTTAAGGTAGATCAATTAGTTGTGCCGCTCCTGTGAATACACTTCTGCCAGCCTGAGATATTGTTACCTGCTCTTTGTTCCCTCAGTGAAATGTGGCCATGCGGTCCTGCTTATGGCCACTGATAGAGTCCAGACCATGAGACTGCCAGGAGCCAATAATAGGGCAGCACTTTGCTGGGGAAGTGAGATGCAGGAGATGCAGGTAAGGGACACTAGGACCTGGGAAGAATGTATGTGCAGAGGGGCATCACCAGTTGGGCCCCCCATGCAGAGGCAGGTTGTGATTCACAGCTGTTTTGTAGAAAAAGCATGGATCTCTTTGTACATCTATAAGCATCTATACATGCATTCTCACTTAAACTGGACCTTCAGCCTGATTTAATAAAAGCCCAAACCCTTAAAAAAACTATTCCCCAGCACCTAAAACTAATATGTTTTAGGTTTTTAGTCACTTCCTTATTATTCTTTCCCCCACCGAGCTGCAACTCTATTCAGGACTCTAGGATGCCGGTGCCGCCATCTTGACTCAGAAGCATCACATACTGAAGAGAGGAGAGTAAAGGTAAGATGTTTTTTTTTCACCTCAGTCCTGGGGGTGCAGGGTGGGGGGGGGGGGGGTTACTATAGACTTTTAGAAGTATAACGAATTAGAATAACAATAATATTAATAAGTCAGAAGAAAAAACTTAACTCACTGACACATGAAAGGTTAATACCTCTAATCCTATCATCCCTTAATCATACTATAGCAGTAGTATGAATATGTTAACCCTTTATGTAATTAGTGTCACGCACGCACACATACCTTTCCTTGCCATAGTACTGCTGCCAGAGGTCCAGTGAAAATCTTTACTTCAGGTCTCCCCCCTGGATCACTGTGCACCCGAAAAGTGTCACTTTTAGTAAGTTCAGCATTTATCTTTCTGTAACCTTGGCGCTTGGTGGTGCAGCTTAAGCATACTTCTGCAGATGTGTGTGGACCGAGTCCTCTGTTTTTAACCAAGTTTGGAGACAAATTTTAGGTTGGTCTGCAAGCTAACAGGGTTGAGTGCTGTGGCTCCTTTAGGACTTTTGTATCCTAATTGCCCTGCTAACGTGCACCTCCCAGATTAGTTATAAAATGGTCTGAGCGGTTGCCACCCCTCCTTTGTTTACCCCTATACTATAGTTACCCAAAAAATGTATGTAGGCAGCGATCTTGCTGTGGCCATAATCGGCGCTGCGAATGTCTGGTGGAAAATGCGGTATCTTTGAGCATCTTACACTTTTACATGGACTCCTGAGGTGGAAGAGGGTGCAGGTGGAGGAGTGAAGCAATCTGGCCCTTCGGAGTTGGGCTCCATCAGTCCAAATTTGGGGGAGCAAAGCCCATACTTCCTCCCCTCATGGACCTCCCCGGTTTTAGGCCAAAACCTTGTAGGGGACAAGGTGTCCTTTGGTCACCTTGTCACCTTTGCCACCTTTGCCACCTTGTAGCCTTTTAGTAAGGTGGCTAACTATTGTGGAAGTGACAAGGGTGGGGCTCATGTATTTTCTTTATCTTTCTTTTTGTTTCAGGGCATCATAGGCCAGAGAGCTCCTGTGCACCCCTGCTGGTATTTTCCCCAGAGCCATTGTCAGGTAATTGTGGCATGCACAAACACTCACTTAAAAATAGAAATGTTTTTTCTGTGCAGGAAAATATAGTAAATAACTAACTAACTTACTGTACTTTTTTTTCTTTTTTATCTTCAGCTCCTCTTATTCCCACTGGAATGCCACTGGCCCCCCAACCCACCTTGTCCCCACCAGGATGAAGTTGGGTCAAGCAGCATGGGCCAAAGCCAGAGCTGTGATGGTGAGTAACATAAACCTAGGGTGGCAACTCCAGCTGACTTGCAGATCTCTTTACCCTTTCAGTGAAAGCACAAAATAAACCTTTTTTGGTTTTACAATTTTGTAGATTTTTAATATTTTGGGGTAGAATAATGCTTCATGTCCTACATGATTTCATGTATGTAGGTAGTTGTGCACAGTGTGGTACCACATATCTTAAAATAAAACCATCCCCCTTAGTATTTCATTGCACATCCACTCTACCGGACCCTGTGTAAAGTTTTTTAATGTAAATAAGTTATACATAGCTGTGTGTACATGAATGTTAAATGGAGGTAAAATATAAGAACAGCACATGTACAGGTTGTTTGATTAGTGGCTAAAAGTATGTCTAATCAATTTTGCTAATATTTTTGGGTTGTCAGATGCTGATGTTGATTAGCATGCAAGTGGAACTCCACACAACAATGCACAACTACACTAACACTGCCTTGACCTCATATTTTGCCTGACCACCATTGTGTGCTGACCCTTTTCACACACGTTTGGTGAGTGTTGTAACTGCTGACACGTCTTTGGCCCTTGGAGAACTGATCTGGTTTAGGGTTATCTTTTAAGTGGTTATTGGTCCCCCTTGCCCGTGGTTTCCTAATGTTAGCTCAATATACTACATGTTTACTTATTTTTGTTTCCTTCTCTATCCAACAGCTTGCATACGAGAGCTTCACAGACTCTGGCAATACATGCTGGAGTAACAAGCTATGCTGCTAGACATGCATGAGAAGATGTTTGGAGGGGGAAAGAAATAGTGTACCTGCTGTGCAGCATTTTTGGGTGGATTTGGGCATGTTGGCCTTTTTGGTTAACTATTTGGCCTTATGCGGTCTTCTGTAACTTAGCTTAATGTAATTGTGAGTGTTTTCAAACAAACTAAGAACACAACATTCACATCTCCATTGGCCATAAACACATTCAAATGTCTTGCTTGTGGAAACTAAGAATTTATTGGCAATACCATACCTCATCATGGACATATGTTGAGGGACAGGCATGGTGATGAGTGTCCATGGCTTGGCATCCTGGAGCAACAAGTGGTATTGGTGTTGTTGTTGTTTGCCCATTGTGTGCTGACGGGTTGTGGCCAGACCTTGCTCTTACAAGGCCTGGAAAAATATGTTTTGCTGCTGCACCTGCTGGTTGAGTATCTGCAGCAATTCGGCCAATTCCCTTCGACTCTCTTGGATGGCTGCAATTATTGCCACATGTTGTTCCAGTGCATATGCTGCCTGCTGTTCAAGCTTCAGCCATTGTTCCTTTGCCAGTGCTGACTGCATGGCCTAAGGATTTTTTTTCGATGCAGTTGCCGTTTAATGCCTTCCACTCTTTCAGCCAGTTGGCAGTGATGTTGTTGCCTATGAAGCATTTGGGTACCCAGACAATATAGCTGTGCACTACTGGGTTGCCTTTCTGCCTCTGCAACTTCCACCAATGGAGCCTGAAAATGGGTACACATTCAAACCCTACAGGTGAAATAAAGGTATCTTGTGCTTCAAAATGACCTCATATTCACGGTAGCTATTCATGGGTCCTTCCTGTTCTCCTCGCTCAATTACTTCATTTTTTTGTAAGGGCCCTGTGCAGCGCGTTGAATCATTTTTTTGTTGCTGCAGTGGTCTGCTGATGCGTGCTGGTGCTATTGAGTGTCCAGACCAGATCTGGGTCTGCTAAGTCTTGCTGAGGCGACAACTCTGTGACCCATAAAGGAGGGACTATTTAGCAAGGGGGATCTCGACCTTATTGATGTTATCTGCAAGATTTAACTCTGGCTCACGTTTGACGGACAGCTTCTTGCACCCCTCCAACACACCTGTGGCAACATCAGGGGTGTAAGACATATGTGGCTCATGGTCAGCAATTATGGGGTGGTGGGCATGCCGACCACCCACACTAGGCATTCCAGTAGCAAAAAGGCCCAGAACTGGGGGGGGGGGGGGGGGGGGTGAAGGCAAAATACAGCAAACCAGGTAGGGTGTGCAATCATGTTGTAAACCACATTAACGCATGTTTTTGTATTTAGCTGAGAAGGGATACGGACAGAAGACGTGGCTAATGACCCTCATGGGGAACCCACATACCGCAGCTAAAGTGTGCTACAATGCAGCTCACAGCAAGACCAGATGCATTGTTGACAGTTGGCTTGGCCAGGAGGGGAGATGCTGTACAGCCCAGAGAAGGTGTCCAAGATAATCCCTGCTTGCTGTGTGCTACACAATCTTGGCACACTCCATCAAATGGAAGAGCCTGAGGAAACGCGACTGGTGTCTGGCCCAGACATACCCACAGACAGAAGACACCAGACAGAAGATACCCAGACTAGCTTTGCCCAGTGGGCACAAATGATTAATTCAAAATAAATTAAATCACACAGAGCTTCTAATAATTTGCAGCATAAATTCATAAGAGGTAGAATCCCACGATGCATGCATCACATTTCTTCAGTGCACCTGCCACCATTCATACATGGACACTTACCAGAAAATTGAATTTATCAGGTCAAAAGATATTAAGTAATCACAGGTCTGGACACGGGGAGGCCGATTCATTAATAGCGCCAGGTAGTGACAGATGAGCGACTGTAGCGTGATTTTTACAGCGCCAGCCAGTATTCGCTGTGCTTGGCCGGCGTTTGCTTGATGACAGCGACTCAGTCGGTGTGCGGTAATGCTGAATACGGGCTTAGGGGTCGCTGTTTCACAGGTTCAGCGTTGTATGTGAGCGCCTGACAACGAATGGCAAGAGCGAACGGCTTGCTTCATATTCATTAAAAAATGACGCTCCGAATTTGCTGGCGCTGTCCATTCCTTGTTTAAACCCCAGTGCGCTGGCGGCGATGGGTGTTAACTAGTTTTTAACCCCTAAACAACCATATTTTTTGATTGTAACGTTATACATGTTTTTGGAATCATTTTGTAATATGAATATATTAATATCAGACCTGTAAGATCATTTCTGCACAAATTTATTTTTTTATTTTTTTTTACTTAAAAAAAAAACCTAACATTGCAGAAGTGGTCTCAGAATTTTTGACATTAAAAAAAAAAAAAAATAAATAATACCAATTAATTATGAATAATTAAACATTGCTCCATTGAAATGCATTGGACAATGCCAGGGAGCGACAGGTCATACCTGGCGCTGTGAAGGAATTTGCAGCGGCGCTGTTCGTTCCAGGCGGCTTCATGATGAATCCCGCGCTAGCCGTCGCTCTTGCCGGCGCTAGCCTCATTTAGCTTGATAAATGCGTCATTGTGACCGCCGCCGGGCGTACTTGAGTCGGTAGCCGCCGATAGCTGGAGGTACCTGGCGCTCGTCAGACACTACCTGGCGCTAGCCCGTGATAAATAAGGCCCTTAGTCCTCAGCGGCCAAAAAATCCAGTGTATATCTCTTTAAGGACGCCAATAACAGATTGCAATAGGAAGTAAATTCCAACCATCCAATACTCGCAGGTGTACATGTAACAGCAAAGATAAATATAATAGTGCAACACTGCTTTCACCTCCAAACCATTGAATAAATAATAAGAAATACACTCATCAAAAAAATAAAAGCACGCTTCACAATCAACTGTTAAAATTTCCAGCAGCTCTCACCGCGGTACTGGTTCCCTAGCCCCGGTGAATAGTTAGGCCATCCAGGTAGGAAACAGGTAATCAAATCGCCCGACATTAACTACATAAGACTAACGTGGCTGACTTTAAAACCACATTAAAAAAAAATTAAAGATAAAAGGTCACCTGACCCCTCGTTCCAGCCATATGATTCCTCTCCCCCGAGTCTTTTCCAGCTTCAGAAGAGGGCCCCACCCCTGCTTCCGCCTTTGCAAATGAAATTACATTTACTCACCTGCGGCTGTGATCCCTCCTGCTGGGTCTCCATTTCACCAGGGGCACTGCCAATCTGCCTGAGGTCTTACGTGGTGAAGTGAAATTGGCCCTCTCCTCCACTTCCCCAATCGTTGCCACTAGCACAGCCTTTTGTGGGTGGGGCAAATGGTGTCAGCCATGAAGTCATCCTGCACCAGCCCGAAGACGCTCAGTAGTGCCGGGTTATTGCTAGAGGGAGGTTGTAGGGGTAGGAGACTGTGATTCCCTGCCTCCCCAGCCCCCCTCCAGCGATAACCCAGAATCTGTCATCATTTGTAATTTTTCTCTAGTGTTTGTCTTTTACTTTTACACTTTTGTGAACTGGTAAGCGATCCATGAGACCCCCTATACCAGTTCACAAGGCTTGGGGGCAAGTCACCTGTGGCTAGTGGGTGACTTGCCATTAGGTAACCAAAACTAGAGAAAATGACAATTCTTTTTTTTTCTATATTCACCTTCAATTCTCACAGATGCCGTGATCGCTGGAGGGGGGCTGGGGAGGCAGGACATAGTGCTCGGGGATGGATGGGAACTCTTTATAGTGTGGATAGTAGTTGTATTTTATTTGTACATTTTATAAGTGCTCTTTTCCGTTTGGGGGGTCTCCTGGGCAGGAACAGGGGGCTACCGATTCATTCAACACTCGAAAAAATTACAAACAAGACATTTCATGTTAAAGCCTAAACTCTGATGTAAAACAGTTAAACATAGCGCAAAATATTGAAAAGTGACCTGTCAGCAAAGGGTGACAAAATCTCAAGTAGGCTGGCAGTTAAAAGGGTTAAAATTACCTATACATGTTGGGTATTGTTCTGTTCAGAGGAACTTGAGCTTTCAGATTTGGCTTGTTTTTTCTTGTTTGCATATTGATATTTTAGGAAAATGTGTGTTTTATTATAGTTTTTAATACTTTTTTTTAGGAAAACCCTGTGCAACCAGAGGAAGAATTTTTCAATAGATTACTTCCAGAAAGATGAAGCCACTACAATAAGCTGGGTGAGACTAGAAAGCTTAACGTGTACTTTCAGGGAATAGTTTGTTGTGGGTATTCCAAATGTAAAGGGTTGTTTTGGTTGAAAAGGTGCACAATTTTCAGAGCTGAAATTTTCACGTAAAATTACCCTTACATGCATGCTTTACTTTGGGGTGTTTGGTAACTCTTCCCTTGACAGTACCTATGCATGTTGGGTATTGTTGTCATCAGAGGACCTTGCCTTTTTAGGATTTAAGGAGCAAGGTGCACAAAGCAATTGTATTTTATCTGAAAATCTCCTGAACTGATGTTTCAGTTGGGAGTCCTGGACAGGAAAGGGTGTCTACCAATAAACATGTCATACCATAGTAACCAGGAGAAATTGGGCTTTGACACACAGTATGATTTTATTAAAATACTTTTACATTTTTTACTACAAAAAAACACTACAAATTGTAAAAAAAAAAAGTTTATATTTAGATTTTTGCACATATTTCACTCAAAAATATTGAGAATACAAATTTCTTGTTAAAGCCCAGACTAAAACAATATACAATTTTTCTGGGAAATCCCTTCAAAAATCACAGTAGAACGTGTAGTGCAAAATAGTGAAAAATGGTCTGGCAACAGAGGGTGACAAATTCTCTAGATAGGCTGGCATTTAAAAGGTTAAACTGTAGTTATATACTGAATTTGTATATTTGTATTTTTTTTATTTTTCATTTCAGCTTCTTTCTCTGATTTCACGTTTACTTCATGAGAATAATTTAATGCCATCAAAACCATACTGATTCACACCATTGCCTGTTATATATCTGTTAGTTAGCTATGGATTAGTATATTAGAAAGTTTAGAGCATTTTAGTAATATTGTTGGTGTATTTGGATTGAACAGTTGGTAAAAAAAAAAACTCACCCTGAATTGAAAAAAAAAAGCGAAAAAACACATCGAATGACATTATTTTGGGACAATAACACTTTAGTGCCAGACCTGTAAATAGAATTCTGCATAAAAATATAAAAAGTCAAAGAAATTTATATAAGTGCTTGTTTGCCGCCAGGAGAGGTCACACAATGATTTGAGCAAAAAAAAAAAAAAAAAAAAAAAATGAACACTTGAACATAGAGCGCCGGCGCTATAACACCTCTGGTTATACATGTGGCGCTACATGGCGCTGTTAGAGTCGCACACCAGATTCGCTTTCATAAATGTGGTTTTGCATTCACCTCACACATTACAGGAACAGAATGGATATAGGAATAAGCTGAGGATGCAAGGCAAGTAGAGCTAGGTAGACTTCAAGCCTGGGTGTGATTTTGAATGCAAGGTAACAGGAATAGAGGTGGCACATTCAGTGCATCGCTGACATCCTAAGATGTGCGATCTCTTGCTTTGAGAAAAAGAATTAAGATTGCACACATCTCCAGGACAACAGGCTTTGCAGTGGTGCAAAATCAACTTTGCTGACAACTAGATCAGAAAATCACACAATATTTCTAAACAAAATGCATTTTTTAAAGTATATCTGTCACAAAGAACATTCAGGATGACAGTAAGCAGCTTTTGCGAATGTAGTAAAAGGTATGCCCCTCTTGGAATCAATAGTCTGCTCTAACTTGTCAGAAAAAATTAGAACATTTAGGCTCTATTCACACCTATCCGCTTGCGCTGCCTTGGACAAAGCAGTCACAGTGCAAGAGAAAATGCTGCATATATATGTGAACTGGCCCATTCAAAATAATCAGCAGCATCTTTCCTTGCGTTTTATACTGTATGTATACTGTTTAGGTCAGATAGATATAACTAAAGTCATATTTCAGGCAAAAGAAATTGTTAGACCGGTGTGCCAGGCAACATTTGGCACTGCCCTAAACTTTTTTCTATTTTTAAATTGAAGAAGAAATGCCTGCGATATTCAGGTTTACAGCTTCCCCTTATGATTTATTTTCTGAAGCAAGCGGGTGTGACCCCATGGAGCTTTGATGCTGCATAATAATCAGCATAATAATCAGCATAATGGATGGGGTATAGGCAACATTGGAACCTAAACCAGCACTCCCATATGCACATGCACACACCCTCAAACGCGAATGCGTGTAATCAAAGACATACATGCGCACACTCCCAAATGTGCATGTGCACAATCCCAGATGCACATCCCGCACTCCCAAATGTGCATGTTCACTTCCAAATACACATGAGCATGCTAACAAACATGCATGCACGCCTAAATGCAAACGCACAACCCCCCAGATGTGCATGCACACTCCCAGATGCACATGTGCACTTCCAAGCATGTATGCACAAACTCCTAAATGTGTATGCATATTCCCAGGCATGAATGTATGCACACTCCCAAACATGCATATGCTCACTCCCAGGTGCATTACGTAAGTAGGTGGGCGGTTAGGTAGTTGGGTCGGTAGGCAGGTAGGTGGGCCAGTTGGAAGGCATGCGCACACTCTCATACACAATAGGTAGGTAGGTAGGACCCTGATGAAGCTCTGCGGGCTGAGCGAAAGCGCCAGAGTCACTGAATGCCCCTGTCCACCACTGCCACTCTACATGATACACTGGGCTGGATGAAATTCTAAAGAGGAAGTGAATGGAGGTTGGGAAAGGACTGGGACTTGGTCTATTGAAGACATCAGGAAATGGTAAAATGATCAGCACCCAGGCTGGAAGCGAGGTGTAACTGCAGCGGCCGTGCGCAGTGTCACTGAGAATAGTGATTTTCATATACCAGCCCTGCTTTTCCCACCTGTTTATAATCATCTGGTGGAGTCACAACAGAGGTGTACCCAGATGGGACACTGGGATGTCCATGGGTGACTCCTCCTGCTCTACGTCTCCTGGTGTACTGCATGCTTCATTAAAGAAGAACTCCTTATAAACTTTGGCTAACTTGGGCCATTTTGATTGTTTGCACCTTATCCCATGAAAGTCATATGCAGAATTTGCACAAACAACTCTTGAATGATTATTTGCTGCTATCCCTGTTCCTTTAGCCCCATAGACAGCCAGGTTTGGCCTAAAACAATCCAGAAATGAATTGCTGCTAACATCTTCTTCTGGCCCAGCAACCAGCTTAAGCATATTAATATATCTTTACAAACTTTTCCTTTGATCATAGATAAAGTCTAGTTTGCTACACAGTGCACTTTAAGATAGATGTCCATTAGTTTCAAGACTTGGTCTCATTATCTTCCTCCATTAACTAGCTCTCCTGCAGAGCATAAGGCCTTTAAACCTGCATGTGGTGTGAGTGTGCAGTGTATAAATGTGTGCCCCTGTGGGACACAAGAACGTTGTTGTTTGCTTTTATTGGGGTGGGATTAATTTTGTGTGAGTGGTAGTTTGGGTTGTGGCAATTATTGTCGGAGGGTTTGGGTGTAGTGATATTTTGCATATTTTGTAGAAATACATTAGTCTCAAGTGAATCAATAAAGTTTGTTTTATATGTGAATGGTTCTATATACCAAAATTGGGGGCTGGTAGGTGGGCAGGTTGGTAGGTAGCTGGGCAGGTAGGTAGCTGTGTAAGTAGAGGTATGCAGGTAGATAGGTAGGTGGTTCAGCAGGTAGCAAGGTAGGTGGGTTGGGATTCACCTTGCTACCCACTTTTCTTCACCTGCTCCTCATGTTGCATGCACCTTTTCTCTCCTCCTGCTGCCTGGCCACTGCAGCAATAAGTTAAGCAAGCTCAAGCTTGCTATTGCACAATGAGTATGAGTGGGTAGGTGGGGGCAGCTAGGTATTGATGCCAGACAAACGAGATGAGACAGCAGCAGACAGTAAGACTTCCTCTCTTAATGTTTAACCTTTGGATGGATATTGATTCTGAGAAGTCTATACTGAAGAGAATCTAGGACAAATTTGAGCACAAACCTTGTTTTTTCCCTACAGAAGGTGGCATTACCCTTGAGAGCACAGAACTGCTCTAAGCTTTTCCTCACATTTATATGTCCTATTTGGAAGGAGTCTTACAAATGAACATACATGTATAGCCTGTGATCAGTAGACAAGATGATCAGATAAAGATAGCTGGTAGTTCTTCCTTCATCTTCCAGGGGGTTAGGGAGTTGCTAAGATTGGTAGGTTAATTCTGCCCAGCCATGTTTCATGTAAAGCAGCATACCTGAGGTCCCATATATTTATACCATCAAGAGGTATAAGGGATTTAGGGATTTTCGCTACCTCTAATAACAATAATAAGAAAAATGTTTATATAAGCCAACATATTCTACAGCACTTTTAAATCAGAGGGTTCATATACAAACATAGTAGTAAATTACCCAGCAAAATACATGGTCAGCAATGGAAACAAAAGGATTAAGGAAACTGCTCACAAGCTTACAATCTAAGAGGAGAATGTGGGTGATGCATACGTTAAGAAGTGCTTTGTTCCATGGTACAGCTATCTTACTTAACTATATACACGCTGTATAGGCCAGCCAGTGACAGATATAGGGCTTTTTGCGACCAAAAGGTGTGGTGGATATTGTCTGAAGATGGATGGATTTCAGTACCATCTATCAAAAAATAGATTACATTCATTTCTTGAAGTTCATATTAAAAATACATATCAGTTAAATATGGCATGAAGGTCAAAGTGCAAACAATTTTGCTGTTAGTTTAGTCAGCAGTTGAAAATCTCGGGCAAGAAGATACACTTAGCTAAGTGCTCCCATCGCTGATTCAGCACCAAGGACAGCAAGCCCCCCCCTCCCCCCAGAGCCATTGCCAGTAATGGTTATTTGTAATTTGGAAACATTTCTGATATTTCCATACATAAACACAAATCATATTGACCCAAATTTACTCCCAACATAATAGTACAATATGCTATACAATAACTCAATATTACTGAGACCTGTAAAAGCATCCAAAATGTATTATCGCTTCAAGGGACATAGGTCCCGTTTGAAAAATGTGAAACATTTGGCAACAACAAAACTGGTTGTGGCAAGTTAAAAAGTTATTGTTTGAAAAAAAAGTTTTGAGTTTTTGTGTACGTTCTTCTCATTTACTTACTTTTGCCTCTGAAATTATATAAAAACACTTACATACACTTTAATAGGTACCTTATAGAAAAAAAAAAACGTGTAGAAGAGAACAGAGAAGCATTTGTTTGATCTCTGAATTAGCATGTAATGTAATGTAATGTCGTCCCAGCTTTGCCTTTGACCCTCTTTGGATGCCCAGGCCTTGCCTACCAAGTTCTCAAGCAGGAATTGTTTAACTAGGACTAGACCCCAATAAGGGTAGCAGGCATTCAAAACAGTGGCTTTAAACCACCTTGACTCTATACAAAACAGCAAAAAGTTATATTGTTATATATTATTGGGCTTTTAGTGTGATTGCTGGTCACTGCATTTGTGTATTTTGTGAATGGAGAAGGTTTTGGACTTTGAAAAGGAGTTGCATATATACATGAAATAAACTGAGCTTTTTGAAAGGGTAAGCCGTTAGGAAATAAAAAAAAAACTGTTCCTTGTTAGTGCAATGAATAAGGTAACGCATTAGAGTTATACACTCATCTGCCAGGTAGAATCATCTGCCAGCATTTTAAAAGCAATACATTTAGCCCTTTAGAACAGAAATACAGTCACATTAACAGAAAAATAACAATTTCTAACTCACATTAACAGAAAAAAGAACAATTACTGCATTAATAACTGCAGCACATTTTCCCTAAGTAGTTCAGTTGTATTTCCTAATTTTTTTTAACTTTTTTAAAATAAATCTTATGAAGAGAACCCACTTAACAGTATTTAACGTATTTTTACAGCTGTTATTTTCCCGCAAAGTCTAAAGTTTAAAATGTCTGTTTTCAGTGTACAGTTTTAATCATTTTGTAGTGCATTGTATATTATTATATGTTTCTACATGTTCTCTAGCTGCAGTTTAGTTCAAGTTTAAATATGGTTATGGTCCCCCAGTCACATGTAAAATGTTCAATATACAAAGCCTTCCTTGAATTGTAAAAGTTTATTTCCACTTGTCAGATTAGGCAAGTGACACATTGTTTTGATGTTAATGATGTCCTGGCACATCATATATACACACTGCTTCAGTTGCTCCAAATTCCAATCATTCTGACTGTCTGTGCTGTTATCAAAATGCCTTTCCCTTTGTGGTGGATATTAAAAGTGATGGGGATGAATGATGGCACCACTGATGACTGCAGGAAGCCTTACTGAACTCAGTCATTCTATATTGTGTATTTTGAAATATAAGTGTGTGTTTAAATGCTGTAAATGGTTTGTAAATTCTTCAGAATTGTCTATTTTTCTGCATGCATTTGATCTAAATTTACATCAGATTTCAAGTCAAACATATGCAGTAGATAAAGATAATCTACAAATTTGTAAAAATATTACACTTGGTAATTTATTTATTGAGGAAAGTAATCTAATACCATCTGTGATATTATGTAAACCTTTAATTTCAGTATCTGGAATTTTGCCACAATAACTGCAACACTGCAAACTTTTCTGGCAATTATTCACACATCCTGCCTATTGGCTTGGAATAATTTGGCCTGTTACTTGGTAAACAGCTTCAACTTTTATATGTTGGTGGGTTTCCTCCCATGAGCTGCTTGCTTTTGGTCCTTCCACAACTTTTCTATTGAATTAAGGTTAGTCCAGATCTTGACCTGGTCAATACAAAACATTAATGTTACTCTTCTTCAGTCATTCTTTGGTGGAGCAACTTGTGTATCTAGGGTGGTTGTTTTGCTGCATGACTTACATCCAGTTTATCTAAACCCCAAGTTCACAACAGTGAAAGCTTTGTGAATATCCACACTGGCAGCTCTGTATTACTACTGAAGCTCTAATTCCTTCACCTTCACTGACTGAGGTTCTCTTAAGATTCAGTTCACAAACAGATGTCCTGACTTATCATAAAATAATTAGCTGGTATAATCCAGATTTCATTGTTCCATTGATGATGGCAAGCCATCCTGGCCTAGATGAAGCAGAACAGGCACAAACCATAATACCCCCTCCAGCATGTTTTTATTCTGGAATGCAGTGTTTTTCTCTTTCTCTGAGTTTAATGCTTATCCCTAAAACTTTTTTGGGTAACATTACAACAGAATTGTTTTGTGTGTTCAAGTAAAAAAGCTCACTCATATAAAAGCTTCACTTCACACCGGAAAGCACACCTAAATGTGGCGTGTGAGTGGAAGAGATGTAGGAGGTAGATGTGGCAGTGTAGGTGGAAGGGGTGGGGGAAGGAGAAGATAGCAAAAACCACTCACTGAGGTGCTGGCACAGCCATGCTCCATAGAGTCCATGCCTAGTTTATCTTAAGGAAATGTAAGGTAATGTAAGATGTCCATATTGGCTGTAGAGAGGCAAATTCCTGTAGGTGATGAAACCCTCTGTGGTGCTGAACACACATTCTGATAGGACACTTGCCCCAAGGCAGGGCAGAACTTCCAAGGCATAGAGGGTAAGCTCTGGCCATGCATCCAATTTAGTGACCCATGAATTAAAGGGGGAGGATCCATCGCTCAGTACCAAGAGACACGTTGACAGGTAGTCATCCACCATGCATGTCAAAGTCAATATGGGCTATATGCCATGGTGGTGGTGGAAAAATTAAAAAAGGTGTTCCACATTGTGGTCATTCTCACCCTCCCATCTGAGGTGGTGCTGGTGACTCTCCCCTGCTGTGTTGCCGGCTTGCTCCTGCCCCTGGGCTTGTGCGGCTACTAAGCCCTCAAATTCAGCTGGGAACTCCACCAATAGTGCATCTACCAGAGTGCGTTTGTACATCTTTGTATCTTGCTCCAGTGGTGGAATTAAGATGTTTATGTTATACTTACAGCAGGGATCCAGCAAGGTGGCCACCCAGTAATCAGCACTGGTGAGTATGAGGGCAAATCTGTGGTCATTCTGCATGCCCTGTGTCAAGGAGAAGCTGTCTTCCTGCTACTCCCTCCAGTCACACAGTTACTCCAGAAAGCTGCGCTGGGTGCCATGCTGCTGTGAGAGAAAGTCCTCCTCCTCCTCTGAATCCCCCCAAAATGTCCGCTGGCTGTACAGTAAAGTACCTGCCCGCTGTTGGCCCATCAACCCACCCTGCGAATCACATGTGCACTGCTTTGACACCTGGGAAAATGGGCCTTTCTCCTTCTTCTCTGCTTCCTCCTGTGCCACCATCACATCCTCTGTCATAACCTGAAGGGTCATTAGCACTGAACATATTGGTGAAAGCACTGCAGCATGGCACAAATATCACTCATGAAGGCCCACTCATTGGTGGTGAAGTGCTGTTGGTCTGCATTTTGATTCACCTGGGAACTTTGACTCACTCCACTATTGCCTGCTGCTGCTCACACACCCTTTCCAGCATATACAAAGTGGAATTTCACCTGCTTGGTAAGTCATATATGAGGCGTGTGTGGGAGGGCTGAAATTCCTCTACAGTGCAGAGAGACAAGCAGAAGCAGGGTGGGAACGCCAAAAGTGTGTGCACACCCCCAGAACTTTATGCAGCAGCTCCAGCATATTTGGATAATGGGTCAGGAAGCTCTGCACCACCAACTTGACCACATGTGCCAGGAAAGGAATGTGCATCAACCCACCTCAGTTCAAGGCTGCTACAAGGTTACGCCCATTGTCGCACACCACTTTGCCAGGCTTAAGGTGCAACAACAGCAACCACTCATCGGTCTGCCCCTGGATGCCAGTCTACAGCTTGAGGTCTTTTGCCCAGACGATGCGATTAGCATGCGATTTAGCGCCACCTTCCCAATGGCTGTGCTGTAATTGGGGGTGCAGACACTGCGCTGACTGCATGAGAAGGAAGCAGAGCAGGAAGCAAAGTAGGAGGAGGAGGCAACACAGATTTCCAGCAATTCTGGGTGGTGGAAGTATGTGCGCCAAAGTGCTTCCACATTGCTACTACATTGGCCCTTGGGCAGTTAGACAGATGTAATGTCCTTATCCATGCTTACTTGGTGTATTGTGGGACAGTCACCTCCACCAGATTTTTAAAACTGTCCGTCTTCACCAGCCGGAATGGGGGCATTTTAAAGGCCAACAATTTTGAAATGCTAGCACTCAGAGCCAGGGCTCATGGATGAAATGGGTTGAACCTTCGTTTTCTCTCCAAAGTTTGAGGAATAGAAAGCTGAATGCTTCCGTGGGATGGTGTGGACAGGCTTGGTGATGGTGGTGGTGCAGCTGGTGGTGATCTAACATCCACCCTTTGGGGGGAGACAGGTGGCTTTATTGTTTGGGAGGTGGTGCTAGACTGAGACAATTGAAGCAGCAGAGGGAGAAGGGCTCATCACTTTTGGCAGAAGTGGAGTGGGTGGAAGACAATTACCATGGAACTGGTAGCACTGCTATATAATCTGCACTGGGTGCTATATAATCTTACTCACCACTTAAGCTACATTATTGGGGCCTACAGAAATAGGCTCCAAACCCTGGCACCTGCTGCCACTAGAGGAAGGTGTAGCAGCCAAAGATGAAACACATCCTTGCAGCACCAGCTCCATCACCTCCAGCAGCACCACGGCCATAGCCCTGTCACAAAAACAAGAAATCTTACCTTTCAAATAGCTTCCCCCAGCAAAATCGTGCTCCACAACTGGCCCCCACGGTGCAGTTTGGGCACTCGGCCTCTAAAAGGTTTGCCATCACTAAACTAGGGTATATGTTTCCAAACAGCCACCCATCTCATGAAATCCCACAATTAATGTGCTGCTGTGGTCTAAATGCTCAGAAGAAAGAACCTGTGCATTCTGTGCTCATCCCTAGTGATAATTTTCTAGTTTTAAAGTGAGACAAATTTGAAGTGACTTTAATATATTGTTTGCATGTTCAAAATGTGTTTAGATTGACATACATTACAAGATGCAGATACTGCAATGACATGCAGTGATTGACACTTTTTCTCTGCAGTGATTGCTTTTTGTATTAGAAATTTAGTAGCAGTATATAAGGTACATGTTTACTGAACTGAAAGTGACCTGTGCCTGAATTCCACTTAAGCAAAAAAATGCACATAATAGTGATATTTTCGTTTCTAAGCTTTTCTTACACCCAACTGGATATTTGATATCACAGCTTTAAAACACAACCAGTGTCCCCATATTTAGAAAATTATACTTACACACCCATTTGTCACTGGTATATGCTGGGATATACCTTTGTTAAACCTGTTTACTGTTTACCTACTTATGGAGCAAACATAGGGATTTATTTAAGAAGCGCTAGTACCACGTAGTGACAAATGAACATCAGGTGAATGTCAGGTCCCAGTGTAAAAGATGTAGTTATCAAGTCAAAAATTCAGAGTGCCTCTGATCTAGCATCCGCCGGAAAAATTATCAAATAAGGCTGCATATGGGAGACCTAGTGCAATGTTTTTTTAGTTTGCAGAGGGCTAAAGCAGGGAAACCAAGGCACTGTGTGTTATAAATTCTGAAATGTTTGTCTGATATCCTGAATACCAGCTGCAGGGAAACATGATAAAGAAATATATTCCACATACCGTATTTTTCGCCCTATAAGACGCACCTGCCCATAAGACGCACCTAGGATTTGGGGGAAGAAAACAAGAAAAAAAAATTTTAAACCAAAAACGCACCATTACAGACAGTGTGGCATTCCCCTATCCAATTCCCATAGGCAGTGTGGGATGCCCCCATTCCATAGACAGTGTAGCATGCCCCCATCCCATTCCCTGTATATCCAGTGTGGCATCCCCCCCTCCCATTCCCCATATACCCATTGGCTGTGTGGCATCCCCCTCTCCCCACATTCCCATAGGCAGTGTGGCATCCCCATCCCCCCATTAGTATAGGCTGTGTGGCATCCCTCTCTCCCCATTCCCATAGGCTGTGTGGCATCCCTCTCTCCCCATTCCTATAGGCAGTGTGGCATCCCCCTCCCCCCATTCCCATAGGCTGTGTGGCATACCCCTCCCCCCATTCCCATAGGCTGTGTGGCATCCCCCTCCCCCCATTCCCATAGGCAGTGTGGCATCCCCATCCCCCCATTCCCATAGGCTGTGTGGCATACCCCTACCCCCATTCCCAAAGGCTGTGTGGCACCCCCCTCCTCCCATTCCCATAGGCTGTGTGGCATACCCCTCCCCCCATTCCCAAAGGCTGTGTGGCATCCCCATCCCCCCATTCCCATAGGCTGTGTGGCATCCCCATCCCCCCATTCCCATAGGCTGTGTGGCATACCCCTCCCCCCATTC
This sequence comes from Gastrophryne carolinensis, assembly GCA_027917425.1. NCBI lineage: Eukaryota > Metazoa > Chordata > Amphibia > Anura > Microhylidae > Gastrophryne > Gastrophryne carolinensis. The sequence goes on from CM051238.1 coordinate 220,603,099, forward strand.
CCATAGGCTGTGTGGCATACCCCTCCCCCAATTCCCAAAGGCTGTGTGGCATCCCCATCCCCCCATTCCCATAGGCTGTGTGACATCCCCCTCTCCCCATTCCCATAGGCTGTGTGGCATCCCCATCCCCCCATTCCCATAGGCTGTGTGACATCCCCATCCCCCCATTCCCATAGGCTGTGTGGCATCCCCATCCCCCCATTCCCATAGGCTGTGTGGCATCCCCCTCTCCCCATTCCCATAGGCTGTGTGGCATCCCCATCCCCCCATTCCCATAGGCTGTGTGGCATACCCCTCCCCCCCATTCCCATAGGCTGTGTGGCATACCCCTCCCCCCATTCCCATAGGCTGTGTGGCATACCCCTCCCCCCATTCCCAAAGTCTGTGTGGCATCCCCATCCCCCCATTCCCATAGGCTGTGTGGCATCCCCATCCCCCCATTCCCATAGGCTGTGTGGCATCCCCATCCCCCCATTCCCATAGGCTGTGTGGCATCCCCATCCCCATAGGCTGTGTGGCATCCCCCTCCCCCCATTCCCATAGGCTGTGTGGCATACCCCTCCCCCCATTCCCAAAGGCTGTGTGGCATCCCCATCCCCCCATTCCCATAGGCAGTGTGGCCGCTCTCCCCCCATTCCCACCCCCCTCCCCCCATTAGTATAGGCAGGCGCCATAGTAAAAAAAAAAAAAACTTAAACTCACCTGTCCGCTGACACCGCTGCGCTGAGCGGCCGGCTCCGTGAATGGGGTGGGCGTGGCCTGCGCCGCAGCGTCGACGCAGGCCACGCCCACCCCATTCACGAGCTGGCTCTGTCCCGGCCCCGCCGCTGCGATCGCTGTCTTTTCAGGCAGCGATGACAGCGGCGGGGCCAGAGACAGAGCCCCTGCCGCTCCTCCATCTGCTCCCCCACATGCGATCACGAAGGTCCGGGCAGCGGGTGGGCGTGGCCTGCGCCGGTGCAGGCCACGCCCACCCACTGCCGGGACCTTCGTGCTCGCATGTGCTCTGAGCCCGGCAGCAGATGGAGGAGCGGCAGGGGCTCTGTCTCTGGCCCCGCCGCTGTCATCGCTGCCTGAAAAGACAGCGATCGCAGCGGCGGGGCCGGGACAGAGCCCCCGCCGCTCCTCTGGCCTCTCGCAGTGTGCCAGACAACGCGGGAGCGTCGGGGACGGGTGAGGTTTTTTTTTTTTAATTTATTTATTTTTTTTTTTTTTACATTCGCCCGATAAGGCGCACTGACATTTTTCCCCCACTTTTGGGGAAAAATAAGTGCGTCTTATAGGGCGAAAAATACGGTACTTGTCCGTTTAAATAGTCTGTAAATCGGAGAGGCTATCAAAATGACATTGAGGCTGCATCACTACTAACGCCAGGTATTGCCAGATGAGCATCTGTATAGTGGCGCTTAGAGCGACCACTAGTAGACACTGTAAGTGGGTATCGAGCGCTGTAACAAAGTGTCTCAGTCGCTCTAGTAACCTGGCCGGCATTGATGAATGTGATGTGTGTTGGGCGCTCTAACAACAGTATAGCGCTACAGCGAGCATCAGGTAGCGCCAGCTCAGTGCGTCCGGCACTCGGCGCTCCACACCATATTTAACAAAACACTGGGTGCTGTAACATACATTGTTTTAACACTGGGACATTAACACTTTAGTGCCAGACCTGTAAATACAATTCTGCATAAAAATATAGTCCAAAAAATGTATAAAAGTGTTTTTTTCCAGCCAGGAGAGGTCACGCAATGATTTGAAAAAAAAAAAAAAATGAAATTAAATTGCCAGACACACGATTTTTACTACATGTATGGGAGAGCGCTACAGAGCCTAGAGTTCCGGCACTATACACTGAGCCGCCTGGATTAATACATGTGACGCTACATGGAGTTGTTAGAGGCGCTCACAAGATTCGCATTCTTAAATGTGGTTTTTGCGTACAGCGCCCAGCGTTCAGCAGACGCTGCCTGCGGCACGAGGCCCTCCCTGGCGCTATCCCTTCTTAAATAACCCCCATTATCTGTATAACATCTTTGTCTCTACCCCCATCTTGGAGTGTGTTACTAGGGTAAAAGAAGTTTTTACCCTAAAATCTATTAGTGTCTGAAATATTATTCACTAGTGATTAATCGGGTCTTTAGCTTCATCCTAAATAGTTAATAATTATTTGGCTAGAGAAACCCATTTCTATAAAGTGTTTATTAGATGCAAATGAGGATCTTGCTTTCACTCCAAAAAAAAAGTTCCTTAAAAAAATAAATTTAAAGTGCTCAATTAGAGTTTTGACTTTTCAAAAATACTTTTGAAAATATATTATTAGAGGTTTGACTGGGGGCTGATTTTTCAAGCAATTCTGCCAGACAATGCCATTTCAGTGCAAAATATGATTTATGCATTTTTCAGCATATTAGTGCGCCACTAATATTTTTAGTAAATGTTTCTTGCAGTGCAGCAACATACACAAGTGAGAAAAAAATTATAAATTATATTTTTCACTACTCTATTTGCACCAATGTGGCACTGTCTGGCAGAGGTGCTTGATAAATCAGGGCTCGTACTGGTGGTTAAATTATTCTGCATATACTAAACACTTTGATTACAAAATTGAGGTGAAAGCTCGTAACATTTTAAATATATCAACATTTTTGGGAGCCATTCTAAAAAAAAGTCATTAATATTTGTGCAAGTTCTGTGAGCGAAAAATTGTGAAAACCAAGTCTAGTACCTGATTGATGGTTTTTGTGATCGAGCAGTTCTAGCTGATGTGCCAGATTAAAAAAATGTAGTATTCCTTCTTTCCAAGTGCACTATTTGTAGTAATCTACGACAATTTGAGTGCATTGTTTCTTCCAACAATAAATACATTTCCAGACTCCTAGCCCTTACTCATATTTTTGTGTTATTTTCTCTACAATAATATATTTCAACGTACAAGGGTTAATTTAATCTAAAATCATGCATTGAAAGAGGCATGGAATCATGGGATAGGGATGTAATTTTGTCTCTTTACTAAGCACTGGTGCTCCCGCACCTGAAATATGCCATTCAGTTCTGGGCACCCATTCGAAAGGACGCTCTGACTAAGGAAAGGGCGCAGAGGAGAGCCACCAAACTAATCAGAGGAATGAAGGAACTTAGTTATGAGGAAATATTACGGGAATTAAATCTGTTTAGTCTTGAGAAAAGACGACTGAGGGAGTACATTATTAACTTGTATAAATATATAAATGGGCAATACAAAAAATATGGGGAAACACCTTTTCATGTAAAATCCTCAATAAAGGCAAGGGGCACTTCCTTCGACTGGAAAAAAAAGAAATTCAGTATCAGGAGGCGACAATCATTCTTTTTCATAGGAACTATAAATCTGTGAAATAGCCTCCCCCAGAAGCTTATTACAGCATCAACTGCGGCCAGTTTCAAAAAAGGATTAGATGCTTATTTAGAAGAAAATAACAGGAACAGTTACTATTAGCGGTTATCAGTAAAAAAATAAAATAAAACTTAACTTCCCCTACCCCAACACCCTTGGTTGAACTTGATGGACATATGTCTTTTTTCAACCGTATTAACTATGTAACTTAACTATGAATAAAAAATGCATTTCTCAAGACATATGCATCATTTCAACGTAAAGGGCAACATAAAGAACACCTATCATTACACATGTATAAATTAAGAGCCTTATTTACTCTTTTTTCTTGCAAGATGGTCTCTGTGCCCCCACTGCAGAGCTGCCTGTTCATTCACTCCCAGCTGGCCGCTGGGCACTAGCGCAGGGCTGTTAAGAACCAATGAACTAGCGACCCCTAACACCGGCTGTGAGCGCAGAAAGACTTCCAAATTCATCAAGAAGATACACAGGGCCCATACAGGCACTGTCAAAAGGGGATTCCAGGCATACAGTGCCTGTTGCAATCCCCATTTTTTATTTTTAGGGATAATGGCAGCACAATAAAATTAAAAAGACAACGTGAATTGCATTAGAGACACTTGAAAGACATGACACAATTTTTGAACGGCCCAAATCACAAATTTGTAGCACAACACAAAAGTTCAGATATATATAACAAAAAATGTATACCAAGATATAAAACAATTACAAACAGCCCAAGGATCCGGTGGCACATGCATCAGCCAAAAAATAAATAAAAATAAAAAAAGTGGCCAAAATAAGGACATTCACCCCAGCCCATTGAAATGTATTGGATAAGGCCACACAGTGTATGGTGTGCGTCTGGCCTTATCTGGCACTGTATTGAACTCAGCGTTGGCACTAATCCCATTGCTGGCACTGTTGATAGATGGGACACTACCTGACACTATCAAAGGCTGAATCAATGGAGGGGTGGATTTGGACAGCAGCAGGGGAAATGGTGGATAGCCTTCTTGCTATTTAAATGTACACCTGTGTGTCTCTGTAGACCCAGAAACACATTTAAGCAGTGCTTGTCATGTATTGCACAATGTAATTAACTATCCTGAAATAATAAAGCTGGATTTTATGGATGCTGGCACTTCAGCTTTTTACAGTAGAAATTACAGGGGGTAAGACAAGTAAAATAGTTACACATAGTTACAGTTAATGACAACAATGCATATAATACACGCTGTCAGATGTAACAGAGGTGTAACTAAACAAATAGATGCAGGAGTACATTAGGAAAGAGCCCCACCCTTGCCAGCTTACAAGCTTATTATTTAAAATATTTATAATAAACTAATAAAATAGTGTTCACTGTAATAAGTTATAAGAAAGACAACAGGTATAATTTTATAAGAAAAAAGGGGGGGGAGATAATTTTCACTCAGCTCCATGTAAGGTCAAGGCTGGATTATTTTTCGTTCTTTGAAGGCTGTAGATGTTTTTCACTTGTCAGAATCCTATTTGATATTCAAACACTTATTTTCCTGTCAGGGAAATAAAGGAAGCATGTTACTGGTGTTTCTAGGATAATAGAAAGAAAACATCACTCACCCAGAAAAAATAAATCCCACTTGAAATGTGTCAGTAAGAGCTAGATTAAGGTAAAATGGAACCTGTTACATATTTTAGCTTAGTATTTGGATTTGTTTAACTTACCATATGTGGTTTTATGTAACTTGTAACAAAATAATGTATATCCTTAGTGTTAGGTTAACATTTTATTTAAACACATAATTGCAATGTTTGTAAAAGACCTACAAAATTTAAGATAGGGAAGAAAAATATGTTTGGAGCAGCTATAGACGATTAAGAGGCTAACTTCCTGTTTGTTGCCCATATGCTTCCTAGATTTATTTTATTCTTTAACTTTGAGAATTTCTTCATGCTTTTGATGAAGACTTGGAGGCTGATTCAATACTAGCGGCAGGTAGCGACAGATGAGCGTCTGGAGTGCGGCGCTATGAGCGACCGCTATTTTCCGCCCCGATCGGCTGTCAGTCGCTATTGCAGGGCTCCTCAGTCGCTATCTGCCGTTCTTGGGAATCACGCTGACATTGGTGAATGTGATGTTAAAGATCTGCTTTATAGGCGCTGTTGAGTTTTTACACGTGTTCAATACAGCGCCTGAGCATTTTTTTGCTATTGCCTAGAAATCAATCTGTTAGAACATTCTGTAGTAAACACATTGAACCATGTATGTTTTGATAACTTTTATTTATATTAAATTGTATTTTGTTACATTTACATAAATCAAATTCTGGGTTTTGAATCTTCATGGTGCCTAAAATAGAAACAAAAGTGTAGTTCGTTTTTTTTTTTTTAATACTTCCCTATTTGGTTTGGTTGTTGCATTTAATTACATACCAAACCCATTTTTTTTTTGTTTTGGATTTTTTGTCATTTCTCATATAAGTAGACCCATTTTTTGTTTGGATTAGAAATTTTGGGTTTTTGGGTTTGTTGGTTTTGTTTTTTTGAAGTGCCCTCTAGTACAGTAGGTGTTTTAGAGTTAAGGTGACCTAGCTTATCCGTCTGGGTGTCCTCAGTACTGTCTGCGGCCATGTTGGGGACTTCTGGCACCAGTGCTGTATCTTCAGGGGGTTCAATTCAGTGACATATGCAAATATTGTGTAGGACACAGCATGCGAGTATTATTTTGGAGACCTTTTGTGGACTGTACAACATCTCTCCTCCTGGGCGTGCCAAACAGAGAAAGCGTGCTTTCAGCAGGCCGATGGTTCTTTCCACAATGCATCTGGTTTTGCGATGTGCTGCATTGTAGTGTCCTTGGGCAGAGGTCTGTGGATTTCTGACCGGAGTCATTAGCCACGTTCTCTGCCCATATCCCTTGTCCACTGTTGAATAAACAGATTGAGAGAGCGAGCAATTAGTAAATTTCAAACAACATAATGTAAACAGTCTAGGTTCAGTTATATATTTGGTTCAGTTGATAGTCCACATATTAAACTTGTAAATAGATGTCATGGATTAGTAATTACCCAGTAGCCAGCCAGGTGGCATTTCATTGTTCTCAAACTTCCGGCACAGGACTGATTGCTGGAGCACATAAGAATCATGGCATGAGCCGGGGAAGCCAGATCTCACGGCCCGCAGCTTCATGTCATGGTCACATACTACCATGACATTCATGGAATGGAACTGTTTCCGATTCCAGTAATGCAGCTCCTGTGCACGGGGAGGGTGGAAAGGGATATGTGTACCATCCACGCACCCTAGCACATTAGGGATCCCTCCCATGCGGTAGAACGCACGTTTGATTTTTGCAACCTCTTCCTCATCCTCAGGAAATTTTATATAAACAGGGATAAGGTCACAAATAGCCAGGACTACCTGGTAAAATATGCAGCTCATTGTAGCCTGGCTGATCCCGCTGAGGAGGGCAGAGGTTGCCTGGAAATTCCCCCGTGCCACAATATTAAGCATGGCACATAGGCGAACTATGCCAGGGATGGATTGGGTGCGCCTGGTGGATGGATCGATTTTGGTCTTAATCTGATCATATAGGGACTGTAGTGCTGCACGATTCAGACGAAATCTGCTTCTGATCTGCTCGTCACTTAAATCCCAGACAGTGAGGCGGATGGCAAAGTATCGGGGTGCCCTAAGCCTCACAGCACCCTCCTCCCTTGCCTCCTGACCTTCCTGTATGCTGCCACAACAATACATCCATAACCCAAACATCACCCTCTCATCCATCTCACAATCACTGGCTAGAGCTCAGGCACTGCCCCAAAAACCAAAAACAATATCAACACACAGACCAACCACTCCACATACACAATCACAATCCACACACAATCACACAAATGCAGCTCACCACAAAACCAGATGTATAGTGGTTAGAACCATCAGCCTGCTGCAAGTATGCTTTCAAAGTTTGGCACAACCAAGAGGGAAGTTGATGCACAACCCACAAAAGGTCCCCAAAACAATCCTCCCTTGCTGAATTCAACACAATATTTGCATATGCCACCAAAAATAAACTCCCAAAGAAACAGCACTGATGCCAGAAAACCTCAACAAAGCCACAGACAGTAAGCAAGAAACACAGCCAGACACTTATTGCAAGCTAGGGCTAAGTAAACCAAAACACCACAGGCTTTGCCACAGTGTATCAAAGTGCATCACAGTTGTTAGCTGTTTCCGGTCTGTATTTAGCTTACCACAGGTGTGTTGTAAACGGCTAACACAAGCATAATAGCGTACTTTTGTGGATCTGTTTGCTCAGACATCTTTTGGCCAATGAAAGTTATGTGGATGCAAATTCAAATAGCCGTTTTTGACACCACATTTCCAATGTTGTTAAGAGACATGGTTCACATTTCTTCCTAATGTCTGTCTGCCTTGTTAAGTAGGTCATTAATTTTTTTATTGCCTGACACACATGTTTGCCAGAAACCTCAGTCATTGGAGTCAAGATGTAGCTACAAACACCTGGCCAGTATGTGTGAAGCAATTAACTGGGCCTGTTTGTGATTGGTTCTTACACCACATAAAATCTGGCACACTTAAAGAGCAGTTGTTGCCATTTTGTAGTCTGCATGCGTGCTGGTGTGTGTTGTTTTGTGGTGTGTGCAGCTACAGGATGGAGCCAAATTCTGGACATCTGCCGGCCACTGCTGGACCGAGTACCAGTGGGGTGGGTGCTGGCCGGAGACCTTCCTTAAGGAAAAGGGCACTGCCGGAAGGTGAAGCACCACCCAAGGGCAAACGTCCATTTGCCAAGAGGGAGCCAGAATTTAATTTGGCGGATAACAATACACTGGCTAAATGGAACTTATTATTTGGTTACCAAAGTCAGTGTTTAGGCAAACAAGAAAGAAGCAAATTGTGGGATGCCATTGGTGAGCAGCTTACTAGCACTGTTCAATACCCACGTAGTGGCACATCCTGCAAGAAACTACAGTTTGAAAAGGGCCCTTATGCTAAAGATGAAGAATGATCTACTTGTAGACAGTGGGACCAAGCAGGGTCCAAAGAGTAAATACAGGCCATATGAGGAGATGCTGAAGTACAAGTTTCCTCTCAGTTGCCTGCAGGGTGTGGATGCTGGGGATGACACCACAGGTTGGGGTGAAGGTACATTGTTTTAACATTGCAAATTACGGTTGGTTTAATGTATCTTCTTATTTGTTAACCAATTCTTTGCAATACTAACAGTAGGACACGTTAAGTAGCAGATTAAATCTCTGTAATATTTTAACTTCCTGTCTCTTGCTTTATGCATAGTGGCACATGATGACTCACATGATTCGCCTGATGAGGTCACCCGGAATCCTGCCCTTCCCCCACCCTCAAGCTTAACACAGTCTGATATTGAAGGTTTGTTTTTTTTGGTTGTTTTCTTAACTTTTTTGCTTGTTTGTCACACAATAACAATGCATAATTCATTACTTTGCTTTATCATAGTTGCCCTCAGAATTGCACCAGCATCTCCTCATGAGGCTACCTACTCTTTGGATGCCAGTAAGTGCATGTGTCAACCTTGATTTTGGCATTGCCATATAAGTGTGCATGGCTTTCAATCATGTTATTTCGTTGTAGGCCGAGTCCCTGCTTCATCTTTGGACCCCACTTCCTGTGTTGCAGGTCAACAGGACCCTGTTGGTGTGTATTGCAAAGCACACTGTATTCTTTCTGTTGTTTGAGTTCCAATGCGTATATTTTGTTAGTTGAAAATTCAAAATCATATTAATTCTCACTCCAAGCTGGATAGTTAAAGGGGATTGGGCATCAACCGGATCCTACATGATAATGTTGTAATGTTGTCCATGCTAAGTTATTGAACTTAAATAAGTCATTATTTCTGAAATGCAAACATTAACAATACTATGGTGGTTAATATTGATATACATTGTGGCTTGCTTTAGACCCAAATACAGGAAGTGCGTGTCCTGAAAGGGTCCTTCACCGTGCGGCTGCTAGGGATGGGGGAAAGACTGATTTTTGTGGGGTTCTAGTAAGGATGTTGTTTTCAATGAAATGTTGTTTGTGTCTTGACATTTGTTTTGAAACATGTTATTTTAGGGCAAAGCTCGACTGAGGCCCTAGGTCTGGACATCTTTGAGGTGGCGGGTATGTGTAATTTGACCTATGTGTGTATGTTCTAGTTTGGCAAACTGATTACCTCATCTTGCTCTTCCATACATCTTCAGAATATGTTAGAAACTAAAAGCTTTTGTGTCTTGCACAATCAGTCACTTGGGAGAGGTATGGGCTCGATAATGTGGAGAAATAGTCACACAATATCAAATGACACACTAACACGACTTTCCTGTTTAGCATATGCCATCTTGCCACATCTCTCAGATGATGATTTGCCCCTTTCTGGCAGCCAGACACCGGAACTATTTGTGGAGGAGCACACTCAGGTACCATGGATGAATGTTTTAGAGATTAACCACGATTACCTATTTGGGGGTCAATCAGGTCCCACCATGTAACATACAACATACTTTGTTGTTAGCAGGACTCCTTCCCTGAAACACAGGATGTGCCCTCCGCACAAGTGCCATGTGCGCAGGCTGCAGAGGCTGGACCAACAGTAAATTCTAATGGAATCCCTAGTTTGGGAGTGGACATGGAAAAAAAACACACCTTCCTCCCTTAGGGAGCACCAAAAAATATTCGCAAACCTATATCCTCAAAAATATATCACTTTTATTTACACATGAAATTTCATAAAAACACTTACATACAAATACACAAAGCACAAGACATTTAAAAACAGTGATGCTGATCCCCTATCATATCATCAAAATATCTAAAAACTCCCACTAATGGGATATATACATAGTGTGTGTCTCTGTTCCAATGCTGTAAACTAATCAAATTCTATTAAAATACAAGTCTGTATTGTGCAGGGAGAGGAAATCTCTCTACATATACATACTTAAGTATTTGTGCCGGCACTTAAAGAGGACCTAAACCATATCCCCCTATTATACAAAACCTTATCACATATTATTACCATGCGCTTCCAAGGGTGAAGGTCCACCCTTGGAAGCCGCATGGATAGTGGCGGGCGCGGGTGTCCCGGTTGCGATCCCCATTTTTGATGAGTGTTTCTGACATGCTGTTAATCTGATGTGCTAAACCCTGGGCACTGGTAGTATTTGATTGTTATTGTGCTGGCACTTGTATATTGCGTTTTTTGGGTTTCTGTATCTCTTGCTATATCGGTTCTTATATCGAATAGTTATTATGGGGTGGGATTTATAGTTAGTAGGTATCAATATTGCAGAGTTTGGTGATCGTTCAACATGTTTACAGCAGTACACATTTTTTAGCACTAAGCACTTTTTGAGCAAAAAAATTTTTTTTTTGTTTGTTTTTTTTTGTACATTCATTGGTATAATATTCATTGTTTAAGGGGTGTTTTTTGGATCATTCATGTGGGGTATTCACAATAGAGTTGTTGCTCATTGGTGATAATATGTGACAAGGTTTTGTATAATAGGGGATATGGTTTAGGTCCTCTTTAAGTGCCGGCACAAATACTTAAGTATGTATATGTAGAGAGATTTCCTCTCCCTGCACAATACAGACTTGTATTTTAATAGAATTTGATTAGTTTACAGCACTGGAACAGAGACACACACTATGTATATATCCCATTAGTTGGAGTTTTTAGATATTTTGATGATATGATAGGGGATCAGCATCACTGTTTTTAAATGTCTTGTGCTTTGTGTATTTGTATGTAAGTGTTTTTATGAAATTTCATGTGTAAATAAAAGTGATATATTTTTGAGGATATAGGTTTGCAAATATTTTTTGGTGCTCCCTAAGGGAGGAAGGTGTGGTTTTTTTTCCATGTCCACTCCCAAACTAGTGATTGCATTGACTGAGGTATGAGCACATGTTAAATGGAATAAGTAGTGCACCCCATAGCAATTGTAAATTCTAATGGAGCCATACTTTTTTTTGCATTATTCAAGCTTGACTACAATATTGTGATTTTTGTTTTAGGCTGCTCAACCAACAACTGGGTGAAGTGCACCAACAAATGCTGAGCTTTATGAGCTAGGGTCCCAGATGCTGGAGGCGTGATAGAACTCTGGAGCGCATTGCGACGTTGGAAAATCAGTCGCTGCTGGACCAACAACAAATTAATGAACTGCGCCAACAACTTAATGAAGTGCGGACTCAACAGCAGTCTGGAGTGCTGCATGCCATGCAAGAAATGATGCATGGCATCCAGCAATCTTTACAGCGCCAGGACCAAACTTTGTTGTTGTTACAGCAGCTAATACAGCAGCAGTCTATTTTTTTTACTGCACTGTTGTCCCCCAACACTGCCCCTAGCCATGAGTCGCAACCTTCCCACCCACCCAGGGACTAATTGGTCCAGTTGTTAGCCATTTAAAAGGCTTTAATTTGTATTGACTTGATTGACTTAAATAAATGTATTTGTAAATGCTAGAATTTGTGTGGGTTACCAAAAGACATGCCTACAAACACAGTCAGGGATACCTCTCTATATCTAGATATGTTAATGTTGACTGAAAATTACTACAGTCATTGTTTGCCATACATTACTATGTTTACAAAATGAAATGCAGAACAATGTGTTTAAGAAACACAAAAAAATGGGTTACTATACACTTAACATATGGTTTAAAAGGCACGACACACTGAAAGTAGAAACATAAAAAACATAATTTTTTATAAAAGGGGCCAACATGGCCAAAATTACTCCGCACAGCGGATAAAACCATACCCCCCACCCTACCGCTGTTTCTTCTTTCCCAGCAGCATAAGTCGCGTCCGCCGGACGTACTGCCACAGTCTGCGATGCTCATTAATGCAAGCTGTATGGAGACCAAAAAATGAATTTGTCAATATAACGTGAGACAAACGTACACAGATGATTTCACATTATCTAGTTTGGTCTCATAATTTGACCAACTACATTTACATTTGTGCAAACTGGGCCCTTATGTGGGTCCATTATATGAGTACTAGGGCCTTACATGTGCATTTATCAGCAATACCCTACATATTGAAGTAACCGTTTGTACTAAATGAAGGGTGAAGTAAGATTGTGGGCATTGATTGGATTATTTTGGTCCAAACATCATGTCCAAAGTACTAAAGATTCTAACCCTTCGGCTATTCCTATTCTAGTACTCAACCTTATTTTTATAAAAATTTAATTTGTACACCAAAATGTTTGAAACAAAATGTATTATGGGTTTGAAAGTAAACAAAGGGGATGCAACAATCTAGCATGCAGACATGCATTTATGATTGTGGGTCACGCAAATGTCAGCTAAATGTGTGCTAATTAACCACATAGGGACATTGCCAATTATTCTAGCTTTTAGGGTGACACATAGGTGGGCAAAGTATGTTTGGATATGAAGTTAGTGTACTCACCATCGCAGCTGTGGCTCGGGCCCATGCTGCTGGGTGTCCCTGGAGCTTGGGTGGGGAGTATGGTCACAGGGTCCGTCTGCGTGGAAACATCTGTTTTGAAAAAACAAACCAAAAACAATCATAAGGTTTGCGCTTACAAAAATAAGATTATACATCCACCTGTTTAGGGAGTCTGGTAAATCATGCTACCATGTTTACACACGTTTGCTATACATTAGCATATTTACAGGTCCGTGAGGTCAGGTGAATAATTTAGTTGTGCAACATGGACACATCAATATAATATGCCGCAAACATTTACAGTGCAATGCTAATGCAGTAATTTAAGTTGAACTGATCATATTCATAGTAGAGTGTGCAACATGTGTTTGCATTAAACAAATAAAAAAAAAGCAGCATCATGGTGTACACAGTAACTTTGGGGTTGGTTGCATTTGGATTGAACTGGAGTGGGGTTCCAGAATATTCTTCTAATTAGACAAAAAAATTATGCTATGTAGCAGCAAACATGTGTATGTAGTTTGTAATGTCATTACATATGCCATGTGAGTGAGAACCACAAACACTTACCGCGACTATGCCCGCGGGCCAGGGCTGGCGCATAGCTGCTGGAGGTGCCGGCACTATGATGCCCTAAAAACCAGATAACAAAGGCACAGGATTATTGAACATGCACCGATTCCACCTGTAACATACAAACAACAATTAGAATGCACTCACCAGGGGATGAACTGCCGCTGGTATCCCAGGGAGGACTCTGAGGAGGAGGCGTGGAGCCTCGACTCCTCACAATCGGCCCAGAAGATCCCAAAACACATGGGCCACCCTCCTCCCTCTCACTCCCAGATCCTTGAGGGAGTGTGGGTGAGTCCAACTCCACCTCCCCACTTGGACTCCCCACTTGAGAGCGGCCCACAGGGTTTGGAGACTCAACTGAGTCCGATTGTGAGGAGCTGAGGCTCCAGACTGCCCTCCCCCAGCAGCACACTCCTCTGGGGCATCATCCCCTTCCTCCCCTGGGTCCTCAAGATAGGACTAGCGAGAGGGCCCCTCCCCCGCAGATTCATCCGACCCCACCACTCTGCTGCAGGAGGAAACCCTTCCCAGGTTTGCCCAGGGGAGGACGCTATCTGTGTAGAAGGTAAAAAAATAAGGACACCTTTAAAAATAAACCCAAAAATGTACTACATTATAATACAACATTATTGTATGGATTTACATGTGGTGAGGTGACACTTACCTGAAGCATAGGCATCATAGAGCCTATAAACGCCCTCTGGGTCCCGGCACTTGAAATCCGACCACTTCTGGATAATTGATCGGACACTGAGATTGGTCTTGAAGCGCCGGGACACAGTGGCCTTCACCTCCAATGCTATGCGCCTCTTTGCACCACGGGCATAGTCATATTCCGCTATACAAAAATCCTATAAACAACACATTTAAAAAAAAAAAACATCAATGCATATATATATACAGTAATAAACATATATAACAAGCTATATTCTTGCACAACATAAATGGACCATATACTCACTTTAACCAACTGCGCCGCGGATCCACCCTTTTGCGGCGCAGTTTGCTGGTTGTGGGGGGAACAGGAGATGTTGAGGGGCCAGGGGAGACAGGGAGGGGAGGTGGGGAGGGGTTGAGGGTGAAGAATCAGAGGTGTAGCTGGGGAGGCGTGTGGCAGGGCGTCTAGGCCGCATGGTGAATCCTCAGAGGTGGAAACCGGAAGTTGCAAAATGAAAGTGAAAGGCAAAAAAAAAAAGGACACTCATCACTAAAATACGCTAACATACGCTTTCCAAATCGCTAGCATATGCAAAACAAAAAAAAAAACGTAGCAGTCATGCTAGTGATGAGTCAGATGCGCCCGTGTCTGCTGTGTATTCAATAACAGCAACATTCGACCAAAAAAAAACAAAACACATGTATGATCAGCACAGCGCCGCCGCCTGCGACACATAGCGACTCGGCATAGCGACTGGCCCTCACCGCAACACCACTGATTCAATAAAGACAGTTCAAGGATATAGCGTGGGCGCTGTTTTTAGCTGACTGCGGCATAGAGTGCCTGTAACGCTTTAAAAAGATTGATTATTTGGGTGGTTTGACACCTTCAAAAACGCTAACAATAACTGAAATGACATTGGGAGAGGGCTGTGATTTTTACATCCAAGTGACACATTCCTAAATACATTTTCAGAAAAAATTAAAAAAACATTGGAAACATTCAAGACAATTCAGAAATAATGCTTAATACATTATATGTAAAAAAAAAAAAAAAAACACCCAAAAAAAGCAAACATTGTGTCTGCCATAGAAATGTATGGGAGAGCGACTGGTAGCGAGAGGTAATACCTGGCGCTGTGCAAGGCAGAACAATGGCGCTGTTCGCTGAGGCTGTGAAATTGATGACTCATCCGCTACATGTCGCTATTCCAGTCGCTAAACAGATTCTGTTTGATAAATGTGTAATTGCGTGCCGTGTCCGGCGTTGACCAGTCGCTATCTGTCGCTACCTCTCATTAACCAGGCGCTACCTGACGCTATCCCTTCTTAAATAAGGGCCTTGGCCTGCTGAAACCTTTAAATCCTACTGCATTGACTGTTCTTACCCAGTGTTGACCTTGGTTCTTATATACTGACATTCAGATGCAGTGCCTGTATTTGTCTGACATTCTAGAATAAGACCTGGTATGTTTCCAGCTCCTGAATGACATTTTAATTTAGGTCATTTCTATGTTTATGCAGCTGACATCACAGACCTGATTCAGAGCCTTAACGTTATGCATTCCAGCACATGGGAATGTGGTAAAATTCCCAGTTTTTGGCATTTTTCTGGCTTGTGCAATTCAGGGCTGTGTTTTTTTTGGTCCGAGTTGCCTTTTTTGCGTGACTTTATGGTTTGCGTTCGCCAAACCAAGTATTCGCCGTATTAATATGGGTGAATAAGAGTGTTTGAGCTCTTGCCTACGTAACTCTTCGGGCTTTGTCTGCGCTTGTGCGTGATTCCGAGCCCTGATTTTACCATTTCCAGGCCTCTAAAAGCCATAGGTTTCTGGTGCCCAATTCTGCCCTCTTTTTGCAAGTGGGAACCAGCATACACACTTACTATTTAGCCCCTTGACAAGTTCTGCAAAGAGTACTAGCATCTGCAGCAGAGGGGGCTGTTAACCATATACCTACCAGAGCTTAGGCATACCCGCCATTGCCTGGACGTCGATCAGATGTCCGATCAACAGGTGTTCAAAATGACCTGACTGAACCGCCTTTCTCTTGAGAAGCTTTACTCAGAGCTGCTGCCATGGTTGGCCCCTGCCATAAAAAAGGGGCATGCATTTATGTTTTTTTGTCTCCTGTGTTATTGCTAGCCTTTGTTCAGCTCCCCTAAAATTGTTGCTCATTATGCCCCTGATTCCTGTTCCTGGATTGTGGCTAGTGTATTAACCTGAGTCTTTTCTCCCTTCTCCTTTTCTCCGTGGGACCAGATTTGAGTTTCTTCAGCATCTTGGCTGGATTTCCCGGATATCCCATGACCCATTCATCTTTTACAGTTCCAGATTATACGAGCCGAGCTGAGTGGTGGTTAGTTTTGGGTAAGTGTGTGTATTCTTGTAGTTGTTCTGTGTTTCTGTTGTTAGCCTTGCATTTGCACTGTTGTATGTAGTTATCATCTGGGCCCTCTAGTTAATTTTGTTTGTAGTTTCTTGTTGCCTATTTGTCTCCCCGGGCTCCCTCTGTACTAGTGTGCTCATGTGCCTATTTTCAGCCTCTATTCTGTGTTCCTAGTTTCACTCCTTGGTCCTTTCATCGCGCTTTACCTTTAGTTTTAAGTGAAAACTGTCTGTATTTGCCATGTAAATCTGATCCTCCTTAGAAATGGGGGCCCCTATCCCCTCATGTTTCCTTTTATTGGGATTTGCCATAGTGGTTCCCCGTACTAGTATCTCTCTTATTGAAGTGTAATTTATTAGTGTTACATATAGCCAGGGCTTTTGGTTTGTAACCTAAAAATTTTGCCCAAACGCCACAAAAAAGGTTCCCCCCAGGCCTGCTTATGGGAAGGTAGCCGGGCCCTTCCTTGTTGTTTGTCATCTGGCCTCCAACAACATTTGGGAGTTGTTTTGGTTGGCCCCCACTATTTGGGCCAGCAGCGCGTCAAAGTTGTTATTGAGGTGCTGCTGCTCCACCACCCCTGCAGCCAGGTCTCCATGGATCAAACTGGTGGTCCGATGCACGACTTTAAAACAACAGGTTGAATTTTGCCTAAATGTGGTACAACTGGCCCCCCAGTTTCACTCTATGATATGACACCGCCATGCCATGCAAATGTTCCTCCTGGCTTGCTGCCTACAGGGTGCTCAGGGGAGTTGATGCTGCCAGACTCCTAGCCAAGCTCCAGGGTCTGGGAGGTGGTATGCAGCCCGGGGTTCGTTGTCACTGGGGGGGGGGGGGTTCCAGAGCACATTTGGAGCCAGCTGCACACTCTCTTGTGTGGGTGTTTATTCTGGGTCCTGTATTTCTTCCAGTAGAGGTGGTCCCATACAGCAACGAAATGTCTTCATTTCATTTGCCTCACATTCCACCTCCCCCCTGTCCATTGCCATTTGTTCATTGGGGCCCCGCATTTACCTCATCCATGTTCTCGGTCCAATCACTGAGGGTGTGGCTGGTGGATGGCCCAGGTCTTGATGGTGGTTCTGGGAGAGTCACATGAGATAGTGCAGCTGGAGGTGCAGGGGTTGGCACAGGTGGAAGCAGGGCTGCTGGCTGGGTGGTTGCTGCAGGGCAAGGCAAAGCAATGTAAGCCAAACACATTCCTTAGCTGGAATCCGTTATATCCTTCACATGGGTTACACACTGGGCCCCATAGCTATGTGTGACTACAACACATTTGCTCAAAATTCAATGAGCCGGTTGACATTGTAATGGTAGTTAACCCCATCTTTGTGCTATGTGGCCAAACATGTGGGTCCCAGGCAAGCACTTGCAATTTGGGCGTGCATCAGGCCACTGATGTTTGTGCCTGTTGTCCTCCCCCCTGGCCAAATCTACAATTTTCAGGCAACTCTTACCACTGGTGGGAACATGTCGCCGATCCGTGTCAAAGTTCTCGATGCTCCCTGGTAGGTGTGGGCATGCAGCATTCCACCTGCTCCTCTGAATGGGTAATCTGCAAGGTCTTGGGCCGTCCACTGCCAGTTTTCAACCTAAAAACAAACACAAACAAATAAGGTTCAGAGTGGTCCAATGTGTGAGCCCCAAACATCCCTCTGGTCTATCATCACTTACCCCGCTGTCTGTCAGACTTCCTTACAGACTCTTCAGACCCGTGTGAGTATGCAACTATGGGCCTACCCGAGACAGGAAGCACAATAGACTCAGGTGGGTGCAAACAAATTCAAGCAGACCACTACACAAGAAGAACACACATCACACAGGTGCTGACTTTTAACATCTGTTTGTATGTCATTACAAACCCAGAATATGGGATGGCACCAAGGAGGAGGATGGCCTCTAAAAGGGCAACTGAGTGTTGTGGTAAGTAGTAAGCATTTGGGGGGCTGGAACAGGGAGAACAGGCACACGTGCAGATGTTGACATGCATTATTTTTGTCTTTACAGGTGTCATGTTGTTACTTAAGAAGCCCACAGGCCAAGGGCCATTTTTGTACTATTTTAAGTGTTAGTAAATTTTAAAAAATGTAGCCACCAAAAAAACATTTTATTGGAAAAACAATCAAAGTTTTATAAAATAAACACAAAATAGTAAAACCACAGAAAAAGGAGGTGAGTGCGAGAATGCAGATGACATGGGATGCTCCAGAAGGAAACAATTGGAGAAGGTAAATCACAGTACACACATAAAAACTGCGTGGGATGCCTCAACAGGAAGCAAGGGGGAAAGGTAAGTCACACTACACACATGCATAATACATGAGAGGTCCCAGCAAGAACCATGTGGGAAAAGGTAAGCCATACTACACTTATGCACACTACATGGGATGCCCTGACAGGAACCACGTGGGAAAAGGTAAATCATACTACACATGGGATGCCCCCCCAGTTGGGGGTCAGCGAGGTTTTAATAAAATAAGCACCGTCTGTATATACCTGAATGCCACAGAACACCGAGATTCATGGATACTGAGGCAACTTAAGGCTGAAAAAAAAAGGTACAAACCTGGTTTCTGGGACAAGTTCGACAGCCAAAACTTTAAATGCTCGGCTAAACTGTATGTATATGCCAAGCACTTACGATTGTGTACGCATGGCTATTCATTTCTTGGGATGCAGCTGTGAATAATACGAGCATTCGAAAATTCACAGTTTCCAAGTTCACTTCCGCAAAAAGCAGAATTCACAGTGAGGCTATGAATCAGGCTTAATGTCTATGAGCATAATGATTTAAATGTAATGCCGTGTTTTGAAATCCTGAGATAATGCACATCACATACGTGATGAATAAAGTAGTGTTTCCTTTCATTAATGTAAATTGTTACAATCCTCAGATATAGAAAGAGGTATATTATTGTTGGTAATATAACATTCTTGTGCTTGTCAAGTTACACTGACCTAAATTGATCTGAATATAATTGATTTAATTATCTGATGCACCCACTGCAGCAAGGACCAGCAATTTTTGGCCCCTGAGGGTCGCACACCTCCTGGGGCCCCCCTCTTCAAGCGGCGGGGCATTTGGAGCCAGTGATATTGCGAAGCCGGCAGGGGGAAGGAAGCCGGAGGAGCCGGCAGCATTTTGGGTCATATCGAGCAGGCCGCAGCTCCCTGCCACACGCTGCAGCTCTGCCCGGGTAGATCGCCTGACCCCTCTCCTTCAAGGGGTACTCTCATTCCCCTCAGAGAGTCTCATTGCGGCAAGTTTCGGAGTTGGTGCTGGACTTACAATCTACAGTTACAGCCTTATTCCAGGAACCTGTCCCGTCCATTCCAGTAGAAAGACTGGAGTTTGATAGAATTCACAGAGCCTTGCAGAAAAAGAGGGTGGATGGCCTCCCGCAGGATGTTCTGGTAAAACTGCACTTTTTTCGTACTAAGGAGCAGCTTATGGCGGCTATACACCGACCTATCCTCTCAAACCATGGCAAGAAGGCGAGCAATGAAACCCGTGCTCCAGGTCTTGCAGGCTAGTGGGATGAAATACAAGTGAGGGTTCCCATTCAAGGTCTCCTTTAACTACCAGGACAACCACTTCGACGCCCCAAGAACTTGATCTTGCACTTTCTTCGGCGGGCCTGAAATCCCCCTCTGCGGCCTTAGCGGCTCCACCACAAAAGAAGAGAGCGCTTTCTTTTTCGCCAGCGCCTAAGGATTTCTGGTCCATAGATTTGGTAAGCCGGTTGGGGGGAGAGATGAGGGGTAGGATTCCCCGTGTCTATCTTTAATGGGTGTTGCCCTTCACCTTTCCTTGGCTATGGCTGGGGGGGGTTTCTGGGTCTTGACGTGAGAAAAGTTTGGATCTCGTGGGAGGAGGCCGTTTTGTTTGGGGAGGGAATTTTAACTTGCAAGGGTTAATGGTTCTGTTGGGGAAGCTGATTAGGTCTATTTAGCCTAGGCCCATCAGTGCTCTGCAATGTTATGGTTCAGGTTATTATAGGAATCTACATACGCTGTTGTTTATTGTTACGTTATTAGGATTAGATGGGTCGGGCACCCGAGTATTAAACGTATGCTCACTCCTTGCTCCCTTTCCCCGCTGGGTTGACAGTGGGAAAGGAAGCATCAAGGTCTTGGGGAAAGTTATCTAACAACTCAGTTGTGGGGTCTCCAACAGGAAGCCCCATCATTTTGGTATGCGATTCTCATCGAGGTGGGGAATTTCACCACCTCCGTGAGAACTTAGAGTTTGGAAGGTGTTTCCACCTTTTTTGTAAGGTTTATGTAATCTTTGTTAAAATTCTTTTTTTTCTCTTTTCTATTATCCTATCCTACCCAGTAAATGGTCTTAACGCCTTGAGAAAGGGAGCCTCTTGGAGCTCTGAGTCACTCACGGCGGCCGTGAGTATGATACCCAAACCAAATGTTGATGACTCAGTCTGCTCCAACTACAGGCCTATCTCCCTCCTGAATATTGATGTAAAAATACTGGCAAAAGTTTTAGTGGCACGCCTTAACAGGTATATCAATACGCTAATTTCCAAAGAACAGGTGGGATTTATGCCTCAACGTCAGGCGGGCAATAATATTCGGAAATTTGTCAACTTGGTACACCATGCTAAGGTAGAAGGGCGACAGACTATGTTGTTAGCAATGGACATTTGTAAAGCATTTGACACGGTGGCGTGGGATTATTTACATTTTATT
The DNA here is from genome assembly GCA_027917425.1 of Gastrophryne carolinensis. Classification (NCBI taxonomy): domain Eukaryota; kingdom Metazoa; phylum Chordata; class Amphibia; order Anura; family Microhylidae; genus Gastrophryne; species Gastrophryne carolinensis. The sequence goes on from CM051238.1 coordinate 220,624,256, forward strand.
TTGATTTTTATTTGGTTGTCCCCTCTCCCCTTTGTTATTCGCATTAGCTATCGAGCCCCTCTCCAAGTTAATAGTAGTGTTGCTGGTATCACAGTGGGGGAGTGGGGGGGGGGCACGAACATAAAATACCGTTGTTTGCCGATGATATCTTAATGGTGGTTACATATCCAATTACATCCCTTCCGAACTTACAAGCCTTTTCGAGGCTCTCTGGCCTCCAAATTAATTCAGTGAAGTTGCAGGAGCTTAACGTTTCCGTCACTGAAAGCACACTGAGCACTATTAAAGCGCCCTTTGACTTTCAGTGGCAGGCTCGGCACATTAAATATCTGGGTGTGCAGGTGATGACGGACTATAATTCTCTTTATGGGGCAAACTATTGCGGCTTGCTTAAGAGTCTGCGGTCTTTGCTAGCCAACTGGGCCAAACTGAACCTCTCGTGGCTTGGTAGGATTGCTGCAGTAAAGATGTCATGACTCCCTAAATTGCTCTATTTCTTTCGTGTACTACCGGTAGCAGTTCCGGCCTCTGCTTTGAAGGGTCTCCAGTCTGATTTAAATACATTTGTTTGGGGTAAGCAGGTGCCACGTGTAGACCGTATGACGCTCTATAGGACCAAGCAGCAGGGTGGACTGGGAGTTCCTAATTTGACCCTTTATTATTGCGCGTGCCAAATTTCCCAACTGGCAGTGGTTCACGAGGAAGGAGATAGACCGCTGTGGGTTGATATAGAGGAGTCACACTGCTCCCCGATTTCCATTTCAAACCTACTGTGGCTACCCTCGTCGGCGTATGGAGGAACTGCTAACCCTGTGTTAAACCATTCCCTCAGAGTTTGGAAGGCGAAAAAGTTGCGGGGGAATCTCTCCCCTCCTCAGTGCCCGCTGCTATCTATTTTGGGATAACCCAGAATTCTTTCTGGGCTCAGAGCCTGCAGCGTTCGGCTGGTGGAAGGCGCAGAGCCTGACTAGGGTTAGGGATTTCTACATGTGTCAGGGGATGCTTACCTTCTCTGAGCTGACGTCCTCTAAGAATATCCCAGATAGGGAATTCCTCCACTTCCTACAAATTTCCCATTATGGGCAAACCAAAATCAAGGCAGGTGCTTTATCACTCGAGCCCACCGCATTCGAGAAAGTATGCGGGGAGCATCCTCTGGGGAAGGGAGGGATTGCATTGGTATACAGGCTGTTATGCAAGCGGAGGGGGCTCGGACCCTGAAATATGCAGTGAAAGCTGACCTCAACTCGACCTTGTCGGGTGGGTATTGGAGAGCGACTTGGAGGCACTCATTTTCTGGGTTCTTAAACACTGGCGCACCCAGGAGGTTAACAAGGTATTGCTCGGGTGGTATCTAGTCCCGGAAAGAGTTCACAAATGTAACTTATATTCACATTTGGTGGGAGTGTAGGGTGGTGAGACAGTTCTGGGCCAAAGTGCTCTACGTTAAAAAAGGGCCACCGGGATACAGTTGACCCCCCTTCTCCGCAGATGCTCCTTCTTAATTTGAAGCATCCAGATTGCCCAAAGACTGAGTTTGAGCTTATTAGACATATTTTGACGGCAGCCAAGCTGATCATTGCGCAATCTTGGAAGAAGCCAGATATTCCCAGTGGGACCCTCATTACCCGAGTTAACGAGGGTATGTTCTTCGAGAAAATGACGGCCTCTATGCAGGGGGATTTTGCCCCCTTCTTAGCCACCTGGGAGGGTTGGAGTGCCCATTTCCAACCGAGGGGCTTCAACCGTGACCTTACGATTTAGAATGCTAGCCCTGCTAGCCCGGCCACCCTTCTTCAATCTCCCCTGGCTGACCTGGTCCTTCAATCAAGTGGACCAAGAACAAAAACACCCCCACTCCATCCCCAGAAATCCTGATTGGTTGCCTCTCTCTTTCAGCTATGAAATGCTGTCCTTCTCCTACCTCTCTGATCACATTATGTGCTGGCAGACTGGAGACGCACTTAGCCTGCAGCACCTCGCGTCCCCTTTTTCTGATTACACTATGTGCTGGCAGTAATAACTAGAGGCACAACAATGCACTTATTTTTTTACTATGCCACACCCACCCATCTCCAATGCTCTTATACTTTTCCAAAAAACGACAGGATCTTTTTGAAAACGGATTGTCGTTTGGAACAGTGCAACATGTAGTGCAACAGCATGGAACAATATTCATTGTCTTTAGTATAACTTTAACTCTTTCGCTGCCAGCCTACCTGGAGTTTTCGTCACCCTTGGTGCCAGACCGTTTTGCACTATTTTTGCACTCCCCATGTTTAAATGTGATTTTTGAAGGGATTTCCAGGGATTTCCCAGGAAAATTATATATTGTTTTTTTTTCAGCAGAGTCTGGGCTTTAACATGAAATGTCTTGTTTGTAATTTTTTAGGTGTATTCTCAGTATTCTTGGGTGAAATATGTGAAAAAAAAATTAAAAAAAATAATTTTTTACAATTTGTAGTTTTTTTTGTAATAAAAAATGTAAGTTTGTCAATAAAATCTTATTGCGTGTGAAATCCCAATTTCTCCCGGTTACAGCAATACTACATATATACGTATATAGGTAGACACCCTTTTCTGCCCAGGAGACTCCCCCAAACTGAAATAGCGCTTTAGGGGATTTTCAGATAAAATACAACTATGCTATGCAATATGCGCACCTTGCAGTTTTTCCAGAAAAACAACCCTTTACATTTGAAATACCCCCAACAAACTATATATTCTCTGGAAGTACACACCTCAAGCTTTCTAGGAGTACCAGGCTTGTTGATGTGCCCATAGTTTTCTGGAAGTAATCCCTCAATGTATTCTTTGGTTGCAAAGAGTTTCCCTAAAAAAAGGATACAAAAGTAGAATCAAAGCCACATTTTCCTAAAAAACTATGTGCAAACAAAAAAAAAATTTAATCTGAAAAAGCAGCATCCCCTGAACAGAACGATACCCAACATGCATAGCTACTGTCAAGGGAAGAGTTGCCAAACATCCCAAAGTAAAGCATGTGCGTAACAGTGATTTTACTTGAAAATTTCAGCTCTGCAGACAAAGTGCGCACCTTGCGATTTTTCAACCAAAACAACCCTTTACATTTGGAATATCCCCCATAAACCATATATTACCTGAAAGTACACATGTTAAGCTTTCTAAGCGTACCAAACTTGTTGTAGTGGGCTCATCTTTCTGGAATTAATCCCTCAAAGAATTCTTTGGTTGCGCAGGGTTTCCCTAAAAAATTTATAAAAAAGATGAATAAAAAACACCTTTTCCTAAAATATAAATATGCAAACCAGAAAAAACAAGCTAAGTCAGAAAGCGCAAGGTCCCCTGAACAGAACAATACCCAACATGCAGAGGTACTATTAACCCTTTTTATTGCCAGCCTACTTGAGGTTTTGTCACCCTCTGTTGACAGGTAATTTTTCCCCAATTTGCACCATGTTTTGCGCCATGTTTTGCGACATTTTTGCTGGAATTTTCAGGAAAATTATATATATATTTTTTGCAGCAGAGTTTAGGCTTTAACATGAAATGTCTTGTTTGTAAATTTTATTCTGTTTTTTACAATATTATTAAGTTAAAAACAAAAAAAAAAAAATTTTTTTTTTAGAAAATTGCCTCCCTTATTGTAAATAAAAAATGTATTTTATTAAAGAAAACCATATTGCATGTGAAAGCCCCATTTCTACCGATTAGAACGGTACCACATATTTATCGGTAGCCCCCCGTTCCTGCCCAGGAGACCCCCCTAACTGAAACAAGTAATTTTTAACATTTACAAATAAAATACAACTACCATCCACACTACAAAGGGTTAAATCGAGAAAAAAAAATGACATAGGGGGGCCATTTTTGGGGGATTTTTAAGGGTTAAAAACCCTTAAAAATCCCCCCAAAAAATGACATTGGGTCCCCCTTACCCGTAAGTAACCAGCCCAGGACCAGCTATGCAGGGCTTGTAGGAACAAGGCGCAGGGGCCAGCTTTTGTGGCCCCTGGCCCTGCAGGCTACAAAGCCCGCATAGCCCGTGGGCCCAGGCTCTTCTGCCCCCCCCCTGGCCTTTGGGGAGGCAGGTAATGGGGGTGCCGGAGTTAATGGCAAGTCACCCGCTAGATGGCAAGTCACCCGCTAGAGCAGGTGACTTGCCATCCCCCCAGCCTTGTGAACTGATATAGGGGTCTCATGGACCCCTTACCAGTTCACAAGGGGTTAAATGTCAAAAAAACACACCACACATATTTTATTATTATTATTATTTTTTTTTAATACTTACCTCCCATCCATACTGGAGCACTCTGTCCCTCGGCGATCACTGGCTTCTGCTCACTTGCTAGAAGCCTGCTGGATGACAGAACACAAAGGGTTAATTAAAAAAAAAACGACATAGGGTCCCCCCTCCCATGGGGGGGGGGGCATTTTTTTTTTTTTAAGGGTTAAAAACCCTTAAAAATACAAAAAAAAAACCACATGGGGTCCCCCTTACCCAAAGTAACCAGCCCGGGACCAGGGCTTGTAGAAACAGGGCGCAGGGGCCAGCTTTTGTGGCCCCTGGCCCTGCAGGCTACAAAACCCACATTGCCTGTGGGCCCGGGCTCCCGGGCTAGCGCAGGTGACTTGCCATCCCCCCAGCCTTGTGAACTGGTATAGGGGTCATGGACCCCTTACCAGTTCACAAGGGGTTAAAAGTAAAAAATAATGACATAGACACAGAATGGAAAAAATGACATTTATTTATTTATTTTTTTAACTATACTCACCTCTGATCCTGGGTCCCAATAGTGATAGTGATTGGTGCAGGGCGGATGAGAGGAGAGGAGGCTCCGATCGGAGCCTCCTCTCCTCTCACCCGCTCTGCGCCGATCACCACCGGCATCTGACAGATGCCGGTGCTCGGTCAGGGTATAGGAGGAGCGGGATGACGTCATCCGGCTCCTCCCACAAAAGACGGGGCCATTACAAGCGGTGAGGACCCGGAAGAGGGTCCTCACCTGAAGCCTGCGGAGCCCAGGGGGGGATCGGACCCCCCCCCCTGGTGAAGAGAAGACGGGCGAGGAGGTGAGTCAGTGGCTGTTTGGTTTTTTTTGTTTTTTTTAATAGCACTGTCAGCGCGGGGAAAACGGGGGGGCGGCCCCTGAAGACGGAGGACGTCGGGGGGGGATCGGATGCCCCCCCCAGGAAGAGGAGACCCCCAGCTTCGCAACGATACCAGAGGTAAGTGGTTTTTTTTACTATTGTTTAACTGTTTGGGGTAAATGCCAAGCACGTAGTTTCTACGTGCTTGGCACTTAAGTGGAGTGGAAGCAAGCACATAGAAACTACGTGCTTGGCATTTAAAGGGTTAAGTAATTACTGTTCAAAGAGAGCTTTAGAGCTGCCTGGGTGAAGTGCAGTCATAACCGAGAAATATTTTTTGTACCACTCTAACATATTTGATTAATTAATTGCACTATTACTTTTATGTATTTTTATATGTTTTAACTGCATGTAGTGTTTATATAAAATGTTACAATGTAAAATGCTGATGCTTTGTTCATTTTACAGATTTTTACAATCCCATAATTCCATTCTACTCACTAATCTGCAATCCAGCCAAAGACATTTACCCTTATAAACTATTCAGCATTATTTAACACATGCTGGGTTCAGTCTCATATTATTTTAATGTACACTTCCATGAAATATGTATAAAGGTATGATGAAACAGTTGTTTTATTTAAAATTAAATTTTTTTTTCACCCTATGAGATGCACTTATTTGGGGGGAAAAAGTCACTGTATTTTATCGGGCATATGTAAAAAAAAAAAAAGGAGTAAACACATATATTCATTGGGGAGGGTGCCACATTGCCTATGGGGAAGAGGAAGGGATGCTACACTGCCTGGGTGAATGGGAGGGGGACTGCCCCATTGCTCATGGGGGATGTGAGGGGGAATTCCACACTGCCTATGGGGAATGGGAGGGGAGGATTCCACACTGCCTATGGAATGGGAGGGAAGAATTCCACACTGCCTATGGGGATTGGGAGGGTGGATTGGCACACTGCGTATGGGGAATGGGATAAGGGGATGCCACACTACCTATGAGAATGGGAGGGGGAATGCCACGTTGCCTATAGGAATGAGAGGGGGGATGCCACACTGTCTATGGTAATGGGAGGTGGAATGCCACACTGCCTATTGGAATGGTAGGGGGGAATGCCACACTTCCTATGGGCAATAGGAAAAGGAAATACCACACTACCAATAGGGAATGGGAGGGGGGAATGGCACACTGCCTATGGCAATGGGAGTGTAGAATGCCACACTGCCTATAGGGATGTGAGGGGGGATGCCACACTTTCTATGGGGAGTGGGATGGGGGAATGCCTTACTGTCCATGGTAATTGGGAGGGGGGGATGCCACACTGCCTATAGGAAATGGGATAGGGGGATGTCACACTGCATATGGGATAGGGGGAAGCCACACTGCCTATGGGGAATGGGAGGGGGGAATGCTACACTGCCTATGGGAATAGGAGCGGGGAATGCCGCACTACCTATGGGGAATGGGCGGGTGCAACACTGCTTATGGGAATGGGAAGGGGGAATGCCCCATTGTCATCTTTAATTTTCCCTAAATTATTTGTGTCATATTAAATCACATTGTTAGAAATGAATTAGTATTGTAGCACATTATGTTTTATTCTTAAATAATAGCTAAAGGGTATGTGGAACTGTGAAAATAATAACAATATGATGTTGAATACTAATAATAAGCTAGAAAACATTGGTTTCAATGATGCTCACTAGTGATGAGCTACACACTGCTTGGCATTTGAGTATTCCCAAAGCTAAATCCAATTCAACAGTGGCGCGTGGTATTGGAAGAGGTGTGGCACCTTACGTGAATCATACCTCTCAACTTTTTAAAATGGAAAAGAGGAGAAAGAGGATAGGCACCAAATTTGTTTTGCAATTAAGCCACTCCCTGGTCATGTCCATGACTTGGAAATGGCTGTGCACTATGCCATTTCATAGTCCCCTTGTATATAGAGCATACAAATTAAAAGTGAAAAATCCATTCAATGTCAGGCTCACAAAAGGCAATGGGGGCAAGTTTGGTGCATTTTAGGTTCCTATAGGCCAGGACCTCTGGGTTAGGGAGGGGTCCTGGTTCCCAGGGAGCTTAAAGGCTCCAGATCTCACTCATTCCCTTCCCACGTCGCACGTGCGGGCTGTGCTGCTATCTCTGGCTTCCCTCTAGCTAATGCATACACCCTCACTAGGCATTTCTGAATGGTTGACATGGGTACGCACAACTGAAGGCAGCCAGTTGCTCATGCTCTTTTTAGCTTTAATAAGCCATTCTGATTTCGTCTCTAATGTCAGAGTGGCTTAGTAGCTGAATGGAGCACTAGGCACTGACTGGAGGAGAGCATATGCATGTGCCATGGGATCATTAGCAAGGTGAGAATTACTGGCATTCCAAGAGGGTATCACACCAAATCGGCATGCCCTGCTAGAAAGAAACAATCATAAGGATAGTGGGAATCTCTGCTGCTGATTGCCCTCTGATACTGCTCCTATCTGGTCCTCCAGACTTTGCCCTTTCTGACTCTGCAGCTGCTACTGATGGATCTTTGCTGCTGCGCCTTCTGCTAAGTTAGCTCAGTGGTGCGCGTCAGTGGCGACGAAGAGGGGTTAGGTGAGTGATAGAGAACAGCAGCAGAGAGTGGAGGGGTTAAGTGAGTGACAAAGGACAGCAGGGTGGAGCAGTTAGGTAAATAGTGGAGGACAGCAGCAGGGATGAAGAGGTTAGATGAGAGGTAGAGGACAGTGGCAGGGGGTGGAGGGGTTAGGTAAGTGGTGGAGGACAGCAGCAGGGGGATGGAGGGGTTAGATGAGCAGTAGAGGACAGTGGCAGAAGGGAGAGGGGCTAGGTGAGTGGTAGAGGGCAATGGTTGGAGGTGGAGGGGATAGGTGAGCAAAAGAGGACAGCTGCAGGGGGTGGAGAAGTTAGGTGAGCAGTAGAGGACAGCAGCAGATATGGAGAGGTTAGGTGAGTGGTGGAGGACAGCGGCAGAGGGTGGAGAGGTTAGGTGAGTAGTATAGGACAGTGGGGGTGGAGGGAAAGGGTGAGTTGTAGAAGGCAAATGCATGGGGTGGAGTGGTTAGGTGAGTGGTAAAGGGCAATGGCATGGGGGTGGAGTAGTTAAGTAAGCAGTAGCGTACAGGGGACGGGGTGGAAAGGTTAGGTGAGTGTTAGAGGACAGCGGCAGGGGTGGAAAGGTTAGGTAAGTGGTGAAGGACTGCAGCAGGGATGGAGGGGTTAGGTGAGCAATAGAGGACAGTGGTAGAGAGCAATGGCAGGGGATGGAGGGGATAGAGAAGCAGTAAGGGACCACAGCGGAGGGTGGAGAGGTTAGGTGAGCAGAAGAGGACAGTGACGGGGTGGAGGGGCCAGATAAGTGGTAGAGGGTAATGGCAAAGAGTGAAGGGTATAGGTGAGCAGTAGAGGGCAGTGGCAGGGGGTGGAGAGGTTATGTGAAGGGTAGATGACAGCAGCAGGGGTGGAGATTAGAGGACAGGGGCAGGGGTGGAGAGGTTAGGAGAGTGGTGGAGGATAGCTGAAGGGGGTGGAGAGGTTAGGTGAGCCGTAGAGGACAGTGGCAGGGGGTGGAGGGGTTAGATAAATTGTAGAGGACAGTGGTAGGGGGTGCAGTGGATAGGTAAGTGGTAGAGGCCTTTGGCAGCAGGTAGAGGAGATAGGTGAGTGGTTACATGGCACAGCATACTTCGCGTTATCCCATATATTGCCCCATATTTAAACCTGATGGGGTCAGATGGTGCAGTTGTAAATAAATGTAAAAAAGGAAAAGTTGTTTTCCTGCTGTGGATTGTAACATCGAGAGTGTGAATTTGGAGCTATACGTTGTATCAGATCTGAATCAGTGAGTCACTTGTATCAAACTAATCTGCTGGCAGCTTTCCAAGTGGATCTTGTATATATGATGCATCTTTATTTTTGTTATATTCATCTTGCTATACACAGACACTGTTGCCTAAATACAGTATATTTTCATATATATGGTGTGCATATGTGATCCTTTTTTGTTGTATATTTGTACTGAGGGTTTTTTATGCAGAAATGGTATCAAAATATTGTACCAGGGGGTGTTCATTACACACATTATTTTTAAGAAAAAGAAATGTAAAAAAAATTGTTTGTTTTTTTACAAAAAAGTTCAAACACTTCACTGTCCTTCTGGGGGGTTGAGGGGGAGCAAGGAAATTCCAGACATGGTGACCCCTTAGGTTTGCCCCTGCCATTAGTTCTTTAAGTGCCAGATTACCTAGAGTTTTTGTCACCTTCTGTTACCAGACCATTTTTCACTATTTTGCGCTACACATGTTCAACCGATTTTTGAAGGAATTTCCCAGGAAAATTATATATTGTTTTTTTCAGCAGAGTCTGGGCTTTAACAAGAAATGTCTTGCTTGTAAATTTGTAAGTGTATTCTAAATATTTTTGGGTGAAATATGTGCAAAAAAATACATTTTTTATAATTTGTGCTGTTTGCAATTAAAAATGTAAGGTTTAATATGTGTAAGATCCCCATTTCTCCCGGCTACAGTGGTACCACATATGTATTGGTAGACACCCTTTCCTGCCCAGGAGACTCCCCCAAACTGAATCAGTGCTTTAGGAGATTTTCAGATAAATTACAACTGCTATGCGCACCTTGCAGTTTTTCAAGAAAAACAACCCTTTACATTTGAAATACCCCCACAAACTATTGATTTCTGGAAGTACACCTCAAGCTTTTTAGGTGTACTATGCTTGTTGATGTGGGGGCAGGTTTCTGGAAGAAATCCCTCAATTAATTCTTTGGTTGCACAGGGTTTCCCTAAAAAGAATAAAACAGCAGAATCAAAACCACATTTTCCTAAAAATTAAATCAAAATTAAATCTGAAAAAGCAAATCCCCCAAACTGAACAATACCCAACATGCAAAAAAAAAAAAAAAATCTGTGTAACACCGCGCTTCTAAATTACAATGTGACAATCTCTGTAAAATTAAAAACTGTGTTTAGGTAAAGCTCAACGTGTCAGAAAATTCCCAATTTTCCCAATAAAATGTAAAAAACATACACAGAGCTAACTTCTTTCAAAATCACACAAAAAAGTGTCCAAATACAGTGTCCGTACGTGCATATAACACAACAATAAAGTCTTTCTGAATTCTTCAACCACGTCCCAAAGTGCATGTGCTCCAAATTCTTCTGTGCTCTTAACACCCCTATGTGCAGATCCTTACCAGAAAAATAGGGAGTTTGGTGGGAGTTTGGCAGTCTTTTAGAGTCTCGTGTTTGTGGATGCAGGGTCATACCCCTTTTGGAGTGTGCACTATCTTTGGACGGACTGGTAGGAGCATTGAAGACTGGTGGTGAGACCCTCTCTATCTACTGCTCTATAAAACGAGCTGACATGCTGATTTTATATTATTAATATTGTGAGTGCGATTCTTTTAAGTATAGTACTATTAAACAGTGGTTTTAAAAGTTATTGCACTAGTCCTGCTATTTTATCTCTTCCTATATGTGCGGTTTGCCATCCATTGAACCAATGCATTTTTGAGAGATTATATATAACTATCCGTCTTGTGGAAATAAGTTTGGATGTGGATAATATTAAGCTGACCATTTACTGACGTGGGGGAATATCCACTTATCATCCTGTTTGGCTGTGCTCAAGATATTTTTCTGGTAAGGATCTGCACATAGGGGTGTTAAGAGCACAGAAGAATTTGGAGCACATGCACTTTGGGACGTGGTTGAAGAATTCAGAAAGACTTTATTGTTGTGTTATATGCACGTATGGACACTGTATTTGGACACTTTTTTGTGTGATTTTAAAAGAAGTTAGCTCTGTGTATGTTTTTTACAATACCCAACATGCATAGGGTACTGTCAAGGGAAGAGTTGCCAAACTCTCCAAAATAAAACATGCATGTAGGGGTAATTTTACTTGAAAATTGTGCACCCTGCATTTTTTACTTTCAAACAAATTTTTATTTAACGGCTCTCAAGTACAGGTTGGTGTTACATTACATGCCTAAAACATCTCATATCTCATTTACATGATAGGATGCTATTACATTACACACAAAAGTGACAGTAGCTCCGGAAACAATTCAGTCCCAGAATTGACATTGGTATTTTACAAAATGAAATAGGCATCCTGATCATCTTGCTTTCCTGCCCAAACTAACAACATATAAACTCTTGTATAGCCTAATAGCAATACTCAGTAGTTACACAAGAGCCTTGAACGGAAAAGAGAGAGAGAGAGTGAGAAAGAGAAATATAGCTAGGGGGAAAGAGAAAAAAATGAAAAAAGGAGAAAAGGGTGGGGGTCAGTCCGAATCGCATACTATACCATCCATAAGACTTCAAATGCTCAAGCCTGTTTGGTAGTGGGTAGTACCTTTGAAAGCCAACCAAGGCTGCCAAATCTGACAAAATGTCTGCATCTTATCCTGCCTGGAATACACAATCTCCTCCATCTCCTCAATAAAGTTAACTTGGGATATCCATTCCATGATGGTAGGAACTGTTTGAGATTTCCAATGTCTAGGTATAACAACTTTTGCAGCATTAATGAGGTGAAGTTGCACCGAATTCTTATGCTTACTAGCTGATGATTTAGAGTAATGCAGTAGGTATAAGGAGGGGCCCCATTTCTCCACATATGTATTGGTAGCCCCCATTCCTGCCCAGGGGACCCCCTAAACTGAAAAGAGCACTTTATAACATTTACAAATAAAATACAACTACTATCCACACTATAAAGGGTTAAACACCCCAAAAAACTGGCGTCGGGTCCCCCTTCCCGGGGGGGGGGGGGGAGACCCTATTTTCTGGGGAATTTTAAGAGATAGAAACCCTTAAAACCCCCCAAAATGATGTGGGCCCCCCCTACCCAGCATCACCATCCTGGAGACCAGCTATGTAGGGCTTGTAGAACAGAGCAAGGACCAGTATTGGTCCACAGAAAAAATATTTATTTTGCTGATGACTGCTTCAACACTCCTGCTGCTGCCTTTTATACCTGCTGGGTAACAGGACATAAGGGGTTATTTTATAAAAATGACATAAGGTCTCCATCCTTAAAAACCCTTAAAAATCCCCCCAAAAAATGACATGGGGGCCCCCCTACCCAGCATAACCAGCATGGGAACCAGCTATGCAGGGCTTGTAGAACAGGGTGCAAGGGCCAGCCTTGGTGGCCCCCCGCCCTGCCGGCTACAAGGTTGCCTAAATGACCCAGGCTCTTCTGTCCCCCCCCCCCGAGCTTTGGGGAGGCAGGTAATTGGTGAAGACGGGGGTTAATGCCTGCCCCTAAGCCTTGTAAACTTGTATAGGGGTCTCATGGACCCCTTACCAGTTCACAGAGGGTTAACAGTAAACAGTAAAAAAAAAAGACATAGACAAAGAAAAAATGACAGTTATTTTTTTTTCTTTACTCGCCTTCGATCCCCCGCTGTCCCCTGGTGATCCTGTCCCACAACCAGCCGATGACAGGTGCTGGGTGATCAGTGGAGGGGGAGCTGGGGGATCACAGCCCCTCGTCCCTCTAACCCTCTCACCACCGATCACCTGGCACTGCTGAGTGTCTTCAGGCAGGTGTGGAATGACAACCTGGATTGTTATTGATGACTTCATCCGCCCAGCCCACAAAAGGTGGGGCTAGTGGTGGGAGACAGCAAAAGTTGTAGAGAAGGCCTACTTTGGCCCTCTTCTCACCACGGAAGCGCCCTGGTGAAAAGGAGACCTGGCAGGAGGGATCACGACTGTCAGTTAATGTATATTTTTTTCTTTTTTACAACTAGCAGCAGAGACCAAAAAGGGGAGGCACGCCCTATCTAACTAAAGGGGGTGTTCTTGTTTCCAATATCTCAGAATTACAGATCTAGCCCCATTAATCAAATGGATTCTCAGTGATTTCTTTTATTTAGGCTTATGTTGTTATGATGGAGTGTGCAATCTGCAGGCCCTCTAAGTATAGATCTCCTGTCAGTTCAGAAATTAATGAAATAACGGAAATCCAAAATGGTTTAATTCCAGGGCAATGCCAAAGAATGTGAAGAAGGCCTTTGACATTTTTCACATGGTGTTAGAAGTCCAGGAAGGAGTCTGTAAAAGGAATTACAACTGAAACTGGATGGGACCTGGAAAGTGACCTCACCTGATTCTGTGGAAGGATTCTGGGATTTGTAGTCAGAAACTAGAGCCACAGAAATACTATAAGACACTTGTATAAGACAGCATGTTGATTAAAAAAATCATCTAACACAAATGTTTATGTTAAATTTAAAAAGAAAAAAGGAAAAACACACATACAAAAACATACTGACAAAAAGGGAGTTTTCCTTGAATGTTTGAAACCTTTTGGTTACCAGGTTTACCACATTGCAGCAACTTTTTAGAATATATTGTTTGTAGAGTGCCAGATATTTAATTTTCAGAAATGAAGAAAGAAGTTTCCAGAAAAACCAACCTGTTTTTCAGACTTTACAGGGCAAAAGTCAAAATTTTTAGAAATGTCACTAACTTTTTAAAGTTCCTAAACAGTATCATGTTTCAAGACAATGTAATAGGAAATCTTTGTAAACATCAATTCAAGAAATTATACATACTTAATACATTTTATTTGATCTTTAAAAATGTCATTGTTATGCCGTGTGAGAAAGGCAAAACAAAATAAATCATTTTCATACTTGTATAAAATATTAACCAGATGCTCCCTAATTTTATGTTTTGGTATTCTAAAGGCCAGAGCCATTTTCTGCATCACATTTCACACTTGTGATGTTTTTATTTAGATGCCTTTGGATGAGACATGAATAATTATTACCAACTTTCAATAACGTAGAACAGCATTATCTCCATGGTTTCCGTTAATATAGAAATAGTTATAGTTAGAAATCAGTCAATGAAAATAAAAAGACAATTCCTCTTGTTAATAATTTTAGCTATGTCCACATAAATGTGTTTGTTAGTTTCTAACTAGTCTGGTGAAAATGATGTTAAAGCACCATAATGCACCCACAATGCACAATTCAATAACCTCTATGTGATCTTACCCCCCAAATAATATAAAAACAAATGATAAAAGTACAATGCAAAAGGTCTATGTTAGAGATGAGCGAACTTTTGAAAAGTTCGATTCGGCGATTCGCCGAATTTCACAAAGAAATTCGGGTTCGGCCGAATCGAACTTTTACGAAGTTCCCCATCATAAATGCCGGCATGGTGGGAGCGGGCCGGCGGTCCGGTAAAGCCGGCCGGCCCGCTCCCACCATGCCGGCATTTTTTTTTTTCATTTCAGGCACGAACCACAAAATATTCGGGTTCGTGCCGAATCGAATATTCCCTGAAATTCGGAGCGAATTCCGGTTCGTCCGAACCGGTTCGCTCATCTCTAGTCTATGTTATATGTATGTCTACAGATGTACAAGTGTTTCTAAGACCCCATTTTGGTGGAAGATAGTGTAGGGTGTTCCCACATTTCTGGCCTCAGATCTTCCCTACTAAACAAATAAATGCTTGAAAAGATCATGATACCATAGTAACCCCATTTGTATGTGCAATACAATTACAATTGTTTAACAATATGGTTTAGAGTATGGCACTACACAACAAAAGTATAACAAACAGATACGTTTTATTATGCTTTAATAGAGCAGGTTAACAAAAGCTTAATGTGGCTAGTGTCAATATGGCAAGCATATATGATGGCTGATTAGACAAGCTAAGGTTAGTATGGACTCACAGGTCAGCAGACAAACCCCATAATCAGGGAATGGTGGTCCTAGAGAGTTTGAGAGGTAACACACTAAACATCAGGGTCTGGAAGATATAGCAGAGTATGGAAATACTGTAGCGCTACCATTGGTAAAATGCTCAAGGTGTGGTGATGTCTATGCAATATTATATTCAAGAATGAGCATGGACAATAGGAATTTCAAAAATGTTCTCAATCACCATCTGGAATTCATTTGGCAGCAATTTGCATGCTTTAAATTTAAGTGTTTGTGACAGCTAAGAAATCATTATTTCAGAAACAAGACACAATTGCAATATGCAAAATACATAATTGAAGCAGTCTACAAAATAATCATTTAAAAGGCTATAGGCAATCACTTGGTCATAAATGAAAACAACTTCTGGAAGATATTTTCCACAACCCTAAAAAATAGGGAAGGAGGATGTTATTTTAAGCACCAATGACCTCTGCTTCACCCACCTTTCTGGCTTCCTCTTGGATTTGAATGTATTCCCTTCTGTAATAAAAATCCTATAAAACTCACCTGCTGCTGTACACTGGGGCAATTCAAAAGATTTGATAAGACAAGGCTCACTTTGGATTTGCTTTGTGTTTGTCCTTGGGGCCTCTACCTATGCAGAAATGCACAAATAAAATGTAACATAGTAATATAGTATTTTAGGATAAATAAAGACTTTAGTTCACCCAGTTCAGCCTGTTTATCTCCTTCCAATGGTCTAGTAGCCATAGCTGGTGATGTTATTACATGCAAGGAAGACATGCAGGCCAACTTTAAACTCTTTTAGTGTATTCTTCAGGACTACCTTCTCTGGTAGAGAGTTGGTGGAGGAAGCACTTTACCTCTAACCTTAGTGGATGCCCTCAGGTTATGGTTATACTCCAGGATAGATAGACCATGTATTCTATTTGTTTTCAAGAACATCTCCTACACCTGCGTTTTGACATTGCTACACAGGAGATATAGAATGTTTCCTATGAGCTTAGGACGTTTTTTAAACTTTGGAAATAGCACCACCCTCTGGGGCATTTAAAAAAAATGTCAAATCTCTGATTTGCCTCACCAAATACTTGAATTACCCCCGATGTGCACTTCTATATCATGCAATATTTCTCATTGACCCTGTTACTCTCCTACACCCCCATACTGGCCAGTTGCCCATTATAGAGCTCTTTTTGGAGCATGCTGTATAATCCATGAATCTGTCAAACCCTGAAGAAAATCTTTGTTTACCTTCTGGATTTAATGGATGGTTAAGTGATTTGCTGGTAGAGATCTCAGGTTGTTCTTGGATTTATCTCCTTTTAGCAGGGCACTTCTTTAGTATTCCTTCTTAAGTAGCTCTTTTGGTATGGTATTTAGATATGATCCCAAAACAGTTTACATCTACTCCCTGTCAACAATGGTTCGGTCATTGTTCCCTTAGAATTATCTGCTTTGTCAGCCACTTGATAAGCACGCATGTTGTATCTGTGGGAAACCCCCTAACTAATGTGGTAGAGAGTGCAGCACAGAAGCAGCTGTCTCAACTCACATCAGCCTTGGCTGCCACTGTGTTACGTATAGGAAAATGGAAAACAGCAATCAGGGTTGTGCAGGTTGCTTGAAGTTACGTTAACTCTGGATGCACATTTGTGTGTAATTTGGCACCTGCATTTCTGTGAGCTTTTAAACTAAAATCGACCAATCACTGTTTTAGGCGGCCTTGGAGTCTAAAAGATTCCAGGGCCCAGCTGACAAGGTGCTCCTGGAGCATACTCATTTGGGATGTACCACTGTGTGAGCCCCCTGGGCAGGCCAACAGACCGCTTACCTTTCCGCTGGTCCCTCAATGCGGCCACATCCCCCAAATCCCTGCAGCTGTGCCCACACCCTCTGGAAGGTGCACAATATGCAGTGAAACTGGGGTATGTCACTGGCGGCATTCCCTATGCTGATTGGATTGGAGCCCGAGCATGAGCCATGGAAATGAGTTAAATGGATGATCTGGGGGTTTCTCACAATGAGGCATCCCAGGGACAAGAACCACTCATCAGGATAGTGAAAATCCTGGCGATTGGTCCACTTTAAACATACAAAAAGAATGGAAAAAGTTAGTACCTGCACATGCAGGTACAGGTTAAGTACATAACAATACATAACAACAATACATAACAATAAAAGTACAATGAGGTAAAGTAAGTTTGGACACCACAGATCCTATGGGCAATCCAGAAAAAAAAAAGCAAATAATTTAGCATACCTAATAGGGTGCTGTTTCCAATCATCCAAAAACTATCCTTACTTCAATTGAAAAATGATGTACCTGAGCTGTATGGGTGTTGGAAAAATTAGAACAAAAGAAGTTGCTGCTCTTTGTTTGGTAAATTTAAAAAGCCCATTGAGATGCATGTTGCATTCACTAAATAATCAGCATGACCCTGATATGCTGGGTCCTTCCTTAAATATTTTTAGTTCCTCCATATTACAGTACAGTACACTAGACTTTTTATGTTTCTGCTAAAAACAGAAGTTTTACAGCCCCTACACTTGTGGGAAAAGACACAGACTAGGTGCTCGAGAAGGGAAACTAAAAACAAGTGCACACAAACAATACATCTTTCTGTATCTATGATTGTATTATCATTGATCTTGTCTTGCTACAGCAGAGATTATTTTTCTTATACATATAACAGATAAAGTAAAAATTGTATTTTTACATTGTTTGGGGCAGGGGGGCACAGAAAATCACCTCTGTCAGTTTTTCCATTGCACTATTGGCCTGATTTAATTCATTATAATCATCAATTTAAATAATTATCACTTTGCCCATATTTGCCAGCCTTTCAGGTGTTTTGGCTGCGTTTGCCACATTTATCAAAAAAAAGTTCGCCCAGCTGTCCATGTTATCTGAAATAAATACAGCATAGTTGGGCGAAGACGGGCAAACACCCGAAGGGACAGTGCAGTCTTATAACTTTTGTGGTTCATGGGAGCAGCCATAATTGGATAAGTGCAGTATGTTGCCCCACTGATCTATTGAAAGGAGAAGGGAGGGAGTGTGCTTTGTCTCATACATCTCAATAGGGCAACATGCTGCAGTAATCACATCATATCTGCTTCCATGAACCATGCCAGACTGTGCCTTTAAGCAATACCTCAGATTTTTTCAGGGAACAATGGTTGTTCTGCCAAGATTATCTATTTAGTTCAAATGAAACTATTTTCACATTTTTCATTAAACTCATTATATGAGGCTTTCCAAACGACCAAGGCACTGCTGAGACACCAGGCATATTTTCTAAGACCCATACCATTCTGACATAAGCTGTGAAAGGTTGTTATTATCATGGATTTCTTTAATTTTCATAATTAAATCAGCCACAGCTGTTCAGCAGTTTTTCTAGGTAAGTACCAGCCTTGCATCCAGGCGAAGTACAGCGAAACCCAGCAAATTGCATGCAAATAGATAGTTCTCCCTACTTTCACCTCTACAATTATAGATCTGTTTGCTTAGGATTATGCCACAATTTTCCCTAGTTGCAGCACACATGGCGCACTAAAGCTAGAGCAATCTAGGGAATACCTGCGAATGTCCCATATATGTCTCAATTAGGGGAATTACAGAGAACTAGAACTACACTTTAAATAGATGACCTACAGCAAATACTAGTGTGTGTGTGTGTGTGTGTGTGTGTGTTTGTGTGTTTGTGTTTGTTGTGAGCTGACTAGCATGGAACAAGCAGGCACTGGCAGAGTTCTTGTGCAAACAAAGGATTTTTATTCTCAGGAACAGTCACCAGTTCCAGTTGCATTGCATCAAAAATCATTCAAACAAATAAAGCATTTGACACTGTCCCCCATAGACGCTTATTGGGGAAATTGAGATCTTCAGAATTAGAAAGCACAGTTTGTAACTGGATTGAAAACTGGCTGAAGGATCGAGTGCAGAGAGTTGTGGTTAATGATACCTACTCTGAATGGTTACCGGTTGTAAGCGGTGTACCCCAGGGTTCTGTGCTGGGCCCACTATTATTCAACTTGTTTATAAACGACATAGAAGATGGAATTAAAAGCACTGTTTCTATTTTTGGTGGGGGCTCTTTCTTTTTGAGATTAGTCTAGGATCTCTTATGTATATTTTTGCAGATGACACAAAGATATGTAGCACAGTGCATTCTATTGAAGATGTTCACAAGCTTCAGGCTGACTTGGACACATTGAGTGTCTGGGCATCCACTTGGCAAATGAAGTTCAATGTGGAAAAAAGTCATGCACTTGGGGTCTAATAACCTGAAGGCCACATATGTCCTCAGAGGAGTAAAACTGGGAGAGTCACTTGTTGAGAAGGATCTGGGGGTACTAGTAGATCACAGACTAAATAACAGCAGGCAATGCCAAGTAGCTGCTTCCAAGGCCACCAAGATACTTTCGTGCATTAAAAGAGGCATGGAATCACGGGATAGAGATGTAATTTTTCCTCTTTACAAGGCACTGGTGCGCCCTCACCTGGAATATGCCGTCCAATTCTGGGCACCCATTCATAGAAAAGATGCTCTGACTTTGGAAAGGGTGCAAAGGAGAGCCAAAAAACTAATAAAGAAAATGAAAGATCTTAGTTATGAGGAAAGATTACGAGAATTAAATCTGTTTAGTCTTGAAAGGAGGCGATTGAGGGGGGACATGATTAACTTGTATAAATATATAAATGGACCATACAAAAAATATGGGGGAACACTCTTTCATGTAAAATCCTCTCTAAGGACAAGGGGGCACTGCCTTCGATTGGAAAAAAAGAAATTTAGTCTCTGGAGGCGACAATCGTTTTTTACCATAAGAACTATAAATCTATGAAATAGCCTCCCACAGAAGCTTGTTACAGCATCAACCTCTGACAGCTTCAAAAAAGGATTAGATGCTTATTTAGAAGAAAATAACATTAACAGTTACTATTAGCGGTTATCAATAAAAAAAAAATAAAATAAAATAAAAATAAAGACAAAAAATAAAATAAATAGCTTCCCCTATAAAATAAAAAATAACTTCCCCCTACCCCAACACCCTTGGTTGAACTTGATGGACATATGTATTTTTTCAACCGTATTAACTATGTAACTATGTAATGATTTCTTCAGCAAAAAAGTCAAAAAAACATAATTCCAGAGCTCATCTAGTAACAGACTTTCAGGCAGACACTGGCTCTATCCAGCTTCCCATACAGGACCAACCCTGCTGACTGATTACAGTGTATATA
Source organism: Gastrophryne carolinensis (assembly GCA_027917425.1). Classification (NCBI taxonomy): domain Eukaryota; kingdom Metazoa; phylum Chordata; class Amphibia; order Anura; family Microhylidae; genus Gastrophryne; species Gastrophryne carolinensis. Next base: position 220,644,313 of record CM051238.1, read on the forward strand.
TATTGTTGAGATTTGACTGATGAAAAGGTTAACAACAATGGAGCTATTTTGTAAAGAAGAAAAAGCGGAGAAATACCCTGACAGATTTGCAGAGACACAGAGGGGCTGAATTGATATGCACGCCACACTCTTCAGTTTTGCATTCTTTAATATGGAAAAGCATGTATAATTTTCTTTATGAAAGAGTATAGACATACAACCTCAACTTCAACAAGGTAGATAACGAAAATTAATTTTCTCTCCTAAAAAAGAAGTGTGTTTTCTCATGAGACTCTAAATCAACCCCATTTTGATTTCTGGTCATGGTTAAACACATGTTGGATGAAGGTCTACAGAGATACCCTTTGTACCGCCTGATGTTCTATACCCTCAGGTCATAAGGGTAATTAGCACTCTATAAGCTGACATACGGTATGGAGGAGATCCACAAAAGCATATCTGGGAAGTGTGGCTTAATGTCTCCAACCAACAATTAGAGTTGGTATACTCTTATATCAGTAGATAAATACAGGTATATGACAAATAGTGCCATTAGCACTGGTCAAATATATATATGATTGTGTTGTCTGTTGCCCTTTTCTCTTTCTCTCCCCAAGGGAATATTGCAACTTGAACATGATACATAAAAACTTTAAAATTTATATTATCCCCAAAATATTTAGGACTAAAGATCTGATCTACATATATATTGGGGACAGAAATTCTTATGGGCCATATAGCAATTCCTGTACGGTACAAAGGTCAACAAGGGTTAGAGGCTACCCAATGACCAGCGAGTCCGTGGGACAATTTAGGCAGAGCGTGAGTATTGATTCCTGTACCTTGTCTTCACACATTTTTGTTTTCTAGCTATTCTTGTACTACAGGTTTACTGTGAAGTCTTTTGTCACACTAAATATATAGGGTTCCCAGTTATGTTATTTTTGTCATCAACCCTTCTTTTTATTAATATTTATTCTATAGCTCTCATTTTGGAAAGAATGCAATACTCAAATATTGCATTCTGTCTTAAATATTACATATTTTATTACTATTTTATTAAAAATGCTTAATACAAGCTAATATAAATCTTTTTGAATATAAATCAATGTTCAGTGCTAATTAAACATCTATGCAAAATTGTATATTTTATAGTTACCGTATCACAGGTATATGGAAAATGTGTTTTCTTTAAAAACTTTTGAGAGATTCATCCGCTTTTAAGACAAGCATTATCTTAAGGAAAAAAAGACACGTCCAGGTCGAGGACACCATCATTTTTCTTTAGAGGCCATTTGAAATGAATGGGACCCTGGTGGTTAGGAATAATTTACCAGCCAGTCACCAATAACTTCATCAGAATTCTCCCCTCAGGGATCATAAGATGTTAGACTGCTGAGTATGAACCCTGGTGCTACATTGTTAAATGGATAAAAGTGGTGGAATTAGATGAAAGTATTTTCAAACATCATTTAGTCCATACTGCTTTGCAACAAGAATCCCTGTTGTGCTTGGTGTGTTTGCTTGCAGAGATAAAAGATACATATTTACAGAGTTACCTGCTCAATCATGAAACAGGGCAATTGTCTGCATTTAAATGTGACTAAAAACAGTCATCATCAATAGCTTTCAGGCATAGAAAGGCTTGCAATAATAGCAAGACTTGTGATGGATTTTAACCTCCTGCCTTTCATGGTAGGGAAGGTACTGAAAAAAAAAAGATCTTGACGAATGTGCATATGTATTTCTATGAATATAATAACTCAAAAGAAAATTGAAAGTATTTAGTGAGAAGTAATGGACATCTGAAGGAGAATTTGCTCAGGCGTAGCTTTTGTGATTATTACCATAAACTTAATGTTCTTCATTATAAAGCTGAAAGTAACTGTATGAACTCTAAAAAATTACTTTTTAAAGCTGAAGTTCAAATGTAGTAGAAAAAAAAGAACCTTATTTAGAACATGCAATGCAGAGTCGATAACTAATTTAGAAGCTGAATGTTGTCCCCGTGTGCAGCTTTGAAGTTTCCTAAAGTGTAGATCTACACAAGGGTTTAGGCAGTAATGGCCGATGTAAATGGGAGATTTGGATTTACAGTACTGAGCAACCACTTGCTGGCTATCACTGCATATGTAACAGGAAGATGAGGAAAATAAGGACATTGCTAAGAGCCATAAGATAAAATGAAATGTTGACACAAGTATAGCTATCTAAAGAAGCTAATTACATTTGATTTACTGTGATTTTACTACTGGAAGCCCCAGTGAATGTATTAATTTATCTATTTTTTTACCAAGGAATACAATTAAAAAATGGTGGAGCTCAAATTTGCTTATTTTCAGTTAGAACTACATGTGAATTGACTACTGCAACATTCTTCTCTGTGGACTTCCAGCAAACAAACTAGCTCCCGTCCAATCTATTCTCTGCTCTGCTGCTCACCTGTATTCATCCTGCTTTCCAGTGCTGCTCCCCTCTGGTAGTCCCTCCACTTTCTGCCAATATCTGGAATAATTTATTTTAAATATTGCTAGTCCAAATATACCAGTCCAGATGTAGTCCTTGTGCTATCTAGGACCTCATGCTGCCCTAAACCCTCATGCCAATCATGTCCTCCCACTTTCTCAGGACTTCACATGCGCTGCTCCACTACATTGGAATGCACCCTCTTTACAATATGCCACTTTCCAGCTCTTCATGCTTTCAAAAATGCCCTCAAAACTCAGAAAGCCAATCATCTAGTTTAGCAATCCACTGCATAGTCGTGACACCTTCCAAAGCACTTGCATCCATGTTTTGTGCATACTATTTTTGACTTAGGGTATTCTGGAATTAATGTGCATTTGTGCATTCTTACACTCGTAAGACCATCTGCATAATTATTATATTATTGTTTTACCTTGTCAATTATTTATACCTTGTACTACCCAATGTGAAAAACAGAGCTTTACATGTTATTATTATTATTATCAATGATCTTAAGCACTATTTTCTGTTCATTCAAAATACATTAGTTGACAGAAGGGGATCTCAGGATCTGGAGAAATGCTAATTAAAGGAACAATGCTAAAATAGTCTAGGCCATTTCTCATATTATTGAGGGTAAGTTCTAGCAGCAGGTAATCTTAGCAATTTTTTAAACAACTCCCTCTATATCCATTATTTTTCCAGGTCCCTCAACAGGTCCATTTGCATCACCATGTCCATTTGCTGTGCCATTTTAAGCACACAATCACAGTCCTTATTCAATGCTGCTCCCAATGTCCAAAAACAGCCTATAGGATGTTCTATCACTTACCCCCTTGCATCCCTATTTTTTCATGCCCATCTGCTTAAAAACTCATTGCAAGCCATAATATTAGGATGCTGTGGCAACAGTCCCCAATGGTGAATGTACATGTAAATATAGTGTCCTTTTAAAACTTCATGTGTGAGAGTGAAGGACTTTTTAGATTCTGCAATTTAGGATACCTGTGCATTGGCAGTGTTCTGTCTGGCCTTCCTAGCACCTTTAGACAGGAAGTACATTTTAAAGCTATACGGAATATGCTGGCACTATGTAAATTAAGATTATTAATATTATTTTTATGTGTAGGGCACTGCTTTGTGAAGACAAATGGGCGAAGATCCCTTGTCTTGGAGAGACAGATTTATTATTTCATGTTTGATCTGTGCTTTTTGATTTATAGTCAGTAATGAGGATCGAGAAAATTATTACATCATAGATAACACCTAAACTGTTCATGCTTAACTTTCACGCGTTCCAGTTTTAACAGTCATGCATGCTTAGGATTTCCAAAGTGAGGGGATCTCTGTGGAATGTGTGGGTTGGAGATCGATTAGGAAAATGTAGGGGAATGACCTGATAATGTTTTTTTTCCTATGCAACCATGAGGACGGCTTAGCCACTCACTTCCTCTCCCTAATCAGGAAACACAAACTATTAAAGCCCCACCCATTCCCCTCAGCCCTCAGTGTTTTTGTGTTTCCTCCCAGGCAACTTGTAATGGGAGTATGTTTGTGGATTGAGGGCTTGATGGGGGTTCCGATCCTTCTGGTGCCCATGTGTTCCCTCTATTTTTCCTTAAAGAGCCTCAGCTAGGTTGGGTGCGCACTGCAGGTTTTTTCTGTACCCCTATATGGGGGGGGGGGCATCTCTTTCTCCTGTGTCCTAGTGTAGGTCCTGGCTGGGTGCCAGGCTCCCTACACAAGAATTCCAAGATATGTTGTTCCCTGACAGGTGCCCTCCCAATGGCCAGAAGTGCCCCCCAGAGCCTGATCTCAGAGCACCATACTTACCCTGACACTGTTGCAAATCAGGTACCCGACCCCGTTCTGCAGCAGCACCCATTGGGGACCTGGGACAATGGGTGCTGCTGCTGAAAGCGGGTCGGGTACCTGATTCGCAGCAGTATCAGGGTAAGTATGGCACTCAGAGGTCAGGCTCTGGGGCCGCTTCTGCCCATAAAGAGGGCTGTGGGCTGGAGGCGCTTGTTTCTCTTCCGGTTAGCGACAGCACTTAAGGCGTGACTTCACTTGGGTTGGAGGCCGCCTCATTAAGCTGGGTGCATGTGACATCATCCTTAGGTGCCCAAAATGGCGCCAGAACACTGGAGGAGGAAGCACCTAGGTTTCTCTGCTGAGCAACAGAGAAACATGCAGAAGGATTGTCAGAAGCATCAGGCGGTGGTGATTCTCAAGACTCAGTAGGTGTTTCTTATCTCAAGATGGTTATTGGTACAGGGGGAGGTAGGAACCCAGGTCCCTAGCTAATGACCTTATGTTATTCCCTTTTAGGCTAAGGAGGAAAGGAGAAGCATGCCAAGCCTAAAGATCCTAAGGTAAATAAGGATGTTAAGGACCCTGAGACCCCTAAGGAAGTTACGGACAGGCACCTACCTACATCCTGCCAAAAATGCCAAATGCCCCTACCCGACATTTGGAACAATCTGTTATGTATGCATCATTTCCAGGATGCAGTTAAGCCTAATCTTAATCTCCTTATCTCAGTTTTTTTGGCATGCCTGAAAAGGAGAATGGATAGCACATTTACTTCATACAAATCCAAATTGGACCAGTTTTTGCCTTCATTCCGGGATCCCACCCCAACTTATCCAGAGGACAGTGGTGTTGCTCAGGTCAAGGATCCAGAAGTAAGTGGGCCATCTGGGGTGGTCCCAGGGTTTCTGCACAGGACGAGAACATTGGGTGAAGAAGAGTTAGCTTCTTCAGACCAATCTATTCACTCCTGCCACACAGAACAATCGGCTAAGATAGAGACAGCTGGCAATTCTAGGGTTAGGTTTGTGGTAGAAGACACACCTAAACTCATTCAGGCTATATTTATCACACTAAAAATTGAAACCCCAGCCCAGCCTATGTCCCTAAAGGATTCTTTATATCAGGGCTTTCAAGATCCTAAAACATGACCCTATTAGGAGATGGTTTCAAGGGGGTGGAGGAACCCAGAAGCCAGGTTCTTCTTCCCAAAATCTTTAAAATGCAGGTTCCCCTTTGAGGAAGCAGACATAGCACCTTGGGCTAAGGCTCCCAGAGTCGATGCTCACTTAGCCCAGGCCTCTAAAAAGTCTGACCTGTCCTTTGAGGACATGGGGTCTATAAAGGACCCTATGGATAAATGGGCAGATATTCTTCTTGGAAGATTCTGGGACACTGATACTTTTTCTTTAAAGCCTTTAATTGCCATGGACTATGCGGGCCTTGTGTTAGAGATGTGTGTTGACAGTCTTGGGAGTGGCTTCATTTGGGGAGCCCTCGGGGAGGAGATCTTAGATGTCTTACCTTATTGCTCTAAAGCCATATAATTTTTCGTGGATGCTTCTATGGCTCAAAACATGGCAGGGAGACCAGGCATCTAAGTCACACCTTTGTGGACTTCTCTTTTAGGGTAATCTCATTTTTGACACAGTTAGATCTTTCCAATTCTTCAGAAAAAGGAAATACGTTTCTGGTTAAAAGAAGGGCACCAGTGCCCCCTCAGAGAGTTGATGAAAAGAAGCCAAGGTGTCCTTAGCTAGAGATCAAAATGTCTGAAATCGGAAAGTCTTGGCAGACCTCCAGGGGAAGGGGGGCTCCTTCGTTTAGCTCCTCTCAAGTCCTGACATCCTGGTGGGGGGAAGCCTCCTCTATTCTTTTCCTGGCCTGGGAGGAGATTTCCCAAAATCTCTTTATTTTAAGAACTATTCAGGAGGGTTACCATCTGGTATTTTCTCATTGGCCCTAGGAATATTTTCTGTTCACCCAGTCCCCCAGGGATACAGAAAATACAGAAAAATCAGGATGTAATTAAACCGGACCTTCGCCATAATTTATTGAAAAGCCCAAACCCTTAAAAAACGATTCCCCAGCATCTAAAATTAATATGTTTTAAGTTTTTAGTCACTTACTTATTATTCTTTCCCTCGCTGGGCTGCAGCTCTGTTCAGGACTTTAGGATACGGGTGCTGCCATCTTGACTCAGAAGCATCACACTTACTGAGGAGAGGAGAGTTGGATAAAGTGCAGAGGGTGGGGTTTTAGCTGTGCTTTGCTCAGACAGAGCAAAGCTGGGGTCAGGAAAAGGTCAGAGATCCCAGAATGCAGAGCAGCACAGTCAGAAGGCACTTCCTGTTTGCAGGCTTCCTGATGTTCCATGATCTGCCATCTTGGATATTTAAAGGCTCATGCAGTAGATGCAGGTAGGATGATTTTTAATGTGAGCAATCTATATGTACAGGGAGGGGGAAACATCTAAGATAGACTCTTATTCAGAGTGAAGGATCGCTTTAATTTATTCTATCAGATATATCTTACAGAAGGAGGCACTGATGATGTCATTCGATGTACAGGATGCCTGCTTCAACATTTCTATCCCTCCTGCTCACAATAGGTTTCTCGAGCAATCCTGCTAGATGACAAGTTTAAGCACTGGCAATTTTGGGCTCTGCCATTCAGCCTTTCTTCAGCACCTCAAATCTTCACGAAGATTTTATCAGAAGCTATGGCTCACCTTAGACTTCACTGGTTATTTGGACGAGGGACAGGTCCTCCCTTCTAGCAGCCTTGCAGAAGACCTTACTTTGTCTCCAATTGAATCTGGAAAAGTCCAGCCTCATCCCATAAAGCAGATGCACGTATATTGGGTAGGGATGAGCGAATCGATCCGGACGAACCCGAATTCGTTCCGAATTTCATTGAAAAATTCGATTCTGAACGAATCAGAATTTCCCCGCGATTTGATCGATCGATCGAAGTTTTCCTTTAAACTCCATTTATTTCAATTACAGGCATTCTAAAATGGTGGAAGCACATGTCCGGACATATCCCCTGGGGCAAGGTATCATGGGTAAGTCACATGCAGCTTATCAGCCAGGAAGCCTGGTGACGTCACCGTGCTATATAAAGTGGTGGCCATCTTGCTTGTGGGCATTTCAGCCTTGCATTGTGGCCAGAGCACAGCTCGTTACAGACAGGGACAGAGAATTAGAGATAGGTAGGGAGAGTCAGAGAGGCAGACAGAGAGGTAGACAGAGCCAGGGAAAGATAGGGAAAGATAGGGAAAAAACGGAACCATTCAGCCAGGGACAGCTTAGAAGTGACAGTAATTTTTTTTTTTTCATTAGCCAGATCAGTTTTCAATTCAATTTCAGTTCTTTGTGCTGTAAATCTGCCTTGTCACTGTGCATGCCATCTATGCAGTGGCTTATTTAACCCTATCTGTTAAACACAAGCATTTATCATAATATATAACTGGATTAGTTTAAATATTTTTTGGTCTGCCTTTAACAAAAAAACACCATCCCACCTGGGTATCCCAAACCTGCACTTAGCAGCCTATCTGTTATACTAAATACGCTTGTTGATCCTCCTCAGCTTAATCAAAGTATTGCATTTTGAATTGGTTTTTGGTCTGCCTTTAACAAAGAAAACACCAAACCTGCACTTAGCAGCCTATCTGTTATACTAAATACGCTTGTTCATCCTTCCTCAGCTTAATCAAAGTATTGCATTTGAATTGGTTTTTGGTCTGCCTTTAACAAAAAAAACACCAGCCCACCTGGGTATCCCAAACCTGCACTTAGCAGCCTATCTGTTATACTAAATACGCTTGTTTATCCTTCCTCAGCTTAATCAAAGTATTGCATTTTGAATTGGTTTTTGATCTGCCTTTAACAAAAAAACACCAGGCCGCAGGGCATCCCAAACCTGCACTTAGCAGCCTATCTGTTATACTAAATACGCTTGTTCATCCTTCCTCAGCTTAATCAAAGTATTGCATTTTGAATTGGTTTTTGGTCTGCCTTTAACAAAAAAAAACACCAGCCCACCTGGGTATCCCAAACCTGCACTTAGCAGCCTATCTGTTATACTAAATACGCTTGTTCATCCTTCCTCAGCTTAATCAAAATATTGCATTTTGAATTTTTTTTGTCCTGCTGCCAAAACACTAGGCCGCAGGGCATCCCAAACCTGCACTTAGCAGCCTATCTGTTATACAAAATACGCTTGTTCATCCTTCCTCAGCTTAATCAAAGTATTGCATTTTGAATTGGTTTTTGGTCTGCCTTTAACAAAAAAAACACCAGGCCGCAGGGCATCCCAAACCTGCACTTAACAGCCTATTTATTATACTAAATATGCTTGTTCATCCTTCCTCAGCTTAATCAAAGTATTGCATTTTGAATTTGTTTTTGGTCTGCCTTTAACAAAAAAAACACCAGCCCACCTGGGTATCCCAAACCTGCACTTAGCAGCCTATCTGTTATACTAAATACGCTTGTTCCTCCTTCCTCAGCTTAATCAAAGTATTGCATTTTGAATTTTTTTTTGTCCTGCTGCCAAAACACTAGGCCGCAGGGCCTCCCAAACCTGCACTTAGCAGCCTATCTGTTATACAAAATACGCTTGTTCATCCTTCCTCAGCTTAATCAAAGTATAGCATTTTGAATTGTTTTTTGGTCTGCCTTTAACTAAAAAAACACCAGCCCGCAGGGCATCACAAACCTGCACTTAGCAGCCTATCTGTTATACTAAATACGCTTGTTCATCCTTCCTCAGCTTAATCAAAGTATTGCATTTTGAATTGGTTTTTGGTCTGCCTTTAACAAAAAAAACACCAGGCCGCAGGGCATCCCAAACCTGCACTTAGCAGCCTATCTGTTATACTAAATACGCTTGTTCATCCTTCCTCAGCTTAATCAAAGTATTGCATTTTGAATTGGTTTTTGGTCTGCCTTTAACAAAAAAACACCAGGCCACAGGGCATCCCAAACCTGCACTTAGCAGCCTATCTGTTATACTAAATACGCTTGTTCATCCTTCCTCAGCTTAATCAAAGTATTGCATTTTGAATTGGTTTTTGGTCTGCCTTTAATAAAAAAACACCAGGCCACAGGGCATCCCAAACCTGCACTTAGCAGCCTATCTGTTATACTAAATACGCTTGTTCATCCTTCCTCAGCTTAATCAAAGTATTGCATTTTGAATTGGTTTTTGGTCTGCCTTTAACAAAAAAACACCAGGCAGCAGGGCATCCCAAACCTGCACTTAGCAGCCTATCTGTTATACTAAATGCGCTTGTTCATCCTTCCTCAGCTTAACCAAAGTATTGCATTTTGAATTGGTTTTTCTCCTGCTGCCAAAACACCAGGCCACAGGGCATCCCAAACCTGCACTTAGCAGCCTATCTGTTATACTAAATATGCTTGTTCATTCTTCCTCAGCTTAATCAAAGTATTGCATTTTGAATTGGTTTTTGGTCTGCCTATCCCAAACCTGCACTTAGCAGCCTATCTGTTATACTAAATACGCTTGTACATCCTTCCTCAGCTTAATCAAAGTATTGCATTTTGAATTGGTTTTTGGTCTGCCTTTAACAAAAAAAACACCAACCCACCTGGGTATCCCAAACCTGCACTTAGCATCCTATCTGTTATACAAAATATGCTTGTTCATCCTTCCTCAGCTTAATCAAAGTATTGCATTTTGAATTGGCTTTTGGTCTGCCTTTAACAAAAAAAACACCAGCCCACCTGAGTATCCCAAACCTGCACTTAGCAGCCTATCTGTTATACTAAAAATGCTTGTTCATCCTTCTTCAGCTGAATTAAAGTATTGCATTTTGAATTGTTTTTTGTCATGCTGCCAAAACACCAGGCCGCAGGGTATCTCATATTGCCAATTTTCATAGTATCTGGTGCAGAGAAGCAGTCCCTCACTTTATTTAGCTTCTGCTTTTTAAAGTAAACACATTTTTTATCGTACCTATTGCGCATTTCAAATACATAAAAATGTCAGGCAGACAAGTGCAAGGATGTTCAAAGAGGAGTGGCAGAGGTCAAGATTCAGCAGGCAGAGGTCGCAGCAGACTAGGAGCGAGTGGCAGCAGGAGTCACGGTGAGAGACCTGAACTGCCAGTATCTGCTAGCGGTCGTGTCTCCACCAGTAACGCATCTGCCGTGGTAGATTGGTTAACGCGCTCATCAACATCATCACAAGTTACATCTGACACCCCTAGTCTAGGGTCGGTAGGTTCCTCTGACACAACCCTGAGTCGGCATGCCCTGAGAGCAGTCCCTGTCCTCCCATTGCCTCTGTCCTACACCGTTTCCTCCCCCAGCGACGTATCCTATGCTTTGGGTTCAGCTCCACTCTTTAGTGAGGAGGACGATCAGATAGAGGACAGTCAGCAGCTACTGCTCAGCCAAGAAATGGAGGTGGCTTCCTTCACTAGGCAGACAAATAGTGATGTGGAGAGTGGCGTGGGTGTTGTTGCGAGCATTCCAGCTCCTGCGCCAGACACTGTTGAGGAAACCGGGAACATCAGTGACGTGCAGCCACAACTCGGTGATGATGATGATGATGATGAAGCCGATCGCACTTGGGAGCCGGGTGATGAAGGGGCTTCATCCTCATCATCAGGAGAAGAGGGGCGCAGGTTGCCCGGGAGACAGCAGCTGAGGCAGCAAGGTGTTAGCAGTCAGCATGGGGGCAGAATTGTAAAGCCTGGAGCCAAACGGGGCCGGGGCTGGGGTAGAGCACCTGCTGCGTGGCAGGATACCATATCGGGAGGTAGTGGAGCAGGGGTTCCTGGAGTTGGCGACAGTAGCAGTGAATCAGTGAGGCCTGTTGGTGGGAAAAGTAGCTACTCGGCAGTGTGGCAGTTTTCCCTGAAGCATCCGCAGGAGGGTAACATGGCCACATGCAAGATATGTAGGCAGAAGGTGAAACGTGGCCAGGGCCCAAATGTTGGCACCACGGCCCTGCGTCAACATATGATGCGTCACCATGAAGCGGCCTGGGATAACCGAGGCTCCGAAGAGGTGGTCCAGCCTGCTTCCTCACCAAGTGGCACGCCGCTCCCAATTTCTGTGAGCCAAGCCTCCAGCACCTCAGCCGAAGGCAGCTGTGCATCATACCCGTCGCTCCTGCTCCTCCTCCTCCAAGTCATGCATCCCGCCAGCAATCCATCAGCGAAGCCATGTCCAAGAGACAGCAGTATGCGCCCACTCATCCTACGGCGCAGAAGCTGAATGTGCTCCTGTCCAAGTTGCTGGTGCTGCAGTCGCTCCCTTTTCAGGTGGTGGACTCTGCACCTTTCAGAGAACTGATGGCTTGTGCCGAGCCGAGGTGGAGAGTCCCAAGCCGTCATTTCTTTGCCAAGAAGGCAGTACTAGCGCTGCACACTTTTGTTGAACAGAAGGTGGGCCAGTCCTTGAGCCTGTCCGTGTGTAGCAAAGTGCATGGCAGCGCCGACGTCTGGAGCTTTAACTACGGTCAGGGACAGTACATGTCGTTTACGGCCCACTGGGTAAATGTGGCCCCTTTGCAGCAGCAGCAGCAACTTGGACAGGTCACACCGTTTCGGCCTCCACGCTCCCTGCCCGTTGGGCCTGTGACACCGTGCGACTCGACCTCCTCATCCTCCGCCATCTCCTCACCCTCCACTGTAGGCTCAAGTCTCAGTGCCCCTCCAGTCTACCATGTGTGCAGGGCACGGAGGTGTCACGCTGTGCTTCACATGGTTTGTCTTGGCGAACGGAGTCATACAGGGAGGAACTGCTTAAATTTATTCATCAGGAAATCCAAACATGGCTTACTCCAAGAAAACTTAAAATGGGAATCATGGTTACCGACAATGGGGAGAACATTTTGTCTGCGCTGCGCCAAGGAAGCCTGACCCATGCCCCCTGCATGGCTCAAGTCTTCAATCTGGTTGTCAAGTGGTTTCTGAAGTGTTCCCCCATCTGCAAGACATCCTAACAACTTCAAGGAAACTTTGCATGCACTTCAGCCACTCATACACCGCCAAACACACCCTTCTTGAGCTACAGCGTCAGAACGGTAGCCCCCAACATAGTCTGATTTGTGATGTTTCCACCCGTTGGAATTCCACTCTTCACATGTTGGACCGATTATATGAACAGAGAAAAGCCATCACGTATTTCCAAGCGGATAGAGGGACTCCCCTGTGTAACTTCAATGTCAACCAGTGGCAGCTCATACGTGACACCTGCCGTTTGCTCAGGCCCTTTGAGGAAGCCACTTTATTTGTCAGTCGGCAGGATTACGGGATGAACGACGTGATTCCACTGCTTCATGTACTACAGCACATGTTGGAAACCATGGCTGGTCAGGGCACTGGAGACATGGCGTCTACATCTTACGGCCACATGAACCCCGTTGGAGCTGAACTGGAGGAGGAGGAGGAAGAGGAGGAGGAGGAAGAGGAGGAGGAGGAAGAGGAGGAGGAGTGACCCAGTGAAACTTGGCGAAATGGCTGGTTTATCTAGTCAGTGAACAGGAGAGGAGGAGCAGGAGCAGCCAGAGGAGCTAGAGGGTTTTGAGGAAGGCGAGTCAGAGGACCCGGACACACCGTGGCAGTATGCAGTGGAGAGGGAGACAGGTAGTCCCTCCGAGTCTCTTGTGCAAATGGCAGGAAGCATGCTCACGTGCTTGCGTAATGACCCCAGAATTGTTTCCATTTGTCGACAGGATGACTTCTGGCTGTCCAGCTTATTGGACCCTCGCTTCCGGCACAAAATGGGGGCATTTTTTAAACCTGCCGAGAGGGAGGACAAACTGAACTACTACAAAGACATTCTGCGTAGTCAGTTGGCCGATGCCTATCTGCGCCATGGTCCATACTCTTGCAGGTCTTACTCGGGGGGACCACTGCGCTCACCTTCTACTGCCATGGCTACTGGGGGGTTGGCAGGAGCAGCAGCAGCAGCTCCATCAGCAGCAGCCTCAGTCTTCAGTCGCTAATGAGTAGCTTTCTACACCCGCATAGTGAAGCTACTCATGAGCAGCAGGAAGACCTGGAGCAGGACCTGAACCAGCAGGTCATGTCATACCTTGACATGACCATACCAACACACCTTGAGGATCCGCTGGACTTCTGGGCAGCCAAACTTGGCTTGTGGCTGCAACTAGCAGAGTTTGCCCCGGAAAAGCTGCCTTGCCCGGCCAGTAGCGTGCCATCTGAGCGGGTGTTTAGTGTGGCGGGGCCATAGTTACGGCGAGCAGAACTCGTCTGTCAACTAAAAATGTGGAGAAACTCACCTTTGTGAAAATGAATCAGGGATGGATCAGCCAGGATTTCCCCCCACCAATGGCTGATGCATGCGACTAGATTCAGCATGGTGCCACGTTTTAAACTTTCCAAATGGTGCACAACATATTTATATCTTTAGACCAATTTTTGGGCTCCTGCTGATGCCAACTTCAGGGTGTGCCTTTCAGCCAATTTTTGGCCTCTTGCTGCTGCTGCTGCTGCCAACTCCAGGGTGTCTTTCAAGCAATCTTTGGGCTCCTGCTTATGCTGCTGCCAACTCCAGGGTGCCTTCCAGACAATTTCTGGGTTCCTGCTGCTGCTGCTGCTGCCAACTTCAGGGTGTGTCAGTCAATTTTTGGGCTCCTGCTGCAGCTGCTGCCAACTCCTGTGTCTCTTTAAAGTAATGTTTGGGCTCGTGCTGCTGCTTGAAACTCCAGGGTGTGATTCATCCAATTTTTGGGCTCCTGCAGCCAACTCCAGTGTCCCTTTAAAGTAATGTTTGGGCTCCTGCTGCTGCTTGCAACTCCAGGGTGTGATTCATCCAATTTTTGGGCTCCTGCTGCCAACTCCAGTGTCTCTTTCAAGCTATGTTTGGGCTCCTTCTGCTGCTGCTTGCGACTCCAGGGTGTCATTCAGCCAATTTTTGGGCCCCTGCTGCCAACTCCAGTGTCTCTTTCAAGCTATATTTGGGCTGCTGCTGCTGCTTGCAACTCCAGGGTGTCATTCAGCCAATTTTTGGGCTCCTGCTGCCAACTCCATAGTCTCTTTCAAGCTATGTTTGGGCTGCTGCTGCTTGCAACTCTGGGGTGTGATTCAGCCAATTTTTGGGCTCCTGCTGCCAACTCCAGTGTCTCTTTCAAGCTGTGTTTGGGCTCCTGCTGCTGCTGCTGCTTGCGACTCCAGTGTGTCATTCAGCCAATTTGTGGGCTCCTGCTGCCAACTCCAGTGTCTCTTTCAAGCTATGTTTGGGCTGCTGCTGCTGCTTGCAACTCCAGGGTGTGATTCATCCAATTTTTGGCTCCTTCAGCCAACTCCAGTATCTCTTTCAAGCTATCTTTGGGCTCCTGCTGCTGCTGCTTGCAAATCCAGGGTGTGATTCATCCAATTTTTGGGCTCCTGCCGCCAACTCCAGTGTCTCTTTAAAGCAATGTTTTGGCTCCTGCTGCTGCTTGCAACTCCAGGGTGTGATTCAGCAAATTTTTGGGCTCCTGCTGCCAACTCCAGTGTCTCTTCCAAGCTATGTTTGGGCTCCTGCTGCTGCTGCTTGCGACTTCAGGGTGTCATTCAGCCAATTATTGGGTTCCTGCTGCCAACTCCAGTGCCTCTTTCAAGCTATATCTGGGCTCCTGCTGCTGCTGCTTGCAACTCCAGGGTGTGATTCATCCAATTTTTGGGCTCCTGCTGCCAACTCCAGTGTCTCTTTCAAGCTATGTTTGGGCTGCTGCTGCTGCTGTTGCTGCTGCTTGCAACTCCAGGGTGTGATTCATCCAATTTTTGGGCTCCTGCAGCCAACTCCAGTGTCTCTTTCAAGCAATGTTTGGGCACCTGCTGCTGCTGCTACTTGCAACTCCAGGGTGTGATTCATCCAATTTTTGGTCTCCTGCAGCCAACTCCAGTGTCTCTTTAAAGTAATGTCTGTGCTCCTGCTGCTGCTTGCAACTCCAGGGTGTGATTCATCCAATTTTTGGGCTCCTGCCGCCAACTCCAGTGTCTCTTTAAAGCAATGTTTTGGCTCCTGCTGCTGCTTGCAACTCCAGGGTGTGATTCAGCAAATTTTTGGGCTCCTGCTGCATACTCCAGTGTCTCTTTCAAGCTATGTCTGGGCTCCTGCTGCTGCTGCTTGCGACTCCAGGGTGTCATTCAGCCAATTATTGGGCTCCTGCTGCCAACTCCAGTGCCTCTTTCAAGCTATATCTGGGCTCCTGCTGCTGCTGCTTGCGACTTCAGGGTGTGATTCAGCCAATTTTTGGGCTCCTGCTGCCAACTCCAGTGTCTCTTTCAAGCTATGTTTGGGCTGCTGCTGGTGCTTGCAACTCCAGGGTGTGATTCAGCCAATTTTTGGGCTCCTGCTGCCAACTCCAGTGTCTCTTTCAAGTTATGTTTGAGCTCCTGCTGCTGCTGCTGCTTGCAACTCCAGGGTGTGATTCATCCAATTTTTGGGCTCCTGCTGCCAACACCAGTGTCTCTTTAAAGTCATGTTTGTGCTCCTGCTGCTGCTTGCAACTCCAGGGTGTGATTCATCCAATTTTTGGGCTCCTGCTGCCAACTCCAGTGTCTCTTTAAAGTAATGTTTGGGCTCCTGCTGCTGCTGCTGCTTGCGACTCCAGGGTGTCATTCAGCCAATTTTTGGGCTCCTCTGCCAACTCCAGTGTCTCTTTCAAACTATAATTGGGCTCCTGCTGCTTACGACTTCAGGGTGTGATTCAGCCAATTTTTGGGCTCCTGCTGCCAACTCCAGTCTCTCTTTCAAGCTATGTTTGGGCTGCTGCTGCTGCTTGCAACTCCAGGGTGTGATTCAGTCAATTTGTGGGCTCCTACTGTCAACTCAAGTGTCTCTTTCAAGCTATGTTTGGGCTCCTGCTGCTGCTGCTTGCAACTCCATGGTGTGATCCATCCAATTTTTGGGCTCCTGCAGCCAACTCCAGTGTCTCTTTAAAGTAATGTTTGTGCTCCTGCTGCTGCTTGCAACTCCAGGGTGTGATTCATCTGATTTTTGGGCTCCTGCTGCCAACTCCAGTGTCTCTTTCCAGCTATGTTTGGGCTCCTGCTGCTGCTGCTGCTTGCGACTCCAGGGTGTCATTCAGCCAATTTTTGTGCTCCTGCTGCCAACTCCAGTGTCTCTTTCAAGCTATGTTTGGGCTGCTGCTGCTGCTGCTGCTGCTTGCAACTCCAGGGTGTGATTCATTTAATTTTTAGGCTCCTGCAGCCAACTCCAGTGTCTCTTTCAAACAATGTTTGGGCACCTGCTGCTGCTGCTGCTGCTGCTACTTGCAACTCCAGGGTGTGATTCATCCAATTTTTGGGCTCCTGCAGCCAACTCCAGTGTCTCTTTAAAGTTATGTTTGGGCTCCTGCTGCTGCTTGCAACTCCAGGGTGTGATTCATCCAATTTTTGGCTCCTTCAGCCAACTCCAGTGTCTCTTTCAAGCTATGTTTGGGCTCCTGCTGCTGCTGCTTGCAACTCCAGGGTGTGATTCATCCAATTTTTGGGCTCCTGCCGCCAACTCCAGTGTCTCTTTAAAGCAATGTTTTGGCTCCTGCTGCTGCTTGCAACTCCAGGGTGTGATTCAGCAAATTTGTGGGCTCCTGCTGCCAACTCTAGTGTCTCTTTCAAGCTATGTCTGGGCTCCTGCTGCTGCTTACGACTTCAGGGTGTCATTCAGCCAATTATTGGGTTCCTGCTGCCAACTCCAGTGCTTCTTTCAAGCTATATCTGGGCTCCTGCTGCTGCTGCTGCTTGCGACTCCAGGGTGTGATTCAGCCAATTTTTGGGCTCCTGCTGCCAACTCCAGTGTCTCTTTCAAGCTACGTTTGGGCTGCTGCTGCTGCTGCTTGAAACTCCAGGGTGTGAATCATCCAATTTTTGGGCTCCTGCAGCCAACTCCAGTGTCTCTTTCAAGCTATGTTTGGGCTGCTGCTGCTGATGCTGCTGCTGCTGCTGCTGCTTGCAACACCAGGGTGTGATTCATCCAATTTTTGGGCTCCTGCAGCCAACTCCAGTGTCTCTTTCAAGCAATGTTTGGGCACCTGCTGCTGCTGCTACTTGCAACTCCAGGGTGTGATTCATCCAATTTTTGGGCTCCTGCAGCCAACTCCAGTGTCTCTTTAAAGTAATGTTTGGGCTCCTGCTGCTGCTGCTTGCATCTCCAGGGTGTGATTCATCCAATTTTTGGGCTCCTGCAGCCAACTCCAGTGTCTCTTTAAAGTAATGTCTGTGCTCCTGCTGCTGCTTGCAACTCCAGGGTGTGATTCATCCAATTTTTGGGCTCCTGCCGCCAACTCCAGTGTCTCTTTAAAGCAATGTTTTGGCTCCTGCTGCTGCTTGCAACTCCAGGGTGTGATTCAGCAAATTTTTGGGCTCCTGCTGCCAACTCCAGTGTCTCTTTCAAGCTATGTCTGGGCTCCTGCTGCTGCTGCTTGCGACTCCAGGGTGTCATTCAGCCAATTATTGGGCTCCTGCTGCCAACTCCAGTGCCTCTTTCAAGCTATATCTGGGCTCCTGCTGCTGCTGCTTGCAACTCCAGGGTGTGATTCAGCCAATTTTTGGGCTCCTGCTGCCAACTCCAGTGTCTCTTTCAAGCTATGTTTGGGCTGCTGCTGCTGCTTGCAACTCCAGGGTGTGATTCATCCAATTTTTGGGCTCCTGCTTCCAACTCCAGTGTCTCTTTAAAGTCATGTTTGTGCTCCTGCTGCTGCTTGCAACTCCAGGGTGTGATTCATCCAATTTTTGGGCTCCTGCTGCCAACTCCAGTGTCTCTTTAAAGTAATGTTTGGGCTCCTGCTGCTGCTGCTGCTGCTGCTTGCGACTCCAGGGTGTCATTCAGCCAATTTTTGGGCTCCTCTGCCAACTCCAGTGTCTCTTTCAAACTATAATTGGGCTCCTGCTGCTTACGACTCCAGGGTGTGATTCAGCCAATTGTTGGGCTCCTGCTGCCAACTCCAGTGTCTCTTTCAAGCTATGTTTGGGCTGCTGCTGCTGCTAGCAACTCCAGGGTGTGATTCAGTCAATTTGTGGGCTCCTACTGCCAACTCCAGTGTCTCTTTCAAGCTATGTTTGGGCTCCTGCTGCTGCTGCTTGCAACTCCATGGTGTGATCCATCCAATTTTTGGGCTCCTGCAGCCAACTCCAGTGTCTCTTTAAAGTAATGTTTGTGCTCCTGCTGCTGCTTGCAACTCCAGGGTGTGATTCATCCAATTTTTGGGCTCCTGCTGCCAACTCCAGTGTCTCTTTCAAGCCATGTTTGGGCTGCTGCTGCTTGCAACTCCAGGGTGTGATTTATCCAATTTTTGGCCTCCTGCAGCCAACTCCACTGTCTCTTTCAAGTTATGTCTGGGCTGCTGCTGCTGCTGCTTGCGACTCCAGGGTGTGATTCAGCCAATTTTTGGGCTCCTGCTGCCAACTCCAGTGTCTCCTTCAAGCTATGTTTGGGCTCTTGCTGCTGCTGCTTGCGACTCCAGGGTGTCATTCTGCCAATTTTTGGGCTCCTGCTGCCAACTCCAGTGTCTCTTTCAAGCTATGTTTGGGCTGCTGCTGCTGCTGCTGCTTGCAACTCCAGGGTGTGATTCATCCAATTTTTGGGCTCCTGTTGCCAACTCCACTGTCTCTTTTAAGCTATGTTTTGGCTGCTGCTGCTGCTTGCAACTCCAGGGTGTGATTCAGCCAATTTTTGGGCTCCTGCTGCCAACTCTAGTGTCTCTTTCAAGCTATGTTCGGGCTCCTGCTGCTGCTGCTTGCAACTCCAGGGTGTCATTCAGCCAATTTTTGGGCTCCTGCTGCCAACTCCAGTGTCTCTTTCAAGCTATGTTTGGGCTGCTGCTGCTGCTGCTTGTGACTCCAGGGTGCCATTCAGCCAATTTGTGGGCTCCTGGTGCCAACTCCAGTGTCTCTTTCAAGCTATGTTTGGGCTCCTGCTGCTGCTGCTGCTGCTGCTTGCGACTCCAGGGTGTCATTCAGCCAATTTTTGGGCTCGTGCTGCCAACTCCAGTGTCTCTTTTAAGCTATGTTTGGGCTGCTGCTGCTGTTTGCAACTCCAGGGTATGATTCATCCAATTTTTGGGCTCCTGCTGCCAACTCCAGTGTCTCTTTAAAGTAATGTTTGGGCTCCTGCTGCTGCTGCTGCTTGCGACTCCAGGGTGTCATTCAGCCAATTTTTGGGCTCCTCTGCCAACTCCAGTGTCTCTTTCAAACTATAATTGGGCTCCTGCTGCTTACGACTCCAGGGTGTGATTCAGCCAATTTTTGGGCTCCTGCTGCCAACTCCAGTGTCTCTTTCAAGCTATGTTTGGGCTGCTGCTGCTGCTTGCAACTCCAGGGTGTGATTCAGTCAATTTGTGGGCTCCTACTGCCAACTCCAGCGTCTCTTTCAAGCTATGTTTGGGCTCCTGCTGCTGCTGCTTGCAACTCCATGGTGTGATCCATCCAATTTTTGGGCTCCTGCAGCCAACTCCAGTGTCTCTTTAAAGTAATGTTTGTGCTCCTGCTGCTGCTTGCAACTCCAGGGTGTGATTCATCCAATTTTTGGGCTCCTGCTGCCAACTCTAGTGTCTCTTTCAAGCTATGTATGGGCTGCTGCTGCTGCTGCTTGCAACTCCAGGGTGTGATTTATCCAATTGTTGGCCTCCTGCAGCCAACTCCACTGTCTCTTTCAAGCTATGTCTGGGCTGCTGCTGCTGCTGCTTGCGACTCCAGGGTGTGATTCAGCCAATTTTTGGGCTCCTGCTGCCAACTCCAGTGTCTCCTTCAAGCTATGTTTGGGCTCTTGCTGCTGCTGCTTGCGACTCCAGGGTGTCATTCTGCCAATTTTTGGGCTCCTGCTGCCAACTCCAGTGTCTCTTTCAAGCTATGTTTGGGCTGCTGCTGCTGCTGCTGCTGCTGCTTGCAACTCCAGGGTGTGATTCATACAATTTTTGGGCTCCTGTTGCCAACTCCACTGTCTCTTTTAAGCTATGTTTTGGCTGCTGCTGCTGCTTGCAACTCCAGGGTGTGATTCAGCCAATTTTTGGGCTCCTGCTGCCAACTCCAATGTCTCTTTCAAGCTATGTTCGGGCTCCTGCTGCTGCTGCTTGCAACTCCAGGGTTTCATTCAGCCAATTTTTGGGCTCCTGCTGCCAACTCCAGTGTCTCTTTCAAGCTATGTTTGGGCTGCTGCTGCTGCTGCTTGTGTCTCCTGGGTGCCATTCAGCCAATTTGTGGGCTCCTGGTGCCAACTCCAGTGTCTCTTTCAAGCTATGTTTGGGCTCCTGCTGCTGCTGCTTGCGACTCCAGGGTGTCATTCAGCCAATTTTTGGGCTCCTGCTGCCAACTCCAGTGTCTCTTTTAAGCTATGTTTGGGCTCCTGCTGCTGTTTGCAACTCCAGGGTGTGATTCAGCCAATTTTTGGGCTCCTGCTGCCAACTCCAGTGTCTCTTTCAAGCTATGTTTGGGCTCCTGCAGCTGCTGCTTGCGACTCCAGGGTGTCATTCAGCCAATTTTTGGGCTCCTGCTGCCAACTCCAGTGTCTCTTTCAAGCTATGTTTGGGCTCCAGCTGCTGCTGCTTGCAACTCCAGGGTGTGAATCAGCCAATTTTTTGGCTCCTGCTGCCAACTCCAGTGTCTCTTTCAACCAATGTTTGGGCGGCTGCTGCTGCTTGCAACTCCAGGGTGTGATTCAGCTAATTTTTGGTTTCCTGCTGCTGCCAGCTCCAGGGTGTGTTTTTCAGGCACTATAGGGGCCCCTCATAGTGATGCCACCTCAACTCTCTGCAATTGTGCCGCTTTGCGATTCTATTAGCGATGCCTCCGATCTGCATGTGATAATTATTTTCAGCATTATTTTACTAACCCAGCACACGTCCTATGTGTGTTACAGCAAGGCAGAATGGTTTACAACCCTATTGAGGCTCTAGGAGGCTCAGAAATAGCAGTTTTTTTTAATAGCGATTTCGCTAAAAATTCGGCGAATCAGTCGAATCGAATTTTTCAAAAGTTCGCTCATCTCTAATCTTGGGTACGAATTTTTCCCAATTCCAAAATGGAGAAGATGGAGGAGTATGTGAAACAAATTCTCTCCTGCCAGTCAATCTCTCTGAGGCATATTCTGGATATACTCAGTCTAATGACCTTCCTCATACCAGCAATTCCCTGGGCCCAGCTCCATTATTTTCACTTGCTTCTGGACACATGGGACAAGTATCAAGTATCCCTGGATCAGTTAGTGCCCTTACTAGTATGGTGGACCCTGTCAGAGAATGTGGTAGGAAGCCTTGTGGAAGCCTTGGCACCAGATTGATCCCCTATTAGTAACCCTCTTCTATTAGAGGCAGACCTCTTGAGCAGAGTAAGAATAAACCAGGGAGAATGAGTGCTACATCACCAGGTGTTTGCCCAGATATTGACTCAGTGAGGGCAGCCGGATATAGATTTGTTTGCCAACAACCTGAATTCCAAGTATTTTTCCCTCAGGAGGGATCCGGTGGCTTGGGATCTGGATGCATTCAGTAATGCATTTCCCCCGACGAGAGCAAGCCATGGTTCTCCTGGTTGTACCACAGTGGCCCATGGTTTTCCCTCCTGTCCCCTATGTCAGTAGAACCCCCATGGCTTCTACTAGAGTTTTCAAATGTCATTTACCAGGACCCAATTCTCCATCCACAGGAAAAAAGGGGTTATAACATAGTTATTTCCACCCTGTTGGAGGGCAGAAAGGTAGTGACATGAAAGATCTACTGTAAGTTATGGAAAAGATACCAGTACTTCAACTCGAGTCAGTCCTTAAGGACAGAAGAGGTAGCTTCAGTTTTAGAATTTATACAGAAAGGTTTTGAGTTCAGACTAGCAGTCTTTCTTAAGGAACATCTTAGAAATGATCCTTTGGTGGATAGGTTTTTCAGAGCCGTTTCTAGAAAACAGCCCTTTAAGGCCAAAATGTTTCCCAGCTGGGATTAGTCATTAGTTCTCCAAGCACTAACGTTACCCCCTTTTGAACCCAATATTAAAGATGCTATCCTTAAAGATTACTTTCATCCTAGCAATTACATTAGCCAGGCGGGTTACTGACCTGCATGCCCTGTCAATTAAAGAACCCTACCTGAGAAAATTACCATATAGACTTTGTTTAAGACCAGAACCCTTATAATTACCTAAAATGACCTAAACAATTCACAGGACACAGAAGGTCATGTTGCTGGCAGTAGAGACGGCTCAGATCAGGAGGACATGCTCCTTGATGTCAGAAAACTTGTTCACCTGTATTTCCAAATTACAACAGAAATGGGTGAAAGAGCCAGGGGTTGTGGGCCTCCAAAGCATCCATAGAGAGATGGATGAGAAATGCTATAGCTCTGGCCATAGCATTTGGGTGCCCCACCTCCCTTAGGTATTAGAGCTCATTCCACTAAGGCAGTGTCAGCTTCTTGGGCTTATAATGGTGGCATCTCATTGGAGGAAATATGTAAGGCCACCACCTGGTCTTCACCACATACCTTCCTGAGGCACTACAAGGTGGACTCGGAGAATCACGACCAGCAGAATTTCTGAAAAAAACGGTTTTGCAGGCAGTCTGCCCAACCTGAGGTAGAACACTGTGTGTTTGCTTGCCTTCTGTGGATAAGCCATCATGGAGGACACCAGGAGAAAGTTGGTCTTACTGGTAATGGTATTTCCAATAGTTCTCCAGGACGGTTTTCTACACTCCACTACATTTTTCATGTCTATTCTGGCTTGGTTGTCTTACCTGTCTATTTCCCCTTCAGGTCTCGGATTATTCCTGTATGATTGCCTAAAAACACTGATGGCCGAGTGGAAGGGTTGGGGCTTTAACACTCTGTCAGTTTGTGTTTCCTGTTTAGAGAGAGGAAGTGAGTGGGTAAGCCATCCTGGAGGACTATTGGAAATACCGTTACTGGTAAAACTAACTGGGGTTTTCCTTCAAATAAACAGGTTCTATATGTAAACCTGGCTAATTGGAATGTTTTTAAAAATCACTTTTAAAGTCTGTTTCTAAGCAGTATTTAAGTGATTGATAAGCCAGCTATTTTAACTAACTAGATTTCTGTAATATTTTTAGAATCACTTCATCCACTTTTTATCTTCTGAATGTTTTAAAAAGATTGTCTAGGTTTATTGTAGGTGACTGATGAAAAGTGACACCAGTTTCTTTTAAATTATGATTAATTCTTCCTAGGTCTGCAAATAAAATAAAGACAAATTGATTTATTGAGCTCATTACTTTTAGCCCAACAAAGCATGAGATTTGTATAAGCAGATATCCCAGTTAATTTAGAAAAATAACACGTGTGATCCATATAAGACACCAAAATATTTTCTCTCATTTGGCTAAATTGTCAATTTTCTCCTAATTTCACTTAGGCAGAGTCCTCTGCAATTTATATGACAAATATGGGCTTGTTGGATAGTTTAGGAATGAAAGCAAAGCTGCCTCCAGTCAGGAGGAAACATTCTTTATGGAAGCGTGAAAATAGACAATGCCTTCATGGAAGCAATATTAGAACCATTTACTGTATTTTGCCCTATAAGACGCACCCACGATTTGGAGGAGGAAAATAAGAAAAAAAATATGCTGAACCAAATGGCGTGCTAAACCCCCCCTCCATCACCCTATTACAGACAGTGTGCAGAATACCCCCAATCACCCTATTACAGACCCCACATTACAGAGAGTGTGTGTGGCATCTAAAATATAGGCACTGTGTATGGCAGTGTGTGTGACATTCCAACTACAGACAGTGTGCAGGCATCCCAAATACAAGAAGCAGTGTGTGTGGCATCCCAAAATACATGCAGTGTGCTGGTATTCTAAATGTAGATAGTGTGCAGCATGCCCCCAAAAACAAAAATAAACTCAAATTCCTGATCTCCTACACCACTGCTGTCTCCAGGCGATCTAAACACATGGGGTGAGAGAAACACACACGCACAAAACAGAGGATACATACCGCTGTGCTTGCCCAGCACCACCCACTGCCACCACTGCTGCCCGCTGCCTCCCGTGGTGCTGGTTCCAACGTCTTGGTGAGCACGGCTTTCGACTCGCGCCATTGGACGCTGGCACTGCTCACAGGCCAGGTCCACCTGATTGCCGGTAAAACTCATGTGTTCATGTGAAGCTGGCAGGCAGCGGAGGTGGCGGCCAGCAGCAGAGACGGGCCAGGGCAGCAGGAAATGTATTTTCTGTGTTTGTGTTCTGTATGTGTGTGTCTCTCTCTCCGGTTTAGGTTGGGGGGGAACGGTTGCAGCATGGGAGCTCGGTAATGTGAGTTTTTTTTTTACATGTCCCCATAAGACGTACTGACATTTCACCCCCCACACTTTTGGGGGTAAATACAGTATACAGTATAAATGGTAAAATACAGTCTGTAATAGTAAAATAGGACTGTAATTCAAACAAAAATAGTCTACAACAGTGAACCTCTCATTTAAAGACCAAAATAGGTGGGCGATGATGGCTAAGGTATATTTACCAGTCACCATTTGGTCATGCTGTTTAACCCTTTAACCGCCAGCCTATCTGGAGATTTTGTCACACTTTGTTGCAAAACCATTTTGCACTATTTTGCGCTCCACATGTTCAACTGTGATTTTTGAAGGGATTTACAGGGATTTCCTAGGGAAATTATATATTGTTTTTTTTCAGCAGAGTCTGGGCTTTAACATGAACATGTCTTGTTTGTAATGTTGTAGGTGTATTCTCAATATTTTGGGTGAAATGTGCGCAAAAAAATAAAAAATAACTATTGTTTACAATTTGTAGTGTTTTTTTGTAATAAAAATTGTAAGTTTGTCAATAAAATCTTATTGTGTGTGAAATCCCAATCTCTCCCGATTACAACGGTACTACATGTGTATTGGTAGACACCCTTTCCTGCCCAGGAGACTCCCCCAAACTAAAACAGTGCTTTAGGAGAGTTTCAGATAAAATACAACTATGCTAAGCACTGGGCGCACCTTGCAGTTTTTCAATAGAAACAACCCTTTACATTTGAAACACTCCCAACAAACTATATATTCTCTGGAAGTACACACCTCAAGCTTTCTAGGTGTACCAGGATTGCTGACATGGGTGCAGTTTTCTGGACGTAATCCCTCAATGAATTCTTTGGTTGCACAAGGTTTCCCTAAGAAAAGAATAGAAAAGCAGAATCAAAGCCACATTTTCCTAAACAAACTATAAGCAAACAAGAAAAAACAAGATAAATCTGAAAAAGCAACATCCCCCGAACAGAACAATACCCAACATGCATAGGTAGTGTCAAGGGAAGAGTTGCCAAACACCCCAAAGTATAGCATGCACATAATGGTAATTTTACTTGACAATGTCAGCTTTGCAAAGTGCGCACCTTGCAATTTTTGTACCAAAACAACCCTTTACGTTTGGAATACCCAACAAATCATATATTCCCTGAAAGTACACATGTTAAGCTTTCTAGGCATACCTGGCATTTTTTTTCAGTGGGCTCATCTTTCTGGAAGTAATCCCTTGAAGAATTCTTAGGTTTCACAGGGTTTCCCTAAAGAATGTATAAAAAAGCAGAATAAAAAAACACCTTTTCCTTAAATATCAATACGCAAGAAAAACAAGCTAAATCTGAAAGCGCAAGGTCCCCCGAGCAGAATATATATATATATATATATATATATATATATATATATATATATATATAGTTTGCAGTAGAGTTTAGGCTTTCACATGAAATGTCTTGTTTGTAATTTTAAAATATTATTTTTTTTAATTGTCTCATTAATTTTAAATAAACCATTTATTTTATTAAAGAAAACCATATTGCATGTAAAAGCCCCATTTCTCTCGTTTACAACGGTACCACATATGTATTGGTAGACACCCTTTCCTGGCCAGGAGACTCCCCAAACTGAAAAGAGCACTTTATAACATTTACAAATAAAATACAACTAATATCCACACTATAAAGGGTTAATTAAAAAATAAAGAAATTGGTGTGAGGTCCGGCATAGCCCGGGCTCTTCTGTGCCCCCCCCCCCCCCCAGGATTGAGGAGGCAGGTAATTGGGGGGCTTAGGGTTAATGGCAAGACCCAGAGCCTAGTGAACTGGTATAGGGGGCACATAGATCCCTTACCAGTCCACAAAGGGTAAATGTAAATAAAACACACAGACACAGAGAAAAAATATTTTATTATAATTTTCTTTAGTACTTACCTCCCATCCATTCCAAAGCACTGTGTCCCACGTTGATCAATTTGGCTTCTGCTCACCTGCTGATGCTGGAAGCTTTTTATACCTGCTGGGTGACAGGTAATATAGGGTTAATAAAAAAATGACATAGGGTCCCCCCTCCCAGGGAGGGGGTCCCCATTTTTCTTTGAATTTTAAGGGTTAAAAACCCTTAAAATCCAAAATAAATGGCATGAGGTCCCCCCGACCCAGCTTAACCAACCCGGGACCAGCTATAGGGGCTTGTAGAACAGGGCACAGGGGCCAACTTTCGTGGCCCCTGGCCCTGCAGGCTACAAGCCCACAAGCTACGGGCCTCTGTGGGCCCGGGCTCTTCTGCCCCCCTGGCCTTTGGAGAGGCAGGTAATTGGGGGGGGCTGGGGGTTAATGGCAAGTCACCCGCTAGCCGCAGGTGACTTGCCAGCCCCCAGCCTTGTGAACTGGTACAGGGGTCTCATGGACCCCTTACCAGTTCACAAAGGGTTAACAGTAAAATAAAGCACACAAACACATAGTAAAAATTATTTTATTTAAAAAAAATACATTTTTTTCTTTAATCACCTCCGAATGTCAGCTCCTCTGTCCCTCACTGATCTGATGACAGATGCCGGTGATCGGCAGCCAGAGGAGGAGGGGAGGCAGGAGATCAGAGGATCTTCTGTCCCCTCCTTCTCAGGCCACCGGTCACCGGCATCTGACAGCTAAGAGACCTGGAGCTGTCATGATATCATAAGTGACATTATTATTATTATTGTTTATTGTTTATTTATATAGCGCCATCATTTTCCGTAGTGCTTTACAAAGTAGTGAATAAAAAAATTTGTGACATGAGTGACATCATAAGCCCCGTTACAGGAAAAGCCAGCGGCGGCAAAAACGGGGGGGGGCTGCTCCGGGCTCTCCCTTTTCCTCTGGAGGAGCCCCGACGGGGGATCGGAGCCCCCCAGGGTGAAGAGGTGACCCAGCCGGTTCGAATGAGGGGTCAGGTGGCTGGCAATAGAAGGGTTAAGTGTCATGCATGTAGGCCTTATAGGTTTTCTTCTCCTACCATTAAGTACCAAGCCCAGAGAGCCTACATGCCTGATTTCCCCCCTGCCAGTGTAAAAGAAAAAGAAAACACCTGACCCCTTGTTTGGACCGCCAAGGTTTTCTCTTCACCCTTGGGGTATCTGATTACCCTACAGGGCTCTTCTGGCTTCAGGAGAGTGCCTGAAATATCCGCCCCCCACGATTCGGCCATTTTTCATCTCTGTATGCGACCCCTCCTGTCTCCCCTTCACCTGAGGGCCTCCGATCCCCCCAGGCTCTTCCATAGTGAGGAGAGAGTCCAAAAGAAGCCCACCCCCCGCCTCCACATCGTCACCACTAGCTCCGCCTATTGTGGGTGGGGTGGAGGACCCCGTGACATCATCCTGTTCCTGGCTCTGAACTGTCAGATGCAGAGGCTGATCACCGGGGGAAGGTTGGAAGGCTAGGGGGGTGTGGTCCCCTGCCTCCCCAGCCCCCCTCCAGTGATCAGCCCCAGCAGCTGCAAGTGGATTGCCGGGGGACACAGGATCGAAGATGAGTGTTAAAAAAATAAATAAATAAAGTATTTTTTCCTGTTTGTGTGTGTCTTTTTTATGTTAACCTTTTGTGAACTGGTAAGGGATCTATGAGACCCCTATACCAGTTCACAAGGCTTAGGGAGCTGGAAAGTCACCTGTGGCTAGCAGGTTATTTGCCATCAACCCCTGGATCGCCCTTACCTGCCTCCCCAAAACCGGGGGGGGGGGAGGGGCAGAAGAGCCCGGGGCCATTTGGCTTTGTGGGTTTGTAGCCAGCAGGCAGGGGGCCACCAATGCTAGCCCCTGTGCCCTGTTCTACAAGCCCCCATAGCTGATCCTCGAGCTGGTTATGCTGAAGGGGAACCCCACAACTACTATAGTGTGGATAGTAGTTGTATTTTATTTGTAAATGTTATAAAGTGCTCTTTTCAGTTTGGGGGGGGTCTCCTGGACAGGAACGGGGGGCTACCAATACATATGAGGTACCATTGAAATCAGAAGCAATTGGACTTTCACGTGCAATATGGTTATCTTTATTAAAATAAATGGTTTATTTAAAATAAATGAGATAATTTAAAAAAAATTATCTTATTAATTTTTTAGTCAAAACTATTTAAAAAACAGTGGAAACAAGATATTTAATGTTATAGCCTAAACTCTGCCACAAAAAGAATTTGATTGTCCTGGAAATTTCTGCAAAAATCACAGTTAAACATAGCACAAAATGGTGAAAATGACCTGTCAACAGAGAGTGACAAAATCTCAAGTAGGATGGCAGTTAAAAGGTTTAAATGTACCTATGCATATAGGGTATTGTTCTGCCCAGCTTGTGCTTTCAGATTTAGCTTGTATTTTATATATTTTAGAAGAATGTGTTTTGTATTCAGCTTTTTTATACATTTATTACAACCAAAGAATTCTTCAAGGGACTACTTCCAGAAAGATAAGCCCACTACAAAAACTGGGTACACCTAGAAAGCTTAACATGTCTACTTTCCTGGTATTTATGTTGTATGGGGGCCATTCCAAATGTAAAGGTTTTTTCAGGGGTTGAAAATTGCAAGGTGCCCACTGCCAAAAGTCCATGTGTTCAATCCTCAACATTAAAGCTGGTTGATGGGCTGCAGTCCATCAACCAACTTTTAGCCCTCCCCTCACCCAATATTTGTTTGTGCCAGAAGGATGACCCTAAGGCTCTGAGCTTTTTTAGTATGTTTTTTCATTTTTTTACTATTAGCAACTGTGTCTGGACACCAAGCTCTAGAAGTAAAATGTCCTGTACAAGCAAACACTGCTTCTGGGCATGTGCAGGATTGAGCAGCAACCATAGCAGCAGTATTCTGTGCAGCAGATCTTGGCATACGGTTTCCAAAAGCAACAGGATTTCATGAAAACCCATTCCATAAAGCACACATTTGCTAAAATTAAAGGAGCAGTATCGCGGAATTTGCATTAAAAAAGATAAATAATTAAATAGCCACACAATAGCTTCTAACATGTGTATAAATAATCTGGTGATAGAAAAAGGAAAAAAGATATGCCTTTCTTTTAAATTGTATAATTACAATGGCTCAGTCCATTTGCTGAATAGGGGGATCTGCTGGGTTGTTTTTAGTGAGCTGCTTCATTTAGCCCACTGGTCTCCTAGCAACACTTTACCTCAGAGGCTGACACTGTAATCAGTGGTAACTGCTGTGTGTGTGTGAGGTTCTGCTTTTGTTATGAGACCAGGTGACTCAAATGTGTAAAATCTATACAAAATAAACTAAACTGACTGAAAATAACTGAAATTCTTCTTTGAATAACTGTGCAGGAAAATCTAAAGGTATTAAAGTGGAACAAAACCCTGAGTTGCCGACCCTGAAGTCTATAAGACCCGGCCATTGACCTTCCCCCTGTGTGAAACCACCCCTGGATAACCACAGATCCCCCCCATTTTTCTGGCGCGCTCACTCAGATAGTCATTTAGACAGGCCGGACGGCCAGGAAGGTTACTGCTCAGGCTCCCCATCTGTGTGCAAACAGAGCTGATTGGATGAGAGCCCACGCATGCGCTGTGGGATAGGGAAAGGTACGTTTTCAAAGGCGAACTTGGGGATTTCACATATCAGGGCATCCCAAGTCGGGATGCCCCTAGGGGCACAAAACAAAACTCCAGATAGTGAAAATCCTGGGTTGGGCTTTGCTCAAAACACACAAAGCTGAAAGAAAGATCATATGGAAAAATGAAAAATAAGAATATGAAAGAGAAAATGGTAAACTGAAAGATTCTGCAGCAGAGCCAACATGAAGGGAAAACTCAAAATCAGCTAAATGACTTCTAGAGCTTTTCTCTCTGTTTTAGATATATAAGTTCTGGCCAGGCAATGTTGCAATGTTGTTATCTTATGCTGGACGGCTGCCAGCACTGAACAGCTGATACTTTGATACATTGTTTCACCCCTCTACTCTGCATGGAACAGGCCAGAGTGTCGGGCTCCAACACTCACAAGACATAAACATGAGCAATTAGTCTCCAGCTGTTCAACACAGACATCATTTTTTTTCTAAATTTGTAATTCTTACTCCAACACTTACCTACATTCAAAGTACCATTTAAATATAAGTCATCAAGAAAAATTTGCGATACTGCTCCTTTAAGATAATACTAGATAGGCTCAGTAGCTTGAGGGCTTCCTTTGGGCACAAAAATAAACTTTAAAATAAATAATTTAAATATAATTCTAGAAGGTGGAATTTTCTTTTAAATCCAGCATGGTTTAAAGTGGACCGAAACCCAGGATTTTGACTATCCTTCTGGGTTTTGGTCCTTTCCCTCGGGCGACAGATGAGCATCTGTATAGCGGCGCTATGAGCGACCGCTAGTGGCCGCCACGATCATTCGCTATTACAGGGCTCCTCAGTCCCTACCTGCTGTTATTGGTAATCACGCTGCCAATGTTAAATGTAATGTTTCAGATGTGCTTTAGAGGCGCTGTTGAGTTGTTACACCGTATTCAATACAGCGCCTGAGCGTTTCTTTGCTGTTGTATAGAATTCAATCTGTAAAAGTGAGAAATCTGATATAACATTGCGCAAATAACACATGTAACCAGATATTTTGTTGTATTTTTTTTTTTATTATTTAAAGAAGCATTTATATATTTTTTTATTTTAAACAAAAAAGCAGATGTTCCCATCTTCATGGTGCCTGAAATGGAGACAAAAGTGTAGTTAGTTTATGTTGTTTGTCAAAAATAAAGTTGCCAAAATACTCTTTGTTTTGTGTTTATTAATTTAATTTCATACAAAACACCTTTTTACTTTATAGAATTAACCCTTCTAGCGCCAGCTACGTAAAATTCACGTAGCTGCCTCTCCTGAATTTTACGTAGCTAGCGTTCCCTTACCTTCCGGGCCATCGGGGGGGCATCAGCGGGCCAGTTGCTGTCTTTGCAGCTTGCAGGGAGTCCAGGGGTCAGGGGGAGGTGACCTGGGTGTGACCCAAGTCACCCGATCGTTTCCCTGACCAATCAGCAGGGGGCGCACGGCAGCTGTCATCAGCCGGCGCCCCCTGCTTACCTCATCCGGCGCAGCATCGTTTCTGGAGCCCAGGGCGACGGTAAGGCCGATTGCCGGCAAAACGCCCTCCACCAGCCTAGCCTCCGCCGCCCCGCCTGCCCGCCCCCCGCCCCTATTAGCTGGCTATACGCGCGCCCGACGGCTCCCCGGCTCCCCGCTCACCACCATGCCGCCATCCATCCATCCATCCATCCTATCACCCCCAATGCTGCCATCCATCCTCTCACCCCCAATCCAGCCACCCTGTCACCCCCAATGCAGCCATCCATCCATCCATCTTGTCACCCCCATGCAGCCATCCATCCTGTCACCCCCATGCAGCAATCAATCCATCCATCCATCCATCCTCTCACCCCCAATCCAGCCATCCTGTCACCCCCATGCAGCCATCCATCCTGTCACCCCCATGCAGCCATGCATCCTGTCACCCCCATGCAGCCATGCATCCTGTCACCCCCATGCAGCCATGTATCCTGTCAACCCCATGCAGCCATGCATCCTGTCACCCCCATGCAGCCATGCATCCTGTCACCCCCATGCAGCCATGCATCCTGTCACCCCCATGCAGCCATGCATCCTGTCACCCCCAATGCAGCCATGCATCCTGTCACCCCCATGCAGCCATACATCCTGTCACCCCCATGCAGCCATCCATCCATCCTGTCACCCCCAATGCAGCCATCCATCCATCCTGTCACCCCCAATGCAGCAATCCATCTTGTCACCCCCATGCAGCCATCCATCTTGTCACCCCCATGCAGCCATCCATTCTGTCACTCCCATGCAGCCATCCATCCATCCTGTCACCCCCAATGCAGCCATCCATCCATCCTGTCACCCCCAATGCAGCCATCCATCCATCTTGTCACCCCCATGCAGCCATCCATCTTGTCACCCCCATGCAGCCATCCATCCTGTCACCCCCATGCAGCCATCCATCTTGTCACCCCCATGCAGCCATCCATCTTGTCACCCCCATGCAGCCATCCATCCTGTCACCCCCATTCAGCCATCCATCCTGTCACCCCCATGCAGCCATCCATCCATCCTATCACCCCCAATGCAGCCATCCATCCATCCTGTCACCCCCAATGCAGTAATCCATCTTGTCACCCCCATGCAGCCATCCATCTTGTCACCCTCATGCAGCCATCCATCCTGTCACCCCCATGCAGCCATCCATCAATCCATCCTATCACCCCCAATGCAGCCATCCATCCTGTCACCCCCAATGCAGTAATCCATCTTGTCACCCCATGCAGCCATCCATCCTGTCACCCCCATGCAGCCATCCATCCTGTCACCCCCATGCAGCCATCCATCCTGTCACCCCCATGCAGCCATCCATCCATCCTATCACCCCCAATGCAGCCATCCATCCTGTCACCCCCAATGCAGTAATCCATCTTGTCACCCCCATGCAGCCATCCATCCATCCTATCACCCCCAATGCAGCCATCCATCCATCCTGTCACCCCCATGCAGCCGTCCATCCTGTCACCCCCCATGCAGCAATCCATCCATCCTCTCACCCCCAATCCATCCATCCTGTCACCCCCATGCAGCCATCCATCCTGTCACCCCCATGCAGCCATCCATCCTGTCACCCCCATGCAGCCATCCATCCTGTCACCCCCATGCAGCCATCCATCCTATCCCCCCAGGCGATCATGTGCTCCCTGGCGGCCGCGCTCGCACCCACCTGGCCTCCATCTTGGTCGGCTCTGACAGCCGGCATCTTGATTGGCCTCCCCGCCCTGCCTGCCCCGCCTCAGCCATTGGTTACAGAGCATTGCCGGCGCGGGACATGAGAGCAGGCCGCCGGACTCCGCCCACCTGCTGGGTCAGGGATGTGTGACTGACTGAAGTACTGAGGAAGAGACCCCGGAAGAAAAGGTATTTAAAAAAACTAAAAAAAAAAATAGATGTTGATTTTGGAGAGGGAGTGTGTGTGTATATGTGTGTTTTTTTTTTTTCAGTTTGGTCACGGGGCTCCCGAGCGCATGCCCATAAGGGGCCCCGTGCCCCATGACCAACATGTAAATCTGGCCACTTCGGTGGTTCCGGCGCTCTTCCCCAGGGGAAGACCAACCTCCACAACAACCAGTATAACCAGTGAGTTTCAGGAAGGCTTGCGTCCAGAAAGATGCAGCTACAACAACAAGCCTGGTACGCCTAGAACGCTTGAGGTGTGTACTTTCAGGGACCATGTGGTTTGTTGGGGGTATTTTTATTGAAAGTGATGTTTTTGTTGAAAAAGCGCAAGGTGCGCACTTTGTCTGCAGAGCAGGAAATTTCAAGTGAAATGCCCGTTATGCATACGCTTTGCTTTGGGGTAATTGGCAGCCCTACCCTTGGAGGTAGCTATGCATATTGGGTATTGTTCTGTTCAGAAGACCTTGCCATTTCAGATTTGATTAGTTTTTTTTGGTTAGCGCATGTTTTTTATAGAAAAATTTGGTCTTAATGCTGCATTTTTGCTATTTTTTTAGGGAAATCCGGTACAACCAGTGAGTTTCGGGAAGGCTTGCGCCCAGAAAGCTGCAGCTACAACAACAAGCCTGGTACGCCTAGAACGCTTGAGGTGTGTACTTTCAGGGAACATATGGTTTGTGGTGGGTATTTCAATTGAAAAGTGGTGTTTTGGTTGAAAAACCGCAAGGAGAGCAAAATGGTGTATTTTCTTTGAAAATTAGCTCAGTCGCTCTTTTTAGTTTTACGTGTCTCGTGGGCAGGAAAGGATGTCTACCAATACATATGTGGTACTGTTGCAATCGGGAGCAATAGGGCTTTTACACACAATATGATTTTCTGGAACAACTTGCATGTTTTATTAGGAAAACACACTAAAATTGTAAAAAAATGTTTTTTTGGGTTTTTTTTTACATATTTTCCATAAAAATATTTAAAAAACACTGACAATCTTACAAACAAGACACTTCATGTTAAAGCCCAGACTGTGCTGAAAAAAACAATATATAATTGTCCAGGGAAATACTGGGAAATCTCTTCAAAAATCACAGTTGAACATGTGGAGCGCAAAATAGTGCAAAATGGTCTGGCAACAAAGGGTGACAAAATCTCAAGGTAGGCTGGCAGTTAAAGGGTTAAAGCAAGCCACTTTGTATTTATCAATCTAAAATACCACCCACATATATTTTAGAATAAATTTAAGCTACACATTTTTCTTTGAAGCCGCACGGGCAGCGGCGGGCGCGTGGGTGTCCTTTGTGCGATCCCCCTTTATCTAGATGTTGCTGTGGCTCTGTGTGGATTCTGGTAGTATCACCTTTTGAACTTGCTGGCACAGTGGATTATTGTGTTTAGGTTTCCATATGGCCACCTGCTTCATTGTGTTGGATAATGAGATGTAGATATATAGAAGATAAGTTAGCACTTGGCACTTAACACAGTGGTATTAATCTGACAATAGGGTTTATATTGTTTGTATTGTGTGTTCAGTTTTGCACACTTTTATATTATTCATATATATAGCACATTAAAACTTTGTTATGATTATATATTTTTCTAAATTTTTCTATTTTTTGTACAAACACATTTTTTACTTTATTTATATTTTTCTCATATATTGATTGTTGTATAGCACACAGGTGGTGG
This sequence comes from Gastrophryne carolinensis, assembly GCA_027917425.1. Taxonomy (NCBI): domain Eukaryota; kingdom Metazoa; phylum Chordata; class Amphibia; order Anura; family Microhylidae; genus Gastrophryne; species Gastrophryne carolinensis. Next base: position 220,679,478 of record CM051238.1, read on the forward strand.
TATTTAATTATTTATCTAATTATTTTTGTATTTATTTATTTTTTTTCATTGTGCCGGCACAATTATTTGTGGATATGTATGTGTCTGTATAGACACATACAGACCCATGAAAGTGAATGATATTGAGAAGATTATTGTCAATATGTTTATTTAATCCATATAGAGGGTACACAGCACACGCACTTTCTAAACTATATTGATTATTTGGATTATTATGAGATTTAAAGTTATTGTTGATAATATGAAGGGGGATTAGCTTTGTTTTTAAATGTCCTGTGTTGTACATTTGTCTTATATGTCTTTTATGATTAGCTATGTATTAATAAAATTGAACATTTTGAGGATATATTTCTGCATAGATATAATATTTTTTGGTGCTCCACATAGGGAGGGAGGTGTGGTCTTTCACGTCCACTCCAAATAGAGCTGCTACACATTTTTCTTGTTAATACTTTTAGACCATCCACATATTTTTGATGTAATGTTTAGAAGGGCCCTGTAGTACAGTAGTTGTAGTATAGTTAAGGTGAGCTAGCTTACCGAAAAAAAAGAGCTAATCATGCTTTGCCATCGCTCAAACCCAGTCTGGCCTCATTACTGTCTGCGGCCAGGTTGGGGACTACTGGCACCAGTGCTGTTTCCTCGGGGGGTTTGATTCTGTGAAATATGCAAATATTGTGTAGGACACAGCATGCGAGGATGATTTTGGAGACCTTTTGTGGACTGTACAACATTTCTCCTCCTGGGCGTGCCAAACATAGAAAGCGTGCTTTCAGCAGGCCGATGGTTCTTTCCACAATGCATCTGGTTTTGCGATGTGCTGCATTGTAACGTACTTGGGCAGAGGTCTGTGGGTTTCTGACCGGAGTCATTAGCCACGTTTTCTGCCCATATCCCTTGTCCGCTGTCGAATAAACAAAGTGAGAGAGAGCAATTAGTAAAGTACCATGAACGTAATGTATACATTAAAGCTTCTGCTATCTAGTTTTGCAATTTCGGTGTCAACATATTTAACTTGTTATTATGTCAAGGATTATTAATTACCCAGTAGCCAGCCAGGTGGCATTTCATTGTTCTCAAACTTCCGGTACAGGACTGATTGCTGGAGCACGTAAGAATCATGGCATGAGCCAGGGAAGCCAGATCTCACGGCCCTCAGCTTCATGTCATGGTCACAGACCACCATGACGTTCATGGAATGGAATTGTTTCCTATTCCTATAATGCAGCTCCTGTGCACGGGGAGTGCAGAAAGGGATATGTGTACCATTCATGCACCCTAGCACATTAGGGATCCCTCCCATGCAGTAGAATGCACGTTTAATTTTGGCAGCCTCCTCTTCATCCTCAGGAAATTTAATATAAACGGGGATAAGGTTGCAAATTGCCAGGACTACCTTGTAAAATAAGCGGCTCATTGTAGCCTGGCTGATCTCGCTGAGGAGGGCAAAGGTTGCCTGGAAATTCCCCCGTGCCACAATATTTAGCATGGCACATAGGCAAATTATGCCAGGGATAGATTGGGTGCGTCTGGTGGATGGATCAATTTTGGTCTTAATCTGATCATATAGGGACTGTAGTGCTGCACGATTCAGACTTCAGATCTGCTCGACACTTAAATCCCATACAGAGAGGCGGATGCCAAAGGATCGGGGTGCCCTAAGCCTCACAGCACCCTCTTCCCTTGACTCCTGACCTTCCCCTGCACTGCCACAACAATACTTCCATACCCCAAACATCACCCTCACATCCATCTCACACTCACTGGCCATGCACTGCAAAAAACAAAAAACAACAATCTCAACACACACACAACCAGTCCACATACACAATTACAATCCTCACACAATCACACAAATGCAGCTCACCACAAAACCAGATGTATAGTGGTTACAACCATCAGCCTGCTGAAAGTATGCTTTCAAAGTTTGGCACAACCAAGAGGGGAGTTGCCAACAACCCACAAAAGGTCCCCAAAACAATCCACACTTGCTGTATCCTACACAATATTTGCAGATGCCACCAAAACAAATCTCCCAAAGAAACAGCACTGATACCAGAAAAGCTCAACAAAGCCACAGACAGTAATCAAGAAACCCAGCAAGCCAGTGTGTGCCAGCTAGGGCAAGGTAACAACAAACAAACACCATAGCCTTTGCCACAGTGTATCAAGATAAGAATGAATAAAGTATTTTGAATTTATACTTAACTTATCAAAAGGACTGGTCCGCTTAGCCGCCTCTTGCATTTGTTAGCTGTTTCCGGTCTGTAATTAGCTTACCACAGGTGTTGCGGAAACGCCTAGAGCATCCATAATAGCGTAGTTGTGCGGATCTGGTTGCACAGACATCTATTGGCCAATCCAAGGTAACCTTTTCAAATTTCAAATAGCCGTTTTTTAAACACCATTTCCAATGTTAAGAGACATGGATCCTAGTCATTCCTAATGTCTATATGGCTTGGTAAGTAGCTAATTAATTAGTTTACTGACTGCAACACATGTTTGCCTGATACATCATTCATTGTAGTCAAGATGTATCTACAAACACCTGTACAGTATGTGTCAATCAATTAACTGGGCCTGTTTGTGGTTGGGTAATAAAGCACATAAATACTGGCAGACACATTCAGCAGTTGTTGCCATTCTGTAGTTTGCATGCGTCCTTGTGTGTTTGTTGTTTGGTGGTGTGTGCAGCTACAGGATGGAGCCAAATTCTGGACATCTGCCGGCCACTGCTGTGTCTCCTGGTGGTCCCAGTACCAGTGGTGTGTGTCGTGGCCGCAGACCTTCCTCAAGGAAAAGGGCACAGGCTGAAGGTGAAGCCCCACCCAAGCCCAAGCATGCCTATGCCAAGAGGGAGCCAGAATTTAATTTGGCGGATAATAATACTCTTGTGTGTCTGACACTGGCTAAATGGGAGTTATTATTTGGCTTCCAAAGTCAGTGTTTAGGCAAACAAGAAAGGAGCAAATTGTGGGATGCCATTGGTGAGCAGCTTACTAGCACTGCTTAATATCCATGTAGTGGCCCAGCCTGCAAGAAATGCTTCTATACTTTGCAAAGGGCCCTTATGCTAAAGATGAAGTCTGATCTTCTTGTAGTGGGACGAAGCAGGGTCCAAAGAGTAAATACAGGCCATATAAGGAGATTCTGAAATGCAAGATTCCACTTTGTCGGCTGCAGGGTGTGGATGCTGGGGATGACACAACAGGTTGGGGTGAAGGTACATTGTTTTTACCTTGTAAATTATTGTTGATAATTATGTAGACCCATTTCTGTAACTAAACTCTTTATCATACTAAAAGTAGGTCAGGGTAAGTATCATATTATAGCTATGTCATTTTTTGTAAACATTTCTCTTTGTTTATGCAAAGTGGCACATGAGGACTCGCAGGAGTCGGATGATGAGGGGTCCCAGATTCCTGCCCTTCCCCCAGCCTCAACATTAACCCAGTCTGAGGTTGAAGGTAAAGAGCCTTGCTAATGTGATTATATGGTATTGGTGTGGATGTTTATTTTATTAGCGCACATTAACAATGCCTAATTCTTTTAATTTGTTTCACATAGATGCCCTCAGAATTGCACCAGCATCTGCTCATGAGTCTACATACTCTTTGGATGCCAGTAAGTGCATGTGTCAAGGGGGCTTTTGCTAAAGTAATTTAAATGTGTGAATGTAGCTCAAGCATGCTTTTAATTTGTAGGCCAAGTCCCAGCTTCATCTTTGGACCCCACTTCCTGTGTTGCAGGCCTACAGGTCGCTGGTGGACCAACAACAAATTCGGGAACTGAGGCAAGAAGTACGTGAGCTGCGCAACCAACCCCAGGCAGAATTGATGCATGCCATCCATTAATCTATTGAGCGCCAGGACGAAACTTTGTTGTTGTTACATCAGCTAATACAGCAGCAGTCTATTTTTTTTACTGCACTGTTGGCCCCCAGCACCGCCCCTACAAATGACTCGGCACCAACCAGCCCACCCAGGGACTAAAATTCCATTTTTTTTTTTTGTCAAATCAAATGATGTTAAAATTTGGTTTGACTTTATTTAATTTATTACATTTTTGTTTATCTGGACACATTTGTGTTTGGTACGTAATTACAGAGATAGTAACCCATACATTAAGACCTCTCTATATCTATGTGAATGTGTTTTAAAAATTACAACAGTAATAGGTTGGGATACATTAGAATGCTTCAAGAATGTAAGGGGTAACAATGTATTTCACAATCTAGAGGCCGATTCATTAATAGCGCCAGGTAGCGACAGATGAGCGCCAGTAGCGTGATTTTCACAACGCCAGCTAGTATTCGCTGTGCTTGGCCGGGGTTTGCTTGTTGACAGCGACTCAGTCGGTGTGCGGTAATGTTGAATACGGGGTTAGGGGTCGATGTTTCACAGGTTCTGCGTTGTATGGGTGCGCCTGACAGCGAATGGCCAGAGCGAACGGCTTGCTGCAGATTCATTAACAAATCACGCTCAAAAATTTTTCGCGCTGTGAATTCCTTGTTTAAACCCCAGAGCGCTGGTAATGTAGTTTTTAACCCCCAAACAACCATTTTTTTTTAATGTAAAAATTATACAAGTTTTTCTAAACATTTTGTAATATTAATACATTAATATCAGACCTGTAATATCAATTCTGCACATATTTTTTTTTTTTTTTTTCCTTAAAAAAAATATCTAACATTGCCATAGTGGTCACAGAATTTTTGAAAGTTAAAAAAAACAAAAAAAAAAAAATTCAATTAATTATGAATATTTAAAGATTGCTCCATTGAAATGCATTGGAGAGCGCCAGGGAGCGACAGGTCATACCTGGCGCTGTGATGGGATTAGTAGCGGCGCTGATGAATCCCGCGCTAGCTGACGCTCTCGCCGGCGCTAGCCTCATTTAGCGTGATAAATGCGTCATTGTGACCGCCGCCGGGCGTACTTGAGTCGGTAGCCGCCGTTAGCTGGCGGTACCTGGCGCTCGTCAGACACTACCTGGCGCTAGCCCTTGATAAATGAGGCCGCTAATAACTAACGGGCTAATGTTAACTTTAACTCTGGTTTCAAGGTCATGCTAGTGCACTCAGATGCGCTAAATTGTTTGCTGCTTATTCAACAACAGCGACTCTTGGTCTTACAGGGAATTTCATGCCAAAAAAAAAAACATGTATCAAAAGCACAGCGCCGCAGCCAGCGACAGGTAGCAACTGGTCATAGCAACTGGCCCTCGCCGCACTAACCCAGATTCAACAAGAAATTTCTTGAAATAGTGTGGGAGCTGTTTTTTGGCTGACTGCGGGATAGAGAGCCAGACACGGTTAGATTAAAGTGATTTTTTGTGGTGGAAACAAAAATTAAAGCTGGAAAAATAACGGGAATGACATTGGGGTAGGGGTGTGAGTTTAAGATTTAAAGTGGACCAACACCCAGGATTTTGACTATCCTGGGTGTTGGTCCACTTAGGTGGGGCACCCCGATCGGGGGTGCCCCGCTGTCTGAAACCCCCCCGATCGCCGCAAAAACTCACCTCTCCCCGCTCCCACGTGACCTCGTCCGGCCAATGACAGCGCTCAGAGCAGCTCTGGTATGCGCGTCCAAAGCTGCTTGGACGCGCATACCAGAGCGCTGTCATTGGCCGCGTCTCTCGCTTCCCTCTAACAGGGAGCGCTCCTGCGCCGGCCATTCACAAAACGGCCGGCGCGGGAGCGCGCCCTGCTAGAGGGAAGCGAGAGACGCGGCCGCGTCTCGCGCATGCGCCGTTGGATCGCCGGTAAGGTGAGGATTGTGGGCCTCCTGGGGGGTTCCTCCCCGCGGGACATCCCGATTTCGGATGCCCCGCGGGGAGGGATCTGATCGGTCCGGGAATCTTATAGATTTCCGGGCCGATCCCCCCTGGGTGTTGGTCCACTTTAAGTGGCACACTATAAATTAACTTTTCACCCCCCAAAAAAAAAAAAAATTAGGATACATTACATACAGTTCAGGAATAATGTCTAACACATTTGTAGTTTGAAAAAAAACAAAAAAAAAATAAAAAAGGACATAACAAAGGGGATTTGAGGCTCTGCCATAGAAATGTATGGGAGAGCGACAGGTAGCGAGAGGTAATACTTGGCGCTCTGCAAGGCTGAACACAGGCGCTGTTCGCTGAGGCTGGGATCATGTTGACTCTAACGCTACATCGCGTTCTCCCAGTCGCTAAACAGGATCGGTTTCATAAATGTGTAATTGCGTATTTGAGCCGGCGTTTGAGCGTTTGAGCCGGCCCTTGATAATCTTCCTGTTTAAAACACACTCTACATAAGGCTCAACTCAGCGTGTGTGTGAATGCATTCTCCTAGGCACCCTTTTATGTGTGTTTTTGATATGTGTAAATTGGTGCACAAGCCCTAGCACAGGTATTCTAATGTGGGTTTGCACTTGCATGATTCAGGGACCACATTTAACCTTAGAGACAGGCTGTTAAGGCAAGAAATTGATGTTTAATTTTCTCCATCTTTTTGCATGCGAGAATGGCGCTTTTGGTGTGTTTTTATACCATATTTGAATGAATCTTTACTGATCATAAGCTCCAATGATTAAAGTGGCCTTTAAAAAAAATATTTAAAAAAAAATATTTGGAATTCTCCAGATTTTACCAATGCTTTTAGTTTTAAAAGTATTTAACATTATAGGGTATGTGAAGCCTATAGGGTATGTAAATATTACCAAACCTTACTGGGAGGCCGATTCATTAATAGCGGCAGGTAGCGACAGTTGAGCGACTGTAGCGGTATTTTCACAGCGCCCGCTAGTAGTCGCTGTGCTTGGCCATTGTTCGGTTGTTGACAGCTACTCAGTCGGTGTGCAGTAATGTTGAATATTGGGTGAGGAGTCGCTATTTGACAGGTTCTGCGCTGTATGGGAGCGCATGATAGCAACTGGCCATAGCGACCGGCTCCCACCATATCCATTAACAAATCACGCTCAAAAAATTCTCGCACTGTGAAATGCATGCTTAAACCCCAGAGCGCTGGCGGCGATGGGTTAAAAATAGTTTTTTAGGAGTGCGCATGCGCGCGTGGCGATGATGGCGGCGGTGTGAGTCAGCTCTGCGCCCGGCGGCATCAAACGGGAGCATTAACAGCGCAGGAGCCAGCTGTATACAACAGAGCGGGGGTGAGACTCACCGGAATCCAGAGAGAGACTCGGAGCGGCGGCGGTGTTTATCTGCGGGAGGGAGAAAGAGGAGCCCCGGCGTCAGCGGAGGAGGAGGCGATTTCAAGATGGCGGAGGACATAAGCCTGGAGGACTTAGATGTCATTAATCACAGCGAGGCATCTTTCTTTGAGGAGGAGAGAGGGAGAACGGGCCTGCAGAGCTCAGCCACGCAGGCCGACGTAAGTGCTGATTTATTACTTCAATTTGAGGGTTTATTACAGAAAGCCCTGGCAGCTAACACTATGCTGATCAAAGAGCACCTGTCTAAGGAGCTGGACAGGGTGTCAGGCAGTCTGACTGCATTAGAGAGCAAGGTGGCTGAAGTCATAATTTCACAGGAAGCTATTGACTCTGATGTTAATCAGCTGAAGATAGATAACTCCCTCCTGTCAGCAAAGATAGAGGACATGGAGAACAGAGATAGAAGATGTAACCTCAGGTTTAGAGGTTTGCCAGAGCATTTTGAGGATGTAAAGGCAGTGATTACAGCGATATGCCAGGAACTGGTACCAGGAATCCCACTGGAAAGGCTGGAATTCGATCGCATACATAGAACCCTGGGCCCCCGTAGACCTGCTGAAGATTTACCCAGAGACATCATAGCCAAATTCCATTTCTATAATACCAAGGAAGTGATACAGAAAGCAGCTCGTCAATCAGCGGGCCTAGTGTTTCAAGGATATAAATTTCAGGTCTATTCTGACATATCTGTAGCTACCATGGCGAGGAGAAGAGAATTAAAACCGCTGCTAGCAATCTTACAGTACCATAAAATTAAATATAAGTGGGGCTTCCCCTTTCGCATAACATTTACTTATAAAGATTCATCATATTCAGCCTCTTCGCTGGAAGAATTAAAGGGCCAGATGGTGGCAGCAGGTATTACCAGACCAGCCCAGACTAAATCTCCCAGGATCTTAGAGGAATCATCTAAAATTCAGCGAGCTGGGAAGAGGCTAAGAAAAGGTCCTAGGTCGGCGGGATGCAGCTCCTCCCTCTCTTTTTCAGACCCCTGAGATGTCCAAGCCATTGCAGTGGATTCGTCAGGCTCTGGATTGTTTCTCGAACCCTAGTATCTTTTTGTTATGGTTTTTAAATATGGCTTGACCTGAAACGCAAGATCTTGTAACATCAAGCTAAAGGTTTACATGCTGAGTTAAAGCGGCAATAGTAGATATGAAGAGGTTGACAGACTAAGCCGAAACTGTTTTTTTTTTTTTTTTTTTTTTTTTATATACCTGTTGTTTGTGAGTAGTGTTCTGTGTTAGTTTGTTCAATGGCTTGTCTCTGTCGACCCTATCTATTGTGTTGAATTCAATGACCTCAATGCACACTCTCCCCTGGATTTGATGCTCCCCCCCTTAATCCTGAGAAGAAGAGACTTTATAGTCTTTTGTTAATTTAGTTTAATATAAGTTGTAGGTTGTAGTCTGATAATGTTTTGGCTCTGTTATGCGCCTTATAGTATGTGATCACGATAACTCCCGTTTGCCCGCCGGCATACTCATGACGTACTCCAGCAGAATCAAAGGGACTATCCCTCTGATTTGATCCCTATATATCTATTTTCTTTAATTGTTGAGTTAATTTTAATATTTAGATTAAAATTGTTAGATTGTTTAAAAACTTATTTACATGTTAGGCTGCTTACCTGGCCTATTAGCAGTTTTGTGACATTAGGTGTGAAGGTTGGTGTGTGTGGGGACCCCCCAATTGGGTGTCACTGTAGGCTCCTTTTGGGTTCTGGAACTTCAATTTGATTCCTAGTCCGTTTACATTACTGTTACTTGACGTCATTTGGGGGCGCCCCCATATTCACCGACTCTGGTGACTTAAATTTATCCTATTCCCCGCCTTCCCTAGATTTTCCCTCCCCTACCTCCCTCCCCTTTTTTTTTTTTTCTCTCTTCCCTTTCTTCTTCGTGTCTTTTTCTTTTTCCTTTATTCTCTTCTCATATTTGTGGAGCTTTTTTATATCTGACTAGGGTCAGAAGATTATTTGTAAAATGACTACTGTGCTTTCTTTAAATGTTCAAGGATTCAATTCCCCACACAAGCGGAGTCTTGCATTTAGGAAATTCAGAGCTCTCTGACCAGCGGTCCTGTGCCTACAGGAGACACATTTCTCGAAATCCTCCACTCCCCGGTTCTTAGATGCATCTTACCCTCAGGTATTTATGGCATGTACAGAAACTAAACAGAAGGGGGTCTTGATTGGGTTCAGACGCGACGCTCAATTTCATTGTAAAAAGGAGCTTAAAGATCCAGACGGCCGATATTTGATTCTTGTTGGGACATTGCAAGATTTGGAAATTACAATTACTAACTACTATACACCCAATACAAACCAGGTAGCCTTTTTATCTGATCTCTTTGATAAAGTAGGAAGTATAGCACAGGGGTTGACGATATTATGTGGGGACTCTAATCTGGTTATAAATCCATATATGGATAGACAGGCCCCGGGCAATACCTTAGTGAACCCACAAATGGCAGCAGCATCTAAGGCCTTTAGAGGACTTCTAGATACTCATTGTTTGGCTGATTGCTGGAGGGAAGCTAATCCAGGCAATCAAAACTTTACACACTTTTCTCATCCCCATAATGTGTGGACAAGAATTGACCACGTTTTTCTAACCCAGAGATCTATGCCCTCATTGAGATCTGCTAAAATTCTCCCAGTGTCCTGGTCAGACCATGACTGAATATTTTCAAATCAATGAATCTCCTGAGATCTCTGCAGTTACTTGTTGGGAGGCCCATAAACCTACTATAAGAGGTAGACTCATCCAGGAAAAAGAAGGACAGAAATAAATACATTGAAAACTTAGAAAGAGAATATCTGAGAGTAGCAGAGGCAACGAGACAGCAGATGACCCCTTCGTTGCGAGCGGAGCTTCACAGGGTGACACATGAGCTGAATCTTGCTCTGGCCGGGAGGGCAGAGAACGCCCTTCGTTGGGTGAAACATAGGTATTATTGCAAGGCTAATAAGCCTGACGTATTGCTGGCTAAAAAATTGAGAACCCCAGAGCAGGGTTTTAACCCTGTTAGACTAAAAAATGAGAGAGGGGACTTAACAAGTAACCCTATCAAAATTGTTGAGATCTTTAAAGAACAACTCAAAAAATTATATACCAGTCGCAACCCGCCCACCTCTGGGAATATGTGTAATTTTCTGAGGGGCGTTTCTCTGCCCTCCCTGCCAGACCAATTGCATGAAGCTATGGAAAGTGAGTTTAGTATCCCAGAAATAGAGAGAGTAATTTCAAACTTGAAGCTTAACAAGAGGCCGGGCCCAGATGGTTTTGTAGTGGCTTATTACAAGACCTTCTGTCCTGTGTTGGCTCCGAAATTGAGGGCTATGTTTAATGAGATATGAGAGGGAGGTACATTCTCTCAGGAATCTCTAACAGCCTCAATTAGCATGATACCTAAACCAGACACTGATCATACTCTGTGGTCTAATTTTAGGCCTATATCCCTTATCAATTTGGATATGAAAACATTTACAAAAATTTTAGCTGATAGGCTAGCAGAATTTCTTCCTCAGTTAATTCACAACGATCAAGTGGGTTTTATCCCGGGTAGACAAGCTGGAGATAACATCAGAAGGGTGGTTCAGCTCACACAGATAGCTAATAATAAGAGTATACCGTGCATGCTCCTCTCTTTAGATATAAGAAAGGCTTTCGACACGGTGGCCTGGGAATACCTTTTCTATCTGCTAGACTTTTGGGGTTTCGGCCCGAAATTTTCTAGGATAGTGAAAGAAATCTACTCAAAACCGATTGCTTATGTGAAATATAGTGGATGTAAATCGGACACTTTTCCCCTGATGAGAGGCACTAGGCAGGGTTGCCCATTGTCACCTTTGCTGTTTGCACTGGCGATGGAACCCCTTGCACAAACCATAAGGATGTCGCCTGATATGGGGGGGTGAAGGTGGGCAAAGCTGTCTATAAATTATGTCTTTTCGCAGATGACGTACTATTAACAGTGTCAAATCCAATCATCTCCCTCCCCAATATACTGAGAATTCGAGCGGATCTCTGGGCTACAGGTGAACACGAAATCAAGGGCGCTAAATATAAATATTCCGGACAATCATTGGGCCCAGATACAGGCCGGGTTTGACTTTCACTGGGAAGGAGAAACAATTAAATATTTAGGAGTGAACTTGACCAAACGCTATACTTCTTTATTTGAGGCTAACTTCATTCCACTTCGACATAAGCTTTTGGCTTTATTGAAGAAATGGAAGATTTATGGTCTCTCTTGGCTAGGCCGAATTGCGGCAATAAAAATGACCCTTCTCCCAAAATTTCTGTACCTAACAAGAACGCTCCCAGTACGGATTCCCTCAATTTATTTACAACAGCTTCAAAGTAAAATATTGGATTTCATATGGGACCACAAGCGCCCAAGAATTGCGGGTAGTATTATGCTTAAACCAAAATGCCAGGGTGGCCTGGGGGTGCCCAATGTTAAAAAATATTATCAAGCTGCACAATTGGCTCAAGTGATAGCATACCACACAATTATGGATGTTCCAGCATGGATACAGATAGAGGCAGACTTGAGTGATCCAGTGGGGATCGACAACCTCCTGTGGCTACCATCTAAAGAGAGGAGATCAGCGGGTAATCCAATAATAGACCATTCCTTAAAGCTCTGGGATGACTTGCGGTCTACTGTAGATTTTGTCTCCCCCCATATGCCGTTATTGAAGATCTGGGATAACCCTATGTTTCTCCCAGCACTCACAGACCCTGCAAGGTTCTCCACTTGGAAGAGAGGGGGGGTCAAATATCTCAGGGATTGTTTTCAAGACTCCAGGATAGCTACATTTCAGGAAATGAAAGATAAATTTTCATTACAACCCAAAGACCTATTTGGGTATTTCCAGGTAGCTCATTTTGTAAAGACTGTAGGCCCAGAACAGGTCAGTTGCGATCAGCTCACTTTTTTCAAGAAACGTTGTAGTCAGGACCCAAGGGGGAGAGGGGTTATCTCGGAAATTTATAGTAAGTTATGCGAGGAATCAGGAGCCCAAGTTTTGTCTTACAGACAAAAATGGGAGAGGGAACTGGGAGAGACGAAAGACCAAGGGGAATGGCAGAAGATGTGGGGTTCGAGTTTTGGGGTTTCTGCATCTGTCATGTCAGTGGAAGCTAATGTCAAATTGACTCTTAGGTGGTACCTAGTACCGGATCAAATGAAGCATTTTGGGCCAGATGAAAAAGGACTCTGCTTCAGAGGTTGCTCAGTTGAGGGTTCTTATAAACACATATGGTGGGACTGCGACAAAGTGAAGTTATTCTGGCAAGCAGTGTTTAAAGCTATAAGCAAGGTTTTAGGTAGGCAGATACCACAGGACCCATGGGTGGCTTTATTAAACTCTCCTATTGACAACTGTTCCAAGAATCAGAGGCTACTGACCTATCATATCCTGACAGGGGCGAAACAGACAATAGCAGGCTTATGGAAAACTGCAGACCTAAACTTTAGGTTACTTATTAATAAAGTGAATTTCATTATGTCTATGGAGAAGCTCACTGCAATTCAATGTGGGGACTTGGATGGATTTCGAGAACTGTGGACTCCTTGGATACGGGCCTACGGCTCTAAAAATTTTGATGAAACCCTGCTCTGGCGACCTCTTTAGCTTATGTCTGGCTTCCTTTTTTTGTCTTTCTTCTCTCTTTCTTTTTTATCTCTTCTTTTCCTTTCTTTTTTCCCCCCCTTTTCCCAACCCGATTGCCCTCCCCCCTCCCTTCACTCCAAAGGTTAAGAACATTTTTTGTAGAGTTTAAGACTTTATTGCATATAGAATTTTAGTTGATTGGTTCGACTTCGATCATCGGCGTGGGACCTTTCCGGCTAGGAACGCGGTCTCCGGAAGGAAACGCAGGACAACGACCCCATTCATCGCACGAAGCACTGTATTATATACAAACTATTGTAATAATGCTTCTCCATGTTGGAGACTATTGCCCGTTCTGCAATTTTTGAAATGATCTATTCAAAAAAAAAAAAAAAAAAGTAGTTTTTTAACCCCCAAACAACCATATTTTTGGAAACCAAAAAAAAAACAAGTTTTTTAAATAATTTTGTAATATGAATACATTAATATCAGACCTGTAATATCAATTCTGCACAAATTTTTTTTTTTTTTTCCTTAAAAAAATTATCTAACATGGCAGAAGTGGTCACAGAATTTTTCACATTTAAAAAACTACTAATAACAATTAAATATGAATATTTAAAGATTGTCTCATTGAAATGCATTGGAGAGCGCCAGGTAGCGAGAGGTCATACCTGTCGCTGTTCAAGGTCGGACGCTGGCGCTGTGGGCTGAGGCTGGAATAATGATGAATGAGTGGCTATCTGGCGCTATCTCAGTCGCTAAGCAGGATTGGCTTGATAAATGTGTGATTGTGGTGGGGAGCCGGTGTTCTCGTGGCGGTGCCCGTCATTACCAGTCGCTCACCAGTCGCTACCTGTCGCTATTCCTTCATAAATAAGGGCCTTAGTACAATTTGTGCAATTGACTGCAATAGCACACACACACTTCTCAAGAAAATAAAATTAATCAAAAATTGAATACAAAGCAAAAATAAATTAAAAAAGTTAAAAACATACTAAAAACCCATTACAACCTATAGTAATATTGAGCACGGTGTCAATGCTCAATATTATTTAGTACATTACTACATTTAGTATGTTTTACAGTTAATTAATGCTCTTAATTAATGCTGCACATACGTCAATGTTGCAAGTGTGTGTCGATAAAGCATACACTGGCACAGTCTGATGCAGTCCTTGGTAAATTAAGCAAATAATATACATATTTAATACGGTTTAAAAATTACATAGGTCCTTCAAGTTCAACCAAGGGACGGGGTTTTGCACAGCTAATAGTAACTGTTAATGTGTTCTTCTAAAAAACATCTAAAACTTTTTGAGGCTGTAACAAGCTTCTGTGGGAGGATATGCCACATATTTAATCTCCCATCTGGGGACTGAATCTTTTTTTTTTACCAAATGGAGGATTTTACCTGAATAGGTGTTTCTCCATTTTTTATATTGGCCATTTATATATTTATACCAGTTAATCATGTCCCCTTTCTAAGATTCTTTATTCCTCTGGCTTGTCTCGAGTACTAAGGTTTACCTGATTACAGTGTTAAGAGGTTACAAACATATGTTTGATGGCTATTCGGTGTGTATGTTCAGATATAATTACAACACCAGACTCTTGTATAATTATTTAATACCAATATAAATCATTTTTTCATCACATCTTCTCCTTGTGTGGTGTGCATGACTAAATTACAATATAGAATGGGAGGGGGAATGCCACACTGCCTCTGGGGAATGGGAGGGAGAATGCCACACTGCCTGTAATTTGGGGATTCTGTACCTTGCCTATTATTTGATCCTGGGGAGCGGTGTTTTAGCACAGCATTTGGGGTTCAGAATATGTTTTTACTTATTTTCCTGCTACAAATTCTAGGTGCATCTTATGGGGGTGCATCCTATAGGGTGAAAATATGGTACTTTTTATTTTTGTAATTTGCATGTTATTATGGCTGTTATCTTCATTTCCAATGGAGTAAAGGACTGCCTCATCATTATTACACTTTTTTTTCACAGCAAATAATATTTTGTGGGATGGTCCCTACTTTGCTTACTTTTATTGGGCTAGTATTGTACTAAGTTGTTTTGTGTAGCTTTCTTAAGTGTGGCTGCTAACAATGAAAGATATTTTTCTATATCTTAACACCTTTTTTATTGTATGACTGCTTTAAAGAAGTGTCTGGCATTACTTTTTCTTAGTGCCAGCTTTCCACCCTAGTCAGCATGTTTTTTTAATTGGTGGGGGTTTGCAGGAAATATTGTAAATCAATGCTAATTAGTTAGTTTGATAAAAATAAACCCTGCTGATTGATGTGTTAAAAACCTGAAAATTACCTCTCCGTCTCACTTTCTTCTTTCTCTGAATTGTGCCAATGTTCATATTTCAAAGCACTGGAGGAAAATGCTCACTCTTCCAAAGAGAATGCCATATATTGTTTCTATGAAAAATAAGAACAAAAATAGAATTAACAGAATGAATCAGAGGAATCAACGTTTACCATGAATTTGCTCGAGGTCACCAAGATTGCAAGCATTTTGTTTTATGCAGATTTAAGAAACCACATGTTAGCCTTGCTAAAAAAAAAGCCTTTTTATGAGAGTAAGTAAATTGTTGGAATTAACAATTGCAGTCCTTGTTAAATTAAGCAAATAATATACATATTTAATACGGTTAAAAAATGACATAGGTCCTTCAAGTTCAACCAAGGGACAGGGTTGGGGAAAGTTATTTTTTTTGCACAGCTAATAGTAACTGTTAATATGTTCTTATAAAAAAAACATCTAATCCTTTTTGAGGCTGTAACAAGCTTCTGTGGGAGGATATGCCACAGATTTAATCTCCCCTCTGGGGACTGAATCTTTTTTTGTTACCAAATGGAGGATTTTACCTGAATAAGTGTTTCCCATTTTTTTTATATTGGCCATTTATATATATAAACAAGTTAATCATGTCCCCTTTTAGACATCCCCTCTAATATTTCTTCATATCTAAGATCCTTCATTCCTCTGGCTTGTCTCAAGTACTAAGGTTTACCTGATTACAGTGCTAAAAGGTTACAAACATATGTTTGATGGCTATTTAGTGTGTATGTACAGATATAATTACAACACCAGACTCTTGTATAATTATTTAATATCAATATAAATAATTTTTTCATTACATCTTCATTTTTTATCAAGCAACTTTGAGGCTGATTCACTACTAGCCCCACATTTTGCCAGATGAGGGTCTGCATAGCGGCGCTTAGAGCGACCGCTAGTAGACGCTGTAAGCGGGTATCGGGCGCTGTAACCTAGCATAGCGATCGCTGTAGTAACCTGGCCAGCACTGATGAATATGATGTGTGTTGGGCGCTGTAACAACAGTACAGCGTTGCAATGAGCGAGAGGTAGCGCCAGTGTCACCTCGGCGCTCCACACCATATTTAACAAAACACTACACACACACAGCGTTGGCACTCTAGCATAGAGCGCCAGGCACTGTGTGTTCAAAATCTGATTTTAAACACATACACACCAGTAACAAAGCGAAAACACATGGAATGACATTGTTTTAACACTGGGACAGTAACACTTTAGTGCCAGACCTGTACATACAATTCTGTATAAAAATATAAAAAGTCCAAAAATGTATAAAAGTGTTTGTTTACAGCCAGGAGAGGATTTGAGCAAAAAAAAAAAAAGAAAAAAAAAAAGGCAAACACGCTATTTATACGACACTAATGAAACCCATTGAAATGTATGGGAGAGCACTACAGAGCGACAGGTACTACATGGCGCTATATGCTGAGCCGCTTGGATTAATACATGTGACACTACATGGCGCTGTTACAGACACTCACCAGATTCGCTTTCTTAAATGTGGTTTTGCGTACAGTGCCCGGAATTCCCCAGACACTACCTGCCACTACAAAGCACTACCTGTCCTTATCCGTTCTTAAATAACCCCCATTGTTACAAAACAACCATCATGGAGCACCTCCTACCTGTACCAAGCACTTAACCTGGAATAGCTGTGCACATCAGACATGTGGTAACTAAAGGGTTTGGTTTACTAAAATGTGGCAAGTTCTCCCCCTCATGTGGCAAGATTGTTGTCTCAGGTGAAGAGATTGCCACACTTCAAGAAATAGAGTTTTTCATATGATAATTATTTCCTGACTTACTTGATGAATTTCATGTTGTTCCCACTGGAACATAGTGCAGTTGAGAATATCTTTCAAATGCCTGTGTCATTTACATCAAATCTTGATTTAATAGCATCTCCATATTGTGCCTCTGCCCTGTCGGAAAACCTCTGCTCATCACCTTGTGAGCTCAGTAAATAATGTAAAACTGTTATTGTGAGGTTAAAACACCTTCGTGAATTCCCCTTTAAAAAAAACGGTATAGGGTGGAACTGTATAGAAACCAGGAAACCAAAATATAAAATAAAAAGTGAAGAGATATAATTAGGTATATCTATCTTATGGAAGTTTTTCCTTTAGCCACATTTGAACTTGAACATTTGTTATACTGTTAGGCGCCCAGGGAAAGGTAATGCTAACTAAAGTTGAAGCTTTTTGCTTTTTTTTTTTGCATATTGTAAACAGTCCTTGGGTTTTCCGAGTTTCCAAATTCCATGAATATAGGCATGACGTCCATCTTAGATTTTTCAGGAAACTCATGTGAATGCTCATTTTAGAGCACATTTGGGAGTGGAGATCACCTCTGTCATATCTCCTGATCTTTCTACTAACAGATTGTAATCAGGGGAGAGCAAAACTCTGGGGGGGGGGGGGGGCACTAACCACAAAAAACACACAGATGTGCACTTCAAGAGTGCAAAAAAAGTGAATACAAAACCAAAGGACACCAGGAGAAACCTCCCCTGGAGAGATACTGCTCCAAGTAGGCTTCACCACACACAAAATAAAATCAAATAACACAATTTATTAAACTATACAATATATATTAGACCACAAAGTGGATGAAAAGGGCTAAGTATAAAAGTGCTTTATAAATACATCCACAATTAATCTAAAATAACAACCATATCAATAACCCTATTGAGATTGTAAAGTGCTATAAATAGTGCAACAAATGCGTTAACAGAGATTATAAACACCATATAATACAAAGTGCCAATAATGATCCAGTGCCCTGTATGTTAGAACCATCAAGGACCCACGCATTTTGTGGCATAACCCACCACTGCCTTAGGGTGTAATAATTGTCTCTGTGCTATCCCATATATATGGCTGTGTCCTGCCCAATTAGGCCAGGTGGTGATATCAAGGAAACATGTGAAGCCTGCTTCCGCCCCAGGTACACACAATGCAGGCCAGCATGAGACATGGAATAGCAGCCTGCTGCAGATGGACAGGAAAATAGCAGCCTGCACCTGAACAGGGGAGCACCTGTCGGGAGCTGGAGCCACAGCCAAAGATTTAGGGTTAAATATGAGGAAATACTCAAAAATGCTCTATTCTCATTATAGATCATTTTACAGAACATGATGATGCTATTTTAAACAAAGGTAAAAGAACAAATTAAGGCCTTATGAAATCAATTAGAGAATTTTCATAGGGACTCCCTGGTAACTCCATTTCATATTAATTTGCAGAAGGATATGGGAGATTAAAAATATCATATAGTGGGCAACACAAAAAAAATGGGAAGGGATCACACAGACTAAGCCTATAAATGGGTCCATAATAACTATTCACACCCACCAACAGCGGGCACAATTAAATAAGGGGGTCCCAGTTTTAATCCTCCTCTTTTCATCCTCGGGTAGCAAGGTGGAAGGAGGACCAGGCGGGGGAGCCACAAGAGGAGCACAGATAAGGAATGTGGACCAGTGTGGCACACTTTGACTATTTACACAGGATGCCAAGAGGTCAAGAACCGAACAATGGGGTCAACCCACAATTACAGATATTTAACTTCTCTGGTAAGGAACTCACCCCACAAGATAGGGTGATTCTGTCAAACTGCCTTTTCTTTGCTCCTACAGCTAAAATGGAAAAGTTTCTAGCAGTTAAGGACACTTTTTTATTTTGCAGGAAATTACTGCTTAAAAAGCACTTTACTAGATCTGAAAAGTTGGGCTCTGGCATACCATTGGAAGATGATCAACAGAGTGGCTAAGTGTGCACTCTCAGTGGCAAATGTATTCCTGGGCCACTGGGAGAAAGAAACAGTGTTTGTCCAGGACCTGAAATTTTTCCTGCCACACATCCAGGCCTGCTTCAGATTCATAGATGACATGCTCCTGCTATGGTGAATGGAGAATTATGCTGTGAAGCACTGGATAATGATAATCTTGATTATCCTGGGACCTGGGAGGGGATCATTGGGCCCCCCAGGTGAAGAGGAGACCCGGCCGGATCAAACGAGGGGTCAGGTGAGTGTTTTTTTTACTTTTCTTTTACTGTAGTGGGAGGAAAGTGAGGCACGTAGATTCTACGTGCTTGCCACTTGAAAAGAGTGGAAGCGAGCACATAGAAACTACGTGCTTGGCACTGAAAGGGATAAATAACGTGGCAATTGTAAAGAAAAAAAATGTATGCCTTACTTTTAAATTTTAAAATAAAAATGGCTCAGTCCATTTAAGATCTAAGGGCCAGTCAAGATCTAAAAGCGTTCACACAACCGGGACTAAAACTGAGAAGTAAATTGGGAGCCAGGGTCAGAGACAATATGTGTGGGGAGGCCATAAAAACAGATCACTTCTCGGATAAACACTTGCGCGAGTTTTGGGGCTGAGGGAAGGCCTACAAGAAGAATGAGCAATTTTAGAAAAATGGTCAACGACCATCAGAATGGTATTACAACCTTCCTAAGGGGGAAGTTCCACAATGAAGTCCATCGATAAGTGCAACCATGGTCGCTCTGGGACCAGAAGAGGATGCAGAAGACCCATAGGTCTGGAAGAAGAGCCCTTGTGCCTGGTACAGTTTAGGCATCCTGAAATAAATTGAGCACAGTCAGTAATCAAGGATAGGGAGTTGGGTCGAGTCTCATCACTGGAACTAGAAGACGGCAATCTGGATAAGGCATCAGGCTTGATTTTTTTTGTGCCGGGACATTAGGAAAGTGAAAGTGAACATGAAAGTCGAAGAACGAAAAGAGATCATCTAAGTTATTTTTGTCCATCAGCATCAAGATAGTGTGTGAGGCTCCTTTGAGCAAAAGCTCTATATCCCCCACATTGTATAGTCATTGAGCCACTGAGAGCTTGCAAGAAAAGGCAACAGGGTGCAAGACAGACTTCTCTCCCACTCCTAGAGATCATATTGTTCCGACTACTAAGGGTGATCTGTCTACTTCAACGACAAACTGCAAGGCAGGATCAAGATGGGTGAGAATGGGGCCAACACGAAACATTTTTTGAGATTCAGGAAGGCCTGTTGAGTGGGTTCAGACCATTGAAACTGCTTATATTTTCTTGTTAATTCAGTAATTAAGTTAATTAAGTTAAGTTAATTCAGTAAGTACAATGCCTGAAAAGTTGCAGATAAATCTCTGATAAAAATTGACGAAGCCAATGAACCTCTGGGCCAAGATATGGTAGGTAGGGGTGGGCCAGTCAAGAACTGCAGAAACCTTAGCGGGGTCCATGGAGAAGCCTAGGTCTGAGATAAGGGCCCCCAGGAACAAGATTCTCAAATTCACATTTTTCAGCTTTAGCATACAAGTGTGTTCCCGGAGACTAGCAAGAACTTGTTTCACGTGTTCTTGATGTTCAGACAAATTGGTTGAAAAGATCAGAATGTCGTTCAGATAGACAATAACAAAAATGTCTAGAAAGTCTCTGAGGATATAATTTATTAAATGTTGAAAGCTAGCCGGGGTGTTGCAAAGATCGAAAGGCATCATCAAATACCTGTAATGGCTATAACAAGTGTGGAACCTTTTTACATTCATCGCCCTTTTGAATCCATATCAAGTTGTAGGCTCTTTGTGGGTCTAATTTGATAAATATCTGCCCGAATTTAATACACTGTAAGAGATCTGAGATTAGGGATATTTTTTAATTCCCAATAGCATATGCACTCTAAGGAGCCGTCCTTCTTCTCCACAAAAAGGATGCCAGCCCCTGCTGGAGAAGTGGATGCCTGGATAAAATCTTTCTTTAAATTGTCATCAATGGACTGATGTAGGGTCTCTATTTTAGGGTTGGAAAGGGGATAAATCCTCCTAAATGAAATATTGGCAGCAGGGAGAAGTTCAATAGGACAATCATAGGGACAGTGGGGAGGAATAGTATCTGACCACTTTCTGTCAAAGATGTCCCTGTAGTCCTAATATACCTCTAGTATTCCTGCAGGCTCTTATCTCACTAGTTTTACAGATGTTGTCCTGTATTAAGATTGGCCTAGCAGGATTGACAGCAGTAAGCAGACTCAAGGGGCAATGATCCTGATGACCAGTTTATCGAAGGGTTATGTGCATTTAATCAGGGGAAAACCAAAATATTAGGGAAAAGAGGAGAAGGAATCAAATCAAAACTAAGCCCCTCAAAATGCCCAGGAGCGATGCAAGAAGCTAGACGCTCTGTCTAAAGAGTGATAGGCCCAAGGTGGTACTGTCAGCAAGGGAGATAGCCAGGGGTGTATCTCTTGGTCGAGTAGGAATGTTGTTGGAAATTATGAAGATGAAAAGAAATATGGTTAAGGCCTGAGAGTAAAAGAGAAACAGTAATTGTCTTAGGACGAAACTTTTTACCCGGTGGGTGAACCGGGCATGAGTTACTGTAATGGCCTGAAAGGCCACAGTAAAGGCACAAGTTGTGTTGTCGCCTGTGGGTACATTCTTCAGGTGACAGGGAGGGCTAGATGACCTCCAGCTGCATGGGTTCAGGCTGGGTGAAACTAGGGCAGCAGTATTTCCCCAGTGAGGAGGAAAAGAACCGCTTTTTTCTAGGCAACATTCCTTCAGACGTCACTCAATCTAGATAAACAGTTTAATGAGATCCCCAAGAGATTCTGGAAGTCCGGAACAGGCTAACTCATCCTTGACAGAGTCTATCAGCACAAAGTGAAATTGGTACTGTAAGGCAGGGTCATTCCAGAGCATGTCAGCAGCACTCCAGCAACAGAATTTGACAACATATTCTTCTACAGGTCCACATCCACAACCTTGGTTAAGATTCCACATGATCCAAATCATCACACATGGTAGATAAGGCATCGAAGAAGCGCTTTAAAGAAGAGACAATTGCGTTTGACTTTTCCAGCAGTCAGTGTGCATATGTCTGTGGGTCTCCTTGAAGTAGGGAAATGACAGTTTTAACCTTGAAGGCTTCAGTAGGGTCATTTATGAAGAAAGAAAGCAGCTGCAATCCCCCAAAAAATTATCCAGTAGGGGAATATGGGGTACAGAGCCAGCAGCAGGCCAGAAGGTCAGGGGGACCCACCATTGTTGCTTCTCAGATTCTAATCAGATTTGCAGATTTGAGCTTGTAGACATTAGGCTAAATTCAGAGCCAGATACGAAAATGCACTCCTTTTGTTAGAAGAAAAAACTGCCATTGACTTTCATTGTTTACCCTGGGTCTCAACCAGATTTAAGTTTATACCTGGCTCTGAATCAGCCCCAAGGTAGACATTAAAAGTGAATGGCGGGGGGCGTGGCTTGGGCATGGCCGAGTGAGGAGCGTTTGCAAGGAGCTCCGTTCAGCCCATTATCATACAGCGGATCTGTGCAGTAAAATCTAGTGGGACCCACCTGATACAGGGTCGCAGAGAAAGCCGAAGTGAGCGAGGAAGTCGGGGACAGCCTCCCGTGCGGGGATCGCCAGGTTCCTGGCCCCCCCTGCTACACAAGGACCGCAGGGGGAGGCAAACAAAATGGCGCCGGCCACGGCGCTGCGACAAGAACAAGAGGAGGAGGGAGCAGCGACAGCCGAGTCCCCGGGCTGCTCTGCTGCGAGTGAAGGAGAGCGATTGCTGGTGACTGAGCAGCTAAGAACGGAGGAGAGGGGGAGCAGCATCAGAGGAGGTGAGGGGGAGAGAGGAGGTGAGCTGGGGGAGAGACATCTGAAGCCGGGCCAGAGCGGCGGTGTGAACGGCAGAAGCAGCCAGGCTGCCATCAAGACAGCAGAGGGGGGTGAATGTGGGACATCCCAGGGGATAAATAGAGAGCTCAAATGTCACCTGACCATGAATCTGGTCTCCCCTGTTCACAACAGCACAGGAGGAAAAGAGTGGGGGGGCACGGCTGCAAGACCCCTCCCTCCAGAGGTGCAGGGGAGGGGGCGCCCATAGTGAGCCCAAATATGAATGTGGTGCTAAGCAGTAGCAGCAGTGACAGCAGCACCAGAGAGATGAGGCTCGATCCCCCGGAGTCCCCAATAGGAGAAGTAGCAACTGCTCTGGGAGTCCCGGCCCCCTTCGGGGTGCCTTCGTGTCCTCTCCCCCACCAGCATGGCACCCGAGATCGGCAGCTGGAACACAGATGGCATGGCTGGAGGGAGGATTTACGTCCCCAGCTATAACCCCACAAAGTGATCGCAGCGACCACTCACCACAAGCTGAGAGTGATATCGGGAGGGGGCGACACTGAGAAATCTTCTGCAGTCCTTGGCTACTAAAGAGGACCTACAAGCCCTCCCCTCTAAAGCAGACCTAGAGTCAATGGCGCTCCGCATTGAGAAGGCGGTGAGGAAAGGTATTGAGGACTTGCAGCAACAGACAGCTACGTTAGATGCAAGAGCGGTGGTAGCTGAAAGAAACCAGGAGGAGATGGCCCGAGAATTGTCAGAGTTGGCAGGTCTACAACGAGAAGTTCGACGGCAACAACGGGAAATGCAGTTGCATATCGATGATCTGGAAAACCGGGGAAGAAGAAACAACGTGAAATTGAGGGGAATACCGGAGGAGATAGGAGGCGACTGGCTGCGAGCATCGGCACAAGCAATCTTTAATTCGCTGCTGGGAAGACCACCAGGGGCGACGTTCCGGATTGAGCGGATCCATAGAATCGTGAACAGGCCGCTGGGAGGCCAGGGGTCCCCTTGGGACGTTCTATGCAGGCTACTGTCGTTTGAGGACAGAGAGGAAATTGTGAGGGCGGCCTGGGATAGGGGCCCGGTCAGTTGGAGTGGCACCAGGATCACACTTTTCCCGGATTTTTCTAGGCGAACACTTCACATAAGGCGGATCTTGCGTCCACTCCTGGATAAGATCAAGAGCTCCGGGGCCTCTTATAAGTGGGGGCACCCATTTCATCTAATAGTAAGGAAGAATGAGGACTAATTTTTTCTGAGATCACATGAGGAACTCCCGTTGCTGTTTGAATTTCTATCGACGGACACGATCCAGGTACCCGATTGGCTGGCGGAGGCGTTGCCGGCTCCCCTTCAGCCCTTGCCACAGAGGCTGAGGGGACCCCGCCCGGGGAGGATGGGGGGGCGTGGGAGGGGGGGTAGGATGGATCCATCGATGGATGTGATCAAGGGGACCTCCTCGGACATACCCTGCTCTTACCGGTCCGGGATGGGGATTCTGGGTGCGGGGAGCCTCCTCCATGCGTGGTCATGGCCATGACATACGTTTATATTTCTTCTGGGACACTTTGTTGGAGATGTTACCCTGTTTACAGTTAAGGTTGGCTCGGGTCAGTTGGGGGGCTCCCTTCCTTCCTCTCCCCCCGGGGGGTCCCGGTCTCGCCCTGGGGGTTGCATGGCTCGGCCGGGCCTCCAGGGGGGGGGGGGACTGGGGGGAGATTAGATTAGATTATTTCATGTTTTGATGTTTTAATGTTTAATCTGCATGATTTTGGTTTTATTTGTGTTCTGCTGGCGGGGGATGGGGGACGGCCGGCATGGGCGGGGGTCCTCCCCTTGTTCCTCTGGCGGCTCCCCCCCCTCCCCTCGGCCCTGGGGGCTGGGTGTTTCAGAAGGGCCTCAAAGGCGGTCTGCCGGCCTGGCCTCTGGGCTGGGGGACGTGGGGGGGCCTCTTGGGGGGTTCAATCTGGGTATATTCACCAACAATGACTCCCTGGGGGTGGGACCTGGGCTCGGGGCTCCCTACAGATACATCATAAAAGTGAGCTTTTTCTACTATAATTGTTTTCGGTGTTGCTAGATTTGGTTGCATCCGGCGAGGGGCGGTGATGCGCGGCGTGCGGCTCTCCTGCCCTTCCTCCCCAGGGTGCCGCCCTGCCCGGGGGTGCGCGATGCTGGATGGACTTGGGGTGTCGTCCGCTGGCCTTGCCGCCCTGGGGTGTTTTGCCTCGAGCGGATCCTTGCTTTGGGGGTGGCTCCCGCCGGTGTGGGGGCGGCCGCCTCGGTGGGGGGCCCCGATGCGGGGCCCCGATGCGGGAATGTTGAGAGCAGTAACTTGGAAGGATAGCTTGAGCTAAAAAGAGACTGATATATTGACCATAGATAAGATGTCTGTTGTTGCAAAACCAAGAAAATGCAGTGTTTGTAGTTTGTATGCACTAAAAATTTACTGTTAATTGGGGCTGTGCGGACCTCATCACGGCTGTGTTCAATCAAGTTCCCCAAATAGGTGGCTGACCACCTCAGTGAAGCTAGCTTTGCAGAGGGTGGTTAGAATTTTTGGGAGTAGCTCCCTGAGTGGTTAGTATAGTTATTGGGTGGGCTAGCCTCCCTTAAAAACGTTCAGACACCGGAGGTAACCGGTGCTAGGTTATTGTGAAGTGTGTGTGTTTGTCCCTAGTCTCGTGTTCCTTGTTCCCTAGTGTTTCTTCCCCGAACCCTAGGGTTGGGGGGGAGGGGGGGCAGGGTCAGCACCTCACAATGTGCTTGTTCAATGTGAAAGGATTAAATAGCCCCACAAAGGGGTCTCAGATCCTATATTCCCAACATAAGAGGAGATGTCAGATTGTTTTTTTACAAGAAAGTAATTTTAGGGAAGGTAAGGTGCCTAACTCCAGAGATAGAAATTTCCCTATATGGTTTCACGCTCCGAACCCTGTAGCCAAGGCCAAGGGGGTGTCAATAGCGATTCACAAAAATGCACCATTTGTGTTGCTGGACAAGATGACAGACTCAGAGGGATCTGGAGGGCTTTACTGAGGGGATGGAGATAATAGTCGGAGATTTAAATATGGCCATTGAACCATTGATGGATACCTCAACGGGACGGTCATCCTTGTCTTATGCAAAACTGAGGGCATTTAAAAAACTGCTCCATTACAGACAACTGGTTGATGTCTGGCGAATATGTAATCCCGGGGTTAAAGATTTTACCTTTTATTCAAATATCCATGCTTCATACAGCAGGATAGATTATTTCTTCGTAAGTCACCATGCGCTTCAGTGGTCCCGACAGCAACCATTGGCACCAGAATTTAGTCGGACCATGCCCCCTTAATGCTGTCACTGGAGTTGCCAGGGCTGGCAGGAAGGCCTTGGCAGTGGCGACTTTTTGCAGGATGAGGTTTGTTCCAGGACAATATCGGAGGGGATCGCGGATTTTCTGAGAAACCATGAACTTGACACAACTAGGCTCCCCATGCAATGGGAGGCACTAAAATGTAGCCTGCGGGGGATCCTTATCCAGCATGCAACAAGGTTGATGTAGGAGAGGGGGGCAAGGGTGGTGGGATTGATTGATAAAATATCCAGATTGGAGATCTCGCACAAACAGGGTTCGAACCCATCTATTCTGATGGAACTGAAGGAAGCCAGGAATGAGCTGTTGAGCTTACTTAGCAAAATGTCCAGCAGGCAGAGAGAACTGGCGAATAGATTTTACTACGAACACAGTAATAAATGTGGACGGCCTTTAGCTAAACTATTACACCCCCAACAGTGCCAGACGTATATACTGACCATAAAAGACATGGGAGGTGATTTATTACATGATCCAAAGGGTATTGTAGAGGTATTCAGACAGTTCTACTCCCAACTATATAACATAGTGTGTGGGCAGGAGGGGAGGGGTGGATCGGGAGGGGGAGATGGAGGCGTATGTGGAGGAGACGGGTTTACCAGTTTTGGATAGCCAGGATAGAGAGGCGCTAGAGGAGCCATTTGAACAAGCGGAACTGCTAACGGCCATGGCCTCGACGCCATCAGGGAAAAGCCCGGGCCCAGACGGGTTTACAATAAAATTCTACAAACAATTCAGGACCCAACTTGCCCTGTTCATGACCAAGATTTTTAATGCAGTCTCAGAAGGGTGCGGTTTCCCGACGCAGACCCTGGAGGTACATATCACGGTCTTGCCCAAGCCGGGGAAGGACCAAACGATATGCAATAGCTACAGACCGATCTCGTTAATCAACGTAGATATTAAACTATTCTCCAAAATGATAGCTAACAGATTAAAAAGGTTACTATCTGCTTGGGCACACACAGACCAGGTGGGGTTTGTGTCGGGAAGGGAGGCCCGAGATAATACCATAAAGACTGTTCTCCTGAACTTCTATGCTAGGACAAATAAAATCCCCATGTGCCTCCTGTCAGTTGACGCTGAAAAGACGTTCAACAGGGTTAGTTGGAAATTCTTGGAACAAACATTGAAACAGGCAGGGCTGGGACCGGTTTTGAGGGGAAAGATACAGGCTCTTTACAGTGGCCCCACAGCAAAGGTTAGAATGAATGGGCTTCTGTGTTCAGCCTTTAAGATAGGGAATGGGACGAGACAGGGCTGCCCTTTATCACCTCTGTTATTTGTTTTGGTTATGGAGCATTTGGCTGTCGCGCTACGTAGGCACCCGGACATTAAGGGGATAGAGCTAGGGGGTAAGATGCACTAATTGGTGTTATATGCAGATGACTTACTGCTGTATATCACGTCGCCCCATATATCCTTGCCATCAATCATAAAGGAGTTTCAGAGGTTCAGCAGGGTCAGTAATTTCAAAGTCAACATGTCCAAGTCGGAAATGTTGAACATCAGCATAGAGGATCAGTCCCTGGTCCAGAGGCTGGAAAGGAACTTCCCCTTTAAATGGTGTAAGGAGGCTATAGAATATTTAGGAGTTCTTGTCCCGGCTGACTCCACCTCGTTATTTTGTCTGAACTACGAACCGCTACTTGCAAGGATTAGAAGGGATCTGGAGGGGTATGGGAAAAAAGGTATCTCCTGGCTGGGAAGAATAAACGTCCTAAAGATGGATATGCTGCCAAAATTGTTGCCAAATACATTTTTCAAGCGATTCCCATTCACGGCAATAAACGTTTTTTCAGACAAATTAGATCGGAGATGGTGAGGTTTGTATGGGGAGGAAAACAGCCTAGACTGAGCTTTTGGAAACTGGCCAGGCGAAAGGAGCGGGGAGGAGCTGGCCTACCAGATATAGAGAACTATCATAGAGCGGCGGTGTTGCTGCGGATGGTGGACTGGTATCACGGGAAAGGATCTAAACAGTGGGTCACGATAGAGCAGGACATGCAGATAGGAAACGTAACATCTCTACCCTGGGTGGACCCAAAGATGATCTCGAGGGAGAAGTTGCCATTTTTGACAGCTCAGCTCCTTCTGATATAGGAGGACAGTCTCAAAAACTTGAAATTAGCAACAAGACCAGGCCCAATAACACCTCTATTTGATAACCCAGAGTTTGAACCAGGAGAGGGAGTTTAGAAATTTCAGATTTGGAACACGTCTCCGAGTATCAAGCTGAGGCACACATTGGTACAGGGTAGGGCGCCCACGGTAGCGGAGTTAAGCGCCCAGGGAGGAGGGAGGGTTTCCTGGCTGGCGGTAAATCAACTGCGAAATTACCTGGGTTCACTAAGGGATTCAGGGAGGATTACTAGAGAGTGCTCCCAGTTAGAAAACCTGCTGGAAGCAACAGAGAGACCAGAGAGAGTAATTTCAGTCCTGTATGGGATAATGATGGGGGGAGAAGGGGACGTGAAGCTGGATTTTGTAGCAGAATGGGAGAGATCGGGAAGACCTTTGGGGAGGAGGAGTGGGAGAAGGCCTTTTTTCTTACCCATAAAATGGCAAGGCCATGCAAATCCCAAGAGCAAAACTTCAAATTGATCTCACGGTGGTACAGAAGTCCTTCCCGCATCCATCAGATTTTCCCCACAGTTCCGGATACATGCTGGACATGTAACATAGCCCGTGGAACTCTTTTGCATATATGGTGGGAATGTCCCAGCATCAATAGTCTTTGGGCCAGCATCCTTTCGTTATATGAAGAGGCTTATCTCTCCCCAATTCCAAACACCCCTGAGATAACGTTGATATCCATGCTTCCAGGTAGCAGACAATCAGGTAAAAGGGGAGTTCTGAGACACTTTTTGACAGCGGCAAGATCGGTGATTCCAAGATATTGGAAGAGAACCGCGGTTCCCTCCTTGATAGAATGGTGTGAGGAGCTTAATAACATCATGAGAATGGAGGAACTCACGGCTGATCTGGGGGGAGAGGGCGAGAAGTTCAGGAATACATGGGTAGCTTGGATAATGTTCAAGGATTCGGACCGGGGGAGGAGGAGGATAGCCGGGTTACAATAGGTGGGTCCTCCTTCTCTTCTCCCCCCGGCCTTGCTTCCCCTCCACTGTCCCTTTTCTGTTTCCTCCCCCTGTTTCCCCTTCTCCTTTACCCGCCCCCCCCCATCCGGCCCCTGTGTGTCAGTGTCCATGTGAGATGTATGTTTGTTTGTCTTTCATTGGGTATGCAGAGTTTACCCGACCTGCAGATGGCTATACAAGAGGGAACCAGAGTGGACTGGGCGAGCAGAGGTCTAGGACAGATCATTCAAATAACCCGGACCACTCTGGGGGGCCTAGACGTCCTTCTCACAAAGCACAATTACGATAATGTTGGGTATTCCGAATGAGGAAGGGACCGTGATGAGGAGTGGGAGGTTAATGCGGAATCATGTAGGTTGTGGTATTGCTATGTAATGTCATATGTTTCGCATTTTGTACTGTGTATTGTCACTTTGTGTTTGATGTGATATGTGATATGCTGAAAACTCAATAAAATAAGATTAAACATAAAAGTGAATGGTAGTTTTCTCTCCTAAAAAGGAGTGAGTTTTCTCACCGGACTCTACGCCAATTTTGTCTTTTGTTTACAGAAATGTCTGTACCAAAGCCTGGGCACATTTAGACTGGTCTTCTAAAAATATATGCAACCGAAATGTTAATGAAATAGAAAAATGAAAGTATAAAGGCATATTTTGTCAAAAAGGAGTCACAGCATAATCTTGAGGCATAATGCTCATATAGCAGATAGTGTGTATGCTTCCTTAATGTGACACGTTATGTGAGCAGATAGATCATGTAATAGATCATGTGATCAGTCTTATTCAATTAGATACATTGAACATGCACTGGTGTTGTAAGAAATGTGCTTTAGAGTTAATAAAGATGCCCATTTAAATCTTGTCTCCTTTAGTCCCCTTTAGACAACTAATGTATTTTTATAGATAAAAAAACTTAAATGACCATTTAGATGTTCAACAATATATCTTCCTGTGTATTGAATAGAGCATGTGTGGGGATGTCATTGTGACTTATAGATAAATATTATTACACACATTTATTTGTACAGAACTTGCATTGTGACTTGTCAGTAATGGTAATGCAGGACCTTGGTATCATAGAAAAATAATTTTTGGTGGCTTCTTTTTGTAACAAATGTGTAATTTTGACAACAACTAAAGCACAGTCTAAACACAATGTAAAATTTGTCCCCTCTGTACCAAGCAGTGATAACTGTAATGATGAAACACTGACCAGCGGTGGAAAAATATGCCAATCTTTTCAAGGAGGAAAAAATTCATACATACGCTGTGCATAGGATTGCCACCTGGCCAGTATTTATTTTTTTACTTTACTAACCTCTGGCCTGGCGGTGACAGTAATTGTTTTTTTACTGGTAACTGAGGATGGTAAAAGTATATCTGCAAATACTATTACTAGTAAAAAAAGCAAATACCGGCACCACCAGGCCAATGGTCAGTAAAGTAAAAATAAAACTACCGGCCAGGTGGCAACCCCAGCTGTGCAGTACTGAAAAGACAGCAGTACAAAGTGATGCTCATTGGTGCTGGGATAATCGGCAGTCGGGTCTAATAGGTGCTGCCACAGGCTGGCCAATACCTAGTGCAACAATCAAAGCAAGTTAGCTAGCATTTAGCGCTGCAACTTCTAGTGCCCTTGTAGTCCTCAGCACAGCACCAGAAAGGACAAAAATGCCGGCACTCCAAAACTGAAGCTATAGCCACCAGAAAGATGCTAAATGGCCATGGCATCAGGAAGGAGATTCAGAGTTCCATTCCTAAAGAGTAATGGCACATTTCCATGAATGGATAAATCGTCTGTTCAGACACAGATGATTTGTTGATTTTTGTTTCCATGTGCCGACACTGACGCGAGGAACAAAAAAATTTATGTGAGTCAAAATGATACAAGGCTCAACTTGTGAATGAATTCTGGTTGACCGCTGCTGGCATTTCCACATATTAATTATCGTCTGAATTATTGTTTACTAGTTTGCAAATCATTCCGTGGAAATGGGCCATATGGGATACAAACGTTTTACCATGTGAAATCCAATTACTGAATAACCTTTTTCACTTGAAGGAAAGTGTCAAGTTGCTCTGGGAAATTTGTAGTCGGTATAGGAGGAACATAGTAGGACTGTCATTCTGTCCTGTTTCAGTATTAACCCTTCTAGTGCCAGCTACGTGACTCTCACGTAGCTGCCTCTCCAACAGTTAAGTGCCAGCTACGTGAGAGTCACGTAGCTGACTTTAGAGCCCCATAAAAAAAAAAAGTAAAAAAGATACAGACTGACCCATCATTTGAAAGTGCCAGCGATTCTGTACAAGAATCAAGTAGTAGATTTTCGCCCCCGGGCTTCTGATCTTCAGGAGGGGGCCCGGAATAGGGCCCCCCGGCGGCGCCGACATCTGAAAACAAAAAAAAAAAAGTAAATGTCATTTACTCACCTCGCAGCGCGATGGCTCTCCCTGGGTCTTCTCTTCACCAGGGGGGGCTCCGATCCCCCCCCCCCGGGCTTTCCATGCTTCGGGTGAGGGCCCAGAAACAGGCCCTCACCATCCTCTTCGACCGGCGCTGGCCCCACCCCTAACCCCGCCCTAGCCCCGCCCACTTGATGACGTCATCCCGCTCCTCGGGTTACCGGCACCCGGGCTCCGTTCTGTCAGTTGTCGGTAGTGATCAGTGCAGGGAGGGTGGCAGGCAGGGTGGCTCTGATCTCCCTGCCTCCCTCCCTCCCTGCTCTGATCACTACCGACAACTGTCATCTGCAGCGGCGTGGGACACTGGATGGGAGGTAAGTATAAGTGAAAGAAGAATAATAAAGAATTTTGTGTCTGTGTCTTTTTTTTTTACTTAACCCTTTGTGAACTGGTAAGGGGTCCATGAGACCCCTTATACCAGTTCACAAGGCTCTGGGTATGGCAGGTCACCTGCGGCAATCGGGTGACTTGCCATAACCCCCAGCCCCCCATTACCTGCCTTCCCAACGGCCAGGGGGGGGCAGAAGGGCCCGGGCCACGTGGCTATGTGGGCTAGTAGCCTGCAGGGCCAGGGGCCACCAACGCTGGCCTCTGCGCCCTGTTCTACAAGCCCCCATAGCTGGTCCGGGTCGGTAATGCTGGGTAAGGGGGACCCTACGTCATTTTTGGGGGGATTTTAAGGGTTTTTAACCCTTAAAATTCCCCCCAAAAAATTAGGTCTGCGTCATTTTTTTTTTTAAGTTAACCCCTTACAACTATGCAATCATATTGCATAGTTGTATTCTATCTGAAATCTCCTAAACTGCTGTTTCAGTTTGGGGAGTTTCCTTGGCAGGAAATGGTGTCTACCAATACATATGTGGTACCGTTGTAACCGGGAGAAATAGGACTTTCACACGCAATAATATTTTATTAACAAACTTACATTTTTTATTAAAAAAAAACACTACAAATTGTAAAAAATAGGTTTTTTTTATTTTTTTGCACATATTTCACCCAAAGCTATTGAGAATACACTAAAAAAAGGCCAAACAAGACATTTCATGTTGAAGCCAAGACTCTGCTGAAAAAAACAATATATAATTTTCCTGGAAAATCCCTGGAAATCCCTTCAAAAATCCAGGTTGAACACGTGTAGCGCAAAAACGTGAAAAGTAGTCCGGCAACAGAGTGTGACAAAAAATCTCGGTAGGCTGGCACTCAAAGGGTTAAGCAAACAAATATGTCTAATATGTAGAAAAACAGGGTTTGGTTATATATCTACAGATACACGTAGGAGCCACATTGCTCCAGCAAGGCACTCAATGTATTGTAGTCCCTACTCTAATGTGTACTGTATGAGCACCAAGGTCGACATGCACTGTAGCTAGTAAAAAGTATTTCTTTTCATTACATATTTTTTAAAGATCATCTAAATAATTTTATTAACAGAATGTTATATATTAAGGGACTGATTTATCAAGCACTATCAGCCAGAATATGCCACATAGGTGAAAATTAGTGTAGTGAAAAATATCATTTAGAATGTTCTTTTTACAATGGCGCATATTGCAGCAACATGCAGAAAAAAAATATAAATTATAATTTGCACTACTCTAATTTGTACCAATGGGGAAAATACTTGCAGATTGTGTTTAATATATCAGGCCCTAAACAAAACACATTGAAAGATCATATTTATAGGGAATATGTGGACATATTAGGCTAAAGGCACTGCACTGCTTCATTAAAATTTCATCCTGGAGGCTGATGGTGATGCCCATTGGGCAGGCTCTCTTCATTTCACCCAACCACAAACAGAGAGACCACTATGGTCAATGCCAAATTTTCACTAGCAGAGGAGCTGGATCTGGGACACACAGCAGTACTGGAGTGAGGTATGAATTTGCATTTGATCTGATTTTAACCTGAAACAGCTGCAGTTAAATTTGATAGCTGATATATAGCTACAGTATTGCTTTATTGTAACTAACCCATGTTGTCATGCCCCATGTAGCAAGCCTATTTAGTTTAGTTTGCCACCATATTTTAACTTTCCCACAGTTTTTTATTGTGAATTAATAGGTTTATTGTCACCAAGCATACATACATTACAATGAACATATACAAGGAATTTCATTCATCGAGAGGGTAACGGTCATGGAGTTGAACCTAATTCATTAAACTAATTTAACTATTTATATTTGTACACAATGGGGTCGATTCAGAGCCAGGTGAGAATTTTCGCTCTTTTTTTAGGAGAGAAATCTGCCATTCATGTTAATTGTCTACCTTTGGGGCTGATTCGGAGCCAGTTAAAAATGTACATCCAGTAGACAATGAAATGGCAGTTTTCTCTCCTAAAAAAGGAGTGAGATTTCTCACCTGTCTCTAAATCGATCCCAATGAGTTCAATAACTAAAGTTATACACTCAATTTTTGAACATCGATCATTTAAATAATCATAAAGACGGTGAGCTATTGTTTAATTGTTGGATAGCTAACAGGAAAAAAATGATCATATGGCGGGTAGTTCTGGCTTTTAGGTCTCTATATTGCTGGCTTGATGGGAGCTGTTGAATACAGGTGGCCAGGGTGCGAGGGGTCTTATTTTTATTTAATTGCCTTTGCTTTTGATCTGTTTGTAAAAAAAGGTTCTGATAGCTGGCAAATGTGAACCAACAATCCTTGTTTTTTGATCCTCTGAAGTCTCATCTGGTCTTTCATAGTTTTTCATAGTGCTTCCAAACAGACTGTGCACAGGACATGTCCAATGACTGCACAAAAGAATATGGTTATCAGAGGTTTTTACAGACCATATTTTTTCAGTTGTCTTAAAAAATATAGCCACTGTTTGCTTGTTGTGGGATGCACACAAAATAATTCTTTTGGTTTAGAAATGAGGCTTTGCCTAGGGTGTTGATATCTGTACACCAGCTGTTGTTAGGGTAGAAGCAGACTCCTCACCCCTCTGCATTGCTCAGAGGCCCTAGGGTCACGATCCACTTTGTGGATGACAAATACTGTGTGCTACAAGACACAATCTGGGATGTCGCAGTGAATCATAGTATGAATAAGTTTGATACACTTGAATGCTAAAGTTCATTCAGTAAAATCATTCTATTTTACTGGGTAGAGTGTGGAGGTTTGCTATGTGTAAAGAATGCAATGCAGAGACATTCTCAATTCCTTTTTCTCAACAGTAATCTGTTTATTTTCATTAAGTACATATGTGCATACATGCAAGGAATTTTGGCAAGTGAGAGGCTGATAAAGGAATTAGTGATACTTTTAACAAAGTGCCACTTTACTATCAAGTACAATGAAATTCACACCATTCTGGTACATAATGGGTTAGTATACATATCCCTCATACCAATAAAGTTACTAAAGTTACAGAACTTTCTCTCGCCAAGCCCCAAAGCTTTCCTTTCTCTCGTACAAGATTACTTTCCCCTCTGGAGATTTGGATGTCACCTTGCTTAGGGATAGCATTTTTGAGGTTCGACTCAAGTCAAGTATTTAGATGTTGCTGATGGCTCCATTGAAAGGGACAATCCATGGTACTGGGAATAATAAGGCAGCAGGGACCCCAAATTTAAGCCTGCCCCACGTGCTTCTCCTTAATTTCCTGCAGAGTGCTTCAAGTGTTGGCCCTACTTTTTTTCCCTTCTATTTTCCCATGTTCATGGTTCAAATGTAATTGCACAGCTTTCTGGTCCTTCAGCGCTCTTACCTTTTAGCCAGTAGTAGTAGTTTGTAATTCTCTTAACATCTACTACTTAACATTCACAAATTTTCGTAACAATTTTCAGTGACTATAGGGAAATGTTTACTAGATCATTGCTGAACAAGTGCTTATCAAATGCTGTG
Organism: Gastrophryne carolinensis; assembly: GCA_027917425.1. NCBI lineage: Eukaryota > Metazoa > Chordata > Amphibia > Anura > Microhylidae > Gastrophryne > Gastrophryne carolinensis. The sequence goes on from CM051238.1 coordinate 220,715,084, forward strand.
GAAATAAAAAAGACATTGCATAAGAAGATGTCTATTCTGATTGGCTGGTTTTCTCTAAGACTTGTGCATATTTCCTTCAAAATCCACTGTTTCCTCTCCTAATAAAAGCTGACAGAATGTAAATGAGTTTCTAAAGGAACCAGCAAAAGTGGCAATGTTTTTCATTTAATCTTTAGATAAGCTGTCTGTCTCCCAGCTGCTAAGCTTCATTAGAATTCTGAAACTAATTCACCTATCAACACATGATTATTGGGTCGTGTGAGTTTTTTGGGCTACATGAAGAGAAAATCATTCCAAAGTACAGGTCAATAATAAAACTGGCAGAGTTTTGAACAATCTGTTCTAACAGGGGAATGAACCCAAAACTAATTTCTTTCTTTTAGCGATACCAGGGAGACAAATCTCTGCTACACAATAAATTGACTTTTTAATACGCATATACCACTGAACCTATTAATATGGACTGCAGCCATCAGCAAAACGAGAAATGAGAGGTATTTACCAATTTTATCATAAAATCATTAATTCAACATTTTTCAAGGGGTGATGGTCTAGGATGGTTTTAGAAACTTTAAAACAGGAATGTCAAACTAATTTTCGCAAAGGGCCACATCAGCATTCTTGTCCCCTTCAAATGGCTATTTAATAAATGTCAAAAAACAAAATACAAACGAAATGTAGACATTAATCATTTTGCCCAGGAAAGATGCAAAATTATTTTGTCCAGGACAGATACAGACACTGAATTATTTTTGATGTATGATTGAGGGCAACTATATGCTGAAACGCATCACACGGTCCCCGCTGTGGGGCACACATTTACAAGGTCCGAGCATGTATATTATTAGGTTGATTATTAGGTTTGATTTTGCACAAGGACACTTGCACTTTATGTGGATTACTGCATTTTAAACATTTGGATTAAAAATTATGTTTTAATTGAATGAGAAGGCTGGACACCTCACTGACCATTGCATTGTGGAACTGTGCCTCTCTGTCCCTCTCAAAGTGTCAGGTGAGCTGGTTGAACTTTCCTTTTTACTACATTTTTTTTGCCCAGGACAGATGTAGGCGCTGAATTAGTTTGTCTAGGATAGATGCTGAACTATTTTGCCCAGGACAAATGCAGATGCACTACAATAACCCCCCACCTGGCATTTGTTAACAAAACCCACTGCAACAGATGTAGCACCCTCTGCTGTTGCTGCATGTTGGGTGGGTTAGGCAGGCACTCCTTATGTGGTGGGAGCTAGTTGCACAGAGCCACAGAACAGTTCCAGACCCTACTCACTTCTCCATCCAAAACATTAAAAAGGTAACCAGCAGCTGCTTTAATAGGCACTGCACATGGGATTAGAGGCAGTACTGTGCTCCACAGTGGAGTGCAGCGTAACACCTTTCACAGGCACAAGGACATGCTGTTGATTTTTGAAACCTTGGAGTGAGCAGGCCTGATAGAAGAGTGCTGCCCAGACACCACTGTCAGGTACCAGTCAGAGGGCCACATAAAAAGGCTTTGAGGGCCGCATCCAGGCCCCTGGGCCTTGATTTTGACAAGTGTTCTAAAAAGTTTGATTATAACCACCTGTTCTTTTTAGGAACAAAACTGTCTTTTATTTGCTTAAGTAATCTACTACTCGCAGTGGCCTGACACAGGGATCAGTTACCCTGCCTGCCGCTCCTCCATCTTCTGGCCTCCAGTAGCTGTGTCGACCCGGCCAGCAGCACTGCAGCAATATATATGTGAGTTTACAATTTATTTATTTTTTTACATTTGCCCGATAAGATGCATTCCCAACCCCACTTTTGGGGTAAAATAAGTGTGTCTTATTGGGTGAAAAATACGGTATGTCCTCTGTTTGGGGTTCCTTTAGCTCCTCATGCGTGTCCCTGCAAGCACCCAAGCCTCGAATATGTTAGTGTATGCCAATTCTAACTAATCCTGCTCTCCCATTCCACAACAGTAGGGGATTGCAAGCGCAGACACATTTAGGCCAAAAGATGCGCCCAACTCTCCACTCCGCTACTACTGTCGGATAGGGCTTGCTGACCACGGCTAGCAACAAGGCGAAGCCAGCTCTCCCATCCTACAGTATTAGCAGGTTGCATAGAAATGTCAAACATAAATCACTTAGGCACCCCTGTGCGCTGAAAACAGCTGAGAGTCAGATTTTATTGCCACTGCTGAATTAGGAGCTCACTATGCTACATCATAGGTGCCACCACAGCCCCCTGAGCCAGGAACACAGGCATGGCTAAGGAAGTGGCAGCACCCAACATAGGTACCGCAACCCCAGCCACAGGACCCACCATACATCCCACAGGCACTCCCCTGCTGATACCCACTCTAGCCACTCTGAGTAGGTCACCCACAGCAGTTTAAGGCATCAGCAGCAGGAGACAGAAAACCAGGGCTCCCAGGGCTCCTAGCACAGCCCACCAAGGACAAACCAATGGTCAGAACACCAGAGCACTATGCAGGCCCAGGGCAGACGCCAGGCAGAGGAAGACAGTGATGAGGTACATGAGTGAGTTTAATAGGCAAAGGGCAAGGAGGTGGAGGAGGAGGATGGACCCAGGGTAAAGTTTGGTGTCCTGGAGGCTGTGTGGTAACATTGTGAAAAACTAACACTAATCTTGACCTTTCTCCACACAGACAGCACCTCTCCTGGACGAAATTATTGAGCTGAACATGAGGGAGGGCACTCTGAACATCTGGATGAGACCCCGAATATAATCTGGACACCTCCACTAGCTGCTGGCCATTGACCATCATCATTCTTCCCTGCAGCTACAGCTTCATACTGCCAGTAGAAACCCCACCAGCTCCACGGTGTGCCTAGGAGGACAACAGCCCCAGCCTACATCCAGGCATCACCTGTCTTTGGTAAGGCGGTGCCAAATCATGGAGGCAAACTGGGGGGCTAACAGCATTGCTTTTTCCGCAAAACGGCAATAGATATTTATAAATTGTGCGATGAACTGACAGTTTGTCCATGAAGACCTGGCTGCAGTGGTTGAGGAGCAGTAGCGCCACCACCAGCAGATGGAGATGCTGGTTTGGGCTCTGGTGGAGGTCAACTAGGTAGCCCTTTAAATTCTGGAGAGGCTTGAGGCACAGCGAGCTGCAAACACCCAAAGTCAGGCAACATCCCCCTAACCTGCCATGCTAGACTTTTGAGGGGTCCCCACGCTTTAGTTACACCAGACAGGCACAATTTTCACACCTAGACAAGGCAGGGGATATAAATTTTCAAAAATGACATAAGTGAACAAAAATATCAATTTAAGAAAAAGAGCTATTCATCAAATGCTGCCAAATGCTTTGGTCGGCACGGCTCTGGGTGCCGGTATACAGATGGCTAGGAAATGAAAATGGAAATTTTCACTTGGACCAATTACATAAAAATGGGACACATAACAGAAAAGAAAAACATATTGCAAATGCAACATAAACAATTAACACGCAGATCCACTCCAGCAATAAACAAACTTACTCATAAGTCTGTTATTCCTTAAGATAAATGCATCATGGGACGAGCCAGAGAATCCAGGAAAAACACTAAAATACTGAAGATCCAGCCCCACAACACATTTGGCCCATTTTGCGGTTGATGAAAAGAAGCCACACATAAAAAAGGGTCACTAGTCTGGCAACAACAAATGAACATCAAAAAAAGTAAAACAAGGGACAAATGGGACACAGTGAAAGCTAGGCTACCTTCAAGAGAAGAAAGTGAACAAGGAGGAGCAATGTGGACCCAAACATTCCAAAAATATGCTCATGAGCAGCTGGGAGGACCAAGGCCACATGCGTACAATCGATGGCACCCATGACACTTGGCATATTCGCAATGTTGAAAAAACCCAACCTCACTGTGTTCCAGGCTGTCATCATGTCAGGAAATAAGACATATTTCTCCTGCAGGACAACCATGCAATTTAAAAATGTTGTCAGGGCGCGGCTCAGTGAAGGCTGAGGCATGTCAGCTGACAGTGCCCCTAGCCTCTGGAAGGAGCCATTCACTAAAAATTGAAGGCAGCTAACCAATTTGGTCATACCTCCAACTGCATGTCCCTTTCTTGTGGTGGGGGCCAACCATGGCCACAACTCTGAATAAAGCTTCTCAAGAGAAAGGTGGTTCAGTTGGGTCAATTCGAACACTTGCTGATCGTTCATCTGAACAATATCCAGGCGACTGTGGGTATGCATACGCTCTGGAAGGTACAAGTTTAACAGCCCCCGCTGCTGCAGATGCTCATACTCTTCACAAAACTCTCCAAGGGACTCCATCTTAGGTGCGGAGGATGTAGGCTGTAGTCCGCTAGCAAAAAGATGGCATAAGTCTGAACCGAAAACCTACAGCTTTTATAGGTCTGAAAACTGACAAATCAGGGCTTTGAATTCCACCTAGCACAGTCTAAACCTATAAAGTTACAGACGCATGGACGCGTTGAGCCAAATTTATATGGCGAACACTAGGTTTGGCATACGCATACCGTAATTTACTGCAAAAAGGACAACTTGGCCATAAAAACAAGGCTCTGAATCACCCGACATTGGAAAATAGACCAAATACGGTCCTTTGACCTCATTCCTGCTAGTGGGAATGCGCGCGAGAGAGGCTCTGAATCAGACCGATACTCTTTGAAGTTTCTCTAACACTTTGCTTATCCTATTTAATAACTTGGACCTTGATTCAGTAACATTTCCTTGCAATGCAGTAGAAAAGAAAAAGTTTGAGTATGATGAGCCAGTTAGTGGATCATGTTATTGCCCTGAAGTGAAAGTTTTAGATTTTAGAAACATAAGTGCCCTTTAAAGTATTTTAAAACTTCCATTCAATTCTTTCATCTTTGAGTCAATTCTTATATTAAATCAAGCACAGAGCAACGTATGAAATGTTTTAAAGTCCAGCATTAAATCAGTCCAAAAAGAGGGAATTAAGAACAAGTCCCTGTGTACATGCACCACTCCACTGCAATGACTTCAATCAGAACACCTGTAGTGTAAGCTTCCACCGTTTAAAAATACCCTTTCCAGAATTTGAATAGTGGGGATGCCTTATTTAAGCCGTATCCAGTCAGAACCACTGGTAAGGGGCACTACTACAATCTTAACACAAATAGGATACTGCTTGGGTGCTCCCTGAATTCCACAGTACACGTTATTGAACACCAAGAGGCCGATTCATTAATAGCGCCAGGTAGCGACAGATGAGCGCCAGTAGCGTGATTTTCACAGCGCCAGCTAGTATTCGCTGTGCTTGGCCGGGGTTTGCTTGTTGACAGCGACTCAGTCGGTGTGCGGTAATGTTGAATACGGGGTTAGGGGTCGATGTTTCACAGGTTCTGCGTTGTATGGGTGCGCCTGACAGCGAATGGCCAGAGCGAACGGCTTGCGGCAGATTCATTAACAAATCACGCTCAAAAATTTCTCGCGCTGTGAATTCCTTGTTTAAACCCCAGAGCGCTGGCGGCGATGTGTGTAAAGTAGTTTTTAACCCCCAAACAACCATTTTTTTAAAATGTAAAAATTATACAAGTTTTTCTAAACATTTTGTAATATGAATACATTAATATGAGACCTGTAATATCAATTCTGCACAATTTTTATTTTTTATTTTTTTTTACTTAAAAAAAAAAAACTAACATTGCAGAAGTGGTCACAGAATTTTTGACATTAAAAAAAAAAAAAAAAAAAATAGCAATTAATTATGATTATTTAAAGATTGCTCCATTGAAATGCATTGGACAATGCCAGGGAGCGCCAGGTCTACCTGTCGCTGTGATGGGATTATCAGCGGCGCTGTTCGTTGCAGTCGGGTACATGATGAATCCCGCACTAGCTGACGCTCTCGCCGGCGCTAGCCTCAGCTAGCGTGATAAATGCGTCATTGTGACCGCCGCCGGGCGTACTTGAGTCGGTAGCCGCCGTTAGCTGGCGGTACCTGGCGCTCGTCAGACACTACCTGGCGCTAGCCCTTGATAAATAAACCCCCAAGAAAAAAAGAAAATGGAATTCATAAAGATGGGCACACCAGCAGATGTATAAAAGTAAACAATATTATTTATTAATGGCATGTAAAGTTAAAAAATACAAAAGACAAGACATAGTTAAAATTAATGGTCTCCTGGTTATATTCTACTAATTATAATTATAACCACCAGCACTAATACAGAAACATGCTGGACTAAACCTATATATACCACATCAATAATTGCATTAGTCCTATACACAATGTATACAAAAGTCAGTTGATAATACCAGGTTAAACCGTATCCAATCGGCAGATTAGTGCCCAACATAGATTGCGATCCAATCCCGTCCTCACACAATGGCAGAAGGAAGAAAAGGTACACTCCGGATATAGTTTCACCAATACATATAAAAAAAACAAGGGAAAGAGGCAATCTAGCGTAGTACCATTTAATAAAAGACTTCTAAAACATTCCAATTATTGCACTCACATTGAGAAATAAAATGAACAGCGATAAAAGCAGGAAGCGGCCCTCACCAATCCTTGGTACTGCCTCAACCGATAGCAAATACAAGGGGAAGCGCAAATCCAAAGTATGACCCGGGTGGGCAAACCGCCACTGCCGCCGCCAACATGTTTCGTTGCCGTCCGTAACTTTATCAAGGTCTTGGCGGCTTGCCCACCCGGGTCATACTTTGGATTTGCTCGGAGCCGCTGACCAAAGACGTCGCTCAGTCGTACATAGCTCAGCGGCTCCAAGCTCGCTGATTGGACAAGTGGCCATGCATGAGACTTTGGACTGCGGTGAGGTGAGTTGATGCCGGAGATCGGGGAGGTTTCACATAGAAGGGCACCCCCCATCGGGGTGCCCTGGGGGAGTGGACCAAAACCCAGGATAGTCAAAATCCTGTTTTTTTGTCCCCTTTAACATCAAAGAAATTTCTTTATTATTTCCTTATCTTCAAATTAAAATTTTAGTTCCAACAGGTCAAAGAATAATGCTAAATGTTTTATATTAACAGTCAATTTGTTGTTTCCCTTATAATGCCTTGTCTGGATGTCTTCTAAAACTCACACATAGATTTGGATTACCCTCACCCTTCTTTGAGAACACATTCAATGACTGCAGTTTGGGACAGTTGTCAACCCCTTAAGATGTGGTAGACTTCAATCAAGATTCAATTACAGAGAAAATGTTAGATAAATCTTTCCTGAACCCATCCCAAATTTCCAGGTCTGATAAAGGTCTAGACCCTTTACTAACATTTTTGGTAGACTCCTGGAAATTATACAATACAAGTGAATACAATTATTCCTGCTGCTCTAGATCCCACAAAATTTTCTCAAGTCTCCTAAGTATCCTCCCCATCCAAGTCAACCCAAACAATCAGGAACATAGTGGTATCTGACAATACACACCATTTTACCAAAGCTTGACAAATGTCCTTCTTTAAAAAGAACCAAGAGTTGGAGATATGTCCACGTCTTTGTCTAGATCTCGGACATTTAGAGAAAAGTTAAGATCAAACAATGCACATTTTATAGACACTCACCTAGAACATTGTGTCAAGCCCAAAGTGGGCAATGGCCAAGGCTGTTCTGAGAGGATTGATTATTCCCCAGGTGGCATCCCCCCACTGTGACTTCTGTTCACATGACCACCAATCAGAGTCCCCTGGTCGATAGGTGCTCAGTGAAGTCTCCTAGGTCTCTTGCGGCAGCGGACCGCTGAGAGAACATTAAAGTAGTGAATATGGGTTTGTCTGGGGGAGTGTAAAGAGAGGCATACAAGATCAGAATGTGCTGTGAGAGGAAAAGGAATAAATCCGGTCAATTTAAATTGGATTTCCTCTTGAAGTATATTTTCCTCCTTTCTCTGTTCTGCTTCTTCAAACTGTGACCAAGCTAAACATCTCATGTACCTGATTTCACGGCTTTTCTTAGCTGAACCAATTCAGAGCCATATCTGTAGTTCTCACAATTAAACAACTTAATGTCCTTATTGTTAATGATTCTCAGTGTTGTCTAAATTATCAGCGATTCTCAGTGTTACATAAAGCTATGTAATATGCCTCTTTGAATGTTACCACAAAGAAATACCTTGGTTTCTGTTGTATTAGTGTTGACTCTTAAGCTATATATTTATTTTCCACACTTCACAAAATTTCCTAGGCCTAGGTATTTGTAGCTTTTTCATGAGAAACGCACATTCTTTCTACAAAACACTTACTCCCAATAACACCTCAATATAAAATAAAAAATAAGACCAGTAAAATACAATTGGTTTAAGCTACAGTACCTATGAAATATTCACACCCTTGGAAGTTTTTGTTGTTCACTATCAAAGAACACTGTCAGGAAAAGCACTAAATAATTCATTGCATGAGCATCCACCCTATTCAAGTCAGCATTTAGGTGGTAAACCTCTGGCAGCAAGTATAGGATTAAGTTTTTTGCTTCAGAATGATGCTCCTTTACACCAAAACCTGCATTTATTCCTATGGTCAAAATGCTAAATGTTGGAAAAATCACGCTATAGACCAAGCTTCCAACTGACTTCAATTGAGTCTCATACAAGCTCTTGTATAAACTCTAGACAATATGTCACATGACTTTTAGTTATTTTTTATTATTCATATAAAGCTGTGCATCTGGAAAAAAAGACAATACCTCTGGTTAAGCAGCACATTTAAAGCTGTGACACGTTTTAGGGTTGGACCCATTGATCCCTGTCAGACTGCTAATGGCATCATTATGATCTGTAAGTGATTTGAAACTTTGATACCATATCCTAATTCTTCACTTCATATGCATAGTTAATGGCATGAGCAATTATGCCACTTCACATATATAGAGAGTATTTTGTAGACCCATTTATCATATATAGCACTTAGTGTGGTGATAATGACTACATGGATAAATTTGTGATTAGATTGGCATACTTTATACATTCATATTCTGTTTTTACAATTTTTAACCCCTTGACTTTTAATAGACATGGAACTGCCGGGTATGTGTATGCATATATATATATATATATATATATATATATATAATTCACATTAGGCTTGATTCAGCACAATATTTTTGTACTCGTTTTTTACAACTGGGGTATGTACTGTGTTATCCCACAACTTGCTCTAAGCACTGGTGTGTGTGTACCAAGTTATCCCACAACTTGCTCTAAGCACTGAAGTGTATCCACTTATCCCACAACTTGATCTAAGCACTGGGGTGTATCCTCCTATTCCACAACTAACTTGAAGCACTGGGTGTGTCCTCTTACCCCAAAACTTACTCTAAGCTCTGGAGTGTAACCTGTTATCCCACGCCTTCTCTAAGAACTGGGGTGTGTGTACGATGTTATCCTGAAACTTGCTCCAAGCACTGGGCTGTAACATGTTATTCCACAACCTGCTCAAAGCACTGGGGTTTGTGTACCATTGGGGTTTGTTGTTGAGAAGGGTGCAGTTTTCTGGATGTAATCCCTCAATGAATTATTTGGTTGCTCAGGGCTTCCCTAAAAAAAAATAATAAAAAAGCAGAATCAAAGCCACATTTTCCTAAAAACTAAAAAAAAACTATATGCAAACAAGAAAAAACAAGTTAAATCTGAAAAAGCCACCTCTCCGAACAGAACAATACCCAATATGCATAGGTACTGTCAAGGGAAGAGTTACCAAACACCCCAAGGTAAAGCATGTGCGTAAGGATAATTTTACTTGAAAATGTCTTCTCTGCAGACAAAGTGCGCACCTTGCGATTTTTCTACCAAAACAACCCTTTACCTTTGGAATACACCCCATAAACCATACCCAGCTTGTTGTAGTGGGCTCATCTTTCTGGAAGTAATCCCTTGAAGAATTCTTAGGTTGCACAGGGTTTCCCTAAAAATGTACACAAAAGCAGAATAAAATACACTTTTTCCTAAAATATCAATATGCAAACAAGAAAAAACAAGCTAAAAGCGCAAGGTCCCTCGAGCAGAACAATACCCAACATGCATAGTTATTTTTAACCCTTTTAATTGCCAGCCTACTTGAAATTTTGTCACCCTCTGTTGACCATTTTGTTTAACCTTGATTTTTGCAGAAATTTCCAGGAAAATTATATATATATATATATATATATATATATATATATATATATATTTATTTACAACAGAGTTTAGGCTTTAACATTAATTGTCTTGTTTGCAATTTATCTACTGTTTTTATTAAATATTTTTAAGCAAAAAAAAAAAAAAAAAATTAAATTGTCTCATTTATTTTATTAAAGAAAACCATATTGCATGTGAAAGCCCCATTTCCCCTGATTACAATGGTACCAAATATGTATCGATAGTTCCTATCCAGGAGACCCCCCAAAACTGAAAAGAGCACTTTATAACATTTAAAAATAATATGCAACTACTATCTACACTATAAAGGTTTAATTTTTCATGATTTGTAATATTTAATAATGCTAATATTTTTTTTTTTTTGCTTTGCAGGTGCCTGGCCATGGATGTGGATCAGAGAACACATCAACACGTGGTTTTATATAGCAAAGGAAAAATACCCTGTTCTATACATGCATCAGCTTTTAGATGACAATAAAGAAGGAGTTCTTCATATCATGGCTCTAATGATTCTCCTCCAGCAGAAAGAGAGCCAGCAGAGGTTGTGGACATATATAAGGGGAGGGGGGTTATAAAAAGAAAAATATATAATAATAATACTAACAATGTTTTGCTTTGCAGGTTCCTGGGCATGGATGTGGGTAAGATTATTCAGTGTCTAACCCTCCTGCAATTTTTAATTTTTACAGCGCCATGGAATACAATAAAATACTAATTTACTTGGTCTTGCCTCCCCATTCTGGCGGTATAGGGGTCTACAAGAATACATTGCAAACCCTGGTGCCTGCTTGCACCAGATATTTATTTATTGATGTAATGATGTAAATATTTATTTATTATGTATATATTGATATATTTATTTGGGTATTTCTTCAATTTTTTAGTTTTCTGTGATTATTTTGAGTACTTTCCATAGCCCATTTTGAGCAGGGTAATCACCTTGGTGTTCCCTTCAATTTTCAGTCCTATAGCCCTTGCTATCCCTATTTCACAGCTATTTTTGGGCCACCAAATTTGGTTCCCAAATGACTTGAATGGGGTTCGGTAACCTGAACCCGAACTTTGGTGGCAAGTTCAGCCGAACTCGCCGAACCCAAACTTCATGAGAAAAAGTGTTTACTTCAGTAAAGAAAAAATCAACTCTTTTGTTAGGATGATTATTAGGGATGAGCGAATCCATCCGGAGGAACCCGGATTTGTTCCGAATTTCATGGAAAATTTGATTCTGAACGAATCTGAATTTCCCCGCGATTTGATTGATCGAAGTTTTCCTTTAAACTCCATTTATTTCAATTGCAGGCATTCTAAAATGGTGGATGAACATGTCCAGGCATATCCCCTGGGGAAAGGTATCATGGGTAAGTCACATGCAGCCTATCAGCAGCCAGGAAGGCCTGTGACGTCATCGTGCTATATAAAGCGGCGGCCATCTTCCTTGTGCGCATTTCAGCGTTCTATTGCGGCCAGAGCACAGCTCGTTACAGACAGGGACAGAGAGTTAGAGGTAGGTAGGGAGAGTCAGAGAGGCAGACAGAGAGGTAGACAGAGCCAGGGAAAGATAGGGAAAGATAGGGAAAAACCGGAACCATCCAGCCAGGGACAGCTTAGAAGTGACAGTGAAATTGTTTTTTTTTTTTTCATTAGCCAGATCAGTTTTCAATTCGATTTCAGTTCTTTCTGCTGTAAATCTGCCTTGCCACTGTGCATGCCATCTATGCAGTGGCTTATTTAACCCTATCTGTTACACACAAGCATTTATCATAATATATAACTGGATTAGTTTAAATATTTTTTGGTCTGCCAAAAACCAGCCCACCTGGGTATCCCAAACCTACACTTAGCAGCCTATCTGTTATACAAAATACGCTTGTTCATCCTTCCTCAGCTTAATCAAAGTATTGCATTCTGAATTGGCTTTTGGTCTGCCTTTAACAAAAAAAACACCAGGCCGCAGGGCATCCCAAACCTGCACTTAGCAGCCTATCTGTTATACTAAATACGCTTGTTCATCCTTCCTCAGCTTAATCAAAGTATTGCATTTTGAATTGGTTTTTGGTCTGCCTTTAACAAAAAAAACACCAGGCCGCAGGGCACCCAAACCTGCACTTAGCAGCCTATCTGTTATACTAAATACGCTTGTTCATCCTTCCTCAGCTTAATCAAAGTATTTCATTTTGAATTGGTTTTTGGTCTGCTTTTAACAAAAAAAACACCAGGCCGCAGGGCATCCCAAACCTGCACTTAGCAGCCTATCTGTTATACTAAATACGCTTGTTCATCCTTCCTCAGCTTAATCAAAGTATTTCATTTTGAATTGGTTTTTGGTCTGCCTTTAACAAAAAAAACACCAGGCCGCAGGGCATCCCAAACCTGCACTTAGCAGCCTATCTGTTATACTAAATACGCTTGTTCATCCTTCCTCAGCTTAATCAAAGTATTGCATTTTGAATTGGTTTTTGTCCTGCTGCCAAAACACTAGGCCGCAGGGCATCCCAAACCTGCACTTAGCAGCCTATCTGTTATACTAAATACGTTTGTTCATCCTTCCTCAGCTTAATCAAAGTATTGCATTTTGAATTGGTTTTTGTCCTGCTGCCAAAACACTAGGCCGCAGGGCATCCCAAACCTGCCCTTAGCAGCCTATCTGTTATACTAAATACGCTTGTTCATCCTTCCTCAGCTTAATCAAAGTATTTCATTTTGAATTGGTTTTTGGTCTGCCTTTAACAAAAAAAACACCAGGCCGCAGGGCACCCAAACCTGCACTTAGCAGCCTATCTGTTATACTAAATACGCTTGTTCATCCTTCCTCAGCTTAATCAAAGTATTGCATTTTGAATTGGTTTTTGGTCTGCCTTTAACAAAAAAACACCAGGCCGCAGGGCATCCCAAACCTGCACTTAGCAGCCTATCTGTTATACTAAATACGCTTGTTCATCCTACCTCAGCTTAATCAAAGTATTGCCTTTTGAATTGGTTTTTGTCCTGCTGCCAAAACACTAGGCCGCAGGGCATCCCAAACCTGCACTTAGCAGCCTATCTGTTATACTAAATACGCTTGTTCATCCTTCCTCAGCTTAATCAAAGTATTGCATTTTGAATTGGTTTTTGGGCTGCCTTTAACAAAAAAACACCAGGCCGCAGGGCATCCCAAACCTGCACTTAGCAGCCTATCTGTTATACTAAATACGCTTGTTCATCCTACCTCAGCTTAATCAAAGTATTGCCTTTTGAATTGGTTTTTGTCCTGCTGCCAAAACACTAGGCCGCAGGGCATCCCAAACCTGCACTTAGCAGCCTATCTGTTATACTAAATACGTTTGTTCATCCTTCCTCAGCTTAATCAAAGTATTTCATTTTGAATTGGTTTTTGGTCTGCCTTTAACAAAAAAAAACCAGGCCGCAGGGCATTCCAAACCTGCACTTAGCAGCCTATCTGTTATACTAAATACGCTTGTTCAGCCTTCCTCAGCTTAATCAAAGTATTGCATTTTGAATTGGTTTTTGGTCTGCTGCCAAAACACTAGGCCGCAGGGTATCTCATATTGCCAATTTTCATGGTATCTGGTGCAGAGAAGCAGTTCCTCACTTTATTTAGCTTCTTCTTTTTAAAGTAAACACATTTTTTATCGTACCTATTGCGCATTTCAAATACATAAAAATGTCAGGCAGACAAGTGCAAGGATGTTCAAAGAGGAGTGTCAGAGGCCAAGATTTAGCAGGCAGAGGTCGCAGCAGACTAGGAGCGAGTGACAGCAGGAGTCACGGTGAGAGACCTGATCTGCCAGTATCTGCTAGCGGTCGTGTCTCCACCAGTAACGTATCTGCCGTGGTAGATTGGTTAATGCGCTCATCAACATCATCACAAGTTACATCTGAGACCCCCAGTCTAGGGTCGGTAGGTTCCTCTGACACAACCCTAAGTTGGCATGTCCAGAGAGCAGTCCCTGTCGTCCCATTGCCTCTGTCCTACGCCGTTCCCTCCCCCAGCGACGTATCCTATGCTTTGGGTTCAGCTCCACTCTTTAGTGAGGAGGACGATCAGATAGAGGACAGTCAGCAGCTACTGCCCAGGCAAGAAATGGAGGTGGCTTCTTTGGCTAGGCAGACAAATAGTGATGTGGACAGTGTCGTGGGTGTTGCGAGCATTCCAGCTCCTGCGCCAGACACTGTTGAGGAAACCGAGAACATCAGTGACGTGCAGCCACAACTCGGTGATGATGATGAAGCTGATCGCACTTGGGAGCCGGGTGATGAAGGGGCTTCATCGTCATCATCAGGAGAAGAAGGGCGCAGGTTGCCCCGGAGTCAGCAGCTGAGGCAGCAAGGTGTTAGCAGCATGGTTGGCAGTCAGCATGGGGGCACAATTGTAAAGCCTGGAGCCAAATGAGGCCGGGGCCGGGGTAGAGCACCTGCTGCACGGCAGGCTACCTTATCGGGAGGTAGTGGAGCAGGGGTTCCTGGAGTTGGCGACAGTAGCAGTGAATCAGTGAGGCCTGTTGGTGGGAAAAGTAGCTACTCGGCAGTGTGGCAGTTTTCCCTGAAGCATCCGCAGGAAGGTAACAAGGCCACATGCAAGATATGTAGGCAGACGGTGAAGCGTGGCCAGGGCCCAAATGTTGGCACCAAGGCCCTGCATCAACATATGATGCGTCACCATAAAGCGACCTGGGAGAACCGAGGCTCCGAAGAGGTGGTCCAGCCTGCTTCCTCACCAAGTGGCATGCCGCTCCCAATTTCTGCCAGCCAAGGCTCCAGCACCTCAGCCGAAGGCAGCTGTGCGTCATACCCATCCTCTGTCGCTCCTGCTCCTCCTCCTCCAAGTCATGCATCCCGCCAGCAATCCATCAGCGAAGCCATGTCCAAGAGACAGCAGTATGCGCCCACTCATCCTACGGCGCAGAAGCTGAATGTGCTCCTGTCCAAGTTGCTGGTGCTGCAGTCTCTCCCTTTTCAGGTGGTGGACTCTGCACCATTCAGAGAACTGATGGCTTGTGCTGAGCCGAGGTAGAGAGTCACAAGCCGTTATTTATTTGCCAAGAAGGCAGTACCAGCGCTTCACCCTTTTGTTGAACAGAAGGTGGGCCAGTCCTTGTGTAGCAAAGTGCATGGAAGCGCCGACGTCTGGAGCTTTAACTACGGTCAGGGCCAGTACATGTCATTTACGGCCCACTGGGTGAATGTGGTCCCTTTGCAGCAGCAGCAGCAACTTGGGCAGGTCACGCCGTTTCGGCCTCCGCGCTCCCTGCCCGTTGGGCCTGTGACACCGTGCGACTCGGCCTCCTCATCCTCCGCCATCTCCTCACCCTCCACTGTAGGCTCAAGTCTCAGTACCCCTCCAGTCTACCATGTGTGCAGGGCACGGATGTGTCACGCTGGGCTTCACATGGTTTGTCTTGGCGAACGGAGTCACACGGGGAGGAACTGCTTAAATTTATTCATCAGGAAATAGAAACATGGCTTACTCCAAGAAAAGTTAAAATGGGAATCATGGTTACTAGAGATGAGCGAACTTTTGAAAAATTCGATTAGACTGATTCGCCGAATTTTCCGACAAAAATCGTTTCGACCCGAATAAATTCGCGACGAATCGCTATTAAAAACGGCTATTTCTGAGCCTCCTACAGCCTCAATAGGGTTGTAAACCATTCAGCCTTGCTGTAACACGCACAGGATGCGTGCTGGGTTAGTTAAATAATACTTTTAAGAAATATCACATGCAGATCAGAGGCATCGCTAATAGAATCGCAGAGCGGCACAATTGCAGAGAGTTGAAGTGGCATCACTATGAGGGGCAGAAGGAGCCCAAATATACACTGGAGTTGGCTTCAGGAGCCCAAAAATTGGATGAATCACACCCTGGAGTTGGCAGAAGTTGGCAGCAGCAGCAGCAGGAGCCCAAATATACACTGGAGTTGGCTTCAGGAGCCCAAAAATTGGATGAATCACACCCTGGAGTTGGCAGGAGTTGACAGCAGCAGCAGCAGGAGCCCAAATATACACTGGAGTTGGCTTCAGGAGCCCAAAAATTGGATGAATCACACCCTGGAGTTGGCAGGAGTTGACAGCAGCAGCAGCAGGAGCCCAAATATACACTGGAGTTGGCTTCAGGAGCCCAACAATTGGATGAATCACACCCTGGAGTTGGCAGAAGTTGGCAGCAGCAGCAGCAGGAGCCCAAATATACACTGGAGTTGGCTTCAGGAGCCCAAAAATTGGATGAATCACACCCTGGAGTTGGCAGAAGTTGGCAGCAGCAGCAGCAGGAGCCCAAATATACACTGGAGTTGGCTTCAGGAGCCCAAAAATTGGATGAATCACACCCTGGAGTTGGCAGGAGTTGACAGTAGCAGCAGCAGGAGCCCAAAAAATGGCCTAAAGACATAAATATGTTTTGCACCATTTGGAAAGTGTAAAACGTGGCACCATGCTGAATCTAGTCGCATGCATCAGGCATTGGTGGGTGGAAATCCTGGCTGATCCATCCCTGATTCATTTTGACAAAGGTGAGTCTCTCCACATTTTTAGTTGACAGACGAGTTCTCCTCGCCGTAACTATGGCCCCCGCCGCACTAAACACCCGCTCAGATGGCACGCTACTTGCCGGGCAGGACAGCTTTCAGGGCAAACTCTGCTAGTTGCGGCCACAAATCAAGTTTGGCTGCCCAGAAGTCCAGCGGATCCTCAAGGTGTGTTGGCATGGTCATGTCAAAGTATGACATGACCTGCTGGTTCAGGTCCTGCTCCAGGTCTTCCTGCTGCTCATGAGTAGCCTCACTATGCGGGTGTAGAAAGCTACTCATTAGCGACTGAAGACTGAGGCTGCTGCTGCTGATGGAGCTTCTGCTGCTGCTGCTGCCAACCCCCCCAGCGGCCATGGCAGTGGAAGGTGAGCGCAGAGGTCCCCTCGAGTCAGACCTGCGAGAGTATGGACCATGGCGCAGATAGGCATCGGCCAACTGCCTACGTAGAATGTCTTTGTAGTAGTTGAGTTTGTCCTCCCTCTCGGTGGGTTTAAAAAATGCCCCCATTTTGTGCCGGAAGCGAGGGTCCAATAAGGTGGACAGCCAGAAGTCATCCCGCCGACAGATGGAAACAATTCTGGGGTCACTACGCAAGCACGTGAGCATGCTTCGTGCCATTTGCGCAAGTGACTCGGATGGACTACCTGTCTCCATCTCCACTGCATACTGCCACGGTGTGCCCGGGTCCTCTGTCTCTCCTTCCTCAAAAACCTCTAGCTCCTCTGGCTGCTCCTGCTCCTCCTCTCCTGTCCGCTGACTAGATAAACCAGCCATTTCGCCAAGCCTAAACTGTGTTTCGCTGGGCAACTCCTCCTCCTCCTCTTCCTCCTCCTCCTCCTCCAGTTCAGCTCCAAGGGGGTTCATGTGGCCGTAAGATGTAAACGCCATGTCTCCAGTGCCCTGACCAGCCATGGTTTCCAACATGTGCTGTAGTACATGAAGCAGTGGAATCACGTCGTTCATCCCGTAATCCTGCCGACTGACAAATAAAGTGGCTTCCTCAAAGGGCCTGAGCAAACGGCAGGTGTCACGTATGAGCTGCCACTGGTTGACATTGAAGTTACACAGGGGAGTCCCCCTATCTGCTTGGATCATCAGGAAATCCGTGATGGCTTTTCTCTGTTCATATAATCGGTCCAACATGTGAAGGGTGGAATTCCAACGGGTGGAAACATCGCAAATCAGACTATGTTGGGGGATACCATTCTGACGCTGTAGCTCAAGAAGGGTGTGTTTGGCAGTGTAGGAGTGGCTGAAGTGCATGCAAAGTTTCCGTGAAGTTGTTAGGATGTCCTGCAGATGGGGGGAACACTTCAGAAACCGCTTGACAACCAGATTGAAGACGTGAGCCATGCAGGGGGCATGGGTCAGGCTTCCTTGGCGCAGCGCAGACAAAATGTTCTTCCCATTGTCGGTAACCATGATTCCCATTTTAAGTTTTCTCGGAGTAAGCCATGTTTGGATTTCCTGATGAATACATTTAAGCAGTTCCTCCCCTGTGTGACTCCGTTCGCCAAGACAAACCATGTGAAGCACTGCGTGACACCTCCGTGCCCTGCACACATGGTAGACTGGAGGGGCACTGAGACTTGAGCCTACAGTGGAGGGTGAGGAGATGGCGGAGGATGAGGAGGCCGAGTCGCACGGTGTCACAGGCCCAATGGGCAGAGAGCGCGGAGGCCGAAGCGGCGTGACCTGTCCAAGTTGCTGCTGCAAAGGGACCACATTCACCCAGTGGGCCGTAAACGACATGTACTGCCCCTGACCGTAGTTACAGCTCCAGATGTCGGCGCTGCCATGTATTTTGCTACACACCGACAGGCTCAAGGACTGGCCCACCTTCTGTTCAACAAAAGTGTGCAGCGCTGGTACTGCCTTCTTGGCAAAGAAATGACGGCTTGGGACTCTCCACCTCGGCTCGGCACAAGCCATCAGTTCTCTGAAAGGTGCAGATTCCACCACCTGAAAAGGGAGCGACTGCAGCACCAGCAACTTGGACAGGAGCACATTCAGCTTCTGCGCCGTAGGATGAGTGGGCGCATACTGCTGTCTCTTGGACATGGCTTCGCTGATGGATTGCTGGCGGGATGCATGACTTGGAGGAGGAGGAGCAGGAGCGACAGAGGATGGGTATGACGCACAGCTGCCTTCGGCTGAGGTGCTGGAGCCTTGGCTGGCAGAAATTGGGAGCTCACTTGGTGAGGAAGCAGACTGGACCACCCCTTGGGAGCCTCGGTTCTCCCAGGTCGTTTTATGGTGACGCATCATATGTTGACGCAGGGCCGTGGTGCCAACATTTGGACCCTGGCCACGCTTCACCTTTTGCCTACATATCTTGCATGTGGCCATGTTACCCTCCTGCGGATGCCTCAGGAAAAACTGCCACACTGCCGAGTAGCTACTTTTCCCACCCCCTGGCCTCACTGATTCACTGCTGCTGTTGCCAACTCCAGGAACCCCTGCTCCACTACCTCCCGATAAGGTAGACTGCCGCACAGCAGGTGCTCTACCCCGGCCCCGGCCGGCTCCAGCCTTTGGAATTGTGCCCCCATGCTGACTGCTACCACCTTGCTGCCTCAGCTGCTGACTCCGGGGCAACCTGCACCCCTCTTCTCCTGATGATGACGATGAAGCCCCTTCATCACCCGGCTCCCAAGTGCGATCGGCTTCATCGTCATCATCATCATCATCACCGGGTTGTGGCTGTACGTCACTGATGTTCGTGGATTCGTCAACAGTGTCTGGCGCAGGAGCTGGAACGCTCGCAGCACCCATGACACTGTCCACATCACTATTTGTCTGCCTAGCTAAAGAAGCCACCTCCATTTCTTGGCTGGGCAGTAGCTGCTGACTGTCCTCTATCTGATGGTCCTCCTCACTAAAGAGTGGAGCTGAACCCAAAGCATAGGATACGTCGCTGGGGGAGGGAACGGCGTAGGCCAGAGGCAATGGGAGGACAGGGACTGCTCTCGGGGCATGCCAACTCAGGGTTGTGTCAGAGGAACCTACCGACCCTAGACTGGGGGTCTCAGACGTAAGTTGTGATGATGTTGTTGATGAGCGCGTCAACCAATCTACCACGGCAGATGCGTTACTGGTGGAGACCCGACCGCTAGCAGATACTGGCAGATTAGGTCTCTCAGCGTGACTCCTGCTGCTACTGGCCCCCAGTCTGATGCGAGCTCTGCCTGCGGAATCTTGGCCTCTGCCACTCCTCTTTTCACTTCCAGGCACTTGTCTGCCCGACATAGTCTAACTGGCGTGGTAGTAGGTGATATTTAAAAAAACCCCGGGCAGCGGTGGGTCTATATGAAACAGAATATAATGCACACCAAAAGTGAGCAGTAACACTCAGCCTCCAACAGGCCTGCTTAGTGTAAATAAGAGAGCTGCTTAGTGTAAATAAAGAGGGGTATGCTATGTTACAGAATGGGATGCCTCAACAGAAGTGCACCTGGCAGGCAGCAGTAAGCCTATGCCCAGCAAAAGTGTCTTATAATATAAATATAATAAGAGCAAATGCTTATATGGTCTTAAACAGAGGCTGCTTTAGTCACAGAATGGGATGCCCCGGGCAGGAATCGAGCTGGCAGGGTACAGTAGTGCTTTGGCCAGCAAAAGTGTCTTTATCAGGCCTAATTTCAAATATGATAAGAGCAAATGCTTATATGGTCTTAAACAGAGGCTGCTTTAGTCACAGAATGGGATGCCCCGGGCAGGAATCGAGCTGGCAGGGTACAGTAGTGCTTTGGCCAGCAAAAGTGTCTTTATCAGGCCTAATTTCAAATATGATAAGAGCAAATGCTTATATGGTCTTAAACAGAGGCTGCTTTAGTCACAGAATGGGATGCCCCGGGCAGGAATCGAGCTGGCAGGGTACAGTAGTGCTTTGGCCAGCAAAAGTGTCTTTATCAGGCCTAATTTCAAATATGATAAGAGCAAATGCTTATATGGTCTTAAACAGAGGCTGCTTTAGTCACAGAATGGGATGCCCCGGGCAGGAATCGAGCTGGCAGGGTACAGTAGTGCTTTGGCCAGCAAAAGTGTCTTTATCAGGCTAATTTCAAATATGATAAGAGCAAATGCTTATATGGTCTTAAACAGAGGCTGCTTTAGTCACAGAATGGGATGCCCCGGGCAGGAATCGAGCTGGCAGGGTACAGTAGTGCTTTGGCCAGCAAAAGTGTCTTTATCAGGCCTAATTTCAAATATGATAAGAGCAAATGCTTATATGGTCTTAAACAGAGGCTGCTGTAGTCACAGAATGGGATGCCCCGGGCAGGAATCGAGCTGGCAGGGTACAGTAGTGCTTTGGCCAGCAAAAGTGTCTTTATCAGGCCTAATTTCAAATATGATAAGAGCAAATGCTTATATGGTCTTAAACAGAGGCTGCTTTAGTCACAGAATGGGATGCCCCGGGCAGGAATCGAGCTGGCAGGGTACAGTAGTGCTTTGGCCAGCAAAAGTGTCTTTATCAGGCCTAATTTCAAATATGATAAGAGCAAATGCTTATATGGTCTTAAACAGAGGCTGCTTTAGTCACAGAATGGGATGCCCCGGGCAGGAATCGAGCTGGCAGGGTACAGTAGTGCTTTGGCCAGCAAAAGTGTCTTTATCAGGCCTAATTTCAAATATGATAAGAGCAAATGCTTATATGGTCTTAAACAGAGGCTGCTGTAGTCACAGAATGGGATGCCCCGGGCAGGAATCGAGCTGGCAGGGTACAGTAGTGCTTTGGCCAGCAAAAGTGTCTTTATCAGGCCTAATTTCAAATATGATAAGAGCAAATGCTTATATGGTCTTAAACAGAGGCTGCTTTAGTCACAGAATGGGATGCCCCGGGCAGGAATCGAGCTGGCAGGGTACAGTAGTGCTTTGGCCAGCAAAAGTGTCTTTATCAGGCTAATTTCAAATATGATAAGAGCAAATGCTTATATGGTCTTAAACAGAGGCTGCTGTAGTCACAGAATGGGATGCCCCGGGCAGGAATCGAGCTGGCAGGGTACAGTAGTGCTTTGGCCAGCAAAAGTGTCTTTATCAGGCCTAATTTCAAATATGATAAGAGCAAATGCTTATATGGTCTTAAACAGAGGCTGCTGTAGTCACAGAATGGGATGCCCCGGGCAGGAATCGAGCTGGCAGGGTACAGTAGTGCTTTGGCCAGCAAAAGTGTCTTTATCAGGCCTAATTTCAAATATGATAAGAGCAAATGCTTATATGGTCTTAAACAGAGGCTGCTTTAGTCACAGAATGGGATGCCCCGGGCAGGAATCGAGCTGGCAGGGTACAGTAGTGCTTTGGCCAGCAAAAGTGTCTTTATCAGGCCTAATTTCAAATATGATAAGAGCAAATGCTTATATGGTCTTAAACAGAGGCTGCTTTAGTCACAGAATGGGATGCCCCGGGCAGGAATCGAGCTGGCAGGGTACAGTAGTGCTTTGGCCAGCAAAAGTGTCTTTATCAGGCCTAATTTCAAATATGATAAGAGCAAATGCTTATATGGTCTTAAACAGAGGCTGCTGTAGTCACAGAATGGGATGCCCCGGGCAGGAATCGAGCTGGCAGGGTACAGTAGTGCTTTGGCCAGCAAAATTGTCTTTATCAGGCCTAATTTCAAATATGATAAGAGCAAATGCTTATATGGTCTTAAACAGAGGCTGCTTTAGTCACAGAATGGGATGCCCCGGGCAGGAATCGAGCTGGCAGGGTACAGTAGTGCTTTGGCCAGCAAAAGTGTCTTTATCAGGCTAATTTCAAATATGATAAGAGCAAATGCTTATATGGTCTTAAACAGAGGCTGCTTTAGTCACAGAATGGGATGCCCCGGGCAGGAATCGAGCTGGCAGGGTACAGTAGTGCTTTGGCCAGCAAAAGTGTCTTTATCAGGCCTAATTTCAAATATGATAAGAGCAAATGCTTATATGGTCTTAAACAGAGGCTGCTGTAGTCACAGAATGGGATGCCCCGGGCAGGAATCGAGCTGGCAGGGTACAGTAGTGCTTTGGCCAGCAAAAGTGTCTTTATCAGGCCTAATTTCAAATATGATAAGAGCAAATGCTTATATGGTCTTAAACAGAGGCTGCTTTAGTCACAGAATGGGATGCCCCGGGCAGGAATCGAGCTGGCAGGGTACAGTAGTGCTTTGGCCAGCAAAAGTGTCTTTATCAGGCCTAATTTCAAATATGATAAGAGCAAATGCTTATATGGTCTTAAACAGAGGCTGCTGTAGTCACAGAATGGGATGCCCCGGGCAGGAATCGAGCTGGCAGGGTACAGTAGTGCTTTGGCCAGCAAAAGTGTCTTTATCAGGCCTAATTTCAAATATGATAAGAGCAAATGCTTATATGGTCTTAAACAGAGGCTGCTTTAGTCACAGAATGGGATGCCCCGGGCAGGAATCGAGCTGGCAGGGTACAGTAGTGCTTTGGCCAGCAAAAGTGTCTTTATCAGGCCTAATTTCAAATATGATAAGAGCAAATGCTTATATGGTCTTAAACAGAGGCTGCTTTAGTCACAGAATGGGATGCCCCGGGCAGGAATCGAGCTGGCAGGGTACAGTAGTGCTTTGGCCAGCAAAAGTGTCTTTATCAGGCCTAATTTCAAATATGATAAGAGCAAATGCTTATATGGTCTTAAACAGAGGCTGCTTTAGTCACAGAATGGGATGCCCCGGGCAGGAATCGAGCTGGCAGGGTACAGTAGTGCTTTGGCCAGCAAAAGTGTCTTTATCAGGCCTAATTTCAAATATGATAAGAGCAAATGCTTATATGGTCTTAAACAGAGGCTGCTGTAGTCACAGAATGGGATGCCCCGGGCAGGAATCGAGCTGGCAGGGTACAGTAGTGCTTTGGCCAGCAAAAGTGTCTTTATCAGGCCTAATTTCAAATATGATAAGAGCAAATGCTTATATGGTCTTAAACAGAGGCTGCTTTAGTCACAGAATGGGATGCCCCGGGCAGGAATCGAGCTGGCAGGGTACAGTAGTGCTTTGGCCAGCAAAAGTGTCTTTATCAGGCTAATTTCAAATATGATAAGAGCAAATGCTTATATGATCTTAAACAGAGGCTGCTTTAGTCACAGAATGGGATGCCCCGGGCAGGAATCGAGCTGGCAGGGTACAGTAGTGCTTTGGCCAGCAAAAGTGTCTTTATCAGGCCTAATTTCAAATATGATAAGAGCAAATGCTTATATGGTCTTAAACAGAGGCTGCTTTAGTCACAGAATGGGATGCCCCGGGCAGGAATCGAGCTGGCAGGGTACAGTAGTGCTTTGGCCAGCAAAAGTGTCTTTATCAGGCTAATTTCAAATATGATAAGAGCAAATGCTTATATGGTCTTAAACAGAGGCTGCTGTAGTCACAGAATGGGATGCCCCGGGCAGGAATCGAGCTGGCAGGGTACAGTAGTGCTTTGGCCAGCAAAAGTGTCTTTATCAGGCCTAATTTCAAATATGATAAGAGCAAATGCTTATATGGTCTTAAACAGAGGCTGCTGTAGTCACAGAATGGGATGCCCCGGGCAGGAATCGAGCTGGCAGGGTACAGTAGTGCTTTGGCCAGCAAAAGTGTCTTTATCAGGCCTAATTTCAAATATGATAAGAGCAAATGCTTATATGGTCTTAAACAGAGGCTGCTTTAGTCACAGAATGGGATGCCCCGGGCAGGAATCGAGCTGGCAGGGTACAGTAGTGCTTTGGCCAGCAAAAGTGTCTTTATCAGGCTAATTTCAAATATGATAAGAGCAAATGCTTATATGGTCTTAAACAGAGGCTGCTTTAGTCACAGAATGGGATGCCCCGGGCAGGAATCGAGCTGGCAGGGTACAGTAGTGCTTTGGCCAGCAAAAGTGTCTTTATCAGGCCTAATTTCAAATATGATAAGAGCAAATGCTTATATGGTCTTAAACAGAGGCTGCTTTAGTCACAGAATGGGATGCCCCGGGCAGGAATCGAGCTGGCAGGGTACAGTAGTGCTTTGGCCAGCAAAAGTGTCTTTATCAGGCCTAATTTCAAATATGATAAGAGCAAATGCTTATATGGTCTTAAACAGAGGCTGCTTTAGTCACAGAATGGGATGCCCCGGGCAGGAATCGAGCTGGCAGGGTACAGTAGTGCTTTGGCCAGCAAAAGTGTCTTTATCAGGCCTAATTTCAAATATGATAAGAGCAAATGCTTATATGGTCTTAAACAGAGGCTGCTTTAGTCACAGAATGGGATGCCCCGGGCAGGAATCGAGCTGGCAGGGTACAGTAGTGCTTTGGCCAGCAAAAGTGTCTTTATCAGGCTAATTTCAAATATGATAAGAGCAAATGCTTATATGGTCTTAAACAGAGGCTGCTTTAGTCACAGAATGGGATGCCCCGGGCAGGAATCGAGCTGGCAGGGTACAGTAGTGCTTTGGCCAGCAAAAGTGTCTTTATCAGGCCTAATTTCAAATATGATAAGAGCAAATGCTTATATGGTCTTAAACAGAGGCTGCTGTAGTCACAGAATGGGATGCCCCGGGCAGGAATCGAGCTGGCAGGGTACAGTAGTGCTTTGGCCAGCAAAAGTGTCTTTATCAGGCCTAATTTCAAATATGATAAGAGCAAATGCTTATATGGTCTTAAACAGAGGCTGCTTTAGTCACAGAATGGGATGCCCCGGGCAGGAATCGAGCTGGCAGGGTACAGTAGTGCTTTGGCCAGCAAAAGTGTCTTTATCAGGCCTAATTTCAAATATGATAAGAGCAAATGCTTATATGGTCTTAAACAGAGGCTGCTTTAGTCACAGAATGGGATGCCTCACAGCAGACTTAAGATCAGTTCAGTATATATGCACAGTTAGTTACTATAAGCAGCCTGAAAACGCTAACAAAGGCTGGATGAAAAAAAAAAAATCTCCCTGTCAGCCAGCTCCGTTTTTCCTACCTTTCCCTGGCTTTCTGTCTGTCTCCTGTCTGTCTCCTGCCTGTCTCCTGCCTGTCTCCAGCCTGTCCCTGTCTGTCCCTGTCTCCAGCCTGTCTAACTGCCTCAGCTACACAGCGTTCTGTCTGTCTGTCACGAATGCAATAGAGAAATGAGGAAAAGCAAGATGGCCGCCGTTAAATACCGCTGTGTGACGTCACCGGGCTTGCTGGCTGCTGATAGGCTGCATGTGACTGCCCCAGCTTGCACTGGCGCGGGATACATGTCCAGACATGTCCCGCCCGCCATCTTAGAATGCCTGTAATGTAAATGAATGGATGTTAAAGGAAAACTTCGAGTGATCGAATCGCGGGGAAATTCGGATTCGATCCGAATCGAATTTTTCCTGAAATTCGGATCGAATCCGGGTTCGTCCGGATCGATTCGCTCATCCCTAATGGTTACCAACAAAGGGAAGAACATTTTGTCTGCGCTGCGCCACGGAAGCCTGACCCATGCCCCCTGCATGGCTCACGTCTTCAATCTGGTTGTCAAACGGTTTCTGAAGTGTTCCCCCATCTGCAAGACATCCTAACAACTTCAAGGAAACTTTGCATGCACTTTAGCCACTCATACACCGCCAAACACACCCTTCTTGAGCTACAGCGTCAGAACGGTAGCCCCCAACATAAGCCTCGATTCAGAGACACATTCGTCCGGACTTCCGTAGCTGTCTGTGAAAGTTTTGGTGGGTGTTTGTCATTTTTTTGCTTTTTTTCGTTCATTTTTCATTCGTACAAACGTTCGGAAATGTGCTTTCGATGAACGGAAGCAAATCGGAACATTTCCGTTAGTTCGGATCATTTTCCAAGCAAAATCAGAAATTTTCCGTTCGTTCAGATAACTTCCGTTGTTGGGATGGGTTTCTGTCTGATTCAGAGAGCTGATTTCTGACGGATCACCACCCTATAAATCCGTTTCATTTCCGATCCACTTACGGGACCTTTGAGGGCTCGGATTGCTATTGTTGAACATGTTTTGCGGCTATGTGGAGGAGTCTGCGCGCCTTTAGCACCAAGGCATTGCATGTATCAGCATGGCCGAGGCCATAAATTGTAAAGCAATGCATACCTGAATCAATACATTTCATGTATGCCTTATAGATGTATTTTAATGCTGACCCAAATTAGTCCTTAGCATGTAAACCTTTATTTTCCCACACATCTATGTAATTGCTATATTTTTTTAGACTTATGTCCTTTGTGAATTATATTTGGATTGTTGAACTTGAATCTTAATTTGTTGTTTTAGTTGGTTACCTTTGCTTGTGTAATTATTTTATATTTGGTTGCAGGAACTGCAAGATGTGCCACTCGCCCTTGCTCCTGATGTCCGTTCTTTGCCTGCAGAATGCGGGCCAGGGGTTCTCTAATCGGGCACTATGCAAAACCCGGCCCGTGGCGAGGGCCCTCTGGCTTTTGAAGTCCAGGTTTAGGTGTTTGGACCATACGGGGGGGGGGGGGGGGCACTGCAGTATGACCCCAACAAGGTTATACCAATATTTTAATACCTTTTTTTAACAGGGACCACATGTGCCAGAGTGGCACAACTGAGTGTCAGGGTCCTTCAGTTGGTGGGCGAGATGCAGGAGCTGCGCAACTCGTTGGGGACCACAGATGATGAATAATGTTATGTGGCCTGCCATTGCTATGTATTTTGTTTTTTATAGTTGTAAAAATTTGAAATTTTCTAAATTTTTAAAAATGTCATATTTTATGATGGAATAAAAAAAAATGTTACATTGTCAATTAATTTACAAAATACATTAACACAAAACTAATGGGCCCAGAAATATTTAAAGATGAATATTCACATGACCGAGAAGTGATTTGGGTAAGTTTTAGGGGGCTAAAATGGAAGAAGAACCTAACCGAGAAGTGGTTTGGGTGAGCTTTATGGGTCCAACGGGAAGATGGAGGATAGTGCTAAGTGGTTTGGGTGAGCTTTAAGGGTCCAAAAGGGAAGATGGAGGACAGAGATAAGTGGTTTCGGTGAGCTTTAAGGGTCCAAAAGGGAAGATGGAGGACAGTGCTAAGTGATTTAGCTAAACATTGTAGTAGAAGTGAGGGTGGCAAATATGTAGGCAAGCACTTTAATGAGTTAAGTTTGTAGTGCGCAGGCGCAAGATCGTAAGGATTTCCGTCTGGACGATTATTTATTAAAAAAGGGAAACAGAAACTAATGGGAAACGTAAAGGATTCATTGGAGGATACGATGGGAAAAGGGCAAAAACGAAAGCCTACGTTGTAACATGTGAAAATGAAACGGAAAAGTCTGGATGGAAAATGACATTCTCGTATTCGTAATCTGCCTTACGAACGGACGGAAACTTTACAGAAGGTTTTCAATGCATGCATAGAATCGCTCGTACGCTCATACGAGAATGGAAACATTTCCAAAAAAAAACGGATCGGAACTAAGACGGAAGTTTTTTTTTGTCTCTCTGAATTGAGCCTATAGTCTGATTTGCGATGTTTCCACCCATTGGAATTCCACCCTTCACATGTTGGACCGATAATATGAACAGAGAAAAGCCATAACGTATTTCCTGATGATCCAAGCGGATAGAGGGACTCCCCTGTGTAACTTCAATGTCAACCAGTGGCAGCTCATACGTGACACCTGCCGTTTGCTCAGGCCCTTTGAGGAGGCCACTTTATTTGTCAGTCGGCAGGATTACGGGATGAACGACGTGATTCCACTGCTTCTTGTACTACAGCATATGTTGGAAACCATGGCTGGTCAGGGTACTGGAGACATGGCGTCTACATCTTACGGCCACATGAACCCCGTTGGAGCTGAACTGGAGGAGGAGGAGGAAGAGGATGAGGAGTGGCCCAGTGAAGCACAGTTTAGGCTTGGCGAAATGGCTGGTTTATCTAGTCAGTGGACAGGAGAGGAGGAGCAGGAGCAGCCAGAGGAGCTAGAGGGTTTTGAGGAAGGCGAGACAGAGGACCCGGACACAACATGGCTGTATGCAGTGGAGATGGAGACAGGTAGTCCCTCCGAGTCACTTGCGCAAATGGCAGGAAGCATGCTCACGTGCTTGCATAGTGACCCCAGAATTGTTTCCATTTGTCGCCGGGATGACCTCTGGCTGTCCACCTTATTGGACCCTCGCTTCCGGCGCAAAATGGGGGCATTTTTTAAACCCGCCGAGAGGGAGGACAAACTGAACTACTACAAAGACATTCTACGTAGTCAGTTGGCCGATGCCTATCTGCGCCATGGTCCATACTCTCGCAGGTCTGACTCGGGGGGACTTCTGCGCTCACCTTCCACTGCCATGGCTGCTGGGGGGGTTGGCAGGAGCAGCAGCAGCAGCTCCATCAGCAGCAGCCCCAGTCTTCAGTCGCTAATGAGTAGCTTTCTACACCCGCATAGCGAGGCTACTCATGAGCAGCAGGAAGACCTGGAGCAGGACCTCAACCAGCAGGTCATGTCATACCTTGACATGACCATGCCAACACACCTTGAGGATCCGCTGGACTTCTGGGCAGCCAAACTTGGCTTGTGACCGCAACTAGCAGAGTTTGCCCAGGAAAATCTGTCCTACCCGGCAAGTAGCGTGCCATCTGAGCGGGTGTTCAGTGCGGAGGGGGCCATAGTTACGGCGAGGAGAACTCGTCTGTCAACTAAAAATGTGGAGAGACGCACCTTTGTCAAAATGAATCAGGGATGGATCAGCCAGGATTTCCACCCACCAATGCCTGATGCATGCGACTAGATTTAGCATGGTGCCACGTTTTACACTTTCCCAATGGTGCAAAACATATTTATGTCTTTAGACCAATATTTGGCCTCCTGCTTCTGCCAACTCCAGGGTGTCTTCCAGCCAATTTCTGGGTTCCTGTTTGTGCTCCTGCTGCTGCCAACTTCAGGGTGCCTTCCAGCCAATTTCTGGGTTCCTGCTGCTGCTGCCAACTCCAGGGTGTGTTAGTCAATTTTTGGGCTCCTGCTGCGGCTGCTGCCAATTCCAGTGTCTCTTTAAAGCAATGTTTGGGCTCCTGCTGCTGCTTGCAACTCCAGGGTGTGATTCATCCAATTTTTGGGCTCCTGCAGCCAACTCCAGTGTCTCTTTCAAGCTATGTTTGGGCTCCTGCTGCTGCTGGTTGCAACTCCAGGGTGTGATTCATCCAATTTTGGGCTCCTGCAGCCAAATTCAGTGTCTCTTTAAAGCAATGTTTGGGCTCCTGCTGCTGCTACTGCTTGCAACTCCAGAATGTGATTCTTCCAATTTTTGGGCTCCTGCTGCCAGATCCAGTGTCTCTTTCAAGCAATGTTTGGGCTCCTGCTCCTGCTGCTGCTGCTTGCAACTCCAGTGTGTCTTTAGTCCAATTTTTGAGCTCCTGCTGTGGCTGCTGCCAACTCCAGTGTCTCTTTAAAGCAATGTTTGGGCTCCTGCTGCTGCCTGCAACTCCAGGGTGTGATTCATCCAATTGTTGGGCTCCTGAAGCCACCTCCAGTGTCTCTTTAAAGCAATGTTTGTGCTCCTGCTGCTTGCAACTTCAGGGTGTGATTCATCCAATTTTTGGGCTCCTGCAGCCAACTCCAGTGTCTCTTTCAAGCTATGTTCGGGCTCCTGCTGCTGCTGCTTGCAACTTCAGGGTGTGATTCATCCAATTTTTGGGCTCCTGCAGCCAAATCCAGTGTCTCTTTAAAGCAATGTTTGGGTTCCTGCTGCTGCTGCTTGCAACTCCAGGGTGTGATTCATCCAATTTTTGGGCTCCTGCAGCCAAATCCAGTGTCTCTTTCAAGCAATGTTTGGGCTCCTGCTCCTGCTGCTGCTGCTTGCAACTCCAGTGTGTCTTTAGTCCAATTTTTGGGTTCCTGCAGCCAACTCCAGTGTCTCTTTAAAGCAATGTTTGTGCTCCTGTTCCTGCTGCTTGCAACTCCAGGGTGTGATTCATCCAATTTTTGTGCTCCTGCTGCCAACTCCAGTGTCTCTTTAAAGCAATGTTTGGCCTCCTGCTGCTGCTGCTGCCAACTCCAGGGTGTCTTTCAAGTAATGTTTGGGGTCCTGCTTATGCTGCTGCCAACTCCAGGGTGTGCCTTCCAGCTAATGTTTATGCTCCTGCTGCTGCCAACTTCAGGGTGCCTTCCAGCCAACTTCTGGGTTCCTGCTGCTGCTGCCAACTCCAGGGTGTGTTAGTCAATTTTTGGGCTCCTGCTGTGGCTACTGCCAACTCCAGTGTCTCTTTAAAGCAATGTTTGGGCTCCTGCTGCTGCTTGCAACTCCAGGGTGTGATTCATCCAATTTTTGGGCTCCTACAGCCAACTCCAGTGTCTGTTTAAAGCAATGTTTGTGCTCCTGCTCCTGCTGCTTGCAACTCTAGGGTTTGATTCATCCAATTTTTGGGCTCCTGCAGCCAACTCCAGTGTCTCTTTCAAGCTATGTTTGGGCTCCTGCTGCTGCTTGCTACTCCAGGGTGTGATTCATCCAATTTTTGGGCTCCTGCTGCCAAATCCAGTGTCTCTTTAAATCAATGTTTGGGTTCCTGCTGCTGCTGCTTGCAACTCCAGGGTGTGATTCATCCAATTTTTGGGCTCCTGCAGCCAACTCCAGTGTCTCTTTAAAGCTATGTGTATGCTCCTGCTCCTGCTGCTTGCAACTCCAGGGTGTGATTCATCCAATTATTGCGCTCCTGCAGCCAACTCCAGTGTCTCTTTAAAGCAATGTTTGAGCTCCTGCTCCTGCTGCTTGCAACTCCAGGGTGTCATGTAGCCAATTTTTGGGCTCCTGCTGCTGCTTGCAACTCCAGGGTGTGATCCATCCAATTTTTGGGCTCATGCAGCCAACTCCAGTGTCTCTTTAAAGCAATGTTTGGGCTCCTGCTGCTGCTTGCAACTCCAGGGTGTGATTCATCCAATTTTTGGGCTCCTGCAGCCAACTCCAGTGTCTCTTTCAAGCTATGTTTGGGCTCCTGCTTCTGCTGGTTGCAACTCCAGGGTGTGATTCATCCAATTTTGGGCTCCTGCAGCCAAATTCAGTGTCTCTTTAAAGCAATGTTTGGGCTCCTGCTGCTGCTACTGCTTGAAACTCCAGAATGTGATTCATCCAATTTTTGGGCTCCTGCTGCCAAATCCAGTTTCTCTTTCAAGCAATGTTTGGGCTCCTGCTGCAGCTGCTTGCAACTCCAGTGTGTCTTTAGTCCAATTTTTGGGCTCCTGCTGTGGCTGCTGCCAACTCCAGTGTCTCTTTAAAGCAATGTTTGGGCTCCTGCTGCTGCTTGCAACTCCAGGGTGTGATTCATCCAATTGTTGGGCTCCTGAAGCCACCTCCAGTGTCTCTTTAAAGCAATGTTTGTGCTCCTGCTGCTTGCAACTTCAGGGTGTGATTCATCCAATTTTTGGGCTCCTGCAGCCAAATCCAGTGTCTCTTTAAATCAATGTTTGGGTTCCTGCTGCTGCTGCTTGCAACTCCAGGGTGTGATTCATCCAATTTTTGGGCTCCTGCAGCCAACTCCAGTGTCTCTTTAAAGCTATGTGTATGCTCCTGCTCCTGCTGCTTGCAACTCCAGGGTGTGATTCATCCAATTATTGCGCTCCGGCAGCCAACTCCAGTGTCTCTTTAAAGCAATGTTTGAGCTCCTGCTCCTGCTGCTTGCAACTCCAGGGTGTCATGTAGCCAATTTTTGGGCTCCTGCAGCCAACTCCAGTGTCTCTTTAAAGCAATGTTTGGGTTCCTGCAGCTGCTGCTTGCAACTCCAGGGTGTGATTCATCCATTTTTTGTGCTCCTGCAGCACACTTCAGCGTCTCTCTTTAAAGCAATGTTTGGGCTCCTGCTGCTGCTTGCAACTCCAGGGTGTGATTCATGCAATTTTTGTGCTCCTGGAGCCAACTGCAGTGTCTCTTTAAAGCAATGTTTGGGCTCCTGCTGCTGCTTGCAACTCCAGGGTGTCATTCAGCCAATTTTTGGGCTCCTGCAGCCAACTCCAGTGTCTCTTTAAAGCAATGTTTGGGCTCCTGCTGCTGCTTGCAACTCCAGGGGGTAATTCAGCTTATTTTTGGGCTCCTGCTGCCAACTATAGTGTCTCTTTAAAGCAATGTTTGGGCTCCTGCTGCTGCTTGCAACTCCAGGGTGTGATTCATCCAATTTTTGGGCTCCTACAGCCGACTCCATTGTCTGTTTAAAGCAATGTTTCTGCCCCTGCTCCTGCTGCTTGCAACTCCAGGGTGAGATTCATCCAATTTTTGGGCTCCTGCAGCCAACTCCAGTGTCTATTTCAAGCTATGTTTGGGCTCCTGCTGCTGCTTGCTACTCCAGGGTGTGATTCATCCAATTTTTGGGCTCCTGCAGCCAAATCCAGTGTCTCTTTAAATCAATGTTTGGGTTCCTGCTGCTGCTACTTGCAACTCCAGGGTGTGATTCATCCAATTTTTGGGCTCCTGCAGCCAACTCCAGTGTCTCTTTAAAGCTATGTGCATGCTCCTGCTCCTGCTGCTTGCAACTCCAGGGTGTGATTCATCCAATTATTGCGCTCCTGCAGCCAACTCCAGTGTCTCTTTAAAGCAATGTTTGGGCTCCTGCTGCTTGCAACTCCAGGCTTTCATGTAGCCAATTTTTGGGCTCCTGCAGCCAACTCCAGTGTCTCTTTAAAGCAATGTTTGGGTTCCTGCAGCTGCTGCTTGCAACTCCAGGGTGTAATTCAGCCAATTTTTGGGCTCCTGCTGCCAAATCCAGTGTCTCTTTCAAGCTATGTTTGAGCTCTTGCTGTTGCTGCTGCCAACTCCAGGGTGTGTCAGTCAATTTTGGGGCTCCTGCTGCGGCTGTAGCCAACTCCAGTGTCTCTTTAAAGCAATGTTTGTGCTCCTGCTGCTGCTGCTTGCAACTCCAGGGTGTGATTCATCCAATTTTTGTGCTCCTGCAGCACACTTCAGCGTCTCTCTTTAAAGCAATGTTTGGGCTCCTGCTGCTGCTTGCAACTCCAGGGTGTGATTCATGCAATTTTTGTGCTCCTGGAGCCAACTCCAGTGTCTCTTTAAAGCAATGTTTGGGCTCCTGCTGCTGCTTGCAACTCCAGGGTGTCATTCAGCCAATTTTTGGGCTCCTGCAGCCAACTCCAGTGTCTCTTTAAAGCAATGTTTGGTCTCCTGCAGCTGCTGCTGCTTGCAACTCCAGGGTGTAATTCAGCTTATTTTTGGGGTCCTGCTGCCAACTCCAGTGTCTCTTTCAAGCTATGTTGGGCTCCTGCTGCTGCTGCCAACTCCAGGGTGTGTCAGTCAATTTTTGGGCTCCTACTGCAGCTGCTGCCAGCTCCAGTGTCGCTTTAAAGCAATATTTGGGCTCCTGCTGCTGCTTGCAACTCCAGGGTGTGATTCATCCACTTTTTGGGCTCCTGCAGCCAACTCCAGTGTCTCTTTAAAGCAATGTTTGTGCTCCTGCTCCTGCTGCTTGCAACTCCAGGGTGTGATTCATACAATTTTTGGGCTCCTGCAGCCAACTCCAGTGTCTCTTTCAAGCAATGTTTGGGCTCCTGCTCCTGCTGCTGCTTGCAACTCCAGCGTGTCTTTAGTCCAATTGTTGGGCTCCTGCAGCCAACTCCAGTGTCTCTTTAAAGCAATGTTTGTGCTCCTGCTCCTGCTGCTTGCAACTCCAGGGTGTGATTCATCCAATTTTTGGGCTCCTGCAGCCAACTCCAGTGTCTCTTTCAAGCAATGTTTGGGCTCCTGCTGTTGCTTGCAACTCCAGTGTGTCTTTAGTCCAATTTTTGGGCTCCTGCAGCCTACTCCAGTGTCTCTTTAAAGCAATGTTTGGGCTTCTGCTCCTGCTGCTTGCAACTCCAGGGTGTGATTCATCCAATTTTTCGGCTCCTGCAGCCAACTCCAGTGTCTCTTTCAAGCTATATTTGGGCTCCTGCTGCTGCGGCCTGCAACTCCAGGGTGTGATTCATCCACTTTTTGGGCTCCTGCAGCCAACTCCAGTGTCTCTTTAAAGCAATGTTTGGGCTCCTGCTGCTGCTGCTGCTTGCAACTCCAGGGTGTGATTCATCCAATTTTTGTGATCCTGCAGCCAACTCCAGTGTTTCTTTAAAGCAATGTTTGGGCTCCTGCTGCTGCTGCTTGCCACTCCAGGGTGTGATTCAGCCAATTTTTGTGCTCCTGCAGCCAACTCCAGTGTTTCTTTAAAGCAATGTTTGGGCTCCTGCTGCTGCTGCTTGCAACTCCAGGGTGAGATTCAGCTTATTTTTTGGCTCCTGCTGCCAACTCCAGTGTTTCTTTAAAGCAATGTTTGGGCTCCTGCTGCTGCTGCTGCTTGCAACTCCAGGGTGTAATTCAGCTTTTTTTTGGGCTCCTGCTGCCAACTCCAATGTCTCTTTCAAGCTATGTTTGGGCTCCTGCTGCTGCTGCTTGCCACTCCAGGGTGTGATTCATCCAATTTTTGGGCTCCTGCAGCCAACTTCAGTGTCTCTTTCAAGCAATGTTTGGGCTCCTGCTCCTCCTGCTGCTTGCAACTCCAGTGTGTCTTTAGTCCAATTTTTGGGCTCCTGCAGCCAACTCCAGTGTCTCTTTAAAGCAATGTTTGGGCTCCTGCTGCTGCTGCTTGCAACTCCAGGGTGTCATTCAGCCAATTTTTGGGCTCCTGCAGCCAACTCCAGTGTCTCTTTAAAGCAATGTTTGGTCTCCTGCAGCTGCTGCTGCTTGCAACTCCAGGGTGTGATTCATCCAATTTTTGGGCTCCTGTAGCCAACTCCAGTGTCTCTTTAAAGCAATGTTTGGGCTCCTTCTCCTCCTGCTGCTGCTTGCAACTCCAGTGTGTCTTTAGTTCAATTTTTGGGCTCCTGCAGCCTACTCCAGTTTCTCTTTAAAGCAATGTTTGGGCTCCTGCTCCTGCTGCTTGCAACTCCAGGGTGTGATTCATCCAATTTTTGTGCTCCTGCAGCCAACTCCAGTGTCTCTTTCAAGCTATATTTGGGCTCCTGCTGCTGCTGCTTGCAACTCCAGGGTTTGATTCATCCAAGTTTTGGGCTCCTGCAGCCAACTCCAGTGTCTCTTTAAAGCAATGTTTGGGCTCCTGCTGCTGCTTGCAACTCCAGAGTGTGATTCATCCAATGTTTGTGCTCCTGCAGCAAACTCCAGTGTTTCTTTAAAGCAATGTTTGGTCTACTTCTGCTGCTGCTGCTTGCAACTTCAGGGTGTGATTCAGCCAATTTTGTGCTCCTGCAGCCAACTCCAGTGTCTCTTTAAAGCAATGTTTGGGCTCCTGCTGCTGCTGCTTGCAACTCCAGGGTGTGATTCAGCCAATGTGTGTGCTCCTGCAGCAAACTCCAGTGTTTCCTTAAAGCAATGTTTGGGCTCCTGCTGCTGCTGCTTGCAACTCCAGGGTGTGATTCAGCCAATTTTTGTGCTCCTGCAGCCAACTCCAGTGTTTCTTTAAAGCAATGTTTGGGCTCCTGCTGCTGCTGCTTGCAACTCCAGGGTGTGATTCAGCCCATTTTTGGGCTCCTGCTGTCAACTCCAGTGTCTCTTTAAAGCAATGTTTGGGCTCCTGCAGCTGCTGCTGCTTGCAACTCCAGGATGTAATTCAGCTTATTTTTGGGCTCCTGCTGCCAACTCCAGTGTCTGTTTCAAGCTATGTTGGGCTCCTGCTGCTGCTGCCAACTCCAGGGTGTGTCAGTCAATTTTTGGGCTCCTGCTGCAGCTGCTGCCAACTCCAGTGTCACTTTAAAGCAATATTTGGGCTCCTGCTGCTGCTTGCAACTCCAGGGTGTGATTCATCCAATTTTTGGGCTCCTGCAGCCAACTCCAGTGTCTCTTTAAAGCAATGTTTGTGCTCCTGCTCCTGCTGCTTGCAACTCCAGGGTGTGATTCATACAATTTTTGGGCTCCTGCAGCCAACTCCAGTGTCTCTTTCAAGCTATGTGTGGGCTCCTGCGGCTGCTGCTTGCAACTCCAGGGTGTGATTCATCCAATTTTTGGGCTCCTGCAGCCAACTCCAGTGTCTCTTTCAAGCAATGTTTGGGCTCCTGCTCCTCCTGCTGCTGCTTGCAACTCCAGTGTGTCTTTAGTCCTGTTTTTGGGCTCCTGCAGCCTACTCCAGTGTCTCTTTAAAGCAATGTTTGGGCTCCTGCTCCTGCTGCTTGCAACTCCAGGGTGTGATTCATCCAATTTTTGGGCTCCTGCAGCCAACTCCAGTGCCTCTTTCAAGCTATATTTGGGCTCCTGCTGCTGCTGCTTGCAACTCCAGGGTTTGATTCATCCAATTTTTGGGCTCCTGCAGCCAACTCCAGTGTCTCTTTAAAGCAATGTTTGGGCTCCTGCTGCTGCTTGCAACTCCAGGGTGTGATTCAGCCATTTTTTGTGCTCCTGCAGCCAACTCCAATGTTTCTTTAAAGCAATGTTTGGGCTCCTGCTGCTGCTGCTTGCAACTCCAGGGTGTGATTCAGCCAATTTTTGGGCTCCTGCAGCCAACTCCAGTGTCTATTTAAAGCAATGTTTGGGCTCATGCAGCTGCTGCTGCTGCTTGCAACTCCAGGGTGTAATTCAGCTTATTTTTTGGCTCCTGCTGCCAACTCCAGTGTTTCTTTAAAGCAATGTTTGGGCTCCTGCTTCTGCTTGCAACTCCAGGGTTTCATTCGGCCAATTTTTGGGCTCCTGAAGCCAACTCCAGTGTCTCTTTCAAGCTATGTTTGGGCTCCTGCTGCTGCTGCTTGCCACTCCAGGGTGTGATTCATCCAATTTTTGGGCTCCTGCAGCCAACTCCAGTGTCTCTTTCAAGCAATGTTTGGGCTCCTGCTGCTGCTTGCAACTCCAGTGTGTCTTTAGTCCAATTTTTGGGCTCCTGCAGCCAACTCCAGTGTCTCTTTAAAGCAATGTTTGTGCTCCTGCTCCTGCTGCTTGCAACTCCAGGGTGTGATTTATCCAATTTTTGGGCTCCTGCTGCCAAATTCAGTGTCTCTTTCAAGCAATGTTTGGGCTCATGCTCTTCCTGCTGCTGTTTGCAACTCCAGTGTGTCTTTAGTCCAATTTTTGAGCTCCTGCGGCCTACTCCAGTGTCTCTTTAAAGCTATGTTTGTGCTCCTGCTCCTGCTGCTTGCAGCTCCACGGTGTGATTCATCCAATTTTTGGGCTCCTGCAGCCAACTCCAGTGTCTCTTTCAAGCTATGTTTGGGCTCCTGCTGCTGCTGCTTCCAACTCCAGGGTGTGATTCATCCAATTTCTGGGCTCCTGCAGCCAACTCCAGTGTCTCTTTAAAGCAATGTTTGGGCTCCTGCTGCTGCTGCTTGCAACTCCAGGGTTTGATTCATCCAATTTTTGTGCTCCTGCAGCCTACTCCAGTGTCTCTTTAAAGCAATGTTTGGGCGCCTGCTGCTGCTGCTTGCACTCCAGGGTGAGATTCATCCAAATTTTGTGCTACTGAAGCCAACTCCAGTGTCTCTTTAAAGCAATGTTTGGGCTCCTGCTGCTGCTGCTTGCAACTCCAGGGTGTCATTCAGCCAATTTTTTGTCTCCTGCAGCCAACTCCAGTGTCTATTTAAAGCAATGTTTGGGCTCCTGCAGCTGCTGCTGCTTGCCACTCCAGGGTGTAATTCAGCTTATTTTTGGGCTCCTGCTGCCAACTCCAGTGTCTCTTTCAAGCTATGTATCGGCTCCTGCTGCTGCCAACTCCAGGGTGTGTCAGTCAATTTTTGGGCTCCTGCTGCGGCTGCTGCCAACCCCAGTGTCTCTTTAAAGCAATGTTTGTGCTCCTGCTCCTGCTGCTTGCAACTCCAGGGTGTGATTCATCCAATTTTTGGGCTCCTGCAGCCAACTCCAGTGTCTCTTTAAAGCTAATGCTATTTCACTAACCCAGCACGCATCCTATGCGTGTTACAGCACGGCAGAATGGTTTACAACCCTAATGAGGCTCTAGGAGGCTCAGAAATAGCCGTTTTTAATAGCGAATCATCACGAATAAATTGGGGTCGAAATTATTTTTGTCGGAAAATTCAGCGAATCAGTCGAATCGAATTTTTCAAAAGTTTGCTCATCTCTAATGATTATTTATGTTATGTTTTTATGCCTGGCCTAAGTCTCTGACAGTTATTTTGATTCAGCAGGTTTTGCACTATAACTGTGGGTTCCCAACAGCTGTATACCTAATCTTTTCAGTCTCAGCCTCTGAGGTTTATAACTTCTTCAGGTTTGTCATGTGTTTCGTGACCCACCACTCCTTTCTCTAGAACCTCCACAGTCACTTTATAGTTGACAACTGGGTTTGTTAGATTTAAAGCTTTGCTATATACATTACAGTTAATTAACTACATCCCTTGTGTTAGGTCATTTGCAATTTTCTTCAGCCCCCACTCATCTTTGGGATGCATAGATTATCGTGCTAGCACAAGCATTATCCCAGCATCAAGTGTCCCTGAGCATTTCAAGTCCACTTTCGATAGAATTTTTGAAAGTGTATATTTTTGTGTGGCTAAATGAGGCCCTAAAGATGCTGAGCTGATCTGTTTTTTTATAATGTTTTCTAATGTTAGCAAATGTTCATTTCATGGAAGCAGTTTTTATTTGTTGCTATTGGCAATGTAAGTGCAGACTTGTGTACGTAGCCAATAGCAGCAGATTGCAGATAGTTGCACAGAACACTGCTGCTGGGCAGTTTTCTGTCTGTACAGAGCTCACTTCTTGGTGTACGTTGTCAGTAGTAAAAACTGCTATCAAAAAACACGCATTTGCTAATATAGGAAAAACAATTAAAAAACACTAGATCAGTAATCTAAGCTCATCATTTTGGCACAAAAAAAATACACTTAAAAAATCGTAAAAAAATCAAAAGTGGACCCTTTAACCCTTCTAGTGCCAGCTACGTGAGTCTCACGTAGCTGCCTCTACTCCCCTTAAGTGCCAGCTACGGGAGACTCAGGCTGACTTTAAACCTCCACAGTAAAAAAAAAATAAAAGTAAAATATTCACCTGACCCCTCGTTGGATCCAGCCGGGTCTCCTCTTTTTGGTGCCACCCGATCCCCCGTGGGAGGTCGGATGGCTTCAGTAGAGCCCCCGGAATAGCACTCCCCCCGCTTCGGCAGCAGCAGCTGCTAACTGTAAAAAAAAAAAAAAAAAATTAAAAATGACATTTACTTACGTACGGTCGTGCTGCCTCCCTCCGGGTCTCCTCTTCACTGGGGGGGCCTCCGATCGCCCCTCCTGGCTCTTCAGCTTCAGGGGAGAGCCTGAAAGGGCTCTCCCCCTCCTCTCCAGACGGGCGCCGCCATCTTGCCGTTAAGCCCCGCCACTTTGGGGGGCGGGGCTTATGACGTCACTCACCGGGTGTCGTCCTGGCTCCCTGCTGCTCTTCATTCAGATGCGATCATGCTGGCCACAGGAGCAGAGGGGCAGGTGATCAGATCATCACCTGCCCCTCTGCTACTGCAGCCAGCATGATCGCATCTGTCATCACATCGAGGGACAAAGGAGCTGACGATCGGAGGTAAGTAAAGTAAAAAAAAGTTTTTTTCTTATGTGTCAGTGTGTTTTTTTAATGTTAACCCTTTGTGAACTGGTAAGGGGTCCATGAGACCCCTGTACCAGTTCACAAGGCTGGGGGCTGGCAAGTCACCTGCAACTAGCGAGTTACTTGCCATTAACCCCCGCACCCCCAATTACCTGCCTCCCCAAAGCCCAGGGGAGGGCAGAAGAGCCCGAGCCCACACAGGCTATGTGGGCTTGTAGGCTGCAGGGTGGGGGGGCCACAAAAGCTGGCCCCTCCACTCTGTTCCTACAAGCCCCCATAGCTGGTCCAGGGCTGGTTATGATGGGTAAGGGGGGACCCTACGTTATTTTTTTTTTTAATTTTAAGGGTTAGGCTAACCCTAACCCTGACCCTTAAAAATAAAAAAAAAATGACGTAGGGTCATTTTTAAGGGTTAGGGTTAGCCCTAACCCCTCCGGGAGGGGGGACCCTATGTCATTTTTTTTTGAATTTTTAAGGGTTAGGGTTAGCCTAACCCTTAAAATTCCCCAAAAAATGACCCCCCCCCCGGGAGGGGGGACCATATGTCTATTTTTTTTAATTAACCCCTTATGTTTATAGTGTGTATAGTAGTTGTATTTTATTGTAAATGTTATAAAGTGCTCTTTTCAGTTTGGGGGGTCTCCAAGGCAAGAATGTGGGGGCTACCGATACATATGTGGTACCGTTGTAATTGGGAGAAATGGGGCTATCACATGCAATATGGTTTTCATTAATAAAACAAATTTTTTATTTAAAATAAAGGAGACAATTGTCTAAAAAATATAATTTTATTTATTTTTTTGTTTTATTCAAAAAACAGTAGAAAAATTACAAACAAGACATTTCACGTTAAAGCCTAAACTCTGCTGCAAATAATATGTATATCATTTTTCTGGAAATTCCAGCAAAAATTATGGTTAAAAATGGCGCAAAATGGGGAAAATGACCTGTCAACAGAGGGTGAAAAAACTTCAAGTAGGCTGGCAATTAAAAGGGTTAATAGTACCTATGCATGTTGGGTATTGTTCTTCTCGGGGGACCTTGCGCTTTCAGATTTAGCTTGTTTTTTCTTGTTTGCATATTGATATTTTAGGATAACATGGTTTTTATTCTGCTTTTTTATAATTTTTCTTACGGAAACCCTGTGCAACCTAAGAATTCTTCAATGGATTACTTCCAGAAAGATGAGCCCACTACAACAAGCTCAGTATGCTTAGAAAGCTTAACATGTGTACTTTCAGGGAATATATAGTTTATTGGAGATATTCCAAATGTAAAGGGTTGTTTTGGTTGAAAAATTGCAAGGTGCGCACTTTGTCAGCAGAGCTAAAAATTTCAAGTACAAATACCGGTATGCTCACGCGCATGGCAACTCTTCCCTTGACAGTACCTATGCATGTTGGGTATCGTTCTGTTCGGGGCATATTGCTTTTTCAGATTTTACTTGTATTTTCTTGTTTGCATATAGTTTTTTTTAGGAAAATGTGGCTTTGATTCTTTTTTATTCTTTTTAGGGAAACTCTGTGCAACCAAAGAATTGATTGAGGGATTACTTCCAGAAAACCGTGCCCATGTCAACAAGCCTGGTATGCCTAGAAAGCTTGAGGTGTGTACTTCCAGAGAATATATCATTTGTGGGGGGTATTTCAAATTTAAAGGGTTGTTTTTCTGGAAAAACTGCAAGGTGCACTTAGCGCGTAGCATAGTTGTATTTTATCTGAAAATCTCCTAAAGCGCTGTTTCAGTTTGGGGGAGTCTCCTGGGCAGGAAAGAGTGTCTACCAATACATATGTGGTACCACTGTACCCAGGAGAAATTGGGGTTTCACACGCAATAAAATTTTATTGACAAACTTACATTTTTTATTACAAAAAACACTACAAATTGCAAAAAATATATTTTTTTTATTTTTTGCACATATTTCACCCAAAAGTATTAACAATACACTAAAAAAAGGCCAAACAAGCTATTGCATGTTGAATCTCAGACTCTGCTGAAAAAAAACCAATATATAATTTTCCTGGAAAATCCCTGGAAATCCCTTCAAAAATCAAGGTTGAACATATGTAGCGCAAAATAGTGAAACGTGGTCTGGCAACAAAGGGTGACAAAAGCTGCAGGTAGGCTGGCACTTAAAGGGTTAAATATAAAAAGATCTAGTTGATAAACAAATCTCAGGATCGATCTGCTTCAGTGCACAGTTCTCATATCCAATGAGTCAAGAAAAGTAACAAGAAAGCATGGACTAGAAACTAATAGTAATCTAACTAGTAGAAAACTCAATCGTGGGGTGGTGAGGCCATGGAATTTGTATTTGTGTTACCTCTGACAAATTAAGGGTCGGCTATGACAAGTACAAGGGCAGAAATGTGTCCCTCAAAGCATGTTTCTATCTGGCCCAGTGTGCAAACCCACAGTTTTGCAGTGGGTAAGAAGCATCCCTACCAATATCCCAATGATGTTTTACTGGAGAGTATTTGGGTAGCAAAGGATAGAGGGCTTCAAATCGAGGGGAACACCAGGGCGATTGCCCTGCACAAAATGGGCTACTAAAAACAATAACAGAAAACAAGAAAAATAAACACATAAATAAAAAAAAAAAAAAATGTTTCTATCTGGCCCAATGCAAAAACCCAAAGTTTCGCAGGGGGTGAGAAGCATTCCTACCGCTATCCCAATGAAGTGTTGCTGATAGAGTATGCTTCTGAGGTGATATGTCCGATGGAGGGTTGATGGCCTTTTAAATTAGTTATGCAGCTTTGGAAAATGAAAGCTAGAAAGGGGTGAATACTTTGTATTAACACCATATGCATAACAACATTTTTTTGCAGACATTCTCAGTTGTCTTCGTAATAGGGATGAGCGGACCCCAAAAAAGTTTTTGTTCACCGAGCTTGGCTGAACTTGCAGCCAAAGTTCATCTCAGGTCCTGGACTACCTCAAACCTGAACCACATTCAAGTCAATGGGGACCCAAACTTGGGGGCCCAAACATAGCTGTAAAATGTGGGTAGCAAAGGCTAGAGGGCTGAAAATCAAGGGGAACACCAGGGCAATTGCCCCACACAATATGGGCTAGGGAAAGTACTGAAAACAATAACAGAAAACAAAGAAATTAAAAAATAACAATAATAAAATATTATTTTTCACCCTGTAAGACGCACATAGGACGCACCTAAGATTTGGAGCAGGAAAATAAGTTAAATAATATTCTGAACTAAATGTTGTGCTAAAACACCCCCCCCCCCCCCCCCCAAGAACCAAATAATAGGCAAGGTGCAGAATCCCCCCATTACAGGCAGAGTGGCATCCCCCCATCCCCCATGGCTAGTGGGATATTCCCCCCTCACTTTCCCCATAGGCAATGGGGCATACCCCCATTCCATTCCCATAGGCAGTGTGGCATTCCCCCCTCCCATTCCAATAGGCAGTGTGGCATTCCCCCATCCTATTCCTATAGGCAGTGGGGCATTCTCCCCTCCCATTCCCCTTATAGGCAGTGTGGCATTTCCCCCTCCCATTCCCATATAAGCAGTGTGGCATCCCCCCTCCCATTCACCATATAGGCAGTGTGGCATCCCCATCCTCCCATTCCCCAGATAGGCAATGTGGTATTCCTAGCTTGGTACAGGGTGTCTGTGTGTGCTGGCGCCGTGGAGTGGAGGCAGCTGTATCTGCCCCTCCTTTTCCACAGCGCCTGCACACACTGACAAACGGCTTCACACACAATGATGGGCATGGCCAATGCTCAAGCACCGGCCATGCCCACCTGCCCACAAAGGAGATGTCTGTGTGTGCAGGCACCATGGAGAAGGCAGCAGATAAAGCAAAGACGACGGCGACAGCGCA
This sequence comes from Gastrophryne carolinensis, assembly GCA_027917425.1. Classification (NCBI taxonomy): domain Eukaryota; kingdom Metazoa; phylum Chordata; class Amphibia; order Anura; family Microhylidae; genus Gastrophryne; species Gastrophryne carolinensis. The sequence continues at coordinate 220,758,942 of CM051238.1, forward strand.
AGTGCACAGACAAGTCTCGGGTCACTGGAACACTGTCACTGAAGAGGGAAAATTGTGAATAATCTCTGAATGATGTCTGTCAACAGGGACCTGCAAAGCAAACAGAAAAACATTGTTCCTATTATTGTTTATTTATCGAGCGCTATTGTATCCTGTGGTGCTGTGCAAACTAAAAATTACTGGAGGGTGGGTCACTGAATAATCCTCACCATGTGCATGGCCAGAAACCTGCAAGGCAAACAGAAAACATTGTTAGTATTATTATTTGCCTCCATTCATTTCCTCCTGTTTCCTCCTGTTCTGCTTCCTCCTCACCTGCCTCCTCATCCAATCAGCACGGCGCCTGCAGCACTATTATGAGCCCAGCCATGGGGTAACGGCAGCAGGTGGTGCTGTTACTCATCTGTCTGGGCAACCACACTGCCCAGGAGCTGGCATCCAGGAGCAGACAGATTGGTTGCTGCAGCTGAACCTAAAGCCTGACAAGGTGGTGTGCAGAAGAACATAGTAGCAGCCTTGGGCTGAACTGGTTTGAGGCACATCCATTGGCTGGCATATGTGCTTAATAGTGGAGTTTCAGCTCCAATATGCCCGAGTGAGTTGAAGTGCAGACAAACAGCATTTCACCACCAATGAGTTGGCCTCCATTGTGGTTCCAATACGCCATCAATATGGTCAGCACTGATGATGGCATCATCAGCACTACTATCCCCATCCTTTGCCTCCTAAAAAAGAACATGTCAGGCCATGACGTAGGATGTAATGGTGTCACAAGAGGACGCAGAGGAGGAAGAGAAAGGCACATTTACACAGGTGTCGGGCCAGTCCACACATGGTGGGTTGCTGGACTGACAGGCCAAGGGACAGTTTTGGAGGCTTTGGAGGACTTTTCCTCACAGCATGGTGGCACCCAGCGCAGCTCACGGGTGTCACTGGAGGCATGCAGAGGCGACACCTCCCACTGAGGACAGCTTTTCCTTGAATCAGAGCATCCTGGCTCACATGCTACAGTGCCTGCAGAATAACCGCAGAGTTGCCAGCATAGTCATCAGTGCCGATTACTGGGTGGCCACCCTGTTTGCTCCCCCTTTTTAAGGATAACATCAAATCCTTGATTCCACCACATGAGTGTGAGAGAAAAATGAGAATGTACAAATGCCTCAGTGGCAGCACAAAGTTGAGGAGGAGAAAGTCGCCAATGCAACAGTGGCACCAGCACCACCTCAGGATGAAGGGTAACCATGGACATAATGTGGGACACGTTGTTCAATTCTCCGCAACATCCACCAACATCGAGTATGGCCCCTAGTACCAGGAGGCAGACTTTGACTCACATGGTGAATGAGTATCTGTTGATGCGATTTCTGGTACTGAGAGAAGGGTCCTCCACCATTGAATTTCTGGGTCGGTAAATTGTACATGTGGCAAGAGCTTGCCCTCCATGCCTTTAAGGAGCTGGTCTGGCCTACAGCAGGTGTCCTATTAGAACGTGTGTTCAGTACTGCAGGGGCTGCCATCAGCGACAAGAGGAGCCGCCTATCCTCAGCCAACGTGGACATGCTTACATTGCTTAAGATCAACCAGGTGTGGATCCCAAACCAGGTGTGGTTGAATAGTTGGCTACTTCCATCTTTTCCACCTATACCACCACATCCACCTACTCTGCCTCTTCCACTTACCCACATCCACCTCCACTTTCCCCTCCCCGAGACCTCTGTCACTAATGTTAAAAAATGTATTTTATTTTATGTAATTTTACATTTATTTTTAATTTAGTTATGTATCTATTTATTTAGTTTTTGTGAGGGAAGGCTCCTCTTTCTCCCCTGCAGCTGCCATCCTCTTCCACCACAGACGACTGCCGTAGCCAAGTCCTGGATTGCCTACATAAAGAACTTTGTGGATGATAGGGTGTGTACAGATGCTGCCATCTACAGCCTGGGCCCCCACACAGGGTGTTTAAAGGAAAATTCCCTTTTTGCCAAGTTTTTGGTGTTTTATTATTGTTGTAGAATAATAATTTTTGTTAGGATTGTGCCCCTATACCTGTAATATACTTCACTACACGCTGTTTCCAAAATTCTCATGTACCTGGGGCTCTGTTTTGCTACAGTGGGAATGGTTTTCCTAGCCTTGAGTAAAAACTACTGACTAGAAGTCACAGAATTTGTCCAATTTAACAACTGAGGCAAATCACGCAACAGGAATGACTTCTCCAGGTGAGAGCGATTCCAATAGCCCTTTAGCTAATGGAACATTAGACTGTTATCCCATCTATCTGAAGAAGTTGAATTACAGCAGAATTGGTATCAGTGGTATCGCGTCTCCGGTTCTCCTGGCTGGGTCAGAGTCGTCCTGTGTAAGTGGGGCGTGCTTGGGTCTGGCTGGGGGGATTGGTGGGCGTCTGTAGGTGGTGGCGATGGTGGCACAGAGGGTTCAGAGTATGAGGAACTCAATATGCTTCCAGGTGAAGGCAGGATCGGAGAAGGTGGTGACACTAAAAACGGTGTGTGTGGATATAATGCGAGAGATACTTCATTTGAAGGTAAGCGAGGTTCTGGCGGTGCAGGATTACCCTCAAGCGGGGCTATACTATGTTTCTTTTTATTCCGAGAATGACTGCATTGCAAATTTGGAGAACCTGAAGAGAGCCATTGCGCAAGGATCGGAAGTGCTGAAAAAGGTGAACTTTATGCCGACATTTGCAACTCAGGTGAAGTTTATCACTGTACATATTCACAACCCTTATATGGACTATGAAGTGGTAAGAGACTATTTAAACCGCTATGTGGAGAGGTGGCACGGTATGGAGAAGATAATGAATGCTTATGGCTATTTTAAGAGCATGCTAAAATGTAAGGTGGATTTGCGAGCTGACCCAGATGGCTACAATGAGAGGTGCTCTGTGTTCTATTCAGGGCAACCCAAGTTTTGTAGGAAATGTTTGTCGTTTGGTCACTTGTCCAGCTATTGGGAAAATAGGGAGAAATGTAGATATTGTGGAAGTGCGGACCATAGGGCGGCAGGATGCAATGGAAGGCCATATAGCCAGAAATTGCCCTTCTCTGGCAGGGAAGAAGTTGTTCAAAGCCCGGCCATGGGAGGAGGAGGAAGAGCCTGTGGAGGGGAGAAGGAGGAATTATCCCTTGGGAATCTCTGTTGGGGAAGACAGGAGAAGGCAGGAGGTGGCGGCAGAGACAGAGATGGAGGCTGAGGAGGAGGGGGGCAGAGGTGGTCAGGCGGGGGAGGAGAAGATGATGGCAGAGGAGCAAGGTGGTAAACGTAAAGTTATGGAGGAGAGAGGGGAATGAAGTGTTACTGGAGGAGCAGGGAGAAGAGGCTGAAAATAAAATAACTTTGAATGCTAAAGAGAGAAGGATAATGAAGAGAAGGCAGGAAAAAGAAGATTGGGTGGCTTGCGGCAAAATGGCGGGAAGAGGGGGTTAAAAGTGGTGTCAGGGTCAGGGGAGGGTTTCCCGTCTAAAGAAAGTCTTCTTGTGGTGCCTGAAATTCCCGATGTGCAGGGGATTGGGTCTTGTGCTGGGGTTGCTGTGTGTGTGAACGGAGAGAAGCCGGTGCTGCAGATAGATGATGCAGCGGTGGCGGCGGCGGCTTCTCCCGCAGATGCTGTGTCCGTTCTCATGCTCGAGCGGGGGGGGGGGGAGTCGGGGGCGGGGCCAGGGCCGGTAGATCTTTCACTTGCTGCCTGCCAGGCTCAGGAGTGCTTGGGGCGGGGGAGAGGAGAGGGGGCGGGGCTTACGAGCGCCGCTCTTGTTGTGGACTACACACAGCCCATTCAGAGTGCTCAGCAGGGGAGTTCTGTGACAAGATCACTGACAGAGGAGGAGCGCATAGGGAGGGAGGAGATGAAAGGTGGAAAGAAGGATGACAGTAGTGTCTTTCATCATTTCAGGTGTGCAGATATAGAGGGAGAGGGGGTGGTGAGGAAGTCAGGAGGTGGAAGGATGCCTAATCCATTGGATTCTATGATGGGTTTCTGTGATCCTACTGGGCGCAGTATGGTCTCTGAAGGGAGATCCTATGCCCAGGCGGCAGCGGATCACAGTAGTTGGCAGATGGGTGCAATAAGTTCTGATGGGGGGGTGGGCAGATTTGCTCCCCCTACCAGTATGTTAGGGACGAGCTCTGGGCTGTCTCAAACATTTATAGAGGAGATGGTGAGTGATTTGTGGGAGGGGACTCCCTGGGAGGAACATTCAGGCTCCTCGGCTTTGTGTTTAGAAGGTGAAGGGGCGTTATTGAGGAGGGGCTCGGGACCTTGTGTCCTTTCGGATCTCTCTTCAGAGATGAGTGACGAGGATGAGTCCCTGCAGAGCCTTCATGGAGGGAAACAGTAACGGTGGACTCTTATTTTTATGTGTTTGTATGGCACTCACTGTGGCAATGATTAACGTGAGGAGCATTGGCTCCTCAGTTTAGAGGGCGGCTGTGCTAGACATCCTGGGCCACACTTCTGCGGATATTTTTTGTCTGCAGGAGTGTGGTGTCAGATGCGCCCCTTGCCACGGTGAGTGGCCATACGGACAGGCTGCCTGGGCACCTGCAGTGAATAGCCGGTGTGAAGGAGTGGGGATTCTAATTTAGAATCCTCTGATCCAAATTAGGAGTGTGAAGATTGTGGTGAAGGGGAGACTCCTTTTATGCATGTTGAAGTGGAGGGAGGTGGAGATCCGGCTATTTTGTGCCTACGGCCCTGCTGAGAGGGCAGAGAGGTTGGAATTCCTTAGGATCCTTGGCCTCCACCTGTCCGGTCGCCAGAAGACTATTGTCGCTGGGGACCTTAATGTGGTCCGCAGCAGTGGCGACCGGATGGGTGGAGGGGACAGCGGGGTGGGGAAGCCTTCAGGGGAGTTGAATGGGAGGATCCAGGATTTTCATCTGCAGGACGCTTTCGCCCATCTATCTGATGGGGATCTCAGATTCACTTACTTTTCAGAGCAGGGGACGGTGAGGTCCAGGATAGATTATATCCTGGCCTTCCAGTCAATTGCTATCGCAAGTTACTGTCATGCTCCTGTTATCTTCTCTGATCATGTCATGGTGATTAGTAAGGTAGAGGTGGCCCAAGGGATAAAAATTGGGAGGGGAATATGGAAATTGAACGTGTCATTGTTAGAGGATAGGATTGTAATGTCCAGATTCAGGGTTTTTTATGGGCGTTGGGTGAGTGAGAGGGGTAGGTTTAGGTCCGCTTTAGAGTGGTGGGAATGGTGTAAGGGGAGGGTCAAATTCTTTTTTAGGCTAGAAAGTTATAGGTTAGCTAGGGAAAGGGGGCAAAGGGAAAAGGAAATTGGGTGGAGGCTCCAGACACTGCTAACTTTAAGGGAGTTTGGGTGGGAGGTGGAAGAGGAGTTAGAAAAGGTGAGGGTGGCTAGGAGGAGGTGGGTGGAGGATAAGGGTAAGGGAATTATGTTTAGGACAAAGATTCAGAATCTGGAAGAGGGTGAAAGATGTTCCCGTTTTTTCTTTAAGAAGGCTTTTAAGGCGAAGGATATCTTTCAGACTGTTCTGGTAGAGGGTTTGGAGGTCACTGGGAATGACGCTATTAATCATATTCAGCGGTTATATAGTGACCTTTACACAGATCATCTGAAGGCTTCTGATGCAGAGATTGAGGAATATTGCCAAGTTCTGGACTCCCAGTTGTCTGTAGAGGAAGCAGAATCACTGGAGGGTAAGGTGGAGGAGGAAGAGATTTGGACTGCCCTTAGTTCAATGGCCACTAATAAGACGCCTGGTTGTGATGGTCTTCCTGCGGAATTCTACACGAAAACCTGGGATCTCATTAAGAGTGATCTGGTGGACGTGGTGGCAGAGATTTTTGTGTCTGACATGCTGTCCCCCTCGATGAGGAAAGGGGTGATAACCTTGATTTTCAAAAAGGGGGATAGGCGAGAGATCAAAAATTGGAGACCAATTACGCTTCTGAATGTGCATTACAAGTTGATTGCTAAGATTGTGGCCTTTCGCATGAGAAGTGTAATTGCCTTTGTTATCGGGGGGGCACACACATGTGCTGTCCCGGGCAGGAGGATTTCGGATAACTTGATCTTACTGCGAGACCTGTGTTACCTGGCGCAGTCAAATCGGTGGAAATGATTGATTTAGAGAAAGCGTATGATAGGGTGTCGCACCGTTTCCTTTTGGCTGTGTTGGGTAGGATGGGTTTCCCTGCAGGGATTTTGCGGATGATCTGTGGGTTCTATTCGGGAATCTCTAGCAGGGTGTTGGTAAATGGGGGTTTAAGCGATGACCTCTTTGTAAGCTCTGGGGTCCGGCAGGGCTGTCCGTTTTCCCCATTGGCTTTCATCTGTGTCATGGAGCCGTTGATTCGGAACGTGCTTAGAGATAAGGTTATTAGCGGAGTGTTAGTGCGCGGTAGTGGGGGGAGGAGGGCCAAGATCATGGCTTATATGGATGACGTGGTCTTGGTCGGGGAGTCCGCCCATGACATTCAGAGAGGGAACTTGCAGCTGCGCATTTTTTGCGCAACTGCGGGCATGATAGTAAACTGGCAGAAATGCCATTTTTGCAGCCTGGGAGGTAAGGTGGAGTCTGGGGTCGATGGTGTGGAGGAGGTTCGGGAGGTGGAGGTTCTGGGTCTCTCTTTTGACACACGCCTGAAGGGTGAAACTACGTTCGATCGGGTGAGGGGAAGGGTCGTGCAGAAACTAGGTTTTTGTGGTCTGCGTGACCTTTCCCTTCACGGGAGGACACTGATTGTAAAATCGGTGATCCTCCCCCGGGTTCTGTATGCCAGTGTCATCTTCCCGCCCTCTCCGCGCTGGGTAATGCAGCTGAAATAGTTGCTGTTCACCTTTTTTTGGGGGACCAGAGTGGAGAGGGCTAGCAGGGAGAAGGTGGTCAAGAGTGTAAGAGCAGGGGGTTACGGTTTTCCTGATTTGGAATCTTTCCTTCTGGCCCATTACTGGCTGACTGTCTGTCGCGCTCTCCAGGGCGGATCACTTGTGTCAGCAAGTGTTAGATATCTTGGTGGCTCATTGTTACGTAGATGGGGCCTGATTGCCTGGAAGGTTCCCTTGTTTTTTACGAGAGGATGAAGCTGCTGTGGGAAGGATGGAAGCTGGCCGGTTTAAAGGAGGGAGTGACAGACAAGAAGTCCCTTTTTGCATGGGCCAGAAGGGAAGAGATGGAAAACCAGATCCCCGTTTTATCATCTACACAGACCACTGTAACCTGGAGGAAGATGGCACTGGTAGGGCTGATGAATAGACAGAAGGATCTGGTCTGGATGTCCCTTATGGGTTGCCTCCCAACCAGGTCCTTCCAGAAGTCCCGGGACCTGTGCCGATCGGACTGCTGTCCCAGGGAGGGCTGTGGTGGTGTGGAGGATGTGTATCATCTCTTTTGGGGATGCCCATTCGCCAAGGATTTTAGGGAAGCCTGTCGGCCGCTGAGTAGGGCCATTTTGGGCACAGAGATGTTGCCTTTTCTTTTTGTTTTTGCAGGTTGGCTCCGGGGCAGCAAAGACAGAGTCCGCCGTGGGTGGATCTACAGTTCACTGCTGAAGGAGGTCCTGTGGGACATGAGAAACTTGGTGGTCTTCCGGAAGATGGAAGTTGAGGTAATAGGGTGTATGAGGGTTTTTGTCCACAGGCTAAAATTTGTGTATGATATGGATGTACGCAGTTATGGAGTAGAGGTGGCGGAGGGCTGGTGGAAAGCACATAGGTGGAAAGAAGTTTTTTGGGATTGAATGAAGTCGCTGGATATGTAAATATATTGTTTTTTCTTCCTTTTGTGCTGTTTTATTATGTAGTAGTATGTTAGGAGTTGTTATGTTATGTTAGCAAAGTTATGAGATACATGGATGTATATAATCATTTTTAAATCTTTTAATCGGTTATTATGAAATATAATTTTCTTCAGCCTAAGGATGAGCTAAGTGAGACTTGGACAGAAGGCAATTCCATCTGCTGAATTAGTTTCTTAGCCTAAAGGCTTAAAAAAAAATAAAAATAAAAAGGATAAAAAAGCAGAATCAAAGCCACATTTTCCTAAAAAAAAACTATATACAAACAAGAAAAAACATGTTTAATCTGAAAAAGCAACATCCCCTGAACAGAACGATACCCAACATGCATAGCTACTGTCAAGGGAAGAGTTGCCAAACACCCCAAAGTAAAGCATGTGCGTAACGGTAATTTTGCTTGAAAATTTCAGCTCTGCAGACAAAGTGCGCACCTTGCGATTTATCAACCAAAACAACCCTTTACATTTGGAATATCCCCCATAAACCATATATTCCCTGAAAGTACACATGTTAAGCTTTCTAAACGTACCCAGCTTGTTGTAGTGGGCTCATCTTTCTGGAATTAATCCCTCAAAGAATTCTTTGGTTGCGCAGGGTTTCCCTAAAAAATGTATAAAAAAGCTGAATAAAAAACACCTTTTCCTAAAATATAAATATGCAAACAAACTAAGTCTGAAAGCGCAAGGTCCCCCGAACAGAACAATACCCAACATGCATAGCTTCTTTTAACCCTTTTAATTGACAGCCTACTTGAGATTTTGTCACCCTCTGTTGACAGGTCATTTTTCCCCATTTTGCGCCATGTTTTGCAACATTTTTGCTGGAATTTTCAGGAAATTATATATATTTTTTTGCAGCAGAGTTTAGGCTTTAACATGAAATGTGTTGTTTGTAAATTTTATTCTGTTTTTTACAATATTATTAAGTAAAAAAAAAAAAATAAATACAATTTTTTTTTAGAAAATTGCCTCCTTTTATTTTAAATAAAAAATGTATTTTATTAAAGAAAACCATATTGCATGTGAAAGCCCCATTTCTACCGATTAGAAACCACCATTAGTACCACATATTTATCGGTCGCCCCCCGTTCCTGCCCAGGAGACCCCCCAAACTGAAATAAGTAATTTTTAACATTTACAAACTACCATTCACACTACAAAGGGTTAAATCGAGAAAAAAAATGACATAGGGTCCCCATTTTTTTTTGGGGGGGGGGGGGTTCAAGGGCTAAAAACCCTTAAAAATAAAAAAAGAATGACATGGGGTCCCCCTTACCCGAAGTAACCAGCCCAGGACCAGCTATGCAGGCTTGTAGGAACAGGGCGCAGGGGCCAGCTTTTGTGGCCCCTGGCCCTGCAGGCTACAAGCCCGCATAGCCCGTGGCCACGGGCTCTTCTGCCCCCCCTTCGGGGAATGGTAATGGGGGTGCCGGGGGTAAATGGCAAGTCACCCGCTAGTCGCAGGTGACTTGCCATCCCCCCAGCCTTGTGAACTGGCATAGGGGTCCCATGGACCCCTTACCAGTTCACAAGGGGTTAAAAGTAAAAAATAAAGACACAGACACAGATATAAAAGATGACATTTATTAATTTTTTTTTACTGTACTCACCTCCGAACGTGGGTCCCTCGTCGCTGTCCCACGCCGCTCACCCAGCTCCGGCATCTGTCAGATGCCGATAGTGATCAGCGCAGGGCGGATAAGAGGAGAGGAGGCTACGAACGGGATCCCCCCCCCGGTGAAGAGAAGATGGCGCAGAGGGATCGGGCGAGGAGGTGAGTGACTGTCATTGTTTTTTTTTTTTTTTTTTTTACAGATGTCTGTCAGCGCTGGGGGGGACTGTCAGCGCTGGGGGGGGGCGGACGGTTTCAGGCCCCCTCCTGAAGACCAAAGACGCCGGGGGAGGGATCAGATGCCCCCCGGAGGAAGAGGGGAGCCCCATCTTTACATTAATACCAGAGGTAAGTGTTTTGTTTTATTTCTTTTTTTTAACTAGTAAGGGGAAATGCCAGGCACGTAGTTTCTACGTGCTTGGCACTTAACTGTAGGAGAAGCAACCACGTAGAAACTATGTGCTTGGCATTTAAAGGGTTAAAGAACAGTGACACCCAAGTGGCCTGAACTAGTGGACACCCAATTACTATTTGTTTTTAAACAAAAAATTGTCTGACGTGGCCTCAACTACAATGACCCTCACTTCAGCAGCTGTCCCTAACTAACTGCCCTAAAAATGACAATTTCATTTCAATTTCAACAACAACCTATCTATCCCTTACTCTAGCCATTGGCCCTAAATAATTGTCTTGACAAGGTCAATTTTATTTTTAACAATGCCCTATCTGTCCCTCACTTAGCAGCAGCAACCTCTTTCTATCTAATGTAGAGCGCTTTGATAACAGCGGGACGTGGACACTGCCTTTAATATGGTGGGGTCACACGTGGTCTGGCCAATCACAGCCATGCAAGGAAGGCATGCTAGGGCAGCCAATCACCCAGGGTTTGGGCCGAACTCAGACACAGATTTAATTTTGAAATCCATGTTCAGCTTTGGGAACCTGAACTTGCACGGACCCGGTACAGACCTGAACTTTGCGAGTTGGGCCTGCTCATCCCTACTTCTTAATCTATGTTTAAAAATCTACAGTTTACTTTGCACAGTGACAGCTTACAATTATTTATTCATTCTACATTTTTAGACAATCTACAATACTTTGATTTATGGTCAGGTATTTTGATTCCAAGAACCTAAGCTTGTTGAGATCACAATTATTTCCCATTCATTGAATCCAAAACACACAATTCAAAAATTGGTTGTGAACCAGATTTTTTGGCATGGGCTATAGTCTGAGATGTAATTCCATCAGTGCTAGTAAATAATAAATGTTAAGTCAAACAGATAATTGTACATTAAAACAATTTATTGGGAAATAAATTGCAGCTTTCTACACTACATAATATCTGTATATATGAAAACGTCAGCCCAGATGTACATGTAAACAATTAAAACCTAATGCTAATATTAAGCATAGCCAACACAAGCCACTAGCTTATGATGGGTTACTGCAATAAATGTAGCATTTCTACCTTCTTTAGAGACAGTTAAGTCCATTAAGCACCTTGGCATCTTTAATACATGCTAGCAATGTGAACATCTCAAGAAACTGATTACTTTCTTATGCCCTTTACTTTTGGATAGGTACTCAATACGTGTCAGTTGCTCTTTGATCAGATCCCCAAGTAGTGCCAGTACTTTAAGAAGATGGAATTTCATCATCCAAGATCATTCAATGTGAAGCTACATCTCCTCTTCCTAATTCATCAGAAGTACATCTCTGAGATCCTTTAATCTTTTATGGATACCCATGCACTGATTTTTGTTTATTGTTTTAACAATGTTACCATCTCAGAAGTGTGTAAAAATTTACACTTCACCTGCAAGGCTTCTTAATTACAAAACCAATTAGGTACAAGGCCTGATTTTGGATGCCCCACTGTGTGAAAGCTCCCAGATCGCTCATTAAAAACTCACCTTTCCCCAGTCCTGTGGTGCATGCTTGGGCCTTCATCCATTCAGACTTTGCCATGCATATTAATGCTTGGTGAACGGCTCGGTTTATGGTAATTGGGAGAGAATGTGGCAACATCCCCAGAAGCGGGCATGTTCTTTCCCCAAGCCTATCTGGCTAGGTGCAGAAGCATGCCTCAGTAAAGAGATGGTGGGGATGTGCCTGCTCTCACTCCCGATTGTTTACATAGCTAAGGCAGCCAAAGGGAATGGTGAGTTTTGCAGCAGCTGGGGGGGGGGGGGTCAAAAAGTGGGGCATCCCAATATTTAAGATTCCAGGGCTGTGCTGGGTTTGTTCTGCTTTAAGTCTCTACTAGGTAAGCCAATTAAAAACTGCTCCAAGGAAAAGTTGCAGTTTATTTTTATGGCAGCAAAGAAATGTGGAGCTCATTTGTGGAAATCAGCTAATTTGGGTGTGTAAGAGCTTCGAAACAAAGTGAACACAACTTTTATTGTTTTGTCAAAGTGCATGAAAATCTGTGAGCCTCTAATTGAGAACCTTCCTCCCTTGGACCTTAATAGGATAACTATTACAGTCTAGTGACTATTCTGGATCAGGGCCCCTTCTCTATCTTTTCTTACTTTCTCCCCCCCTCCATTTCTTTATATCTTTCCCTAAGAACTCACTCTGTATACTTGTCTATTGCATTGATACATTACAATCTAATAAACATATTTAAAAAGAAAAGATACAATAGGTTCTCAAAGCCATATGTACTAATTCTATTATAGTATTTTTGCAACCCATATACTCCCCAGTGGCCATTTATTACATCTTGTACTATGTGGTGAATATTTTAAGGATGAAGTACTGGATCTGAGGAGGGCTGCAAAGGACCATGGATGTACTGAGCTGCAAGAATCACTGGCAGTCATAATAGATTTAGTTCAATTCTGGTTTCACAAACTATTATATAGATTATTTTGGAACAATAAAACTATATATACAGCGGGACTATATAATTATTCAGGTTTTCTTGTCCTATATAAATTACAGGTCAGAATACTTTCTTGATACTGCATGTAAAAGCAATCCTCCCTGTTTCTAACCATGTCTTTATTGGATCATTTTTTCTCAATACAGCTCCTTTAAAGCAGCACAAAACCAGGCATTTTGACTTCCCGGGTTTTATTCCCTTCCCCACTGTGTGAAACGCCCCCAGATCGCCCAGAATCTATGACATCACACGGTACCCGGCATTTCTCATTTGCCCCGAGAAGCTCAGTCGCTCTGGGAGATCGGAGGAGGAAGGCTGGAGGGGGCGAGATGGCTCTGATCTCCCTCCTCCACCAATCACCCGAGAGCTGTCATCGGAGCTTTGTGGGACATGATCGACAGGGGACAGTGGAAGATCAGAGATGAGTAATGAAAAAAAAGTAATTTTTCTGTGTGTGTGTATATTTTTTTCTGTTAACCCCTTGTGACTGGTAAGGGGTCCATGAGACCACTATACCAGTTCACAAGGCTGGGGGCTGGCAAGTAACCAGCGGCTAGTGGGCACGCTGGCTGCAGCTGCTCTTCATGATCCAGCTGTTGGTCATGCCGGCCCTGTGAATCCCGCTGTGGCAGCAGGGTGATTTGGGGAGACATCTGCTGCAGAGGAATTGGGGGAGGCATCTGCTTCTGCTGCTGTTGCAGAGGGATTGTGGGAGGCATCTGCTTCTGCAATGGCAGCTGTAGAGGCATCTGTTGTTGTAGTAGCAGCTAGTGAGGCAGATTTTGTGTCTGACGGTGTTGGGGAGGCAACTGGTATAGCAGAGTTTGGTGATGCTGCTGTTGTTGTAAAGGCAGATGCAGTCGATCCTCCTCCTCCAGATCCTGTGTGGCAGCCAGTAGGGGGGGGGGGGGGGTGTCTATAGGGCCAGACAAATTAGGTAGCTCACTGCTGTTTGGTACACAGCCATTACACAAAAATAGGCCTGCATGGAGATCCAGGTTTCCCTACTTTGGCCATATGACACTTAGACTCTGGTGCCATCCTTGAAGACGCAGTCCTTGATTATATAGCCCCAGAACTTGTTTGTTGGGTGGCCTTGTTTATTTGCTGCTTTTTCCATTAATGTGAATAGGGCATAAGATTAGTCCAGCCCCATACCTTGTGTGCAATGGCTAACCCATCTACTTCCATGTTTTAAAAGTAACCAAGGTGTGGCACATACACATGCATTAAAAGGTCATTAATTGGCTTTGATGTGGCATGTGACAACATTTTATTTAATGGTCCAGCAACAACATTTAGGCCCTGCTGGCGTCCTGAACGTGCCCATTAAAATTAGCCAGACATCCAAATTAACACAATTACCCAAACTATGCCACAACTTACCTATTCCAGCAGCAGCACACATGTCTGAGTCGATGGTTCCCGGCAATCCCTGGAGTGTTGCTGGGTTCAACAGGCCATTCACCAATTCTTCTGCTGCATTCAAATTCAGATTGTGTGCTATGGTTTGCAAGCTGGAAAACATACAGAAAGGATGTAGCCATGCACATGAAAATTTCCCCACTGCATATTTCAGGTCTGCAAACATCTTTTGTACTAGATCCAAATCCTTTAGCTCTGGTCCAGCACTATTAACCTGCCTGGTGATTGCCTCCCACAGGTTGGACGTGACAGGTTTGAGTGTTGCTCTAGAACTGTCTTCATAGATCTGATTATAATGGTCTGACACCCCAATCACTAAAGCCTTACATTGGGCCTCAATAAACCTGCCGCTCAGGGTGCCCCACCACAGGTGGTGGCCAACATAGGCTAGCCCATCATCTCCATGTGTATTGGGGGGAAAAGGGGACATAAGCCCTGTGGTTGGTGAGCCGGAACCAGTGGGGACAGGACAGGGCTGCCTGGGTGGCTGGGTATGTAGTCCGGGGTCAGCCATGATGAGGGTGGAGTGGAGGGAGGTATCCAGATTGGAGCTGCCCTGCTGCTGGCTAGATCTCTGCTGCATGTCACATGGTTAGAGGTAGATGTGCAAGCTCCATTGGGAGAAGGGGTGCGGGGAGGGCTGCTTTGTCTGCACAGAGCACAGGCTGCACAGATGCATTAATGCAGTAGTATTAAAGTAGAGTGAAAGCCCATGTAATTCCACTTTTGACAGCATTCTATTATTGTGCACCAAAAAGATTTCTTCAATGTGCTAAAAATGTGTTATAAAAGAAAACAATTTTCCTTAGTAACAATGTGTTTACCTTGGTAATGTACATCAATGGGTGCACTCAAGGTCAGAAAAAACACTTCCATCTTAGCATCACAGACACAGGACTATAGGAAACTTTGAAACAGCATGCTGAAAAGTAAATCACAAATCTGGAGGCACAATCCTAACAATTCCAGAAAATGAAAACAATTAGGCAGAACACCAAGAACCTGACAAAATGTAGTATTAAAGTATGGTAATAGCACACACCCCAGTGTTTAGAGTTTAAAGTTGTGGTATAACAGCGTACAGCCACCCCAGTGTTTAGAGCAAGTTGTGGTATAAGGGGACACTCTCCCTCTAGTCTTTACAGCTAGTTGTGGTATAAGGGGACATGCTCACCCCAATGCTTAGAGTAAGTTGTGGTATTCTCTTCAGAATATATATATTAATGCCATAGGCTACAGATTGAACAGCAAAGTCTCAATCTTTGCAGATGATATTAAGCTTTGTAAAAAAAATTACACAAAAGAGGACAGCAGGCAGCTACAAACATATTTAAATCAATTAGAAGCTTGGGTAGTTAAATGGCAAATAAAGTTTAATACAGATAAATGTAAGGTTATGCACATGGTAAGGAGAAATTTGTACTATGATTACACACTAAATACAGAAATGCTTGGTGAAACAGCAATGGAAAAAGGACCTAGGGGTTTTAGTTAACACAGTTCTAGCATAGTTCTATTTCTTGGAGTCTGCTTTGTAAAACCGTGTCAGCGGTATACCACCGATTGCTGCTTATATTGCAGATGGACTGTTGCTGTAACTCCTTATGGTCTGTATGAACTGTCAAAGTACATGTGCACCCATAATACCGTGAACTGTTCGAGGCTGTGCTCCCGTGACATTATGAACTGTCCCGATGATGTGCACCCATGAAACCATGGACAGTTCTGATGATGTGCACCCATAACAATATGAATTCTAATGAAGGGGGGCTTTCTGGAAACCCCACACAGGCCCTCAGATGATCTGCACTCTGCCCACAAAAAATGTAACAAAACCACAATATGCTATGGTAAAAATCTAATTTTATTAATAGTAAAAAAGACTCCTATGAGGGATAATATACACATAGACACAACAAGTAACTTGCTAAAAACATATACGCCTGAGGTCCCCCATGTAACAGCCCGCCGACGCGTTCCGTGGAATCACCACTTCACCAGGGCAGAAAATGGCCAACTGTTTGGCCAGTTTCTGCCCTGGTGAAGTGGTGATTCCACGGAACACGTCGGCGGGCTGTCACATGGGGGACCTCAGGCGTGAGACATTGTGAATATGGTAATGTGATTCTTTCCTGACTTTATATTGTCATCAACATATTGTGTGGCCAGTGTCCTGTGGTCTGCTTTGTGCAGACACTTTCATGTAGTGCTTTCATTGTATATCTGTAAAACATTGTCTTTATATTGACCGTTTACTGTACATAGCACTTTGTATAGATTAAGTGCTTGTTGTGGCACTGGCCTTTAAACATTAGCTAATTGTTTATATTGGTACTTTCATCATCAGGAAGACATTTTATTGTGAGACATGTATATAAATTTAAAGCCTATATAGGGGCACCCCCCTTTTCTGTGTTATTTTGTATATGTTTTTTAGCATGTTACAGGTTGTGTCTATGTGTATATTATCCCTCATAGAAGTCTTTTTTACTATTAATAAAATTAGATTTTTACCATAGCATATTGTGGTTTTGTTACATTTTTTGTGGGCAGAGTGCAAATCATCTGAGGGCCTGTGTGGGGTTTCCAGATGGACACAGATTGGTCTGGCACCCCCACTTGTTACATTATTGGGCTGTGCGTGTCTAGTTCATAATATTTGCACCCATAACAATATGGACTGTTCTGATGCCGTGCACCCATAACAATATGGACCGAGTCTGTGCACCCATAACATTATGGACTGTTCTGATGCAGTGCACCCATAACATTATGGACTTTTCTGATGCAGTGCACTCATAACAATATGGACTGTCACGCATTGCACTCAGTATATTATGGACTGTCACCTTGCGCACCCACTTCGTTGATAATACAGGCTTTGGAGACTCAGTGACAGCTTATAAAGCTGTGTCTGCAGCTTACAGTGGAAGTAGACTGATGTGTGCCCAGCACCAGCAGCAGTGAATAAATCCGGATGTCACCAGATTTGGTCACACAAAACCACATAAGCAGTTATGGATGATGGAAAAATATGAACTATGTTTGAGGATCTGTTGAAGAAGGTGTGGCATTAAAGTGGACCAACACCCACAAAAACAACTTTGCTT
Source organism: Gastrophryne carolinensis (assembly GCA_027917425.1). Classification (NCBI taxonomy): domain Eukaryota; kingdom Metazoa; phylum Chordata; class Amphibia; order Anura; family Microhylidae; genus Gastrophryne; species Gastrophryne carolinensis. The sequence continues at coordinate 220,775,773 of CM051238.1, forward strand.
TAAACAAACAAACATAAAAAGACACTTACGTTTTTATGATCCTGGCAGCCCTCTGTCCTTCGCAGCGTCTGCTTTCTAGAATCACCTTTGCCGGAAGTCCCTCCCTCCAGCACTTGTCTGTGTCCTTTGACTGGCATCTGCACTGCTTAGACGTGCATACCAGTCTCCAGGGATCGCGTGATTTCAGTTTCTTCAGGAGTGATGTCATCGTGGTGGGCATGGCCTTTGTCTTGCAGTCACTCCCTCCGCCTTTCAGCCTTTCCCCAGCTCTGCAGAGCGCGCTACTGACGCGAGATTTACAAGAGGAAGAGGTCAAACGAAGATGGCGTAGCGAAACAGAAAAAGACGCAACGCCGCGAAGGATCATCGAAGGTACGTTTTTTTTTTTTTTTTTTATATTTGTTCTTTATTTTGGTCGGTCGATGGTAAGATGGTTCCGCTATTGCCATAGCACCTGACTGCCATGGCGGCTTTGTGCCAGTGATGTTCTCTGTCGCATCTTTACCAGCACCGGACTGTTCTGAAATGATGTCTCCTCTGGCCTCTGCAATCCATCTTTTTCTGTTCTTTTTTCGGGTGCACTCAGCTTTGTCACTTGTCTCGGCGTCTCTGTGGTTTGGCGGCTCTGCATGTTGCTATCCAATATCTCTCTCTGCTTCTGCAGTTTAGATGCGAGCTCTCCGTCATTCCTCTTACCGCTCGTCCTGCGCAGGCTCGCTCTCCGCAGTGGCTTCATTGTAGCTTTACGTAATATTCCCTGCAGTTCAATGATCATGCTCTTCCGTTTGTTTCTGGTGGACTCATCCTGCCTCGCGCTCCGTATCGGCCTCAGGACAATTCCTTGCTCAATTCTCTTCTTCATTTCTTGCACAGCTTTATCTCGGACGTCAGGGCCCACTGCGGGGGTTTGAGGTGCTGAAGCCTGGAGTCCTCTGCGCTGTTTGACTAATGCCATGGGGCTTTCTGTTGTAAAGCCGCACATTTCTCTTGTTCTGCCTTTAGCTGGTCGTCTAAATTCTTCTTACACATTTTGGCTACGTTTAGTTCCTCTTTGATCAAAGCAACTTCTTCATGTGAAGGTTTTTCTGCCAACTGCAATGTGAGGCTCTGCACCTGAGTTTTCAGTTCTTGCTTGGTGTCCTCCAGCACGCTGGTGAGTGTACAGACGTCTTCCAAGGCTTTCATCAGCATCTCACTGGGTTCCAGGTTCTGCATCAGAATCACGCTCTGTCTGCAGGCAGCGCGCTTCTCCCTCAGCATCTGATGTGCCACTGCTTCCGCTGCGTGTCGTAGGTCTTGTTCCAGCTCCAGCTCTCCCATCACGTTGGTGTATTCCTGGGTCACCGCCTGCGATACTACATACAAGAGAGAGACTTATTGCCATGTGCCATGTTTATATGCTCTCCTGTTATTTATTGTGTCTGTAGAGGAAGTTCCCATGGGAGCCACTCAGAGGTCACAGGGTGCACCGAGTACTTATCACCAATTGGGATGCCCCACCCACAGGCAACAGCGATGGCGGTATCCCACAACATGGGATCATTTTAAAGGGGACCTCTGCACCTAAACATACTTTCTAATGCCCTCATTGAGTCATCGCTTTTTCCATGGACAGAACAGAAGTGGCAGGGAACATGTGAGCAGGAGGAAGTGGGGCTGCTGTCGAATTTTCAGTCGCATACAATAGGGTTGATTCATGGTCGGTGCACAAAAACTCTCAGGCAGAGCGTGAACAATTCCGTATACACCTAGGTGCATGATTCGTGGCTCTATGTGCACCCCAGGAACGTGTTTGAAGCGCACCAAATGACAAGCACAAGAGAGAAGAGCAAATTGCGCTTAAATCAGGGATGCCCCAATCTGTGAAACCCCCCCCGGATCACCGAACGCAATTCACCTCTTCCTGGTCCTATCAGCGCGCTCGGCTCCGAGTGTGCTGGCGGCCGCATCCCCTGCTTCCCTCTAACAGGGAGCGTGCCCGCACCGGCCATGCACAAATGCCTGGCATGGGCATGCACCCGGCCAGAGGGATAGCGGGGATGCGGCCATGGCTTGCGCATGCGCCGTTGGATGGGGAAGCAAGATAAGTGAACGGGGGGACCTGGGGTGTTTCACACAGCGAGGCATCAAGATTTTGGATGCCCCGGGGGGAGGACATTGATCGGCGCGGGAATCTTATAGATGGGTTTTGGCCCACTTTAACTGCTCCCGATGCCCCCCCCCATGTTTCTACTCTTTACTTTACTGTTTCTCTATAGCGATCTATTCTCTTCAGCTTCTGTGTCTTCTGATATTCTGATTCCAGTTTACCTTTAAACCGAACCTTCACCATGATTTAATGAAAAGCCCAAACCCTTAAAAAACTATTTCTCAGCATCTAAAATTAATATATTTTAAGTTTTTAGTCACTTACTTATTATTCTTTCCCCCACTGGGCTGCAACTCTGTTCAGGACTCTAGGATACGGGCGCCGCCATCTTGCCTCAGAAGCATCACATACTGAGGTGAGCGGGATAAAGTACAGGGGGGGCAGGTTATAGCCGTTATTGCTCAGACAGAGCAGAGCTGGGGTCAGGGAAAGGACAGCAATCCCAGAATTCGGAGCGACACAGTCAGAAGACACTTCCTGTTTGCAGGCTGCCTGATGCTCCATGAGCTGACATCTTGGATGTTTAAAAGCTCATAACATGCAGAAGATGCAGGTAGGATGATTTTTTTATGTGAGCAATCTGTATGTACAGCATGGGGAAAACATATAAGATAGGCTCTTATTCAGGGTGAAGGTCCGCTTTAAGGTTTTTTTTGCCCAATGTTTTTGTCTCAGATATTCTCCCTCCCTGTTTGTTTTGCATATTAATGCCTAATAATTTAAATATAAATTGGTGCGATGGCGAAAGCTAATGCGCAGACTGATGCTAAAACGAAAGCGTATCGCATTTTGCCGACCATGAATCAGACAGAAGCCCGAGCTTGTTTTTCCGCTCAGATTTAAGTTTCCAGTTTGCTTTATTCAGATTCGTGGTCTTTCATCAGCAGGTGGGATCTTTTTGTCATCAAGTGTGGGTATTTGCCGAATTTTTTTTTTTTTTCTTCCCAACCTCCCTTCTCCCCTACCCCCCCCCTCAACTGAACCACGGGTCTGTTTGATTAGACTTACTGCAGTCCACCATGTATATATACAGAAGCATATCGGGTTTTCCTGGCTATATATTTGATGAGATACATCCTTATCTTCTTATTTTCTCCTTGTCATTTCCTTAATCCCTTCCCTATTCCCCCTTTTTTTCCCCTGATTCTCTCCTTCCCTTATCCCTCTTATTTTATTTTCTTCTCCAACCTCTTCCTTTAACTTTTTTAATTCTTGCCTAGTCGGGTTTTATGGTTCTGATTGAATTTTATTTATTTATTTTTATTTATTTATTTTTTCCAAATTCAAGAAGTTGATTTTTGGTCTCATACTGTGTAGTGACTGCGGCTTCTATTTCAATAATTTCCTGCATCTTCCTTAACCATTTTCCAAATGTGGGTGGGGTAGATTTATGCCAGTGGTTGACAATGTAGTATTTGGTGCCCATAATGATGATGTTATTCAGAGACCGCTTGGGCTTAGGTAAGTCCGGTATAGGGATATTTAAGAGAATTCTAGTTTTGTCTAGTGCAATATTTATTTTTCCTGTCAGATTTACGAACTGGATTATTTCCTGCCAAAGTGCTGCTATATGCATACACTCCCACCATATGTGTTGTACTGTGTTCGGGTACAGCCTGCACCACCAGCACAGATTTGGGGGCATATTCCTGTTGTAGTCGGCGGTTAAGTAGTACCTTATGGTATATTTAAAGGAGAAGATTCTTAATGGGGCTGATATTAAGAGGTTATTTTCCTTATAAATGTTCTGCCAGTCCAGATTGGAAACGGATTTCTGGATATCTACCTCCCATTTTTTTTATAGGAGTTTGCTTTGTTTCCTTCGGTCTGGATCGAATCACAGAGTGTAGAGTAGTAGGTGTGTAACTGTTTAGGTCGGGATTCTGAAGAAAAAAAAAGTAAATGGAAGCTGGTTAGGGGGGGAATAATATCCAGTTGATGATGAGCTCTCAGGGTGTTGGTGGCCTTAGTATATCTTAGAAGAGTATTAAGATTGTGGGCCATTTTCTCTTTGCAGTACATTTGTGCAATTTCAATCTCCTTTGACCAAATATCTTGAATTCTGATGAATTCCCGTGAGAATTCCAGTTTAGTATTGTATTTTCCTGTAACCTCTTCTATCACTTTCATCCTTTCCAGGCTTATGAGTCTTTGTGGGAGTGGGGATGTTGTCTGGTCGAGGATTATGTTTTTTAAAGTAGTTAGAGTTGAAGAGACTAGAGGGTGCGAAGTGAGATGTAGAGCTTCTGTTAGGCTTTTTGGGTTTAAGCAAAATACATCCTCTATTTTAATGGGTTCTAATTCCAGTTGTGGCCAAGTATCTTGATATGCGGAGTGTTTCCATCTGAAGATTCTTTGTATTTGTGCGGCCTGATAATATCGCTTAATATTAGGAGCGCTCAGGCCACCGCATTGCCAAGGGCGGCTTAAGTAGTCAATTTTTGCCTTATGCTTCCTGCCTCTCCAAATGAAGTCTGCGATGATTCTATTTATTTCTATGAAATATTTATCAGGCAGGTTTATTGGGATTACTTGAAATAGGAAGATAAGTTTTGGTAAAAAAAACATTTTGAGCAGTGCAAATCTTCCTAGCATATTTAACGGTAATTTGTTCCAGCCTTTAGCAATTCTTTTTAATACGGGGATAAGGGGGGAGTAGTTTGCCTCGAACATTTGCTTATGGTTTTTTGTAATATTGATTCCGAGGTATTTAAAATGGTTCTCCTCAATGTGGAAGTTAGCCATCTGTTTAAGTTCTTGTAGTTCTAGTTGTGGTATATTTAATGGCATGATGATTGATTTCTCTATGTTCAGTTTGAAGTTCGAGAGCTTTCCAAAGACTTCCAGGATGTGTAAACATCTTTGTAAAGAAGTTTTGGGGTTTCCTAAGGTTAGTAAGATGTCGTCTGCATATGCCAGAATTTTTATTTCGTTTTTCCCGGTTCCTATCCCCTTGATTGTTGGGTCTTCAATGATTTTCCGTAGTAAAGGTTCTAAGTGAATGTTGAATAGGAGGGGGGAAAGGGGGCAACCTTGCCTGGTTCCATTTCTTATCTGGAAGTAGTTGGTAAAGGAGCCATTAACTTCTATCTGTGCCGAATGATTTGAGTATAGACTCAAAATTTTATTGATAATGATTGGGCCTAACCCGATTTTTTGTAAAGTATATTCCAAAAAGCGCCATGATACCCTGTCAAAAGCTTTTTCGGCATCGAGGGCTAATATGATTGCCTTTTTTTTTTCCTTTGAGATTTTATACAGAGCTGACATGGCCAGGGAAATATTTTGGTGTAGTCCACGAGATGGCATGAATCCTGCTTGGGTGTTGGAGATCACATGGGGTAGGACTTCCTCTAGTCGCTTACAGATAACTTTAGCAAAGATCTTTAAGTCAATGTTAATTAGAGATATAGGTCTGTAATGAGAACAGTTGGATTTATTTTTCCCGGGTTTTGGAATTAGTTTTATTATTGCGTTGTTCATCTGTTGGCTGAGTGGGTTATTTTTGTCTAATGCATTGAAAAGTTCAGTTAGATGTGGGGCCAGTTCTTCTTTAAAGATTTTATAATATTCTGCTGGAAAGCCGTCGCTACCAGATGCTTTTTTAATTTTTAAATTGTTAATTGCCCACTCAACTTCTTTGATGCTGAAGGAGTCTTCTAGTCTTTCCTTCAATATTTCCGGAATTTTTGGTGCGTTCATTTCTTGAAGGAGGTGGTCACCATATTTATTAGTAGGGTCACAAACATTGTACAAGTTCTCATAGAAATGATAGAAAATATTTTTAATTTCTGCAGTTGTATGATAAGTGATGCCCATGTTATCTGTGATAGAGGCAATAAAATTTTCAGCCCTGGTGTCTTTTGCTAGGTCTGCCAAGTTTTTTCCATTTTTATTCTGTTCGTGTTTTTCCTTTATTCTTGCCGATTTCTGTTCAGTGGGATTTAATATTTCTTTGAGTGCCTTCCTCGTCTTTTGTATTTCCTGGTAGAGACTGTCGGTGGCTAGTTGTTTATGGGATTTTTCAAGTTTATCTAGTTTACCTACTAGATCTTTTATCTCTTGGGTAATCCTTCGCTTATTTTTTGCTGCGATTGCGATGCATATACCTCGTATGTAGCATTTATGTATTTCCCAGACGGTTCTGATCTTTACTTCGCCGGTCTTATTGGTTGCAAAAAATTCTCTGATATTTTGTTTTAAACTTTGTTGGTCACCGGCAGACTTTAATATGTTCTTGTTTAATTTCCATTGATGGGTTACATCAGTCTTGTATCTAAAATTCAGGGTCATGGATACTGGCGCATGGTCTGATAAGGTTATGTTTCCTATCGAACAGTTGGTGATCATATGTAGATTTTGCTGCCTGATGAAGCAAAAGTCTATTCGTGAGTACGTGTTTTTGGCTCTATTGTAGCAGGAATAATCTTTTTCGGTTGGATGAAGTGTTCGCCAGGCGTCCATTAGGTTAAGTCCTCTAATGTGGTCCCATATTCGATGGTTAGTTAATAGATCCGCCTCCTTCCTTCGTGTCCCGGTGGAGTCTAGTTCATTGTTGGCTATCATGTTGAAGTCGCCTGCCCAGATTATAATGCCTTTTTTTTGTTTGTCAATTTTCTTTGCCACGTTTGTTAGATATTTTATCTGTCCCTGGTTCGGGGCATAGGAATTAATAATGGTGCAGATTTGCCCACATATCTTGATTGTTATTATCATGGTCCTTGCTTGCTCATCCAGATATTGCGAGATAAGCTCGTATTGACAATTTTTGTTTATGAGTATCGCCACCCCTCTCGTTTTTTTTGTCCGGAATGGATTGGAAATAATGCGGCCAAATTCTGAGAAGGCCCTGATGTTATTCAGAGACCGCTTGGGCTTAGGTAAGTCCGGTATAGGGATATTTAAGAGAATTCTAGTTTTGTCTAGTGCAATATTTATTTTTCCTGTCAGATTTACGAACTGGATTATTTCCTGCCAAAGTGCTGCTATATGCATACACTCCCACCATATGTGTTGTACTGTGTTCGGGTACAGCCTGCACCACCAGCACAGATTTGGGGGCATATTCCTGTTGTAGTCGGCGGTTAAGTAGTACCTTATGGTATATTTAAAGGAGAAGATTCTTAATGGGGCTGATATTAAGAGGTTATTTTCCTTATAAATGTTCTGCCAGTCCAGATTGGAAACGGATTTCTGGATATCTACCTCCCATTTTTTTTATAGGAGTTTGCTTTGTTTCCTTCGGTCTGGATCGAATCACAGAGTGTAGAGTAGTAGGTGTGTAACTGTTTAGGTCGGGATTCTGAAGAAAAAAAAAGTAAATGGAAGCTGGTTAGGGGGGGAATAATATCCAGTTGATGATGAGCTCTCAGGGTGTTGGTGGCCTTAGTATATCTTAGAAGAGTATTAAGATTGTGGGCCATTTTCTCTTTGCAGTACATTTGTGCAATTTCAATCTCCTTTGACCAAATATCTTGAATTCTGATGAATTCCTGTGAGAATTCCAGTTTAGTATTGTATTTTCCTGTAACCTCTTCTATCACTTTCATCCTTTCCAGGCTTATGAGTCTTTGTGGGAGTGGGGATGTTGTCTGGTCGAGGATTACGTTTTTTAAAGTAGTTAGAGTTGAAGAGACTAGAGGGTGCGAAGTGAGATGTAGAGCTTCTGTTAGGCTTTTTGGGTTTAAGCAAAATACATCCTCTATTTTAATGGGTTCTAATTCCAGTTGTGGCCAAGTATCTTGATATGCGGAGTGTTTCCATCTGAAGATTCTTTGTATTTGTGCGGCCTGATAATATCGCTTAATATTAGGAGCGCTCAGGCCACCGCATTGCCAAGGGCGGCTTAAGTAGTCAATTTTTGCCTTATGCTTCCTGCCTCTCCAAATGAAGTCTGCGATGATTCTATTTATTTCTATGAAATATTTATCAGGCAGGTTTATTGGGATTACTTGAAATAGGAAGATAAGTTTTGGTAAAAAAAACATTTTGAGCAGTGCAATTCTTCCTAGCATATTTAACGGTAATTTGTTCCAGCCTTTAGCAATTCTTTTTAATGCGGGGATAAGGGGGGAGTAGTTTGCCTCGAACATTTGCTTATGGTTTTTTGTAATATTGATTCCGAGGTATTTAAAATGGTTCTCCTCAATGTGGAAGTTAGCCATCTGTTTAAGTTCTTGTAGTTCTAGTTGTGGTATATTTAATGGCATGATGATTGATTTCTCTATGTTCAGTTTGAAGTTCGAGAGCTTTCCAAAGACTTCCAGGATGTGTAAACATCTTTGTAAAGAAGTTTTGGGGTTTCCTAAGGTTAGTAAGATGTCGTCTGCATATGCCAGAATTTTTATTTCGTTTTTCCCGGTTCCTATCCCCTTGATTGTTGGGTCTTCAATGATTTTCCGTAGTAAAGGTTCTAAGTGAATGTTGAATAGGAGGGGGGAAAGGGGGCAACCTTGCCTGGTTCCATTTCTTATCTGGAAGTAGTTGGTAAAGGAGCCATTAACTTCTATCTGTGCCGAATGATTTGAGTATAGACTCAAAATTTTATTGATAATGATTGGGCCTAACCCGATTTTTTGTAAAGTATATTCCAAAAAGCGCCATGATACCCTGTCAAAAGCTTTTTCGGCATCGAGGGCTAATATGATTGCCTTTTTCTTTTCCTTTGAGATTTTATACAGAGCTGACATGGACAGGGAAATATTTTGGTGTAGTCCACGAGATGGCATGAATCCTGCTTGGGTGTTGGAGATCACATGGGGTAGGACTTCCTCTAGTCGCTTACAGATAACTTTAGCAAAGATCTTTAAGTCAATGTTAATTAGAGATATAGGTCTGTAATGAGAACAGTTGGATTTATTTTTCCCGGGTTTTGGAATTAGTTTTATTATTGCGTTGTTCATCTGTTGGCTGAGTGGGTTATTTTTGTCTAATGCATTGAAAAGTTCAGTTAGATGTGGGGCCAGTTCTTCTTTAAAGATTTTATAATATTCTGCTGGAAAGCCGTCGCTACCAGATGCTTTTTTAATTTTTAAATTGTTAATTGCCCACTCAACTTCTTTGATGCTGAAGGAGTCTTCTAGTCTTTCCTTCAATATTTCCGGAATTTTTGGTGCGTTCATTTCTTGAAGGAGGTGGTCACCATATTTATTAGTAGGGTCACAAACATTGTACAAGTTCTCATAGAAATGATAGAAAATATTTTTAATTTCTGCAGTTGTATGATAAGTGATGCCCATGTTATCTGTGATAGAGGCAATAAAATTTTCAGCCCTGGTGTCTTTTGCTAGGTCTGCCAAGTTTTTTCCATTTTTATTCTGTTCGTGTTTTTCCTTTATTCTTGCCGATTTCTGTTCAGTGGGATTTAATATTTCTTTGAGTGCCTTCCTCGTCTTTTGTATTTCCTGGTAGAGACTGTCGGTGGCTAGTTGTTTATGGGATTTTTCAAGTTTATCTAGTTTACCTACTAGATCTTTTATCTCTTGGGTAATCCTTCGCTTATTTTTTGCTGCGATTGCGATGCATATACCTCGTATGTAGCATTTATGTATTTCCCAGACGGTTCTGATCTTTACTTCGCCGGTCTTATTGGTTGCAAAAAATTCTCTGATATTCTGTTTTAAACTTTGTTGGTCACCGGCAGACTTTAATATGTTCTTGTTTAATTTCCATTGATGGGTTACATCAGTCTTGTATCTAAAATTCAGGGTCATGGATACTGGCGCATGGTCTGATAAGGTTATGTTTCCTATCGAACAGTTGGTGATCATATGTAGATTTTGCTGCCTGATGAAGCAAAAGTCTATTCGTGAGTACGTGTTTTTGGCTCTATTGTAGCAGGAATAATCTTTTTCGGTTGGATGAAGTGTTCGCCAGGCGTCCATTAGGTTAAGTCCTCTAATGTGGTCCCATATTCGATGGTTAGTTAATAGATCCGCCTCCTTCCTTCGTGTCCCGGTGGAGTCTAGTTCATTGTTGGCTATCATGTTGAAGTCGCCTGCCCAGATTATAATGCCTTTTTTTTGTTTGTCAATTTTCTTTGCCACGTTTGTTAGATATTTTATCTGTCCCTGGTTCGGGGCATAGGAATTAATAATGGTGCAGATTTGCCCACATATCTTGATTGTTATTATCATGGTCCTTGCTTGCTCATCCAGATATTGCGAGATAAGCTCGTATTGACAATTTTTGTTTATGAGTATCGCCACCCCTCTCGTTTTTTTTGTCCGGAATGGATTGGAAATAATGCGGCCAAATTCTGAGAAGGCCCTGTGCGGGAAGTGTGTTTCTTGTAAAAGGGCAATGTCTATTTTTAGCCTTTGAAGCTCTTTAATGATGTCTCTTCTTTTCTCTGGGCAGTTAGCTCCTCTTATATTATATGTACAAATTTTTATTAGCTTATTTTCCATGGTTGGTGTCGGTATGTAGCAGTGTTGTATATAAATTTCAAAGATTCCTGTCAATTGGCTTATTTTATGCCCCGTGGTTCATAACCCTCCCACTCCCCATTACCCTTTATGCGCACGGCTCGACGCGGTTGCCATTCCTTGGTCTCCTATTTCCTGCCTCCTGTAATTTAGGGGCAAGTTAGGCCTGAGCCAGGGTTGCCGCCCAAATTGCCCCTCCCACCAAAAAGATTTCAGAATATTTTTTTTAATTTTTTTATTTATTTATTTTTTTTGCCTTATATTATATTATTTTGTTCGCTTTTCGTATCTTTCCTTCTCAAATTTTTTTTTTTTTTATATATATTTTTTTTATCTTCCTGCTTTATTCTCATCACCTTCCTCTTCTCCTTTTATTTATTTATTTATTTTTATTTTTATTTTTTTCAGTTTTTTGACCAATCTTCTACTAGCATTTTTCCAGGCATTATTGCTGTATCAGAGTTCATTTCCCACTCTGGGATGTGTAATGGGGATAGAGTGAGCTCCTGAATAAGTGTGTCCAGTGGATCACCATCCTTTAGTATAAATGGTTTGCCAGTGGTGGTAGAGATTGAGAGCCTAAGAGGACCAGTCCATTTATATTTTAGGTGCTTTGCATCTAGTTGGGCTAATAAAGGCTTCAACAGGAATCTCCTATATCTAGTACGTTTCGAATAGTCTTGGAATATCTGAATTGTGTTAGACCTTACTTGGATTAGTTTTACTTTCCTCGCCAACATCAGGATTATTTCTTTAACTTCATATTCAGGGATAAAACAGAGGACAAAAAAAGTTTTTTTTTTATCATTATGGTTAACGGGTCCTGGGGCATGGCATGGATTATTACTTGAAGGAAAAAAAAAATGTCAGGGTGTTGGTCCACTTTAAAACATTTGTGTGGTGGCTGAAGGAGGCAGACTGTAACTTGAGATACTGTAGGTTGTGATAGCATTGTGCTGTAATGTATCGGGTCCCATCAATCTCAGCAAATTGAAATGACTTTTAAGACTTACATTTTATATATTTGAGAGACCTTGATATATATATAGATATAATATATATATATCTCCGTCTCTAGTGGGCGAAATGTAAATATGGAGCCTTTATGGAAAATCAATATTGTTAATAATGTTGCATATATAAATATAGGGATATACAGCATGGCATGACATGAAGTGGGAAGGCCTAGGGCAGGTTTTTCAAGTAGATAGTATCAGCATCCTGAGACCAACAGGCCGGGCAGGAATTGTATTCAAAGCAGATAGTATCAGCATCCTGAAACAATAAAGCAGTAAAATCCAAACAAAGGTTGGGACTAGGAGAACATAAAACTTATGACCAGGGTCATAAAAGAGGAGAAAGACCAGTCATCAAAGAAGACCAGAGATCAAAGGCTTGTTGTGTATAATTGGGGGGAACCTTAGGAAGGCAAGCACAGAAGAAGGGAAGAGCAGAGGCAAGAAGGAAAGAGGGCAAAGGCAGAACGGAAGGCTGCCAGCTTGACAGTCAGTTGGGGGATCCCCTGGTCAGGATGGTAACTATATGAGTTGCTAGTCAGGTAATTGCCTTAATCATTGTATATATATATATATATATATATATATATATATGCCGGTCTCAGAACTGTATTGTATATTGTTGCAAGATTTTATTGCATTATTGTGTCATTTTGTCAACTATATCTCTTTATTTACCATTTGTCTCAGTGTCCTCTGCATGTACCGGAAGTCGAAAGAACCTACAGTCTTACAGTCTTATGCGTGTATCCATTGTGTTATCATTGTTAATATTTATATATTAATATATTTGTTTGCCTATTTTAATTATATATATATATATATATATATATATATATATATATATAAAATATTACTAATATTTAAATTAAATACATAAATTGGATGAGCCCTTCAGGAGGTTTAATTATATTTACATATATGGCGAGCCAGGAAGGAGACATTGTGTATTTGCGGAGCACTGAGCTGTGGTGAATATTGAGTATATTGTGGTTTATAATTACCCTCCTGACTGGTGCGTGCAAATTTTGTAAACAATTTAAAACTCCTGAAAAGCTTGTCCAATTTATGTAATACCTAAAATATTAATAATATTATATATATTTATCCTGCCCAGCTCAACTAAAATAGGCAAACAAATATACAAATATTATTAATATCTGGCCAACGATTACACCATGGATACACGTATAAGACTGTAGATTCTTTGGACTGGTATAGACAAAGGACACTAAGACAAATGGTACATAAAGATATATTGTAGGTAAAATAACAATGCAACATGACAACAAAATACAACACACAATCAGAGTTAAATGATTGGCATACATATATACAGGGATTAACCCTTCTAGTGCCAGCTACGTGAGTCTCACGTAGCTGCCTCTACTCCACTTAAGTGCCAGCTACGTGAGACTTACATAGCTGACTTTAAACCCCCACAGTAAAAAAAATATAAAAGTAAAATACTCACCTGACCCCTCGTTGGATCCGGCCGGGTCTCCTCTTTAATTTGGTGACATCCGATCCCCCATGGGGGGTTGGATGGCTCCAGGACAGCCCCTGGAATAGCGCCCCCCCGCTTGTACTGTAACTGTAAAAAAATAAATAAAAATGACATTTACTGCCGGCTGCCTCCTGACTGGTCCCCTCTTCACTGGGGGTGCCTCCAATCGCCCCCCCAGCCTCTTCTGGCCTGACTTGCCATTAACCCCAGCACCCCCATTACCTGCCTCCCCAAAGCCCAGGGGGGGGCAGAATAGCCCGTGGCCATGGGCTATGCGGGCTTGTAGCCTGCAGGGCCAGGGGCCACAAAAGCTGGCCCCTGTGCCCTGTTTCTACAAGCCCTGCATAGCTGGTCCCAGGCTGGTTACTTTGGTTAAGGGGGACCCCATGTCATATATTTTTTTTATTTTTAAGGGTTTTTAACCCTTAAAAATCTAAAAAAAATGGGGTCCCCCCTATGTCATTTTTTTTTCATTAACCCCTTATGCTCTGTCGCCCAGCAGCTCAAAAAGGCTTCCAGCAGATGAGAAGAGGCCAGTGATTGGGAAGGTAAAAGATGGATGGGAGGTAAGTATTAAAAAAAAAAATAATAAAATATTTTTTTCCCTGTGTGTGTGTGGTGTGTTTTTTTACACTTAATCCCTTGTGAACTGGTAGGGGGTCCAAGAGATCCCTATACCAGTTCACAAGGCTGGGGGCTGGCAAGTCACCTGTGGCTAGCGGGTGACTTGCCATTAACCCCAGCACCCCCATTACCTGCCTCCCCAAAGCCCAGGGGGGGCAGAAGAGCCCGTAGCCATGGGCTATGCGGGCTTGTTGCCTGCAGGGCCAGGGGCCACAAAAGCTGGCCCCTGCGCCCTGTTCCTACAAGCCCTGCATAGCTGGTCCCGGGCTGGTTACTTCGGGTAAGGGGGTCCCCATGTCATTTTTTGGGAGATTTTTAAGGGTTTTTAACCCTTAAAAATCCCCCCCAAAAATGGTCCTCCCCCCTCGGAGGGGGGACTTTATGTCATTTTTTTTCTCGATTTAACCCTTTGTAGTGTGGATGGTAGTTGTGTTTGGGGGGTCTCCTGGGCAGGAACAGGGGGCTACTGATAAATATGTGGTACATTCTAATCGGTAGAAATGGGGCTTTCTCATGCAATATGGTTTTCTTTAATAAAATACATTTTTAGACAATTTTCTAAAAAAAAATGTTTTTATTTTTTTTTACTTAATAATAATATTGTAAAAAACTGAATTACATTTACAAACAAGACATTTCATGTTAAAGCCTAAACTCTGCTGCAAAAAAAAAATATATATAATTTTCCTGAAAATTCCAGCAAACATGGTGCAAAATGGGGAAAAATGTCCTGTAAATCTCAAGTAGGCTGGCAATTAAAAGGTTTAAAAGTAGCTATGCATGTTGGGTATTGTTCTGTTCGGGGGGCCTTGCGCTTTCAGACTTAGCTGTTTTTTTTTTCTTGTTTGCATATTTATATTTTAGGAAAAGGTGTTTTTTATTAAGGTTTTTTATACTTTTTTTAGGGAAACCCTGCGCAGCCAAAGAATTCTTAGAGGGATTAATTACAGAAAGATGAGCCAACTACAACAAGCTAGGTACGCTTGGTACGCTTAGAAAGCTAAACACGTGTACTTTCATATATGGTTTATGGGGGATATTCCAAATGTAAAGGGTTGTTTTGGTTGAAAAATCGCAAGGTGCGCACTTTGTCTGCAGAGCTGAAATTTTCAAGTAAAATTGCCGTTACGCACATGCTTTACTTTGGGGTGTTTGGCAACTCTTCTCTTGACAGTAGCTATGCATGTTGGGTATCGTTCTGTTTGGGGGACCTTGCTTTTTCAGATTAAACTTGTTTTTTCTTGTTTGTATATAGTTCTTTTTAGGAAAATGTGGCTTTGATTCTGCTTTTTTATCCTTTTTTTAGGGAAACTTTGCAACCAAAGATTAAATTGAGGGATTACTTCCAGAAAACTGCACACCACATCAACAAGCCTGGTACACCTAGAAAGCTTGAGGTGTGTACTTCCAGAGAATATATAGTTTGTTGAGGGTATTTCAAATGTAAAGGGTTGTTTTTCTGGAAAAACTGCAAGGGGTGCATAGCGCATATCGCAGATGTATTTTATCTGAAAATCCCCTAAAGTTCTGTTTCAGTTTGGGGGAGTCTCCTGGGCAGGAAAGGGTGTCTACCTATACATATGTGGTACTGCTGTAACTGGGAGAAATTGGGATTTCACACGCAATAAGATTTTTTTGACAAACTTACATTTTTTATTACAATAAAACACTAGATTTTATTATTATTTTTTTTTTTTTTTTTTTTCACATATTTCACCCAAAAATATTGAGAATACACCTAAAAAATGACAAACAAGACATTTCATGTTTAAGCCCAGACTATTCTGAAAAAAAAAACAATATATAATTTTCCTGGGAAATCCCTGGAAATCCCTTCAAAAATCACATTTGAACATGGGGAGCGCAAAATAGTGCAAAATGGTCTGGCAACAAAGGGTGACAAAAACTCCAGGTAGGCTGGCACTTAAAGGGTTAAAGCAACATTAAGAGCATTGCCCTCCTGAAACGGGCACCCAAAAGCAGACCTTTCAGCTGGCAGCCTTCATGCCTCTCTCTCTCTCCCTCTCCTGCCTGGCTCACCAAATATGTAAATATAATTACCCTCCTGCCTGGCTCGCCAAATATGTAAATATAATGAAACCTCCTAAAGGGCTCATCCAATTTATGTAATCAATTTAAATATTAGTAATATATATATATATATATATATATATATATATATATATATATGTATCAATCCTGCCCGGCTCGATTAAAATAGGCAAACAAATACATAAATACATCAATATCTGGCCAATGATAACACAATGGATACACGCATAAGACTGTAAGACTGTAGGTTCTTTCGACTTCTGGTATATGCAGAGTACACTGAGACAAATGGTAAATAAAGATATATATTGTTGACAAAATGACACAATAATGCAATAAAATCTTACAACAATATACAATACAGTTCTGAGACCGGCATACATATATATATCCAATGATTAAGGCAATTACCTGACCAGCAACTCATATAGTTACTATCCTGACCAGGGGATCCCCCAACCGACTGTCAAGCTGGCAGCCTTCCTTCCTGCCTCTGCCCTCTCTCCTTCTTGCCTCTGCTCTTCCCTTCTTCTGTGCTAGCAGTCTTTCTCTTGCCTTCCTAAGGTTCTCCCCAATTATACACAAAAAAGCCTTTGATCTCTGGTCTTCTTTGATGACTGGTCTTTCTCCTCTTTTATGACCCTGGTCATAAGTTTTATGTTCACCTAGTCCCAACCTTTGTTGGATTTTATTGGTTTATTGTCTCAGGATGCTGATACTATCTGCTTTGAATACAATTCCTGCCCGGCCTGTTGGTCTCAGGATGCTGATACTATCTACTTGGAAAACCTGCCCTAGGCCTTCCCACTCCATGTCATGCCATGCTGTATATTCCTATATTTATATATGCAACATTATTAACAATATTGATTTTCCATAAAACCCCCTTATTTACAGTATAAGTGGACACTCTCGCCCAGTGCTTAGAGCAAGGTGTGGTATAAGGGTACACTCTCATCTCAGTCTTTACAGCTAGTTGTAGTAATTGGTATAAGTAGACACTCTCACTTCAGTGCTATTGCAAGTTGTTCTATGAGGGGACATTTTCTTGAAAATCATTTTATAATCATCTGACTGGCTTTCTGAATTACATTAGACCACTGTGCACAAAAAACACATTAGCCTTCTTGGAATGTTTAAAACAGAGGTCTAGGGGAGATAAAATGTAAGGTTGCTCTTGGAAATTTGTAGTTGGCCCATCAGTCCTTTTTGAGTATTAAGCAATAAACATGTCAAAAAAACAGGTAGAAATAGATATTTGGTTGCATATATCTGCAGACTCCTGTGCACTTGGAAGGAAGCCCCAACAAGCCACTCTGTGTTAGTGTGGTCCCTCCTCTAATGTGTGGGAGCCCCATAATTGGGACATGTATTGCAGCTAGTATAATACAAAGCTGCATACCAGGAGATGCCGGTGCCCATTCGGTGCACTACACAGAGGAAAGGTCTTAACATGCAAGTGTTGGGTATATGCCATCCCCCATTTGTTTCCCTCAGAGGTCTACAGTAAACTAATGCACACATGCTAATAACTGCTATTGTACTGCTACCTGGTCCAAAACTGAGGGTCATTAGAACGCTACATTCCTGTACAGAGAAGATGGTAACCAGTGTAAGATAACAAAATACTTCAGTCACCTTAGAAGCCCCCCCCCCCCCCAAAAAAAAACTTGTCACTATTCAGACTGGGTAGCTGTGGAAGCTGGAAGGAGGAGGATAATGGCCTCCAACAAATCAGTGAAGTTGGGAACAATGAAGATAAAATAGTTTGGTAATTCTGTATTCAGGTCAGAGACAAAAGCAAACATCATATCCCTGTCAGATTTAAACCCCAAAACACAATAAGGCAGCAGCCTTAAGGCCAAGCCAAAACAAGACCTAGAACAAGACACAAGAGGATACATTGTCTATGGCCATTTATGATGCAACAGAGAATCTAAACCTGAATACAGGTGCATATGTGCTTGGGGGTAAGACATTTATTGTCTGCCACATACAGTGCACCTTGAGTAGGTACCTTGCCTCCATTAGGTCCTTGACATCATGTATTTTATTTAAAATGTGTGGATTAAAGTTACACCAAAAGTATTTATTGATAGAGATTCATGTGCATGTAGTTCTGAATTGAGGAAATGAGAATGCCAACAGGGAAATCAGACAATGAGTAGTACAACTTTTTTAATAAAAACACAGCAACCATAACTTGTATTATTTTATTACTACTGATACTGTACCATGACCTAGATGAAAGAGACATACATCCTTCCATGTGACATATAACTTTAGTTAGTCTTGTTTTGTTTCACATGAAAAGGTAGTGGTTGAATCCTAACATATATCCATTTTATTGTGCTGCGTTGCCATTTGGTTTATACATTCCAGAGGGAAGAAATAAGATCAGCTCAAAACAATACTCTGGTCACTGACTGGAGGTCACCAATGTAGGTCACAAACAGCAATAAATAACAAAAGTGGAACTCTATCTTATGAAAATGAAAGTAGTATTATTATATTGACAAAAACAACAGTAAACATGAGTTTAATAAAGTTGGTCCCCACATTTCATCACTGGTTGGATAGAAAATGTAAATGTATTGGTGAATGACGTCACTTATGTCACTGGGTTATTTATAAAAATCACTGTTGTGTCACTGTTTGTAATAAGTCTGCACATACTTTTTTGCAGCAGCTGAAAATGTGATTGGTGGTTTCATCTCCTACTTTGTATAGCCTGCTTTTGGGATATGCAGTTGATTTTTCAACATTAACATTTTTCACATTGCTTGTTCTTGTTCTGCTAGAATCTAGAATCGGGTATTTCGTTTTCTTCTTCACTGTGTTCCATTTGTGAGCCCCAATCAGGTCCTATTTTCTGGGCAGTTACACCAGTCGGAGCTGAATGGAGGTGAGTTTATGAAGATCAAACATTTTGGGGTTTATTTAAGAAATGCTAGCACAACATAGGACCACATGGTGGCAGGTGTTTTCCTGGCACTCCTCCAGAAAGCCATATGTATGACAGGCAAAATGGGTAATGCCTCTCATAGCGTCATCGTTTCCTGTATTAATAGCACCATGGGGTTATTAGAGTGCTACATCGTATCAGGCGCCCAGTGTTATTCTCCCATACACTTACATTGAGTTTTCTGGTGATGTTTTTCTGTGAACTAGTATTTTTGTGTCTGCCATTCAAGTGGTAGGGCTTGTGTCCCCAATGTCATTCCATGTGTTTTCATTCCGCCCCAGTTCCATGTGGCTCTTGCAACAGGCACTTGCGCTTTAGAGTACAGCCTTAGAGCACAGCTCCCAAGCTAACACTGTTTTTTTTTGGTTTTATCATATCTGTGTTAACCCTTTAAGTGCCAGACTACGTTTAACTATTTTGCGCTACACATGTTCACCCTTGATTTTTGAAGGGATTTTCCAGGAAAATTATATATTGTTTTTTTCAGCTTGTTTGGGCTTCAACATAAAAAATGTCTTGTATGGCCTTTTTTTAGTGGATTCTCAATAATTTTGGGTGAAATATGTGCAAAAAAATTTTAAAAATCTATTTTTTGCAATTTGTAGTGTTTTTTTGTAATAAAAATGTAAGTTTGTCAATAAAATTTTTTTTGCGTGTGAGACCCCAATTTCTCCCGGTCACAGCGGTACCACATATGTATAGGTAGACACCCTTTTTTGCCCAGGAGACTCCCCCAAACTGAAACAGAGCTTTAGGAGATTTTCAGATAAAATACAACTGTGATATGCGCTATGCGCACCTTGCAGTATTTCCAGAAAAATAACCCTTTACATTTGAAATACCCCCCACAAACTATATATTCCCTGGACGTACACACCTCAAGCTTTCTAGGCGTACCAGCCTTGTTTATGTGGGCGTAGTTTTCTGGAAGTAATCCCTCAATCAATTCTCTGGTTGCACAGAGTTTCCCTAAAAAAGAATAAAAAGGAAGAATCCAAGCCACATTTTCCTAAAGATTTTCCTAAAGAAAACTATGCAAAGAAGAAAAAACAAGTAAAATATGAAAAAGCAACATCCCCCAAACAGAACAATACCCAACATGCATAGGTCCTGTCAAGGGAAGAGCTGGCAAACACCCCAAAGTAAAGCATGCGCATAGCGGTAATTTTACTTGAAAATTTCAGCTCTGCAGACAAAGTGCGCACCTTTCAATTTTTCAACCAAAACAACCCTTTACATTTGGAATATCTCCTATAAACCATATATTGCCTGAAAGTACACATGTTAAGCTTTCTAAGTGTACTGAGCTTGTTGTAGTGGCCTCATCTTTCTGCAAGAAATCCCTTGAAGAATTCTAAGGTTGCACAGGGTTTCCCTAAAAAAATGTATAAAAAAGCTGAATAAAAAACATGCTTTCCTAAAATATCAATATGCAAACAAGAAAAAACAAGCTAAATCTGAAAGCCCAAGATCCCCCGAGCAGAACAATACCCAGATACTATTAACCCTTTTAATTGCCAGGCTACTTGAATTTTGTCACCCTCTGTTGACAGGTCATTTTCCCCATTTTGTGCCAAGTTTAACCGTGATTTTTGCTGGAATTTCCAGGAAAATTATATATATATTTTTTGCAGCAGAGTTTAGGCTTTAACATGGAATGTCTTGTTTGTAATTACTACTGTTTTTTTAAATATTTTTGCGTAAAAAAACAAAAAAATAAAAATGTTTTAGACAATTGTCTCCTTTATTTTAAATAAAACTTTGTTTTATTAATAAAAACCATATTACATGTAAAAGCCCCATTTCTCCCGATTACAACGGTACCACAATTGTATAGGTAGCCCCCCATTCTTGCCCAGGAGACCCCCAAACTGAAAAGAGCACTTTATAACATTTGCAAATAAAATACAACTACTATCCACACTATGAACATAAGGGGTTAATTTAAAAAAAAAATTACATAGGGTCCCCCCTCCTGGGGGGGGGGGGGGCATTTTTGGGGGAATTTTAAGGGTTAAAAACCCCTAAAAATCCCCCCAAAAATGACATGGGGTCCCCCTTACCCATCATAACCAGCCCGGGACCAGCTATGCAGGGCTTGTAGGAACAGGGCACAGGGGCCAGCTTTTGTAGCCTCCCACCCTGCAGGCTAAAAGCCCACATAGCCCCTCCCTCTGGGCTTTGGGGAGACAGGTAATTGGGGGTGCCAGGGGTTAATGACAAGTCACCCGCTAGCCGAAGGTAACTTGCTAGCCCCTAGCCTTGTGAACTGGTACAGGGGTCTCATGGATCCCTTACCAGTTTACAAAGGGTTAAGTGTAAAAAACACACAGAGACCCACGCTGATCACTCTGGCTTCTGCTCTGCTGCTGGAAGCCTTTTATAGCTGCTGGGCGAAAGAACATAACGGGTTAATAAAAAAATAAATGACATAGGGTTCTCCCCTCTCCCCCTACCCGAAATAACCAGCCTACTAGGAAGATCTACGGACAGGTATGAAAACATTTCTCTTCTTTTTGTGAAGTAAACAAGTTGAAGAAAAAAGAGACAGCCACAGTACTAGAATTTCTGCAAGAAGGATTTGATAAGGGGGTGGCTGTAAGTTCCTTAAAGACTCAGACTTCTGCATTATCAGTTTTCCTTGAAGAGAAATTGAGACAAAATGAACTAATCAATCATTTTTTCAAAGCGATTATGCCCAAAAGACCTGCACCATTTAAGAGATTCCCTACCTGGGATTTGACAAGGTTTTTCTTAGACCCAATCCATCATTTTTGCCAAATATAGTGACTTCGGCTAACAGGTCGCAAAAGATAGTTCTTCCGAAGTTGCCAAATGGAGCAGGCAAGGAAGAAGATCTCTTGCTGCTTGATGTTAGAAGAGCCTTGATAATTTATTTGGAAAGGTCAAGAGAATGGTGCATAGAGGAACAACTCCTTATAACCTTTAATGGAAAAAAGAAAGGCTCAGCAGCTTCCAAGCCAACTATAGCCAGATGGATAAAACAGACTATTGCCAAAACTTATTCTACTAGGGGGCGTATCTCCCCCACAAGTCTCTGCCCATTCTACAAGAGCTATGGCCACGTCATGTGCAGAAAGGACTGATACCTCTATAGAGGGGTTCGGCAAAGCAGCAATGTGGTCATCACCCCACACCTTCCTAAAACATTATAGACTTGATCCCTAAGGTATAATTTCTTGCCTAATCCTCTCCTGGTGGTCACGCTGAAGGATGACTTGGAAAAACCACCGTTAGGCTTGACTGATAACTGTTAATTTACCAGTAACTGATTTTTTAGGAATCCTTCAGTGTGACCGCTTAGTATCTGCCCATGGTCCAAGGGTTGTTATCTTAAGTTACTTTTCAAATACTGAGGTGGGGAGGAAGGAGTGGGCCTTTAAACATCTGTTCATGTTTGTGTTTCCTCCGAAGGGTGGAGTATAATCTCTTCAGGTGGTCACGCTGAAGGATTCCTAAATAATCCATTACCGGTAAGTCTAACAGTGTTTTTTTTATTACAAATAACACTACAAATTGTAAAAAATAGATATTTTTTTTTTGCACCATTTAACTAAAAAATATTGAGAATACACTTAAAAATGACAAACAAGGTAATTCAAGTCCAGACTCTGCTGAAAGAATCAATATATAATTTTCTGGGAAATCCCTCCAAGTATGACAGTTGAATATGTGTAGCGCAAAATGGTGAAAAATGGTCTGGCAACAAAGGATGACAAAACTCTAGGTAGGCTGGCTCTTAAAGAGTTAATGTGAGTTTTTAAAGAGATGACTAACACAACATTAAAATTCCCTTTGGCCATAAATACATTCAAATGTATTGATTGTTAAGGCTAAGATTTTATTTGCGCAAATCTGCCCACAAAGGTGAAAATTAGAAAAAAAATGACTAGGCTCCATCGAGGACATATGTTGAGGATCTATCATGGTGTTGGCTATGCATGGATAGGAAGCCTATAGGAACAAGTGGTACTCGGGCTGTTGTTGTTTTCCCATTGTGTGCAGGAGGGTTGTGGGCAGGCCCTGTCCCCGATCCAAGCAGAGCCTTGAAAAATGTTTTGTTGCTTCAGCTGCTGGTTCAGTACCTGCAGCAATTCAGCGATTTCCCTCTGACTCTCCTGGATGGCTGCAATAATGGCCACATGTTGTTCCTATGCACATGCTGCCTGCTGTTCCAGATCTTCCCATTGTTCCTATGCCGTGTTTTTGTTTTTATGCCCGTGCTGTCTGCTCAGCCCAAAGATTCCTTTTGAATTGAATTTGATGCAGTTGTCGTTAAATCCCTTCCAGTCTTTTGACCAGTTGGCAGTGATGTTGTTGATTATTGCATGCGTGAAGCATTTGTGTACTCAGCTTATATAGCTGGGTACTACTGGGTCATCTTTCTGCCTCCGCAACTACCACCAATGGAGCCAGAAAATTAGACAAGAAGGGTCAATAACACAAATGGCTGGGTTTGTATTTGGGTTCTTGGTAATCAGCTCACACATCATATTGTTTCCCATGTGTTGTTAAGTGTTGGCAATATGATTGTGAGGAGACACAAACTTCTATATCTGCGGCCAGGACTATACTTTAAATAAACACACAGACTTCATTGAAGTGTTAGTGATGGCAATTGTAATTGTGTTGCTGGCTGCCAACATTAATGGATTCTAGATGAGTGGGCGCAAAGGGCGTGTTGTTTCCAATTTTTTTTTTTTTTTATAAACATCCAATGTACCAAGGTGGTTCCAGATAGTTGGGTTGCGGGACCACCTGAATCATCATATGTCTTCATAACAGATGGTGTTTGTATAAGCGGAGGAAACAATGTATCATCCGGGAAATCAACACACATCAAATGTGAATTGTGTTGCAGACAAAGTCAGCAAGCAGCATGCACACATTGGAAGCCTAAATTGTGTTTTTGTACAAGCTAAATAATCAATATTCACATACCTGTTTTGCCTCATCCCCTAATGATTCTGACATCTGTGGTGGTGTGGACTGCTGGTCTTCCTCATATAATGGTGTGCGATCATAACAAGTTTGAGAAGAAGCACAAAAGGAAAGTGTTGACAACTTGCAATTATCCAGAAAAGTACTTTAACTTTTTATTTTAACATTTAAATGCAGCCAAACCTGACACATCCCACAGCAAGAACAAACGCAATGACAGTCTAACTGGGTGTATTTTGTGGGCCATGCCCTATTTAGGAGACCTAATCAGCAATGTAGCACAAACAAAAGGAAATGATCCAGACAGTTGTGTTGATACTGTGTTGATACTGTTGATCTCCTCCACTCTGTGGCAGAATTGGAATTCTGAAGGGGGCCTAACAATGATTGCATCTAAACCCCCTAAAAAAACATTACTGAGTGGGGGACCAATAACCTCAATGTTTAAGTTGACCAATATCAGTTAGCTGGAAAAGTATCACTTACAGACAGGGGTCACACTTTGGTATTGAATGGAAGATTCCAAACAGCCATAGGTATTGTGGACCTCAATGCTGTCTACAAACACGCAGACAAGCAATTTTGCCTGCATGGACTAATAAAAGGGTAATCCAAATATTAATAACATAAAAAATACAAAAACAACACAATTAGACTATCACAATCAGGGTCAGACTCTACAAACCAGACGGTGGGTCTGTGGGTTTAGCGTGGAACAGTGTGTCCACAAATCACAATGCCTAAGCATCAATATCAGGAAACACAACTTAATAATTCAGCAGGCCTGGTACGAGCAAACCTGAGCATACAATTTGTGTTTATATAAAGAATTTTGAGCTTACAGACAGGCTTTGGTTAGCTTGAGGAACAGCTGGCTGTGGGTGTGGGCTAAGAACCTGAGTAAAGGAAACCAGTGGTAACACAAAGACATAGCAACAGATGAAAACAGAGAACAAGCCAATTTGCACAGGGAAAGGACCACAAGGAGTGAATAGGCCACTTTCAGACAGGCTCCGGTTGGCTTTGGGATCAGCTGGCTGTGGATGTGTTGACTTGGTGACTAGTGCTGGCTCCAACATTGACTGTTCTTAGGTTGTGATCCGGATCTTCTGGCCCCTCCAAATCTGATCCTACATTTGCAGGATCAGCCGGAGAATAAAACAACAGTTTGAGCATGAACATTAGACAAGGACTGATAAACGTGTGAAGAAATAAAATGAAACGCTTACCTTCTACCAAGGCTGTTGTGTTATTCCGCACATCTACACCCTGCAGGCAACATAAAGGTATTTTATGCTTCAAAATGACTTCATATACATGGTAGCTATTCATGGAGCCTTCCTGTTCTCCATGCTCAATGAGCAGGTCTCATTCCAATTTTTTGGTGAGGGCCCTGAGCAGCGAGTTGAATCATTTTTCATTGCTGCAGTAATCCGCTTATGAGCACCGGTGCAATTGAGAATCTGAGCAATTTCAGCCCAGATCTTGGTCCATTCAGTCTTGCTGAGGCCATGACTCCTTGCAACACACCAGCAGCAACATCAGGGGTGTCAAACATATGTGGCTCATGCTTAGCAACTTTGGGGTGGTGGGCATGCTGACCACCAACACTATGTTGTCCGGTAGCAGTTCGAGAAACATGGGCACCAGCCACAGAACTCAATAAAACCCTGTTGTGAACCATGCCTTCTAACCACAGCATGAGCACAAGCATTAGCAAGGCCACACACACCTACGAGCCAAAACTCTGGGGTTGTGCCCCACAGAGTAATGGTCAAGTGTGTGTGACGCCTAGTAGGTGACTTCATTCCAATAAATGATTGCCAGAGCAACAAGCAGATGTGCCCTCACTCTAAGCCAGAGCAGCAAGATGGTGGTGATTATCCTTTACATTTATGTGAATGCAGGACCAATCAGAAGCAAGGGTGTTGCCTGAGACAATAATCAACGAAACGCTAGGGGGTTGTCTGGATGATGTGGACCCTGCAAATGGCCAATAGTTAACAGATGCATGCTGTAACATTTTTAAAAGTAAACGCTAATGATAGTGTTCATCAGTATAAAAAAAAGCATTAACCCTTTAACTGCCAGCCTATCTGGAGATGTTGTCACCCTTTGTTGCCAGACCATTTTGCACTATTTTGTGCTCCACATGTTCAACTGTGATTTTTGAATGGATTTCCATGGATTTTCATGGAACATATATATTGTTTTTTTCAGCAGAATCTGGGCTTTAACATGAAATGTCTTGTTTGTCAAATCAATTTTTTAAAATTTGTAGTTTTTTTGTAATACAAAATTTAAGTTTGTCAATATAATCTTATTGCGTGTGAAATCCTAATTTCTCCTGGTTACAGCGGTACCACATATGTATTGGTAGATACCTTTTCCTGCCCAGGAGACGCCCAAACTAAAACAGTGCTTTAGGAGATTTTCAGATAAAGTACAACTGTGCTAGACGCTATGCGCACCTTACAGTTTTGCAAGAAAACAACCCTTTACATTTGAAATACCCCCAACAAACTATATATTCTCTGGAAGTACACACCTCAAGATTTCTAGGCGTACCAGGCTTGTTGACATGCATTCAGTTTTCTGGAAGTAATCCCACAATGGATTCTTTGGTTGCACAGGGTTTCCCTACAAAAAAGGATAAAAAAGCAGAATCAAAGCCACATTTTCTAAAAAAAACTTTATGGAAAAAATAAAACACAAGTTAAATCTAAAAATACAACATCCCCTGAATATAACAATACCTAATATGCATAGCTACTGTCAAGGGAAGAGTTGCCAAACACCCCAAAGTAAAGCATGTACGTAACTGTAATTTTACTTGAAAATTTCAGCTCTGCAGGAGAAGTGCGCACCTTGCTCTTTTTCTATCAAAACAACCCTTTACATTTGGAACACCCCCATAAACAATATATTCCCTGAAAGAACACACGCTAAGCTTTCTAAGCGTACCTGGCTTGTTGCAGTGGGCTCATCTTTCTGGAAGTAATCCCTCGAAGAATTCTTTGGTTGCACAGGGTTTCCCTAAAAAATGTATAAAAAAGCAGAATAAAAAACACCTTTTCCTAGAATATCAATATGCAAACAAGAAAAAACAAGCTAAATATGAAAGCCCAAGGTCCCCTGAACAGAACAATACCCAACATGCATAGTTACTTTTAACCATTTTAATTGCCAGCCTATTGGAGCTTTTATCATCCTCTGTTGACAGGTCATTTTGTGCCTTGTTTTTTGCAGGAATTTCCAGAAATTTTATATATATTTTTTTTGCCTCAGAGTTTAGTCTTTAACATGAAAACCCATATTGCATTTGAAAGCCCCATTTCTCCTGATTACAACGGTACCAAATATGTATCAGTAGCTCCCCCAGGTTCGTGTTCAGGAGACCCCCCAAACTGAAATGAGCTCTTTATAACATTTACAAATAGAATACAACTATTATCCACACAATAAAGGAATAAAAACAAAATTGGCGTGGGGTCCCCCTTCCTGGGGGGGGGGGGGACCCAATTTTTTGGGGAATTTTAAGGGTTAAAACCCCTTAAAATCACCCCCAAAAATGGAAAAATGGTGTGAGGTCCCCCCTGCCATGTATAACCAGCCCAGGACCAGCTATGCAGGGCTTGTAGAACAGGGTGCAGGGGCTAGCTTTGGTGGCCCCTGGCCCTGCAGGATACAAGCCCACATAGCCTCTGTGGGCCTAGGCCCGTCTGACCCCCCTGGCCTTTGGGGAGGCAGGTAATTTGGGGGGCTGGGTGTTAACCCTTTAACTGCCAGCCTACCTGGAGATTTTGTCACCCTTTGTTGCCAGACCATTTTGCACTATTTCAAGCTCCACGTGTTTAACTGACGGGATTTCCCAGCTCTTTAGGAGATTTTCAGATAAAATACAACTGTGATATGTGCTATGCGCACCTTGCAGTTTTGCAAGAAAACATTTGAAATACCCCCCACAAACTATATATTCTCTGGAAGTACACGCCTCAAGCTTTCTAGGCGTACCAGGCTTGTTGACATAGGTGGAGTCTTTTCCTAAAAAAAACTATATGGAAACAAGAAAAGCCGAGGTAAATCTGAAAAAGCAACATCCACCAAACAGAATGATACCCAACATGCATAGGTCCTGTCAAGGGAAGAGTTGGCAAACACCCCAAAGTAAAGCATGTGCGTATGGGTAATTTTTCTTGAAAATTTAAGCTCTGCAGACACACCTTGCGATTATTCTACCAAAACAACCCTTTACATTTGGAATACCCCCCATAAACCATATATTATCCAACAGTACACATGTTAAGCTTTCTAAGCGTACCCAGCTTGTTGTAGTGGGCTCATCTTTCTGGATGTAATCCCTCGAAGAATTCTTAGGTTGCACAGGATTTCACTAAAAAATGAATAAAAAAGCTGAATAAAAAATACCTTTTCCTAAAATATCAATATGCAAACAAGAAAAAACAAGCTAAATCTGAAAGAACAAGGTCCCCCGAGCAGAACAACCCAACATCCATATGTACTTTTAACCCTTTAAATTGCCAGCCTACTTGAGTTTTTGTCTGTTGACAGGTCATTTTATGCTATGTTTAACCTTGTTTTTTGCAGGGAGGCAGGTAATTTGGGGGGCAAGCCGCGCTAGCCGCAGGTGACTCACCAGCCCCCTAAGCCTTGTGAACTTGTATAGGGGTCTCATAGATCCCTTACCAGTTCACAAAGGGTTAAATTGGACCAAAACCCAGCTGGATCAGCATGGGAATCTTATAGATATCCATTCCCTCCCCTTTGGGCATCCAAAATCGGGATGCCCTGCTGTGTGAAACCCCCCAGGTCGCTTGCTATACTTACCTTAATCCCGGTCCAACGGCGCATGCGCGGACCACATTCCCGCTATCCCTCTAGCAGAGATAGAGGGAAGCACAAGATGTGGCCACCAGAGGCAAGTGCGAGATGCAACCGCCAGCGTGCTCGGAGCCGCTGAGCTAAGGCGTCGGGTTAGAAGGCCATAGATCAGCGGCTCGGAGTGCGCTGATTGGACGAGCGGCCGTGCATGCGCCGTAGAACTGGGATGAGGTGAGATAATGCGTGATCTCTGGGGGGTTTCACATAGAGGGGCATCCCCGTTCGGGGTGCCACAGGTGAGTGGACCAAAATTTTTTTAGTACTTACCTCCATCCATCCTGAACACTTTAGCTTCTGATCTCCTGCTGCTGCTGGAAGCCTTTTATATCTGGGTGACAGGTAACATGGGGTTATTAAAAAAAATGACATAGGGTCCTCCCTCCCGGCGGGGGGGGCTTTTTTGGGGGAATTTTAAGGGTTAAAAATCCCTAAAAACTCCAAATATAATGACGTGAGGTCCCCCCTGCCATGCATAAACAGCCCAGGACCAGCTATGCAGGGCTTGTAGAACAAGGCCACTGGCCCTGCAGGCTACAAGCCCACATAGAGTCTGTGGGCCCGGGCTCTTCTGCCCCCCCCGGCCTTTTGGGAGGCAGGTAATTTGGGGGGCGGGGCTAGCGCAGGTGACTTGCCAGCCCCAGCCTTGTGAACTGTTACAGGGATCTCATGGATCCCTTACCAGTTCACCAAGGGTTAACAGTAAAATAAAACACAAACACATAGAAAAAAATGATTTTATTAAAAAAAAAATCTTTTTTTTTTTACTTACCTCCGATCGTCAGCTCCTCTGTCCCTCGCTGATCCGATGACAGATGCCGGTGATCGGCAGCCAGAGCAGGAGGGGCAGGAAATCAGAGGATCTCCTGTCCCCTCCTTCTCTGGCCACCGATCACCGGCATCTGACAGCTGAGAGGCCTGGAGCTGTCATGACACCCGTTGAGTGACGTCGCTTCATGGCAAGATGGCGGCGCCCGTCGGGAGAAGAGGGGGAGATAGCCTGACAGGCTCTTTCCTGCAGATAGAAGAGCCCTGGGGGGGGGGGATCGGAGGCCCCTCGGGTGAAGAGGAGGGCCGGTGAGAGTGGGCAAACACAGAGGTGAGTAATCTTTTTTATTTTTTTTTATTTTTACAGGAAAAGCCAGCGGCGGCTGAAATGGGGGGCTACCTATTCCAGGCATTCTCCTGCTGCTGGGGGAGCCCCGACGGGGGATCGGAGCCCCCCAGGCTGAAGAGGAGACCCGGACGGATCGAATGAGGGGTCAGGTAAGTTTTTTTTTTATTTTTCAGGGCTAGCAGGGGGCAAGGTCAGGTACGAAAAATGTATGTGGCTGTAGTTTAACGGTTAGAGAGGCAGCCATGTACATTTTACGTAATTAAGGTGCAAGCTGTGTGTAAACAACAGAAAATGCCCACTAGTGCAGAGCAGCATGTAACAGTTTTTCGAAAAATAATTAGAATCAAGAAACACCCAACATTGCAGAGCTACAGGCACTGACCTCTTCCCAAACACCTACGTGGCATTTAACCTTGTTGAGCTAGCGTGGAGGAGGAAGATGGTGAACATGTAGCAGTTCTGCACTTCAGACATATGAACAGCTAATTATAAAAGAGACACAGTGTGAATAGAAAAGTGGTTTAGTTTGCTATTGCATTTGCAGTGTGTGTGTGACTCTATTTTTCTGTGTGTGTCTGTGTGTGAGGGAGTTTGACCACTAATGTTGTTCCCAACGCAGAGCCAGCCTGTTTTTGATGTGCAGTGTCTGCTGACATGTCTGTACTTTGTCATATCAGTAGCTTTTCATTGTGCTCTTCCATCTGCTGGGGTAAGCAGAGATTTTGTAGCACACTGCAAAACAGGATTATATTGCACAAGATTTGGGGGGGGGGGGGTAAAGGATTAATCTTTACTTTAATGCAGGCTCCCTTATAGTGACTTAGTGTTCCATGTACTTGCAAGGGTTCCCTATCTACTACTCGGATTATATGGGGGGGTCCTTCTTGTTTGTTAATCTCACAGATGCAAGAAGGAAGGTTATGTGCTTTTTTGTCTTTTTTGCCCCTTGGGTGTCCCTTTGTTTGCCCTTAATCCTTATAATTTCTTTTTATAATTCACTTCAGCCATGTATATTGATAACATTCCATGTTTTTGACCTTAAAATGAACATTCATATAAACATAGAAATATAAGTATAAATATAAGTCTAACTATAAATGTAAAACAAGAGAATTCTTTGATATATGTCAGTATGTGTTTATTCCTTATCTGTTCTTCAGTTTATAGCAAATGTATTGTTCAGCTGCAGCAAGCATCTGTTTTTCAGCTGTAGCAAGTATCTGACATTTCTTTGTGTTCAGTTTGTAATAAGCATCTATGTATACACGTTTCGCAGTAGGCTGCTTCTTCAGTATATTCAGCTTATTGTTTTCAGACATTGAATGATACCTAGGCCAATGTGGAGACAGTGACTAGATTTTGCCAGTTACACCTTTTTTGGATCTTTAGAAATTGCTGCCAGATTAGATGATTCTGTAGGTAATTGCCAGATGTGTATACTGTGCCTGACGTGAGAGGGCTGGCAACCGTCTTTAGGCAATGGGGGAGGGTGGTGCTGTCATTCCGTGTGATGTTCCCAGCCAGGGTTTTCTGCTGCTGTGTATGTATGTGCGCTAATTTGCGTGCTTTTGTGTGTGCTCGGGGAAGGTGGAATGACATCACTGGTATTCTATTGGACACCTTACAGAGTCTTTTACACCTGGTTGGCTGTGGCCGATTTGAGTGATGAGCAAATCCGCAGCCGCTTCAGAATGAATCTGCAACCAGCCTACCATGTGCCGCATTTTTCATAAGGTGCTCCTGACCATCTGGAATCTTATCCTGAACTACACCAGGTTCCGGACATGCTGATGATGATGCAAAACATCAAGCTGGCTGTCTATCAGATGGGTGGAATCCTAAATGTGCTTGGCTGCATTGATGGCACCGATATTCCCTTACGCCTCTCTCAAGCACAAGAGCTGCACTACCACAACCAGAAGAGATTGATTCCATTAATGTGATGATGTGTGTGATCATAAGCTGTGGATGCATGCTGTGAGGTTGGGCTTTCCAGAATCCTGCCATGACTCCTATGTGTTGCACCAATCTGCCCTGTGCCGGAAATTTGAGAACAACGAAATGCCGCATGGATGGCTACTAGGTAAGTACATGACCACATTGTAAGAACTAGAAACAGTGGACCAGCAGAACCCGGGACAGATTAAGGCAAAAATGCAGCAAACCAGGTTGGGGTCTGCATTTGTGTTGAAAACAGTAACCCATGTGTTTGGATTTAGCTGATAAGGGATACTGGCAGAATACGTGGCTTATGATCCTGATGTGGAACCCACATACCGCAGCTGAAGTGTGCTACAATGCACCTCACGGCAAGACCAGATGCATTGTTGAAAGAACCATCTGCCTGCTGAAAGCACATTTCCTATGTTTGGTCTGGCCAGGAGGGGAGATGCTGTACAGTCCAGATAAGGTGTCCAAAATAATCCTCACTTGCTGTGTGCTACACAATCTCTGCATACGCCATCAAATGGAAGAGCCCAAGGAAACACTACTGGTGCCTGAAGTCCCAGACATGTCCGGAAAAAGTGCCGAAGACACTCAGACTGGAGTTGCCCAGCTGGCACAAATAATTCCTTTTTTCAAGTGACACAAACTGGGCTAGGATTGCTGCAGTAGGAACAGCAAGGAGATATGTGTACCCAGCTGGCCTGTAAACATTTGTTAAAAAACTACTAGCCGGGGGCGTGGCCGCGGCATGGTAGTGTGAGGACGTCCACAGTGAGGGTGCCTGGCTATCCCCAGCCTAAAAGCGTTTTCGTAGAGAAATTCCCATACCCAATCCCCCAAAGTAATGGGGAAATGTGGAGGACAGAGAAAGGGCTCTCGAGTGGAGGACAGACAGGCCATCACCCACTTTCTGAAAGCTGAGGAACCAGAGAGCTCACACCGGAGCAAAATGGCGCCAGAGCACATGGAAGTTGGAGGGAGAGAGGAGCAGCAGTCGGCTGCGCAGCCTACAGCAGTGCCGCCGGAGGAGAGAGATCGAGCGCGGGCAGAGGAGGGAGCTGATCACCCCCCGCAGCAACAAAAGCAAGGCTGTCACCACCCTGCGCTTCTCGAGCGGGCGGGGAGCAGAGGAAAGCCCCCCTCTGCTCGCAGCGGGATGGCGGCCGCCCGGGAACGGAGGCGACACGAGACGCTGGCGGCGGAAGAGCCGCAGGACGAGATGTCCGCAAAGGTACAGCCCATTTGGCAGAGGACTTGGGGGGCCCGGAACACAGTCCAGCGTTGCGGCAGGGAGCTGCTCCCTGTCCCTCCAGCACTGAGGCCATCACCCTGACATCCCCCCGCAGCTTGAGAGACTCTCCACATGCGGTGCTCCCTCTCTGCCCCCAGACACCTGCAGACAGCTGGAGAGAGGAGCTGCTGAGCCCAGCACAGAGCCCCAGGGAGAAGAGCAGCACCTACAGGACACCCTTGATGACCAGGAACAGGAGGCTTGGCCTGTGCAGTCAGAGAGGGGCCAGGTTCCATGGAGAGAGGCCCTGTCTTCTCCTGTTACCGGGGCGCAACGGATGACATCTCCTGATGGGCCATTTACCTACCCGGCTCTACTCCAAGCCAGAGAGGAGGGATATGATGCGAGTCCCTGGGGCTCGAGGGGGGGAAGCCCCCAGTCCTCACATGGAATGCCCGGCTCACCATTTAGCACAGAACCCAGATCCAACCCTGCGGATCCGCGAAGCAAAGAACGAACGCATCGAGTAATGGTCCATGCCCCATAGCAGAACCCGGATCCCGATCGGCGCTCACTCCTCCTCTCACTCCCCACTAAAGCAGATATGGAGGCAATCCCTACTAAGGCGGATTTGGAAGCCATGATCTCCAGAATAGAAAAAACCTTCCGGAAAGACCCGGAAACCGTACAACACAACGTGGCAGCGGTAGAAGACAGAGTGTCTGCTTTGAAGAATGCAAGAACCTCGACAGAGGAACGCCTTACCCGCCTGGAACAGATGACTGATACACAAGCAGCCCAGATCCCCAACTTAAAGTAACACTATGATGATTCGGAGAACAGGAACAGGCGGAACAACCTACGCCTTCGGGATCCCTGAAACACCCCAGTTCACGGATCTGGAATCGGTCGCCACGTCGGTTTTCAATGAGCTCCTGGGGGCTCTGCCGGGCATAGCTATAAAGATGGACCGAATACACAGAGTGGCGGGCCACCCACCGGGCATCCCGGATGGCCCCTGGGACGTCCTATGCAAAATACATCACTCTAAGGAAAAAGAAGAAATTCTAAAAAAAGCATGGGACCTGGCTCGTTCCACGCTCTGGATGTGAAGACAACTGAAGCCACTCCTTCAGAAGATAAAAGACAGTGGCGCAGTGTACAGATGGGGTTACCCTTTTCATCTCATTGTCAGAAAAAACGGAGGTTCTTTTACACTGCGGGCCCCCGGAGACCTGGACAATCTTTTTGCGTTTCTTGACACCGCCCCTCTGGAAGTCCCGAATTGGCTCGACTTTTCGCGCCCCTCCAGCTTCCGGTCCTGTAGCGCCATTGTGGTGCTTGTCCGGATGCCCTCCACGATGGCTGGGCTGTTGCCCGCCCTGGGGGGGCGGGGGGTGAGCCGAATGTATGACAGCCCCTGAATGGGTGAACTTGGATGGGTTGTTGATACTATACCCTGCGGGTGCGGGGGGTTGGTTTTGTCGCACCGGGTGGTGGGCTGCAGTCGCTCGTGGAAGCCGGGGCCCCCGCTGACTGCCTCGGCCGGCGCCCGCTGTGGGATCCGTATGTGATCCTAGGGCGGTGGCGGATGTGTTGGGAGAGGGCCACGAGTGGGTATGCACGTGGTCCCTCAGTGGGGGACAGTCCTGGCCCCCCCTTGATGGCCGGTTCCGTGGTCCTTCGGGCCTCGGCTGCCCGGGATTCTTGGCGCGTGCGCCGGGGCGCCGGGGCGGCGGCTCGCTTGGGGGCTGTGGGTGCCGGCCGGGACCGGGGCACTATTGGGGACCGTGGTGCCAGCCTCTTGGGCCCCTGTCCCCGCCCCCCCCTGCTTCCTTGTTGGGGGGGAACGTGGGACCCGTGCCTCGACGGTCCCTCATCCGTGGGGTGGCTGTGAGGGGGCGGCCGGGTGGTGGCTCTTGGACATGTGGGCTGGGCGCCTCACCGGTCCCATGCCCTGCTAATAAGATTGCTCGGCGATTCTGGAGGTTATCTGGATGCGTGGGAGATGGCCCGCCGGCGTGGTGGACGGCTCCTCGGTCGGGTGGGTGGGGCTTGTTTCGTTGTCCTCCTGGCTTGTTTTGTTGCCCCCTCCCCCCCTGCCGGCCGCCACCCCCCTCCCCGATGCGGGGGTGCGATGAGCTGTGTCTGGCTATCTTATCTCCCTGGGGAGGACCGGGACTGATGGTTGTCCCTTGAGAGTGGTTGCCCGGCCCCCGCCGGCGCCCGCTGTGCGGGTTCCGGGTGGGGGGGGCGGCTGGCCGGCTGGGGGGGTGGACCGGCGGGATGATTGCCTGGGACGGGGAGGATTACTGCATATGTGATTTTGGCAAGGGTCACATGTTAATCAGACTGTCATAGTGTGTTACTATAGAGTTAAAGAAGGCCCTGGTTTGTTTGCTTGTTCACAGATTGTTGTCCTTTTAATCCCCTTGGGGGAAACCAAGTCTTGGACCGTCCCTCATATGAGGGGCTTAGTTGGGCTGGGGAAGCGGGAGCCCTCCGTAGCCTTGCAGCACCACAGTTTCTCTACCCCACATAGGCCTGGGCGCCTAGGCTAATTCGGCCTTAGGCGGACATTTTTTTCTCAATTTTTTTTTTTTTTTCTCTTTCTTCTCTTAAACCTCTTCCCGCCCTTCATCCATTCCCCCTTTCATAATCCCTCCCCATTCTGTTCTTCCCCCTTGTAACCCATCTTCCCTCGGGTCTTTGGTCGGCCGTCCCGCTCCCTTACCCCTCCCCTACCTCCTGGCTGGGCGGCCACACCCCTGCTGCCCTTGAGAGCGCATTGGTCCCCTGTCTACAGTTGTAATGGCTTTGGGCTCTTCTTTACGGGGCCGTCGCGGGTGGTCTGGGTCGGGCACAGGTGACCCGATGGACCACCAGATTGTCTCCCTAAATGTCAAGGGCCTCAACGTCCCGGAGAAGCGGAGAGTATGCCTGAATCTATTTTGGAAAAAAGGGCGTAAAAAGTTTTTGTGCAGGAAACGCACTTTCGGAAGGGGAGAGCCCCAAAATTTTTAGACAGGCGCTTCCCAGTAGGATGGCATTCCTGCTCGCCTGATTCAAAATCCAGGGGAGTGTGCATTATGATTGCGGCCAACCTTCCATGGACCTTGATCGACAACATACTTGACGAGGAAGGTCGTTTCATCTTCGTTAAAGGAAAAATAGGTACCCAAGTATTCACGTTCGCTAACATCTATGCAAGAGACCTCCTGCTAACCAAAGCGAAGGTTTCACTCGTTAGGGCCAGACGCTCCTTTTATGAATATGGAAACAAATGTAGCCACATGTTAGCTAGGGCAGTTAGAGAGCAGATAGCCAGCAACTTCGTACCTCAGATACTGGGGAGTGAAGGGAGATTGCTCTCTAAACTGGCAGACATTGCTGGAGTCTTCAGAGACTTCTATCTCAAACTTTACAACCTGAGGGGGGGTGATGGGGGCCGGCCGAATAGGCTGCTGGAGGCCCAAAGGTACATTGCGGCATCAGGCTTGCCCATATTGAGCCGAGAGGTGGTGGAGGCCATGAAGGAGCCCATAACTGCGGAGGAGTGGTCACTGGCAATTAAATCATCCCAAACGGGGAAGTCCCCAGGTCCTGACGGATTTACATTATCATACTACAAAGGGATGGAGGACATCTTGACCCCAAGAGCAGTAGCGGCCTTTAATTCTATATCTTCTGGGCAGGCTTTACCAGTAGAAATGTTGAGGGCACAGATAGCGATACTACCTAAACAGGGAAGAGACCCACTGCTCTGCTCCAACTACAGGCCGATATCATTACTTAATGTGGACCTTAAGATATTCGCAAAAGTCCTGGCGACCAGACTCATACCATACCTGGGCAGTCTAATAGGCCTGGACCAGGTGGGGTTCACCCCGGGTAGATAGGCGAGAGACAATGTGACCAGAATTCCCAACCTGATTCATTTGGCACATGAGAAAGGGATTCCTGCTATGATGCTCTCTACAGACGCTGAGAAAGCGTTCGACAGGGTCCATTGGGACCTTATTTGGGACACTCTAGAGCACATAGGCTTACAGGAGAATATGAGATCTTGGATGATGTCTCTGTACTCCTCTCCCTCAGCATGCGTCAAAGCCAATCTGATCCATTCCCGATAAACAATGGCACAAGGCAGGGATGCAAATAATAAATAAAATACCGCGCTATAAAGCAACTAGCCAATGCTGAATCAATAAAGATATTTTAAACGGGATGCTCAACGTGTCCAAAACCCTTGTCCACAGAGTTCAATTAGGAATAATCAAATGTATGCACAGAGCTTCCCAATTTACCCATCCGTCGTCCCAAAGTGCATGTGCAGGCACTCTCTCCTCAGGTGACTTCAAATGGGTATCACTTGTTTCCGTGGGCAATTGCTTCAGATCCAGATGTTATAGGCAATCGCTCCTCCAGGCAAACCAGGGAACCAACATGTATGTTCAGGAATGCGATGTCACTCCAAAGAATGCAACATGGAACAGAAAATGCACATCTAGTGTGATACTGCTAAAAACACACTATTTAATAAAGAAATGGTAATGCACTCACATGTACATCAATCATAAAACGCTTAAAACCAGAGGGTGGCTCTCACCAACTCCCCATAGATCAAATCTGGCCAGATCAGAAAATCCAATTAGCACATAGATGTCGCCTGCCACCGCCGCCGACGCGTTTCGTTGCTCCTGGCAACTTTAACAAGGCTGGTGGCAATGCGACATAATACTCTCTTATATACCTTGAATGTAACTCACAGCATCCTCGTTCAGGCAGAGGGCGCGCTCAGCTTGGAGGTCCTGCTTCCGGGTCAGGCTTCCGGGTCACGCGCATATATATAAAATGTAGTAAACTATAATTATAAATCACAAGGGAGGCAGAGGGCGCGCTGTGCTGGGGGTTGCGCTTCCGGGTCATGCGCTCTGATGAAAAGACGGCTGGGAGGCTGTCTGCGTATTGTGAAGTGTCCCGTCCTCCAGCTGAACTCCGCCCTGTGTCTCTTCTTAAGTAAAAACGCTTAAATGCGTAAATTGCGTAGTGACTGCTACGCCACTGGCAGGGATGCCCACTGTCCCCGATTATTTTCATTTTGACGTTGGAACACTTCCTCAGGAAGGTTAGGGCAGACATCAAGGGGCTGTCGGGAGGTGGTACGGAACATAAAGTTGAGGCTTTTGCCGACGACTTGCTCTTTTGCATCACCCAACCAGTGACGACTATCCCCAATCTTCTGAGAGAAATGAGAGAGTATGCGGAGCTGTTGAATTTTAAAATCAACTTGCAGAAATCCGAGGCACTCAATGTCTCTCTTTCACAGAGACACTTGGATAACATACAAGACAATTTCCCCTTCTGATGGGCATCCGGAGCGATCTAATATCTGGGAGTTCAGGTAACGCCCAAGCTTAAAGACTTGTTCGCCAGAAACTTTCCACCTCTCCTTAGCACCTTTAAGAGAGACCTCCATACATGGAAGGACAAGACACTGTCCTGATTTGGTAGGTGCAACGTACTGAAGATGAACGTCTTACCACGTCTGCTCTACCCTATTCAGGTACTACCCATCCACCTACCATCTGCCTTTCTGAGGGATATCTGATCTGAATTTATACAGTTCATATGGGGGGGCAGGAGCCCGAGAATCGCCCAACAAACACTGACGCTGCCGAGGGTGAGGGGAGGGGGCGGGACTTCCTGATATCAGAAGGTATTATGTAGCAGCGCATCTAAACAGGATCGTGGATTGGAATCATCATAGGAGCAGCAAACGATGGGTTCAATTGGAGCAATTGTGGGCTTCTGTTCCACTGGCAGGCCTCCCTTGGTTCCCGGTAGAATTACCAGGCTCACTAAGATCTCATCCTACAATAGGCCCGACCCTCCAGGTTTGGGCAAGACATATGATGAAAGAGAACATAGTCTCGACGCCCTCCCCGCTTCGCCCAATCACGGGGGCATTGGACTTCATTCCGAACCAGCTTGATGCAGGTTTTGCAAGATGGAAGGTGCCTGGCCGAGGTGTCGCCTACGAATTCCTTAGCGGCTCCAACTGGAAGTCCCTGCAGGAACTGCTGAACTGGGGGGACGCCCCTCATCTATCTTATTGGAGGGCACTACAGGTATCGCACTTCCTGGCGAGCCTGCCCCCGCCCAAGGAATTCGCTAGAGAGTTGACCCCATTCGAGCACTTATGTGCGACAAGCGAAACAACCAGGGGTAAATTATCCATAATCTATAAACTGGTGGTAGACCCAGGTGAGAACCACATACCGAACCTCATTTCGGCATGGGAGAAGGAGCTCGGGGTCACATTCACCCCACCCCAAGTAAAGAAAATGCTGGAGCTAGCACAACGGGCCTCAATAAGTAACCAGTATCAAGAGGCGGGCTACAAAATACTGAGTCGATGGTATAGGTCACCACAGACACTACATCGTTTCTTCCCATCAGTGCCTTCCCTATGCTGGAGATGTGAGAGAGACATAGGCTCCCTCTCGCACATTTTTTGGAGATGTACAAAAATAAGGGACTTCTGGGAGGAGATTGTTAGGTGGATCCATAAGATAACAGGAGAGCCCATAGAACTCTCACCGGAGGTCCTCCTCCTGCATTCCCCCAAAGCCTCTGTAAAAAAGTACAAGAAATCCTTGACAGTTCACTTGGTAAACGCTGCCAGAGCATGTATCCCTGCCAGATGGAAGTCGACTACCCCGCCAACCATCGGCTCTTGGATTAGGAGGGTGGAAGACATCAGACGAATGGAGGATCTGACAGCCCTCCTTCAGCGCACTGAGGAGAAACATAGACTCCGGTGGATGCAGTGGTCCCTATTCATGGAATCAGTTGAGAGCAGGATCCTGAGGGACGAGACCTGAGGTAGCCGGGAGACGTTCGGGGACCGTTGTTGAGCGGGAATGCTCGATCCGGACTGGGTGATACGACCCTTTGCCCGCGGCTGCTCCCTTCCTCCACCTGATCGTGGAGACCTGGGCCTCCCCCCCTGTTCCCCCGCTGCCCCCCCCGACCTTTCCTCTGTCTGGGCCCCTCATGGGGTCATGAACGCAGATGCACCCTGTGGGGGTGTGGATGGGGGAGCGGGGAACTTTTCCCCTTCTTCCGTGGGGGGTGCCGGGGGGGAGCGTTGGGCTAACAGGGGACTCAAGGCTGCCTGTGCCCTCCCCATCATGGTGTATGTCTCCCCTACCTACCTCCCCTTTCCCTCCTGTCTTGGCTATTTTTTGCTCCCCTCTCCTCTCTCCTTCCCCACACTCTTATTCCCCATCAGGACACGTCTTCCTCCCTTCCTCTTTCGGTTTAATATTGGAAAAATGGAGAGGCAAGGGCGATGAGACACGATCCTAGACTAGGTTCTAGTTGACCGGCAGGCCATGCACAATAGAGTATTAGTCAAACGCTCTAATGTAGAATTTAAACGTTATATAACTGCAATGCTCGGTAGCTGTGTCCGAAATGTCTAATGAGCTAAATATGATCTGTCTTTTTGCCTTTGCTCTTTTCAATAAAGATTTATTGATAAAAAAAAAAACTACTAGCCCCAATCAATGGGTGGCCAATAACAATTCCTAAATAACCACAATTGTGTTAGGAAAGCCAGAGAAAAGGAGCAAAAGGGCAAATGAATTGAATTTTTTTCTCTCTCACTTCTAGGCACCATAAAGTGGATGAAATCCCTTATTTTATTTCCAAATGTATTTTGCTGTTGAAATATTTATGTTCAAAAACGTGCAAATTAAATGAAAAAACCCTAAAAATGGCTCTCAGTTATATTGTGTGTGTAGTCGAAAGCACTGCTGAGGAAGGCCTATAAACAACCAACGGCATTGAAATGCAGAGACACTATTTAACACAGGGAGTACACTTCATTAGCACCCAGCTTACATTACTTCTATCAAAGTTGGATAGAGAAACGTAGTGCCACTTAGCCAAAAACTGTAACCGCCACTAGCACCATTGGCCTTTCTGTAGAGTTCCGGCATGGATGCTGTCCCTGCCTCTCCTTAGTGGCCCAAGTGGCGCCAGCAATAAATGAACCTCCTTGTGTCTATACTATAAGATTAGCTGACTACCCTTGACTTCCTTATAAATAAAATTTAACAAAGAAAATTATAAACCATTGGCCTGATATCAGACTATTTAATAATGTATTTTATTTCAAAAGCACTAATATATCTCACATGATCTTACTGATGATGATCTAATTCATAAAACATGTTTTTACTGCTGCAAATTTCCATGCTAGCCACTTTTTGAAATGACCATTGAGTGAAGACAGTTTACTTACTTAAAGTTTACTTTTATATACCATGCGGTACATACATTCAAATACCACATGAAAATTAGTGTTCATGTTTGGAATTGCAATTGCCATCTGCTTAAGTACACTGATAAAAGGGGCCTTTTTAGTTTGCTTTCAGTTTCTTGGTGGGTTTGTTTTATTACTAAGCCCTAATGTGACATCAGTGTTCATTTTCAATATCCTAGAAAAGTATAAAAAGTATTGCTTAATAGCAATCAACCTCTAAAGATAAAAAGCTAATAATGAAAAATGTGAATAATGTATACCAACTGATTACATTATGTAATATATAAACAGCTTCTTATAAGATAATGGAAACTTAATGGGATAGAAATCTGGCACAGGCTCATGTTTTAACCATAGCAGCATAACAGCATAGCAGACTTGGAATGAATAATCAGTACAGTAAGCTTGTCTTACATACATTCCATTTAACTGGATCCAAGATGTAAACAATGCTCAAGTTAAAAAACTGTTATTTTTCATTTTTCATTCTGTATTAGACAAGACTGAGAATGATGTAGATTAAAGCCTTTCTTAAAGTGTACCAAAAGTAAAAAAAAGCACGTTCAGTAAATTGCTTGTCTAAAGCTACAGTGACATAAACTATTTGAAAGTCAAAATGACTTAAACCAGGCCAACACAACAAACACAACAAACAGTGCTCATATGCATCCCTCCCTATGTTTAGATTGCTGCACATAAAAATTCATTTACCTCTTTCTAACTCCTGCTCTAGTAAATTTTAGAAACAAAAACAACAAAATCAGGAAGTGCTGCTGGGCCTGTTACTGTGCATTGTCAGTTATGTCAGTTGAATCCAGGCAGCAGCATGCTTGAGATGTTGGGAGAGGAAGATCCAAAATGGCCTGTGCCAGGCTGTTGGTCCGGTTTAACTCCATGCTGATGTTATGGAATAGCAGGCAGATTCTATGTTGCATAACTGCATGGGAGCGGCCATCTTGTTCAGCTTCTGAAAAACCCCCACAGTCAAAATTGCCTCACATATTAGTGCAATCCTCCTTTAATTCTAGCAGAAAGCCATCAGATGTGATGACTTATTGCTCTGATACAGGGGAGAAAGAATTTTAGAAGAAACATATGAAGAAACATTGCTGCAGCTTTCAGCTCACACACACGATTATTTAGTGAATGTGTTTATAAAACATAATTTAGAATCTGCACATTTTTCTGAGGCATTTTTCTCTCTGAATTTGGTGTGTGCTGATGCTGGCACAGCTCTCCTCTCATGCTTATGTGTGTGTGACAAGATGGCCGCTCCCATGCAGTTCTGCAGCAAAGAATCGGCCTGCTATTCCAAATCCTCTGCATGGAGTTAAACAATTTACTAAACTGTCTTTTTATGACTTTTTGTCCGCTTTAACCCTGACGTTGGACTATACTGTATATAGTATATCACATATATAGTATATAGTATATATAGTATGTATATATATATATATATATATATATATATATATATATATATATATTATATATAGTATATCACAAAGAGGCAGCAGTAAGCTTTATAACTCTATGTGGTACCTAGAAGAATGTCTCTTTTGTACCAGAGACTTTTGTTTCTGCAACTGATTTTCATTCTATTGGGTAGAATAATGTAATTTGTATGCCAGGCATCCTTTATGGCGTATGTTCAGGAAACAAGATGTCCCCAGGCGTTCGTCTGAAAGCTAATAGGGCCAAATTTTTTACTACCTCCCAAAAAAAACTGGGTATCTATGCATGACCATGCAGAACATAGAGAGTTGCTCTCCCTAGGATAAGTATGGCGTTATTCAATAAAATGTTGACCAGTATAACAGTAGTTATCGGGGTTAACCAGCAGTAATCACGTTAAGCTTTAATTGCAAGCCCAAGTGTGTCATAGCATCAACTTATCTCAGGCAATTCACAGCACACAGGTATGGTAGCTGCAAGATAAGGGTAAATGGACCACAGAGAGGTGACTAGATGCTATCTCAGCAAACAGACACTCAATGGCAAGCAGGATAAATGAAAGAATCAGCTTCTTTTATTGTTGCAGGGTTATGAAAAGAAAGGTTTCATGCTTTACTTCACATCATGGTCAAGTACACACAATTCACAGATCAATAAATTTGCATAGCTTGTAGAAAGCAAATACAGGCACAGTTGCCTCGTAAGGAGGTTTCAGTGTAAGGGTTAAATAGTCTTTCAGGCAGGACAGAGGTACATTAGATCATTTGAATGAAAGGGTTAAATAGGCTCATGTCCATCAAAACCAAACACAGATACTCTTGCTTGTCAGAATGTTTCAGCACAGTGGCTAGGCAGTACTGTATTTCCCAATTAAATTACGGCCTTTTTCTAAGGGGGATTTGAGCAGCCACCACCCCACTTTAAGCTGAGCAACTCATTTTAGAGGAGACCGTCTATGAGGTATTCCAGTGTCAGCCGATATGGCCGCCGGGTTGCCAGCAAGTAAACCACGGGAAACTTCTCCTCAACAGGTGTCTGAGCCCTAGCATACCCCAACATGAAGGTTTCTTCCTCACACAACAGTCACTACAGAGTAGAGTTCTCAGACAGGGGTAGCCACACCTCATCGGAGTCTCAGACACAGTGGCTCCTCCAACCCGGTCTGTCGGTCCCTTTGGATCCTATCTACTACTAAGGGGTGCCTTCTCTGTCACATCCCCGCCAAGACCCCACTGGGTTTCTTCCTGCATGGACCTCATCTCTCTCTGCAACTCAGCACAGCTCTGCTTTCCCTACAGCCACATCTTCTTACTTGCTTCCAACTGCATCCGGGCCTCTGTAGTTGCCCCATCAGCCATGTTACAACGGAAGGCAACACCAGTCTTCCCCGTAGCATGGTTATAGACGATCTCCCCGTCTTTCCCTTTAGATTCTCATTCTCTGCACTATACAATGTTGCTTGTAGTTTTCCAATGAAAAACCTCCCAACCAATCTCAGTTTCCTGTTGTTCCCCAAATATACTTATGCATCCCAAAGGGCAATGTTGAGTTATAATTCTGAGAGTCTGAATTAAATTCTCTTTTCATTTGTGGTCTTGTACTCCCATCTAGTACAAAAATAAAAATGTAGCCTGCACTTATCTTATATATAAAAGTCAGAGCATTTATTGAATAATCATTAAAATGTAATGTCACCATTCCAGCCAAAATTGCAGACATTGCATTTTTAATGATTTTTTAATAAATGATGTGACTTTTATATAAATCACTAGGATGTGCCAGCTACCTTTTTAGTTTTCTTCATGCTTAGAAGCATTGGAGAAATCCTTAGTCGGGCACCCATCTCGTTGGGATATGGTACATAGCGACTATTTATTCTTTAACTCCCATCTAGTGACTAAAGTGGGAATAGCAACCCCATTTTCACATTATTGGATAATTCCCACACCAATACCTGTTTGAGCACATACCATATTTTTCACCATATAAGACGCACCTAGG
The DNA here is from genome assembly GCA_027917425.1 of Gastrophryne carolinensis. Taxonomy (NCBI): domain Eukaryota; kingdom Metazoa; phylum Chordata; class Amphibia; order Anura; family Microhylidae; genus Gastrophryne; species Gastrophryne carolinensis. The sequence goes on from CM051238.1 coordinate 220,820,459, forward strand.
ATTTGGAGGAGGAAAATCAGAAAATAAATGTTGTGCTAAAACACCATCCTCCCGAGAACTAAATACTAAAACAAGGTGCAGAATCCCCCACATTACAGGCCGAGTGGCATTCTCACCCCCCCCCCCATTGCCCGATGGACAGTGTGGCATTCCCCCCTCCAATTCCCATAAGCAGTGTGCTATTCCACCCATCCTATTCCCAAAGGCAGTGTGGCATTCTCCCCTCCCATTCCCATAAGCAGTGTGCTATTCCACCCATCCTATTCCCAAAGGCAGTATGGCATTCTCCCCTCCCATTCCCAAAGGCAGTGTGCTATTCCACCCATCCTATTCCCAAAGGCAGTATGGCATTCTCCCCTCCCATTCCCAAAGGCAGTGTGCTATTCCACCCATCCTATTCCCAAAGGCAGTATGGCATTCTCCCCTCCCATTCCCAAAGGCAGTGTGTTATTCCACCCATCCTATTACATAGGCAGTGTGGCTTTCTCCCCCTCCCATTTCCAACATACAGTGTTGCATCTCTTCCTTCATTTCTGTTTACTGTCCTACTGTGGTCTATCCTCTCTTTTTCTAAAACTGAATCTTTCAAGTACTGAACTGCTAAACCAAACCTGACATTTCCCTCCCAGTGAGGGGCACTGTTATGATGACAAAACAGCCTACCCCCTATATTCAACAGCTTTCCTGTGCATGCCATCTGTACCTCAGAAATATCCCCATAATTCCCCCCTTTTTACTGAAGAAAGAACAAAAACTCTGCTTATTGCCCTGATCTATTCTTGCCTTGATTACTGTAACTCGTTACTAATCGGGCCTCCCCTTGCTAACTCTGCCCTCTCTAATCCATTATGAATGCAGCAACTTTTCTCATATATCCAGGGGCGGACTGGGACCAAAAAATGGCCCTGGACTTTTTGGTCAGACTGGCCCTTCTGTACTGTGGTTGGCCCGGTAAAGTGAGTCAACGCCACATTACGGTAATATATATATATATATATATATATATCCGAGCGGGATCGGCCCGGGACCTCCCCCGGCATCCAAAATCGGGATGCCCCACTGTGTGAAACCCCCCAGGTTACCCTACATACCCTACAGCACAGTGCGCCAATCTGCCCAGAATCTGGCTCTGGGCTGTCCCTAAGTGTAACAGAGTTGAGAGGGAAACTGCAGCGAGGTTTGACAGTTCCACTTCACTGTCAGATGAAGGCAAAAGCAGCCGGCCGGAACTAATGAGTAACTACTTGTATTGCAGCCCGGACATAAAAGGCTGCTGCAAAGAGCGCTCAGAGCTGACGGAAAGCCTGGCCTCTCCTCAGGGCCGTATTTAGGATTCATGCTGCCCTAGGCACCTTTTGGCAACACGTCCCCCCATTGTTAAAGAGGACCAAAACCCATGGCACCACTGGATGTCCCCCCCGAGGGACATCCAGATTTGGGATGCTCTGTTTTGTGAAACCCCCACAGGTTACCCAGAAACTCACCTTTTTCCCCGGGTCAACGAGGCATGCATGAGCAGCAGCCGCATCCCCACTATCCCTTTAGCAGGGAAGTGGCCACGGCAGCCTTTTGTAAATGGCTGGGCATGCTCCCTGTTAGCGGGCAATGGAGGATGTGGCCGCCAGGTGGGAGCGGATCCCAGCACACTGACTGTACACAGTAGGACTGGGGTAAGGTGAGTTCGATTGGGCGACCTGGGGGGTTTCACACAGTGGGGCATCCCAGATTGGGGCAAGGACCAAAACCCAGGATAGTCAGAATCCTGGGTTTAAAGAGGATCTCTAGCCATACAGACCCTGAGGTCCGCCTGTGTTCTAAGCACTGTCCTGGTGCACATCCTCCTGCCAGTCTGCCTTGCACTACCTGTTAGATGCTATTCCCTGCTGTTCACATAACCACCAGCATTCTAACAGGTTCACCTAGTGGCCTTGAACCCTGATTGGATGTTGGTTGTCATGTGAATGACCGATATAGTTAAAAAAGTGCAAGTGGTAGGTATTGGGGCTGTTGGGTCTGGGGTTGCCAGGGAAAGGGGGCAACAGAAAGTGGCAGAAGGAAAAAAAAAGTTGGTTTCAAGAAGAAATAGCAGCTGGCAGGAGAAAAACACAGTGGGCACAGATCAGGGAGGGATAGAGGCAGAAAGGATAAAAAGACACAGAAGAGGGGCAGAAATTAGAAAGCGGGCACAGTGCGCATCAGGGAGGCGCAGAGTAGAAGGAACGTTATTAGCATGAAAGGAAAAAGGGGGGATACAGGTAGCAGCAATGTGGGAACAGCTGGCTGCATAAAAATGGCAGGATAAAGGGATAGAAAGGAGGGAAATGGGCAGCCAGAAAGAGGCACAGTGAGCAGTGGGTGACAGGAAGGAGGAGGGAAATTGACTAGAATGAAAAAGGCAGAAATTTTGAAAAAATGGCACATGAAGGAGGCTGAAAGGAGGACTTGCAGGAAGACAGTAGATATCAGGAAAGTGGGCAGCCAGAAGAGAGCGCAGCAGGCAGGAAAATGTCTACAATAATGACACAAGCAGATACAGGCTCCATCACATTATTGAACAGACTTACTGAGCAGCAATGAGAAGCTCCATCCCATGCGCTGCCTTCCTGATATTTCAAAGCCCGGGAGACACAGCAGATGATGACGTCATGCTGATAATGATGTTGGGGGAGGGGGCGAGTTATTCCAGGTAGATGGGGCATAAACTCTGTGTCACACAGACACATGCAAATTAGGCAGAAACGGGTGAGAACACACAGAACCTCCTCTGATCAGTCTGCTGTCCCCCACGTTCAGAGCAGCCTCCAGGCACAGAAGGTTCTTCTGCTAGTGTCCCCAGAGAGGTGCTGCAGCCTGGCTGGCCAGTGTCCTTACTTGTAATGTTTGCAGTTGTGCTGTGTGGAGGAGAAGCAGCCCGGGAGGTCAGCCATGTTCCTGCATAGGCTGAGTCAGGGAGGGGCCATGTAAAGAAACTTCCATCTGTCTATACAATACATTGCCGCCCCACAGTCCAGCTCCATTGTGCGTCCTCAATAGATACTGGGTCATACCATGTGCCGGGGGGGGGGGGGGTACTCAGGGAAAAGAAAATCAACAACCACAAACTGAAAAAATTGTACAAAAAAAAAACACAAAACAGCAGTGTCAGTGTCACGCTGCTGGGGCCCCATACCAATACTAGTGCAATGCAAATGCTGAAAGCAAACTTTTTTAATGCCCCTGCTGCCACCCCCCCCTCCCCTGCACATGTTAATGCCTAATGTTAAATACGGGCCTACCTCTCCTGCTATCACCCGGCCGGCTGCGGAACTAGGAAGCCGACCAGAGCAGCCAGGAGGCAGAAATGCAGGACAAGCCGCGGCCTACCGGGATTTGTCCAGCCCGCCCCTGCATATATCTGTCTAACCACTATTCTGATACCTTCACCCACTGTTATTAATTGCCCTGGCTGCCCATGCCATATAAGATAAAGTGTAAGCTGCTGATTCTCATCCACAATGCTCAACATGGTGCCTCATCCACCCTACATCTCCTCCTTTATTTCTGTTTATCGCCCTACCCATATGCTGTGCTCTGCAAATGATTTACGACTTATAGCCACTATAACATGAACTGATTACTTCAGTTTTCAAGACTTTTCTGATCTTTTCTCAAGCTGCACCAATTCTCTGGAATGCCCTACCCCCAACAATTAGACTCACAACCTCAAGAGTTTTAGATCTTTTAGATTTAAAATGCATCTAGCCTACCATATCCCCTAATCTAATTCTTCTTCTTTATCCCTTTACCTGCCAGCCTACCCAGAGATTTTACCACCTTTGGTCGCCAGACCATATTTCACCATTTTGCTCTATATATGTTTAACTGGAATTTTTGGAGGGGTTTCCAGAAAAATAACTTGTTTTTTTTGGCAGAGTTTAATATGAATGTCTTGTTTGTGTTTTTTACATTTAACCCCTTTGTGAATCCTTGAAATAAGTCATTTCAGATTTCAAAAACACACACACACACACACACACACACACACACACACACACACACACACACATTAACAGATACTGTGCCATAATATAAAACCCACCAAAAATGATAACCCATTTTTAAAGGCAAGCATTATATATGGTTGTTTGAACACAAACTAAAAGGTAAATGCTCTTCTTCTTCCATTAAAATTGGAATTCCTTGCTATTTGGAAACCTGCAGCCACCTCATCCTCCCTCTGTAGTAAGTCCAAGTAGGCTATTAACTTAATAAAACAACTCACCAGATCACCACAATTCTCCCCTTATTCTAGTGAAATGCAGGACTCTAAATGGCAGCCGTATACCTGAGTTGCAGTTGGACTTCGGTGAAAGACCAATGCAGTCACACTGCTGCACAGGACTGGGTCACAGACTTGCCACTCTGTGCATTCTCTCCATGATTGCTGTGGCCAGCATCCAGACATTGGAGGAATGGCACTAGATACCAGGTAAGGTGAGGCATTTGTTTTTTGTAAGCCTCCCCCATCCTGTCTGAGCACAAGGGGAGGGAGGCAGGGCTATGATATTAAGATTTTTTTCTTGATATTGAGATTTTTTTCTATTAGTGCAGTGCATTTTTTTTTGTAAAATATTGCTTTTGCTCAGACATCATTGTCTGTACTCATAACAGTTTTCACATTTTCATTTGATATAGAACATCTGTTACCTGTCATCTGCTCTTTCCTTGTAGATGTCGTTTCATCTTTCAGAAAACTGTACCGCGGCATTTTTAACAACCTTTGTACCTTTTATTGTCCTCTGTGATCCTTCACCATGAAAGGCTTTTTAGATGGACTTGTTCCTCATCCATTATCATTATATTTTGCTTTGTATTTTTTGCACGGTGTTTCATATTTTATATTTCAGTCTGGATATATGCCATGCAAAAGTAAAAATCAAAAATGCTATCCAAGGTAAGAATATGTATATATATATATATATATATATATATATATATATATATATATATATAATGAAAACCATGTTTCTTTAACGTCTGTATCACTGACACCCAAAAACGAATTTTTGATGCATTAGCATCAGTTAATACCACTCAGCCCCAATATTTTCACCACAGTGACACTGTTTGCAGTGACCAGCACTCTTTTCAAAGCTGTACCGGTGGCATAGATAGTGGTGCTGTAGGTTATGCTCCCATAGACCATTAAAAGATGGCAGTACAGAGAGACGCTCACTGCTACAGTTATAATCAGCATCATCAGCATCATTATCATCACAGGCGCTAACACAGGACAGCCAATAACTTGCTCGCTAATTCATGCTTATTATTTAAGATGCATGTTGCACCATTCTGTAAAACTAGCAGCGACAAAATATAAAAAGATGCTTGGACTCCAAGGCAGAGCAGTAGGCCCACAAAATGGTGCTCTTCATAAATGAGATTCCAGGTCTCCTACCAGTCAACTATACAACCATTCTCACTGCAACATCCAAACTGCTTGTTGCCTATCCAGGGACCACTGCAATGATAGGTTCATGCCTTTTTTCCAATTAGATTTCAGGACAAAAATGAAAATCAATTCAGTCAGTTTTTTTTAAATGAAAAAAGTTGTATTACAAATTCTCTTTTTATAGGTCAAAATAAAATATAGGCTAAGCTAAATAAAGCACACACGTTAAGGTATAAAATATGGTTCTCATGGAAATAACATAACAAAAATGGGAAATTGAGGCAGCACCAGAATACTCACTTTAACCCTTTAAGTGGCAGCTACGTGGCTCTCACATAGCTGCCTCTCCTATTGTTAAGTGCCAGCTACATGAGACTCACCTAGCTGACTTTAAACAGCTATAAAATAAAAAGTATAAAAGTTAAGAACTCACCTGACCCCCTCAATCAATCCGTCCGGGTCTTCGCTTCACCCAGGGGGCATCCAATCCCCGTCGGGGGCTCTTCTGGCTTCAGGAGAGGGGCCAGAATAGCCCCCCTTTTCGGCTGCCATCATGCAAACAGTAAAATAAAGGAAAAGATGACATTTACTCACCTACAGCCACGATCCCTCCCGCCGAGACTCCTCTTCACCGGGGGGAACTTCGATTACCCCGGGCTCTTCCATGGTGGGTAGAGGGCCCAAAATAGCCCTCTTCTCGACTTCCTTCATTGCCCACCATTAGCTCCACCCCTTGTCATCTGTGACATCACCCATGACATCATCCCACACCTGCCCCAAGATGCCAAGATGCTCAGTAGCGCAGGGGGGTTGGTGTGTCTTTTTTTTTACTGTTAACCCTTTGTGAACTGGTAGTGGATCCATGAGACCCCTACACAAGATACAAGTTCACAAGGCTCGGGAGCTGGCAAGTCACCTGCAGCTAGCTGGTGACTTGCCATTAACCCCCGGTCCCCCAATGACATGCCTCCCCAAAGCCCAGGGGGGAAGTGGGGCCTGGGGGCATTTAGGCTTTGCGGGTTTGTAGCAGGCAGCATGGCGGGCACCAAGGCTGGGCTCTGCACTCTACTCTACAAGCCCTGCATAGCTGGTCTCCAGGATGGTTATGCTGGGTAGGGGGTTATGTGCACATGCACGCCACTCTCTCACCTGGATTTGATTCTGGTTACAGGTGAGACATTGGCCACTTTGAATTGGGGGGGGCGGGGGTGGGGGGAGGAGGCGCTGTATTTAAGTTCTGCTCAGCCAGCATTCATGTAGCCTGATGAAGTGGGGGATACACCCACGGAACACATGGCTCCTGGTGTTGTAGGCGGTGGGGAGACCCTTTACTAGCATACCTGTTATATCTTGAGTATATTTTGGTTAGATGTATTTTTGCGCTGTATTTGGTATTTAATGGTTGATTGATACTAGCATCTATATTGGTGATGTATTTTGTGGTCATTTTTATATTTCTTATAGGGTATAGTTATTTGATATAGGATCCAGATCATAGGTAGGATTTGCACATTGTTATTTGCACTGATTAGATCACTTGTGCTTATGTGTTTTAAATATAGATGCTGATTGATATTTGTGCATGCCAGTGCTCTCCCCATCGCCTACACACTTCCATGTTTGATTGTCTTATATGTATTGTCTTATTATGTGTTTTTTTAAGGGATTTTAATTGTGTAGTGGTTATGTGTAGTGATTAATTTAGTGATATGGAATAAAATATATTTTTTTGATAAATTTCTTCAGTGCCTCCCTCTGATTCTGTGTCCTTGAGGTGAGCTTTATGTAGTGTTGGGAGTGGCACCTTTAATGATTATAGGGTATTGTGCAGATCCCCTTGCCTTTATCTATTATGCTGGGTAGAGGGGACCCCACAATATTTTTTGGGGGGAATTTTAAGGTTTTTTAGCCCCCAAAAAAGGGGGGGGGGTTCCTCCCAGGGAGGGGGGACCCTATGTCATTCTTTTTAATTAACCCCTTCTGTCCAGTCACCCAGCAGGTTTAAAAGGCTTCCAGCAGCAACAAGAGAGCAGGAGCCAAAGTGATCAGTGTGGGACACAGTGCTCGAGGATGGATGGGAGGTATTAAAAAAAAATAAAATATTTCTTTGTGTGTGTGTGTGTGTGTGTGTGTGTGTGTGTTTATTCAAAGTATATAGTTGAGCCTTACCCCTTTTGCTGCCAGCCTACTTGGACATTTTGTCACCCTTAAATAAATAAATATATTTTTTTAAATAAATAAATATATTTTTTACCATTTGTAATCCTTTTTGTAATAAATTACGTAATTTCTTTTTTTGCGTGTTGTGGTAAGGTGTATAGGAAAGTAATAAATGTTGTCTATTTTTCCCCTGCTATGCTCAGGCACGATCCATGCCGGGTTTTCAGGACCCAGTTCCCATTCCCCAGTCCTCTACAGGTTTGTTCCCTAATCCCAGGCCTCGCACAGGTGCTGAGGATGATTGCAGGGGAAGCCTAGATAAAAGGAGCCGCTGAGCCTCTCAGTTTGCTGATGAACAGCCTGGAGTAAGGAGCTCAGGCTGTACTGCTTAAGGTGAATAACAGAAACTGTATGCAGCCGAAGGACTTTGCTTGTGTCCCTGAATTTGGACTTCTGGATCAGTGGCATAGGCTTGTATGCCCTGTAACCTGGACTTGTAGTTTACTGGACTATCAAACCCTGGACTTTCACAGAGCTGGTGAAGTAACCACTTGATATACTGCGTTTTGTGCTGCAACCGTCTATGACGTAAGAGATCTGTTTTGTTTTGCTGGCGAATATAAAACTGCCTTTGTTTTGAAGAACTGTCGTCCGTGTCACTGCCCTTCGCCCCAATCCCTGACAGTGTAAAAGCCCCATTTCTCCTGGTTACAAAGGTACCACATTTATATTGGTAGACACCCTTTCCAGCCAGGAGACTCCTGCAAACTGAAAGCGTGTTTTAGGACATTTCCAGATAATATACAACTGCTATGAGCAGTTTTTCAAGAAAACAACCATTTACATTTGAAATGCTCCAACTATATATTCCAACTCAAACTATATATTCTCTGGAAGTACACACCTCAAGCTTTCTAAGTGTAACAGGCTTGTTGATGTGGGCACAGTTTTCCGCTTTTTGGTTTCACAGGGTTTCCATAAGGCACAGTGCATTATATTGAAAATGTTCACAAGGTTCAGGCTGACTTGGACACTTTGAGTGTCTGGGCATCCACTTGGCAAATTAAGTTCAATGTGGACAAATGTAAAGTCATGCACTTGGGTCTAACACTGGGAGAAAACTGGGAGAAACACTTGTTGAGAAGGATCTGGGGTTATTGGTAGATCACAGGCTAAATAACAGTATGCAATGTGAAGCAGCTTCCAAGGCCACCAAGATGTTATCATGCATTAAAAGAGGCATGGAATCACAGGATAGGGATGTAATTTTGCCTCTTTACAAAGCACTGGTGCGCCCTCACCTGGAATATGCCTTCCAGTTCTGGGCACCCATTCATAGAAAGGACGCTCTGACTATGAAAAGGGTGCAGAGGAGAAATGAAGGGCCTTAGTTATGAGGAAAGATTACTGGAATTAAGTCTGTTTAGTCTTGAGAGGAGACGACTGGGGGGGACATGATTAACTTGTATAAATATATAAATGGCCAGTACAAAAAATATGGGGAAACGCTATTTCAGGTAAAATCCTCTCAAAAGACAAGGGGCACTCCCTTCGACTGGAAAAAAAGAATTTCAGTCTCATTCTTTACCATAAGAATAATAAATCTGTGGAATAGCCTCCCCCAGAAGCTTGTTACAGCATCAACCGCTGACAGCTTAAAAAAAGGATTAGATGCTAACATTAACAGTTACTATTAGTAGTTATCAGTAAAAAAAAATAATAATAAAATAAAACATAACTTCCCCTACCCCAACACCCTTAGTTGAACTTGATGGACATATGTCTTATTTCAACTGGGGGAGCAGGCTATTCTTGGATTTTAAGGGTAAAAAATAAAAGAAATGCCGTGCCCCCCTTTCCAGCATAGCCATCCCAGGGACCAGCTATGAGGCTTGTAGACCAGGGCGTGGAGGCCAGTATGCCCTGTATGCTACAAGCCCGCTTAGCCTTCGCAGCCCCTGTGCTCTTTTGCCCCCCCCCCGGACTTTGGGGAGGCAGGTAAGGAGGGGCTGGGGGATAATGGCAAGTCACCCACTAGAAGCAGGTTACTTGTCAGCTCCCGAGCCTTGTGAACTGGTATAGGGGTCTCATGAGTCCCTTACCAGTTCACAACAAGTTCACAGTAAAGAAAAACTCCACACAAGGGAAAAAAATGACTTTTGTTTTACACTCACCTCCGATCCGGTGGCCTGCGCTGATCATCTCCCTCGTTGATCTGATGGCAGATACTGGGGTGATCGTAGAACGGGGGCTATGGAGGCAGAGGATCAGAATACCCTGCATTTCCAACCTCTCTCCATCGATCACCTCGATATTTGAGAACTCGACTCCAGGAGCTGGTTGATTTCACAGGATTATGTCATCTGCCTCACCTATAAAAGGTGGGGTTAGAGACAGGAATGGCAGCAATGGGGGAGAGAGACTGTTTTTTGTCCCCTCCCCATGGTGGATGTGTCTAGAGGGGGATAAGAGACCGTCCAGGTGAAGAGGAAACCTGGGGGGGAGGGATCGTGGGTGCAGGTGAATAAATGTCAGATTGCAGATGTCTTTTGGGCCCTCTCCTAATACTGGAAGAGCCCTGTGGGAAGAGGAGACCCGGCCAGATAGATGGAGGAGTCAGGTGAGTTTTTACCTTTTTTACTTTTACTTTTATGTTGCCTTAAAGTCAGCTATTTGTTTCTCACTTAGCTGGCACTTAACGGTTGGACAGCTATGTGAGACTCATGTAACTGGCACTAGAAGAGTTAATGGCAACTAGCATATAGGAACAATTTATTTATTTTCATGTGTAGATTATTCTATAGCAGCAATAAACTCCAGCATAGCACCGATTGGTACCCTAGTACAGGTGTGCGAGTACCACTGGTGGTACTTGAGTTCCTATCAGGTGGTACAGGTTTCAGTTGATCTGAACCCCTACCTGATCTGCTATACTTTACCCAAGCCAAATTTTCTTCATAAATTGAAGACTACTCCAAGAGGTTGGGAGAATTATGTATGTGTGATTCTGGGCATTTACACATGTATATGATGGTTTAGTGTGTTTTTAGGTGCTGACACCTTATATGTACCACCAAAGTGATCCTTGAGATGATTTGAAAATGTAATGTGTCTCCTGATATAAAAAGGTTTGGAACCCTATTCTAGTTCATATGCATAGAAACCAAGGCCAGGGAATCCCTAGAATAATCTCAAAGAGCATCAAGCTACTAGCATCTGTAAAAAAAATGAGGGTACTGTATTGGTAATGTACACTGCACAAACCACAAAGCACTGGTATAAGGGAAAAAACACCTTTTAAAAAATATATGAAAGTGGCCCACCTAGTCTCGACAGGTCCTACTACAGCAGTAATCGAGATTAGCTTTAATGCGCTGCACTACAGATTGCATTATTCATAATGGTCTACACCAACTCAAGTATCTGAAAATGAGCAGCAAAAATTAATCAATTAAGGAAAATCAAATTCGTACAGTGTAGTGGTTAGGATGTGATTTCTTTGAATGAAGAAGCTTCAGTAAAATCTTCTTATACTTGGCTAGATAATTTGCTTAAGATGCATCTCATTTTTTTTAACTGTTTGCATGTGTCTTGCCATCTAAGTAAGCACATTTACATAAAATAACATTGTACATCTGACTTATTTCAATGGCCCTTCTTATCATTTTGCATTTCATTTTAATATGAGATTTAGAAAGCCCATTTTTCATTAAAATGGATAAAAGATCTTCACGCTAATATCAAGATGCCAGCCAATGTGCAAATCAGTTCTTTTACATTATCATTCATAATTCATACAGGGCAAATTACAAAATAAGATGAAATCACCATACAATTTGAACTGTGGACTTTTAAAATACAGATATTAGAGTACATATCAAGGTCCCACTCACCCCACTTCTGTAAGCTAAAAGAACCGAAAACTGCGCCAGTAATGCACGAAAACATTGTGGCCATATATTTAAAAGTTCAGGGCTTTGTTTTACAGTGCACAGTAAAGTGGGAAAAATGTTCTTTTATTTAATATTCAAAATTCCCTGCACCTGCAATGGGACAGTTCTGCAGGTGAGGTGCAGATTATTTTGTAGCACCTGTGGGAATTATATCAAAATTGTACAGAAAGTTAAAGGGTAATTCCACTTTCGTTGGCTTTTTCAAAGGTTTCCATTATTGTGTGCCAAAATGATGTACTCATGTGCTGAGCTTATCTGGGTGTTTTTTTTTTTTTTGTTTGCAACTTTTTGTTATCAAAGAAAACTTTTTTTCTGTAGCAACAAAGGTTTTTATTAGCAACAGGTGTTTTTCAGTACATATCAGAGACTTCCTGACTCTGGCTTGCTAATCATCTGATTGGCTGAGGCAGACTTAACAGGTTTAACTGGCTCTGCCCTAATTCAAACTCTGCAGATAAGGGGGGTCACAATCTTGTGTCCCACTAGCTAAAGTGTTACTGGCAGTGTTCCCACCTGGGGAGTTAATTACTGCTTTTTGATTTGGCCAAAGCTGTTGATGAGTTTACCTGTTACATTGGAATGATTCTGGGATTTATAGCAAGTAGTTTTTACTCAAGACCGGGAAAGCCACTCCCACTTACAGAAATGCAGAAATATAGAAAACATGGAAACAGCATGCAGATAAGTAAATCACAATCCCAACATGAATGTTTATTCCAGAATAAGGCTGCCTCTCCAACCGTTAACGCCAGCCACGTAAATTTTACTTGCCTGACTCTGCCCCCTGCTAGCACCTGAAAAGTTAAAAAAAAACACTTACCTCATTCAATCCGGCCGGTCTCCTCTTCACCCTGGGGGACTCCGATCCCCAGTCTGGGCTCCCCCGGCTGCAGGAGAGTGCCCAGAATAGGACCCCCCTGTTTTAGCTGCTGCCGACTTTTCCTGTAAAAATAAAAAAAATAAAAATTACCGGCCCACCTCTTCACCCGGGGAGCCTCCTATCCCCCCAAGGGCTCTTATATCTTCAGGAGAGAGCCTGTCAGGCTCTCTCCTCCTCCTCTCCCTTTGGGGATGGGCTAATGACGTCACCCGGCAGGTGCCATGCCAGCTTCAGGCCTCTCAGCTGTCAGATGCCGGTGATCGGTGGCCAGAGAAGGAGGGGGCGGGAAATCCTCTGACCTCCTGCCTCCCCCCCCTCCTCTGGCTGACGATCACCGGCATCTGTCATTGGATCGACGAGGGACAGAGGAGCTGACGATCGGAGGTGAGTAAAGAAAAAGAATTTTTACTGTGTGTTTTCTTTTACTGTTAACCCTTTGTAAATGGGGTCCATGAGATCCCTATACCAGTTCACAAGGCTGGGGGCTGACAAGTCACGGCCCCCCAAATTACCTGCCTCCCCAAAGGCCAGGGGGGGTAGACGGGCCCGGGCCCACAGAGGCTATGTGGGCTTGTAGCCTGCAGGGCCAGGGGACACCAAAGCTGGCCCCTGCGCAATGTTCTACAAGCCCTGCATAGCTGGTTCCGGGCTGGTTATGAATGGCAGAGGGGACCTCACGCCATTTTTTGAGGGGGTTTTAAGGGTTTTTAAGCCTTAAAATTCCCAAAACAATTGGGGTCCCCCTCCCCAGGAGGGTGGACTCTATGTCACTTTTTTTTTAATTAACCCCCTTGTTATCTGTCACCTAGCAGGTATAAAAAGCTTCCAGCATCAGCAGGAGAGCAGAAGCCAAATTGATCAGCGTGGGACACAGTGCTCTGTGATGGATGGGAGGTAAGTATTAAAAAAAATAGAATAAAATATTTTTACATTCAACCCTTTGTGGACTGGTAAGTGATCTATGAGACCCCTATACCAGTTCACAAAGCTCTGGGTCTGGCAAGTCACCTGTGCCTAGCAGGTGACTTGCCATTAACCCCAAGCCCCCCAATTACCTGCCTCCCAAATCCCGGGGCCATAGGCTATGCCGGACCTCACACCAGTTTCTTCTTTTTAATTACCCTTTATAGTGTGGATATTAGTTGTATTTTATTTGTAAATATTATGAAGTGCTCTTTTCAGTTTGGGGAGTCTCCTGGACAGGAACGGGGGGCTACCGATACATATGTGGTACCGTTGTAATCGAGAAAAATGGGACTATCACATGCAATATGGTTTTCTTTAATTAAAAAAATTGGTTTATTTAAAATAAATTTTAATTTATTTTATTATTTTAAAAAATAATAATTTTTTATTTTTGTTATTTTTTTTCAAAAATATTTTAAAAAACAGTAGAAAAGTAGTTAAACATGAAACAAAATAGTGAAAAATTATTTGTCAACAGAGGGTGACAAAATCTCAAGTAGGGTGGCAATTAAAAGGGTTAAAATTGGCTACGCATGTTGGGTATTGTTCTGCTCGGAGGACCTTGCGCCTTCAGATTTAGGTTGTTTTTCTTGTCTGCATATTGATATTTTAGGAAAAGGCATGTAAGGCACCTAAGGATTCTTCAAGGGATTACTTCCAGAAAGATGAGCCCACTACAAAAAGGTCAGGTATGCCTAGAAAGCTTAACATGTGTACTTTCAGGAAATATTTGGTTTGTAGGGGAATATTCCAAATGAAAAGGGTTGTTGTGGTAGAAAAAACGCAAGGTGCGCTGACATTGTCAAGTAAAATTACCGTTATGCGCTTGCTTTATTTTGGGGTGTTTGCCAACTCTTCTTGTTTTTTCTTTTTTGCATATAGTTTGTTTAGGAAAATGAGGCTTTGCTTCTGCTTTTCTATTCTTTTTTTAGGGAAACCCTGTGCAACCAAATAATTCATTGAGGGATTACATCCAGAAAACTGTTCCCGTGTCAACAAGCCTGGTACGCCTAGAAAGCTTAAGGTGTGTACTTCCAGAGAATATATAGTTTGTTGGGGGTATTTCAAATGTAAAGGGTTGTTTTCTTGAAAAACTGCAAGGTGCTCCTAGCGCATATCACAGTTGTATTTTATCTGAAAATCTCTTAAAGCACTGTTTCAGTTTGGGGGAGTCTCCTGGGCACGAAAGGGTGTCTACCAATACACATGTGGTACTAGTGTAATCAGGAGAAATCCATTTTTTATTATTTTGTACATATTTCACCCAAAAATATTGAGAATACACCTAAAAACATGTCAAACAAGACATGTTCATGTTAAGAATCCCTTCAAAAATCACAGTTGAAAATGTGGAGCGCAAAATAGTGCAAAATGGTCTGGCAACAAAGTGTGACAAAATCTCCAGATAGGCTGGCACTTAAAGGGTTAAACATCCCCCATGCCTCTGTTCGCTTCCAGAGATGTTAGGGAGAACTTATCTAAGGGTTTTGGGTATGTTCCAAAAACTAAACATGATCAAAAAACGTTGGGGTATTGGGGGTAATGGGGGTAGTTCTCAGTAGTTAAAATGAAAAAACAGTAAAATGGAAAAACAGTAAGCTAAAAGCTTGCTGATCTATCGCAATTATAGAAATTAGCATTAGCCCCTTGGATTCGCTAGCTAAAAAGCTTTGCTTTGTTATAGGCTAGAAGACTCTGAAGTGTTCTTCAGTTAATTGGTAGAATCTGCCTGGGTGGTATGAAAGTCATTTGCAATCCAAGTTTGGTATGGGGTATTTTTAAGAAACCACGTAGCGACACGTAAGGGCAGGTGTTTCTTTTGCAGCGCACACACTGAAAGCCATATTTATGCCATAAAATGTCCAGCACCCCTAATATCACCAGGTAGCGTTTTATGTAAGATTATGTCATCAGAACACAGGCACTGGGGGCGTGGCCTGGCACTCGGATGGAGTAGTCGCAGCAGTTTGAGCTCCCGAGCACATCTGGGCTATTTCTACATTTTGTGAGGCGATCTGGTGTCCAAAACAGTCTTTACGATGCCAGGAAAGAAGGGCAAGAAGAAAGGGATGGAGAGAAACGCCATGCGAGCAGGCGGTTCGAGTTCTGGGCAGTCGGCCGGTCAGAGGACCCCCGGCCTGGAACGTGGGACAGTACACCCACCATCCCCCTCATCTGGGGCATCTGAGAGCGACGCTGATTCCCTACCTGGCAGCGAGCGGGGAGAAGACATGTCAGCTGCTGTCCTGATGTCGGGAGAGGAAGCAGCGGCACCTGGCGCATCCCGCGGGAGGCCGCTGGCAGTGACAGCTCCGTTGGCCAAGATGGCGGGCGGCACCAAGGGTAAGCAGTTTCCTCCCGCCCTTCCCGGCGTGCGCGCAGCGACGGAATGGGGTCCCGCCGCTGCCGGAGGTTTGGATGGCGGGCTGGGCGCTCACCACTGTGCTACAGGAGGCGGTGGAGATGGAGCCCCCCCGCCCGTTCCTGGTGGTGCTTCAAGACAGCTGAGGCCGGCGAAGATGACAGACGCGAGGGGGCAGAGGAACACCTGCAGCATGACAGAGCTGCAAAGGTATGAGGGGGAGACTGACAGAACCCCCACATGGAAGGAAGCAGGCGGTCTGGAGGATGACAGTGAGGGAGGAGGAGAGATGTCACACGCGCCTGAGTCTGGGTCCCAGAGAGCATTCTGGAGGGAGGCAGCCCAGGGCAAACTTGTGAAGTTTGCGTTTGTCCCTGGCTCAGGGGACACTAAGAGTCAGAAGCCCCCGGACTCTCCACAGGGCACACCATATATTGTCCCCCCATCCCCAGTGGGTGCCCTCCCCCAGAGAACCCCGAGACCAAGGAGCCGTTCCTGGCCAGGGAGTGAGGAGGGACATCGTATTGGCTCAACACCCTCATTCCTTGCTGTGCAAACCCCAAGCCTGCTGCAGCCCTCATGCGACCTCTCCATGGTATGGTCGACCCCAGGAGATGTGGCCACCTTCAGTCCCCCGACCATGATGTCATTCACACAAGAGGATCCCCCCCCCCACACCGGGGACTGTTCCCCCACTAGGGGAGTTACCCTTCCATCCCCGGCCTCCCTGTACGCGCCGGTCCCGCCACAAAATATTGAAGAGGGTGCTGGAGATGTGACACACACCGGCAACATTCATAAAGAGACCCTCTCCTTCTCAAGATCCATCCCCACCAGGGCAGATTTCGAGGCTCTTATAACTAAATATGAGGCGGCCTTTAAGAAAGATATCGCGGAGGTGTAGGGCCATCTCCAGGCCCTCGATTCCAGAGTTACATCTCACCAGTCAGCAATCGAAGCGGCTATCGCTGATCTGATGGCACGTGTTGAGGTGCAGAGTACGCAAATCCTTCAGCTCCAACTGCAACACGATGACTTGGAGAATAGACACAGCAGAAATAACCTCTGACTCAGGGGTATACCGGAGGCATCAAATGGAGAAGACGTGAAGCAGACCATCACCACTATTTTCAATATGAGAGAAATATTGATGCCCCGATTGAGATCGATAGGGCACATAGGGCCCTGGGCCCACGTAACCCAGATCCCGCATGCCCCAGGGATGTGATCTGCAGGGTGCATTTCTACAAGGTCAAGGAGGAAATCTCACACAGGGCCTGGAGACACGGCCCAGTGGACTTTGATGGAGCCAGGATACAAATTCTTCCGGACCTCTCCAGGCGCACGCTTCAAATGAGAAGAATGTTAAGGCCTGTGTTGGATGTGATCAGAGATGTGGGTGCCTCGTATTGTTGGGGGTTCCCCTTTTACCTGATTGTCTCCAAGAATCGCGACACCTTCTCCCTCAAAACCTATCGGGACTTAGACAGACTCTTCTCCTTCCTGGAGCGTGATCCGATCCCAGTTTCCAATTGGCTCCTCCCAACGATGGACTCCATCGCACAGAGGTCTCGAGGGGAACTGTCTCGCTGAGCTAGAGCGGCCAGACCAAGATTAAGAAACAAGAGGCGAGCCTTGAATACTTACCTCATGGTCCTGCTAGTGACTGCCCACTCTCAATGTCTTTTTAATCCCAATCTGTTAGCGGTTCTCAATCCCTCACTGTTTGTTGCTAGCTGCTGGTGTTGGCTGGGTTGGGCCTGGCGGGACGTCGGTGGAACGGAGTTTGATCTTGAACGCTGTCGGTTGGCAAGGGTCCTGGGACCTGGTTAAAACCTATAAGTCCCCTGGGATGTTACTTTCCAGGCGGCGCCACTGATGCCTGGCTAGATCTGACGCCTGACCACACACCTCAGCAGACAGATTAGTTAAACACTTCTTATCTTTATAGTTACGCGTTAATTGTCTGTCTCCGGATACTAGTTGCTCAGACGATTTTTGGTGCCCGGGGGGCTCGGGCGGTGACTGCTTCTTGATTTGTCGCTAGACACAGTCCCCCACTTAGGTTGGTTTTATCTTTCCTCTGTTTGGAGGAGAGCTGAAATTTAGAGCAGTTGCTGTTTAGTTCATACCCCCCACCCAGATCCGGGCATGTACACTGGTTATATTTTGTTTCGTGTTACTTCTCCCATTACCCCCCACTCCTGCCGTGTCTTCCTCATCTGTTTCTGTCTCCCGCCCTTTCTCATCTCTTATTAACTGCCTCTCTGACTCATCGCTTTCAGATAACACGCTACCGCAGTGATGTGTGAAATTAACTTGGTCTCTTTTAATGTGGAGGGCTTGAACACCCCAGAAAAACGATCTCTGATTCTGAACAATCTCAAGGCTCTGAAGGCGCAAGTAGCTCTTCTCCAGTAGACACATTTTAAGGCTGCAAATCCTCCAACGCTCAAGAACAAGGTATTTCCAACCTCATACCATAGCCACTCTCCGGATTCGAGATCTCGGGGAGTGAGTATCTTGCTTGCCAGATCTGTTCCGTGGGAGAAGGTGGGCATTCTGAGTGGTGGAGACGGGAGGTGGCTCTTTGTTAAGGGGAGAATAGGACATGAACTGTATACCCTCGTAAATATCTATTCGCCTAACACCAGGCAGGTCCCTTTCCTTGAAGACGTGTTGGCCAGGCTGACCGATTTTGCCGAGGGCAAACTGATAGTAGGGGGTGAATTCAATCTTACCCTAGATCCCATGATAGATACGTCAAAAGGCCACTCGCATATCACTTACCCTAAACTCAGGAAGATTAAAATACTTCTCCACTCACACCAGCTGATCGATCCGTGGTGTGACCTGAACCCAAGTGCGAGAGATTATTCAAATTTCTCGACTCCGCACAATATGTACTCGAGGCTAGACTTTTTTATTATTCAGCACCACCTGTTGCTGCAGGTAGGGGCCGCTGCAATAGGTAGTATCACTATATCAGATCACGTACCAGTATCCCTCAAGCTTGTGACACAAGACCAAGCACCTAGGCCTTGGACCTGGAAACTTAACAGTGCACTCATACAAGACCCTATAATCAAGGAAGATGTAAAAAAGAAACTCCAGGAATATTTTGCAGCTAACACCACCCCAATATAAGTCTTCCCGTAGTACGGGGTATCTATAATGATAGAAATAAACTCCAGCTTATTAAAAGCAGGAAAATTTTCTACGAATCAGGAGACAAATGTGGGTGTCTCTTGGCCTCAGCTCTGAGGGGAGAAAGGGCTAAAACATATGTCCCCATAATTAGGAACCGGGAAGGAAACATGGTACATAAAGACAAAGATATAGCAGGGGTTTTCAGGGAATACTACAATTCACTTTACAACATTTCCCCTTGCCATCCAGGTCCAGGTCAGATGGGGATCACTGAGTATATCCAGGGATCTGGGATGCCCAAGCTTCTGAGGGCACTACTGGAAGAATTAGAGGCCCCAATTACGCCGGAGGAACTAACCCTTGCTATTAAAGAATCAGCCAATGGGAGGGCGCCGGGGCCGGACGGTCTCCCCCTGACTTATTATAAAACGTTTGCGGAAACCCTCTCTAATAGGCTCCTTGGGGTACTCAATTCCCTAAAAGCGGGCAGCACCCTCCCAATGGATAGTCTACGTGCGCACATCTCGGTGATACCAAAAGACGGGAAAGACCCCTCCTTGAGCTCCAGCTATAGGCCAATCTCCCTTCTTAATGCTGACATTAAGCTTCTCGCCAAAAAACTTGCCAACCGTCTCTCCCCCATCTACACCAGGTTATCCACCTAGATCAAGTGGGATTCATGCCTCATAGGGAGGCTAGGGATAACACCGCAAAAGCACTAAACCTTATTCATTCTGCTTTAGTGATCAATCTGCCCTCAATCCTCCTTTCGACTGATGCCGGAAAGGCATTCGATAGGGTGTGGTGGGATTATATGTTTGGAGTCCTGGACCATATTGGTCTGGGGCCCAACATGAGATCATGGATCGCCAGCCTGTATCAGCAATCCACGGCTTTGGTCAGGGTTAATGGCGCGCTGTTGGAACCCTTCGGCATCGGGAACGGGACGAGGCAGGGATGCCCCTTATCTCCTTTAATCTTCATACTGACCCTGGAGCCCTTTTTATGTCGAGTTAGAAATAACCCTAATATAGAAGGGATTTCCCTCCCTTCATGTCACTATAAAGCTGCGGCATTCGCCGATGATTTACTGTTTTTCATAACCGGCCCTGAGGTTACACTTCCGAACCTTTTAAAAGAGTTGGAACCTATCCAAGTACAAGGTAAACATGCAGAAATCTGAAGTATTGAACCTCAACATTCCACTGGCGAGGGAGGATCGACTCAGACAGTCCTTCCCTTTTAAGTGGGCCAAAGACTACATCATATACCTAGGAGTGAAACTTGGTAGATCCTTGGAAAAAATGTACTCCTTAAACTTTCCCCCCTTGCTCCGTGCATTCTCAACAGACCTTGAAACCTGGTCCCTTAAAAAACTCTTGTGGTTTGGGAGGTGTAATGCCCTCAAAATGAACATACTCTCCCGACTCCTCTATATAATGCAAGCATTACCGGTAGTGGTTCCCAACGCATTCCTGCAAAAAGTGGGGGCTCTCTTCTCTAAATTTATTTGGCAGGGGAAAACCCCACGAATAAGCAGGCAGATTTTAGCTAGGCCAAGAGATAAGGGTGGGATAGGCCTCCCCGACCCAAGCCTCTACTATGTTGCTTCCCATTTAACTAAGATAGTGGACTGGTGCAGACATCAGCAACACAAACAATGGGTCCAGATAGAGCAGGGTGATTCATCACTCCCGCTGGTGTCGCTCCCCTGGTTACCGAGACAGGCACTAAGCATAGAACTGAGACATCTGACAATCAGAGCATCTCTTAAAATCTGCCACAAGTGCTTCCCATGGGGCGAGATGTCGCCGACCTTTTCTCCCCTATACCCGATACTGGGAAACCCAGCGTTTCCCCCTGGGATGGGAGGGGGGGGCGGCGGAAAGCTGGTTAAGAAAGGGAAAGGGAGACATTTCTGTAGCCGTGATGGTTGGGTGTCTCTGGATACAATTGCTGAGTCCGGAGAACTCCCAAGATGGGGTAACTGGCAGCAGATGCAACTTAACCACTTCCTGTCCACCCTGAAGCAACAGGTCCGACACCTTAGAGAGCTTACGCTATTTGAGAGGCTTTGCAAGGAAAAGGGGCCTGTCCAGCACGCTCTATCATTCATCTATAAAATCTTGGTGAATCCCCAGGACCAGGACCCCTTGCAGTATATCACAAAATGTGAAAGAGAATTAGGAGTCACCCTAACGGCTGAACACAAAAAGCGACTTATTCACCTGACACATAAAACAGCCACTTGTACTAGGTACAAGGAATGCAATTATAAAATTCTCACGAGGTGGTACAGGGTCCCCGCATCACTACACAAATGGTACCCAGCTGTCTCCCCCATGTGCTGGCGGTATAATGGAGATAGAGTTACTCTCCTGCACATCTTCTAGATGTGCCCTAAATTGACCAACGTTTGGGATAAAGTCAGAGGCACAGTGCAGTATATGATGGACTGGGGCCCGGCGTTCTTCCTTCTCCACCACTCGGAATTGTCCATCAAAAGATATCAGAGATCCGTCCTTAGTCAGATGGTAAACGCCGCTAAGGCATGTGTCCCCTTGCTTTGGAAGAGTTCAAACCCCCCAAGCATCTCTATGTGGCTGAGTAAAGTGGCTGAGTTCGAGAGGTTTGAGGGCCTAATTGCAGTACAGAATGAAGCCTCAGAAGACCATCGCCTTAAGTGGACCAATTGGGTGATCTTCACGACTTCACAAGAATATTTGATGCTCTTAGTGGATGGTCAGTAATGAGTTTAGACTCACAGCCCCCCCTTCTTTTTCCCCACCCTATCTGTCCCCCTCCTCCCTCTCCTTTGTTTGTTTGCATGTTATTGTCTACTTCCCCCTGTCTTAATTTGTCTGGTTCCCATTTCCACAGTGGTTGTATTGAAGTCAGGTTCCCCAGAGGGGTGACTGGAGTTATGATCCCGGGTTCTGCCTATGAGAGGGGATAGCTCTGGCGAGTCATACTGGCCGCCGGATAAAGGTAGACGGACCGTCTACCCTCTGAATTTTTCTTCAAGTTGACCAAGGGCGGGACTTTGGGACCGCCCCCCTCTCCCATGCGGAACACGGTAGCCATTTGGGTGGAAACAGCCTGACTGAAATTGAACCTTTCTGAATGTCGTATCTGTTTGCACTTAATTATGCCTGACAATGTTATTCATCCTATGTCTGTGGAATTTTTGAATCTTGTAATGCTTTGAAAATGCTAAATAAAGAATATATAAAAAAAGAACACAGGCACTGTCTGTTCTGCAGGGCCACATCCTATCAGACCCTCTTCTACGGCGTTCTCCCATAGACTTCCATCGCTTTTTTTAGTGGTATCTGTACAACTTCTGCATAGAGTTTTTTTTACTTTTTAACTACAATCAACTGACAGGGGATCCTTAGCCTGCTTGGGGTGTTTTTCTATAAACTAGCCTATTTGTGCCTGCTCTTCAAGTGACAGAGGCTTTGCATGTCAGTCCATGTATTTTCAATGGATTTGAATGGCTGTTTTATAGTGTCTTCTATAGATTCTCACGTTCACATCTTGCACTTCCCAGCGTTCTCTTAATTACAGGCAAATCACATTGCTTTCATTGGTAAACATGTTGTCATAGAAGTTCCGCTATGACTGTTCTGTCTTCGGAGTCCACCAGAGTCCACATGCTGCAGGGACATCTTCCTGGGGGGCGAACCCAACTTGAACCCGCTGGAAGTGCTGCTGGAGCTGCGGGTTTGCCAGATTATTAAGGTAAGTGTATTTTGTTTGTTTGCTGCACCTGTAAGTTTTAAGTAGGCGTGTCTTTACTTAGGTTCCAAATTTCTTTATTTTCTTTTCCTGCCCTATGCATTTTTCTCATAGTTGTTTCTTGTAATCTGGCTATGTGTATTTGGTGCCGTGTGCTCCCTTCAACTTGATTCCTGACTCAGACCTTTTGGGGCGACTTTAGCATTTTTATAGCATTTTTTGATAAATAGAGAGGTCTTAGCGATGTTGCTTAGTGTTTTCTTCCATAATTTTTTTTGCTGAATCTTTTGACAGTCTCATTAGTTGGCCTGCAGAAATGCTTATTTATTGAATAACTTTTTTGGTTACTGTTAAGTTCTCCATTTTTTTTTCTTCTGTCTTTGTATAATTTCATATAGGACATATGTGCCAGAGGGAATATGACTATGCTTGACCATCGGACCGAAAGGGGATCATTGTGGCAGAAATTAGGGCCACCATGTCCCGGCACTTTAAAATCAACCTCCGGCCCAAGTCCGTCCGCGAAAGGTGGTTAGACTTCAAGCGCCGGGACCCAGGATCGTTCTACACGCTCTATGATGCCTATGCCTCCAGTAAGTTAACAATGTTGCACATTATAGATTGTTGTCTTTGAACAATCAAGGACTTGTACTTAATGGATCTTCTTGTTTTGTGTCTTCACAGATAAGCAACCTCCCATCCACAAGCATGACAAGTTTCTCCCCCACGCCCAACCCTAATCCCAATTCAGCTGTGGGGGAGGGTTCTTCTCACCATTGCTAGGTGGAGGATCCAGGGGAGGAATGGGACAAGGATCTGGACGTCCCAGAGGAGTCGGGCGGTGAGGTACGGGCTGTGTGGGTCATCACCTCCTCCGATGATGAAACTGGAAGTCTAGCTACCAGGAGGGCCAGTTTCAGGTGGGAAGTTCCAAAGTGAAGGAGTTGAAGAACTCCCCACCACTTCCTGGGGATGCAGGAGTGGAGGAGTCTGGCCCCTCAGAGTTAAGCTCTGGTGGATAAAATTTGGGGAGCCAAGCCTGTGCTTCCTCCCCTCACAGCCCTCCCTGGTTTGAGGGCAGCACCTCCTCCCCCTTTGTGTATCTAATTATGTTTATCCTTTTTGGAAGTGACAAGTGTGTGTGTAATGTTTTGTATTTTTTTATTCTTATCGTTTCAGGCATCATAGGCCTGTTGTTTCCAACACATCCCTTCCAGAATTGTTGCCCGACCCTAAGTCAGGTATTGTCAAGTAATTTTTATATGTTGCTAGAAAAAACTCCATAGATAACTTTCAATTTTCTTGTTAAGTGATTCCCATCACTTGGTCCCCAAAACCCGCCTTGTCCCCCACCAGTTGGGTCCAGCAGCATGGGCAAAAGCCAGAATATTGTACCCCATATTGTAACTGTAGTTGCCTTGGTGATATTTCAATCAGTTTAATTAAACAAACTAAGGATTCATTTTGTTCCATTAATAATTGTGTTTTGGCACATATTTTTGTTGCTCAATTAATGCTTGTCTCAGTCTGACATTTTCTCATGCAGGTAGGAGTACTAAATGTTTAGACAGTCATTTATACATCAATCCTTAACCTTAATTGTACAATTGCCAGTAAATCCACCATTGCCACCCTTACCTGTGTAGAGTCACTGACATATTGTTTTAGTTGTTACATTTGCCAATAAATCCACCATCGCCACCTGTACCTGTGCAGAGTCACTGACATATTGTTTTAGTTGTTAGCTAAACACACATTTTTTTATGTTTTTGATGTTTCTAGATACATAACTATTACCATGTGTTTGAGTTTCACAAACATTTACCTTATGTTCTGAACAGTTGTGAGTGGCCCGGTTAGTAGCAGTGTACTATGTTTTGAGGTTTCAATCATGCATCCCTTTTTGCTCAAGAGTTGATGGATACTAAAATAAATTAATTAATAAAGTAATAAATTAAACTAATAAGTAAATACATTTTATTTTTTAAAAAAACACACCCAAAAGAGAATTGTTGTTAAGGGGCCAAAGTTTTATATTGCTAACACTAATAAAATAATGTATGTCACCCATTTATATATGACTGCAGAAACAAACGTAACACTATGGCGTATTTACCTTTTAAGGGGCACATCTAAGTTTACCCATAATATGTTTTAGTATCACCTTTAAAGTGGACCACAACCCACAGCCCCACGGACCTGAAATATCTAAGATACCAGGGTTGCTTGACTAGGTAGTCCCCCTGGGACATCCAGAATCCGGATGCCCTGGTGTGTTAAACCCTCTGGTCATCTGAAAACTCACTTTTTTTCCCGGCACATGTGTGAGCAGTGGCCGCATCCAGACTATCCCTTCAGCAGGACATGTGCCCACAAAAGGCATTTGGGACTGGCCAGCGCTCCCTGTTAGAGAGTAGCTTGGATCAGCTTGCTTAGACAAGATCTTAGACAAAGGGACAGAAGCAGATCAGAGGGAGCTGATTGGAGGAGAGGCCAAGCAGGTGGTGTAGGACCAGGAAAGGGGAATTCAGATTTGTTGACCTGGGGGTTTTCACACAGCAGGGCACCCATGGTGCTCGATGGCCAATGAGCAAAACCCAGGATAGTCAAAATCTGGTCTCCCTTAATAACAGGTTGCTCCTTACAGAAAAGCTACCTTTTTGTGTATATGTAAATTAGTAAAACCATCTTGGCTATCAAGCAGGATGCATATGGATGTCCACACAACACTGGCCAAAAGAAGTAACCCTGGCTTGTTTTTTAAATTGGCAACAGCTACATTGTGTGCGGTTCCTTGACCAAAAATACCCTAGTAGAGTTTTTTATCTGATGACACATGTAAGTCTTAAATGTATGAATGTATGAATGTAATGTTTTTACATCTTAAAAAATGTACTTTCTAATCGTTGAGACTTATATTTCTTCATGTGCCTGCACTTTATGCTCTTGTGTTAGTGGTTTGTCCCAAAAAAATACAATGCTTTCATATTCCCAATTCCCATTAAAGTGGACCAAAACCCACTGAACTTGTGAAATACATTTGACCAAAGCCCCTGATGAAACTCTCTTCTTAGGGCTTAGAACTAGAAATTGATATTTTATCTGCCACACACAGCAGTGGAAATGAATGGAGGAGACAGAGCTTTACAGCATTATCTGGGATGTGAATGAAACAGGAGCAGTAAAATTGGGCATATGTTACTATTCGTGGGGTGAGGAACTCAGAAGATGCTAGTTAAAAATGTGGGTTTTGGTCCACTTTAACACATAAAAGTGTTATGCTTGTTAGAAAAAAAATGTATTAGCAAAACTATACCCACAAAGGTAAATATGTTCAACTTACAACATTACCAAGCTCCATCACTCCCATATGTAGTTTGACCATCATGGTTTACTACATCCAGGGTTTGCCATCCTGAAGGAACAAGTGGTTTAGTTGTATGCATGCAGCAATTGTGTACCCAGCTCATATAGTTGCAAGCTACTGGGTCATCTTTTTGCCTCCACAGATACCACCAATGGGGGCTAACAAATAAACAAGAAAGGACAGTTACAACTATTACCATGTGAAGACATCATATACACATCTTTTAGGTTTGCCTATCATGCATGTGAGGGGAACCACTAATAATTGAGGTGTGCTAGTTATGTCAAGTGTTCATTTTTGGACTTTCAGACACAATAAGTTCTGCTACATGAGTGGCCACAAAGTGTCTTGGATGTGTTATGGGTAATACTCAAAACACGTACCGAGGCTGATCCTGATTGCTGGGTTGCTGGGACACCTGAATCATCGGATGTCACCCTTACAGGTGGTGTTCGTGTAAGGGCCTCAAACAATGGTTCATCCTAGTAAGAAACACAGGTCCATTTAGATGTTGGTATTCAAATATTTAGTAAAACAACATGCACATGTTGCAAGTGATCAAATATTTGGTGTACAATTATACGTTCAAGGTTAACCAACCTGTGTTGCCTCATTTCCAGAGTGTTCAAACATCTGTGGTGGTGTGGACAGGTGCTCTTCATCAGATAATGGTGTGCAATACAAACCAGCTGAATGAGATCCCAAAACTAACAAAACATTTAGGAATATTATTAATTACAAATTGTAAAGAACAATATAACATTACATAACCATCTAAAAAAAAACAACTAAAAGGACATTTTACTTAAATATATTAGGTTGTTGTGATTACATAGAGGAGACTTCCGCAACAAAGTTTGGCCAAATGAAAACACTATAATGTGATAGTCAGCTGGGTGAACTACATAAAGAAGAATAGCAAACATACTGTGACAGAACTAGTATTAACAAGGGTATGCCTTACTATTCTTCTAACCCCAAATTGAAAAAAGTCAAAATTGACAAGTAGGAAAAGATGGATATATATGTGACTAATGACCAATATCAGTTAACAGGCAAAAACTCCCTTACACACCTGTGTGTTAAAGGAGTTCATTTAGGAGATGTAACAACAACAATAGGTGTATTGCACATCTATGTTGTGTATAAAAACACAAACCCCAAATTTAGACAACAAGGACTCTTCTGAAATGTTTGGGTAAATGTTGAAATGTAAACACATATTTTTTAAAACACACAAGTAGACACTAGCCAATATCAAAACATGGACAGACAGACAAAATAAGAAGGTCCTGTTGTTGGTTTAGGGTGGCCCATAGTGTCCTTCACTCAGTATGGCATTTTTTTTTAATAAGAACTAAAATAGCCAGCCAATAGTCAGCAGTAGAGATGAGCGAACTTTTGAAAAGTTCGATTCGGCCGATTCGCCGAATTTCACAAAGAAATTCGGGTTCGGCCCAATCGAACTTTTACGAAGTTCGCCATCAAAAATGCCGGCATGGTGGGAGCGGGCCGGTAAAGCCGGCCGGCCCGCTCCCACCATGCCGGCATTTAAAAAACAACAAAAAAAAAAGCATTTTTGCCGGCATGGTGGGAGCGGGCCGGCCGGCGCCCTCAGATGACAGCTGAGAGCGGCGCCGGCCTCCACACTCCGGACCTGCAGGTAAGTGTTTGCCTTTTTTCTCAAATGCCGGCATGGTGGGAGCGGGCCGGCCGGTTCCGCTGACAGCAGAGCCGGCCGGCCCGCTCCCACCATGCCGGCAAAAATGCTTTTTTTTTTTCTTTGTTTTTTAAATGCCGGCATGGTGGGAGCGGGCCGGCCGGCTTTACCAGCCCGCCGGCCGGCTCCGCTGTCAGGGTTCGTGCCGAATCGAATATTTCCTGAAATTCGGAGCGAATTCCGGTTCGTCCGAACCGGTTCGCTCATCTCTAGTCAGCAGCCATGTTAGCAGCAAACATGAACAGTTTTTTATTTATTAGACAATGATGATTACATTTACAGGCAGCCACAGGTTGGCTGGAAGAACCTGTGGCTGTGGTCGATGATGGTTGAACACTGTTGGCTTACAAGCATATGAAAGGAGACCAATGGTTAAGAAAATACATAGCAACAGAAAATAACTCATAAACAAGTTAACAGCGTCCATAAATAGCCAACTATTGATTACTACACTTACAGACAGCCTCCGGTTACCTTGAGTAGCAGCCATGTGTGTCCTTATTGACCAGTGCTGGCTCTCACATTTACCAACCAGCTGTTGGCTATGATCCAATAGATATTCTGGCTCATCTTGGCCCCCCTAAATCTGTTCCTGCATCTGCAGCTGTGCAAGATCACAAAAACAAAATTGGAGCAACAACATTTGAAATTGATTTTAAATCATGTTAATTTAACCAATTAAAATTACCTTCCACCAAAGCTGTAGTGTAATCCTGTACATCCAACCCTGCACAAAGGTATATTGTGCTTCAACATGACCTCATATTCACAGCAGCTATTCATGGGTCCTTCTTGTTTGCTACGCTTTATGAGCAAAATCTGACATTTTTTAAGTAAGTCCCTGCCAAAGGTGTTAAATCTTTTTTAAGTTGCTGTTGTGGTCTGATGATGTGCACCAGTGCTATTGAGGGTCTCAGCTATTTCAGTCCAGATTTTGAAACAGTCAGTTTTGCTGAGGCCACGACTCTGTGGCCCATACAAGAGTGACCATTTTGCTAGAGTGAGCTCAACCAGCTTGATGTTATCATCCAGATTGAGCTCAGGCTCACGCTTTGCCCTCTTTCTTGCGACCCTCCAATAAATGGGGGGCAACATCAGGGGTGTCAGACAGATGTGGTTAATTTTTAGCAATAGTGGGGTCTTTGTCATACTGAACAACCACATTAGGTATAACAGGAGCATTTTGGGACATCTGGCCAGCAGTCCCTAAGCTAAATAAAGCCATGTTGGGTCTGGGTCTAATTTCAAGATGCTGGTGTTTGACATTCACATTTATCTGAAAGCAGCACCAATCAGGTGCAGGGTGTTTTTTCGAAAAAATGCTAATTATATATCTCCAAAGCATTAAAACTGTGTATAAACAACATAAATCGAGGTGTCATATGTGTCTAGATCAAGAAACGCCAAACAACATGGAGCTACAGGCGCAGCAAGGGGCACATTTCAGGCCACTGCTGCTCTGTTAAGAGACATTAGCCAGCTGACCATGTGTCGTATATTTCATGAGGAAGTCCTGGCCATCTGTGACCTCATCGTGAAATACATCAGGTTCCTATCCGATGAGGAAGAGGTCCAAAACATCAAGTTGGCATTCTATCATATGGCAGGAATGCCGAATGTGCTGGACTGCATTGATGGGACCCATATTCCCTTCCGACCCCCTCGAGCTGCACTACCTCAACCACATACACTTTCATTCTGTTGATGTGATGGTGGTGTGTGACAATGAGATGCGGCTGCAAGCTGTGAGGTCAGGCTTCCCGGGAACCTGCCATGACTCAAATGTGTTGCACCAATCTGTCCTGTGAAGATAATTTAAGAGCAACCAAATGCTGTTGGGATGACCATTAGGTAAGTACCCACAGTGTCAGAAAAGGCAGCGAGGCAGGTAGGGGTGTGCATTTGTGTTGCAACCAACATTAGCCCATGCGTTTGTATTTAGTTAATAAGGGGTACGAGCAGAAGACATGGCTCATGACCCTGTGCGTAACCCACATAATGCAGCTGAAGTGTGCTGCAATGCCGCTCACCGCAACGTCTGCTGAAAGCATACTTCCTATGTCTGGTCCAGCTAGGAGGGGAGATGCTGTACAGCCCAGAGTAGGGGAAACACTGCTTGTGCCAAGTCCCAGACATTCTCACAGACAGTGCAGAAGACACCCAGACTGGCTTTGCCCGGTGGACACAAATGATAAATTTGTTCTTTCAGGTAAATGTCACAAAGTGGCCGTGGACTGCTGCAGTAGCTACAGCCAGAAAATATATGTGTAAGCATCTAAAGCAGACATAAAATGATGCTCAAATAATTTAGTTGACATACATACTTGTAACTCTTTAAAGCTATAGGTAGAGATGCCCTAGAAAGTTAGGGAAGCCATAGAAAGGTTAAATGATTAAAAGTAATATTGATTGTTAAACTGACATGTTTTTTTCTTTCACTTCTAGGCCCCACAAAGTAAATAAAACACTTTCTTTTTGGTAATTTTTGATTTTTGTGGATCTATGAAAATTTGTTGGTTTAAAATTCTGTATAAAGACAGTGGCGTCCTTTGTCTGCCTGTGATTCTCTTTCTGCCAGTCTGTGTGTGAGTCTCTCTCTATATGAGTCTCTGTCTGTGTGTCTCTCTCTGTCTGTGTGTATCTACTTTATATGTTTCTGCTATTTAATAAAGCACTGACCAATCTGGCTATGATTTGAATGATGGAACCCTGATTAAAGCGGAACAAAACCCAGCTGTGGCTGGTTTGGAATCTAACAGATTACATGGCCAGCCACTAGCCCTTCACATGGGCATCCCGAATTGCCCATAAAAACTCACTTTTTCCTGCTCCAACAACACATGCACAAGCTCTTGTCCAGTGAGAGCCACCTGTTATGTCATTTGGCAGACGACTCTCATTGTTTAGAATGGAGAGCACGCACTGCCGCATCCTGGTTGCCATTTGTGCTCTCCCGTCCCAGTCATTCACATAGGCTGGGACGAGAGCGAATGCACAGCCAGGGATGCGGCATCGCTTGCTCCCTATTCTAGCAAATGAGAACAGCCTGTCGAATTACTTAGTCACAGCAGACGGCTCTCATTGGGCGAGAGTCTGCGCATGCACCATTGGAGCCTGGACAGATTAGTTTTTTCGGCTTCCTGGGGGGCTTCACACAGCAGGGCATCCCACTTCAGGATGCCGTGGGGGCACTGATCAAAACCCGGGAAGTCAAATTCCCATGTTTGGTTCCGCTTTAAATATTTATTTAGGATTAGGTTGGTAGAAGTTGTTTTCTGGCACCTTGTCATGTCTTCATAGAGTGGAAGATGGTTCTGTTTTTAGTTGTATTGGAATATATATATATATATATATATATATATATATATATATATATATACATATATATATTATATATGGCTTTGAAAGTTTACTTTACCAAAACCAAAGTATTTACCTTTCTTGGGTTTTGTTCCTCTCTGGTTGGGCATCCCGATTCGCTGTGTGTATCCCCACCAATTGCCCAAAAAAACACCTCTTCCTTGTTCCCATGTGAGTTACTCAGCCCAGCAGCGCTCGTTCCATTCAGATTTCCTTTGCTTCACTGATGTCAGCGCAGCAAGTAAATCTAAATGGAGTGAATGCTGCCGGTTGTATCGCTGCTCACCTCTAGCTGGTGACATTCCATTCAGAAAGGCCTGGTACGTGCACACCTGAGATAGAGGTATGCTGGGAAAACCGTCATGGCGCAGCAAGGCCCTTGGAAGAGGTAAGCAAATTGGGCGATCCAGGGGGTTTGACACAGTGGGACATCCTAATTCTTATAGACTCTAGGCTGGTAGGTTATTCTTCTTTAAGGTGGACCCAAACTCTGTCCACCCGGCCCTAGAGTCAGGGTGGGGAAAAAGCCCTCCCCAACGGCATCCCAATTTGGAATGCTCAACTGTCAAACCCCCCAGAATCACTGCAAATTTTTTCTTGTTCCTCGCTCCCACTCCACATAAACAGGCATCCCCCCCACCCCTTTACCCAAAGTTAAACCCCTGTCAGGCATACCTTAATGGGTGGTAGTTGTTCACTCAGCCAGCAGGAGATGCCCTAGAACAGATTGCATTAATATGCATGGCAAACTATTCTGATTGGAGAAATGTCTGAGCATGCGCACCGCGGGAGCATGGAATGAGGTAAGATTTGTGGCTATTCAAGGGGTGTCACATGCAGGGGCATCCCAAACCAAGGTGCTCTTGTGAAGCAGACCCAAACCCAGCAGGGTGAAAATCAAGATTGTAAGGTCCACTTTAACCCTTTCGCTGCCAGCCTACCTGGAGTTTTTGTCACCCTTTGTTGCCAGACCATTTTGCACTATTTTGCGCTCCCCATGTTCAAATGTGATTTTTGAAGGGATTTCCAGGGATTTCCCAGGAAAATGATATATTGTTTTTTTCAGCAGAGTCTGGGCTTTAACATGAAATGTCTTGTTTGTAATTTTTTAGGTGTATTCTCAATACTTTTGGGTGCAAAAAAATTTAAAAAAATCTATTTTTGCAATTTGTAGTGTTTTTTTGTAATAAAAAATGTAGGTTTGTCAATAAAATCTTATTGCATGTGAAACCCCAATTAATCCCGGTCACAGCGTTACCACATATGTATAGGTAGACACCCTTTCCTGCCCAGGAGACTCCCCCAAACTGAAACAGCGCTTTAGGAGATTTTCAGATAAAATACAACTATGCACCGCGCTAAGCGCACCTTGCGGTCTTTCCTGAAAAAGAACCCTTTAAATTTGAAATACCCCCCAAAAACTATATATTCTCTGGAAGTATACACCTCAGGCTTTCTAGGCATACCAGGTTTGTTGACATGGGCGCAATTTTCTGGAAGTAATCCCTCAATCAATTCTTTGGTTGCACAGAGTTTCCCTAAAAAAGAATAAAAAAAAAGAATCAAAGCCACATTTTCCTAAAAAAACTATATGCAAACCAGAAAATCTGAAAAAGCAACATGCCCCGAACAGAACAATACCCAATATGCTAGGGTCTGTCAAGGGAAGAGTTGCCAAACACCCCAAAGTAAAGCATGCGCATAACGGTAATTTTACTTAAAAATTTCAGCTCTGCAGACAAAGTGCGCACCTTGCGATTTTTCAACCAAAACAACCCTTTAAATTTAGAATATCCCCACAAACCATATATTCCCTGAAAGTACACATGTTAAGCTTTCTAAGAGTACTGAGCTTGTTGTAGTGGGCTCATCTTTCTGGAAGTAATCCATTGAAGAATTCTTAGGTTGCACAGGGTTTCCCTAAAAACAATTATAAAAAAGCAGAATAAAAACCATGTTTTCCTAAAATATCAATATGTAAACAAGAAAAAACAAGCTAAATCTGAAAGCGCAAGGTCCCCCGAGCAGAACAATACCCAACATGCATAGGTACTATTAACCCTTTTAATTGTCAGCCTACTTGAAGTTTTGTCACCCTCTGTTGACAGGTCATTTTTCCCCATTTTGCGGCATGATTAACCGTGATTTTTGCTGGAATTTCCAGAAAAATTATATACATTACATATACATTTTTTGCAGCAGAGTTTAGGCTTTAACATGAAATGTCTTGTTTGTAATTTTTCCACTGTTTTTTGAATATTTCTGCTTAAAAAAACAAAAAAAAACAAAAAATATATATTTTTTAAACAATTGTTTCCTTTATTTTAAATAAAACCTTTTTTTTTTTAATGAAAACCATATTGCATGTGATAGCCCCATTTCTCCCGATTACAACGGTACCACATATGTATCGGTAGCCCCCCCATTCTTGCCCTGGAGACCCCCCAAACTGAAAAGAGCACTTTATTACATTTACAAATAAAATACAACTACTATCCACACTATAAACATAAGGGGTTAATTAAAAAAAAAATGACATAGGGTCCCCCCTTCCAAAGGGGGGGGGGGCATTTTTTTGGGTAATTTTAAGGGTTTAGGGTTAGGCTAACCCTTAAAAATAAAAAAATATACAAAAATAAAAATTCCCCCTCAAAAATACCCCAAAAAATGACATAGGGTCCCCCCTTTTTTGGGGGAATTTTAAGGGTTAGGGTTAGGCTAACCCATAAAAATAAAAAAATATACAAAAATAAAAATTCCCCCCCAAAAAAAATGGGGACCCCCCCATGTCATTTTTTTAAGGGTTAGGGTTAGCCTAACCCTCACCCTTGAAAAAAATGTTTTTAATTTTTTTTTTAATTTTAAGGGTTAGGGTTAGGCTAACCCTAACCCGTAAAAATAAAAAAAATATACAAAAATAAAAATTCCCCCCCCAAAAAAATGGGGACCCCCCCCATGTCATTTTTTTTTTTTGTAAGGGTTAGGGTTAGCCCAACCCTAACCCTTAAAAAAAATTTTTTTTTTACATTTTTTTTTTAATTTTAAGGGTTAGGGTTAGGCTACCCCTAACCCGTAAAAATAAAAAAATATACAAAAATAAAAATTCCCCCCAAAAAATGGGGATCCCCCCATGTCATTTTTTTTTTTTTAAGGGTTAGGGTTAGCCTAACCCTAACCCTCACCCTTTAAAAAAATATATATATATTTTAAGGGTTAGGGTTAGGTTAACCCTAACCCGTAAAAATAAAAAACTTTTTTTTTTAATTTTAAGGGTTAGGATTAGGCTAACCCTAACCCTTAAAAATCAAAAAAATTACGTAGAGGGGAACCCATTTTTTTTTTTAATTTTAAGGGTTAGGGTTAAGCTAACCCTAACCCTAACCCTTAAAGTGGACCGTCACCCATAGGTGATCGGCCCGGGAATCTATAAGATTCCCGGGCCGATCACCCCCCTCACCGCGGGACATCCGAGATCGGGATGTCCCGCGGTGAGGGACCCCCCCCAAAACCCCAAAAGAACTCACCTGATCACTGCTAGAGGAGTGCGTGGGAGGCGGCGGCGGCTACTCCTCTAGCAGTGCGCGCGCCCGCGCCGGCCGTTTGTGAGTGGCCGGCGCGGGCGCGCGCACTGTCAGAGGGGCGCGCGGGAGGCGGCGGCGGACGCGCTGCCTTGTCCGCCGCTTGTCCGTGGGAGCGTG
Organism: Gastrophryne carolinensis; assembly: GCA_027917425.1. Lineage (NCBI taxonomy): Eukaryota > Metazoa > Chordata > Amphibia > Anura > Microhylidae > Gastrophryne > Gastrophryne carolinensis. The sequence continues at coordinate 220,855,247 of CM051238.1, forward strand.
GTGAGGTGAGTTTGGGGGTTTCTGGGGGGTTTTACACAGCGGGGTGCCCCCCTGAAGTGGACCAAAACCCAGGATAGTCAAAATCCTGGGTGTTGGTCCACTTTAAAAATTAAATAAAAATGACATAAGGTCCCCCCTCCGGGGGGGAACCCATTTTTTTTTTTATTTTAAGGGTTAGGGTTAGGGTTAGGCTAACCCTAACCCTTAAAATAAAAATAAAAAATGACGTAGAGTCCCCCTTACCCGTCATAACCAGCCCGGGACCAGCTATGGGGGCTTGTAGGAACAGAGTGGGGGGCCAGCTTTTGTGGCCCCCCACCCTGCAGCCTACGAGCCCACATACCCTGTGTGGGCCCGGGCTCTTCTGCCCCCCCCTGGGCTTTGGGGAGGCAGGTAATTGGGGGTGCGGGGGTTAATGGCAAGCCACCCGCTAGTTGCAGGTGGCTTGCCAGACCCCAGCCTTGTGAACTGGTATAAGGGGTCTCATGGACCCCTTACCAGTTCACAAAGGGTTAACATAAAAAAAAAAAACACACGCACAAAAATGTCATTTATTTAAAAAAAAAAAAAATTTTTTTTACTTTACTCACCTCACCCGATTGTCAGCTCCTGTGTTGATCAGCTGTCAGATGCCCTGGTGATCGCTGGCCAGAGGAGGGGGGGGGCAGGGGATCAGAGCATCCCCTGCCCCTCCACTGCTCTGCCCAGCGATCACCAGGGCATCTGACAGCTCAGCCGAGGAGAGGCAGCAAGAGGCCCGGGAGTGACGTCATAAGCCCCGCCCCCAAAGGGACGGGGCTTAACAGCAAGATGGCGGCGCGCGTCGGGAGAGGAGGGGGAGAGCCCTTTCAGGCTCTCCCCTGAAGCTGAAGAGGCTGGGGGGGCCGATCGGAGGCCCCCCCAGTGAAGAGGAGACCCGGAGGGAGGCAGCGCGACTGCAGGTAAGTAAATGTCATTTTTATTTTTTTATTTTTTTTACAGTTAGCAGCTGCTGCTGCCAAACGGGGGGGGGGCTATTCCGGGGGCTCTCCTGGAGCCATCCGACCCCCCACGGGGGATCGGATGGCACCAAATTAAAGAGGAGACCCAGCCGGATCCAACGAGGGGTCAGGTGAGTATTTTTGATGTTTATTTTTTTTACTAGCGGGGGGGAAAGTCAAGCCCGTAGATTCTACGGGCTTGGCACTTAAGTGGAGTAGAAGCAAGCACGTAGAATCTAAGGGCTTGGCACTGAAAGGGTTAATAGACTCTACTGTATCTGCTGTACATATATTGGTCATGCTGATTTTAATATATTGGCTATATTTTACAGGTAGTAGTTTACAATTACTATGCCTAGGTTTACTTACCCTTCCTCCCCTGCACCTGCTTCAGCAATATCCAACTTTTTAACACTTACCCAATCCTAAGATTAGGTTTCCCGACCTCCACACACGCTCCCTCCATTGCAGTGAATGAAGCAAGCAATACATGTCACAAGTGGATGGGTGGAATCCTCGGGCACATGCAAATTGTGGTACCTGATAGTGGCTTTAGAGGAGTATTCTGCCAGATGTTGCTGAAGCAGCCAGCGAGGAGAGATGAGTTTTTGAATTTCTCTTTAAAATGGAACCAAAATCACTAGCGGCTCGCCTAGAATCTAAAAGATTTCAGGTCTGACCATTGGCTTCCCCCCCAAATTGGGATGCCCTGCTGTGTCCAGGGTGCTGGTAATAACTCACCAAATGTCTCTGATTGTTTACAGTGGGAAGCACACGCTGCCACATCCCATGCATCCTGGGTGGCCTGCAAAAGGCAATCAGAGTCCTTTGCCAAGGGATGTAAACATGGCAAATGGCTCTGATTGGACGAGAGCCCTCCCATGTGCCGTTGGACTGAGGAGAAGTGAGTTTTACTGGGCGAACTGGAGGGGTTTCGGGCACGGAACAAGACCCAAGAAAGTCAATTAGGAGCAGGGCAATTCAGCTTAAGCTTATTGGGGGGAGCGCTATTCTGAATTTTTGCCCCATGTGCAGAAAGGTCTAGCTCCCCCTCTATAAATGAAAATAGCTAAATAATGTGTGTCTTCTGTATTGGTTGTTGTAGTAGTAGAGAATGCTGCTGCGAAATGGCTATAAGCAACCAGCAGCATTGAATGGCAGAGACAGGATTTAACACAGAGAGTCCACATCATGAGCGCCCAGCGTTCATTACTTTTATCAAAGATGGACAGAAAAACGCAGCGCCACTTAGCAAGAAACGATAACCAGCAATAGCACATTTGCCCTTTCTCTAGCGTTCCGCCGCAGACGCTCTCAGCACCTCTCCTTAGCAGCAAAATTGTTGCTGAGTGGCGCTAGCAATAAATTACCCTCTAAGTTTAAATTCAAAGAATTCTCCTGCATCCATCCCTTCCTCATGCACCAATTCTAGTGCATGCCGTGATCATATCCCAACTTGCCTATTGCACAATATCCTAGCTCATTGCTAGTTTATTTCAGTATCAATATGTATTTGTGCATTTCTGTCACATGCTTACCTGTCTGTAATTATCAACCTTATATGCCTATAATAACCTATAATAAAATAAATATTTGGCTTTGTCTTTGGATATGCTTGCTGCCTCAAATCTTCATTCATTTTTGATCTTTTGCTGTCCACTCCGATGCCTACGACACACTTTAGTTTATTAAATGTCTGATTGCTATCACCCCCCCCACCAGCTGCAATGAACATACTTTACATGCATATGCATCATTCTTTAACACACAACCTAATGCAGTGGCAAAGGGTAATATATTTAAATCTCCAATGTCTATCAATGCTGGGCTGAGATAACCACATTAGGATTTGTGCCCCTGTGTTTAACGATTGCTGCATCTGTACAATAAGACAAGCAAGTGCCTCTAGCACAGTAGTCCTCAAACTTCCTCCTCAAGGGCCGAGACAGGCCAGGTTTTGCAGCTCTCCACGCTACTCCACAGGTGAATTAACTGGTGCTCAGACAGAGCTATAGCCCTAATTATTACATCTGTGCATCAGCATAGAGAGCTGCAAAACCTGGCCTGTCTCGGCCCTTGAGGAGGAAGTTTGAGGACTACTGCTCTAGCAGGTATAGACGATCTGGTCACTGGTCCAACACTGGACACCCAGTTTACAAAGTTCCCGGCCAGGCATCTTACCACTGATACTCACCACTTCTTCTCTACAGTAGCTTACTCCTACTCCAGCAGAGAAAACCCTTATGGGTTCGTGAGATCAACTCCTCCAGTGTCCTAGCAAGCCTCCTTCAAAGCAATGAATAAAGCCATGAGCGTCATGGCCTCCGTGTGTTCAGGGGAAGAGTCTCATCCACCTTTTTGCTTACTTACATTGGGACTCTATCTTGTGAACAGATTTTAATCTTCCAGAGTAAGAGGAAACTGCTGATAGTGAGCAACAAGTGAGTAGCAGTGGTTTAAAGGTGTTCTTTTAAGAGAGATTTTAAGTTGCACAACAATCTAATGGACTAGCGATAATGTCTAATTAATAGAGATGAGCGAGTAGTATTCGACCGAGTCGGTATTCGATCGAATACTACGCTATTCGTCATACTCGATTTCGATCGAGTACAGCGGCGATGGCGCACTCACAATTCGTTTCCCCTCACACCTTCCCTGGCGCGTTTTTTACACCAATCACCATGCAGGGGGGGGTGGGACAGGTCCTGGGAGGACGCTGGCATCGCAAGAACGGCGTCTAGACGCATTGGCTGGAAAAACCATGTGACCTCGAATCTACAAAACTCAGCACTTCCTCTTCGTCAGCATTAGCAGCTTGAACTTAGTGAGGGATAGACGCTCACAGCAGGGAAAGACAGGCTGTAGCTGGCAGGGCCCCAGAAGCTCGGAATATCGCATTTACCACCATATATACCAGCTACCAGAAGACAAGAGAGTCATTAAGAGCCCTTATTAGGGCTACTATGCTGAACGGTATATAGCTCATATGTAGGCAGGCAGGGCCCCAGAAGCTCAGAATATCGCATTTACCACCATATATACCAGCTACCAGAAGACAAGAGAGTCATTAAGAGCCCTTATTAGGGCTACTATGCTGAACGGTATATAGCTCATATGTAGGCAGGCAGGGCCCCAGAAGCTCAGAATATCGCATTTACCACCATATATACCAGCTACCAGAAGACAAGAGAGTCATTAAGAGCCCTTATTAGGGCTACTATGCTGAACGGTATATAGCTCATATGTAGGCAGGCAGGGCCCCAGAAGCTCAGAATATCGCATTTACCACCATATATACCAGCTACCAGAAGACAAGAGAGTCATTGAGAGCCCTTATTAGGGCTACTATGCTGAACGGTATATAGCTCATATGTAGGCAGGCAGGGCCCCAGAAGCTCAGAATATCGCATTTACCACCATATATACCAGCTTCCAGAAGACAAGAGAGTCATTGAGAGCCCTTATTAGGGCTACTATGTTGAACAGTATATAGCTCATATGTAGGCAGGCAGGGCCCCAGAAGCTCAGAATATCGCATTTACCACCATATATACCAGCTACCAGAAGACAAGAGCGTCATTGAGAGCCCTTATTAGGGCTACTATGCTGAACGGTATATAGCTCATATGTAGGCAGGCAGGGCCCCAGAAGCTCAGAATATCGCATTTACCACCATATATACCAGCTTCCAGAAGACAAGAGAGTCATTGAGAGCCCTTATTAGGGCTACTATGTTGAACAGTATATAGCTCATATGTAGGCAGGCAGGGCCCCAGAAGCTCAGAATATCGCATTTACCACCATATATACCAGCTACCAGAAGACAAGAGAGTCATTGAGAGCCCTTATTAGGGCTACTATGTTGAACAGTATATAGCTCATATGTAGGCAGGCAGGGCCCCAGAAGCTCAGAATATCGCATTTACCACCATATATACCAGCTTCCAGAAGACAAGAGAGTCACTGAGAGCCCTTATTAGGGCTACTATGTTGAACAGTATATAGCTCATATGTAGGCAGGCAGGGCCCCAGAAGCTCAGAATATCGCATTTACCACCATATATACCAGCTACCAGAAGACAAGAGAGTCATTGAGAGTCCTTATTATTAGGGCTACTATGCTGAACAGTATATAGCCCATATGTAGGCAGGCAGGGCCCCAGAAGCTCAGAATATCGCATTTACCACCATATATACCAGCTACCAGAAGACAAGAGAGTCATTGAGAGTCCTTATTATTAGGGCTACTATGCTGAACAGTATATAGCTCATATGTAGGCAGGCAGGGCCCCAGAAGCTCAGAATATCGCATTTACCACCATATATACCAGCTACCAGAAGACAAGACAGTCATTGAGAGCCCTTATTAGGGCTACTATGTTGAACGGTATATAGCTCATATGTAGGCAGGCAGGGCCCCAGAAACTCAGAATATCGTATTTACCACCATATATACCAGCTACCAGAAGACAAGAGAGTCATTGAGAGCCCTTATTAGGGCTACTATGCTGAACGGTATATAGCTCATATGTAGGCAGGCAGGGCCCCAGAAGCTCAGAATATCGCATTTACCACCATATATACCAGCTACCAGAAGACAAGAGAGTCATTGAGAGCCCTTATTAGGGCTACTATGTTGAACAGTATATAGCTCATATGTAGGCAGGCAGGGCCCCAGAAGCTCAAAATATCGCATTTACCACCATATATACCAGCTACCAGAAGACAAGAGAGTCATTGAGAGTCCTTATTATTAGGGCTACTATGCTGAACAGTATATAGCTCATATGTAGGCAGGCAGGGCCCCAGAAGCTCAGAATATCGCATTTACCACCATATATACCAGCTACCAGAAGACAAGACAGTCATTGAGAGCCCTTATTAGGGCTACTATGTTGAACAGTATATAGCTCATATGTAGGCAGGCAGGGCCCCAGAAGCTCAGAATATCGCATTTACCACCATATATACCAGCTACCAGAAGACAAGAGAGTCATTGAGAGTCCTTATTATTAGGGCTACTATGCTGAACAGTATATAGCTCATATGTAGGCAGGCAGGGCCCCAGAAGCTCAGAATATCGCATTTACCACCATATATACCAGCTACCAGAAGACAAGACAGTCATTGAGAGCCCTTATTAGGGCTACTATGTTGAACAGTATATAGCTCATATGTAGGCAGGCAGGGCCCCAGAAGCTCAGAATATCGCATTTACCACCATATATACCAGCTACCAGAAGACAAGAGAGTCATTGAGAGCCCTTATTAGGGCTACTATGCTGAACGGTATATAGCTCATATGTAGGCAGGCAGGGCCCCAGAAGCTCAGAATATCGCATTTACCACCATATATACCAGCTACCAGAAGACAAGAGAGTCATTGAGAGCCCTTATTATTAGGGCTACTATGCTGAACAGTATATAGCCCATATGTAGGCAGGCAGGGCCCCAGAAGCTCAGAATATCGCATTTACCACCATATATACCAGCTACCAGAAGACAAGAGAGTCATTGAGAGTCCTTATTATTAGGGCTACTATGCTGAACAGTATATAGCCCATATGTAGGCAGGCAGGGCCCCAGAAGCTCAGAATATCGCATTTACCACCATATATACCAGCTACCAGAAGACAAGAGAGTCATTGAGAGCCCTTATTAGGGCTACTATGTTGAACAGTATATAGCTCATATGTAGGCAGGCAGGGCCCCAGAAGCTCAGAATATCGCATTTACCACCATATATACCAGCTACCAGAAGACAAGAGAGTCATTGAGAGTCCTTATTATTAGGGCTACTATGCTGAACAGTATATAGCCCATATGTAGGCAGGCAGGGCCCCAGATGCTCAGAATATCGCATTTACCACCATATATACCAGCTACCAGAAGACAAGAGAGTCATTGAGAGTCCTTATTATTAGGGCTACTATGCTGAACAGTATATAGCTCATATGTAGGCAGGCAGGGCCCCAGAAGCTCAGAATATCGCATTTACCACCATATATACCAGCTACCAGAACACAAGACAGTCATTGAGAGCCCTTATTAGGGCTACTATGTTGAACAGTATATAGCTCATATGTAGGCAGGCAGGGCCCCAGAAGCTCAGAATATCGCATTTACCACCATATATACCAGCTACCAGAAGACAAGGGAGTCATTGAGAGCCCTTATTAGGGCTACTATATTGAACAGTATATAGCTCATATGTAGGCAGGCAGGGCCCCAGAAGCTCAGAATATCGCATTTACCACCATATATACCAGCTACCAGAAGACAAGAGAGTAATTGAGAGTCCTTATTAGGGCTACTATGCTGAACGGTATATAGCTCATTCTAGCTATATACACACTGCACACAACGGCTGCTTTAGTGAGGGGTAGCTGCTGCTGGAATAGGGACAGAAAGACTTCAGTGGTGTATTACCACCTATATACAAAACTATATACACTCTGCTCAAAACGGCTGCTTTAGTGAGGGGTAGCTGCTGCTGGAATAGGGACAGAAAGACTTCAGTGGTGTATTAGCACCTATATACAAAACTATATACACTCTGCTCAAAACGGCTGCTTTAGTGAGGGGTAGCTGCTGCTGGAATAGGGACAGAAAGACTTCAGTGGTGTATTACCACCTATATACAAAACTATATACACTCTGCTCAAAACGGCTGCTTTAGTGAGGGGTAGCTGCTGCTGGAATAGGGACAGAAAGACTTCAGTGGTGTATTAGCACCTATATACAAAACTATATACACTCTGCACAAAACGGCTGCTTTAGTGAGGGGTAGCTGCTGCTGCTGGAATAGGGACAGAAAGACTTCAGTGGTGTATTAGCACCTATATACAAAACTATATTTTGCACTACTGTTTTGTGTCCTCTGTGCCAACAAAACACTGTTTTATACCCGGTGCGTATAGGCACCATTTCACCTTCTGGCAGTATACGGCTGTATAGCCAGGTGTTCTCCTAAAAAATATATTTATATTTGGCACTACTGTTTTGTGTCCTCTTTACCAACAAAACCCTGTTATATACCCGGTGCGTATAGGCACCATTTCACCTTCTGGCAGTATACGGCTGTATAGCCAGGTGTTCTCCTAAAAAATATATTTATATTTGGCACCACTGTTTTGTGTCCTCTTTACCAACAAAACCCTGTTATATACCCCGTTGCGTATAGGCACCATTTCACCTTCTGGCAGTATACGGCTGTATAGCCCGGTGTTCTCCTTAAAAATATATTTATATTTGGCTCTACTGTTTTGTGTCCTCTGTGCCAACAAAAGACTGTTATATACCCGGTGCGTATAGGCACCATTTCACCTTCTGGCAGTATACGGCTGTATAGCCAGGTGTTCTCCTAAAAAATATATTTATATTTGGCATAACGCGTGGCCAAAAAAGTAAAACGTCTGAAATGCGGAGGGCTAGCGCAAAGGGACGTGGACGAGGACGGGGGCGCGGAAATGCTGGTGGGGGCACAAACCGCGTTGAAGCCAGTGGGGATACAATGCGTGCTGGTGAGGGGCAGCCAGCATTACGCTCATCCAGCTTCCCTGCCTTTATGGGACAGTTATGCGGGGGGCGGGGTACACCTCTGTTGAGGCCTGAGCAGCGTGAACAGGTGGTGCAATGGATGGCCGATAACGCTTCCAGTCACTTGTCCACCACCCAGTCATCCACACAGTCTCACTCTGACCCTCCTTCCTCCCAACCTGGCCAACAGAGTCAGCCCACCCTTGACCCCTCCCAGGACCTCTTTTCGGGTCCTTTTCCAGATGTGCTGCAAGAATCCCAGGAGCTAGCAGAGGAATTTGTTTGTAGTGATGCCCACTTGAGTATCCACCATCTCCTAGTGATGTGGACCCGGAACCAGCATCTGCTATCATGAGCGATGATGATGAGACGCAGTTGCCATCAAGGGAGGCTGTTGGAATGTCCAGTGGGCAGGAGGAGGAGCAGAGAGAGGAAGTGGAAGAGGAGGTGGTGGATGACGAAATGACCGACCCCACTTGGACAGGGGTGATGTCCAGCGGGGAAAGCAGTGGAGATGCGGTCTGCGCATCACCGAATAAGGCAGCAAGAGGCAGAGGACAGTCCAGAGGCAGAGGACAGTCCAGACAGAGAAGGCAGGCCACAGCCAGCAGGGCCGAAGCTCTTCCCGGCAGCAGGCAGTCGCGAGAAGCTCCCCCATCGAGGCCTCGTACTTCTGTGGTGTGGAGATTTTTTAATGTTTGCGCGGACGACAAACTGAGCGCGGTTTGCGCAATCTGCCACTCAAAACTGAGTAGGGGCTCTGAGAAGAGCAATCTGACCACCTCAGGCATGCGCCGTCACTTGGAAGTCAAGCACTGGGCTGAGTGGGAGAGAGCAAGCGCAATACAACCTGCGCCCGGTCTTGCTGCCACTGCCTCTTCCCCTTTGTTGTGTGCTGCCACTGCGGTCCAGACCTCCAGCCAGGACACCTCCACATCTGCCTCTGCCTCGGCTACTTTGGGGCCTTCTCCTTCAGCCCCCCCTTCCCCCGCATCTTCGTCTGCACCTTCCATCTCCTCGTCCCATCAACTGTCCATCTCGCAGGCGTTCAACCGCAGGCGGAAGTACGCCTCCAGTCACCCCCAAGCCCAAGCCTTAACCTGCCTCATCTCCAAACTGCTGGCCCTGGAGATGTTGCCGTTTAGGCTTGTGGAGACGCAGGCCTTCCGCGACCTGATGGCGGCTGCCGCACCTCGCTATTCCGTCCCTAGCCGCCACTATTTTTCCCGGTGTGGCATCCCCGCCCTGCACCAGCACGTGTCGCGTAACATCAGGCAGGCCCTGAGGTACGCAGTCAGCGCAAAGGTCCACTTGACCACCGACTCGTGGACAAGCGCTTGCGGCCAAGGACGCTACATCTCTTTGACGGCACACTGGGTGAATGTTGTGGAAGCGGGGACGGGGTCGCAAACAGGGACGGCCTACATACCACCCCCGCCCAAGATTGCCAGCACGGGTTCTGATAGACCCCCCTCCTCTTCCTCCTCCTCCTCCTCCTCTGCCTTAACATCGCCCTCAGCCCCTAGCTGGAAGCGTTGCAGCACTGGCGCGGGGAGACGTCAGCAGGCGGTGCTTAAGCTCATCAGCTTGGGCGACAGGAAGCACAGCGCCGCAGAGGTGAGGCACGCCATATTGCAGCAGACAGAGATGTGGCTGTCGCCGCTGCAGCTAGGACCAGGCATGGTCGTGTGCGATAACGGCCGTAACCTGGTGGCGGCTCTGGAGCTTGCAGAACTCAATCACGTACCATGCCTGGCCCACGTTTTTAATTTGGTCGTACAAAAGTTTCTAAAGACTTACCCCAACCTGGCAGAGCTACTGGTCAAAGTGCGGCGCTTGTGCGCTCACTTTCGGAAGTCAACTGTAGCTGCTGCTAGCTTAAAAAAAATCCAGCAACTCCTCCATTTGCCTCAACATCGGCTGCTGTGTGACCTGCCCACTCGCTGGAATTCCACCTATTGCATGTTGGCCAGGGTGTGTGAGCAGCAGAGAGCATTGATGGAGTACCAGATGATGCATCCACGCGTGCATCCAACTCAGCTCCCTCAGTTTGCCAACCACGAGTGGCCATGGATGGCAGACATATGCGATGTATTGCGTATCTTTGAGGAGTCCACTAAGAAGGTCAGCAGCGAGGACGCTATAGTGAGCGTAACCATCCCGTTCCTATGCGTCCTTAAAGAATCGCTCATCGCAATAAGGGAGAACGCATTGCACACAGAGGAGACGGGGGTAGGAGGAGACGCAACGCAGGTAGACAGTCAGACCACACTTTTGTCTGCTGCTCGGTGGCAGTTGCAGGTGGAGGAGGATGAGGAGGAGGAGGACAACGTGGAGGTGGCTGTGGAAGAGGATGCTGGCGGCGAGGGTAGCAGTCAGGCTGTGTGCGTCCCATTGGTTCAGCGCGGATGGGGCGGAGAGGAGGAGGAAGAGGAGGAAATGGAAAATGATTCTTCTGGTGGGGGCAGTGACGTCATGCCTACTCAGAGTCTGGCACACATGGCTGACTTCATGCTGGGCTGCTTTTCCCGGGACATACGTGTTGTCCGGATATTGGAGAACAAACTATACTGGGTCTTCGCACTCCTGGACCCCCGGTATAAAGATAACTTCTCCTCTTTTATTCCGGTAGAGGAGAGGACGAATCGATTACTGGAATACCAGAGGGAACTCTTGCAGAACATGATGCAGATTTTCCCACCCAGCATCGCTGGCGGCAGAGAGGAGAGTGTCTCCCAGAGTCTGACAACATCGATCAGGCCCACAGCCACCAGGGGAACACTCTCCAAGGTGTGGGACACGTTCATGTCACCCCCTCGTGCAACTTCCATCACTGCGGGGCCCGCTATCAGCAGGAGGGACAAGTATCGGCGGATGTTGCGGGACTACCTGGCAGACCACACCCCTGTCCTCCCCGATCCCTCGGCGCCCTACACTTACTGGGTCTCCAAGTTGGACACGTGGCTGGAACTGTCCCTGTACGCCTTGGAGGTGCTTGCCTGCCCTGCCGCCAGCGTGCTATCAGAAAGGGTGTTCAGCGCAGCCGGGGGCATTATAACCGATAAGCGCAGCCGCCTGTCAACCGACAGTGCCGACAGGCTGACGCTAATCAAAATGAACAGCAAGTGGATTGACCCGGACTTTGCTTGTACAACAGTGGAAAGCAGCCAAGAGTGAAGTGCCATCTGTATGAAGTGCCATTTCCTCCTCCTCCTCCTCCTCCTCCTTAACCGCCGTAGAATTGCTGTATTAATAAAAAAAATTATGGCTCACCTCTTGGGCTTAATACAATCAATTTTTAAGAGGTCTCAGCTCTTGGGCCTCCACACAATTTTTAAGAGGTCTCAGCTCTTGGGCCTCCACACAATTTTTAAGAGGTCTCAGCTCTTGGGACTCCACACAATGTTTGAGAGGTCTCAGCTCTTGGGCCTCCACACAATTTTTAAGAGGTCTCAGCTCTTGGGACTCCACACAATTTTTAAGAGGTCTCAGCTCTTGGGCCTCCACACAATTTTTAAAAGGTCTCAGCTCTTGGGACTCCACACAATTTTTAAGAGGTCTCAGCTCTTGGGCCTCCACACAATTTTTAAGAGGTCTCAGCTCTTGGGACTCCACACAATTTTTAAGAGGTCTCAGCTCTTGGGACTCCACACAATTTTCAAGAGGTCTCAGCTCTTGGGCCTCCACACAATGTTTGAGAGGTCTCAGCTCTTGGGACTCCACACAATTTTTAAAAGGTCTCAGCTCTTGGGCCTCCACACAATTTTTAAGAGGTCTCAGCTCTTGGGACTCCACACAATTTTTAAGAGGTCTCAGCTCTTGGGCCTCCACACAATTTTTAAAAGGTCTCAGCTCTTGGGCCTCCACACAATTTTTAAGAGGTCTCAGCTCTTGGGACTCCACACAATTTTCAAGAGGTCTCAGCTCTTGGGCCTCCACACAATGTTTGAGAGGTCTCAGCTCTTGGGCCTCCACACAATTTCTAAGAGGTCTCAGCTCTTGGGCCTTAATACAATTTTCAAGAGGTCTCAGCTCTTGGGCCTCCACACAATTTTTAAGAGGTCTCAGCTCTTGGGCCTCCACACAATTTGTAAGAGGTCTCAGCTCTTGGGACTCCACACAATTTTTAAGAGGTCTCAGCTCTAAGCTTCCCTTACTGCTGGGGTGACACACTGTAACAAACCTCCTCCTGTAAGCTTCCCTTACTGCTGGGGTGACACACTGTAACAAACCTCCTCCTGTAAGCTTCCCTTACTGCTGGAGTGACACACTGTAACAAACCTCCTCCTGTAAGCTTCCCCGACTGCTGGGGTGACACACTGTAACAAACCTCCTCCTGTAAGCTTCCCTGACTGCTGGGGTGACACACTGTAACAAACCTCCTCCTGTAAGCTTCCCCGACTGCTGGGGTGACACACTGTAACAAACCTCCTCCTGTAAGCTTCCCTGACTGCTGGGGTGACACACTGTAACAAACCTCCTCCTGTAAGCTTCCCTTACTGCTGGGGTGACACACTGTAACAAACCTCCTCCTGTAAGCTTCCCTGACTGCTGGGGTGACACACTGTAACAAACCTCCTCCTGTAAGCTTCCCTTACTGCTGGGGTGACACACTGTAACAAACCTCCTCCTTTAAGCTTCCCTGACTGCTGGGGTGACACACTGTAACAAACCTCCTCCTGTAAGCTTCCCTTACTGCTGGGGTGACACACTGTAACAAACCTCCTCCTGTAAGCTTCCCCGACTGCTGGGGTGACACACTGTAACAAACCTCCTCCTGTAAGCTTCCCTGACTGCTGGGGTGACACACTGTAAGAAACCTCCTCCTGTAAGCTTCCCCGACTGCTGGGGTGACACACTGTAACAAACCTCCTCCTGTAAGCTTCCCTGGCTGCTGGGGTGACACACTGTAACAAACCTCCTCCTGTAAGCTTCCCTTACTGCTGGGGTGACACACTGTAACAAACCTCCTCCTGTAAGCTTCCCTGACTGCTGGGGTGACACACTGTAACAAACCTCCTCCTGTAAGCTTCCCTTACTGCTGGAGTGACACACTGTAACAAACCTCCTCCTGTAAGCTTCCCCGACTGCTGGGGTGACACACTGTAACAAACCTCCTCCTATAAGCTTCCCTTACTGCTGGGGTGACACACTGTAACAAACCTCCTCCTGTAAGCTTCCCTTACTGCTGGAGTGACACACTGTAACAAACCTCCTCCTGTAAGCTTCCCTTACTGCTGGGGTGACACACTGTAACAAACCTCCTCCTGTAAGCTTCCCTTACTGCTGGGGTGACACACTGTAACAAACCTCCTCCTGTAAGCTTCCCTGACTGCTGGGGTGACACAATGTAACAAACCTCCTCCTGTAAGCTTCCCTGACTGCTGGGGTGACACACTGTAACAAACCTCCTCCTGTAAGCTTCCCTTACTGCTGGGGTGACACACTGTAACAAACCTCCTCCTGTAAGCTTCCCTTACTGCTGGGGTGACACACTGTAACAAACCTCCTCCTGTAAGCTTCCCTGACTGCTGGGGTGACACAATGTAACAAACCTCCTCCTGTAACCTTCCCTTACTGCTGGGGTGACACACTGTAACAAACCTCCTCCTGTAAGCTTCCCTTACTGCTGGGGTAACACACTGTAACATACCTCCTCCTTTAAGCTTCCCTTACTGCTGGGGTGACACAATGACACAAGAGGACATGTCTGACCACATCTCTCACACACACACACACACACACACAATGACAATTAGGGGTGGGGTCTATTTATTTTCCCCCTTGCCTATGCCATCTGTGGTTGTCATTAGGCAACGTGATTTTAAGGGGTGCAGAATTTTGTTCTTCTTTTTTGTACAGTTTGGCTTGGGGTCCATGGCAATGTAGAGGAAAGAAGGTTTCCTTGTCTTGTCTCACTTTACGTAGAAGTTATATTGTGTTTGGAGTGTATTGTTGAGTGGCTGTGATAGTGGCGTAATAGTGCGACTTGGGCGCGTTATATGCACCCAGACATGCTTCCCCTGCTGTCCCAGTTGCATTCCAGCAGTGTTGGCATCATTTTCTGATGTTTCAGGGTGGACTTGGTGACCTCCAAGTGGTCGAATTGAGATTTCCAAGTGGCGAGCATTTTTTTCCCATAGACTATAATGGGATTCGATAATCGGTTGAGTAGTCGAGTAACGCGGTCTATTCGAATCGAAATTCGAAATTTCGAATATTTCACTACTCGCTCATCTCTACAGACAAAATTAAAAACTGAAACCCGGTTGAGAAGTATCACTTACAAGCATGTTTTATATTAAAAATGTAAAGTTCTACTTTACTTTTAAGTTGTGCAAACTTGTTAAAGAAACAAAACATTGCAATGAAACTCTTTCAGAAAATGCTGACTACTTAATTGTTTCAAATCAAGCGATTTCTAATTAAATGCGTTACAAATTCAGTTTATTGGAAATATGTTAAATGGATACAAGATGAAATTTACAGTAATTGTTATTGTGAACAAAATGTGTTATATCAGTGACATAAAGCAATAAATACATAAGGTCTCCAGCCATTAATCTACAAAACTACTGACGCCTGAAACAGCATCAACACTTCTATCATTCTGTTGTGGCATGCAATCTTTAACTTTAAGCATTTTACCATCGATTAATTTAACAATAGGAATTACATTTTACTCTATGACCTAATCTCTACCCTTCATAAAACAATGAGACATTTTAACAGAAAATTCTATCAAACCATTCAAGCAAGAAAAGGAAACAAACTTTTTTTGCCAAAGTTAAAATTAAAGTAAATATTTAGAATCCTAATTTTGTAAAATGGCACTTTTGTTAAAATAAACATTTATAAATACAAATTAAAGACAGTGTGTGTGGGGGAGGGGGGATGGGTTATTTTGAGAACCTCTTTGTGCTGAGTAAGTGAAATCATCTGAATTTTTAGGCCTAGCCTAGAATGTGTCTGCATGAATAAACATTGCTTACAATATTGATAATGATTGATAATGATCAATAATGATTTAATTATTGTATTTCTACCAGAAGACCTAACTTAAACTAACAGGCTGATTCATTAATAGCGCCAGGTAGCGACAGATGAGCGACAGTAGCGTGATTTTCACAGCACCCGCTAGTATTCGCTGTGCTTGGGCGTTGTTCGGCTGTTGACAGCGACTCAGTCGGTGTGCGGTAATGTTGAATACGGGGTTAGGAGTTGCTGTTTGACAGGTTCCGCGCTGTATGGGAGCACATGACAGCGAACGGCCATAGCGAACGGCTCCCAGCATATTCATTAACAAATCACGCTCCAAAAATTCTCGCGCTGTGAAATGCTTGTTTAAACCCCAGAGCGCTGGCGGCGATGGGTTAAAAGTAGTTTTTTAACCCCCAAACAACCATATTTAAAAAAAAAAAAAAAAAAAAAAAACATGTTTTTCATAACATTTTGTAATATGAATACATTAATATCAGACCTGTAATATCAATTCTGCACAAATGTATTTATTTTTTTTTTACCTTAAAAAAAAAATCTAACATTGCAGAAGTGGTCACAGAATTTTTGACATTTAAAAAAAATAAATAAATTAATAGCAATTAATTATGAATATTTAAAGATTGCTCCATTGAAATGCATTGGAGAGCGCCAGGTAGCGAAGGGTCATACCTGTCGCTGTTCAAGGTCGCTCGCTGGCGCTGTGGGGTGAGGCTGGAATAATGATGAATAATTCGCTATCTGGCACTCTGTCAGTCGCTAAGCAGGATCGGCTTGATAAATGTGTGATTGCGGAGGGGAGCCGGCGTTCTCGTGGCGGTGAGCGTCATTACCATTCGCTCACCATTCGCTACCTGGCGCTATCCCTTGTTAAATAAGGGCCTAAGTTTTATCTACATGAGGATGGCACCAAGTTGGAATTATGTGCAGGCAGATATATATATATATATATATATATATATATATATATATATATACATAAAATTGCGTGCAAATAATTCAAACTGAGCTTCGGGCAAAAAAATAAGAAAAACCCATTTCACCTGGACATGCCTACTTCTAGATGTATATGGAGATGTTTCTGATTGGGATATGCCATTTCATTAAAATGATATTGTGCTTAAAGTGATTCCCTCTCGAACTGGGATGCCTTACGGCAAATGTGTGGCCAGCTGCAGCATCACTCGCAGCCCTTTTTGGCTGTGTATCGGTATGCCTGCCTCAACTGAATGACTGTGAGTGGCCACCAAAGTGTGCGGCTGGGATTCCATTCAGCTTCTCCAACCACCATAGGTGCGGCCAGAGAAGCTGATTGGGCAAGAGGCTGCGCTTACACCGTTGGACCAAGAAGAGGTCAGTTGGCAAACGGTGGGGTTTTACACAGTGGGGCAATCTGAACTGGGGTGCGTTAGGGGGACGGACCAAAACCCGGGAAAGTAAAAATCCCAGTTTCGGTCCACTATTCTATTCTTTAAATGTCAAAGTTTTAAAAAATTACATAATTGCTCCCAAAAATATTCTTATCTTATCAAATATGCAAGGTAATTTCTTTTTAGTGTGGATCTGTTGACTTGTGCCTCCTTTGGTATGTTCCCCCATTACCAGTTTTATCAAAAATGTTAGCATTCATGTGTGGTTACAATCTGTATATAAACATATATGCACTTACAGATACATCCACTGGTTGTTTCTAAGGAAGTAAGGGATTGTACCGGCCATCTCTGATGTTAATAAAATGTAGATTTCTTATTTTTAATTTAAAAGGTGTAAACAATTATATATTTATGATATTGCACATAATGGGCCTTATTTATGATGTGTACCGTTTAGCATCTTTCTGGTGCTCTGGTGTTATAACACCAGTTTTGGAGTGCCGGCATCTTTGTCATTTCTGGTGCTGTACTTTGGACTACAATGACACTAAGGGGCAGGGGCGGACTGTGGCTAAAAAACGGCCCGGGACTTTTTGGGGCACACCGGCCCTGCTGTACTGTTCCTGGCCCAGTATAGTATCCTAATGTCATATTATATATAAACCTTATTTTTTGTTCCATGGCACGCACCCAGGGTTTAAAGGACAAAATAAGAAAGAAAATATTCTGAACCAAATGGTGTTATAAAATCCCCCCATTACAGGCAGTGGGGGCATCCCTCATTACAACCATTAAGTAGCATCCCTCATTACAGGGATGCCCCCACTGCCTGTATGGAGGGATGCCCCCACTGCCTGTACGGAGGGATGCCCCCACTGCCTATACGGAGGGATTCCCCCACTGCCTGTACGGAGGGATGCCCCACTGCCTGTACTGAGGGATGCCCCCGCTGCCTGTACGGAGGGATGCCCCCACTGCCTGTATCCCTGCATCTCTCATTACAGGCAGTGGGGGCATCCCTCATTTCACTCCCTCCCCCCTATGCTGGTCAATAATAAAGCAGCAGACTGGCATGGTAACCGGTTCATGCCTGCTGCTGCTGTTACCCCCCCAGCTGTACACACACACACACACTCACTCTGGTTCCCGGTGGGTGGAGGCCGGTCTGCCCTTCACTGCTGTTCCGCCGCTGCCGGCAAAGCCATGCATAGGCTGCGAATGACAGATGCGGGAGGGTGGGCGGCATCTGCCGTTCACAGCCCCTCACTGCTGTTCCCCCGGCCGCTGCCACCACTGTCGCCGCTCCCATCGCTTTCAAACACACACATAGCACGCACACATACACATGCTTACCGCCAATTCCTGGTCGGTGGGCGGGCCCCAGAAGGCTGCGTCCAATGAAAACAATGGACGCCGCCCATAGGTGCCCACCGTGTAACTACCAGGAATTGCCAGTAAGCATGTGTATGTGTGTTATGTGTGTGTGCGAGAGCGGCAGCAGCGGCCGGGGGAACAGCAGTGAGGGGCCGCGAATGGCAGATGCCACCCACCCTCCCGCATCTGTCATTTGCGGCCTTTGCTAGTGCCGGCCTACCGGGATTTTTCCTGGTATGCCCTATGGCCAGCCCACCCCTGCTAAGGGGCCTGATTTGTGAATAGATTGCCTGGTTTCAAGACCACATGGTGTGCTTGTTTTGTGGCACTGCGTAGTGCTGACGTTTCGTAAATCAGGCTCTATATATATTATCTCCCGATAAACTCTATTTAATCAGACTCAATCTCAGATAAATGCATTTGATTCCCCATTAATTATCTGAGGTTCCATATAGTAAAAAACACATGTATGGTAGTGCTGGAGGGAGGAGAAGAGAAAGGCCCCCCTCAGGTTTTCTGGCCCCAGGCCGGAGCTACAAGTCGGAATCACAAATTTTTATCAAGTGCATTAGGAATGCCCAAGGAATTCTTTTAGCAGGATACACAGAAATTTAAATTTTTCATATAAATTCATATCCATATAAAAGAGGAGTCAGTTATACATCCAAACTGAATAAAACTTCTACCAAGCTTGTGGTTTCTTCTCCTGGTAAGAATAAAATCATAGGGTGCCAGATTTGAATGTATCAGGGGAGATCGAGCCGGTCACCCCTGATTTCCTCTTCCTTCCATCCATTAAAAAACAAGCCTGGTGGATTTTTCTTGATGCTAGGTGTATAGGTGACCTCTCCTCCAGCCATGCAGCATATAGTTTTTTTATAACTGGGACATTTTTTCATGACAGCCCTCATTTAAGTATCAAGAAAGTATCTTCCTTTAAGTATGGTCTTCCATATCTGAGACCTATAAAGTATAGCCCCGGGTAAGATAGATCTGAAAAGAATTTTTTTTGTGTCTGAGACATATCCCTACCTTCATACAAGCCCTCCATGGTTGAGACAGTGTCCCGATAATCCTCTCCGCTGTTCGAATGGTCCTTTGTAATCTGTCTTTTTTTTCATTGCATTCCTTTACCACGCAGTGTGAGAAGAAAACTTGAATTGCTCCAATGAAAGTGTTGAAAAAGGTCACCAGCAGCCACTTAGATAGCCTGGCGCACAATGAATGATCTCTAAAATATAACTTCTCCATTGAAGGTTGTTCATGATTCTGACTCCCAGAAACGTGGTTTCCTTTGCCCTCTTAAAAAGAGAACTATGGAGGCCCTGTAGTTTATAAGGCTACAGGGCCATCTGAGTTCTACTCCTTGGGACATCCCTAATTGGGATACCTCACTGTGTAAGTCTTCCGGGATTCCAAGATTTACTCACCTACGCCTTGGCGCCGTGGCCACATTTCAACTCACCTCTAGCCATGGGTACACCCACAACAGACCTTTATGTATGGGTGGCACAGGCATGCCAGAGCTAGAAGCTGAGTGGGGGATGCAGCCGGCGGCACCTTTGCCTTTTCTTGGCCCTGCTCAGCTGCTTAGCTGTCCAGGCAGCTTTGCCATAAGCAGAGCTGAAGGTAGCTGAGTGAAATCGAGCATGCTGATTGGCTGAGTGTGCCGACCAGCCAATCAGTGTATCAAGTTTCACCTGAGCTTGCACCAGGGAAATTCAAGGATTTGCACCGCCTGAGAGTACACATGAGAGAATGAAATGTTCCTCTTTATTTTCTTTCCATAGATTGTTACAAGAGGGGGTGGTGTGGATAATTTTCTTGAAAGCAACAATCAACTCAACTGTTTTGGATTGAGCAATAGGTGATTTGTGGTACACCACATCTCCAGATTTGCCATTTCCTCCAAAAAGACCTTGTCTTCAATTTTGCTTATTCGGCCAATTTTAGTCATATCATCAACTTTAAGGAGCAATGGTCAAATGATAAAAAACAATATAAATATGCTGGATGGAGGCAGGGGGGAGTCACTTATATCCCGCCAGGCTTGTTTTTTTTTTTTTATTTTAATAAAATGAAGAGGAAAACAGGGGTGAAAGGTTCTGTCAACCCCAATACACTAAACCTGTCACCCCTGGAGTTTAATTCAGTTTGGGTGTAGTGACCCCTTCTTTCTGGATTTTTAATATTATACAGTTTTGCAATAGTGCTCCTTTAGGAAGTCAGTTGGGGAGAATGCAATTATTGGTGAATATTGAGAACAGGATCATAGAGAACACGCAGCCCTGGGGGTACCTACATTATTTTGAGATGGACATTTGAGTGTCAAGCTATACCTGCTGACTCTTGCCAATGGTAGCAATTTGGGCTCCCTGCTGCTGGAATTCACCAGGAAGCCAAAGGGTGCACTGTCTGGGTCTCTGGCTCTGGTTTATGTGCCCATACCATAAGGGGTTTCAGGACCAATGCTCCCCACACTGGCTGTAACATGTCACTGCTGTTAGGGCGAGCGCTGCGTCTTCCCTGCGCAGCGCCCCCCTCCGTGCCTCTCCTCGGGCGAGCGCTGCGTCCCCTTCCTGCAGCGCTCCCCGCTTCACCGCCATCCGGGCGTCTGCTGCTGGCCCCCCTGGCTGCGGTTCCCCCTTACCTGGTCCCCGCGCTTCCTCCTCTGACCGGCATGGCCGCCGGCTTCCTCCTTCTGTGTCTGTTCCGTCTTCCCTGCGCGCACGTCCCCGGCCACTAGGGGGCGCGCGCGTCAACCTCCTCAGATTTAAAGGGCCAAGGCCCTGTTAATTGGTCTCTGCCATCCAATCCCTTTTTGGCGCTTCCTATAAATTAAACCCTGCCTTACTTCCTGTGCCGGATCTTCGGTGTTGTTCCCTGAATGATTATCGCTGTATTGCTTGATTCCTCGTGTATGACCTCGGCTCTCCTATTGACCTTCGAACCTGTGCTGCCCGTCCCGACCTCGGCTTGTCTCACCGCTATTGAACCCGCGCTGCCAGTCCCGACCTCGGCTTGTCTCACCGCTACTGAACCCGCGCTGCCAGTCCTGACCTCGGTCTTCTCCTCCGACCACTGTTTGTCTCTGCTGCACGCCAATTCAGCAGTTTGTGGAACTGTGCCGCTGTTGGGGGGTAGCGACCTGGGAGTCACCTGCCGCACAAGACCATCCCGCCTTGCGGTGGGCTCTGGAGAAAACCAGTGGCTCCTTAGACTCCGCTCCCCTGACGCGGTATCTGCCAAAACAGTTCTGCAGACCCTGCGGGTCCACTTCTTCGCACCCGGTGCGTAACAGTAAGATCCGGCCATGGATCCCGCTGAGGTGCCCTTGCCAGAGACTTCCGAACTCCCAGCGCTGGTGGCTTTGCAGTCTCGGCAGATTAATCAGCTTACTGCTATGATGCAGCAACTCTTGACCCAGCAGCTGTCGCCTTCTCCACCGCCACCGGTGCCGCCACCGCAGTCTCCAGCAGTTTCCCCATCCAGAATCCGCCTCTCCTTGCCAGCAAAATATGAGGGGGACGCGAAGTTGTGCAGAGGCTTTCTAGCCCAGTGCTCTATGCACCTGGAATTATTGTTTGATCAATTTCCCACCGAACGCTCTAAAGTGGCCTTCATCATCAGTCTGCTCTCCGGAAAAGCCTTGGCTTGGGCCACTCCCTTGTGGGACCGTAATGATCCTCTCACCTTCACTGTCCAGGCCTTTGTTACTGAATTCCGTCAGGTTTTTGAAGAACCCGCTCGGGCCTCATCTGCCGAGTCCGCTCTATTGAATTTAACGCAAGGCGATCTTTCTGTTGGTGAATATGCTATTCGATTCCGTACTTTGGCCTCCGAGTTAGCATGGAATAATGAGGCCCTCTGCGCTTGTTTTAAGAAAGGTCTTTCTAGCAAGATCAAAGATGTTCTAGCGGCCCGAGAGATACCTGACTCCCTTTCTGAACTCATTCATCTCGTCACTCGCATTGACATACGCTTTGCTGAGAGGCGTGAGGAACTTCGCCTGGAGAGAGATTCCCAACGTGACAGGAGGATGTTCCGTTTGGCTCCCACCTTTCAGAAACCTTTGTCTGTACCATCTCCTCCAGAGGTGGAAGCCATGCAGGTCGGCCGCTCTCGCCTAACCCCCGTGGAGAGGTCTCGCAGGAGAAATGAAAATCTCTGTCTGTATTGCGCCAGTCCTGATCATTTTCTAAGAGATTGCCCCATTCGTCCTTCTCGACTGGGAAACGGGCGCACCTAGACTCGGTGGGAGAGGCGTCTCTGGGTGTGTGTGCTTCCTCTCCAAGATTTACCGTACCTGCACAGCTTTGTCTCTCATCTGCCTCTGTGCTTAATTTGCCGGTCTTCCTGGATTCTGGTTCGGCGGGCAATTTCATAGAGGCCTCCCTGATCAAGAAATACGACATAGCAGTTAACCGCTTGGCCAAACCGTTATTCATCGCCTCAGTTAATGGAGATAGACTGAATTGTATGGTGCAGTACCGTACCAAGCCTTTGCTCCTTAAGATTGGCCTCTTTCACCAGGAATACTTGGAACTCTTTGTGTTACCCCATTGTACTTCCCCAATCCTATTGGGTCTTCCTTGGCTTCAGCTTCATAATCCTACCCTAGACTGGGTCACTGGGGACATCAAGGCGTGGGGTACAACCTGCTTCAAGAATTGCTTGAAAGCTTTACCAGTTCGAACCGATCATCCTACCACATCTCTACCGGGCCTACCCGAAGTTTACCGGGCTTACGCTGATGTCTTCTGTAAGAAGCAAGCTGAGACTCTTCCGCCTCATC
The DNA here is from genome assembly GCA_027917425.1 of Gastrophryne carolinensis. NCBI lineage: Eukaryota > Metazoa > Chordata > Amphibia > Anura > Microhylidae > Gastrophryne > Gastrophryne carolinensis. The sequence goes on from CM051238.1 coordinate 220,878,307, forward strand.
GCCCTTATGACTGCCCGATCGACCTCCTGCCTGGGACCACTCCTCCTCGTGGCCGTATCTACCCACTATCCGTCCCCGAAACTCAAGCAATGGCTACTTACATACAAGAAAATCTGCAGAGGGGCTTCATCCGGAAGTCCTCTTCTCCCGCTGGGGCTGGCTTTTTTTTTGTACAGAAAAAAGACGGTTCTCTCCGACCCTGTATCGACTATCGGGGTCTTAACAAGATCACGGTAAAGAACCGATACCCCTTACCCTTAATTCCAGAACTCTTCGACCGTCTTCGTGGCTCCAGGATCTTTTCCAAACTGGATCTCCGAGGAGCCTACAATCTGATCCGCATCCGCAAGGGAGACGAATGGAAGACTGCCTTTAATACCCGTGACGGTCATTTCGAGTATTTGGTGATGCCCTTCGGGCTTTGTAATGCCCCTGCCGTATTTCAAGAGTTCGTCAATGACATCTTCCGGGACTTGTTGTACTCCTGTGTCGTGGTCTATTTAGATGATATCCTCATCTTCTCTTCTTCCCTCGAAGAGCATCACCGGCACGTTCGTCTGGTACTATCCCGCCTTCGGCAACATCATCTTTATGCCAAATTAGAAAAGTGTCTCTTTCACCAAACCGCCCTGCCCTTTTTGGGTTATACTGTTTCAGCCCAAGGACTACAAATGGACCCTAGCAAATTGAGAGCGGTTTTAGATTGGCCTCGGCCTGTTGGTCTGCGTTCCATTCAACGATTTCTGGGCTTCGCCAACTATTACCGTCAATTCATACCCCATTTTTCCACTATCGTGGCCCCCATTGTGGCTCTCACCAAAAAGGGAGCCAACCCCAAGTCATGGCCTCCACAGGCGGAGGCAGCCTTTTTAACTTTGAAAAAGACCTTCTCTACGGCCCCGGTGCTCACCAGACCAGACCCTTCTCGTCCTTTTTCTCTAGAGGTTGACGCTTCTTCCATCGGAGCAGGAGCTGTTCTCACACAGAGGTCTCCTTCAGGGAAAAATCATACTTGTGGGTTCTTTTCTAGGACTTTTTCTTCCGCGGAGCGAAATTATTCTATTGGGGATCGTGAACTCCTGGCTATCAAATTAGCTCTTGAAGAGTGGAGACATCTTCTAGAAGGGTCGCTTCACCCCATATCTATTTTTACCGACCATAAGAACCTTTTGTATCTTCAAACTGCTCAACGCTTGAATCCTCGCCAAGCTCGTTGGTCACTATTCTTCGCGCGGTTTAATTTCCGCATTCATTTTCGACCTGCCTCTAAGAACATCAGGGCAGATGCTCTATCTCGCTCCTCGGACGTCACTGACGTGGACGCTGCTCCTCAGTTCATTATATCCCCTGATCATTTGGTTCATTCCGCTCCTGCCTCCCTAGTGCAGGCTCCGCCTGGGAAAACCTTTGTCCCGGTTCGCCGACGCCTCCAAATATTAAAATGGGGTCATGCTTCCCGTATTGCCGGGCATGCTGGTATCAAAAAGTCTAACGCAATTATTGCCAGATATTATTGGTGGCCCTCCATTGAGAAGGATGTGGCAGAATTCGTGCAAGCTTGTACCACCTGTGCACGTAATAAAACGCCTCGCCAAAGACCGGCGGGTCTTCTTCATCCTCTTCCTATTCCTGAAATCCCTTGGTCTCACATCGCTATGGACTTTATCACGGATCTTCCTCCATCTCAAGGCAATACAGTGATCTGGGTTGTTGTGGATCGTTTTTCAAAAATGGCGCACTTCGTTCCGCTTCCAGGACTCCCATCCGCTCCTCAATTGGCTAAGAACTTTTTTAAACATATTTTTCGGCTCCATGGACTTCCTTCCCACATTGTCTCCGACAGGGGAGTTCAGTTTGTTTCAAAATTCTGGAGGGCTCTCTGTACTCAGTTAAAGGTGAAATTAGATTTTTCCTCGGCTTACCACCCCCAGTCCAACGGCCAAGTGGAGAGGGTCAATCAGGTTCTGGGACAATATCTACGTCACTTTGTTTCGGCCCGACAAGACGACTGGGTCGATCTCTTGCCATGGGCGGAGTTCTCTTATAATTTCAAAGATTCTGAAGCCACAAAGAAATCTCCATTCTTCATTGTTTATGGCCGCCAACCTTTGCCTCCTCTACCCTTACCTACACAGTCGGGGGTACCCGCCGTGGATGACTTAACACAGTTTTTTTCCTCTATCTGGCGTGAAACACGACATTCTCTTGTTCTAGCCTCTACTCGCATGAAGAGCAGCGCTAATAAAAGAAGGAGAATCGCTCCTGTTTTCTCTCCTGGAGATAAAGTTTGGCTTTCAGCCAAGTACATTCGTTTCAAGATACCCAGTTATAAATTGGGTCCTCGCTATTTAGGGCCGTACAGGATCAAGCAACAAATTAATCCGGTCTGTTACAAACTTCATCTGCCAGCCTCCTTACGTATTCCCAACTCTTTTCATGTTTCATTATTAAAACCTCTGACGACTAATCGATTCTCTTCTAAAACGTTGGAGCCACTTCCGGTCGCGGGTACCGAAGATGCCTTCTCGGTGAGAGAGATTCTGGCTTCCAAAACATCCAGAGGGAGACGATACTTTCTAGTGGATTGGGAGAATTGCGGTCCTGAAGAGAGGTCCTGGGAGCCTGAGGAGAATATCCTCGATCGGAGCCTTATTTCAAACTTCCTCGGTCCCAAAAAGAGGGGGAGACCTAAGGGGGGGGGTACTGTTAGGGCGAGCGCTGCGTCTTCCCTGCGCAGCGCCCCCCTCCGTGCCTCTCCTCGGGCGAGCGCTGCGTCCCCTTCCTGCAGCGCTCCCCGCTTCACCGCCATCCGGGCGTCTGCTGCTGGCCCCCCTGGCTGCGGTTCCCCCTTACCTGGTCCCCGCGCTTCCTCCTCTGACCGGCATGGCCGCCGGCTTCCTCCTTCTGTGTCTGTTCCGTCTTCCCTGCGCGCACGTCCCCGGCCACTAGGGGGCGCGCGCGTCAACCTCCTCAGATTTAAAGGGCCAAGGCCCTGTTAATTGGTCTCTGCCATCCAATCCCTTTTTGGCGCTTCCTATAAATTAAACCCTGCCTTACTTCCTGTGCCGGATCTTCGGTGTTGTTCCCTGAATGATTATCGCTGTATTGCTTGATTCCTCGTGTATGACCTCGGCTCTCCTATTGACCTTCGAACCTGTGCTGCCCGTCCCGACCTCGGCTTGTCTCACCGCTATTGAACCCGCGCTGCCAGTCCCGACCTCGGCTTGTCTCACCGCTACTGAACCCGCGCTGCCAGTCCTGACCTCGGTCTTCTCCTCCGACCACTGTTTGTCTCTGCTGCACGCCACTTCAGCAGTTTGTGGAACTGTGCCGCTGTTGGGGGGTAGCGACCTGGGAGTCACCTGCCGCACAAGACCATCCCGCCTTGCGGTGGGCTCTGGAGAAAACCAGTGGCTCCTTAGACTCCGCTCCCCTGACGCGGTATCTGCCAAAACAGTTCTGCAGACCCTGCGGGTCCACTTCTTCGCACCCGGTGCGTAACAACTGCCCAATGCGACATCTACATCATTAGGCTGAGAAGAAGGTGTCCAAGTCATCTACTGATTCCAAGTCACATGAACAACACTCAAAAGGAATGATCTTGTATATTTGTGAAAGATAAGAATATTTTTGGGGATGATTTTTTTCCTATTTTGTGAATAAAAGTAATAAATATCATTGTTTGTATGAAATTGTATATCCCAATCAGAAAAATCTCCAAGTATGTATGGAGGTGGGCATGTCCAGCTAAGTTATTGTAGATCATAAAGCTGAATTTCTGATTCAGCTCTGCAAACCAAATTTAATTGCAACTGTGGATAAATAAGCCTGACTTCACGCTACTCAATCAAATTGTGCTGTGAGATGTTGGAAGTGTGTTGTAGGTATCAGATTGGACAGCAAAAGAACAGAGATAAGTGAGGAAGGAAGTATTGTCTTTTTTTCTATGTGCCTACAGGTGTACTTAAAATGATACCACTGTGTAGAAAGAACCATGATCCCAGTTCTACATGAGTACTCTGGTCTAGAGCAGAGGTGTCAAACTTATTTTCACAGAGGGCCACATCACCATTCTGGATGCTTTCAAATGGTTGGTTAATAACAAAAGCAGAACAAAATGCAAACAAAACCATTAAAATGTATAGTTGCAGACACATCATTGTTTTGCCCAGGACAGATGCAGAATATTTTTTTTCCCAGGAAAGATGCAGATGCTGAATTATTTTGCCCTGGAAAGTTGCAGAATAATTTTTCCAAGAACAGATGCAGACACAAATTATTTTGTCCATGGCAAATGCAGAATTATGTTCCCCAGTACAAATGCAGAATAATTTTGCCCAGGGCAGTTGCAGATGCTGAATTGTTTTGTCCAGGACAGTTGCAGAATAATTTTCCACAGGAAAGATGAAGAAACTGAATTATTATGCCCAGGACAGATGCAGACGCTGTATTATTTTGCCTAGAACAGATGCAGACACTGAATTATTTTGCCCAGGACAGATGCAAAATTATTTTTCCCAGGACAGATACAGACACTGAATATTTTTTGTAATTTTGCCCAGGGCAGCACTTCAATAATTGTTCCCATCCCACCTATATGAGCCATGAGCAATAGCTCGTAATAACCCCTGCAGCATCTTTGGCACCCTCTTCTGTGGCAATAAGTTGGGTGGGTTATGCGGGCACCCCTTGTGAGGTGAGGACTGACTGCACAGAGACATAGGGCAATTACAGACACTACTGTCATTTCCCACAGATTTTTAAAAAGGCACAAACCATCTGTTTTTATAGGCAACATGGCTGGGGACAGGATTGGAGTAAGTACTGCGCTCCACAGCATACCAGCATACTCAGCAGAGCCATACCCAGGTGCAAAGTTGTGCTGGCATCAGAAGCCTTGCAATGGCGACATAAAATGGCTTGGAGGGCTGCATCTGGCCCCCAAGCCTTGAGTTTGACACATGTGGTCTACAGACACGGTTTTTGGAAGACTTTCCAGTGGTCGCATGTACTTTCTGACCTCTAGTAGCTCAATGTGAACCAAATTAACTGCTGGCTGTTACATGGGGCTCGAGAGCAGTGCAGAAGCATTGAGTGGATGAGTAATTTGCCCAGTTTCAGAAATCATAAAGATTGTTAGCTAAAAGGGCATCCCAAATCAGGGTGTCTCAATTGGAGAAGGTTCAGCTTGGCCTTTAGTCATTTCTGACTTTTTGAGTAACAATATGAAGGTTCTTTTTAAGTAATTTTTAAAGAAAATGACTGTGGGTTATTACGTGCAAGTGTCAAATAACTGTATCACTAACTGTAAAGGTGCCACCACATTACACATGTAATAATTATTTAAGGCAGTGCATGTACTTGTTTGCCCAATTACTATGACATGAGTTTCTGGACCGGCCTCTTCAGGCAATAGCTGGACAATTGCTATTTATTTCCTGCGTGATTAATGTTTTTGAGGATCAAAGCACACAAAACCCACTATGACTTCAACGCTATAGGGTCGATTCATTGCTGTGCGCCAAAAACCTCAAAACCATGCGCAAGTGTTTCCGCATACGGAAACTTGCACGATTCATAGCAGTATGCACAGAAATGGCATATGTGCTCATCGCACACAATACAAGTGCCAGTGTAAGTTCCCGACCCATGCACAAACTTGCAGATCTTTTTATGCGGAAAAGGCCCAGCTCCATTCACTGGTTCACATGTCCCCATCTTTCTGCCCCACCTTTACTGTTTAGCAGCAGTGAATTTGTCTCTTCAGTTTCTGTGTTTCATGCAAACCTCTATTCTTCAATCTGTAGTGGATTCCCTGTGGTGGTTGTTTTCTCCTTGATTTTATGTGTAGTGTTTAATTTAGCAATATTTTGATTATAGTTGACCTACAGTGTTGTGTTTCCTAATGTTTGGTTCCAGATGTTCTCTATATCCCTCCCCCACTGTCTTGTTTGATTTGTGGCTTAGTGCTTAATAATTGTGCTACTAACGTATTGTTTTTTTTTTCTTAGTTTATATAAAACGTTTGTTTTTATTAGCTTAAAAGAATATTACCGTATTTTTCGCCCTATAAGACGCACTTATTTTTCCCCAAAGGGGGGGGGGGGGAAATGTCCGTGCGCCGACGCTGATGCGGCACAGGCCACGCCCCCCCCCCCCCCCCCCCGATTCACGGAGCCAGCCGCTTGTCAGCAGAGAGGTGAGTTATACTTTTTTTTTTTTAATTCTACTTATGCCGGCTGCTTATGCGGGGAGGAAGGATGCCACACTGTCAATGGGGGGAGAGGGGATGCCGACTGCCAATGGAGGGAAAGGGGGATGCCACACTGCCAATGGGGGGAGAGGGGGATGCCACACTGTCAATGGGGGGAGAGGGGATGCCGACTGCCAATGGGGGGAGAGGGGGATGCCACACTGTCAATGGGGGGAGAGGGGATGCAGACTGCCAATGGGGGGAGAGGGGGATGCCACACTGCCAATGGGGGGAGAGGGGATGCCGACTGCCAATGGGGGGAGAGGGGGATGCCACACTGTTAATGGGGGGAGAGGGGATGCCGACTGCCAATGGGGGGAGAGGGGATGCCACACTGCCAATGGGGGGAGGGGGGATGCCACGCTGCCAATGGGGGGAGAGGGGATGCCACACTGCCAATGGGGGGAGAGGGGGATGCCACACTGCCAATGGGGGGAGAGGGGATGCCACACTGCCAATGGGGGGAGAGGGAGATGCCACACTGCCAATGGGGGGAGAGGGGATGCCACACTGCCAATGGGGGGAGAGGGAGATGCCACACTGCCAATGGGGGGAGAGGGGATGCCACACTGCCAATGGGGGGAGAGCGGGATGCCACACAGCCTATACTAATGGGGGGAGAGGGGGATGCCACACAGCCTATACTAATAGGGGGATAATGGGGGGAGGGGGATGCCACACTGCCAATGGGAATGGGGGAGGGGGATGCCACACTGCCAATGGGAATGGGGGCAGGGGGATGCCACACTGCCTATGGGAATGGGGGCAGGGGGATGCCACACTGCCTATGGGAATGGGGGCAGGGGGATGCCACACTGCCTATGGGAATGGGGGGTGCACACTGCCTATATGGGAATGGGAGGGGGGATGCCACACTGGGTATATGGGGAATGGGAGGGGGGGAGAATGCCACACTGCCTATATGGGGAATGGAATGGGGCATCCCACACGGCCTATGGGAATGGGAGGGGGGATGCCACACTGTCTGTAATGGTGCGTTTTTGGTTTAAAATTTTTTTTTCATAATATTTTTTTTCATATTTTCCTACCCCAAATCCTAGGTGCGTCTTATAGGGCAAAAAATACGGTATATTTGTAAATTTTTCAAACTAGTTACCAAATTGGTTTTGAAAAGAAAATGAAAAAAATAGGTAAAAATACTGGAAAATAACTTGCAGATGACATTTTAATTCATAATAAAGAAGCTGGATACTGCATGTGAAATAGTGAAGAGATCATTTTCCTCTTTTTGCTGGAGGAAAATGATTCATGAAATAAACACATTTGCGCACATTTCTCACCCCTCAAAACAAATCCTAAATCGCATTCAAATTTACTTGGGAGTAAATTTACACATGACATCTGACTCCTTGTGCAAATTTACTTGCAGAAATAGGTGCACAAGAAAGTCATGAATCGGCAGGAAGGGGAAAACCGAGAGTAAACCATTTTTGCGCAAATACTTTGGTGCATGACCATGAATCGACCCTTATATTTTTATTATCCTCACCCAATACTAAAGCCTATCTGCTTACAGAATTTAAGAGCCCACTGTCTCTCTACCCCCTCCTCTCTACCACTACTCTTCTGACTTTTCCTCCCAAACAATCCCCAGGAATCTATTTAACAATTTGCCTTCAGTATTCAGTAACCACTCTTGCAAAAAATCATGCTATATGTTATCAGGTAACAATCAAAACATCATGTCCCTTGTCCTGCATTGTGTATTTAGCAAACCAAGGGCCCCTAGAGATGAATTTACGATGGGATTTGTATTTGTTGGGATCTTTTAGTTAACATTCAACATATTTTGATTTTGGTCTTTCATTAGGCCCTGTTGGCAGATAACGAAGCTATTATTAATTGGGGAACCTATTTTATCTTCTATAACCTTGTCTCTATCATTGGAAGCACAACAAAGAACATGTATAAGTTCAAAGTATTGGCATTTCCGCCTCCATGTTAGCAGCTTCAAGAAAAGCGACTGTGAAAAACATATTAGGTATTGATTTTTTTCACACTCTTGAATAGTCTTTAATTAGATTTAGACTACAGACAATGTCCACAGTTGTACCCCTCTGCTATGGTCTGCACATCGGTGTAATTTATAGTACATTTAGATAGTTGCTTTTAATCACACAATGCAGATTTTTTTTTACTGACTGAAATGCCTCCTTTTTGTTAAATAAATATAAAGGTTTAGTAGGGCGAACACAATTAGAACAAAGGGAGTAAAATATGCATACTCATTTACAATGTTAATGTGCTTTCTTTTCAAATATTATGGGCTCTACTGTCTTGACAGCCAACACAAGGTCATCTAACCCTTTATTTTTAATGAACTTATTGAAAGTCTCTTTACTTCTTAAACTGCATTCATTAGCAGCAATTTGGTCTCCAGACCAACACAGTTGGCACAGTTTACACTGTTGGAAAAGAAAACTCCCCAACACTCACTTGCCTATCTGCATGCATGATACTGAAGCATTGTCAGCACTTCTGCATCCACTCAAAACTGAAACGCCTCCTCGATGGTGGTTGTGGGCATTTTGGAGCTTCCTTTCCCAGCATATCAGCCATGCTGCTGCCTGCATTCAATTGACATAACTGACAATGCACAGTAACAGGAAACCCAGCAATACTTCCTGTTTGCAGGCAGCCTGCAGATCCATGAGCCACCATTTTGTTTTTAAAATTTATCACAGCAGAAGTTAGAAAAAGGTAAATTCATTTTTATGTGCAGCAATCTAAAATTGACCTGGGGAGGGTACATATGAGCACTGTTTGTTGTGTTAGTACAGTTTAAGTCATTTTTGATGGTTGGTCCATCTTAATATAAACATATAGTAAAGCCTCTAGGGCTTAAAGGGAAAGTCAGCTGTCTATGTTTTTTTTTTTTTTTACCAAATATCAGGTCAGGCATGCTATAGAGGCATGAGGCTCCCTATATTACCTGCTCCTATGACTCAGTACCTGAGGCCCCAGTTTCTGATGGGTACAGCATTTCTGCCTTTTCTGCTTCAAGGAGGTGCAGAGTAGGAGGCCTGACTGAGGCACCCATTTTTCTCTAGTGCCTGACTGAGCTTCATTCAATGCTGTACACCACCTGCAAGCCAGAAACTGGAATTGTGGAGACCAGCATCAGACACGGGTGGCCAGGGAGCATGAATGTGAGAGGGTTGGCAGCTAAGATAGGGAGTCTTGTGCATCTATGGCATATCTGATCTAAGTTTCAGTAGAAAGAATTAGGGAAAACGGACTTTCCTTTTAGACCAAAGATAAAGATCAGAAGGAATAAGAAAAGACATTAGACAAGTTTAGCTACCACAAGACAGGACTTAGTATTAAATCCAGCCTTTTTATTTCATCCAAACAAGTGGGAAACACAGCAGATGGTCTGGTGCTGCTACATGTTTCAAGGGAATGGGAACCTCCACCCAACTCAGACCAGGGATTGGGCCAACCTATTAATACCATTGGCACAAATGCAATCCCTATTCACTGTACAATATATATATATATATATATATATATATATATATATATATATATATATATATTGGGTATTAAAACGTAAATGTATATTCACCAATTTTTGTTTTAGATTACCACCCCTGGGCCCTATTCCACTCGTTCCACTATGGAAATTTTCAGAGAAAAACTGAAATCGTCTTTATGTACATCTCTTGTACTTCTCCATCTAGGACTCTCCTTAGAAACAGGTCCCCTTTTAACACTGGGAAATGATTTAGTACTATTTCATTAATTGCTTTAAAGTATATTGTAAAGGGAGTCACCAAAGGTGGAGTTGTCTTATCTCTAATTGATCTCTTTTACTTCTTGGGTTACGTTTCCCTATCATTTGTCTTTTTTTAGCACTCACATGAGATAACCTCTTTCCCTTAGGTGTGCATCAACATTCGCACCCTGGGTGTCACGGACCGGGTGGAGCGGACTCGGGTGTGGGACCGATGGCGGGTACCATGTCAGGGGAGCGGAGTCTAAGGGGCCACCGGTATTCACCAGAGCCCACCGCAAGGCAGGTTGGTCTTGTGCCGTGAGTGACCCCCAGGTCGCTACCCCCCAACATCGGCCCAGTCCCACAGTCAGCCGAGGTTCAGTGAGGTACACAAGTGGCAGGCAAAAGGCGTAGTAAGTACAAGCAGAGATCGGGGCTGGCAGCACAGGTTCGCGGTAAAGGTGAGAAGCCGAGGTCGGGACAGGCAGCAAAGGTTCACGGTAAAGGTGAGTAGCCGAGGTCGGGACAGGCAGCAAAGGTTCAGAGTCGGGGACAGGCAGAGGTCGGTACACGGGTGAGCAATCCAAGAATGTCTGACTTTCAACAAGCATGGAGAGACCAAGATCCGGCACTGAAGGAAAGGAAGTGCCTCTTTAAATAGGGGAAGTGGATGCAGGATTGGATGAGCAGGCACCAATCAGTGCTGTACAGGCCCTTTAAATCTCAGGAATCTAGTGCGCTCGCCCTCTAGTGGATGGAGACGTGCGCGCACCTGAGCATGTGAGAAGGAAGCATTGGGGGAAGGGAGAGAGCTGCAAAATGGGTGACGGCTGGATGCAGCCATGGAGGTAAGTGAAGTGCTGCTAGATGGGCGTGCGGCGCTCGCCCTAACACTGGGGATGCTATTCAGAGTATGTTTTGGATGGCAGCTTATACAATGCAAAATTGAGTTGCCTGATATTTCTTGAATCTGTTTCCATAGCATAACGCAAACTCATCATCATTCAATGACTCGATGTAGGCATTCAAACTGCCTTTAGAATTCTTCCATATTAGTATTAAATCAACTGTGTAGCGTCCATAATATGCTATATTGGACACATATGGGTTGATTCAAAGAAACATGTAACAGCTTGGATTTGGCTCACGATCATCCTATTTTTCACGTCCGCTCGTGCGTTCGTATGAACTTGCGAGTGATTCAATAAGCAAATACGTTTCTATCCTAAAATATACGTCCGTTCGTATGGCAGTTCGGGAATCAGACCTATGTCAGTTTCCATCCTGAATTTTCCGTTTCATTTCTCAGGTTGCAACATTGGTTTTGCCCTTTTTCCTTTTTTGTCTGGACGTAAATCCTTCTGATCTTGCGGCTCCGCACTACAAACTTACCTCATTAAAGTGCATTCTAAATATTTGGTCTTTTAATTTTCGTTATTTCATTCATTTTGTAGTAACCAACCATTAATGAATGCATTTGCATAAGTAAATCTTACTTTGTTTAATTTTTAGTTAACTTGCATTTTTTACTTGTGGATTTAATTTTAATATTTTGGCTTCAAATGGTACAACTTTAAATTTTTTGTGTGGTTACCCACACCCTCTACATACAGATTGCTCACAAATATTAAAAAACACCCAGCAACTTCTGCATGTTATGAGCCTAGAAACAGCCAAGATGGCGGCTCAGGTATTATCGGGCAGCCTGCAAACAGAAAGGGCCTTGTGACTGTGTTGCTCTGGATTCTTTGATTTCTGACCTTTCCATGCCCCCAGCTCTGCTGTGTCTGTGCAAAATACAGCAGTAACCCACATCCTGCACTTTATCCCGCTCTCCTCTCCTCAGTAAGTGTGATGCATCTGACCAAAGATGTGCTTAAATAATTAAACAAAGCAAAGGTAAACAACTACACCAATAAATGCAATCTAAAAATATTATTCTAGTACCTCAATTTTAAAATAAATAACAAAGGACATAAGTTTCTTTAATTAACGCAAATATATTGCAAAATAAAGGTTTACATGCAAAGGACTAATTAAGGTCCACATTAAAATGCTTTTATAAGGCATACATGAATCAGGTATGCATTGCCATACAATTTATGGCCTCGGCCATGCTGATACATGCAGTTCATTGGAGCTCAAGACGCGCAGACTCCTCCACATAGCCAAAAAACCTGTTCACGAACAGCAATCCGGCTGCTAAAAGGTGTCGGCTGTGGCTTTCTTTTAAAACGCGTTTAGAGGTTTCTCTGAATCACACCTAAACACATCCAATTAACCTAAGTTTTACGTTTTGATCCTAAGTTTTAGGATTTGATCCTAAGTTTTACGTTTTGATCCTAAAATTTAGGAACGAACTTCCGCTGATCGTAAGAGCATATACGCATTCGTACGTAGGCTCGTGCGAGTCGGAAATGGCCAAAAAAACAGGAAAAAATGACTAACACCCACCCAAACTTACGATTCTCGATACGAAATCAATTAACTTTTGCTCTTTGAATCGAGGGGATAGGGGTTACCATCTCCATATACTTTCTCCTCCTAATGATAATGATAATGGTCTGAATTTGCCTTTTACTATGGAAACAGATGAGAAAAAAATCAATTTGTTGTGTACAGTGAATTCGATTGCATTTGGGCTGATGGTTTTAATAGATCGACCCAATCCCTGGTCTGCCTTTGGTGGGGGTTCCTTGTTCCTTGCTGTGTACAGTCTGTCCATAGTGTGCGCAGAAACAACTGGCCTTGAAAGGTTCTCTTTCCTCGCCCAGTGGGAGATGGTAGGGGTGTAAAGGGTGCGGCCATGCCCTCTCCTCTCCTATAATCATCACTGCTGAATGGGCAATGGAGCATTGCTGTTGCCCAAGGGTGGGGCATATGGGCGGACCATCGGCACTTGGCTGTGTCTGAGAGCATCTATAGGTTTCCATTGCCCTTAACTAGAAGACTTTATGTCCTCTAGTTGGCTAGAGTTTGGGTGAGCTTTATTCAGCAGGCATGGCATGCAGGACTTCTCCCCCGGAGATAGATTAGGAAAGTTACCCTTTTAAACTCACTATTACGTGTATGGCACATGCATGATTAAAAGGACCCTAAAAACGAGTAGCAGCATCAGACCATCTTCTGTGTTCCCCACCTGTTTGTATGTTTTTAAAGAATAAAATAAAACACTGCATTTTATATATGCTGGCAAACCAGCATTATTTTCATATGGAGGATCTAAGTAAGGCGATGGATCTATGCTGTGCACTGCCATATACTATGATGCACTCAGCTGAGCTGTGAGTAACACTGCTGTTTAAAATACCACAAGACAAAACCAGTCTAATATCATATTGGTTCCAGCAGAAGATGAACTTAAGAGTCTCCAAAAGACTTATAATAAAATACTTTCAGAAAGTGATCAAGGGGATTAAATTTCTTTTCAAAGTACCCATGAATTGGTAGACCAATTTTATCTATATCCCTAATGATATCAGAAAAAAATTAGTGATATATATATATATATATATATATATATATATATTTAGGGAAAACAACCTAGATTCATCAGTAATAACCAGCAGTAACAGAAAAAACAGCAAAAATAATAAGTGTGGACGTTATATTATCGGTTCATTTAGATTAATTCAGTATTAAATTACATTAATTAGCTTTGTAATGGTGAGGAAACTGTCCCAAAAAACTGGCATATTACAAAGGCCATTGAAAGGACATGACATAAAATCCTTTATACCGAGTAGATGTAGATTAGAGTCTTCTGATGTCTGGCTGCATACAGAGCACATACTTACTGATGATGGCCCATCTCTGTGTTTTTTATCCGCCTATGTCCTGTGTCTTGCATTTTGGTGCTGTCAGTTCACAGCAATTACAACCCCTTGTTACAGCAAAGATAAGAAGTAAGAATCAATCAGATGTAGGGGACTTAAAAGGAAAATGTTTTTCACTCTAGGTTTTAATTGAGAAGGAGAGGCTATCAGCTATTTATTGAATAACATTCCAACCAGGATGTAGAAGGTTGCCAGTTATGTCCCCTGGACAATGGGACCATCCTATGAAGGATAGAAAAAAAAATATATATATTTTGATATATATATATATATATATAGTGATAATCAGTGGGCTGATAGGATTGCAGAACATGCGTTGTACCTGCTTTTGGAGAGGGGGAAAGGCCAAACCTGCCTAAAGGGGAAAGGCCAAAATTGCCTCAATTTTGCAGATTTACTACTATATGCTAGTTACCACTTGATCACCTAGAGGTGTACAGGTCCTTCTCAAAAAATTAGCATATAGTGCAAAAGTTCATTATTTTCCATAATGAAATTATAAAAATTAAACTTTCATATATTTGAGATTCATTGCACACCAACTGAAAATTTTCAGGTCTTTTTTGTTTTAATACTGATGATTTTGCCATACAGCTCATGAAAACCCCAAAATCCTATCTCAAAAAATTAGCATATTTCATCCGACCAATAAAAGAAAAGTGTTTTTTAATTATAAAAAAAAGTCAACCTTCAAATAATTATGTTCAGTTATGCACTCAATACTTGGTTGGGAATCCTTTTGCAGAAATGACTGCTTCAATGCGGCGTGGCATGGAGGCAATGAGCCTGTGGCACTGCTGAGGTGTTTTGGAGGCCCATGATGCTTCGATAGTGGCCTTAAGCTCATCCAGAGTGTTGGATCTTGTGTCTCTCAACTTTCTCTTCACAATATTCCACAGATTCTCTATGGGGTTCAGGTCAGGAGAGTTGGCAGGCCAATTGAGCACAGTAATACCATGGTCAGTAAACCATTTACCAGTGGTTTTGGCACTGTGAGCAGGTGCCAGATAATGCTGAAAAATGAAATCTTCATCTCCATAAAGCTTTTCAGCCGATGGAAGCATGAAGTGCTCCAAAATCTCCTGATAGCTAGCTGCATTGACCCTGCCCTTTATAAAACACAGTCGACCAACACCAGCAGCTGACATGGCACCCCAGACCATCACTGACTGTGGGTACTTGACACTGGACTTCAGGCATTTTGGCATTTCCTTCTCCCCAGTCTTCCTCCAGACTCTGGCACCTTGATTTCCGAATGACATGCAAAATTTGCTTTCATCAGAAAAACGTACTTGGGACTACTGAGCAACAGTCCAGTGCTGCTTCTCTGTAGCCCAGGTCAGGCGCTTCTGCCGCTGTTTCTGGTTCAAAAGTGGCTTGACCTTGGGAATGCGGCACCTGTAGCCCATTTCCTGCACACGCCTGTGCACGGTGGCTCTGGATGTTTCTACTCCAGACTCAGTCCACTGCTTCCGCAGGTCCCCCAAGGTCTGGAATCGGTCCTTCTCCACAATCTTCCTCAGGGTCTGGTCACCTCTTCTCGTTGTGCAGCGTTTTCTGCCACATTTTTTCCTTCCCACAGACTTCCCATTGAGGTGCCTTTACCCTCTTGCTTGAGGGTGTCAATGATGGCCTTCTGGACAGCAGTCAGGTCGGCAGTCTTACCCATGATGGCGGTTTGGAGTAATGAACCAGGCTGGGCTTTTTAAAAAGCCTCAGGAATCTTTTGCAGGTGTTTAGAGTTAATTAGTTGATTCAGATGATTAGGTTAATAGCTCGTTTACAGAACCTTTTCATGAGATGCTAATTTTTTGAGATAGGATTTTGGGGTTTTCGTGAGCTATATGGCAAAATCATCAGTATAAAAACAAAAAAAGACCTGAAAAATTTCAGTTGGTGTGCAATGAATCTCAAATATATGAAAGTTTAATTTTTATCATTTCATTATGGAAAATAATGAACTTTAGCACTATATGCTAATTTTTTGAGAAGGACCTGTATTTATATGGAAAGTCCAGAATGTACAAAGAGTGGGTAAGTTCTTGTGTCTTTTGGATGTAGACATTCTGAAGCTGTCTCGACACAAACTCCGTCTCCCTGACTAAGGCATCCCATATCAACTCACAATAATGCTCTAGGGGAGCCTTAGCAGGAACCTGATTGACAATTACTAAGCATATAAAAGGTTCATCATATACTCTGAGGTTTGCAGAGAGTGTCTCTGGAGCATCCCACATTGGGTTCCTTCCACCAGGGACATCAGATGTCCCCAGTTATGAAACCCCAAACACAGAATGGCCCTTTAAGAGACCGGTGATCTGAGAAAGGGAGAGAGGTATCTATAATCCGAGACATATATCTCTTGACCATTACAATATGGTCAATATAGTAATGGAAGCAATAGCCCCTAGGTGAAGGTGAGCGAAAAAACTGAATAGATCTTTCAGGTTACAACACACCATATGCTCGGCATTAGTGATTATCAGATAAGCAAATAGAGTGTAAAAAGGTAAACATAAGCAGAAAATTAGATTTACTTTATGTATTGTAAGGAAATCTGGAACAAAGCCGGTGTGAAACAAAACTAAATCTTGAGCACATGGCCTGAGCAAAATCTAGGAGTTGACTTTAATGCAAGATAAGGGATTTTATTTTCCACCATGTTTTGTTATTTTTTCAATGAGAACTAATTATTAAACAATAAAACAAGATAATGATCTTGATCACTATTTTGTGTACATTTTCTAACATTAATTTTTTTAGCATGCTGACTGTACAATTTCTAACTTTACTTAGATCTCTAAAGCTCCAAAAGTTCATGACTTCTGCACATATCTATAGCTCAAAGTAAGCTCACTTCCAGCTTCATTACACTTTCTTCCTTACATTGTTATACCTTGAACTTAGCACCGCTGGGGACTTCAATAAATTCATTGTTCAAGGTTTTTAAATTTATGTTGTAGCTATTTGTGTCAGCCTTCTGACATGCCTATTTGTAGTCTCTGACTGACCTTGGTTTATAGTATTAAACATATATCTTTTTCAGCAAAATTGCAGGCAGATATCTGGTAACTTTGTTTTATACAGTACAAAATAATATATATGAAGCACAAAAGAGGCCAAGTTAGCAAGCAGGAGTTCATTTCAAGAAACCTGGACCTGCCAGCAGCTGGAAAGTATATGCAGACCCATATCTAATGCAGCAAATACATCTTTTCTTCTTGGAAAGGAATAAAACCCAGGACTTTCACTCTCCTGGGTTTTGCTCTTCATCCGATTTAGGATGTCCCACTGTATTGAAAGCCCAGCGAATGGCAAGCATTCTTACCTTGCCGGTGATCCCAAGCAACATGTGCCGACTCTCCTCCAGTGTTCTATGCCATGCAAATGAATGAGCATCCTAGAACGCCAATTCAAAGGGCAGCAGAAAGCATCCTCACAGCCTCTTTCCTCCAGCTGTGCATACACACGGGATTCAGATGAGCCTGGCATGGTAGCGAGCAGCAGATAGAGGAATGCAGCTGTGGCCATGGTATTTCCAGAAAGGTAAATTCGATGGCAATTCTGGAAGTTTTATGCTTTGGGGCATCCCAAGTCTGGATGATTCACAAAGAGGGAGACTGACAGCCGTAAGAGATGTGAGTAGGACTCTAAATACTGAAAAAAACTGTACACTATATTGCTGATACTACTACTAATACCTCCTGAACCTGAAATCTCAACAGACATTTTATTTTATGGGCCTGATTTTCAACGTTCACAGGTTTTTCGTTGCAAATGGGGAACATAGTGGGAAACTGAGCCATAATTCTAGCAAACAGAGCAATATTTGTAAAGCCAAACAACAAGGAGAACTGGCTATTTATTGCCATTTTGATGGGTTTCACTGCCCTTCGTCAGGCTGGAAAAGTGTGTTTTACTTTAAAAAAAATGGTTTGCAGCAAACTAACAAATTGCTGAGGCAGATTTGGTTTTGAAAATTAAAGGAATCTTCCTATAAACACACTTTTCAACTTTCAAGTAGTTAATTATCAGATGTTCAAGCACAAAATATCAGGTACAGACAAAATATCAGGTACAATTTAGGCAAAAGAAAATCAAAACTGATTCCAGTGAGGTTCACTGTTAAAAGCTGAACAAGGGCTTGTCGGCGCCTGGCAGCTAAATTGAACTAGAAGTGAATACAGCAAACATGGTGTAGTCAGATGGCCATGGAACATTTTGTTGGTGAATGGGACAAATGCAGTCTAAACCTGCACAAAAAACATAAATAACAGCAAAGCAGTTAGTAAATCAGCCCCTATGTGTGATTTGCAACTCAGAAGTAACACATTCTGCTGCATACAGACTAAAGGAAGAAAACAGAGGGCCAACAAAAAAGGGCCCCTGAGAATGCAAAAAATATTTTTGTGAAAAAAACAAAACAGAAACAGGACTTACAAAGCTTCCACTGTGCTGTGTGTATCGCACAGACACTTACCTACGTGCCAGCTTCCACGTCATTCTGGTCCAGTGGCTGGCTGCGGACGCAAGTTGGCTTGCACAGGCATGTGGGGGAGGAGTGGGGAGCTGGCTGCACTGTCACCTGTGCAAGTCAGCTTTCGCCATGCACATTGGACCCAAGCATGGCGCTGGAACGAGGATGGTGGTGAGTTTTATTTTTTTCCCACCGCCCACGGTGCCAGCAAATTTTAGGGAAAATTTGGTCAGCATGAATCGCTAAAAATTTGGTTCTGTGCTGAATCGAATTTTTCCTGAAATTTGGAGCTAATTTGGGAACCAGTTCACTCATGTCTAGTTATGAGCATTGTTTGCTGATCATAGGCGGCTGTGAGACCACTGTGGCTTGTCAAACTCACTCATGCTGAAAGCATTAAAGGGCAAAGTGGCCGTTAGACCACTTTTAGTGTGGTCCTAGAGAAAGGAAATGAAAAGGGGGGCATGAAATTAATGGAGAGACACATGAGACAGGCATCAGGTAAGCTGCTTGCTGCCTTATTATTACCATTGGGTTTACGGTTCCTTTAAGCATCCTAGGCTCAAAGTAGAGTTTAAATATGCAATAGTATTGAAAGCATTAGCATTAGCAGTTCAAAGTTATGTAGCAATTCAGTGCCTGAGGTCCTGAAAAAAGAAATATTGTTCATGTCCATATGTGCTAGTAATATCATTCATGATGCAGCTTGTAGACTGATATCTCAAAGGACACTGTAAACTTCGAAGGAACATCCTCCCCCCTTGTTCCTTCACTTAACAGTCTGGCTAGGGAGGTAAAAACTGTGTGAACTTATTTTACAAGTATATGTCAGGTGGATAAGAATGCTACGTTATGTTATTTTTATTCCTAGAATCCATACAGCTTGAATCATCCTCAGGATTTCCCAACATGCAAGACTGACATTGCTTTAATTATTATGATCATTAATACTATAAATGTGTTTGCACTTTAGCTTTCAGGGTGGATGCCCTGTACATCTGCGTGTGTCCATAATGTGGTTGGCCACAGGCTGCAACCTTCCACTCCTCCATGGGAATTGACTTACCTGGATGTGGATAGAAGAGTGCACTCAGGATGAGGATCACGTGGCCTGGCCGGGAGAATCATATTTAATTTATTTAGAACAGCCTCACTTCAGAATGCTTATCCATGCTAAAATTACTTGATTGGTCCATGCTTTTGATTTATTGCACCCCACGTTACTGCTGGTGCCCAATGTGGCTTGCTGGAGATTTATTGTAATTTTATACATTGCAATGGGGCTCATACACATTAGAGTAGGTACCACACTAACAGTGCCTTGTCGGCGGGGGGCTATATCTGCAGATATATTCTTCCAATCTGGGTTACACCTGTACCTAATGACCCATAGGAAGTGAAAATCAGACAGAAGTACTTGATTGGTCCATACTTTTGATTTTTTTTACCCCACATTACCGCTGGTGCCCAATAGGGTATCATGCTCGCTGCATACATGCCCTCCTATAACCCTAACTGATTACCGACAAAGAAGGGGCTGCTTAGGTTTCTGACTTCCTCAGGATAGTTAGCTGATAGGCCTTCTAAATCGGAATGCCCTGGGGGTGGAGGTTACGAAGACCTAAAACCTTTTTGGAAAATATTAGCAGCACAGTGCTGTTGGCACCAATATAGCTGCACAGACTTTTGGCAGGGGCAAACATTCCCAAAGTGAACCAGGTAAGTATATTTTTTTTACTAATGCAAGGGTGACAAAGAAGGCCCATGGTGGTACCTCACACTTGTGAGGTGGTGTGGTAGCCAAAGATGCATGGGTGCTGTGGGTTGGCTCCCTGCCAGTGATATTATTTCATTTACTTCTGTTGGTAAACAGGAAATCCATGTATATGCCTGCTTGCATTAATTCGCAGGCACATGTAATCATAGGCATTGCACCATCTATTGCTTTTTTTGTACATGTTATCTTTTATCATTGTTGATCACTGACATTATTGTTGCACTTGGACGGCACTTTAATCAAGTGTATTGTACTGGCAAATAGGTTATTCTGTAGATAGATTTCTTCTGGGTAGATTGGGGCTGTTTTCATGGTCTTTTATGCTATGGGTATTTTGGTAATTTTACACAAAAGGAGATGGTGAAAAACTATTCACTATATATATATATATGAAATACATTCAAATTTTAAAATAATTAAAGGGCCCAGTATTCTATATTAAAGGTTCTTTTGGGGCCCCTCGTCCATATATTCTTATAGATATGAAATATGAGGGGAAGGGGCAGCTTGGTCTTTAATTTTATGTTTTGTGTTATTTGTCTGTTTTTTAATGATGTATTGATTTTTGCCTGAATAAAATTTGAATTTATTTTTATCTATTTGATTTTGTGAGCTTGGGGGATTTACTTTATTGATGTTGAGGGCTGGCCTGAGGGGGGCCTACTGTGACTTTTGCTATGGAGCCATGTGAAAAGTACGTACACCCTTGGGGAGAAGGATGGGAGGGAGCATTGTTATTTTTCAGAATAATTTAGAAAAAACAATTATTGCCTTTGGCTATACCGACTTTAGTGACCTCACTAACTATGCACTTGCAGTTATGCCACTATGCTATACTTTTCTTAGTATTATCTACCGCATATAAATCCAGCTACAATCCTTGATTGTAACAAAGAGTCCAGGATTTTGGAATCAATTGCGGTTTATGAGAATGTTAGAATGTGTGGAATCAGACCTGGAATCCCTGATACGCAGAACCTGAGAAAGAGTTTTGGTCATTTTGTGTCCATTTTGTACTTATTTGTCTGAAAAATCAGGTGGATTCCCCCCTACCCTTCCCTCCCTTCCCTTATCTCAAACACCTACTGCTTTACCCTGAGCCTTATATATTACCGATTCCACCTTTACAGGACATAATATACAGTAGGTACTACAATACTGTTTAAGCTCAGGACAGATTGTATTCTAATGTCTACTGTCAAGTATGTATGAAGGTGATTAGATGATATTAAGTAGACTTTTATAACTGCTTGCCCCCGTGACAGTGACTGTCATTTTATTATTGCTAATAAAAAAGAATTTGCCATCTTCATTTGGAGCTATATTTAAGAAGTGTGCCATTTAGCGTAACTTTGCAGGCTGCATGTTTTTTGAATTCCGGCATCTATTTATATATTGGCACTATTATTTTGACAGAATGCCGTTGCAAGTCACAACGTTAGTGCCCCAATGTTAAATAATCAGCTTAATTTGGGGCATTAGTTATTGGCCTGCTAGTGAGCCTACTCTGCACCATTATCTTTTAGGTGCGGCATACCATATACATCAGTTTTTGGCACGCTGAAAAGATTGGTGCTGTATGCAACTGGTGCTGGTCAGCTTTCTTTGTTACAGGATATCATTGCTGGTGACAAAGGGGACAAACCTTACAGAGCCTATAGGCTATATTTTAGCTGTTGTGCTCTTGAAGACACATTGGTAAGAAGAATAGAAAATAATAAAATGACATTTGGTGACAGCCTGTCTAAATGTTATCACACTGACAAGACACACTTTAGTACAGTTCTGCCCTTTGTGGTCTATGGGATCTAAATGTAAAAATATTGGTGCTGAGTGACACAGACTGGCGCTGACACTTAGAGCAGCGCTATCATGAAATTGTGTAAGGTTAAAAACCCATTGGCTAATGAGAGGAGGGGTCACTTATACACCCCAACTGAATAAAATTCCTGCCAAGCTTGTGGTTTTCTTATCCAGGTAGAAATAAAATACAGGGGTGACAGGTTTAGTGTATCAGGGGTGACAGAGCCTGTCACCCGATTTCCTCTTCCAAAAACAGAAAACATGCCTTGCTGGATATTTCTTAATGCGAGGTGTATAAGTGACCCCTCCTCCTGCCATCCAGTATATATGTATGGATTTTTATTATTGGGCCATTTTTTGTTCAATATATGAGGCTCCCCATTTATGCCTCTCTGTTCATTTCAGCCTCCTGCACAATTCACTGGCAGCAGCACACATATAGGACAGATTGCATTTTTCTTGCAGACTGTTATGCGGGAAGCTGGCAGGATTTTTGTCACTTAGTGCTCCTAGCAGAAGGTGTCCTGACTAGTGAGAAAGTTAAGGGAGGGCATGGCCACACATAGGAAGACCCAGAAGAATTACTTGGGGCGGGGGACTAACAGCTAGTTGGGCTGCTGTTTCTCAAATACCCATCCAGTTCCTGCCTTTATGTCCTCCTTGTACCTGGTACTCCACCCAAGAAACCCTAGAAAATGTTCTACCACCAATGCTATATAGCCCCAGCTTCATGGTTGTGCCACTCCTGTCCCTACAAAACTAAAGCTTCAGACCAATTGAGTTATATATTATACTATTATACTCACCCCGCCTATACAATACAAGGTCACAGCCACTGACAAGGGAGCACATTGGTGGAGGGAGGCAGACATGGTGGAAGTATGGTCATGGGCTGGATGCACTTATAAATTCCCAGGCTGATTGTTTGCCCTAGTCTGCCACTAGAAATGGATATGGAGCAGGGGCTACATATCCTCCTAAGAGAGCAAACCAGAAGGCAAATATGCTTTTTTATGATTATATACTTGGTCTACAGATGCCCTTTAACACGTTTCTTGTAGTCTAATCTAGGATATAATTATTGTTAAGCACCAATGGTTAGCCATGCCAATCTGAATTTAGGTTTATTCATATTTCTTTTGCACAGGGATAATAAATGATCCCTAATGTTACTACATTTTCAGACATATTTCTAGTTCCTTGAAACTACAGTTCGAGCTACACAGGTGTCATTTCAGAGTGGCAGATAGGTTAGAGGTTCTTTATATTGAAGATTTTAACAAAAACTCTCTTTTGAGTCTTTCAACTTCAGAGAAGTGAAAGTTAATCTTTGATGATAATGAAACCTCTGGGCTTTCCAAGAGACACTTGTAGGTTACTATTAAAATAGCAGAGTAGCTTATTTTTTAGGATATAGATAGGAAATCTTGTACTTAGGTGAGGTAAGTGAGGAGGACAGTGGGCGCTGTGATTTATTCAACCTTTTATCATTATTTTGATATATATTGATGTATATGGGTGACGCTTATTGGATGTTAAGGAACACAGCATAGGCTCAATATTATGCTTTATTGCACGGTGGGCACTTGGCACTTTATCTTTATCACAGATTGCTAGTTTGCACAAGCCTTTTGTACTGTTGATCAGTTAAAATTTGTTATTTTTATTTTGTATTGTAAAAAATTGTTGAGGTATTAGTTCGCTTTTTTCTTGTTATGAATTAGAATTGCACATGCACTTAGCACTTTATCTCATAAGCGTCAGCCAATATACGTTTCTATATTCCGAGCTACATAATATATTACATATAATTAATATCGGTGCAAAGATTATTATCTGTTTAAATTAGTTAGCCCTGGAGTTCCTCCCCACTTGGGTTTTTAATATGTGTTTTTTATTATGCCGTGTATGAAGTGTTATGTATGTCATATATGTATAAATCCTTTATCAATAAATTGTATTAATTGATATTCAGTGTGCAGCCTTTTGATGAGGACTGAGTGGTGGCTTAGCCCTGGAATCCCACTTATTGTAAAGTAGTAGTTGTGGTTTTGTCCCTTAGGCTGGCACATATTATTGAGGTAGTGCATATCCAATTTTTTGGAAATCTTGTACTTAGGACTGATGAAGTGGACTACGCTTTTATACTTTTATGTATTATGTTAAGTCTGTATTTAAAGCTGTTAATTGAAATAACAATTACATTTGTTTCTTTTTTCATGTTGCCATAATGACATTAAAGCTAAACTTCATATAGGGGGGAAAATAGATATTGCAAAGCCAAACCTTCAATTTTAATGACTATTATGTTATGTTTGTGATTAGACATTGATAAACATATCTATAATTTCAGCCATGTTGTTGTATTTTTTAGTACAGGTCATCCTGGATTGAGATTGCAGCCTCCAGTATGGGGCATGAGGGCTCTGGCTGTGAAGGGAGGGACTCAGCATGGTTACCTTGGGGTCAAGGCCTAGTTAAAACTAGGGGCCCAGCTATGTTATGGGGGCAGACATTGTAGTTGGGACCCCAGAATTCATGATGGCGGCTTTGCTTGTGGTTGGAGTTTAGTTTTGGGAAAATTATTATTTTTACTTTTCATAATCCAGTAATATGATTCAGTTAAATGATTTTTGCAAATACATTTAAAACTGACTGAAAGCCTTACAAGCAATGTTATTCCTGGCAGCCTAACCCATTCTCTCTCTGCACTCTATTAATGGAGTTGCAGGTATCCTTTGTGTGTGAAGCTGTTACTTGAATGAAGCTCCACAAAAAGGTAAATATCAATTAATTTACCAACAGTGCGAGAAGGTGGGTTAGGGTGCCACAGATTAAGACTCTCCATGGCTGGCTCGTTTTAAAAATCGTGTGATACATTTTAATTGGACAAATTCAATTCAACCTAAATTACAAGACAAGGTGATCCACTGCTTTAAAGTAAACATTTTGGCAGAGAAAAGGTTGTTGACATTCCCTATCATCATGCTTGCCAGATTTTGGTGGTTATGATGCAGCTTTACTGCTTGCATTGATGTTAAACCTGTGTGTCACTCACAAAATGTAATTATTCGGTAAAATGTGGAAAGCTCTACCTCATACAAAAAGCTCTTTACGCTTTCTTAAATACCCAAACCATATATAATAAATTTGGTTTGGAGAGATTGCTGCATCTCACTCTGACTGGTATCTTTTCCACTTTTTGCTTGTCCAGGGGGCTTGTCCAGGAGGTCATATCCTTGGTCTAAAAAAAATGTTGGTCCAAAAAGGGGACTGAAGGCTATATTTATATTTGACATCCATCTCTAATAATAATTGCGGCGGAGATCAGTCAATGCTTTCTTTATTTTTCATTTTGTAATGTTAATAATGATATTAGTATGTGTTAATATGTGCAAGTTTGTTTTTTATATATAAACTGCACAGTTGTGCATTCTGTTAAGCGATGCCACACAGGGATTGCAGGGCTTTTATTCTTTGCCTTGTTGTCGATGCCTCTGTAAAGACTTGGAAACAAAAGATTCTGCTGCGTAACCTGTAATCACATAAGATGTTCTGCAGGGATTCTAAATATGTTCCCACATGGAGAGATACAATCATGACATATATTGTATTTTCTAGTTATGTATTAGTAAAATATGTGAAGCACCTTTTTTTGCAAATATATAAACATATTTTTCTTACCTTAATTTCCTAAATATACTTTCATTAGTCCTTGGTGTCCAGAATTCTGCCACAGGTTGCTACAGATTCAAGAGTCTCCTTAGCCACTGTGTCATAGAAGCTTGAAATCCCCACCAATGGATGACTATGCATGAGAACATTTTTTGCATATTTTTGCCATCTAGTGTTGTACACTAGGGGGTACACTATTTCATTACAATTTAGCGAGATGCAGGAGAGCATGTCACATGTTAAAGTTTGTGGTGTGCTCAATGGCATTAGAGTAGAGTAGTTTACACGTTAGTTAGAAGAGGGACTTTGTTTTTTAACTTCTGTAAACGGTTTCCCCCTCGCAACCAAGCAGGTATCCCTGTCCAGGCTGCAGTAAAATAACACTTACCTTACCTGCCAGCCTGCAGACTCAATCCTGCAGAGTCCTTCTCTGGTTTCAGCTCTGTTAGCTCTGATGCTGGCAGTGTGCTTCTCCCCTGGCCTTGAAGCAGGTCCCTGCTGCCGGTCATATGGCAAAAGGCTCCTTTATTAATTGAAAGCAGGAAACACATTGAAAGTCAGTGCAAGAGAACCCAGAATTAAATTGAATTCAGCGTGGACCTGAGCAACAAGGCTGATACAGGATTACAGGAAGCTGCAGGATTTTGTGGGCTTGTAGCTAAAGAATGTGCATGTGCATACTAGCCAACTTTTACTTGTGATGGAGCATTTTTCAGATGGGGTAAATCCTTTTTACAATGGGGTAAACATAATTTTGTGAATGTTTGAAAGCACCAGCACCCTATTGACTATGCAACAAATTGCAACATACCCCACATATTCCAACATTCAGAAAATTATCTTTACCTCATTGAGAAAAGTATGTGCTTCACCTGTAAAAATCCCCCATCGCAGGTACAGGTGATTTTCGGGGAAAAATAAGAAATGTTATCACACTTTTTTGTGTTTCCAAGTAAAAAAGCTTAGATGTAAGTTTAATTTCACACCTCAAAACAAACCCAAAGTTAAAGTTGCCTTACAAAATATAATTAGCCGCGTTGTGACCCCGATGAAACTGCTGGTGACCAGTGTTTGGTAGTCGCACATCATGTGATGTGCCGCACTGAAACTCAAGGGCAGATGAGTACTGGGGCCAGTGTTCCAGATAAGACCCTCCAGTATAAAATTCACTAGAAATCTAACAAAGCCAGATGAAAAACTAAAGCAGCTTAATGCCTCCATCACATATATATCTAAAGAATATTTTACTAATTAGCCTCTTTTTCTTCACTTTAACATTTGCAACAAATCTGTAAAGGGGTCCCCCTTAAAAAATAGTATATATCTAGAGGAGTAAGACTTATTAACTAGTATACCAACTGTAGAAAATGCTCTAGCATCCTATAAGCTCTAGCATCTTCCGCTAGCTTCCTATAAGTACATTGATTTGGTAAATAGAATCTCTTGTATTATATGAAGATTTTTTAATATTTACTGGAGTTAATTTTTTTGTAATGGAGACCACCCCATTTCAAATGAATATTACCAAAATGTGCTTATGATTGATTCAAATGGAATTTGCTGGATTAACTATGACCATAATCCAGACAGCAACACTAACAGCACCCATTTAGGGTTTGGGTTACTTCCTTAGAAAGAAAAAAATAATTTTATTGGCTGTTTTGAGTAAGACCAAAATGGCAAAATGTTTAAAAATAATTAGAAAAAATGAATCACATTTTAGAAGTACAATTTACATATTGTTGGCTATTTACATTGTATTATTGGTGTATTAACTACTTTGTGTTTAAATTGAGTGTATAAAATGGAAAGATTTTAAAAATCCATATTAATCCAATGAAAGGAACAAAAAAGTAATTGTGCCAAAATATATTTAATCTCATGATAAATTAAACACTTGCAACAGCAGAGCCCTACAATAAAATGATTTGAAATTTCCAATCCCCTCCAAAGCTATGAGTGTTGATCACAGGGGTGGATTCCGTGTTTGTTGCCTGTAGTGCAAAGTCTACTTAATTAGGCAAGAGCTAAAAGAAAAATCTATAATAAAACAATATCAAAGGGTTAATTGTAGTAAATATGTATGCTTTCAAGTAGATTAATGAGATGTCATTTGATATACTTAAACATACTTGGAAAAAAAATAACATCTGTCATGAAGACAGCAGACTGTATATCTAAAAGCACAAAGAAGAATTTTGTTTTATGCCATTTGCCCAAAGCGCCACACTATCCAGCTTTAACACCTTGCTTCATGAAACTGAATAATAAAATACAATATTCTAAAGATTAGGTAAATCTTTAACAGCACATTGGTAATTAATATAATATACAGGTACATACAGAATCATCTTATTTTATCTGCCTGAACCTCAATAGAAGCTTTAAGGATTCTAAAATGTGAAGCATGTGAGAGGAATATCTAATTATTGAATGGTGAACCAAATTTTAGCCACATGACCTATTAAAAAATGTATATGGCAGTATTCGCCGACCATCTTCCTAAGAGGCCATATTATGCACATCTCCACATAGATGCATACAAAATTATTCTATTAAAAGTGCATGTTAAAGGTTCAAACCTAACAATTTATTTAGTCTTTAAGTCACTGTGAGGACTAAAACAATAAACCTTCTACTCCAGCCACTAAAAGCTCATCAGCGGCTGAGATGCCACAGCATTTCTTCATGCCCAACAGCCTGTGGAAGAATGAGCATGCCAGGCAGGTCCTAGCACACCTCATCAGTTGCAGTGAATTCAGTGGTTAACTCCTTTCACTGTGATGGTAGCGGGGGAAGGAATACAGTTTTAGCAGCCACAGTAGAAGGGAGTGAGTATTGTCCATTTGATTTAGCATGGACAGTTGAAGTCAGCACATGTGCACTACGTGTGCATTTGAAACAAGGGCAGGCCATTGCCATACTCCTGGAGCCAGAAGGCGCATGTCTAAAGACTATGATTTAATCTCTGGCATAGGTATAGTAAATAGCTATGTTTAAAGCATCAAACTTGGAGTTACGGGAGATGTGTGTTGCATATTTCTTTTTTGGTATTGGGTACACATGCCCAGTTAGGAACAAAGCAAACAATATTTTTCATGTAATCAATCATCAATAATGAAAAAAGGCCAAGAAAGAATCACTTCTGTCTTCAACATTTCCTAGTTTAAAATAATGTAAGCCTAAAGAAAGCTTAGACATCACTGAAGTCAAGGTATCTAAGACTAGAATTTTCAGACTCTTTTAACTGTTTTAAACTGTCAATCACTTCTGGAAAGACTGGGGCAGTAATAAGTGTATTTTAAAAATGGATTTAACATACACACTTATTTTAGAGCCTACATGTACCTTTTATTTGTATATATATATATAAATATATTTACCAATGAGCTGTAAAATGTGTGCACATCTAAAAAAGGGCTAGAAGGAATGTCGAAAAAGGAAAGGTGATATGTGTTAAGATGTTTTTAGCAGTACTCATGACCCCAAAAAATGATTTTCAAGAGTGCAATGGTTGAATGCATTTATATTATACTGTATAAACATTATTCTTTGCTTTTTCTACAGAGACCTCTCTGTTCATGCTTTACATCCAAAACGCCCCAAATGGAAGAAAGCAAACTACACTGGTGACTCCAGAGACAACTGAAGTAATAAACACAACAGAACTCTGACATTGGTTGATCGCAGAGTTACCACGTTAATTGTTAAATAGGATTTTCTACAAATATACAACATATAAAAACTGTTAAATATATAACTTTAGGCTTTTCAAAATACATTTAATGATCTCTTTCAAACAAGTGTCACTTTTGATCTTTAATGCTCTTTCTGGTGCTAAATGGCGTACTGAACGGGGCCAGACATGCTCCTTTGCAAATACCATTTTATCCAATTTCATCTATCAAAATGGAATTGTAGAAGAGGCATAGTTTACTGGTTAAAACTGAAAATGAGTTTTAGTATAGGAAAGTCATTTTTAATTACAGGGGAATAAAGACATCATTAAGACAGTTTCTGTTGTGTGACATGTATTTTAAAACATAGGCCATTATTGTTTCTCCATGCTCCATTAGACTTTTTAGATGTTCTTTTAAAGAGCAAATATCTGCGTCCATTTTGCTGCAGGTGTCCAGAAAGATTGTCCACTAGATAATAAAACCCAGTGCTGGGACTGCTGAAAACATGTCCTTGTTAAATCATTCATGTTAAACCTTTACAAGTAATCCCAAAATTCTCGATAGTAGATCTTTGTCCATTTTAACATAGACTGTACTCTTTGGACTATAATATTTATTACCAACTGATAAGAAAATAAAAGCAATTCAACAGTCCGGGGCACAAGTAGTCACTCTCCTTTGTACTTTAGTCCTTTTGTAGACAAAACAGTCTTCAAGCTAAGGCTGATAGGGATGGCGGAATACTCCTCAAAGTGGTAGAATATTCAGTTTGAAACAAGTCAGTAACAAGTATACACGTACCATCGATGAAGTGTTAACCATGAACTGTATTGCTAATGCCCAAGCATATCTCATCCTTATGTAGAGTATTCTTCTTATCGTCCATGATTCTTTACATGGATGGACAAAGTTTTGCTCATGATGTAGAGAAAATCTGCAGTCTTTTATGAGATACTGGGGAACAGACTGATTCGATGGCATATGAGATGATGATCCACAGCAATGAATTTGTTTAAAGTACATCCCTCTCACAAGCTTGAACTCCTTCTGTAGGGTAAAGTTGTTGCATTTGTCAGGAGACCTGTAGATCAATAAACACACACACAATGTAAGTCAATGTTTCACTTTCAAGTCTCTATTGTTTTCTGTTAAATGTAACCTTTTGTACATATGCTCAGATCTCAGAGGAACCTATAATGAACTAGACAATGCTCTTTCCAGCAGTGGAAAATGTAGTCAGCAAATGACATGTAGATAAGGGATTGTCAAAAAATAATTAGAAAGAACTAGATGAAAAAACATTAATTTTGCTCCACTTGTTTTATCAATTTATTCCATTACTAAATGCAAATTGATTACATAGGCAAATGACTATTTTATGAAATTCATTTGGTAAACATGGACTGATGGCACCTGGCTGTGATGGTTCCTTACGCTTTTATTATCCGAGCTGCAGCTGCATTAAAAACCAATTATGGGGCGCTGCAAGGCAAAAGGGCCTCTTTTACGAGCTAGAAATGTTTTACCCAACAACATATTACTTCCTCTAGTACGATACCTGGTTTGCCAGCTGGCTACAGTATCTAATTTGCACATGATTGAGCATCAAAAAATTAGCCTTTATGTCCAGGAAAACATAACTCTGATTATCTATCTATCTATCTATCTATCTATCTATCTATCTATCTATCTTTTTATTTATATAACATATAGTATTAGGAAAAATCTCAACCACAATCGAAGCTGTGCTCCTTATAAATGGTAAGAACAAGCTCGTTAAAAATATTAAAGTTCAATAAAAGAGCACACTCTTCTAATGTCTCTTGTTTGATGGGTGGGTGTACAAATGTGCTTCGTTCCAAATAGTTCTAAAATCAACTCCCCCCACCAAAGTGGTAATGATCAAAGGACCAGGGGGCAGACATCTAGACAGAGGTTTGGAGAACTACATGAAGCCGTGACAGGAGCAACGGGTTTTGCTGAGTGTTGCAATTCTACTACCGAGGAGAATAGATTATCCACTCATAATACCATGGGGACTGGGGGCCTAAGATAACAGAGCAAAGGAACCTTAAGGGTGAAACCGAATACTACCACTGGTGTCATTTTCCTTAAAGTGGACCAACATCCAGGATTTTGACTATCCTGGGTATTGGTCCACTTCCCCGGGGCACCCCGATTTGGGGTGCCCCGCTACCTGAAACCCCCCCAAACACCCCGAAAACTCACCTCTCCACGCTCCCACGTGAGTGCGCTGTCCAATGCCCGCCGACGGACAAGTGACGTCCGTAGACGGACAAGGGATCGCGCCCGCCGCCGCCTCCCGTGCGTCACTCTTGACGTGTGCGCGCCCGCGCCGGCCATTCAGAGACGGCCGGCGCGGGCGCGTGCACGTCTAGAGGAGCGCGAGAGAGGCGGCGGTGGCGGAAGCAGCGGCAGGAGAGGTAAGGTTTTTTCGGGGTTTTGGGGGGGGTTACACCCCGCGGGACATCCCATCTCGGATGTCCCGCGGTGTGTGAGGTGGTCGGCCCGGGAATCTTATAGATTCCCGGGCCGATCACCCCTGGGTGTTGGCCCACTTTAAAGTGGACATGGATAATCCGACCCCTTGCCCCTGATTATATATTGAAAGGCACAAGACATGTGTGAGTGGATTTGATTTAGAGGTTTATTCATTAAGGGATAGTGGCAGGTAGTGCCTCGTAGTGGCAGGCAGTATCTGGTGAACGCCAGGCGCTGTACACAATACCACATTTATGAAGGCCATTCTGGTAAGCGACTCTTACAGCACCATGTAGCGTCTGATTCATCATTACAGGTGGCTCAGCATATAGCGCCGGCGCTCTCCAATACATTTCAATAGACGTTCCTTTTCTTCTGTTTAAACAGGGTTTTTGTGATTTTTTTTCTCTCAAATAATTGTGTCACCTCTCCTGGACTAGAAAAAGTCATTTTTGAAAACTTTTTTGATTTTTTATATTTTTATGCAGAATTGTCATTACAGGTCTATTAAAGTATTAATGTCACAATGTTACAACAATGTCATTCCATGTGTTTTCGCTTCATTACTGGTGGATATGTGTTCAAAAACAGACTTTAATCACACAGCGTCTGGCGTTCTATGCTATAGCGAACAGATCCAGAGCCCCTACGCTCTGTGAGTCTGATTTCTTGTTGAATATGGTGTATATGGTGGAGTCGCTGAGAGTCAGTCGCATTGATCTGGCGCTACCTTTTGCTCCCTGCAACGCTGTACTGGTGTTAGAATGCCGAACATACATCTCATTCATCAAGGCTGGCCAGGTTACTACAGTGAATGAGACGTTCTGTTACAGCGCCCGATAGCCGATCACAGAGTATACTAGTCATCACTCTTAGCAACTCTGTACAGATGCTCATCTGCCGATACCTGGCGCTAGTAATGTATCAGCCTGCCCGTTACATTGGATTTCCCTTATGTGGATGAGCTATTCGAAATGAAATTAAGTACTATTTGAATTGAAGCACATATGTTCAAATAGGTAAATAAAGCGTTTGTACACCCGCACATCAAACAAGAGACTTTAGAACAGAACATATATATTTATATAGCCTGATTTATTATGAGACTAGCACATGACCTACAACATAATTTACTATCCGATTTGCCCATCTTTGCCACGCATTTGATGTGTTTCTGTTAGTTTGTCACATTGATGCATGACCATGTAAACACCCGCTGGAGGAAAGGGAGCTTTTGCATCATCATACCAAGCAACATTAGCTCCCTTGTAGTAAATAAGACCCACAAAACTCAGATTCTACTGGTATATGAACTGGCACACTGTAAAAGAGAAAGAACTATTCTACTGCAGGTAATCACAGTTTAAAACCCTCAAATGGCATTGCTGTAAATCTGATCTAAACATGAGAAAACCATACTGCTGATTGGCTAACCTCTGAATTGTGATTCTCTTATTTTCTAAAACAATTGTTCACTCTGCAGAGACTTCAACATGAAGGTGGAGGTTTAGAAACTGAGTCTAAGTTCACTACAAGAATCAACCTGCACATGCTGGACAATCAGAATACTCATCCCTATTTATACACTAAATATAGTGAAATACTGACATCAGAGTGGCTTAGTAAAGCTAAATAGAGCACAAGCCACCGCCCACTCCCCCATGCCAGCCAATCAGAAATGACTGGCGTGGGTAAGAGCATCAGCCAGTGGGAAACTGGGGATGCTACTCACTGAGATTGTGAAAGATTTGAAACATTAGGGAATCCCAAACTAGGAAACCAGAGGGACAGGGAATATCATGGCCCTGGAGTCTTTGAGACTTACAATTCCTGATTGTTCCTCTTTATTTGTAATACTTATATGATAATATTGGCAGTTGAGAAACCCTGTATAAGAAAGACTATACTAAAACACAGTTATGTAACAGCTTCTTTTTCTTCTCATTGAATATGGTATGCTGTGCCATATGACATTATGGAGGTAATTCATTCAGACGCTTACTCAACACAGAAAAAAGTGGAAAAGGTGAGGCGCAATGTTTTCAACAAGGAAGATTTTATTTAGAAGTTTGGAAATGACAGAAGCCTATGGGTAATTCAAAAGAATAAAACGTGAACTTCTCCAGATTTGTTTGAATGCCTCATTACTTAAGCTTTTTTGTAGATAAATAGGCTTAGAGTTAACAGTTGTCTTTCAGCAGCCACATTCTGTCCTGTTGGCTCCGACAAGCTCCAGACTGGCAGTCTTAAGAGCACTCGGCAAGGCTGGTCCAGGCATACTTCCCAGGGGTAGAAAAGTATAGGCTTTATTTTATAATAACAATAATATGTGAAATGTTGGAATAAGGCTCAGGAAGGAGGTGTTTTTAAGAAGAAACTAAATCACAGAATAAGGAGATGTAATCTGAGGCTAGTTGTGAGAAAGAACAGGCACATAGGAGCAATGTCAAATTCTGCTGAAAAAGTGATATATGCTTAAAACACACTTCCAGCTTACATTTTGGTAGGAAAATGGCAGTACTGTATTTTTGCCCTATAAGACGCATCTGCATGTAAGACGCGCACTGGATTTGGATAAGAAAAATTGGAAAAAAAAATTCTGAACCAAATGGTGTGCTAAAATACCCGCTACCAATCACCCCATTTTAGACAGTGTGCAGAATTCCCCCCCGATCACACCATTACAGACCCCACATTACAGTTGGTAAGCAGTATTCCACATTAAAGGCAGTGAGGGGCATCCTACATTACAGAGAGTGAGCAGTATCCCACATTACAGGCAGTGTGTGGTATTCCACATTACAGGTAGTGAGCAGTATCCCACATTAAAGGCAGTGAGGGGCATCCCAAATTACAGGCAGTGAGGGGCATCCCAAATTACAGGCAGTGAGGGGAATCCCAAATTTCAGGCAGTGTGCTGGCAACCCCAATACAGGCAGTGTGCTGGCATCCCCAATACAGGCAGTGTGCTGGCATCCAAAATTACAGGCAGTGTGCGGGCATCCCAAATACAGGCAGTGTGCAGGCATCCCAAATACAGGCAGTGTGCTGGCGTCCCCAATACAGGCAGTGTGCAGCATACCCAAAAAAAGGGTAGGGATCGGATCGGTCCGGGAATCTTTTCCGGCCGATCATGCTGGGTGTTGGTCCACTTTAAATTGCCTGGCTGTTTACAATGTAAAAGCAGGAAATTGGAAGTTGATTTGCAATGAAAAAGAAGGACATCTGTAGATGTGTTTTACCATGTCCTACTTTTTTCAGTGTATTTTGAGCATGCACTGGGCATGAATTTTAGGGAATCAGGGTCACCGGTAAACTCACCTTTCCTGGCGGCTCCCACAGTGCTTACGCCAATTTTGCCAGCCAGCTTTACCAATGTTTCCAGTGAATGTTTAGCAAGCATGAGCAATTCCAATTGGTGTTTGTATTTTGTATATGCTGCTTTTAATGTATAATAATTTACTCCTTATTTCGCTATTTCCTATTTTGTGTCTAGCTATACCTTCCTTTTTTTTTGGTAGAACTATAATTTAGAAGACCTAAAATCTATCATATGCAAGACTAAAGCACGCAAACATGAATTTAATGCTTTGCTTGCCCTTTTCTGGAGTGACATTAAAAAAAAATCATACCACAGAACGTCTTGATAGAATTCCCAGTAATCAGCAGTGACTATGAAGTGTCATAAGTGAGATATTAATTGGAACTATAAAGTAAATGCTAGTAGTAAATCACAAAGGCAAATACTGAATAAATCTAAAGCCTATTAAGCCAATAAACTAAACCAGTTAAGATGCAGGTTTATTTTCAGACCAAATTAAAGTTTGGAAATAAAATTCTGTTCTCCAGATTGCAATGGAAATTTACAAAAAAACGGAACCTCAGACTTACAAGAAAACTGTTATTTGAGAGCCTTAAATACTTGAGTACTGCTGGTGGTGGCCCCTTAAAGACCAAGTTTTGAAACAAGTGAAAAGGGCAAGGGTGAGTGTCTTTTTTAATTTCTTTTAAATCAGGAGTGCATTTTTCTCATTATATGATACTGGTAATGGACATGGTCAGTGTTAAAGTGGACCAAAACCCAGGATTTTGACTATCTTTGCCATCTGATCGGGGGTGCCCCACTGTGTGAAACCCTCTTCCCAGTCCTACAATGCATGCGTCCCTCTAACAGGGAGCGTGGCCACGCTGGCCATTCACAAATAGCGGGCATGCTCCCTGCTAAAGGGAAACTGGATTTTCTTTTAGAACAAATATGTTACAAAGAAATAGAAAAGAAAAAATAAATAACAGATAAGCGCAGCATCTTGAGGAGATCATGTTGGCACTTTTAAAAATGCCATCGAACGTGGAATTATCCTTTAATGGATGATGCTTAGTGTATAACACTTATATATACACACAAAGTTATTTATATTTTTTAGGAGAGTTTCCCTCTTTAATTTTATGACCTATTATGCCAATGGTAAAAGCAGCATGTAATCCCCTTGTTTGAGGATTCCAGCTTACATGTCATAAATGGCATAATATATCCCTAGTAAAATTACTGTTACTGTAAACAGTTATGCAAATGCCAAATTTTATAATCTTCTCCTGACTGATACCCATTATCAGTGAGATGCCTCCAATGTGCGGTAAGCTGTTTACAGACCATGGCATTTGCTGTTAAATACAGCTAAAGATATGTGAGGAAACTCCTACTAGAACAGCTAAACTTGATATGGGGTTAATCACTTTAAAGCGGCCCAATGGGTGTTAATCTGGGACCCAGCACATTATAACAGGTTTGGGGGCATCCAGAATTCTGAATCCCCTCCACCCCCAAAGAACTCCTGAAAATCTTATCTCTTCCTGGATCCTTGGTGGAAAATGGAGCCCTGCAATTTGCCAATGGATCAGGGTTGCGTCATTGGCTCTGGCCGCCGGAAAGCCCTGCCCACGTGAGCACCGGCCATTAAAACAGGCTTGGAGGGCATCCAAAAGCTGTACCCCCCTCCCGCCACATTAACCTCCAGAACCTTTTTCTGGATCCTCGGTGGGAAAATGGACCCCTGCAATTTGCCACTGGGTCAGGTTGCAACCTTGGCTCTGGCTACCGGAGAGTCCCGCCCACTTCAGCTCCAGCCAATTATGGGGCTCCATTTCCGGCCAAGGGTCCAGGAACAGGTAAGAATTGCAGGCATTCTGGGGAGTGGGGGGGGGGGGGACTCCAGCATTATTGAAGGCCCCTGAGCCTGTTTAAATGTGCTGGGTCCCAGACCAATACCTGTTGTTGCACTCAGTGGGTGTTGCCTCTTTATTAACATGAGTTTAGATGTGATAAGCTCATTCTGAGAACAACCACATCCCTAACTATAACACATTTTTTTCTGCAGATACACTTCCACCACTGAAAAAACTGAAAAAACATCTATTTTATTTCATTTTTTTCTCTACCTCTAATCTTGTGTCAAATATTCAAATATTCTCTTTCATCTTATGTGGACACGGCATTATAGGAAGGTAACATATGTAAGCTGTCTTCAGACTTTTCGCCATTCATTAAAACGCAGCATGCTGTAATTTGGTATTCTGCCTGCTGTAATTTGGTATTCCATACCTTTCAGGCTTTATTTTTAGTCATCTGACTATAAATAGTACATAATTAATTTAATGTGCAGTGAGACTTTAATGACCCAGAATCATGGAAATTGGATAACTGGATTGGAATATGAATGTGCAGCTGTTTAACATTATCTTGCATACTGCTGACTTTGGCATTTGTTAAAACAGCTAGAGTTGCAATAGTTTCAATAGTATGAATATCATGCCTTGATGCTCCGGCTGTCAAGTGTTTTTACCAGGCAAAAGCTGTTTTGTTTTTTTTTTATATTATTTGAAGAAGAGAAATCTAAAAAGGCTAATCTGGTTGGCAGGATGTTGTACTAAAGCTTTGGTGAAACAAAGAATTGTAACAATCCTTCATGATATGATCTTTGTGCATATTGGTTATTTGACACCCTTTTGCCAAGAAGAATACTTATGTTCACTGGATGATCCCTAGGAATATTCTGCCACTGAGACACCAGCCCAAATGCAGAGACATATACTAGTGTAGTATTTTATCATCACAATTGGGTTTTATATTAGATACACTTTTTAAACAACAAAGGGCATAAAAACACTATAAAAAGCCAGCTGAAATTCTCCCAAAACATTTCACAGACCCTAAACATTGTTGTCCCTCTATCACAACCCAGCCATCTTAAAGGGAAAGTCCACTATCATGCCTCTCCTACTTACCATGGTGCTGATTGCTCTCCCACAGCCTTGGTATCTGAAGCCAGGACACACTACACATATGGGTCTTGGCTGCGAAGAGGTGCATAGTTGTATATGTGCTCAGCTAATGGGCAGCCTTGGCCTCGACCTCTATGCAGGACACACCCACCTCCAGCCTGGGATGATGAAGTGCAGCTCCTGGCTTTAGATACCAGGGCTGCAGGAGAGCCTTGTGCCCCTTTTGGAAAGCCTAAAAGTTTATAGACTTTACGTTTATGGCCTTTACCCTTAAATGTCCTTCCCACTAAGCATTCTATAGCTTGGATTCTCACACTGCACCGTTTGATGGTCCCTGCTGCTATAATACAAGCTATGGGAAACCTGGAGCCCTCCAACACATAACCCTCCAGAACACACATAAAGCTTACCTTAACCTTGGTCTGATGCAGTAAATCCAGAGACATGATTGGCCAACTGGCGAAGTGGGAAGGACCTTCTGACAGGCGGAACAATGGTGGCACTTGTTACCCATGTGAGAGCTGGGGCAACCAATCACTGAGCTGGATTCCCAGTGGAGGACTGGGGTTAAGGCAAGATTTATGAGCGTTCTGGGGGTTATGTGTGGAGGGGCTCCATTTTTCTGGATGCCCCCCAGATCTGTTTTATAATGGTGGGGACCAACACCAGCAACACATGGGTGTTGGTCCACTGTACTGTTTAAAATAGCTCATCATTATTTAATTTATGCACACCCCTTTTTCACCACCTTATCCCAGTTTTAAAGAATGCCCTGTGCAGCATGTCCTGGCATTGTTAGGAATTTTGCATCGCCTAATTTATATCTGGGTCTGGAAACACCCAACAAAACAAGAAAGTTGTGGGTTATACTAGGACTTGTAGTTGTCACCTGTATCAATCCATTGGCTCCATCAAGAAACTTAGAAAATAAAAAAAGGAACAACAGAATTTCTCACTGAAGGCTGTACCAGAAAAAACACTTAACCTTTCTTTTCTTAGTTAATGGACTAGGACCTGCGTGTGAAACATGTTCGCCGTATTGCTTTTCTGTTTTACTTAGTAAATAGAAAAAACTCACTAACAAACCCTTATAGATTGCCCTTCTGTATGACATTGTTGATAAGCTTTGCTGATGGGGTGACTCACACTTGTGTGTGTTCTATTTAATAATTGAAGCTCTTTGTATATATAGCTAGTTTAGGCAGACCTACAATGATGAACTACAGCACTGTAGAAGTTACTTAACAGCAGAAAATGGCATTCAAAGGCAAATTCAATTTCTGATTTTTTCCTTAACAAAACCTCATTCCACTGTAATACTTTGCAGGCAAGACATGACCATGTGGTTGCACAGATGATAATGTTTTTACCTTAACAAAACCTCATTCCACTGCAATTCTTTGCAGGAAAGACATGACCGTGTGGTTGCACAGATGATAATGTTTTTGCATATGTTTCTACACTTATTATTTTAGGTTTTTATATCCAAAAATCAAATGTTTTTTTTTTAGGGGCGGGGGGTCATATATGGCCATGTGTTCTTGCACACACATAGGAATTTTACCTCTGCATCTAACCCATCCATGCAGTGAGTGTTCACATGCCAGGTGTGGTGGGATGCCCTAATTACTGCGCCTGGGGAGCAATTAGGTGCCTCGCTCACTTCAATCATGTCCCATGGCCGGGAATTGAACCCGCCACCAAATAAAACTGATATGCAGGTCTTGTTTAAAGGGTACACACCCACAAAAAGCAATATAAACCCAACCCTTGTACTCCATGATGACCTTCCCTCCCTAGACAGACTGCTTGTCATGTAGAAATGAAGTAGCTCATTTCAATTGTAATGATCCAATGAAACTGCATGTGAATGGAAGAGCAGACTGCAACCTGTAGACAAATCAATAGATGTAGTTCCTGACAACCCTTTCCATTTTAATCTAACTTTATAGTATTATCCATAAGAAAGACTTGATCTTTATATCAGATTTTCTTGGTTTTAAGGAGCACTATGGCAAAACTGTGTGTTATTAAAAATCCAAATAAACACATTTTCTAATCAGAGAAGGGGTCACTTATAAACCCAAACCGAATAAAACTCCCGCCAAGCTTAGAGTTTACTCTTTCATGGTAGGAATAAAATCCAGGGGTGACAGGTTTAATCTACCAAGGGTGACAGAACCTGTCACCCGAGTTGTCCTCTTCCTTCCATTAAAATTAAAAAGAACAAGCTTGGCTGGATATATTTTGATGTCAGGTGTATAAGTGACACCCCATCCCACCATTTGGCATATTTATATGAATTTTTATCATCGGGTCATTTTTTCGCAATAGTGCTCCTTTAATATTGATAATACTATAAGTTAGATTAAAATGGGAGGGTTTCGATTTGTCTACAGGTTGCAGGTCTGCTCTTCTGTGCACCAACCATCCCTTAAGTAGCGGTAGAACCACCGCTGTTATTGGACAATTATGTTTTAATAGTATGCTGGAAGCTACTTCTGTTGCTTCTAATGTATTTTACAGGTCCATAAACTACTAAACAAAAAAGATGGATATCTCTTAAGAAATATAAAAAGTTTTTTTTGCATGTAACATGTAATGAATATTTTAAACAGAGCTATTTCATTAAAAGAGAGGACAGCTCCTCTCTTAGTGAACACATTTACTTTTTAGGCAGATTGTATTGTTTTCTGCAACAGTACGGCTATGTAAACACCTAAGCAGATACATATTGCAGATTCGATTCGCTGATTAGGTTTGTGGCAGGGACTTTTGTTGTCCATGTTCGTGATTTCTTGGTCCACAATGGAGAGGTGTAAAAGGGGTCCAAGAGGATCCATGTAGGATCTTGTACTTACAGATGGAACCACATAAATACACACAGACCCACTATAACCTAAATGTGTGATGAAACATATGAACAGCCCCCCCCCCCTTGTACAAAACAGCAAAAGGTGTCTCTTGTTAATTCTGTCCATGGGTTTCTGATGATTTTCTTTATGCTGCATTGTTGGTGCATTCATTTTGATGCATTTAATCTGCATCTTTTTTACTGTCACCTTGTAAAAAGTAAGCCCATGTACAGAGAGGGTTAATCTGCACTGGAACACTGTTTGGTAAACATTGTGCCCAGGGGACATTTGTCCTTTTCAGAGAATCTCTATAAAATTTGGCATCCTTCAACACAAATGTCAGTTTTTGACTAAGGAATCCATAGACTGGAACAGAGTTATTAATGTAGGTCAGATCTGAAGAGTTTTGCAAGAGCTGTGTACATATCATATTATACACATGACAGTGCAAAGTAGATTCAAAGTATAACAATTTGTAAATCATGATTCTCTAAAAACATGGCAATATAGATGGTGCATTGCTGACCTCTTTATAAAAATGATAAATCAACTTTCTTGCTTTTATTCTACATCACCCTTCATAAGAAATATAGTCGTGGATTTATATTTTGCCCTTTCTAAATGCACAGAATGATTGCTTGCTTGTGACCCATTTTAAAGCTGACAAAGAGTGGACCAGGTAGGCTTCTGGTCCATAAACAAATCCCAACAATAAAGAGACTCTTGAATGTTCATTGGACAGGGACACACTCACACACATGTAGTAGCCACACCTCCGCCAAGCAAAGACATGCAGCGCTGTTTCTGGCTCTCTGGCTATTATTTAGGGGGTAACTGGGCTCATCAGTGGTCGAAGGGGGTTGGTTTGTGTTCCATAGACCTGGACCCTCCCTGGCATAAATTTTTACACATTAAATAGTAAGCAGGTAGACAGGTGCCAGTTCTTCCATGAAAGTTTTCATTTAACTTACTTACGCTTTACAGTTTCAGCATGCATAAGCTCAGTGTTGCTCTTAGTGCCTCTGATCTGAGCTTTGCTTGAAAGTATTGAAAAGATGTAAACTTCCAGAACCTCACTTGTGCCCATATGGCCATTGTATGTTTAAGCACACAGGAATTTGACATAGTGAACCACACCAGTGAACACACTAAGGGGCAGTGAGTGCAAACGTGCCCAGAGCAGCAGGCTGCCCTAGCCATAGTGCCCAGGGAGAGGTTTGGCGTTAGGAGAATTGCAATTCAGTTGAGAACCAAACCTGCAACCCTCTGGTCACAATATCAGGCATATTACCAAAGGAGCAATATCTAAAACTTTTAAAGAGGAACAATGGACCTCTGTGCAAACAGGTCCTATTAGCCCCTAGATATCACATAGGTTACCTTTTGGATGATGGTGTCTTCTAGATTGCTGACTTCCTGCTGTTTTTTCCTTCCCCCCCGGTGTCTTAGATGTCTGTGATAGACGCAGTGGAGCTTAGCCCTTGCGGGGTCTCTGCTGTGCTGGTGTCTTAGCTGTCTGTGATAGACACTGGGGGGCTTAACTGTGCGGGGTCTCTGCTGTGCTGCCCCCCTCCT
Organism: Gastrophryne carolinensis; assembly: GCA_027917425.1. NCBI lineage: Eukaryota > Metazoa > Chordata > Amphibia > Anura > Microhylidae > Gastrophryne > Gastrophryne carolinensis. The sequence goes on from CM051238.1 coordinate 220,920,758, forward strand.
TGCTAGCAGCTTGGAAATCTCATGGCTTTTCTATGTGTCCTGTAGCCAGAGATGAGCAGCGCAGACCATACACGGCGTAAGATCTCGGGGTGGCGCAATGCATCCTGGGATTAAAGAAGGAAGAACAGATGGAGATGCCCTACGGGCAGCACCCAGGGGAGGATGGATGAGTGCAGAGGAAAGGGCAGAAGACAGGTAAGTTAAAGTGGCAATTTTCAGATCGGAGTATTAAAGGGAACAGAGGGTGGAGTTTGGGGAGTTTTTTACTCCCCAGACTGTACAATGTTCCTCTTTAAAGTTCTACTCTGCACCCGAACATTTGTAGTTACTTGGAAATAATTATCATAAAGCCAGAAAGCAATCATAGAAATAAAAAAAACAAATTATTCTGGTTGGTGGTCACATTAAAGCTTCGAGTTTTTAGAGAAAAGTAATTAAGCTTCCTGATTTTGTTCAGTGATTGATTAAATGATTTACTCATCATATTAAATTACCTAGGTGGGGCTCAAGTCTCTAAATTTGCCAGTTTTATATTATATACTACGGTGATAGTGTGTGTGCAGTAATATGTGTCAAGCAGGCTGAGTAGATTACTCAAAGAAATAATTAAGAAATGCTCATTGACCTAAGGCAGTGATAATTATACTCCGAGGGAAATGTAATGTGAAAGATCACTTAGTTAGCAGAGAGCATCAAAATAAGTGCTCAGTCTGTGTTTAGATGAGCAAGACTAGTAAAACTGTTTTATGGTATAACAGTATTTTGTCAGCTGTTTCTTCAAATAAAAAAGGAAAAATATGATATTTGTTTATGCTTGCTATGGAAGACCATTCAACGTTAATATTGTAATAAAAAAGCATTGTAAAAAGATGTTAACCCTGAAATGTCTAAACAAACAGGGCCTTTCATTCTGTTAGTTCTAGATTACAACCCATGAAGGGTAAAAAGACAGGCCCTGCCAGACAGACTATTTATTAGCAAAATGGGGGGTTAGGTGTGCACAGCATAACAATGACACTCAGAGTATATGCACAAACAATTTATAAAAGTAGTTGTTAGTACACACATAGAGTATAATAATATTTACAACTTTAGACAGATAAATCATGTGGAAAATCATATTTCTCACAGCTAGTTCTTCAGCTGGTTTCAGGCAAAAACACATTCTCTGGACCCGTATGAGCTAAGTTTATATATTCTAGGCTCATACACCCATGTACATTTAAAGAGGAACATCGGGGGAGGTTAAACGTCACCAATCTACTGCCCCTCTCCGGTTTTACATTTGAGCACTATTTACTCACCTCACCGGGGGATCCATCTTCTGCGTCCCTCGGATTCCAGGCAACCTTCCGGCGGGCAGCCCCATCTTGCATCCCATCAGACACTGCACATGGCCCCCAATCTCGCGCCTGCGCAATGCCCATGCCACCTGAATTCCCACGAGACTTTGCTGAGCAGTCTAGGCTAAAGCCGTGCTATCACTTACAGATGGCTAAGCTGGTGGGGGGGCAGAGGATCAGGCCCTCAGCGGTGACATCTGAATTGTAAGTAGGGGGGAATCAGTTCCTTTCTTTTTTAGGTCCGATGTTTCAGCCCCTTTTTATTTTAGGTACAATGTTTCTCTTTACGGTCATAGCAGTAAGGTTAAGAGCCGCAGGTACCCACACGAGCTGCAGTTACCCAACTCCGACTCTTGATTGTTTACAACCATGATCACTAGTGAATACATATGTACTATTTGTTTTTTACCCAGACTCTTATCCTTTAACAAATCTCCTGAAGAAGCCCAATATTTCTCAGATAAAACTAATCGAGAGCACACATTTTTTTGCCTTAAACCAGCTACACTATGTAGACATAGAAATATATAAATCTTGCTATTATTTATCGCTGTAAATTGTAAAATTGTAAAAGTATTGTATACTGTATTTGTATACCGATATGTTCATAAACTTAAAAAATTCAGTCCAGACCCTTCCTTTTAGCCTTCAATATTTTAGATAGATAAACATTGTTTTTTTTTTTTTTTCAAAAACAATGGAATCTTTGATGTTTCCCCAGTGAGAAAGTCACATCTGTCATAGACTTGTGTGTCTAAATTTGATGTTGAAATGATATTGGTCCCTCATGTTCTGTCAGTCCCCTAATAGGGCAGTGACTTTTTAATCCAAAATGCAAAATGGGAGCTTCTGCACCTGTTATGTCTGTCACTGAGCTACTATGTACTGCCGTCTGTTTATCATTTTGGCTGCCTTGCCCACTGTTGCCTTCTATATCCCTTGATCTACTCACATACAAATCCGTTTTAAAGTGGTTTTAGCAGTTGTAAATGTGCAAATAATGTTTGCTTGTTTTTATATACATTTGTTTACACACAAGTAAAAAATGTTATATTTTATCCTTTAGGAGTGGTAGTCTAAAAGTAACAGGATAGTTTCTGTTATATAGATTCCCCATTAACAATGTTTTTTAGTTTAAAAAAAAACTTTATTAGATTTTGATTACCCTAATATTTCAAACAGATATAAATAATAATGGACCAAAACCCGTGATTATCACTATTTCAGTGACATAAGGTATTTGAGAGCATAACCCTATGCAGAAATTGTGGATAAGCATGCAGATGATGTGCTCCTGAACTGCATGGGAGATGCTATCTTGCTTTACACATTGGAGCCCTGCTTCTCAGTCACACAGTCAAAATTCTGTGCAACCGCCCTAATTTCTAGCAAGAAGCAGTAAGCTTTGTTGCTCTGATCGCATCAGGGATCTCCTATATACATTGTAGATACATTGTTTCTGCCACACAATTAAAATCACATGAAGATACATAATAACAGCTTCCCCCTCCCACAGATTTCCTCCAGCAGCTGTTTATTTAGTGTGAGTGTGTGCAGCATGATATACATGATGCTCCAAGTTTCTGGGGCATATATCTCTGTCAGTTTGGTGTGGGTTGCTGCTGGCACAGCTCCCACCTCATGCTCATGTGAGCATGTAAGAAATGAGCATGAGCAATGTGTAACACGATGGCAGCTTCCATGTAGTTCAGGAGCACAAAATCTGCATACTATTCCACAACATCTGCATGGAGTTAGACCCTCTTAAACAGATTATGCCCCTGGTCATTGGTGTGGATTTTTTTTTTATTTGAAAACAACACCCTATGAGGTATGCTAAAGACCGGCTAAACAGCTGAACAGGATCACAAATCATTTGCTAAATAACACAATACATAAGTTAAAGCTGTGTTCCCCAATCCACTCCTTAAGAGCCACCAACAGGTCATGTTTTGTGGATCTCCACATGGACAGCTCCACTTGTGCATCTGTGCGGATACAAAAGGAATTGGGAAACACTAAATAATACAAAATACATGCCTGCCTATATGATAAAGCAGTAGAAAAGAAAGAACAACTAATACAGTTGTGTTACATTTGTAGTCTTCTCTTAGACGTGCATATCAACAACTGTTTATTTCACTTTATATGGATTTCAGCAAACTAAATCCTTTTCTGAGGAAATAAAATATTTTTTCCTATGACATGAGAGATTTGTGACATTTTGACAAATGACCATGTGAAATAGCAGTATAAAAAGGATGTCTGATCCTTTTCCTGTTTTCTAGTCACTTGACATTGCTTTTTCAGTGTGTGTAACAATTTTTACAGACAGAGGGGACATCTACTGACTTAGGGAGAGATTGCAAGGGCCTAATTTATTAAGGAATTTGCTACTGAACTGCTGAAGCACTTATTTCAAAATCAGGTGCAGATTATAGCCAGTGTGCAAGCCTAAAGTACACAAAAGGGATATATATTAAGTACAGTCATTAAACCTAGATCACACTGGTTAGTACAGAGCCTAGACTACATTTATATTGCACTCCGCAAAGCAGGTTTTGCTTAACCCTTTTGTTGCCAAGCACGTAACACCTACGTGCTGGCTTGGCTGGGCCTTAAGTGCCAAGCCCGTAGGTGTTACGTGCTTGACTTTCCTCGCTTCTAGTTTAAAAAATAAAAATAAAAAATACTCACCTGACCCCTTGTTGGATCCGGCCGGGTCTCCTCTTTAATTTGGTGCCATCCGATCCCCCAGGGGGGTCGGATGGCTCCAGGAGAGCCCCCGGAATAGGCCGCCCCCCCCGCTTCTGCAGCAGCAGCTGCTAACTGTAAAAAAAAAAATAAAATAAAAATTACATTCACTTACCTGTGTGTGCGCTGGCTCCCGCTGTCCCTCCTCTTCACCTGGGGGGCCTCCGACCCCCCCCCAGGACTTACCGATCTTCAGGAGAGAGCCCGGGAGGCTCTCTCCTCTCTCCTTCTCGATGGCGGACGCCATCTTGCCTCTAAGCCCCGCCCCCTTGGGGGCGGGGCTTATGACGTCATCCCGGCCCCGAACGGGCTTCAGCCTTCTCAGCTTCTCAGATGCCGGTGATCGGCGCTGGGGAAGGAGGTGGCACGAGATCCTCTGATCTCCTGCCTCCTCCTTCTCTGGATGCCGATCCAAAAAATACTTTTTATTATTGTGTGGTGTTTTTTTTTAACAGTTAACCCTTTGTGAGCTGGTAAGGGGTCCATGAGACCCCTTATACCAGTTCACAAGGCTGGGGGGGTGGCAAGTCACCTACCCTAGCGGGTGACTTGTCATTAACCCCCGCACCCCCATTACCTGCCTCCCCAAAGGCCAGGGGAGGGCAGAAGAGCCCGGGCCCACATAGGCTATGTGGGCTCGTAGGCTGCAGGGTGGGGGGGCCACCAAAGCTGGCCCCCCCACTCTGTGCCTACAAGCCCCCATAGCTGGTCCCGGGCTGGTTACTTTGGGTAAGGGGGACCCCACATCATTTTTTTTTTTATTTTTAAGGGTTTTTTAATTAACCCTTTGTGTTCTGTCATCCAGCAGCTATAAAAGGCTTCTGGGCAGGAAAGGGTGTCTACCTACACATATGTGGTATCGCTGTAACCGGGAGAAATTGGGGTTTCTCACGCAATAAGATTTTATTGACAAACTTACATTTTTTATTACAAAAAAACTCTACAAATTGTAAAAAAATAATTTTTTTTTATTTTTTTTCACACATTTCACCCAAAAATATTGAGAATACACCTAAAAAATACAAACAAGACATTTCATGTTAAAGCCCAGACTCTGTTGAAAAAAACAATATATCATTTTCCTGGGAAATCCCTGGAAATCCTTTCAAAAATGACAGTTGAACATGTGTAGCGCAAAATAGTGAAACATCGTCTGGCAACAGGGAGTGGCAAATGCTGCACGTAGGCTGGCAGCGAAAGGGTTAAATACCAAAATACAGCACTGTGTAATATTATAACTAAAAAATGTAGCTTGCCAGTGGCCAGTCATTTGAGTTCCTGCACTCATCCTTGCTCAAAGGCTTTAACATGCCAACATACATAATGTCTTTGGCAATTTAACAGGGGCAGCACGTGAATTGTCCCTTCAAATATCATCTTTTAAGCCACAACAATATTTATCTAAATTTATTTAACGTAGATTTCTAATCAGCCCCTCTGGAGGTATGACTACAGGTACATTTAAGGGGGAACAGGTTGGATAGGCAGGGTAGAGGCAGGAAGAGGTGAGTAGTGAGCAGAAAAAGGTGAGGAGAGGTGTTGTGAAAAGAGGTGAGACTAGAAGAGGTGGGTTGGGCAGAGCTAAGGTGCACAGACTGTGTGAGAAGAGGTGGGGAGACGTAGACAGAGGAAAGGGGAAGTGGGGTGAGCAGAGGTAAGATGGGTAGAGGTGTTTCGGACAGAGCTGAGGTGGGTAGAGGTGATGTTAACAGAGACTAGGAGAGGTGAGCAGAGGTGTCTACATATAGACAGAGGTGAAGTGAGCAATGGTATGGTAGGAAGACAGAGGAAGACAGAGATAATATTGGAAGAGAAGTGTGGTACAGAGGTAAAGTAGGAAAGGTTAAGCAGGCAGGGTGAGCTCAGCTCTCCAACTACCTAGGGGTGCTGGGGGGCATAATCTATGGTAGTGCGGATTGCAGGTTGCGCATTCTTGCCCTAACATTGTTTTTTACGTTTCACAGATAAATATGGTGCTGAATTGTACCAAGAAAAAAATCATGATAAAAAGCATTTTCTAAAAGTGCGAGTAAATAAAATTATTCTGGTGCTGAATCAACTCTGATAAGTTTTCAAATCCCCCAAATTTATGAATTACAACTCTCTATAGCATATTTGTTACATTTTACTTATATAGCACAGAGCACTTAGAGCATTCAAATAATTCCAAGACAGATCATGATCCCAAGGCACATGCATCTCCAAAAACTATAGTCACCAGTGTGCCCTCCACCGATATTGCAGACTCTTATCGAAAACCATAGATTGAGATCGCAAAACAGATCAATTCTTTTGATTGTTCCAGATTCAGTGTCTCAAGAATTGCCCATTAGCAGAAAAAAATCTGGTCACCGATGCAACAAACGTTCCTCCTCAGAAACCATATCTATTTCAACGTAGAAGGTACTAAGAAAATAACAGAACATCTAGTGTAATTCCGTTTAAAAAATTGAGCGTTTAATAATAATCAGTAATCACACTCACAAAGGAAATGTTAAGAATAGCGTTTAAGCATTTTCAGGCAGCTCTCACCCGTCCCAAGACCGCAATAGACACTCCAGGTACAGTGAGGCATTTCCACACAATGCAAAAGTTGAGCGATCCGTATAACCAATTCCAAAGGAAATCTGCCACAAGTCGCTGCCGACGCGTTTCGTTGCCGAACGCAACTCTAACGGGGCTAGTGGCATGGTGGTGAAATCATGATTAAAAGAGCGTTTGACTTCCTGTTTCCTCTCCCAGCCGTTGTGTTATCAGGGGAGGGATTCCTAATTCCTAATGATCAAGACTAGCTTCACAGATTAAAATGAAGGGAGCAAAAACAATAGAGATAAATAATAGCGTTTTCGGGTTTGTGAGAGCTTCCTGCTGTTAAACAATATTCAAAGCCGAGAACGCTAAACAAAAAAGCCTCACACAAAAGAACATATGTAACAGATACATGTAACAGATATACCATGTACCTTTAAGGTAAGGCTCAAGATGACAAACTGGAGCCTTACCATTTTATAAATTAGGGCAGGTTGAAAAGAAGTAAAGGATGTTTACTAGGTTTCCAGACAGTTAAATCTTAAATGATAAAACGAAGTGCCTTTTCTGATTTCAATTGCACATACTAAACCTGCAAAAAAAATCTTGGTAGCTCTTCAAGATTCAAGGTTTCATAAACCACAGAATCAATTTTCCTTGTGAGAAAATGATTGTAATACATCATTCCATAGTTAATACAAAATAAGCAGTTGCCTTTAAACTAATCCCAACCACTCTGACATGTCATCCCTACATTAATGCCCCATACTACCACCAGAATAAAATCTTACATTAAATTTAAAGTGAATATTAGCTTTAACATTGAAAAATATGTATTTCATATAAAAAAAACGTGGAATTCAATTCATCACAGTGACTTTATATAACCAATAAATGTTGTTTTCGGACAATCACAAAATCAGAGGAATCTGATTGGCCTAAAAAATAGATTCAATAAAGTCATTGTTATAAATTCAATGTAACAAAAATGTTGTGTGTGAAATATTTGTTACAATAGTAAAGTGAAATAAGCAGTAGATATACGGAGGACTGCATCAAAATAAAGCATAAGTGAAGTGGTGCAGAAAACCACAGTACAGCCACAGATTAATGCTCAGTGTTTTTATGACATTCAGCAAGAAGAACAATTAAAGTAGCCAGCAATGCTAAGATTTTCATCTTAAAATACAGAGCCTACTTGAGAAAGAACAAGAGTAAAGTTCATCATTTTAACAAGCTTCTCTAATTGGCAATTTTCAGGCACATGTTTGATTTTTCCAGACCAATCAGCTTTTACAAGTTACTATAGCACTCTACAGTCAATAGATGGCTTCATGTTTTGTATTGATGGATTATGGTTTAATGCGTATTGTTTTTCTTTGGCATAACACTTCTTATTTAATATCAAGTCGATTCTCCAGGGAAATTATTTTCTATATTACCATGCCAACAACTGGTATAAAAATGAAGGGAAATAAGAATAGATTTTTAAAGTACTATTTACAAAGTTGTTAATCAGTTAAGAGTCTTCCAGTGAATAAAGAAACCTTAAAAAAAAGGTTAAAAGAAGATTAGAGGAATGTAGGGGTGCGCTGGATTAATGAGTGCGGCAGATATTATGTTGCAGGAATCTTTCAACTCACATGAGTGAAAGGAGGGCAGAAAGGCATTGAAAATGCATGTTGCCTGACATTTCAGATATACACCAAAGTGACAGCTATAGATACAGCATCCCTCTCTTTAAAGCCAAATTTTTAAAGAGAAAGCTGCGAGTCTGCTGTGAGCTGTTTATATTTAGGCTTATGACTATACAATGTATCACAGTATGTGTAGCCTTTTACAATGTAAAAGCATGACTTTCTGCTCGATACATCACACAGCAGGAGGGAGAGAAGCAGTAGCTTGAGGACAAAACCTCCCTGGGGCAAAAATCAGTCCAGGATTTTTTCATCTTCCACAACCTTCCTGCTGAGCACCACCTGTTGCTGTCTAACAAGTCAGTGAGCATTGTATTGCACATTATAGCATTGAACTGACAGATGATCAGCATGGCTGGTTATAAATACTCTTTAAGTAATTGTACTGAACCTTTAGTATTGTAGGAGCAGATAATGTGGCAGTTGTGTGTACGGTCCCCTCATTGCCATAATGTTGAGGCTATAACTGGGGAAAAATATGATGGGATGGATAAGGCTATTAGAATTGCAGGTACTGATAATTTTGCAGGGGATGGCATGTGTGCTCTCGCAACTATAACGCCCGGGGGACTTCATTTTGAAGCAGCAGATAATGGGATAATCATGGGGCTGACTAAAATCAGTGGCTGCAGCAACGTATAACTCAGGGCAAGGAGAGTGCAGCACACTCCACGGCCTGTGGGAAAAAAACAAAGCTTCTGTCAGTGTCTGGACTGTGGGGTATAGCAGGGCCTGCTATTGGGGAAGGGGTTGAGGAGATGCCCTGGAGGAAGGGAATAGAGGATTGTGTTCAAAGCAGCAGCACACTGACAAGAGAGGGTGAGTTTCAGTAAAGCCTCAGTGGAAAGTGTTCAGGTCGCACCCAACCTAATCCAAAGCAGCACAGCCCTCCTGGTCCTCCCTATTGCTAGTCTTCCCCCAGGGTTGAGTAAATGATATGTGGTAGAAGACAACTTAATATCATTTCAAGTTAATTCCCGTATTAAATAACAGTTTCAATTTTCCAGATCCTTATTTGAAAAATTACTCTTTCCACATGCACATGTGTGCTAATATGCATAGCATAAATGTTTTGGTATCTATTAAAAATCAACACAGTATTTCACAGGTTATCAAGAAACAAGAGAAAATAGACTTGGCAAGTTTTTTTGCTTCTGAATAATTTGTTGGAAATCTGATTGCTGAATGCAGGCTGTAACCTGCACTCCCGGCTGCATAGTAAAGGCACATGAATTGTTAAAGATGCTAACTACTGGTGAAGCTTTAAAGGAAAGCTCTCCAAAGTGTATGTTGACCCATTTGCGGTAATGTATGCAAGTTATACAATCAGACATATGGAGTACCTGCTTAATTGTTTACATTCTGCCATGTCATACCATGCATAATGCATCATTTTAATATGAGAACAGAATGCAGAAGCAATTAACACATCTGCCTTTGCAGATAGACAATAATTGTTAGTTCTTTATTTTCCTACCAGATAGGAAATATATTTCAATATTAATATACCATAATCTTGTGCTACTAGAAAGCCATTCAAAGTTAAAAGTTTGCTTAATATTGCATATCACTGCATTGTGAAATATTTGGAGCAGCTCAGTGCCGCGTTATCATTTAGAACATATACTCTAATTTCCTAATTATAAAGAACACTGGATGAATTATTCTCTATTATCATGCCCACCATAGTTACTGTAACTCCCTAGTTAGCATTCTTTTTGTTGGACTCCTCACAAGTTTTACAGAGACCTGTGATAAACAGATTAATAACTTTGTACCCTAAGACTAAATTAAAAAGGCTGGTGGCCAAGTGATACAGCAGTACATTATAAAAAAGAACACTTCTGCCTTGGTCTCTTCTTGATCATGCAGAGCAATCATTAAGATTGTTATGCTATAATTCAGTCTCGGTCCTAGAGGATCAAAGCGTAATACAATATCAAGTATTTCTCTGTGACAACAGCAAAGAATATAGTCTCATGGACTGCACTGTGAGCACAACCTTTTGAGCAACCCTAAACAGAAAAGTATATATATATACATTTTTTATATATATATATATATATATATATATATATATATATATATATATATATATAAACCTGTTTTGCCTGAGATTTTCCCTGTAGATACAAGGAGCTTTAGGGTTAGGTTGAGCAGTGTGCTGATGCTTACAGTCCCCTGCCAGGATTTCACACTCTGCACTGTGTGTTTGGAGCTGTCCCTGCTGTACCACATTTTTGGAAGGCTTTTTTGTTTTACTAGGCATTCAAATATTGGCCCCATACAGAGGAAAACTGCTGGCCTTAACGTTTTTTAAACTCTAGGTTGGTGGTTGTTCCTCTTTGATGGAAGAGATGTCACACCAAATGACATTCTTTATCGTGCCAGTGATAAAAATCCAATATAATTTCTCCTTAGTACTAGCGTAGATAAATGTGGTAATTAGAGTGAAGGTTTTTTATAGCTTAAAACGGCAGCGAGAGTGTTGGTGGCCACCGGCATTATATGACAGGCTGCGGGGCATCCAGAATGCTGGAGCCCCCCTGCATATAACCCCCAGGACGCCCACAAATCTCACCTTTCTCTCGATCTCCCACAGATAATTCAGTGCCGCAATTGGCTGCCCAGAACTGACGTGCACATCACTGCCCACATGAGCGCGAGCCTGTCACAGTGCTGAATTCCTGGCAGGAGACCGAGATAAAGGTTAGATTTGCAGACATCTGGGGGGGTTATGTGCAGAGGGGCTCCAAAATTCTGGATGCCCCACAGCCTGTCATATTGCAGCACCAGAAGCCACCAGCAGCCACCAACACCCTCACCGTGGAGGATGTTGGTACACTGACCAACATGTTGGTACATGTGAAATTGTGTGGCAACCAAGCCACAATGGAATTTTTATCCTATAATTTTGTGTTGAGCTATTTTGGGCAATTACCATCATCACTACATTAAAAAAAGGCAGGGCAAGCTAACAAAGTAGCCTGTATACTTTGTTTCCATTTATTTTGACTGCATAGTGCAGCCATTCAGCACCACATATCACGTTGCAATCTTGGCAACCTTCATTTCTTTTTGCACAAGCTGCAAGTTACATGTTATAGTGTGGCCACTCACCTTGCCGTGCAATCTTACCAATCTTCACCTGGTCATTTTGCAGAGGCTACAAGTTGTGGTATTGATCCAATCATTTAGCACAGACTTCAAGTTGAGGTATTGCATCTCCCTTTATATTTCCTGTCCACCATCCATATTCAAGTTTTTAGGTTATTTTCGGACATGCACAGGCCTCTAACTTAATGTTTTTATTTAACAATAAACCTGACTACCTTAAGTTTTCAATGCACAATACACATTTCGTGACTGACAATAAGGTCGATTCACTGCCTCTTTTACCTGCACTTACACGTGAAAAAGCATGTGTATGTGTTTCCGCCCATTTGTGAGTTTCTCATGTGTTTTTCTTCATATTAGCATATATATTTTTTCAAGGTTGCCTCTAAGCCTTTTCGTTAGCATCTCTAATGTGTAATTGCTTCGTATTTTTTTAGCGTTCATGTGTAAAAGTTATGACGAGTGAGGGCTTCCACATGATTCAGAGCCCTGATTAAGCATGTGAGAGAGGGCTATGAAATGGGAAATTTCCATCTACACTTACGGGCACTTTTTCTTGGTGAGTCTGTGCTTTAGTGGTGTGTGGGAAAACGGAATAGAGTCCTTAACCCTTTAACTGCCAGCCTACCTTGAGATTTTGTCACCCTTTGTTGCCAGACCATTTTGCACTATTTTGCGCTCCCCATGTTCAACTGTGATTTTTGAAGGGATTTCCAGGGATTTCCCAGGAAAGTGATATATTGTTTTTTTCAGCGGAGCCTGGGCTTTAACATGAAATGTCTTGTTTGTCATTTTCTAAGTGTATTCTCAATATTTTTGGGTGAAAATTGTGCAAAAAAATAAAAAAAAACTATTTTTTACAATTTGTAGTGTTTTTTTGTAATAAAAAATGTAAGTTTGTCAATAAAATCTTATTACGTGTGAAACCCCAATTTCTCCCGGTTACAGCGGTACCACATATGTATAGGTAGATACCCTTTCCTGCCCAGGAGACTCCCCCAAACTGAAACAACGCTTTAGGAGATTTTCAGATAAAATACAACTATGCTTTGCAATATGCGCACCTTGCAGTTTTTCAAGAAAAACAACCCTTTACATTTGAAATACCCCCCACAAACTATATATTCCCTAGAAGTACACACCTCAAGCTTTCTAGGTGTACCAGGCTTGTTGACATGGGTGCAGTTTTCTGGAAGTAATCCCTCAATGTATTCTTTGGTTGCACAGGGTTTCCCTAAAAATGAATAAAAAAGCAGAATCAAAACCACATTTTCCTAAAAAAACCTATATGCAAACCAGAAAAAAACAGAATCTGAAAAAGCAACATCCCCCAAACAGAATGATACCCAACATGCATAGGTTCTGTCAAGGAAAGAGTTGCCAAACACACCAAAGTAAAGCATGCGCATAACGGTAATTTTACTTCAGATATTCAGCTCTGCAGACAAAGTGCACACCTTGTGCTTTTTCTACCAAACCAACCCTTTACATTTGGAATATCCCCCATAAACCATATATTCCCTGAAAGTACACATGTTAAGCTTTCTAAGCGTACCCAGCTTGTTGTAGTGGGCTCATCTTTCTGGAAGTAATATCTCGAAGAATTCATAGGTTGCACAGGATTTCACAAAAAAATGTATAAAAAAGCAGAATAAAAAACACATTTTCCTAAAATATCAATATGCAAATAAGAAAAAACAAGCTAAATCTGAAAGCGCAAGGTCCCCCGAGCAGAACAATACCCAACATGCATAGGTACCTGTAACCTTTTGACTGCCAGTCTACTTGAGATTTTGTCACCCTCTCCTGACAGGATATTTTTCACCATTTTGCGTGATGTTTAACTGTGATTTTTGCAGGAATTTCCAAGAAAATGGCATATTTTCTTTTTGTGGCAGAGTTTAGGCTTTAACATGAAATGTCTTGTTTGTATTTTTTCTACTTTTTTAATATATATTTTTTAAATTGTCTCCTTTATTTTAAACAAAAACATTTATTTTATTAAAGAAAGCCATATTGCATGTGAAAGCCCCATTTCTCCCGATTACAATGATACCACATATGTATCGGTAGCCCCCCGTTCCTGTCCAGGTGATCCCATAAACTGAAAAGAGCACTTTATAACATTTACAAATAAAATACAACTACTATCCACATAATAAAGGGTTCAATAAAAAAAAATTGGTGTGGGGTCCCCCTTCACGGGGGGGGGGGGCACCATTTCTTGGGGGAATTTTAAGGTTTTTTTGGGAGGCAGGTAATGGGGGGTCTCTGGGTTAATGGCAAGTCACCCACTAGCCACAGGTGACTTGCCAGACCCCCGAGCCCTGTGAACTGGTATAGGGGTCACATGGACCCCTTACCAGTTCACAAAGGGTTAAAAGTAAAAAAAAAAAAAAAACACACACAGAGACACACTTTAAAAAAAACTTATTTTTTTAATTATTTTTTTTTAATACTTACCTCCCATCCATCCCTGTGTCCCACACTGATCACATAGGCTTCTGCTCTCCTGCTGGGTTACAGGTAACAAAGGGTTAATTAAAAAAAATGACATAGGGTCCCCCCTCAAAGGGAGGGGGACCCCATTTTATTTTTGGGATTTTTAAGGGTTAAAACCCTTAAAAATCAAAAAAAAAATGGCGTGAGGTCCCCCCTAACCCAGCATAACCAGCCTGTAACCAGCTATGGGGGCTTGTAGAACAGGGCGCAGGCTACAGGCCGTCATAGCCTAGGGCCACGGCTCTTCTGCCCCCCCCGGGCTTTGGGGAGGCAGGTAATTTGGGGGGCCAGGGGTTAATGGCAAGTCATCCGCTAGCGCAGGTGACTTGCCAGACCCCCGAGCCCTGTGAACTGGTATAGGGGTCACATGGACCCCTTACCAGTTCACAAAGGGTTAAAAGTAAAAAAAAACACACAGACACACTTTTTAAAAAATATCTTTATTAAAAAAAAATAAATGTTTTTTAATATTTTTTTTTAATACTTACCTCCCATCCATCCCTGTGTCCCACGCTGATCACTTAGGCTTCTGCTCTCCTGCTGCTGCTGGAAGCCTTTTATACCTACTGGGCTACAGGTAACAAAGGGTTAATTAAAAAAAAAATGACATAGGGTCCCCCCTCGAAGGGAGGGGGACCCCATTTTTTTTTTGGATTTTTAAGAGTTAAAACCCTTAAAAATCAAAAAAAAAAATGGCGTGAGGTCCCCCCTACCCAGCGTAACCAGCCTGTGACCAGCTATGGGGGCTTGTAGAACAGGGCGCAGGGGCCAGCTTTAGTGGCCCCTGGCCCTGCGGCTACAAGCCGTCATAGCCTAGGGCCACGGCTCTTCTGCCCCCCCTGGGCTTTGGGGAGGCAGGTAATTTGGGGGGCCAGGGGTTAATGGCAAGTCACCCGCTAGCGCAGGTGACTTGCCAGACCCCCGAGCCCTGTGAACTGGTATAAGGGTCACATGGACCCCTTACCAGTTCACAAAGGGTTAAAAGGTAAAAAAAAGACACACACGTTTTTGAAAATAACTTTATTAAAAAAAAAAAAAAAAAAGCTTTACTTTACTCACCTCCGATCTTCATCTTCTGTGTCCCGCGGCGATCTGCTGTCAGTGACGGCTGGGCAGAGGAGGGGGGAGGCAGGAGATCGGAGGATCGCCTACCTCCCTCCTTCCCTGCCCAGCCGTCACTGGCATCTGACAGCTGAACCGCCGGGTGCCCCGATGACACCCGGCGGTGACGTCACCGGCCCCGCCTCTTTAGAGGAATCCAAGATGGCGGCCGCCATCGGAAGACGCTGCTGAGAGAGGAGGGCTGTTATGCCCCCTCCAGAAGACAGAAGAGCGGGGAGGGGGGATCGGAGCCCCCCCCCGTGAAGAGGAGAGCCTGCGGGAGCCGGCGGGGACAAAGGTAGGTAACTGTCATTTTTTTTTTTTTATTACAGGAAACCGGGCGGCTGCTGAAACGGGGGGGCACCCTGTTCCGGGCCCTCCTCTGCAGCCGGAGGAGCCGCGATGGGCGATCGGAGCCCCTCTGGCTGAAGAGGAGACCCGACAGGATCGAACGAGGGGTCAGGTAAGTGTCTTTTATTTTTACTTTTTTTTTTTATTTCTGGGGAAAGTCAGGCACGTAAATTTTACGTGGCTGGCGTTTAACTGTTGGAGAGGCAGCCACGTAAAATTTACGTGGCTGGCGTTTAAAGGGTTAAGGCCCTGGGAGGCTGCCACCTTCTTTTAAACACCCATTACACCCATTAAACACCCATACACAAAATTGTAAATATTTTATAATAAAATTTTACCAAATTTTTGTTTTTGTGTCTTTTTTTTACTTTTATATTTTCTTACTAAAACATTAATAATAAAAAAAAATAAAAAATACATCAAAATTATGAATTATAAATAAAAAATACATTATAAATAAAAAATGACACAATAAAAAATTAAAAGGCTGAGTTGAGACTAGTGCCACGTATGGCGCTAGTGATTTGATCCTAAAATTGAGGGAAAAAATAGAAATGCATCGGATAATGCTACTGAGAGACAGATGCTACATGGCGCTGCTGAACATACAGTGTCAGCGCTTCACACTGAGCCGCCGCTAGTAAGACATTCAATGCTACATGACGCTATTAGAGGTGCACGCCAGATTGATCATATATAGGGTTTTCACATACTGCGGCCGGCGTTCACCTGAAGCTGGTACTACGTGGCGTTGGAATTTCATAAATAAAGTCCTATATAAAGTTGTGTTGTATTTCATTTGATATTATAAACAATCAGAATAATGTTTACATTATATCCATGTGGGCATCCCAAATATTCAAGCATGAAAGTGGTTAGGTTATGCATTAGGAATACATAAAGAAAAATGCATGAAAGTGGTTAAGGTATGCATTAGGAAGAAGTAAAGAAGAATGCTTGGCAAGCATGGCATGTTAAGTACTTTGGAACAGCAGGGCCAGGGTATAGGAAACAGTTAAAAAAAGGGGGTTAGAATATGCATACAAGCCACCAAAATAGACAGCATCTGTGTATACATTTCACAAAAACAAAAATATTACGGAATTTAGGGGCTGAATGAGGGTAGAAACATGATTTTTCCGATGGGAACTAGGAGGATCTAGTTGCAAGGTACGTGAAAAAACACTAGGAAACGAGCCTTTCACATCAACGTATACTAGAGCAATAGGCTCAATTCAGAGGCACATTCGTCTGCACTTCCGTAGCTGTCTGTGAAAGTTTTAGTGGGTGTTTGTCATTTTTTTGCTTTTTTTCGTTCATTTTTCATTCGTACGAACGTTCGGGAAAATGTGTATATGCGCTTTCGATGAACGAAAGCAAATCGGATCATTTACGTTAGTTCAGATAATTTTCCAAGCAAAATCTGATATTTTTCGTTCGTTCAGATAACTTACGTTGTTGGGATGGCTTGCGTCTGATTCAGAGAGCTGATTGCCGACGGACCACCACCCTATTAAACCGTTTCATTTGCGATCCACTTACGGGACCTTTGAGGGCTCGGATCGCTATTGTTGAACATGTTTTGCGGCTATGTGGAGGAGTCTGCGCGCCTTTAGCACCAAGGCATTGCATGTATCAGCATGGCCGAGGCCATAAGTTGTATAGCAATTCATACCTGAATCAATACATTTCATGTATGCCTTATAAAGCATTTTAAGGCTGACCTTAATTAGTCCTTAGCATGTAAACCTTTATTTTCCCACACATCCATATAATTGCTATATTTTTTTAGACTTATGTCCTTTGTGAATTATATTTGGATTGTTGAACTTGAATCTTAATTTGTTGTAGGAGTTATTGTTTTAGTTGGTTACCTTTGCTTTGTGTAATTATTTTATATCTGGTTGCAGGAACCGCAAGATGTGCCACTCGCACAACATACAAGCAGTCTTTGGTCCAGCTATGCGATTCCTCAGTGTTCTTGCAGGGCATCCAGGGTCGTCCCATGATGCTTATATATTGCAGAGCTCCGGCTTTTTTTGTCAGTTTGAGTCAGGAGAATTATCTGGTGGATGGCTCCTGGGTAAGTTTGCTCACATTCCATCAATCCATTTTCACTGTATGGCAATGAATATAGTTGATGACTTATGTCTTAACCTATGGCTGTTTTTAGCCCTTTATGACATGTTAAACAATATTGTAGCTTAGAATGTGTATTTTATGTTAGTATTTTTAAATTCTTTCAGGGGATTCTGGATATCCACTCCTGCCCTTGCTCCTGATGCCCGTTCTTTGCCTGCAGAATGCGGGCCAGGGGTTCTCTAATCGGGCACTATGCAAAACCCGGGCGGTGGTGGCGAGGGCCCTCTGGCTTTTGAAGTCCAGATTTAGGTGTTTGGACCATACGGGGGAGGCACTGCAGTATGACCCCAACAAGGTTATACCAATATGTTAATTTACATTTTTTAACAGGGACCACACGTGCCAGAGTGGCACAACTGAGTGTCAGGGTCCTTCAGTTGGTGGGCGAGATGCAGGAGCTGCGCGCGGTGTTGGGGAACACAGATGAAGAATAATGTTCTGTGGTCTGTCATTGCTATGCATTTAGTTTTTTATAGTTGTAAAAATTTGACATTTTCAAAATATATTAAGATTTTATATTTTATGATGGAATAAAAAAAATTCCAACACAAAACTAATGGGCCCAGAAATATTTAAAGATGAATATTCACATGACCGAGAAGTGATGGGTAAGTTTTAGGGGGCTAAAATGGAAGAAGAACCTAACCGTGAAGTGGTTTGGGTGAGCTTTAAGGGTCCAAAAGGGAAGATGGAGGATAGTGCTAAGTGATTTAGCTAAACATTGTAGTAGAAGTGAGGGTGGCAAATATGTAGGCGAGCACTTTAATGAGTTAAGTTTGTAGTGTGCAGGAGCAAGATCATAAGGATTTCCGTCTGGACGATTATTTATTGAAAAAGGGAAACAGAAACAAATGGGAAACGTAAAGGATTCGTGGGAGGAGATGATGGGAAAAGGGCAAAAACTAAAGTCTACGTTGTAACATGAGAAAATGAAACGGAAAAGTCACGCTGGAAAATGACAGATCGGCACTAAAACAAAAGTATTTTTTTGTCTCTCTGAATCGAGCCTATTGTCTGTGAAATAGGCTTTGAGAGCCGTACTCACAGCATTCTCAACGGCTTACACAGCTACGGAAACAGTATGAGATGCTCCCGATGGAGGCTCTAAATCAAAGCAAATCAAACGAAAGCTATGTGTAATTTACACACTTAGAGGCAAAAACAAAATGGAATATAGAAGGCTCTGAATTAACCCTAATATCACACGGCTACACTGAAAGACTGAATAAATACATAGAATACATATATTAAAGTAACTTGACCATGGATGGTGGAGGGAAATATGTGGGGACACAAAACCAGACCAAACCTAAAGCTTGCTAGGGCTGGCTGAAAATTTCAAGCAGCTGTCAACTGAATCTCCAGTGTTTTGCACTTGACTACCAATATTTTTCAAGAAACTATTCTCATTCATCACTCTGGTCCTCACATCTCTCTTCAACCTGTCCCTCCCAACAGACACCTTCACTCTTTCAAGGCAGTCATAACAACATGGCTCAAAATATTCTCCCTGGACCCACTCTGTCCTCACCAACTACTGACACATCTCACAGCTCCTTTCACATCCAAACCTCTAGTATGTTCACTTAGAAGTGGACCTTCAATCTGGATTCAATTCTTATCACTCCAGTGAAACTGCCTTCACTAACGTCACTAATAATCTACTGTAAAAATCAAAGGCCAGTACTGTATTCTAATCCTTGCTGAGCTACACCCTGCTTTCGTCACTGTCGACCACTCATTTCTACTCCAATTACTTGCTTGCCTGGGAAGTCAAGATCTCGCCCTCTCACGGCTCTCCTCCTACTTCTCAGACCACACTTTTAAATTGATAGCAATAGGGTTCGCTGCTAAAAGATGGAGAACAGAACAGGTTACATAGTTACATAGTTAATATATTTGAAAAAGTACATATGTTCATCAAGTTCAACCAAGGTATGGGGTTGAACAGATGTTCGCTAGTATTCGCCCAACTATGCTGACCTAGAAGTTAATACAGCAAACCTGAACATAGTCAGTTGAACATGGCAGATTTTGTTTTGTAAATGTGTCAAACATCCTGTAAACCTACGACTTTCGAGCCAAATAATGGCCGAGCTGTAATTAAATCAGCCCTTTAGTACAATAAACTATATAATCATCAAAAGCTGGTCGTCTAACACCACACATCTCACAATACAACTAGCCAAGAGAAATGATAAGGATATACATATATGTATTAATATTGTTGAAGAGTAGATCAAATATCTGCATGTTATCACATCCATGAGCACTGCTGGTGTCTAATTGTTACCATAGAGTAATAGGCTCGATTCAGAGAGACAAAAAAAAACTTCAGTTTTAGTTCCGATCCGTTTTTTTTGGAAAAGTTTCTGTTCTCGTATTAGCGTACGAGCGATTCTATGCATGCATTGAAAACCTTCTGTAAAGTTTCCGTCCGTTCGTACGGCAGATTACGAATACGAGGATGTCATTTTCCATCCAGACTTTTCCGTTTCATTTTCACATGTTACAACGTGGGCTTTCGTTTTTGCCCTTTTCCCATCATATCCTCACACGAATCCTTTACGTTTCCCGATCGATTCTGTTTCCCTTTTTCAATAATTATTCGTCCAGACGGAAATCCTTACGATCTAGCGCCTGCGCACTACAAACTTAACTCATTAAAGTGCTCGCCTACATATTTGCCACCCTCACTTCTACTACAATGTTTAGCTAAATCACTTAGCACTGCCCTCCATCTTCCCTTTTGGACCCTTAAAGCTCACCCAAACCACTTCTCGGTTAGGTTCTTCTTCCATTTTAGCCCCCTAAAACTTACCCAAATCCCTTCTCGGTCATGTGAATATTCATCTTTAAATATTTCTGTGCCCATTAGTTTTGTGTTAATGTATTTTGTAAATGAAATGACAATGTGACATTTTTTTTATTCCATCATAAAATATAAAATGTTTTAAAATTTTGATAATTTCAAATTTTTACAACTATAAAAAACAAAATACATAGCAATGGCAGGCCACTGAACATTATTCTTCATCTGTGGTCCTCAACGAGTTGCGCAGCTCCTGCATCTCGCCCACCAACTGAAGGACCCTGACACTCAGTTGTGCCACTCTGGCACGTGTGGCCCCTGTTAAAAAAAGGTAAATTAAAATATTGGTATAACCTTATTGGGGTCATACTGCAGTGCCCCCCCCCCCGTATGGTCCAAACACCTAAATCTGGACTTCAAAAGCCAGAGGGCCTGGGTTTTGCATAGTGCCCGATTAGAGAACCCCTGGTCCGCATTCTGCAGGCAAAGAACGGGCATCAGGAGCAAGGGCGAGTGGCAGATCTTGCGGCTCCTGCAACCAAATATAAAATAATTACACAAAGCAAAGGTAACCAACTAAAACAAGAACTCCTACAACAAATTAAGATTCAAGTTCAACAATCCAAATATAATTCGCAAAGGACATAAGTCTAAAAAAATATAGCAATTATATGGATGTGTGGGAAAATAAATGTTTACATGCTAAGGACTAATTAAGGTCAGCATTAAAATACATCTATAAGGCATACATGAAATGTATTGATTCAGGTATGCATTGCTATACAATTTATGGCCACGGCCATGCTGATACATGCAATGCCTTGGTGCTGAAGGCGCGCAGACTCCTCCACATAGCCGCAAAACATGTTTAACAATAGCAATCCGAGCCCTCAAAGGTCCCGTAAGTGGATCGGAAATGAAACGGATTTATAGGGTGGTGATCTATCGGAAATCAGCTCTCTGAATCAGACAGAAACCATCCCAACAACGTAAGTTATCTGAACGAACGGAAAATTTCCGATTTTGCTTGGAAAATGATCCGAACTAACGAAAATGTTCCGATTTGCTTCCGTTCATCGAAAGCGCATTCCCGAACGTTCGTACGAATGAAAAATGAACGAAAAAAGCAAAAAAATGACTAACACCCACCAAAACTTTCACAGACAGCTACGGAAGACCGGACGAATGTGTCTCTGAATCGAGGCTATTATTCCAAGCCTTGCAGACTTACTGTATGTATCTTCATTTCCAAATAAATGATACCAATAGGCATTTTACTTAAAGATATTTGCAGTTTAAATGAATTGCTACTAAAAATGTTATGCTGTAATCACAGATCCACAAATTCATATCTATTTTCAATAACAATTGGTTTGTTGACATATTTATCCCGCTGTTATTTTTTCAATTTACGCAACTCTACTTCAACAAAATTTGCCTGTTAATGTAGAGAGATATCTCATTGTACATTTTTATTCCTTTTATTATTTTCACTGGTTATGTAACTATAAATGGCAGATATTTCTTTTTTAGCAGGATGCAAGCGGGATAATAAGTTTAAGAGTGGGAAAAGGATAGTCACACATGTAACAAATGGAAAAGTTAATTAAAATGCTCCTTTTGCCATTGTGCCGCAGATGGCTTTTTACACAATAATCTTATTTTAAGTGCATTTCATTTGCTAAGGATCTTAGAGACATCTTACAAGAAATTGAGTATATGTTTGGATTAAACATTGGAGCTAATGTCTTTGATAGCATGTTGTTTCTTCTGGTAATAAAGTTCTACTAAGGAGGGAGGGGAAAGTATTTAAGGAGGCAGCAGAATGATTAAAATGAGATCTCTCTTAGTCAACTGAAGAAAGCAGGGCTAACAAATCAACAACTGCATGAAATATTTGCTTTTTTTAATAGCACATACTGTAGCTAGCTAATTATGAAGATTGTGCATTAACCTCAGACAATGATATTACTTGGGCATATTTCCAAAGCTCTGGATACCTTTTGGCCATTTTTGTCCATGTTTTCCCTGTATGTCACTTTCAAAAGCTTGTAGCATTTAGCATTTATTTTAACAAAATGTGCTGGTTTGGAGGTATTTGGAGGCATCAGCCTATTTGTAATTATTTATTTAAATTATTGTACCTAAATAAACACAACTCCCAAAAAGTGTCTGTACAGCCTATGAATGTGTTAACAAAGCTAACCAACCATAAAAAGTAAATGCTCAAAGTAAATGCTTAAACTGGACCTTCACCATGATTTATTGAAAAGCCCAAACCCTTAAAAACTATTCCCCAGCCTCTAAAATTAATATATTTTAAGTTTTTAGTAACTTACTTATTATTATTTCCCCCACTGGGCTGTAACTCTGTTAAGGACTTTAGGATACAGGCGCTGCCATCTTGAGTCAGAAGCATCACATTTACTGAGGAGAGTGGGATAAAGTACAGGGGCGGGTTATAGCAGACAGAGCAGAGCTGGGTTCAGGAAAAGCAGTCCCAGAATGCAGAGCAGCACAGTCAGAAGACACTTCCTGTTTGCAGGCTGCCTGGTGTTCCATAAGCCACCACCTTGGGTGTTTAAAGGCTCATAACATGCAGTAGATGCAGATAGGATGATTTTTAATGTGAGCAATCTGTATGTGCAGGGTGTGGGAAACATATAACATATGCTCTTATTCAGAGTGAAGGTCCCCTTTAAGAAAATACCCACACCTACAAATTACGTAATACCAATACATGCTTTAAATTGACATACAGTATATCACTGAAACAAAAGATAAAGGACAAAGTAAATTAAAATCTGTTCTACCCAAGGTCCTATGGTAGCCGAGGGAACCAGACAGGAGAACAAATGCTTCCATAACATTAAATTAAAGATATTAAATCTTCAGTCACCATCTCATTGCGTTATGCTTATTCTATATTCAACACTGCCTATAGGCCCGGACCTCTCATGAAAATTGATAACATGATAAAAACTCCTATGGACCAACTACTAAATCTGCCTAAAAAAACATATACTACTACTACTACATATATTATAAAACTAATACTATAGGAAAAAACATATACTAACCAAAAAGCAAAGTTTGTTATATCAACTGAAATAATATACAGCCAGCTCTCTGTATTCACAGGGGTTAGGTGAATGGCATACACCAAAAAAACAATGAATTTGAAAATAACCTCAGGGGTGTCTGAAAAAACAGAGCTCTGGGAGGCACACTTAGTGCAGGGTAGGGTGGGGGTTTACGAAGAAACTGCTAGAGATCCAGTGATGTTTCCCTCTGCACTTTGGGTCCTGGGTGCCACCATCTTGAGGAAAATGCACACAGCAGCTTCCCCCACTTCGTGCATGGCCTGGCCTGCCCATTTACTAAATTGGACAATGCAGGAGCCTGCACAGAGCGGGGGAAAGGCTGCTACAGGTACATGCAGGTCAAATGTGCCTGGGGGAAAGGAAATGTAAGGTTTTTTTCATTGTAAATCACTCTCCAAGGCCCAACGCCCATATGGAGAGTGTTTGCCCAACATGCCAATGCAAACATATCATTCCTCAGGAGACTTATACACACGTGGCATTCTTCAGAGTAATATCTCAAATATCTCATCTCATTCAAAATCATGATGGAGAGATCACACAAGCATCACAGAAAACTGTAAGTCAGCAGTATACACTGCTATACAATCTAACTTAGCATGGATGCACTTGTTACATTGTAAACAGCAGCCATGTACCTGTTACAATGTAGTAAAACAGAGAGTTGGCAGATTTTTACAATGTAACAGTAGAAATCTAATTTGCTTGTTAAATTGTACAGCACAATTTTTAATCTCCGATCTTGAGTTCTATTACAAGGGAACTCTACTTTTATTACAAGGGAACTCTACTTGAGTTTTATTACAAGGGAATTCTACTGGTGACAAGCTGTGTATTGTGGTCTCCTACCATCATTCTCTTTTGCTCTATTTGAAAAAAAAAAAAAGATGTAACTCACAAGTGAGATACAAAACTATAACTGGTGTCACTTTCAATATTAGTGGTATACAATATCAAAAATAGGTCAGCTAATTATCTACCAAATCACTAACTGTATGTAATAAGTTTCAGCTATGGAAAAATTAAATCATTTTATTCATCTTTTAATTAGCATAGATGAATACTTAGGGGAAATCATGATACTTTTCTAAAATGTCAAATGGCAATCAGACACATTTAATGTCAAAGTAAACAATTACAAAGTCACTCGAAGTCTTGGGAGTTTAAAATGCACATGACTCCAGCTATAGGTTTTCATGCATAAATTCATTATTTAATCTTTGAAGAAGTAAAATAAAATCTCAACAACTTTGTTTTGCACCTATACATTTTACAGCCGTCTATTAATCTATTAAATTCTAGCTGACATGTCCTCCTGTGGGTCCTTTCCATGTCCTTTAATCTCCATTGATGAAGTATTGTTGTCCCTGCCATGTCTATTTCTGTACATTAATGGAAGTGTAAGTTTCAGATGCATTAAGGATAGAAATTAATCGATAACTGTTCTTCCAGGTTTAAAATAGAATGGCGTAAAGTGATTCTTGAAACCTGCAAACTTTTTGGTAAAAAAGTAATTAACTAAGTTTAATTAATTAATGCAAAGTGTTCCTCGAACATAATAACTGTATCACCTTCATGGTGTTTTTTATTTGTCTTGATTACTGCATGAAAGACAATACCTTAGTTAAAATAAATTCAAAAATAAGATTTCAAACTTTAAAACCTGCATGATATCAAATAGACACATTTCAAGCTTTTGTTGCAGAAGTTGCATACCACGTCCTAAATGCTGGCCATGACCTTGGCAGACAGATTTCTAATTGCTGGCACTGGATAGAAATACTAGCCCCAATTCTCCAGTTCTTATCATTACAAATCCAGGAAGGTGTTTGCCACAGGCCATATTGTCAATTAATTATAAATGATATGGAAAATGGATAAAGCAGGTGTTGAGTTGTCATATAAACCAATGGCATGATTAGAAATCTCTTTTAGGTCAAAGTGTCTGTATCTGGGTATTTAATAAGTGAAAAACTTGGAGGAGGTCCCCCAGCAGAACTTTTAGCCCTCTGATCTTTATTTTATGTTTATTTGCTAAGGAACACGGAAAGAACAGAACAAATCATATATGATAACATTCCCTTAAATCAGGAGAGGAACATGGGGCAGGCATCAGGAGACCTGCTTTCTGCCTTATCTTTGTTATTGGGTTTACACTCACATTAACATAAAACTTTCTAATTTTAGGGTAATATGAACAGGATATGTAATCAATGACTAAGAAATGGGGGGTGCCCCACTAAAAGTCCCCACAAAGTGCTTAACAGAGTCTTATAACTGCACAACACCAAAAAATGAATGAATAAGTAAGTTTATTAATTTCTTTAGAATCTAAAAATAACTTTTTTACACCAGAGACATATTGTTAAAAAACATATATAAGACAAGCTCAAACCTAATCTGCCAGGAGGGGGCGCTAATAAACCTTGCTGCCATATAAAAAAAACCTGCCTTGAAAAAGAGACACACGTCTCGGAACGCGTGGGCTCGTGGAAAGGGGGGGACGCTCATTGCTGATCTTCACATTTTGATTGATAAGTAATTTCCTTTTTTGCATTTTTCTGTTGATTTGTGCTTTGTTCTTTTCTTATGATAGAATATAATCCTTATTGCACCCATTCTTTACTATTAATTGATGTACTATTGGGATAAGCACTCAGCACTTTATTAGAGAGATGAGTTACTTTTAATAAGGTTTGATACACTGTATTGAATATTCACAAACTATTTTTATATGGCAGCAAGGTTTATTAGCGCCCCCTCCTGGCAGATTAGGTTTTAGCTTGTCTTATATATGTTTTTTAACAATATGTCTCTGATGTAAAAAAGTTATTTTTAGATTCTAAAGAAATTAATGAATTTACTTATTCATTCATTTTTTGGTGTTGTGCAGTTATAAGACTCTGTTAAGCACTTCGGGGGGACTTTTAGTGGGGCATCCCCCATTTCTTAGTCATTGATTACATTGGGTCATGGACAGAGCATTGCCCCACATTTATTGCTAATATTGTTCCACTGGTGCCAGCCACACTCTTTTTCCTGTAGCATGAACAGGATATGTGTTTGTGTTGCTATGAGGCCATAAGAGGTTGCAACCCCTGCATTTCCTGTAGTTAGGCCCCTGACTAAAAGTGCAATGCATGGAGAGAAATGTGTGCATAAATATCCCTAAAGATTAAATTAAAGTCTTCTACTGTTGGTCCCTAGTAACTGAAGACAAAGTCTATCCCTATCTCCTCAGTAGGCTCACTAACACAAATAACATTGCAGAGGCTTTAACCTTTTTCTATACCATAAAATATTTGGACCAAAGTGCAGTTTTGAAGTGCTATGATTATATTTTTATTTCCATCTTTATTTAATTTTCCAATTCATGCTTAGCACTAAAAAATTTGGCTGAATAAAAACAAGCCATTCACTGAAACACATTAAATATTCTCATTTTCCAGTTGCTCTCATACAAGGTGTAATTATGTTCATTCTTATCTAGGGCTGTTGTTATTTTTAGGTATCCTATTTTGTTTTTACATCTATAAAACAAACTGAATCTTGTGGAGATATCAGACAAAATGTTAATGAAGTAGTAATAGTGTTAAAACCCCTGGGAACGCCAAGACATTTATATGACAGTTGTAAATGACAGCAGCAAGCTGCAGGAGTTATCAAGAGTACATCAAGTGATTAAAGGACAACTATCATTAAACACCTGTAAAAATGAAATACTACATAAAAAAATGGATTTATATATGATATGTAATCAAAACTCTTACTAAAGGTCACAGACCTGAGCTGTCCGACAGAAGAAGGGACACCATGTGTTACACAGTATTGTGGCACAAGTCCAGTCCCATTATAAGTTTCAGTTGTGTTTGTTATTTACTGACACCCAATCATAGCTATGAGGGGTGTTAAGGAAATGACAGGCACCAAATTGAAACTTATGATGTGTCCAGGTATGTAAAAGCTGTGTATTTGAAAGCTTTGTGAACACAGGATGCCCCTCCTCTCATTGGCAGGCTGCTTAGACCTTTCAATTTCTGCTGACATCCATCAATTGCTACTGAGTTTTTTCAAAGAAACATCATTAAAAAAAATCCCCTCTGTTGTTTTTTAACTTGATTAGTCAGATATTGCTTTTCGTGTAGCTTATTAATTAATAGCATGTGTGGTGATTAACCCTTTCGCTGCCAGCCTACCCGGAGTTTTTGTCACCCTTTGTTGCCAGGCCATTTTGCACTATTTTGCGCTCCCCATGTTCAAATGTGATTTTTGAAGGGATTTCCAGGGATTTCCCAGGAAAATGATATATTGTTTTTTCCAGAATAGTCTGGGCTTTAACATGAAATGTCTTGTTTGTCATTTTTTAGGTGTATTCTCAATATTTTTGGGTGAAATATGTGAAAAAAATTTTTTTTACTATTTGTAGTGTTTTTTTGTAATAAAAAATGTAAGTTTGTCAATAAAATCTTATTGTGTGTGAAATCCCAATTTCTCCCGGTTACAGCGGTACCACATATGTATAGGTAGACACCCTTTCCTGTCCAGGAGACTCCCCCAAAATGAAACAGAGCTTTAGGGGATTTTCAGATAAAATACAACTGTGATATGCGCTAAGCGCACCTTGAAGTTTTTCCAGAAAAACAACCCTTTACATTTGAAATATCCCCAACAAACTATATATTCTTTGGAAGTACACACCTCAAGCTTTCTAGGCGTACCAGGCTTGTTGATGTGGCCACAGTTTTCTGGAAGTAATCCCTCAATGTAATCTTTGGTTGCAAAGAGTTTCCCTAAAAAAAGGATAAAAAAGCTAAATCAAAGCCACGTTTTCCTAAAAAAAACTATATACAAACAAGAAGAAACAAGTAAAATCTGAAAAAGCAACATCCCCCGAACAGAACGATACCCAACATGCATTGCTACTGTCAAGGGAAGAGTTGCCAAACACCCCAAAGTAAAGCATGTGCGTAACGGTAGTTTTACTTGAAAATTTCAGCTCTACAGACAAAGTGCGCACCTTGTGATTTTTCAACCAAAACAACCCTTTACATTTGGAATATCCCCATAAACCATATATTCCCTGAAAGTACACATGTTAAGCTTTCTAAGCGTACCCAGCTTGTTGTAATCCCTCAAAGAATTCTTTGGTTCTGCAGGGTTTCCCTAAAAAATGTATAAAAAAGCTGAATAAAAAACACCTTTTCCTAAAATATATATATACAAACAAGAAAAAACAAGCTAAGTCTGAAAGCGCAAGGTCCCCCGAACAGAACAATACCCAACATGCAGAGGTACTTTTAACCCTTTTAATTGACAACATACTTGAGATTTTGTCACCCTCTGTTGACAGGTCATTTTTCCCCATTTTGCGCCATGTTTTGCACCATTTTTGCTGGAATTTTCTGGAAAGTTATATATATATTTTTTTCAGCAGAGTTTAGGCTTTAACATGAAATGTCTTGTTTGTAAATTTTATTATGGTTTTTACAATGTTATTATTAAGTAAAAAAAAAAAATAAATAAATACAATTAATTTAATTTTACAATTAATTTTATTTTAAATAAAAAATGTATTTTATTAAAGAAAACTATATTGCATGAGAAAGCCCCATTTCTACCGATTAGAACGGTACCACATATTTATCAGTAGCCCCCCGTTCTTGCCCAGGAGACCCCCCCAAACTCAAACAAGTACTTTATAACATTTACAAATAAAATACATCTACTATCCACACTGCAAAGGGTTAAATCGAGAAAAAAAATGACATAGACATTTTTTTGGGGGGGATTTTTAAGGGTTAAAAACCCTTAAAAATCGAAAAAAAAATGACATGGGGTCCCCCGGGACTAGCTATACAGGGCTTGTAGAAACTTTTTGTTTGTGGCCCCTGGCCCTGCAGGCTGCAAGCCCGCATAGCCCATGCCCCCCCCCCTGGGCTTTGGGGAGGCAGGTAATGGGGGTGCCGGGGGTTAATGGCAAGTCACCCGCTAGCCGCAGGTGACTTGCCAGCCCGCAGCCTTGTGAACTGGTATAGGGATCTCTTGGACTCCTTACCAGTTCACAAGGGGTTAAGTGTAAAAAAAAAAAACACCACACACACAAAGAAAAAATATTTTATTATTTTTTTTTTAAATACTTACCTCCCATCCATCTTGCTCTGTGTCCCTCGGAATACACAAAATAAAGAATGACTTTATTAAAAAATAAAAACTTTTTTTTTACTTTACTCACCTCTGATCCTCAGCTCCTGTGTCCATCGCAGCTCTGATGACAGTTGTTCTCATCGCTGGGCAGTGGAGGAGGGAGGCAGGCGATCAGATCATCACCTGCCTTCCTCCTCCTGTGGCCAGTGATGACAAGTGTCAGAAATGACAGCCCGGAGCCAGGACGACACCCGGGAGTGACGTCATAAGCCCAGCCCCCAAAGGGGTGGGGCTTAGCGGCAAGATGGCAGTGCCCATCGAGGAGGACAGGGAGAGGGCCTTTCAGGCCCTCTCCTGAAGCTGGAGAGCCGGGGGGGGCAATCAGAGGCCCCCCTGGTGAAGAGGAGACCCTGTGGGAGCGATCGGGCATTGAGGTAAGTAAATGTCATTTTTATTTTTTTTTACATGTATTTCGCCAGCTGCTGAAGGGGGGGTGGCTATTCCGGGCCCTCCCCTGCACCCGGGGGGGGCTGGGTGGGGGATCGAAGCCCCCCCAGATGAAGAGAAGACCCGGCCGGATCGATCAAGGGGTCAGGTGAGTGTTTTTGTTATTTTACTTTTACTGTAGCAGGGGGAGAAGTCAAGCACGTAGATTCTACGTGCTTGGCACTTAAGTGGAGTGGAAGCAAGCACATAGAATCTACGTGCTTGGCACTGAAAGGGTTAATGATAGTTGTCTAAAATAGATACGCTGCTATTTTTCAGATAATATTAAAGAGATTGATCAGATAAAAACAAAACAACGGTGCTCAAGATCAGAGATCAAGTCCAAAATGGCATCTGTGAACATGCTAGGTATATACCATTCATTGCAATGGAGTGGGCTTGCCCGCATAAACCCTCCTCGACACAGCCTCCTCCATTGCAATAAATCAGGGGCATGGACCAAGTTCGTTTTGGAAAATGATGGTGGGCCATAAGAAAGTTTACATTTATCAGTTTGAATAGCGTAACAAAGATTTCTACAACTATCAGGATACCCACACAAACTCAATTAGATTGATTTTCTACACTTGTATATCCTTCTACCACACCACCTAATTACCACATTTGTATCTAACAATCCCCTTAGGCTACCAATACACATACTCATTGCCTTACTTCTACAAATATATGGCTCCTGTATTTATAGCCCATCAACCCCAAATTTTAGCCATATTCTCTATACTCAACCCACCCAAATGCCTACCAATGGTAAACATACAACTAAATATAGAAAAAACTCTTATCTTGTTATGGTGCCAGAGATTTCACCTTGGTGTTTAGTTGAACAATCAATGTCACCTTGTCCCTTCAAGCCACCACTGTCACCTCTATTTGGCAATGTGGCCCTTCTTTATCACTCCCCTTGCAACCTCTAATCCTTATTGTGCCTCTATTTAACTACCTATACACAACAGTTCTATTTACACCTACCACATTCCCCACAGCAGGTTAGGGGACATATCAGATGGCTCCCTGGGCCACAGGTTAAGCATATGTATAATGGATGGGCTGACAGGCACCTGACACAGTGACCATCTTCTAAAAGAGCAGACTAATGGGGCGTGCGATTTCCAATCTCTATAAGTTGTAGTCCAATGGGTCCCGGCAGTGGAGCTGCACTGGACAAAAGGTGGGTAGCGCAGTTTTTCCCTTGCATAGTTTGTGTCTTTCCTCTATTTCCTGCAGCATGCTGTATATGTTGTAGTAGGTCTTCAAAATATGCCCATCCTTTCCTTTCCATTCCTTCATGACCAAGCTGTAAATGTGGTCGCAAGACCACCCTGTGTCTCTCTGTTCTCAGAGTGAGGAAACCCGGCAAGCCACAGTGGTCACAGTTGCTAGGCTCACTGACACTATACGTGGGGAAAGGCAGGGCAGCTTTGTGACCATATTGTGAGTGTGGTCATAGAAAAATGGAAAGGAAAGTATGGGCAAACTTTAAAGACCTTATACAACATATACAGCATGCTGCAGGAAAGAGAAGAGACACAACCTAACCCAGCGTCTTTTTCTAATGTACTGACCCCAAACTAATTTGAGCTTCACTAATGAAGCTGTGGTGTCAACAGTGTCCTAACCCTCCCACCTGGATACAAAACCCTCCTATCAGGAAGATAACATGTGTATTGATTTAAATAGCTAATACACATGGGTTACTAGAGTTTGCAATGAAACAATAAATTCTCTTATGCTTCAAAACACTATGGTATTTCATGCAATGCTTAATGTTTCTGTTAGCACAGTGGAGACTGATCCATACTGAAATTACAGGCAGGTTATAATCATAGTTCCTACAAAGAATTCTGACAATAATAGGTCACGATTTACAGAAGGTTTCCACTCCTACTGGCTGCTGTATTCGTTGTAAAAATAGTGAAAGACATATTTACTAATATGTCACACTGGGATCAAGTGATGCCCACTGTTAAAATCAATAGCAGTTAAAGCCACATCCAAATAAAAAAAAAAAAACCCTGTGTTTATTTCCCCGCTGTAGAGCTTAGCGACATAACACTATAACAAACATGATTGGTTACAAGACTAGACTCTCTGGCAGTTCGATTGTATGATTTATATTAGCACTAATATAGATAAAATGGTTGTCTAGCTGTCGTTTTACAGGGATGGGACTGTCTTTATATGTCAAAACACATTTTAAATTTGCATTATGTAGGGCCTCAATTAAAAAAAATTATATATATATTATTATTATTATTGTTTATTTATATAGCGCCATCATCTTCTGCAGCGCTTTACAAAGTAGTATATATATATATATATATATATATATATATATACACACACCCTGGTATCTAATATTTAACTCTTGACTGAATAGCATTTCTTATTAGCTGGAATAGATTGTAAGAAGAATATATTATGTATAAATTGGCAATGTACTGCTTAACCATGAGGAATTCTGTGCCTACACCATCAATCAGGCTACAAACACCTATTTAGAACCTTGCATAAGGAAAAGTCATTCCAACACATTAATAGAAAGAAACTACCAAGTACGTGTAGGGGTGGTACTTGGTAAGGCTTTAGACTGCTGTGTAACCCAACCCGATCTTCTGCAATTTATTCTTTACCCAGGCCTGATTTGCTCCATAAGTATAAAACTGCTTCAAAAAGTGATGAAAACTATTTATGTGAATTTCTTTTTATTTTGTGCACTTAAAATGTTTGTTTTGTGCATTTTTAACATGATATTTGGTGACTAACAACCCAAGTGTTCCACCCAGGTGGTACTTGAGATACTTGATACCCTATATGCATAGGCTCGTTTAACCCTGTCTGAAGCCTACTTGCGATTTTGTCACCCTCTGTTGACAGGTCGCTTTTTCACCATTTTGTGCTATGTATGTTTAAAGTGGACCAACACCCAGGGGGGATCGGCCCGGAAATCTATAAGATTCCCGGACCGATCAGATCCCTCCCCACGGGGCATCCGAAATCGGGATGTCCCGCGGGGAGGAACCCCCCAGGAGGCCCACAAACCTTACCTCAGCCCCGTTCCATCGGCGCATGCCCTCTAGCAGGGCGCGCACCCGCGCCGGCCGTTTGTGAATGGCCGGTGCAGGCGCGCTCCCTGTTAGAGGGAAGCGCGAGAGGCGGCCTCCAGCGCTCGGAGCCAGCTGAGCTGGTATGCGCGTCCAGGCGGCCTTGGACGCGCATACCACAGCAGCTCTGAGCGCTGTGATTGGCTGGCGCGGTCACGTGGGAGCGGGGAGAGGTAAGTTTTTTGGGGCTTTCTGGGGAGTTTCAGACAGCGGGGCACGCACCCCCGATAGTCAAAATCCTGGGTGTTGGTCCACTTTAACTGTGATTTTTGCAGGAATTTCCAGGGATATACAGGAAAATTCTAAAAAAGTTTTTTTCCAGTAGATTTGGGAATTTAACATGAAATGTCTTGTTTGTATATATTGGATGTGCTTTCATTTTAATTTAGAATAAAATAAAAAATATATATATATTTTAAATTGTCTCTATATTTAGGTTAAAAAATGTCCAATAAATGGCCCCCAAAATGCCCAATTTTTCTTGATTACATTGGTACCACATATGTATCGGTAGACCTCATTCCTGCCCAGGAAACTATGAAAATGATTAATGGCATTTAATGACATTGATGGCGAGTCACAATTCTATCCTGCCATAAATCAGGTCCCCGTGGTCTGAAGGGTGCTGGACATAGGAGCATATAACTCTCTATCGCAATTTCACCAACATGCTTTGCTTTTTATGCTTGACTGTTTCATACTGTAAAGGCATACTAAATGCTGGCTGTCAGTTGTACTTTAACTTCTCTGCAATACCAGGGTAAAGATATTTCCTTTTCTAGAAGGCATGGGAGAAGAAGCACACAAATGCCTTTACTGAAGTGTGCAGTTGTTTTCTTTCTCTTTTTCTCATCATACAGGGCTCCATGTCAGATTTTGACTTTCTAGCAGTCCTGAACTGTAGGAGCATCCCACATTGGGATGCCTGGGCACAATCGTTTAAAGGAACCCAAAGCAATTTTTTTTTTACCTTTGGTCCAGTTTATCAACAGTTTTCTATGTTTTTTCAAACTCTATATTTAATCCTGTTTTATTGTACGTTATATAACTCCCAGAATAATTTAACTTTAATTATTGCACTGAACAAGACAAGAATAAGACAATTTTATTAATAACCATGAAGCCCATTAGACTATGAGGTTGTAGTCTGACAAGGCCGCTCTTCCATACTGAAATCTGTAAATCAATAAGCTGCATGCTAGAACACTCTGATTAAGAGAACACACTCACTGCCGTGGCACAATAGCAATACTGCTATTGTGCATTTATTCTCAGCAATATAAAAAATGTAAAAGAAATGTGCTCCTAAAAAGTATTATTCACAAGCAACATATTTACTTACGAATATCTGTTTGTATGGATTTTGAAAAATGTCACAAATGACTCACTATATTTCAGGCTGTGCTTTTTTGCCTTAGTATGAATCATTTTGTGGTTATTAAGAAATTTATAGTTAGTATAGTAAAAATTTTACTTTTGAAAGGAAAAAAAAATATTATGGAAACGTCAAGGGGGAAACGGTCTTCTGCGCAGCGAAGTAAAGCTACTGACTATGAATACCTAATAATGCATCGGCGTCGCACACATTTAAATGGCACGGGCTCTATCATTAAGCTTGTGTTAAAGATTGATATGTCAGGTTAATATACCATCCGTCAAACTTCCATTGATATCAATAGTCCAAATGGATGGAACAAAAAAGACATTTCCCTGTATCTGGCTCTTAGAAGTAAATGTTCGTGCAAAATGTGTCTCTTGCCTAGTTTAAAACACTAATAAAAGGTCTACTGATCTCTGAGTTAATTCCCTCATTCCTCACTGTACTTCCAGGACTGCAAGCTGCTTCCGCACCTCTGATGGCTCTCCCATGGTCTCACTAAGAGAAGCCGAACCGACGGATGGATGTACGAGAGGCAAACAATGATTGCCTCTATACAAGGGAACTTTAGGCCGGTAGGTGTGGCTTGAGTGGCAAAACAGTACTGTTGGTCTGTAAAGTTTGAAGACCAGGCCCCCACCATTACTGTGGTGCCATGTGCCTTCGCTCGTATTTCACGGCCACAAATTAATAATAATAATAATAATGTCTCAAACAAGTTTCCAGAATAGTAGCCAGCACGATGAAGAACAGGAGGCCAAACATGATCTATTACAGTAGAGCTAATTTAGCCAAGCAAGCTAATGTATGTCCAATGGTTTAGAATGTGATTATTTTCATTAATATTATTATTAATTTTATCAACCGCTATTTTAATGGTGTACCTGATACATACTGTAAAATGTGAATAGATAATAAAACATGAATCATAGAGTATCAATATCACTATAATGAATGTAATATACTGTTCGGACATGTTAGAATTATTTTAATATAAAAAAAAAAAAAAAAACATATGGCATTTTTATGGCTTTTTTATTTAAACTTCATAAACCGAAAACTATTTTTTGATCTAAAATGAACAACAAGTGAACAGCTTTTTAAGATCACATTCATGTAAATGATTTGAACTGTATATATTTATGAAATGCTCTATAAAAGGAATGTAGAGCTAATGCTCTATAATTACTATAAACAGTCTTGGCACTCTGTCTATTGGCAGCTTGTCGAACATCCCTGCCAAAACTGGATTTTTGGTATGAATGTTTTTACTTTTTAGTAGAGCCTTTAGCACACTGTGAACAGAAACAGCCTAGCCATTATTTTCTACATTTCAAAAAGCAGCAGGCGGTATATAATAGCTAAATGTTTTGCCCTTATTTCTATTTGGTGTGGTGTGGTTCTTTACCAGTTGCGATACAGTGCTTTAAGTAAACCGCATGCTGAACCAATCTGGTCTCGATTTATTATAAGGTTACTTCAAAGAGGGAAAAAAGGGTATATCACTCTCCTAGGTTTTGGATTCCAGGACCAGCCAAAGAGGCCGTTGTTCCTCTTGTGCCCATGCACCCCAAAAGTCCCCAATTTGTGTGGGTATTTACTAAATAAATCTTATAACAAGCTAATTTTTTAGATTTTATTTAATTTTTGGGTAACAGTTAAAACAATTCAATAAAGATAAAACACAAATAATTCACATACTTACTCTACATAACTAAATGCATGGATCCCAACTGTGAAATATTGCTTTGATATACCATTGGTGGACTATATTAATTTCAGTTTATAAAATGTTTCCAGATTTGTAAGCAAATAGAGACTTCCAATTACATAGCACAACAGATAAATAGGCAGGCTATGGGCCCTCTGCACAGGTTTCTCTACTCCAAGCACACACATCGCAGATGTTTTTAGAACCGAATGTTTCTGTCTAAAGGAAACATACAGTAAACCACCAAGAAGAACATAGCGAACATAAGATGCAAATTGTATACTATATATAAAATGACATTTTATTAACAAAACCTTAATAAAGTTTTAAACCACCATTAAAAACAAGCAAGACCAGTTGTCTAGACCAATCATATCAACATATCTACAGCAAAAATAAAAAAAAACTGGATTATCTTAAAGTGGAAGTCCAGTGAAGAAGTAAGACCTCGCCCAAAGTAACTACCTTCCTGAGCCCTGAGGCAGGACAGGGGGGAGGGGGGTTACAAAACTAAAAGCCTTACCTCCAGTGCCATTCTCTCAGAGATTCCAGTGCGGGGCAAAGTCATATTTCCGAGGATGCACAGAGTGGCATCCCCCCTCTTTGCCCGCCTGTGCTTTGTGCAGCTGTGGCACGTGGTGCACTTACATTCAGCAGGACATCTACTTTAACTTATTAAACCTATAGGAAATAATAATAGTTATCATCACCTACCTGTTAGCCCCCCATACCACTGCTGGTATAAATGTGCCAGTGTAACATAAAATACAGTTAATCCAATAGGAATTTCAAAGATAATTATAATAATAATAATAACTATTATAAGCTTAACTCTGTATGCTAACGCTCAGTCAAAAACAAGGGCTTTATGCCGCGCATCAGTATTCATCACATAAGATGCTGATTGGACAAGAGCCTATACTTGCGCTGAGGGAATGGCAGAGAGGTGAGGGGGGTTCAGTATGTCCCAGGAACAAGGACCAGTCACCAGGATAGTAAAAAATCCTGGTGAATGGTTCATTTGAAGGAACTTTCATGAATCAAGCCCCATATTATTGCAATTTGCAAAACCATGTAACAAAATCTATTTATTAACACATGCATAGTTTAGAACTACAAGGTACACACGGGCAGGCTGATTCATCATTAGCGGCAGGTAGCGACAGATGAGCGTCTGTAGCAGGCATTTTCAGAGCGCCCGCTAGTAGTCGCAGTGCTCGGCCGTGGGTCGCTACTTTATAGCGACTCAGTCGCTGTTCAGTAATGTTGAATACATTGTGAGGAGTCGCTATTTGACCAGTACAGCGCTGTATGGGAGCAGATGTTAGCGACTGCTCATAGCGACCGACTCACACCATATTCAGCAAAAAAACAGCCTCACAAATCTCTGGCGCTGAAAAATACTTGTTTGAAGCCCAGAGAGCAGGTCGGCGGTGTGTTTAAAGTCTGTTTTCAAGCATCTATCAACTAGTAACAAAGCGACAACATATGGAATTACATTGTAACAACATTGTAACATGAACACTTTAATGCCAGACCTGTAATGTCATTTCTGAGGAAATATATAAAAAATGAAAAAATTATGAAAAAACTGCTATTTCAATGCCAGAAGAGGTCAAAAAATTATTTGTGATTTTTTTGAAAAAAAAAAACTCGTTTAAAGAGAAGAAAAGGATCATCCATTGAAATGTATGGGAGAGCGACAGGTAGCGAGAGGTCATACCTGGCGCTGTGCAAGGCTGAACGCTGGCGCTGTTCGCTGAGGCTGTGAAAATGATGAATCAGACGCTACATGGCGCTATCCCAGTCGCTAAACAGATTCTGCTTGATAAATGTGTAATTGCGTGCCATGTCCGGCGTTCCCCTGTCGCTACCTCTCATTAACCAGCCACTACCTGACGCTATCCCTTCTAAAATAAGGGCCTATGTGTTTGCCTCATGTTAATAAAAGAAATATTATAGCGAGAAGATAATTATTGGGATTATAGCTTTTAATCTTGGTTGCACTCTTTATTAAATTACAAAACATAGCAATGCTATAAGCATGGCATAAAAAGGTTCACTTCCAATCAGCGATCTAGTCCATAAATGAAGCTGATGGCTACAGGACTGTCCATGCATTCCACTGTAAAACTGCATTAAAGGGACAAGATCTGGAACATACAGTCATTTAGTTCCTTTTACCAAAATTCAT
The DNA here is from genome assembly GCA_027917425.1 of Gastrophryne carolinensis. Lineage (NCBI taxonomy): Eukaryota > Metazoa > Chordata > Amphibia > Anura > Microhylidae > Gastrophryne > Gastrophryne carolinensis. The sequence continues at coordinate 220,959,245 of CM051238.1, forward strand.
TAGGTCCAGATTTGGTGCGATGTGCACAGGGCCATTCGGGCGCATGCTGCCATGAGTCAGGCGTCTAGACGCATGCAGAATCGTTTGTGCTTGGTTTTAAGTTTTTTGCCACCTGTCGACCCTTTTGTCACCTTAACGCGGTGGCTAAAAAGCTGTTGCAAAGTAATGTATTTCCAATTCCCTTACTTAACTGCCAAAGCTTAGTCTTTTAAACCCATCTTCTCTGTAAACCTTGAGTGTCTTTCAGTGATCAGGGGCTTAGTAAGAAGTCCCGGTTCTGGAAGATCCTCGGTCTCGAAATGTTGCAGTAATTCTGCTTCATCCTCTTCTTGCTCAAAACAAATATGGAGTTCACCCATATAAACAAGTACATAGATCCATCCGGTTGCCAATTTCTTTGCTTAACTCCTCGGAAAGTCCTCATGTGTAAGCACTTTATTTATTTTCATATTCCATGCACTGGCTGCTTGCTTTAGACCATATATATGCCTCAGAAATGTGCATACTAGGTCTGGCCTTTGTTCATCTTTAAATCCTGGTGGTTGTTCTATATAGATGTATGTAAACTCGACCATGTTGCTGTTTTCACTTCAAAGTGTTTCACTTGCATTTTCCTTGTGGTGGCTGTCAGCAACGTCCTTCTTGTAGCATGCTTGACTATTGGAAGTTGAACTAAAAGTTTTATCCCAGCCCTCTCCATATTTTCGAGAATATACCTTGTTTACAAGTCTTGCTTTGTGTTGCTCCCCTGTGCCATCTGCATTGTACTTTAATGTAAAAGTCAATTTGCAACCTGTGGCTTTAGTTCTGTGTCCATGTGTCAAGTGACAAGTGTCCATGTTTTAGTGTCAGGCATGGATTTTATCTCTTACTTTGCAGCCTTTATCTATTTACTGCCTTCCCCTTCTGAAAACTGATATATGTGTTCCCAAGTTGCAAGTTCATTAGTTCTGGCAGCGCTTAGCTTGTATAAGAAGCGTACAGGTGTATTTTATTAACTTTCTCCAGTTGAGCGTCTTGGTTCTGTGTCTGAGCTCTCTTGTGTCTGCTCTTCACTACTGGTAGCTTCTGCGCTCACGTCAATTGTACAGAAGTTACAGATGATGGCTGATCAGTGTCAGCTTTCTCTTCTGTCCTTACTTTCTCTGTTGTCATGACATTGGCCTCGATTCAATAAGGGTAGAAAAAAATTCTCATGGTAGTAAAAGATTCAATTCATAAAAAAAAAGCCTGAGAATGTCACTGTTAGTGAATCACCTGAAAAAAGACAATGAAAGTCAATGGCACTTTTTACTACTAAGGAAAAGTAGAGAACTTGTTACACTGTAGTAAAAGCTGCCATTGACTTTCATTGTCTTTTTTTCTGGTGATTCACTAACAGTGACATTCTCAGGCTTTTTTCTCATGAATTGAATCTTTTACTACCATGAGAATTTTTTTCTACCTTTATAGAATCGAGGCCTTTGTTTCTCTGCAACAAAAGTTATGTGGTTTCTAATGGTAACCTTGTCTGTTTTAGGATTTAGGATTCTGTAACCCTTAACATTATCACTATATCCAACAAAGACTCCGGCAAATGCTCTGTTTTGGAGTTTTGTGTACTTTTCCTCTGGAATGTAAATAGAGTTCTAGAACAGACTCTGTTCTGCAAATATGCTGCCATTGTTGCTTCATTCCAATATTTTTATGGTAGTCCAGATTCTGTCAGCATACATCTGATCATTTCAGTCAGAGTTTGGTTATTTCATACAGCTACCTCCTTTTGCTCTGGTGTGTATGGCACTATGTACCTGTTGCCTCAAGTGGACTTGAAGCTGTATTGGAGTCTCAGGCTGCCTGCAGACAGGAAGTGTCTTCTGACTATTCTGCTCTGCATTCTGGGATTGATGTAGTTTTCCTGACCTTTGCTTTGCTCTGTCTGTGCAAAGCAAAGCTATAACACCAACCCCCTGCACTTGTCCCCCCTCTCCTCTCCTCCTATGTGATGTTTCTGCGGCAACTGTATCCTGTAGTCCTGAAAAGACCTGCAGCCCAGTGGAAGTAAGAATAAGAAAATACTTTAAACTTAAAATCTATTCATTTATTCAGATTCCTTATTGTAGTTACTTTAGGCATTCTGAGTATCTGTGACCCCAACACCTGTGCCATATGTGTATACAGTCATTGTGTTCATGGGTACATAGTCTCACCTTTTCCTTCAATGGTCATCTAGTTTGGTACTCGCTATGGTCTGCTTGCTGTCCAGGATAGAACACTTGTCACCTTGGAATTTTACAGTGAGTCCTTTGGCTGTTAGATGTTATCCTATTATCCAAGTTATCCTATTCCAGTTCTGTAATTATCACTTGTTGGATGGTAAGGACCTCTTTAAGTAATAACTATCACCTTAGTCATTCACATGCTGTGGTTCAAAACAATAAAACTTTTTGGTAGGAAATCCTGCAACTGCAAAAACTGTGTTCATAATAAGTTAAAGGGACACTCCAGGCTAAAATAAAAAAATACCTTTTTTCCCCTGCTGCTGCTGCCTCTATTTACAACATTTATAAACAGCCCTGTTTCTGAGATTCCCCCTGACTGAAGCATGCCACCCATGTCACTGCAACGGAGAGGTCTTGCCAGGCACTGCCTTGGTACGCCTTCCCTTGTTAGAATCTCTGCAGGTGCGCATGGATGTGGGGACCCCATACATATGACTTCAGCCAGAGCAGGACCTAACAACTTGGGGAAGACCAAAAGGAGTATGCTATTTTTTTAAGCTGAGACAGACACTCTAAGTATTAAATATAAATTCAAAAGGTAAAGGCCCTTTAACAAAGTTAATATATGCCAGGGAATTCATGGTATTTATATGCAATTAGCTACAATGAAAATATAAATATAATGAAGAGACCCAGATTTAGGACCTTGTGGAATTATTAAAATATTAAAACTTTAAAGGTGATGAATCTCAGGATGCCACACCAGTGGTGTGAAACCAGATCCCAGACCAGACTCCTGTTTGATACTCAATTGGTTCAAGGGGCTCTCGAAAAGCAGCAAGGACCTGTTGCCAAAGTTCAAGACTAAAACTCTCAATGTTCTCCTACTTGAGAGTTTGTCAGTTTATCTGAATAGGAGGTAAGGTTACAGAGAAAACTGAGCAAAACACATGGCAGGAAAAGAGATGGAGGAAGGGATAGGCAGAAATGTGGAATAATAGGTGCTTTAAGTTTTGGAGTATTACAGTAGCTGACAACATATCTTCCCATGGTTAGTTGGGCATTTCAAAGTATCCAGACAATGTCCTTGCTCCCATTTCCAGCAAAATCAAGAACAGGTGCAAGAAGAAAAAAATTCAGAACAATAAAGGCTTACATTTACCAGCTATGGAGGTGTGTGCAGGACTTCTGTTTACCCAGGGCACAGAAGAACTGCTGTTAGGGCAGGTATAACAAAAGAGGAGTTGTTGAAGGGGAAATGGGGAGTGGGGTAATACTCAGGGGAAGCCTGGACAGCCTTCCTTTTTTAAGTGTGAATCTGTTTTTCAAACTTGGACAAACTCACGGTGGAGCAAAATATACACTCATAGATCAAGCCCATGGTATCATAAGGCAGAGCTTTCTAGCTTTCTTTGCCATTGGAAATTACATTTATTAATTTACAAAGGTGCTGACAGGCCATGATTCATGCTCCCCTGCATAGTATCACATAGAAAATGCAATGTACATACAATTAGTAGATACATTAAATCCTAACTCCAACCAAATGTGTTTTTTAGCTCTGGAAAATGGAGAAGATACAATCAATTTCAATATTATTTTTGCTGCCTGAGTTTGCAATGATCTCGTTTGACTTTAAGTAACTTTCACGAATCAAGCCCCATGTTATTGCATTTTGCAAAACCATGTAACGAAATCTATTTATTAACGCTTCAAAACACATGCACAGCTTGTGAATGTGTGTTTCAAAGAAAATCCCCCATATTATTTTTTTAAACGGATTACAAGGTACACGCTGAGTGTTTGCCTTATGTTAATAAAAAAAATGATAGCGAGAAGATAATTATTGGGATTATCACTTTAATCTTCTTGGTGGCACTCTTTATTAAAGTGGAACTTCAGTCAAAAGTGACGCCCCTCCACGCTACCCTACCCTGGCACTAAGGCAGGGTAGGTGGTAATAAAGAAAAAAAATCCTTACCTTATCCTCAGGCCAGCGCTGCTCCCCCATGTGTGCGGCCTCCCGGGAGGCAGAAGCACACAGGGATGTGGCTTAGCAGCATTCTGGCAAGATGGCGGTGTCCAGGATCTGAAGCACCGGAGAAGCAGAGGTGGCTCGAGGGTCAGGTAAGGGGTTCTTTTCTTTATAACCCCCCCCGTCCTGCTTCAACGCCATGGTAGGGTGGCAGGGTGAGGGGTCAATTTTAGATGGAAGTTCTGCTTTAAAGCAGCAATGCATGTAAAACTCAGTAATATGTGAATGCGATGCTGCAGGGAATTCGTTATTGTGTGCCACTCAGTAATTGTTCTTCATCAAATGCTTTTATTGTTTTAAATTATCTCCAAAGCTTTGAATATTAAAAGCAAATATAAAAAGTGTGCTGTTGTGATTTATCTAGCCCTGTCTTTTCATGGTAGGAGTATCAGAGAAATATGCAGTCTCCATGCATGCGCCTCTAAGGGACAATGTTATGAAGAGTTGTGATCTGGAAAACAAGATATGTGTGCGTCCATTTTTTTATAGCCTCTGATGCCAGATAAAATGAAAGGAGGAAAAAGCTGTCTTTACTGCAGTAAGCAAGTGCCAAGCTAAAGCATCGTGGGTCTCATACATTCAGTTATTTAATAAAGCAGATACTATACACTATTGCAGGCATGAGGCTTGCCAGGGGCTTATGAAATGGGTTATTGGTAGTGCCAGACCTGAGAGGGAAAGCAGAGTTCTGTAACCTGCCAGTTCCACAACTGTACGCATATCCACATTTTAAGTATCATGTCAAACATTTTATTCATGGCTGTGAATGAGGTAAAGCAAGCTTTATTTACAGCAAACCCATGGTTATTAGAGCAGTAAGGGAATTATACCAGATAAGGTTGAATTAAAAAAAAGACTTTTGACTATTGTGAACTAGGAAGGAAAAGTTTACTTTCATGGAGCATCCCTACAGACCTTAGATAAGGGCTGCCAGAGAGACGTGATGCTTCCCTGCTTCCCTTTACCTTGTATATATCAGTGTCCCACAGACGGGTATACAACGCCGCATTCTGCATTCCTGCCTGTAGATGAAGCAGAATGAGACACCTAATATTCTCTATGGGTGCTTTGACTGAGCCTCGTACAGTGTCCTACCCCCCTAACCAGTCAGGAATATAGAGGTATGTACGGAAAACTGGTGCTTGAAAGACATGAAGTCAAGTAAAATCACAGACACAGATATCCTTACCCTTGACCAGGCTCCCACAACAATATGCTGCCCTGCAAATGAACGTTGTTGGTCATGTGGTCTGTACTCAGCCAAACACAGGAGGGGTCAGCTGCATGTTAGCTAACAAAATAAATATTTGGTTTTACACCTAACCTGGAGAACCCTTTTAAGCCATGACTCATGTTGTAAGGACGTCTTTAAGCTTCATTCTTTCATGAGAAAGCTCCAATAATGCATAGCTGCTAGGAATGGATGTTCACAATGCTTCCGGTCAATCTAGTTAAGTTATTAGTTGTTTAGCACAATGTCTAGATCTGAAAATGTGCTTTAGCAGGAATTTTCACTTATTTGACTATAAGAAAAATACTTTTAACATATGCTGTATATATATATGAATAATCAAGCATGACAGGAGGCAAAGAAGGAGCAGATGTTAGGAAATAATCCAAGATACCATGGAAACACTGCTTAACATATTTTTTCTCTTTGTAAACAAGGCCAAATGTACTTTTATCAATGACTTTATTGATGACATGTTTTTAAGAGTGTGAAATTATTTCATCTGTTTATTCCTTTTTTAAAGTAATCAGAACACAGTGTCCATATGATTTAGTTCTATACTAATATTGTTAGCTTTAACTTACTTGTTAAGTTTGCTGTAATAGCACAAATCCGGAAAGTAATTATAATAAAATAACAAATGTATAATATATCACATAACCAATATGGCTAATATACCATGACATCATATATTTTTTGACAGATTTACTTTAGCTGCCATTTTGTGCTGATGTGTCTAAATGGCACAACTACAAATGTCCTCTTGCGTGGCAAGGGAAATATGCAGAAACCAACTTAAAAGCAAACCAGTGGGAACCAGTGCTATGTGCTGGCTCCTCCAATTTCTGTGAAGTATTTCTGTGAAGAAAATCACAGTGCTCCTTCACTGTATTCCATCTGTGTCTGTCATCACGGGATGTGACGCCTATCTACTACGTGGTTACCAGTAACCGAAAGTGGAACAAAACCTGAGATTTCCCTTTCCTGGGTTTTGTTACTTGCCCAGGGGATTTCCGATCCCAAATTAGCATGTTTAGTATTTCTCCCTTTTCAGCAATCCCACAATGCATATTTAGGCTCCCTTCCATGCATTCTATGCCATACATATTAATGAGCTGAAGGGGGCGGCAAGAATCCTCACATACCATCAGCCCTTCGAGATTCTAGGCTAGTGGTTGCTCCTCTTTAAACAAGTACTAGACTGTAAATGTTTAAATAGGACATTTAACAACTCTGCACCAGGTCTAATCTGACAGGTCAAAGCAATATGCATGCTAGTTTTATATTATTAAATTATGTCTTAGTGCAGTTGTAACTGCAGGAGCAACAACGCAAACTGGTGAAGACTTCACAGGCCCTTTATGTAGTACACATACTGAAATTAGAACTAAAGGGTTATTCATCAAGGTCTAGCGACAGGTAGTGCCTTGTAGCAGCACGTAGCATCTGGTGAACAGCGGGCGCTGTACGCAAAACCACATTTATGAAGGCAATTCTGGTGAGCGACTCTAACAGCACCATGTAGCGTACGATTTATCATTATAGGCGGCTCAGTGTATAGCGCCGACACTCCAGGTATTACCTGTCGCTCTCCCATACATTTCAATAGACGTTCCTTTTCTTCTGTTTAAACAGGTTTTTTTTTTTCCCTAAAATAATTGTGTCACCTCTCCTGGCCTAGAAAAATTCATTTTTGAAACCTTTTTAGATTTCTTTGTTTTACATGCAGAATTGTATTTACAGGTCTGGCACTAAAGTGTTAATGTCACAGTGTTGAAACAATGTAATCCCATGTGTTTTGTTACTGATGGATATGGGTCCAAAAATAGACTTTAATCACACAGTGTCTGCCGCTCTATGCTATAGCGACCAGATCCAGAGCGCCTACGCTGTGTGTGTGTAGTATGGTGTGGAGCGCTGAGAGTCGGTCGCACTGAGCTGGCGCTAAATTTCACTCCCTGCAGCGCTGTACTGGTGTTAGAGCGCCCATCATACATCACATTCATCAATGCCGGCCAGGTTACTACAGTGACTGAGGCGTGCTGTTACAGCGCCCGATACCCGCTTACAGCTTACAATACCTGGCGCTAGTAATAAATCAGCCTCCATGTGACAAAGAAGATTACAAAAGTATAATGCTTGCATCTTGGCATGCACAACAGACAACAGACTTGCCATAGGTAATCACTAGAGATGAGCGAACTTCTCAAAAATTCGATTCGGGCGATTCGCCGAATTTCTCAAAGAAATTCGGGTTCGTCCGAATCGAACTTTAGCGGGAGCGGGGAGGCCGGCTGCGCTGTCAGCGGGCGGACTCCCCGCTCCCACCAAGCCCTGAAATGGCAAAAAAAAATGCCGGCATGGTGGGAGCGGGGAGGCCGGCTGCGCTGTCAGCGGGCGCCGGAAGTCGGCTTCCGGCACCCGCTGACAGCGCAGCCGGTCTCCCCGCTCCCACCATGCCGGCATTTTTTTTTTTAATTTCAGGGAAACTTCGGTCAGTTCGTTAGAACCGATTCGCTCATCCCTAGTAATCACACTTCATTCGTGAAAAAAATATATTTTAGCCCTGATTGTGATTTACCACCTATGACCCTGCAAGACGATTTGTACACAGTTGCTGTCTGGGTGGTGAACTAAAACATAAAGTTAATAGAAATGAAAGTGAAGAGAAGTCTCCCCTCTGTGGGAAAATGTTACTTTGTTAAGTTATAGTCACATGACTGCTGGCAACCAATTCGGTTTGCAGAGTAAGCTTGCATCAAACCTAAATGGTTGCAGTCAAATGATTAGATACCATTTGATGCCAAACATGTAAATGAAAATATTAAAAAACGAAAAGACTACACCAACTAAATAACTAAATTAACCTCACAACTCCCCACAACCCCCAGAATAGTGGCACCACTACAATTGTCCAAAATTGTATAAAGCTTTATTAATACAAATATTTACAATTAGATAGGTTGAGACAATTTTAAACCATGTTAAAAGACATATAACAAATTAGAAAAAGAGGGAGGGAGGGACATGGCAACGCTGCTTTCATTAATAATCCAATCTAACAAATCCATCAGTAAATTCTATCCATGCCTGAGGTCAATAATTATCAATTTCATTGTGCCCTTTGTGATAAATGCATAAAATATAAAGTGCTAATGCATACCTAAAAAGATTAACCCTACACCTATGTGTTTATAAATCCCTCATTGCTATCTAGACTACCCTGCAAAGTGCAATGTGCAAAAAACTAAAGTGAACCGTGCATCAATTTCCAATGAGGACCAACCAGGCAGAGATAAATCAAACAGGGCGTGCCCTGAAGAAGTGACGCGGTGACGTTACGGAACGCGTCGGCGGTGAGGTGTGGGGGGGACTGTGCTGCGAGCCCATTCTGGACATGTGAGATAATTTTGCTCTATATGTTTGCTGCTAGTTCACTTCTAGGTGAGGTGAAAAACATTTCAAGTGGGTTAGAGACAGAAAAATTAAATTATGGCTCGTACAAAGCTAGCCATGCACAGGGCAGAATATGAGACATATTTCTGTTTTTATTGGGTGAAAATTGATCCATGAGTAGTACATGCCCATGGGTAGTACCTAACCAACAACATAGGGAGATTTCTTCCAGTACTGCCCTGTCCTAAAAACATGAATATCCTATGATGTATAGGGGAACTGTTTGGCCATGGTTATAGCTATTCTTTGGATTGTGCCACCTTTGCAATCACACATGTCACTATCACAATCTCTCTGTAAAGGAGGTGCCAGAAGCCAGACACTCCTTTAGAAAGAAGGCTCTCAGCTTACCTAGATGGTCTATCTTTTCCACATGTCCTCCATTTCTCTTGCAGATTGCCTCAATCATTCCCCATCCCTCTCTGTTTCCATTTCCTACCACTATCTACCATCTTGCACCTTATCTGTTTCTATCTCCATCTATATCTATTCTAGTCCGCTTTGTATGCCTGTTGTACATTCCCTTCACCTTACTCCCATTTACACTTCTCTTCTTCCTCACCTTCCATCCACTCCATCTGCTCTCCCTATATGTAGTACCCCCGCCTCTTTTTTGCAAATTTTTCTTTATCTTTTTCTTTCTCCCTCTCTCTCTTTCTCACTAGCTTCCTTCATCTACTTCTCACATCAACTTCTTTGCTTCTCTGTTCCACATTTCCTCATTTTCTTTCACCATTCCTTGCCTCACTCTTGTCTATTTTACTTCGGTCTTTTTCCTCCTTTAGCATTTTCTACCTCTACTACTTTTCCCATTATTTTCTATATATGTCACATGTATCTCTCTTTTCTGGGTCCACTTGTTCTCCCTGTATCACTCTCTCTAGCACATTCTCTCCATCACACATTCATTTATCTTCCATTGTTCATTTCCCATGTGCCTCTACAGGTATGTGAGAAAGAATATACATACAGTATGTATGTATTTATGGGGCATCTAGCACAAGGTGAAATCTATCCTAAGGCCGTCACTTTCCATGGTTGTTGTCATTTGGTTAACAAACAAACAGAACCTACATGATCCCACATGGCCCTAATAACTATTTTTTACACTCTATTCAGAAACAAATAATATGTTCTGGGCATATTTATTTATTTATGGATTGCTATACCCTGGATATGTGAGTTATCTCTGTTTCGGAACTTGGATTAAACCCAGCTTGGATTAAACATTAGGATGTTTTATACGTTGAAACCGTAATCTGTTTTACCTTTAAAGTTTCCCTTGCATGCATGAATTCAAGCTTAGCCACAAGGACATAGGGACTTAGCAATATGGTTCTCCCACAATCCTCACATGACAAATAATATATGGTATGTAATAAAAGTGATGGCATGGGAAAACATTTGTTCTAGCATGTATGATGCCTTGAAGTTTAAAAACTTCTTTCTTTTTTAAAGTTTGCAGTGCTCTATATTTAAATGTAACATATGGTATATTTATATTAATTTATAATTGATATTATTTTTGTTCTGCTTACTGGAGCTTTATTATTTCTGGGTCTATTGCTTAGGCATGCTATTTGTATTCCTTCAATTTAACAATCTTGCATGCAAAAAATGTTTACTTCTAATACTTCCTCATTCCTTTGTTAGTACATGCTATAATTATTTGCAAACAGGTGCTTTTGTGTTAGTGGAATAATAAGACAGTTTAGCTACAGGCAGTACTCACGCGGCATATGCTCAAGTGACAGTGACATAAAACTTACCACTATTCATATGCAAGAAAATAAAGCAAACCAGTACCGAGTTTCCAAGTATGAAATGATTCACGGCCTATGCTTATATTTTGAACCATATTTACAGATTTGTTTGTACAACTGTATCATTATGCAAATGCTTGAATTAACTTGGGTCATGATTTTACTGATTAAACTGTATGTTGATGGGCTTTAGGATCGGAGGAAAATAAGTGCCTTCAGAATTTCACAATAGACACTAAGACTGCAAATCATATATTTGGATCTTATGCTATCAGTTAGGCTCTTCAGCCCAAAATCAGATGCATGCTGCAAATTTTCTAACCTTTCATTTGGTAAATAGCAGCTTTAATACTCTCACAGGACAACACTGATATAAAAAAACAAAATTTCACTGACTGAGAAGTAGAGGTTTCGAAAAATAGAGAATAGAGAAATAGCTGGGCTATATCCACTCTCGGTTAGTTAACAATTTACCGTTACAGTGATATTTAAGACAAAGCCAATTGTTAGCCCATAGTGTCAGTCTACGTTTTGCACTGTCCTGAATAAGAAATGCCAGAGATATCAAGATTGCAATTCTTCTTCATGATTTCTCTTCTGAAGTATGTAGGTGTGGCCACTAATCAGCATAATGGGACGGGTGGCTCTGAGAGGGAGATTGCTTGCTGGGTGGAGGCTGGGTGAGGAGGAAGGGGTTAGCTGGGCTTAAATGGCAGCTCAGAGTGCAATTTAAGCCATGAGTTTTATTTTTTAAATGGTAATGTGAAAACTGTTCTATTCAAATTTTTAATGCTTGTTATTTGACATTTAAGCTCAAATTTTCAGGTACAGATGCAAAAATGACCTTAAAAGACAATCTCGATTCCAGCTTTGCTGCCAAAAGCTAGAGAACTTAACAAGTGTTGGCTAGCATTCGCCCAACTACGCTGAACTAAAAGTAAATACAGCAAATGCGGGTGTAGCCATGTTGCAAACTTGATGTAAACCCACAAATACCCTGCAAATAACATAAGTGGTTAATAAATCAGCTCCATAAGAGCATGTGACCACCCTATGACTAAGTAGGATGTTTGCTCAAATTAAACTTCAGATGGATTTTCCTCTGCACATGACTTGTATAAATCAAAACTGAATATTAAAAAAACACTCTTGTAATGCATAGCTACATAGTTAATACGGTTGAGAAAAGGCATATTTCCATCAAGTTCAACCAAGGGTGTTAGGGTAGGGTTTTTTTCTTACTGATAACCGCTAATAGCAACTGTTAATGGTATTTTCTTCTAAATAAGCATCTAATCCTTTTTTGTGAAGCTGTCAGCGGTTGATGCTGTACCAAGCTTCTGTTGGGGACTATTCCACAGATTTACAATTCTTATGGTAAAAAAATGCCTCCGGAAATTAATTTTTTTTTCCAGTTGAATGTAGTGCGCCCTTGTCTTTAGAGAGGATTTCACCTGAAATTGTGTTTCCACATATTTTTGTATTACCCATATGTTATATTTATACAAGTTAATCATGTCCCCCCTCAATCATCTCCTCTCAAGACTAAACAGATTTAATTCTCGTAATCTTTCCTCATAACTAAGATGCTTCATTCCTCTAATTAGTTTGGTGGCTCTCCTCTGCACCCTTTCCATGGTGAGAGCGTCCTTTCTATGAATGGGTGCCCAGAACTGAATGGCATATTCCAGGTGAGGGCGCACCAGAGCCTTGTAAAGAGGCAAAATGACATCCCTATCCCGTGATTCCAGGCCTCTTTTAATGCATGATAGTATCTTGGTGGCCTTGGAAGAAGCAGCTTGACATTGCATGCTGTTATTTAGCCTGTGATATACCGCGACCCCCAGGTCCTTCTCAGCAAGTGATTCTCCTTGTTTTACAGCTTAAAGCTTGTGAACATCTTCAATAGACTGCACTGTGATACATATATTTGTGTCATCTGCAAAAATAGAGACAGTGCACTTAATTCCATATTTTATGTAGTTTATAAACAAGTTGAATAGTAGTGGGCCCAGCACTGAACCCTGGGGTACACCACTTCCAACTGGTAAGCATTCAGAGTAGGTATCATTAACCACAACTCCTTCAGCCAGTTTTCAATCCAGTTACAAACTGTATTTTCTAATCCTGAAGACCTCAATTACCCCAATAAGTCAATGAGGGGCAGTGTCAAATGCTTTTGAAAAATCCAGAAAAACTATATTTAAAGCCACCCCTCTGTCCAGGATCTACTCACCTCCTCATGGAAGCCAATCAGATTAGCCTGGCAGCTTCTGCCTTAGTAAAACAGTGCTGGTTGTCACTTATAATGTGATTGTGTATGGAGTCCCTAAATAGCCCCTCAAGCAATTTTCCCACATTGAATGTTAAACTTAGCGGTCTGTAATTGCCTGAAGACCTAGAGCCCATATTTGGGCAGGGGTGATGAGATAACTGTGCTGATTTTTTTTAGAACTCTTGGGTGAAGTCCCTCTGGCCCCGTTTAAATTATTTAGTCTTTCTTGGATGATATCTATGTTTAGCTTGTTAAGTATTATACTTGGGATTTTGCTATCAGTGACATGTCCTGTGTTGGCTCCCTGCTCCTCTGTACACAGAGCTAAAGAATCTATTTAAGAGCTCCACTTTCTCCCCAGTGACCATTTCCCCATTATCATTAATTAAGGCACATACCTGTTATGATTTAGTTTTCTTTAAATGTATATTTAACAATACATTTAGGGGTTGTGTATGCACATCATGTAAGATACTGTATACACAAAATTAGTAAGAATGCTCAGACTGTACATAGAACCTGGGTAATTTCTTGCCCTGAGCAGGTATCTAAAAATGACAGCAACCTACCACCGAGATCTCCCCTGCAATCTTCCTGAAGGGTGCGATATATAGGTGCTGTCCCCATGGCCGGTCAAATAATCAACTAACAACCCTTCAAAATCCACTCTCATCAAAAGGATATCTAACTCACTTTAATATATTAAAAACATACAAACTTTTATTGTTCATATAATTAAAAAGTTACCCTAATAGTACCACAACATACAAAATGCCATCCCAAGATGCTATTACAAAGGATTAATGGGCAAACAAACACTACTACAATATAAAATATGTGGGACAAGCAATCTCACTACAAAGGCACCAGTAGTAAAACAGGGCTAAAGATTAATATAACATAGTTACTGATTAATGGTAACCTTTAACAAAATACAATAATCATAACAATAACATGAATTTACTTGCCCCAAATTGTGATGCCCCGCTGTGTTAACCTCTTTTGATTGTCCATAGTCACTTACTTTTCTTTCTCCCACACAGCATTTTCAGCCCACATCCCCATGAAGCTCTGTGCACTCTGTGTGCACCACCAGTGCTGGTCCCCAACCCTCACCTAACCCTCCTCCTCAGTCATCAACCCTCACCTAACCTCTCTCCTCAACCCTCTCCCTAGTAAATGAGACACAGAAGCTTCATCTAACTCCCCCTCCCCACTGCTGACCTGAATCCCTCACCTAACTACTCTCCATTCACTGACCCAAACCCCTCATCTTACCACCATCCCCAACCGCAGAACCACATCTCCCCCCTAACTCTCTTCAACAGCCACTGACCTGCGCCCTCCCCAAATGCCCCTCCTCGGCAGCTGACCTGCACCCTTGAGTTTGAAGGTATCTGCTTGCACACTGCCTAATAATATTGTTGTGTGAAGGACTCTTCTGTTACTCTTCTGTTTAGGGTCTGGGGAGATCTACTCCCGCACACTATGAATTCAGAATTCACAAATTGGTTGGAGTGATCTAGGAAGGATGTTTGTTGGTGATGCTGTGTGTTGCAGTTTCACAGTGGTGGGCTACAGCTTAGCAACCCATGGTAGGAAGCAGCTTGCGTTATTGGAGGGGTCTTAAGAGTTAAAGGGACAGTGAGGAAAATTGTGTAAATCCAAAATGATAATTCATTGACACCCCATGGGGGAGGGAGCGTGCAAACATGTCTCTCCTGGCCTTGCTTGTTATTCAGCCTAGAAACTCCACATAATAGAACACATTAAGTCAAACAGAATAAAAGGTAATTTTTAATGCAGTCACAAGCCTTGTCTCCTGGTGTAGACAGCCTGTTTATAGTGGACCAAAACCCAGGATTTTGACTATCCTGGGTTTTGGTCCTTACCCCTGGGGAACCCCGATCGGGGATGCCCCATTGTGTGAAACCACCCAGGTTGCCTGAACAAACTCTCCTCTTCCTGGTCCTACGGCACATGTGTGGCCACTCGTCCAATCACGTCTAATCAGTGTGCTCGGATCCGCTCAAGCCCCTTCGTCCAGGAGCTCTAAGGCAAGTGCATCCATGGCACTGGTGGATGCATCCCCTGCTACCCTTTAGCAGGGAGCGTGTCCATGCTGGCCATTAACAAATGCCTGGTGCAGGCACGCGCCCTGCTAAAGGAATACGGGGATGCGGTGGATGCTCGCGCATGCGCCATTTGACCAATTACAAAGGTGAGTTTTCGGGCAACTTTGGGGGGTTTCACACAGCGGGGCACTCCGATCAGGGAGCGAGTATGCCTGCCCTGGAGTCTCATATACTCCATGGTAGGTTTTGTTCGACTTTAAGGCAAGAAGGTACATTATGACTGACCAATGCATGCCAAGTTGATAATGGCTGACAACCAGTTTTAGTTGGAAGCACACTGGAAATTAGTCAGTAGGAAGTCAGCATATACTTTATCTGAATTATAGGCTTCCACAAGGATCTGTTTTTATGAACTTGGACTATTGTGTGTGCTTGTAATTGTGTCATACCATGATAATCAGCCTTAGATTTTGCTAGTTACCTGGCTGTTTGAGTGATTTCTACTTTACCTTTAAAAGAAAGCATACTATCACAATGCATCACAGCCTGACCTATCCCAGTTGAAGAAGAAGCTTGGCATCACAATACTGATCGAAAGGAGATCTCAGTGGCCTCTGGCATCTAATGACTTGCTTATGAAAAGTACATTTAGCATACCTGGTTGTGGTTAGTTTATAGACTTCGCTTTTATATGTTATTCTGGTAAGTATGTTTACCTTTGGATTTGTTTTTTGTGGTATGACCTGAAGTTTGAGTTAACTTGAATATATTAAAAATTCTGTAAAAAAATGTGTTCTAATTCTTCACAAAAAGAAAAATCACCTGCCCCTGTGATGGTGCAGGGGTATTTTTTAAGTTTGCAAAAACAGCACCCTGTGGGTTATACTAAAGTATTTGCCAAACTGTTCTGCATAGCCCATAGGATGCTGTTGTTTCCAAACTGTGAAAAAAATCTTAACCTCACTGGAAAAATGATGTATCTCCCCTGTAAAAAATGTCCAATCACGGGGGCAAAAACCCACATTTTTAACTAGCCTTCCTCCCCAATGAAGAGTGAGTACCTCTTGGAAATTTTCAATGCTCTTATTTCACTCAGTTCTCCACTAATGCCGCCAGTTTTAGATGGAAGTCCCACCTCCTTGAGTCATTGCTGCTGTTGTGAGTGGCAGGTGATTCGAAGCACAGAGCTCATGGCAATTTCCCCCATAAGGCACTTTGCCCAGTCAAATATTTGATACATTAAATACATGAAATAACTAAATTACACTTTAAAAAAAGTTTCTTAGTTAACACAAAGTCTACAGACACCTAGAGCCTTAAATCTTTAGGCCTTACTATAAAAGCAGCCAGATGTGCACAAGTGCAGTTGTACAACTTCACTGAAAATAAATGTTATTTACAGTCTGGCGTTTCTACATAATGCAGAGTAGTTTTGTTATCTTTCCAATATACAAAGCAGTTTTCTGTACAGTGTAAAGAAAACATAAAAAGAAAACATAAAACTGATAACTCAGATACAGAGTACTTTTCCCAATACTAGAAATAAGCATATTGCCAGAATAACTGCCGAGTTTTCAGCAGCCAATTTTTATTTTTACAATTCAGAATACAAAAGACCTTTACAAACACTCGCACTGAGGCAGATAAACCTTTCATTTTTCTTTTCTCAAAACAACCTTACATGCAAAGTTTGGATCCTGTTATGTTTTAGAAACAATAGACTGAAGGGCTAAAAATATTTCTGTTCAATACAATGAACAATAGGCAAAAGTAGGCATATCCCAACGCATAAGAAAATAGGAGATAATTCATATTTTTGTAAAACATGTGTTTCAGTCTGTAACTAAACTTTGGACACAAATGTAGTTTTTTTCTATTTTATATTCTGATAGATAACTTCCGTGAAGTTTAGAGAGCATTACACTACTTCCAATGAGACGTGCATAAGGGGGCGGTCCAGGCAACAACAATAATAGGGGAGCTCCAGTGTGGTCACATGACCACCCATTTCTCTTGAAGCTCCCAGCACAAGTGAGCAAGACAAGCCAGAGTGGTACCTACCACAGTAAAGCATGCACATTTCTCTGAAGCTGTATAATAACATGTCCCATCCATTGCTATTTCCAAACCTCTAAAACAAAATAGGTAACTAATTTAAAATAATTTAGCTGTAAAAATACCCCATCACAGGTGCAGGGTATTTTGTTTTCTTATTTTATTGTATCAACATCCAGAGCCATCCAGAATCATATTAAAGGTCACCTACTTTGTGCATAAGGTATAGACATGAAATATATAGAAACAAATTAAAAAAATAAGTAATATTTCAGGTGGCTTTGCATTTATTTTAAAAATACATGGCCAATTTTAAAATACATTCTCTCTGAAAACAACACAGACTGATTTATTCTCCCTAAACCTTGAACACACTTTCTAAGTTCATGCAACCATAAAAATCTAAATTGATGCAAATTTACCATGCATTAGCCTGATATAAAGAATTTCAAAATGATGCATTAAAACAGTAAAGATATGACTGAATAGACTGAATATTAAATTCTATTGGATATACCCTGAACAATATGATATGCATATTTACATGAATGTATTACAGAAAATATTTTCAGTGCCTCACATTTCCAACATTTCACTTCATGTTAAACATGCTAGGAACATTATTCCTATATCAAAAAGGTACAATGTGGATTATCTGATTGATTTTAAAGCTTTGAAGAGACATTCCCACTTAACACTGCAATGTTGTGTTCTACTGGAGGGATACATAGGGGCTAATTCAAATGGATTTAAAGCCTCTGGAGAGGATGGACTTTCACATAAACATTGCAATAGGACCATTCTTCAGATGAGCTATATAATATTTATAGTGTTGAAGATAATGGATATTTATAAAAGCTCTCACACTAAATAAATCATTTGGGCAACCCTTAATATGTTTATAGTGCAAAAAATATTTAATTTCTATCAAAAGCTCAGCTTCTCCAAAGCAGAATAAATAATTTGGATTATACTCTACATATGTGTACAGCTGGAAATGTTCCTTTTTCCAAGCCAAGAGGTTATCAAAATTATTCTGGGATTTTCTGCAGAACCTTAATTTAAGAAGGCAGATAGCATATCTTACTCAGCATACAATAAAGTAAAAAAAATAAATAAACATCCGCTGCACCTGCATTGGAGCAGTTCAACAGGTAAAGGTACACATTACTTTTAATTGTATAGCTATTAAGGTTAATTCAGCGTCGTGAGTGAGTCGTGATTTTTTTAAGCTTAAAGTGGATCAACACCCTCCCCTCATCGGCCCGGGAATCTATAAGATTCCCAGACCGATCAGTTCCCTGACTGCGGGGCACCCCGATCGGGGTGTGAAACCCCCCCAGATCCCCGAAAATCCTACCTGATCCTCGTTCCAGTGGCGCATGCGCGGGCCGCCGCCTCCCGCGCGTCCCTCTAGCAGGGCGCGCACCTGCGCCGGACGTTTGTGAATGACCGGTGCAGGCGCTCTCCCTGTAAGAGGGACACGCGGGAGGCAGCGGCGACCCCCGCTCAGCTTGTCCGTCGCTGCCTCTCCTTGTACGCCGGCGGCGATTGGACAAGCGAGTCACGTGGGAGTGGGGTCAGGTGAGTTTTCGGGGGTTTCTGGGGGGATTCACACAGCGGGGCACCCACGATCTGGGTGCCCCGCGGAAGTGGACCAATACCCAGGATAGTCAAAATCCTGGGTGTTGGTCCACTTTAAAGTAAAGCAAAACCCAACAAACTTGTAAACTTGTATACTTGTACATTTGGCCAAAGCTCCTGCCTAAACTCCCTTCTTAGGGTGTAGAAATAGAATTGGATATTTTTGTTTTACGGATCATCCTGGAACACTGTTTTTTTTTGCTGTCCCTCTCTGTCAGACGGCAGGCAATCAGTCATTACATTGGTGTGGCAATGACATCATTGCCACACACAACAGTGACAGTGAATGGAGGAGGCCGGGTTTTACAGCTAAAACAGGCGCCATTATCTGGGATTAGAGTGAAGCTGATGCACTAAAAATTGGCAAAAGGTACTCTTCATGAGGGGAACAATTGAGGGGATACTAGTTTAAAATGTGGGTTTTGGTCTGCTTTAAATTTGTGCATGAGCCATAGCACAAGCAAGTATTCTCATTTGCATGTGTGGGGAAATTCGCACCATCTGCACTTGCATGAAATTGGTTTGATATCTTTTTCCTGTCAAGAATGGTGCTTTTGTACCCTTTTTTTGGATACATGGAGCCTTTTGATGAATACATTGCTGAGAGACTGGTGAATCCTCACTGTTCATAATCCTTTTTAAATATTTGTAGTTCTCCAGATTTTACCAGTGTTTTTAGATGTAAATGTATTTAACATCATTCCATTCAAAAAGGATATATTTTAATTATTTAAATACCAAAAAAATATGAAATTAAAAAAACTATATTTTAATATTTTATCTTTTTTTTTGGGGGGGGGGTCATAAATTGTCATTGTGCACACACAGGAATTCTCCCTCTTCATTTCATGCAGTGAATGTACATACGCCCAGAGTGGTGGGCTGCCCTATTTACGGTGCCCAGGGAGTTAGGTGCTTTGCTCAAGAGCACTTCAGTCCTGTCCCATGGCCGGTATGCAACCTACAACAACTATGGTCTTGTGTGAATAATAAAAAAAAGGGAAAACTAAACATAATTACAGAGGTATTAGTCAAGTCATAACATACATGTAAAAACTAAAAAGCATAAAACAATATTACATGTCTACATAGTGGTATGGAGAACAAATATTCTCCAAAGTATGGTAGGCAGGAGAAAGGAGGAATACTCAGAAGAGCCTTTGAAACTGCAGTCATGTGAGCATACTTTGCATTGAGAAAGTTGTAAAATCTTTCATTTATCACTCACAAAAGTCTACTGGGTGTAATTTCTCGCTTAAATAGGGCACATTGCAAATGATCTTGCTCGGCTTTCTGACATGCGCTTGCACAAGCGTGATTGTCCTGCATGTGTTCCCTGAATCATGGGGAGATGGAAATCACGCATGCAAGTTGCCGTTGAATCAACGCTATTGTGTTTTAGTGGTATAGAAAAGCTAAAGAGACTGGCAGGCTGATTCATAATTAGCGGCAGGTAGCGACAGATGAGCGTCTGTATAGCGGCGCTATGAGCGACTGCAAGTGGCCGCCACGATCAGCCGTCAGTCGCTATTTCTGGTCTCCTCAGTCGCTATATAAATCTGACATCTAATGATGAATATCGTTGTGTTGCAGTCGCTATGAAGCCACTGTACAGTTACTCACCCAAAGCTAATATTGTCTGGGCTTTCTAATGTGTTGTGATGGTATTTTTTAACAATAATTTTATATTGTCTATGCTCACATAGGCAATATAAGATTATTTGGCCAATTTTTTTGTGTAATTGTAGGTAAAAAATAGTAACATTTTTATTTTTTAATAACTTTTTGTTTATCTTGCCAAATTTGTGTTTGGTACGTAATTACAGAGATAGTAACCCATTCATTAAGACCTCTCTATATCTATATATGTGAATGTTTTTAAAATTACTACAGTAATAGGTTGGGATACATTTGAATGCTTCAAGAATGTAAGGGGTAACAATGTGTTTCACAATCTAATAACTAATGGGTTAATGTTAACTTTAACTCTGGTTTCAAGGTCATGCTAGTGCACTCAGATGCGCTAAATTGTTTGCTGCTTATTCAACAACAGCGACTCTTGGCGTTACAAGGAATTCCATGCCCAAAAAAAAAACACATTTATCAAAAGCACAGCGCCACAGCCAGCGACAGGTAGTGACTGGTCATAGCGACTGGCCCTCGCCGCACTAACCCAGATTCAACAAGAAATTTCTATGAAATAGCGTGGGTGCTGTTTTTTGGCTGACTGCGGGATAGAGCACCAGACACGGTTAGATTAAAGTGATTTGTTGTGGTGGAAACAAAAACTAAAGCTGTAAAAATAACGGGAATGACATTGGGGTAGGGGTGTGATTTAAGTGGCACACTATAAATTAACTTTTCACCCCCCAAAAAAAAAAAAATTAGGAAACATTACATACAGTTCAGGAATAATGTCTAACACATTTGTAGTTTGAAAAAAAAAAAATAGGACATAAGAAAGGGGATTTGAGGCTCTGCCATAGAAATGTATGGGAGAGCGACAGGTAGCAAGAGGTAATACGTGGCGCTCTGCAAGGCTGAACGCAGGCGCTGTTCGCTGAGGCTGGGATCATGTTGAATCTAACGCTACATGACGTTCTCCCAGTCGCTAAACAGGATCAGCTTCATAAATGTGTAATTGCGTATTTGAGCCGGTATTCTCTAGCCGATACCTCTGACTACCTGTCGCTAAAGAGTCACTACCTGACGCTATCCCTTCTTAAATAAGGCCCTATGTAGTATACAGTATAACTAGGAGACTAACCCCACAAAGCTGGGTGTATAGAGGGCTTTAGACTGATGGATTGAAGTGGATTGAGAAGTCCACTATAATTATTTAGGTAATCTTTTAAATTCTCTGAATTGATACGTAGATGAAAGTGACTAATTACAGCTGAATGTAAATATATATATATATATATATATATATATATATATACACACACACACACACGCATACTTAACTGATCTTTGAAAAAATATGTTTATTCTTACCAAATGTATGAACCATATATGAAAACAGTTCAATCTCTAGGTAAGTCTAATTTAATTTCTAGCTCAGATAGCATGTAATTGTGCTAATAGAGAGGCGTGCTTTGTTGCTTTATCTGTAAATAAAGTCTATTAAAGAAGTCACTTCCCTTGTCGAATTTAGATCGTTGGTATATTTTACTAGCTAAGCATGAAAATCTGTGTCAGAGTGATTACACCTTTTATCCACTGTGAGCTCTCTTTTTAGGTTCGTGATACTCTTTAATTTCCCACTTCAGCTAATTTAGCAATAAAATTACCAAGGTCTAGTGAGGTTAGCTACTAAGCAATTGGAGCATAAATGTTCTTTTAAGTTCAACTCAATGAAAATGCATAATCTAAAAGATAAAATTCTTTAAATAACAATTAGACAGAAATGGGTCAGTAACAATATATATATACAGTTTAAAAATAAAAAAAAAATACTTTCTTAACACATAGAATGTTTAGTAATGCAACAAATGAAATGAAAATGTTGAGGCTCATTTAGCCTCTGATGACTGGAATAAAAGAAGAGGATGAATGAACACGAAACTACAAGTTGACACCACAAAGTAAGCAGAAATTGTTGTAGCTTTAGAGTAAATATGCTTATCCAGCAACAAAAGTATTACACTAGTACAGTGATCTGTAGCCAATGATTAGATATCCCTTGGGGGTCCCCAATTCAGTTTTTATATCACGTGGCACATCCCATTGGAAGCCTTGGCACTATAAGTGGGAACATAAAGTATTTAGCAAACAACACTATTTGTTGCAGAAGAATGTTTACTTTAATATGGCAGGTACCATGAGGTATAGTGAAACTTTCATTTGGTTTCTATAGGTTCCATGTGCACATTTTCAGACCATTTTGGAATGCAAAGTAATGAAAACCTAGAAATACAGGTGGTAGAAGGTCTCTTTGATGGATGGATCAGTCATAAGTAGTTTTGGAACTAACACAATTGCTAAGAGTTTGTAGGCATAAGAATACAGGGAGTCAAAGCAGGAGTTTCACACCTTACGTTTAACACAAATTTAAGTTAATATATATATATATATATATATATATATATATATATATAGCTTAGCTTAAATTTGGCTAAACACTCCAATTTGCCATTACATCCATTCAACACAATGGTCTTCAACAGAAATAAAAAAATGTGTCCACCTGTGTAACACCTTGGTCATGTGTGAAAATGCTAAATCTGAAACTCAAACTTGAGAACAATTACCCGCCCGATTGCACACACTCCAGTGCACACTGTGCTCATGCTTTTTTTTGGCAGAAAAAAAGTCTCACCCACATGTGAGCTTTTCATTTTACACCAGAATAAAATGAATGAAAGCGTGTAATGTCTCCCTGTTTTATAAGTACTGCCAAGCCTGACAGGCTTGGCATTGCTAGTGTTCTTAAAGCCCCCTTTCCCCCTCTCTTTTAAGAGAATGAAAAAAATGGTGTGGTCCCCTCCCTGAGCCTGGGCTCAAAGGCTAAACAGCCAGACCCTAGACCTACCAGCTTGCCAGACCCTATGCCCATGCTGATGTTACCCTTCCCTGTCTCGCGCATACGCGGTGTCACTGTATAGGCTGCAATGACAGAAGAAGAGTGCAGAAGAGTGCAAGATCTGAGGAGCGTCGCAGTCATTTGAAGAGAGAACGGCTAGAGGTAAGTTTAGCAATGGCTAATGGGGGAGAGAGGTGCAAAGGGGCCAGAAATGCTGCCGGATGATCCAAAAAGCAGTGAGGGAGGGGGGGAGGGATGTTTAGAGATGAACATCAGAAAAGGTCTGATGTTCCTCTTTAAAGACAAGAAAACGAAAGCTGATAATAGATAAGAAAATTCCCTGGTGTAGCTAGTAATGCTAAAAGAGGCCCAAATGTAGCTGAAACATTTTTAATGCTTTTTTATTAACTAGCTAAGACATTTGCTAAGTGCTTTGTTCTGCAATTTACTGTATTTAGTAATAAATATGGCACATGTTACATGTGAATACATATTTCAATACACTTAAATGACTATAGTTTTTTTTTTATATATATGCTTAATGGGGATTGTTAATACATATTTTGCATTAAGCTACTGTTGAAAATGTTGCTCGGCTTTGCTTGTAATTGTACATTTACTGAGCTAGTACATACACATTGAATATATAGTAAAGTGTTTATACAATTCTATACAACCATTTTTTTTGTGGTAACAGATCTTAGACTACACTGAGTTATATGTGCAAGAATAATCTTCTATTACGTATTCATCAATCTTTCATAGCAGAAAAAAACCTCCTTGCTGTGCTTTATACTATAATGCACCTGTCAGCACCTAATACATAGCCTGTTGCCTCTGACAGTTGGTGGCAATCTTAGATGGGAGTGATGTCTACATATGTTTAATAAGAAGTGAACATATGATTATATTAAAGAAAGAAGAAGGTGTAAATATGCTAATAAAGCTTTGCTGAACTACATAAGGCAATGATAAAAAGGTTGAGCTGGTTCCCCCTAAAAGAGTGACTAAAGATCATTCCTGAAATTTCAGTAGAAACTACTGTTAGGTTTTCATTTTACTGACACAGATGGAAACATTCCAGCCTTGACATTAGTTAAAGTGGAACAAAACCTAGCCCTAGAGTGTAAAAGAGACAGGGCATCCCAAATTGTGCTCTATGTAGTATTATCTTGAGTCATCCTCCGCTAACCCTACCATACATGCTTGCAAACATTCTATTCTATTCTATTCTGCTGGGCATACAGAAAGGATCTCGGTCTGAGCTGTGCATACAATGTAGTATCAGTCAATGATACTGATATGGCGATCGGATTTTACTCAGCGTGGTATCATGAATCGGGCAATTAATTTTAAATGCTTAATAAACACAAAAAAAAGTGAAACTCACCTTCTCTCCCGCGCTGATGGTCTAAGAAACCTTCTGGTTTTGAGAATGACGCTCCTGGTGTCTTGCACACTGTCCCACCCGTTACATCAGTCACTGTGCCTGTGCATGCCCATCCATTGCAGTAAAAATACGGTGCACAGTGACAGGAGGAAGCGTCGGGGCCATGACTAACAGCAAGCATTGGTCAAGGCTCCCTGCACAACCCTACTCCCCTCGTTTTCAGAAACCAGCAGCAGACTGGGCGGAGAGAAAGTAAATGCTGTTTTTTTTTGGGGGGGGGGGTTGGTAACTCTTCAAGTATTTCTTCAAGTATAATATATGTTTACCTGTCAAGAAAACAATAACAAAAAAGGAACAGTAAAGTTCAAAACAGAAAAAAACTGAACACATGGCTCTTTGTCCATTTTCTAGTAAGCAAAGAGACCCTATCAATTCGTATAACATGGTTATCAAGAAAGTCATTGTAGATGCCTCAATGTTACAAAAGATAATATACTTATTATGAAGAATTCCCTGGCTCATTGTTTTCACCACTTGCTCCATGAGAGACGTAAGGGACACATGTATAGCTGCATATTTGGCATATCTGACATGGCTTCTACTAGTCCATTAGTGATATGTCAAAGATTAGGAGTTAACATGGCTCATGTCCTCAGGAGATATCGCAGGGGTGTCGCCTACAGGACCTTCCACCATACATTAACTGACCCCAGAGAAGGCCAAGGAATACTTGGGTGAACAGGGGCATAACATATTACATCTATTCAGAATATAGTTTTTAAATAATTTAGTGAGAGGCTACCCACATCACTCTTTTTTTAATCAACATTTCATTGACTTATATAGTTATTATCCTTTCCTAATATGTATACTCATTCAAGCACTGTATCAACAGCATTTTAGCATTACTGTATGTACTGTTTACATGTATAAATGAGTTTGTTTGAAAGTGACACGGCTCCATCTTAATGATCATTTTATATATATATTTTTTATATTCTGACTAGTGACAATACTTATTTTCAAGTCTAGATCTGTTTAACCAGCAATAAATATATCTGATATCTTGTAGGGCAAATCTATATGTTCTTACAGAAACAAATCCTAAAAATGAGTAGAAAGTTTTGTTCAAATATTGTAACTTTATTTAAATAATCCAGTTCACGTAAAAAATTACATAAATTGTTTTGCCGTTAGTTGTTTGAAATGATTCAGTATGCAATATTTAAACATTAGTCCCTCATAAATTAGATGTTGCTGCACTATAGTGCACCCATAACTGGCCAGTTGCTACTCTGGTCACATTGACCAGATATTGAAACATATGACTTATATTTAAAATGTATCAAACTGTAAACCCGAAGTACAGCATTGTGTATATAGGCCAGTTAAAGTGGAACAAAACCCAGGCCCAACCCATATCACTGCTTTTGGGAAAACAATATTTGTGAACCTTATCAGGTATGGATTAATGATTTCAGCCATGGCCCTTTCAAGTCTTAAATGTCAATTTTATGTAATTAACAAAAATCTATATTTGCATACCACACATCTTCTCTCAAGCCTAAGAAAGCCTAACAGGCAAAACTGGTATACCCTGCCTGGTTAATTTGGGCTATGGGATTATTGTTATATACCTTAAACTATGAAGTTGTTTTTTATAAATATGGTGATCACAATATTGCAATATTGTGATCATATAAGATGTGCATGATGAATACATTCTTAAAGAATACTTAAATACATAAATTGGTATAGTGATTTAAAGCCAGTTTTACGCATTGAGTGTGGTTTGCTAAAAGGGTTCTTTAAAAATTCCTTTCCAGTACAGGATTTATCCATCCTCAGCGCAGTGTGGTCTGTGGTCCAGACAGGACTTATGCAGCCCAGACATGCCTAACTGCAAATGAAACTTCAGCGACAAGGCCAAACCCTAGACAGATCAGTGCAGCAATAAGGGCATTTTTATTGCTTGAAATGATGGAAACCCAATGGGGGACACAGATTTGTTTTGGGATGCAATGTCTGAGCAGGAACTTTAGGGTTCCTTCAGATATATAACAAAATAAAGCCATACCTATTCTAAAATGACACCATTTTAAATACACATTGACTTAAATAGAGCTTTAATATCACTAGAAAAGGCTTAATATAATTATGATGTCTCTATGATTGTACAGCCTTAGTAAAGACAATCATAGTAAACTACAGCATTCTGTCATTTCCTTTTTAAAATGTTGGTTTTGCTACTTACCGTAGTTGTCTTTATTCGGCCACCCGGTTGCGTACAGGTCCAACCCGACTTGTTTATTAATAAGTCACAACCTTCTCCTTCTAAACATGGAAGCATTTCACACCACTGTTTTGTTCTGATAATTCGTGCTGCAGAGAGAAGAGAAGCAACATAATACATTTTCTGGCTGTGATGATAAGGTATTAATATCTTGGATTACATAATCCAATTAAAATGAATGTTACCAACTAATAGATATTTACAGTAATTCAGCATTAGAGTCTTGTTTAACATTTTACATTGCAGATATAAATGTTAATTATTCTTATTAATTTTACAATAGCTAAAACACACCAACAAACATTATTAATGTTTGCTGGGTTAGCAGTATGTGCTAAGTGGCATGCAGCCATCTGCATATTTGCTGGACAATATTTCACTTTATTTCTTGTAGGTGCAGTAGATTCATCATCATTGCAGTTAACCAATATTTTCATTTTTGAGAGCAACATAAACTGCAAACTGTGTTTTCCAAGCTCCATATGGCAGCAGATTTCACACGAGTCCTTTGACCATCTTGCTTGTACTTAAACTGGTGTTGTCAAAATATGTGTCTGGATCACTTTGTACATTGCATTTGCTGATCATTCATTCATATGCTCACCAACTGCCAAGCCATGGTAAATCTCCCAAGTGGGATACAGCATATTAATTCACGACAAAAAGTGAGATAAACCTAGTCCACCAGCCATAAATGTGAACAGCCGTCACAGCTTTGTGAGACATTAAAGATTAAAGTACACTGTAAAAACTTCTACAAACCATGGTTGCCAAATTTGAGCAGGGATATAGTAGGATACACTTATCAAAGTGTTTGGGGTCAAAGCTTTTTAAATGATAGAAATAAACACAACATGAAAAAAATATATAAAAAAGCAAGTAGTGACAAAGATATAATGTGCTTTTAAATGCAATAATGTAAACTAAGCTTTGTTCTTTAAAATAACAAAATATAGGGATTCATATTAGCCCATCTCTGGCTATCAACCCCTGGTCTAAAGTAAATGATACTAAAGATAAAAAAATAGTTAGAGTCCAAAATGTATTTCATTTTCAAGACATTCATTTATATTTTCATGAAAATAAAAAAAGATTCTCTTCCTCTTACTTTAAAATAGGTAAAATTCTCCTGTAACCAGGAGGATCCACCTCCTGTTTAGCTCCTCCTTTGGTGGAGGATGTTACTAAAGCAGTGAGAAGGCACACCCACAGGGAAACCTACATATCAACAGTACATACCATCAGATACATACCATCAGATAAAGTACACATGGGTCTGGTAAGACCGACACAATGATGGTCGGAAACCATAAAACACATGTGAAAAAAGATCAGAGTAACCACGCATGAATCCAGCCACACCACAGAGGGGGTGGAGTGAAGATGAAGAAAAAGGAATCTTAAGGTAAATTTACTATAATTATTTTTGAAATTTGAAACAAAACCCACGCATGTGTTGGGACAGTTCTACAGGTGAGGTGCAAAACATTTTTATTGAGGATTATATTTTATCTTAGAAGTTTGGAAATGACAGGTGCCCACAGGGAATTCAAATGAATGTGTTTAAGTTCCACACTACCTGCAGTCATGCCAATCTAAGCCAAGAAAATCTACAAAAAAACTAAACAAAAATCAATGGCCACAATAATTATGTTCTAAATAGCTACAGATAATTTAAAACCATCTTCAAAGAGTGGATATATATTTATAGAGAGAGAGAGAGAAAATGCATGAGAATTTCCCTGTTGCTGAATCAGCGGAAATGCAATAAAAGTCAATGGCACTTTTTACTACAGTGTAAACAGAAGTAAAAAAAAGTTCTTAGGAGAAAACAGTACCATTTACTTTCGTTGTTTTCCTAGCTGTTGATTCAGCAACAGTGAAATTCTCTTTTTTTTCCTCAAAAAGTGAATTTCTTGCTAGCATGAGAATTTATTTCAACTCTTATTCAATCAAGGCCTATGGTTTGATAAAGGAGGCAAGCAAATTAGTTGTGTTAGTTAGAGGTCCAAATTACTTTATAACAACCCCCATATAGGGGAACATTTCTCAACCATAGAATAAAGGGGCTAGAAAGGTTTTCAATGTTTTAATGCACATCTAATAGGTTGCTCTTAGATAAAAGTGGTGCAAATGTGCTATGGCCACAATATGATAATGTAGTAGACTTCACATATCAAGAAAATAAATGTTAGGAACAAGATCATATAAGGACTAAAGTGTAATAAATATGTAGGCTACATTGTGTATGCAAAACCCCATTGAGATGCGAAAAAAGAAAGTTAAACAAAAAAAAATAAAATGGATAAAATAGACAGAAAATTGGTATAAGGTGATGAAAGGGAAACCATTTATGTTAGCTAAGAGGTAAGCTTGATTTGGGTGGTTCCAATTTGTATGAAATTTGACCGATACATTTTTGAGAATAGCATACAGCTTTTAATATACCATAATCTTATTAACTAGAGCAGGGGTACTCAACCACTTCTTGTAAAGGTCCATTTACAGGCATCTGGTGAGAGGCGGAGGTCCGAATGGGGCGCTGTCAGGGGGGATGGATAGTTAGAAATCAGCACATTGGGGGTGGGCTGGGGGTGGATTATACCTTGCAATGCCACTTCCTGTCCGTGCAGTACTTCATATTGCAATGCTAGGTGCCAGGGAGTCATGACACTGGCAGGAAGACAAACAACTACAACGCCAATCTGTAAAGGGCAGCGCTGAGCATGGCAACACAGAAGCAACTAAGTGCAGGGCTGTCAAGTCAGGGGTCCAGAAATTTGGCACCGAGGTCCGCATTCGGACCCCGGTCCGCCAGTTGAGTACCGCTGAACTAGAGTATATTACTTCCTTGTGTGGTATATTCACTTTTCTCCAGGCTCCAGCAAGAACTTGTTTGGAGTCTGTGAAAATATGTTGCTAGTGAGGGGTTCAGGAGTTTAATGTTTTATTTGCTCTCATAGTGCATAGATATACATAAAACATATAAGAGGCACACCATGTGGAGAGCCACATTTCCATATTTTAATGAATTATCTCCACTGCCTTCTATCAGGGCATCCAGGATACAGTGAAAAGGCCTTATCAAAGAAGGTGAATGTCAAGGTGTAAGTAGTATTCAGACATCTCTTGTACGTTAAGATTTGTGCATTTATACACATAAATGTCTCACATTAAATAAAAAAAAGTATTTGTTGGTTATTATTGCCTTATATTTTAGTCTTTTAGGGCAAATGGTTTATTCCAAGATCCTCAAGCAAGTGCTAAACCTGATTTTTTCTGCCAGATTTGTAGTGACTCTAAAATAATGGCACAGTAAACCACAAATCTTAAAACTCCCAAACTGCTGTATTTCGTTTACTCTGCAAAAACTGCCTACTACTGTGCTGCCATTGTATATTTCACCTGCAAAACTATGTCATCACAGGCAGTGGTGCGGTTCATAACTGTACTTATTGTACATTTTCAAAACGTCCTTTCAGCCTTTTGAAATTATCTATAATCTAATAATCTTGATATATTACATTCACACACATTGCCAGCTGCTATATAAATCAAATCATAAATCAAGTGCGACATATCACTAGTGGCTCTACTGATACAAAATGTATCTACCCTTTTGACAGATGACCTCGTCATTATAAGTACTTTAGTTTAATGGTTACGACTGCAAAGGTCACCCTCAATCAACAAACATAGGTGAGATCTACCTGTAATGTAAGGTAATCATTGTACACAATATAAAGATGTCCAGATATAACCAATAATGTGTAAGGTGCCGGGGTTAATACACATTAGAGGCACACAACATTACATAGCAAAACATCTTGTCATACTTCCTGACTATCATTTTGACAGACCAGGACCTCATTGAGAAAACAATTCATTTTCTATTTTTATGAGAATAAGGTTATGAGCACTTATTCTCCTTTGCACTGCCTGTAGAGATAGGGGTTATTTTAGGTCTTAAAGAGCATGATGCAAAGTGCTTTATCCTGCTGGGAATACGTATATCCCTACTGCATAACTTTAAAATGGCCACAGCAGGGAGCAGGAATAAGATCATGGATCAAACTATCGCACAATAAAAGCATTACAGTGAAATGGTGAAATTATAGAATGCCTGATATGTGCATCACAAATGATGAAATCTGTACTTCCCAGAATACATAAGCAGACAATATGGGTATAGCATAGATTGAATGTGTTATGTGTGTATGGTTTAAAGACTGCTACACATAAAACATGCTGACCACTAGAAAAAAATACACATAATTATATAAAATAATAATACAATACAATTAATAATTTCTATATGATAGAAAAACGTAGCTTGAAACCATTTGAGGCTAGAGCAATTTCTTAATCTTACCTAATCTATTCTGCAAGCACAGATTGGCCAGAGGTTTCTTTATCATATATGTATGGAAAATTGTGCCCAGGTTTGTTATATATGTATGTTATTTTATCAAAATCTCTTTTCTGAACATAGCTCTTCCCACTGGGTTCTCAAGATGTCAAGAGAATTTTAAAAAATGTTACTGTGCTTCACTAAGTTGGCAGTAAATGCATTTCCATCATATGGAATAACCCAAGAGTCTACTGCATTGGAAGATTGCAGTTCTTTCATAGTGACTGACAAAATCAATGTAACCATATTTTGAGGAGTAACCAGTCTGGAGTTCCTTTATATCCACTTTAACATTCCATAGTTGTAGAAGATAACACCTTATCCGTTGGTCCCAGCCATCTACTAATTTAGGCAACAACAAGCCCACCGAGGTAGGAGAATTAGCACTTTTTTGTGAAGATAAGCAAGCCCTGGCTCAGATCACAGACTCCCTGCTGATTCTCCCACACCTTCATTCATGGAGCCAGAAGGGATCCCTGACTGGGAAGGCTTCGGGAGTGGATTATTCACAGATGGACCACCTGACTCCTTGGTGCCAACACGAAATCTGCAATAGCTGGTTGCTATCTGTCACAGCGCCAAGCCAGGGACAGAACTAAAACTGGCCCAAAAATCCACATCGGTTCATATTCGACCCATCACTAAACCTAGTGTGAAACCTGAGAAAATTGAATCTCGGTTCTGACCCATCTAGGGAGTTCATCTTTGGGCTCACTGGATGTGCGGCATCCAGCCTAAGTGTTTGGCACCAAAACCAGAGCCATACTACCCTCCTGCCTAAAGTTATAACTCCTAACAATTTTTAGATATTAGAGAGGGCTCCCAAGGGAGGGAGGGAAGGATTCACTCTACAGTAGGGAGGGGACGAGAGGGTCCAGAGGCATAAAGGGGGATGCCCACAGGCTGTTCACACACTTCCCTGTGGTAGCCTCATCATTACTACTCTGCATTTGCATTCTAAGGTACTGTTTTGTGTTTTGCATCTTTGCTTGTAACTCACTTCACTTCACTTTACAAATGCCAGGTGCACACTGCTGAATCAACCCTATTCTGTCATAAGCTGTTTGTTTAGCACCTTGCTGCTAGGAGCTCTCAGCTGTACAATGATGCATCCAAAAACATTTCCACTATGTTTCTGTGGAGAGAGCCCAGGCTTGGCACACCGAGCACAATACAGAAATTGAGTGCTGCGTGGCCTGTGTGGGCACCAAGGTGTCTGATCTGGACTCTAAGGTAAACTCTTTTTGAAGTTGGATAAAACATTGCTTAGTGAAGGGCCATCTTTGTTGGTCACATAGATATAAGTACTGTAGTCATCACTCAAAACAGAATTAATTTTCTCAAGCAAACATAATGTCATAACATAATGTGATAAATTGTTTATCTTCTTGATGTTAAAAAATAAGCATTAAACCTGTGAATAAAGTTAGACAGCCAGTCAAATGTACAGCTGTTCTGATAAATCGTGTCTTGGATTATGCTATAGGATGTTCACACATCTTTTTACATACAGCTTATTTTAACACATGGTTACAATATAGATTCATAGACGCCTTTACAACATTTTTCAGCTTCTGATTATTTTATCTCTGCATTTGCCAACTCCACAGTTTTAATTAAGTGAGATCTACGTACATTTGAAATCAATTAAACATGATTTTTGTTTTTTTCCCTATGTGCTATCACACTATTTACATAGTTACAGTACATTAGATGTGAAAATGTGATTATAAATACATCAAATCATTTTTAGCAAAGATGCATGTATAGCCATAGATAAATACTGTTCCATCATATTATGACCCCAACGAGGTTTAGACTATCTGTGTTGCATTATGAGGCAGTTGTTGGCACACATTGCAGTTACAGGGTTTGAGGTTTTCCATCCTGCCTTCAGCACCATTTCCATGTATGTTGTCCCTGTGCTTGTGCTTGTTTTATCTTAGGTTCTCCCTTTGAGTATTGCCCTGGATACCCTCTGCAGATATATTCTTCCTGTGATTGCATGGGTTTTTCTTCAGCCAATCTTGTTATCGCTCAAAAACTTAGACATATTCCAGCAGGTTCATTGGTGTATGGTACAATCACCAAGAGTGTTCTAAAGACATTAGATTGCAGGCTATTTTCCGAGACACGGTCTGAGAGGCTCTGTGTAGTATGTAATGCACAGAGTAAAGGGGTGTACTATATAGAATAAAGAATACTTGGACACCATATGGGGTTGAAGATCAACTGTGACAACCACAGTGTGCACAGCAGTTTCTTCTTCCCCGCATTACAATATCTTCTGCTTAGTCTGATCTCAGCTGGTTTCATTAAGATATTAATTACCCTGTTTTAATGACTTTACTGTGTGACTGACAAAAGAAAAAAGAAAATTGAAAAAGTTGAGAATTTTGCAGTTTGTGAAGACAGTAT
Organism: Gastrophryne carolinensis; assembly: GCA_027917425.1. Classification (NCBI taxonomy): domain Eukaryota; kingdom Metazoa; phylum Chordata; class Amphibia; order Anura; family Microhylidae; genus Gastrophryne; species Gastrophryne carolinensis. The sequence goes on from CM051238.1 coordinate 220,993,017, forward strand.
TGGGGGAAGGCATTTAGGCGAGGTAAGCTAATCTTTCAGAGGCAAGCAGATCTCCAGTCCAAAAAAAGAAACTTTGGTAAATTGCTTCCCTAACACCTCCCCTCAGTGATCAGTGGTGTACGCTCTTTGAGAGGGCTTAACCCCTTGCAAATGATGTGGCATAGCATGTATAATTTGTGCTGCTGGACTGAATGGGAGCGCCCATCGTGCTACACATCTGACAGTAATGCTTACACATGAGAGGGGAGCTGTGCCAGCAGCAGCCCACACCAAACTGAGATATACCCTGGGGGTATTTGATTACCCCTGGGGCTCTTCTGGCTTCAGAAAGGGGCAAAAAATAGCCAAACCAGCCCCCCCCCCCCCCACTTCGGCAGCCGATGCTGCTAAGTGTAAAAAAAAAAAAAAAGACAAAATAGTGATATTTTATCTGAAAATCTCCTAAAGCTTAAATTTCTTAATACAAAAAACACAAAAAAGTGTAAAAAAATTTTTTTTTATATTTCTTTTTACATATTCACCCCAAAATATTGAGAATACACTTAAAAAATAACAAACAAGATATTTAATGTTAAAGCCCAAACTATATATCATTTTCCAGGGAAATCCCTGGAAATCACTTCAAAAATCACAGTTGAACATGTGGAGCACAAAATAGTGCAAAAGGGTGACAAAATCTCCAGTTAGGCTAGCAAGGAAAGGGTTAAAATGATATCTTAATTTAATTATGCCTTATTTTGAAATACAGCATGAATACGCCCTTAGTGTTAGATGTTATTTTAATGGGACATTCCAGACTAAGAATTAATTTAGCCTGATTTCTGCCCATGCTGGTTGTGAGGAGGAGCTGCATCTTTCATTCAGCCTGCTATATTTTTACTAACAAAGCCAAGAGAACACTCTTCCTTGAGCTTCCTGGGCTCTCATGCTAGAATGAGGCATTAGCTCTGCATGTACAGTATCTCTATGGAGGACTGTGAATTCATACAGGGGACCCTTAACATTGAGCAGAAAAGTTAACATTTATTAGTGTTAAGCAGAGAATGAAATATGCTGGTGAATAAAAGATGCAGCCTCTGACAACCCTCATGGGGCAAACTTTAAGCAGAGTAATTTAACCCTTTGCCTGTAAAGGAAGCAAGGAGCCTATGTAAAATAATACAACTATAGCTTACTTGCAAAGGTCCTCTCTTAGAAGCGGTAGAGTTGAAATTTTAAGAAGGTCTATTTAAAGTCCCCAAACTTATAACAAGTAAGGCAAACATTCTACTTGCTTGCTCTAACGTAACAGTATACTTTTGTACAGTATATCATATTTTGACATACCAGGATAAATACAGAGTGGTCAGTTGCTCTGAGTTTTGAAAGACCAAAGTTTTGTGTAACCTTTGTAACTATTCCGTAGGCTTAGTGAACTGTAATGCATACTATAAAAGAACTTGGAAAAACACTGGCAGCTTCAAACTAGTGCCAAACTTGAAAGCAAATTACATTCATTTCCAAGGTCTATTAAATACCCACGTTGTAATTTGAATAGATTTCACAATGCTAAATTACTTTAAAATTGAAAAAGTGTCCTAGCCTAAAATAATAAGGCATTTGGATATTTGTGGATATCTGCGACAGACAGGGTGTGTAATCACCCAGAATAAGTAATGTATCAATATTTTCTCTTTCTTGTAATGTATAAAGTACTTTCATCTGAAAGTGACCTACATAAGTCCCAGTACAGTACATCAAATAATCCATTATTTAACAAATCAGTGAAGCACCTCCACAGAATGAAAGCAACCCATAGCTTTAATCCTGCTTCGATTAACTTCCCCCTCCACAGAAACCAGACCTTAATTTACATCAATTTGCAGTAATCTTTGGGAGAAAATGCAACTTCACTTACGCATGCTGTTTGACAGCAAAATGAATTTCTCTGGCTTGTGGATGCCCTGTGATGGTGCTTAATAAAAATTGCACTTGGAAGCCATAAGGAAGGCTGAACACTTTTTGTATGCTGAAACAGTCTTTGTGTTTAAATGGCCGATAAGTTTTATTGATGTATATTCCTCCTTTCTCTTCTCTAACATATGCGAGCATCACTTTCGTTGCCTCAAGGACACTCTGACTATACTTTGCAGAGCTATTGCTCTGGGTAACTGTAGTATTCTAATTGTTTTAGTAATGTGCTTATTATATTGTTCATTGGTGACTAATTTATCGTACCATAAAGCTTAATTAGAATCAGTCAATTGCACTTTCAAAAATATACATTTTTTTAACCATATATCAAAGACTATAGCCTTATTGGTACTGTAACCTCCTAGATACATAGGGTTAAAAAGAAATACAAAGCTATCTCTTTATTTTCAGATACATAGGTCTTATTTAAAAATACATTAAGAGGTTTTCTAACCTGAATGGAATAATAAACTATGGCTGAGTAGGTAAGAAAAGCTATCAGCATGCATAATGGAAAACACAAGTCGCCTAAAAATTGCTAACAAAATTCCCTGTTGTAGTCTGCATAGGAAAGTATTTTGAAGCCCAGCTTCACCCTAAATTATATTCAATTTGTCAGAGTGGATAGGAGCCACATTGATGGTATTTGTGATTTAGCATCACGTTTCTGTCTGCTGTAACTAAACAGAAAGTTCCTGTCACAGAAACACATCTGTGTCACATCTAACAGAGAAATATCACTTGAAAATGAACCCTATAGTTTGTGCCAGTCACAATATTTCTGTTTCAGAAAGGTGACCTAAACTTTCCATGGCATATATGCACCAGGGAAGCTATTTGTCTGCAGGAAATTCAAACTAGTTCAATAATACATTCTGTACCTTTTTCTTGCCTTGCTCTATATGAAAAGGGACCCAGATTGCTGCACAATGTATATTCGTATGCCCCCTGTGGGATAAGGTACAACAGCCATAGGAGTATGCAGCCATTTTCAGATACTCTTTTGGTTGTAACTCCTCCATTAAGATGCCTTTTGATTACTCCATTCTGTATGTCCCCTATGGGAGAAGGTACAACTGCCATAGGAATGTGAAGCCATTTTCAGATAACTCTATTAAGATGTCTTTTGATTACTCAATTTTGTATGTGTGAATGAGGATCTGAATAACTTCTACCACTTTTAAAGAGAAAGAGGACTTCTTTTGCTTCAGTGTGAAAGGTTGCTGCTAATTTGTCTAAGTAAGTGACTAAAAACTTAAAATATATTAATTTTATATGCTGGGCAATAGTTTTTAATGATTTGGGTGTTTCATTAAATGATGCATCATCTGTACATCTATCTAGTCCTTTATTCTGCAGCATTCAATATAGCTTAAAGGAGCACAAAGTGCTCATACCACTCTGTAGTGGCTCAGCTGGACCTTGCGTCATGCTGGGTTTCTGTATGTACCAAGTTCTGGGTCCTGCCAGTCCCTCATCCGGATTTCCTACCCCACCAAATGCTGTGTTCTGCTAGCAACACTGCTTCAGATCTGTGTTTTTTGTATATGCCTGCTAGGTTCCTGCAAACCCCAAATCATGTGTCCTGCTAAACCTACATTCTGTCGTGTTCCAACATCTACCTCCAAAATCTATCAACTGCATCTACAAGTGCAGTTTCCTGCCAGAGCAGCATTTTGTGTTCCTGCACCCACCAAGTCAAGTTTTCTCCTTAGACATGCATTGTGCTGTGTTCCTGCACCTACCAAGTCCTGTATTTTGCAAAAACTGCATTCTGCTGTGTTCTTACCCCCACCAAGTGCTTTTTCTTGCCTTACCTGCATTATGTTTTGCTACTGCACCCACTAGGTTCTATTTTCAGCTGGACCTGCATTTTGCTGGGTTCCTGCACATGTCAAGGTCTGTTTCCTGTCAGGGTGTTCCTGCACCCATCAGGTTTTTTTCCTTCTAGTCATGCTTTCTGTTGTTTGTTCTGTGCTCTTATATCTGGTAAAGAATTTATTTGTGAATAATTCTAGTTCCAAACTGTTTGGATATCCTGTATCTCAGCCAAGTGTTTTCCAAGCTCACAGATAAGGGAATCATGGGATATCCTTCAGTAGTCCATAATACTGTGCAAAGGTTCTTGTTGAAGACAAGCTGCCCATTAGACTTCCAACTCAGCAAATCCTCATGTGATCAGAGGGTGAACATTTGCAACTGTGACAAAAACAACGTACATTATACAATATCTGTTTACGTAACCATTGCTGAAATGTATTTTAGATGTATAATCCATTTAAATAATCAAATCAATATGTTTGTAGTACGTTCACCAGCCACAAAATTTGCATAGGAACAATGTTAGGCAGATATATTCATTACCACTGCTGTGACTTGGCCATGCCATGCAAAGCTAACCATATGGGCCAAGCTTTCAACACAATATTCTTAATTTCTTTATTACTGCTGTAAGATTGCATCTATAATTAAACACTACAGATGCAATGCAAATATAATTTATGAATTATCAATATGCACAAAGCAAACAATGCAGCAATTGTATTTCTTGCATGAATAACATGACTCTAGAACAAAATGTTCAGCTGTGGAAGCCCAGATTTATTCGCCAACTATGACAACAGGTGTGAGCAGACTCTGATTATAAAAAAACACTGTGTTTTCCTAAAATGTAGAACTTTGTTCTGCCTTATTTATCTTCATTTTCTTCTCACATCTCCTTGGTTACAAAAAGCTAAATGGATTCTAAATTTGCACTTGCTCAAAGGACACAACCATATCATTTGTCTGCATACTCTATTGTGCGTACTATCATTGTAACGACTTTAAACAGTATGTTATAAACTTTTCTGTTTCTATAGGAGCAATTTACTGCCAAAAATATATATTCATGAAATAAAAAAGGCCCATTTAAGCAATAGCATTATGTCTATGCACGCATAGGATGATCCAGCTGATATTTGATACCATTCCTTATCATTTTAAAGATAATGTACATAGACATTAGCTTAAAGGACTACTAAGGCTGATAAATACTTAAATTTCCCCCACAGACAAAAATTGCAGAGAAGGATTGTCTAGTAAAATTGCCTCCTGTTTCTATGATCTTCTTTCATCTCTTCACACCTGGATCCCCTGGCACGGTGTTGACGTGTGCACCTTCCTCTACTCAGCAAGAAAGCCCATGAGAGAGGGAAGGAGCACAATGAGCCAGTGTGCCAGGGGCCACAAAGATCACAGAGAAAGGAACTGGCAATTATCTACTGGAGTTACTTTCTAGGAAGAAACGTTAAAATAGGATCTATTTTTATCCATAGCATGCCTTTAAAGAGAAACTAGAGCCAAGACAGGCAATGCACACAATCCCTTTTTAATGTGTGGCTACCAATCGTGTGACTGCGGGTGACCATGGGAGGGCATTTGTGTTTTTCTCATGCTCTTTTACACACTACTAGTAAACAGGTTTTGGATCCCAATGACCCATATATCAGCAGAAAGAGTAAGGGGTAAGCAAGCTACTTAGCCAGCATGCGAAAGGTAGCTAGACCCTGTGCACCAGGCACTGTGGAAGCATGGTGCACATTATCCAACCTGTGTCAAAGGGAATAGGGTATGGTGCACCTGTAAAGATGGAGGATGGCTGCTCGGCCTCCAAACCCTGGGTTACCAGCCGCTATAACTGGAGCCCTAGAGGTAGGGGGCATGCTATTTATCTATTTAGGTCTGGCAAAGTCAAACTGTATAGGCAATACCCTGGGCAAATTTAACAATGACCAAAACCACATTGCTAGAAGTAAAAGGAATGGCAATGGAATTTGTAATCATTATATTATTTCTTAACTAACTCGATTGAATATGTGAATGGTAATCTTGCTGATACTGCAAGAAAGTTTAGCCTGTTTTATACAGCCTTCCACTGCAGTGTATAATTCTTTGTCTTTCAGGGGAAACATGTGACTTCCAAGGTATTCCTTGTGAATGTTCACATAATTTACATATTTAATGTAATCATCATGAGATAATTAGCATCTACATCATATGAAACCCAGAAGAGAAAGCTTCTAATGATGGAAATAGCCCCCACACCTATTGTTAAAATTACAATGGAGGAGAGTATAGCTTACAAATGAACGTCTTTCACAGAAGGGCTGAGTAGTATTATGTAGATTCTGGAACACATTATGCATACTACTTTATATAGTTCACATTTACATGACTGGGTATAGAGATTTAAGGGTTCTCCACATTTTAGTGCAATGCTTACTAAGTGAAGAGCCTACACAGTCTGGCACATTGAGTCATCCCACATAAAATTCTCAAACAAACCCTTGAACTTAGAAAACCAATCTCTATGTATTGGCCAAAAACTAAAATTTTGATGACTTTCAGTCCAATATGTTCCTACAACGTCATTTTAAAAGGAATTGCTTGGTTAACCAAAAAGCAGAACCATAGAAAAGTACCATCTGCCCCAACTATTGCTCTAACTTCTTCCCAACTTCATAACTTTATAGTTAGTTTGACCCTTCACCTATCTGAATATTCAGCACAGTCATATTTCTAGCCAAAGCATTTTGTTTTTCTTATCATATTAGCCTCTCACCTTTGCTGGAAGCTATTCCATTAATCTACTGCCCTTTATTTAAATTAGTACTACTTTTCCAGATTCTCTATAAAATGTTATGTATATAATTTAGCAATGTAATTGACTTCCTTTAGCTTGTCCAACAATGTGAAGAGCAAACATATTGTATAATTCATTTCTCAGCAATCTGAAGCAAATTTTATTTTATTTTTAACATGCTTGCAATGCATAGTTAAAATAGCAAGTGCATTATCACAACGGTCCTTGCCATTATAATCAACTTCAATACAATGCTGTTGGCATCCACAAAAGTGGTCTCTTTATGCAAATGTATACACTATAAGATTGGTGTACTAAAAAGGGAATCTTGGAAAACTAAACAGTGGCTGAAAAATTAACAAAATCAGCACTCTCTAAAACCAGACCCGGTCCACCAAAGCCTAATGTCAAAAAGCCCAGGAAGAGTATAGCGGCCCATTCTTCAAGGTAACGCCAATTCCTAAGATGGAAATTAGATTTGTATAAGGAGTAAGAGAGAGGGAAAACTGCCAGAAGAGCCCCTGTCTAAAAAAAAGCAAAACATTCCAGCATAAACTAAATGTATAAACACATGAAATAAATTTAGACACTGGAAAAAAAATCAAAGGGTCTACTGGGGATGATTATCCTTTTTTTATTCGGGGGCTTCTAATCCTTAACTTATGAGCACTAAAGGGATTATGGATCCTTAACACTCTACAGGTGGTTTTCAGATATCTACCCCTTATGTCAGGGTATAATCCAGTCACTGGGAGCCAGATGACTGGGAGCTTTGTATAAAATATATTGTATAGAACAGGCATTTCCAACCAGTGGTACTAGTATCAAGGCCACTGGGCATGGGGGGGGGGGGTGCATGAAGCACTGCAGACACTCTACTGCTACAGTAGAATGTGCTAGATAGCCAAGTCAACAAGTTGCATTAGTGAGCATCTTGGGGGGACTGCATAGCTGGCAGAAGAGCTTACATTGCTGGGCCACTATAGGATGTCCACCCTGCCAGAGAAGTCTGTATTAGTGGTGGTAGGGTGGTAGTTGAGATAATAGCTAAATGGGGAAACCTCATGTACAGAGTATATAGAGTATTTGTTACAAGAACCTAAATAGCCATGATGGATATTCACTGAAATGTGTTTTATCTAATGACTGCATGTGTGGACCCAAAAGTGCCATAAGTCCCAGAAATCTAAATACTAGCTGTTTTATTTTGCCAGTTTGTGTTGTACTACCATTGTTGTGAAACAAAGCACAATGATAGCTACTGTATAAGGAACATTGGCTCCATCATTCCAGCATAAACTAAATGTATAAACACATGAAATAAATTTAGACACTGGAAAAAAAATCAAAGGGTCTACTGGGGATGATTATCCTTTTTTTATTCGGGGGCTTCTAATCCTTAACTTATGAGCACTAAAGGGATTATGGATCCTTAACACTCTACAGGTGGTTTTCAGATATCTACCCCTTATGTCAGGGTATAATCCAGTCACTGGGAGCCAGATGACTGGGAGCTTTGTATAAAATATATTGTATAGAACAGGCATTTCCAACCAGTGGTACTAGTATCAATAGTGATAGCTTCCCTCTCAAGGCCACTGGGCATGGGGGAGGGGTGCATGAAGCACTGCAGACACTCTACTGCTACAGTAGAATGTGCTAGATAGCCAAGTCAACAAGTTGCATTAGTGAGCATCTTGGGGGGACTGCATAGCTGGCAGAAGAGCTTACATTGCTGGGCCACTATAGGACGTCCACCCTGCCAGAGAAGTCTGTATTAGTGGTGGTAGGGTGGTAGTTGAGATAATAGCTAAATGGGGAAACCTCATGTACAGAGTATATAGAGTATTTGTTACAAGAACCTAAATAGCCATGATGGATATTCACTGAACTGTGTTTTATCTAATGACTGCATGTGTGGACCCAAAAGTGCCATAAGTCCCAGAAATTTAAATACTAGCTGTTTTATTTTGCCAGTTTGTGTTGTACTACCATTGTTGTGAAACAAAGCACAATGATAGCTACTGTATAAGGAACATTGGCTCCATCATCTTTTTCAAATGAAGGACGTATCTAACAATTAAAAGAAATAACCTGCAGTTTGATCAGAAAACAAAATGGGAATTTGGTCACAATGCAATAACTCTGAATGAGAGCCTTAACTAAAAACTGTCAAATTGAAAGCATTTTAGCACACACTAAGAATGAGTCCTTGCAAACAATAGCAGAAAATTCATTACCTCAAAGCTATGCAAAGCAGAATGAGGCAATTTTTAGTATTGCTGAGTTCCAGTATTTATGCTTCATAAAACTTTAATTAAAAATGAAACATACTTACTGCTGTTAGACATACCTCGAAAATGGAAGATTTCTTGTGAAATTTTACAAAAACAACCCACATAGTCAACAAACGTCTCCAGAATCTCTTAATAATATATGTAGATATAAAGAGAACTATTCATGTGTAGAAGGACATGGTAGAGTCTGTTTACAGACATGTTGGGGTTTATTCAGCATCAGGGTTGATTGGGGCCAAAAATCAGCCAGGAAGTGTACCAGCCACATTGGCCCCAATGTAATGTGCCCAGTGCTGCCTGGTAAAGTGAAAACAGTCAGTACTAAGAATTTTATTAAGCTGTTCCCAAACATGAGTTGCTAAGCTGCACTCTTCTTCTGAACTGCAGCAAGTGCACTTGCACCACTATAGCACCTTAGTCAGCATGCTTCCTCCATCACTACATAACCTCTTTCCAGGTCAGTCAGTAATCAATGATTCTAAGAACTAAAGCACAAGCTTCTTTTTTCATGTGTTCATGGACCATTTTCCTCTGCAGAAGACCACTACACAGCAGGGGCATAACTATAGGGGGTGTGCCAGGGTCCAGTAGGTTGGAGGCCCATCATTGTTGCTCCTCCACCATATTGATCACATTTATGCTCTCTTTGTATCATTTAGAGTAGGGAAGCACCATTCGTCTCATTCAAGCCTTGACAAGGTCCCATTTAATGTTTGCACCGGGGCTCTGTCACATTTAGCTATGCCACTTCCACCCAGCATCAGAGTGTTGACTACTCTGACCACTAAAACCAACAATTACCCCTCATATCAATAACTAACAGCCCTATCACATGCCCACATCTTTTAACCTGTGCCCCTGAACAAAAAAAAGAACAATATGAGAAAATTGCCTGCCCCCAAACTGAATAATCAGCATGTTAGATGATATACCAGACACAAATGAATAAGCAGGCTCCTTCCAGATACCAAAATAATATGCAGAGTGAAAGCAGAGGTCTCCCAAAAAACCAGCACATCCCACTCCAAAACATAAATAAGCTGAGCAAATATAGATTCCTACTACAGACCCAAACATTATTATGCAGCGTCAGCAGAGCATCAGCCCCAGGAATTAAAAAGGACCGCCAGTTAAAAATATCTCGGGGCTCACTGGAGTTTACAGCATGGGGCAGCCCAATTCTGGGTGCCCTGCTGTGCATACCCCTCTGCAGTTTGTGAACTGGCAGTCCAACACTTTCCTGTGGTCGCTTCTGTGGCCTTTGCTATCCATATGACTACTGTGAGCATACTACTGGGTTCACCCAGCAGGCGGACACCTCACAGGATGCTGGTGATGTTTAGTGTGACATCCTAAATGGGGATTCCCTTGGGCAGCTTTAAAGAGTAACTTCCACCAGCCCTGGCCTCTGTTGCTCTTCAATTAGGCGTGCATCACCATGTGAAACCCCCCCGGTTTGTTACCTAACCGGCAGTCCACCAACCAGCACGTTTGTATCTTATTCTTGTTTCCTAAACAGTGCGGCTTAGGAGGCATGGATGGAGATACAGCAGCACTGATTGGTGGAGAGCATGTTGACGTGCCATGGGACTGTCGGTCAGCTTATGGGCTATCCCAGGGGTTTTACATAGCGGCACATCCCAAATCAGGATTCCTCTGCTGAAGAGGAATAGACACCAGGTACCCTGGGGGCTTTGTTTCTGCCCCATATGCCTACATTTATTGCAATGGATAGAACATAATGGGGCAGGTTTGGTTCACCCCCTCCATTGCAATAAATGGAATAGACTTGTTAGTGGACCTGAAGCCAGCCTGATGGGCACCGCTATGTCTTTCCGGCACCAGAGGAAAGAAATTATTACATTTCCCTCATCTGTAAGTATAAAGACCGTCGGTTGCTGCATTTAGGAGCTTTGGGGGATAAAATGCCTGGTCAGGGAGTTTAAATATTTCCAAATGCTTGACAGTGGTTACTTCTGAATCTACCTTCTATTTAAATTACATTTATTGGCATGTGTTTGCAAATCTATAACCAATGTCAGATGATATCAAATATTTTGCAATGTATCCCAATGTCCCTCGGTAATAAATATTTAGACAGCCCAGGGTCAAAAAGCCTAGATCAATTTTAACTGTATGGAGCCTTATATTCATAGGAAACATAAAGATAGCACATGTAATCATTCCGTACACTGTTTTGACAGTATACCTGTCTTGTTAAAGCTTAGGATATATAAGGGCATTTGACATATGGGTCATATATCTTCAAGATGACATAAAACCAATGAATATGTGATTGGGGACATAATGAAATATTTGAAATTGGCTGTCCTTTTCTTCACTTCACTCTGGTTTAAAGATCATAATTTTGTACATGCAGCCTGCACACTGTGCTGCTAATCACATAAACAATGAAATACTTTAGCATGCTTTTTAGCATATTAGTGCAGGATGGATTATCATAACTCCATTTACAACTTCAGCTGAATACATTACACATCTCATTTAAGCATTATAATACATTCACAGAGATCTGCAATCTCTCACAAAATACTGCATATCGCATACATTGCAACATGTTCCTAAGGCGAAAAAACGACTTTCTATTTGCATGAGAAACTCAGTGCTCATAATCCATATTAAAATGGATGGTGTACCATCTACAGGCCATCTTGCTTGCATTATCCGATATCTCCTACTAGACATAATAAATGAAGAAATTACCCCAATTTTTATTACCGCCATCTTGATAGCACTGCTTAGTGTAGGAGCAAAGCTTTTTACAATCGGGATGTGAAAAGAGACATATTTATAGCAATCACTTTATATTATTTAACTTATTGTGACTTCAGTAAATTATATTCTTTCTATTGGTTAATTTCTTGTTGCTGTTTAAACTGCCTTGACAAAGACGTGCTTTTTAAATGCTTTATCTTTATTTGGTATGGCAGTTTTACTTTAGATTATGCTGCACCCTAGACTTTAAAAGGACAGTCCAGGCAACGACAATAATAATACCGTAAGCAGCTCACCTGATGCCCGTTCCATGAGCCTCACCTGCATTTCCTATCGTGCAATGTAAAAGCCATAGCACAGTCCTAAAGTGTGCCCTTCTTTTGATACCATTCCACCTGGACTGCACAAAAAATAAAACAGTCTCTTGGTGCTCTTAGTGCAAATGAGCACAGCAAGCCACATTGGTGCCACAGCAGAGCATGCTTAAAACCCATAAAGCCATGTTAAGAAACAAAAGCAAAGCCAGCAACTTCACTTAGAATACAAAAGGTATTAACATATAATGGAAGATAATGAGAAGAAGATAGCTTGTGCCTGGACAGGTACTTTAGGCTCAGCTTGCTTTTAGCTTGTATTAACCCAACCAAATGTTCAATGATTCGTAGTATTAAACCAGAGATCATTGTCAAAAATACCAAAGGGATCTTGCTTTGTTTTGTCTCTGTTCTCTTAAATAGCCCCATTAAGAGTTAAATCTGAGGAAGCTGTTATACATCTTTTTTATAGATTCCAGTCATGAATGTAATTTCACAGTATTGATTTACTATTGCTAGTTGCCAAAATCCCACACCTCCTCAAGGGACAATATGCAGAAATACAATATAGAAGTATGTATTCATTTTCCCTACACATAGAGTTATCATTTCGAAAGTACCATTGGCGCTTTAAACCAATGAACCAATGCTTTGTTGATTTTTTTGACATAGCAATAGACACATATTTGTAACCTGTTTTAAAGATTAGAAAGTTTCACTTATCTTTGCTTCTTTTAATTCTCTGCATTTATTGTATTGTGTTCCTTTTTGTAAAATCAAAAACATATTATGCTCTTTAGCCTATCAACATAATGATCAGTCCAGAAGTTTGGGCATGGGCAAATTTTGGATTTGGCATTTTGATGGATTGTATTTTATTGACGATGTTGTTGATGATGAAGATCCTGTTGTACATATTTTAGAAAGGTAACTACATCCCAAAAGGCAGTTCAGATGTGCACAGACTAACCTTGAAAAGGACCAGACCATGCTTAAAGTCTCTGTCCAGGCACACACAGACTTCCTCCTATCTTATACGCTTTGGGAACAGTGTAAAATGAGTCAGGTCAAAGCCTCAAAAGTCCCAGGGATATGTAAATACCCTTATGTATACTAAGCCGAGCTGCTTTTTTGGCTTCAATTTCTGGGTTATGGCTGAACTGGGAAGGGGCTGTCATGGCGCAAGGAGTCATGAGCATGCTCTGCTGTGGTCATAGACAATTGTAGGACAGAGCAACAAAGGACAAAGAGGCTGTTAGAAAAATGTTTATCCTGCATGAATGGAATTTAAGGGGGAAGGAACCATTTGAGTCCTGCTATGGCTTTTATCCAACACTGCAGGAAATGAAGAAGAGGCTGCACTGCTTTCTATAAAAAGTCAGAAAATGTATGAAAATTAACAGGGGTTATAAATAAATAATAATTATCGGGTGGGGATCATCAAAATTAAAAGAAACAGCACCTAGATGCAGTTCCAGCTGTTTAAGCCTTGTCTTGGAGTGGTGTTTACTGGTGTCCACCAGCCAGAAGATCTTTCACACTTGCTTCCCACCTAATCATTAGCCTATAAATTACTTCCACAGAAAAGATCTCAGTGCTCCAGTATTTTGCTACACTTGCAAAGACTAGTTCCTGTCTGCCTTGCTTCCAAACACTTATGTTCTTCTGCAGTCTATGTTCCTGGCTCAGCTCTGGTACTGTGATATGCCAGTCCTCCAGCTTCCTGTCTGCATTCAGCCTCCAGTCTCCAATCCTTGTTCAGTCTCCAGATTCCCTGCCTACTAAACCACTTGCCTTTTCTTCTATTACAGCTCTCCCTTAGTTGTACAGTTACCCATGAGAATCTTGTCTTTGGAGCTATTCTCATTTTGTCTTAATATATTCATGTAAAAATCATTGTTCTGGTTTTTATGCCTTGTTATATAATATGTTTTTAGTTTTGGCATGTAGTGTAAGTTTACCAAGGGTAGCTGTAGTAGTAGTAGTTCTCCTATATAAATATTGTGTTAGTTAGTAAATATTGTGTTGTGCTTATGCATGCAATAAGTCACTTGACCTGATCTTGTCTGTATGTCTAGATTTGGTGGCAAAGGTACTAAAGCTCATCTGTGGCCCTATCTTTATGTAAACTGTAATGTTGGTCATGAAACACTGTATGTTAGTTGCAGTCAGCACTTGGGCTGACAGGGTGCTCCTCTGCCATCTCCAGACAATAGGTACCTTCGAAGATATCTTTTGATATCAGAATACAATTTGTAAGCTGGCACAGTGAGTGATAAAGCCTGCAGAGGTTTAGATGAATACACGGGCTTCTTGGAGGTCTTTAACAAGGTCAAGGTTTTGTGAAAATAAGTGTAATGCCAAGGGGAGCCCAAACAGGGAGATGTTACAAACCTGATATACTGTACTGTCAGGGCTGTATTTAGGACTCATGCTGCCCTAGGCACCTCTTGGTAACATGCCCCCCAACCATTGTTAAAGCGGAACAACCGCAGAACAACATTTTAACTATCCCTGGTTCTTCTCCATGCCCCCGGGCCATCCCATTTTGGCTGTGTGATACCACCCAGATCGCCCGTAATAACTGACCTTTTCCCAGTCCAATGGTGCATGCATGGGCTCTCGTCCTTGACTATGTCATTCACCAAACGGCTGATTTGTTTCAATGGGGAGCGCAAGCAAGTGTATCCCTTGAGATGTGTATTCTCCCACTGAAGCCTATCTGAATGGCTGGGGCGGTAGTGCGCATAGCCCTGAAGATGCAGGGGATGCAGTTGCTTCCACTTTCTAATGACAGTCATGACAAACAGCTCTGACTGGACAAGAGACCGCTCATGTGCTGTTGGACCGGGAAGAGGTGAGTTATTATGGGTGATCTAGGGGGTTTCACACATCCCCAAAATGGAATGCCCAGGGGGGAAAAGCCACTCTGGATTTTGTCCTGTTTTATAGGGGACCTCAGGTCTATCTGGCCTCTAAGCACTTGGGCATCTTGATCTGGGATGCCCTGGTGTGCATCCCCCTGACAGCGTAGCCTTGTACTCACCACCACGTTTGCTATCATTCCCTGCCGTTCTCAGGACTACAAGCATTCTAATAGGTTTGCCCAGTGGGCTTGAAACCGCATTGGCTGATGCAATGTGAATGACATCTGTAAGTGTGCAAGTGGTAGGAATTTCGGCTTTTGGGTTGAGGGCTGTTAAAGATGGGAAAGGGGGCAGCAGAAAGTGGGTACAGTGGGTAGTAGTAAGGTGCAGAATGAAAAAAAGTGAGAATCAAGACAAAAGCAGAGGGAGGCAGAAAGGAGGAAGTGGGCATAGAGGGCATGGATCAGGGAGGGACACTGGGAAGAGAAATAAAGACACAGCAGAGGGAGGCAGAAAGGAGCAAGCGGGCACAGTGGGCATGGATCAGGGAGGGACACTGGGAAGAGAAATAAAGACACAGCAGAGGGAGGCAGAAAGGAGGAAGTGGGCACAGTGGGCATGGATCAGGGAGGGACACTGGGAAGAGAAATAAAGACACAGCAGAGGGAGGCAGAAAGGAGGAAGTGGGCACAGTGGGCATGGATCAGGGAGGGACACTGGGAAGAGAAATAAAGAAACAGCAGAGGGAGGCAGAAAGGAGGAAGTGGGCACAGTGGGCATGGATCAGGGAGGGACACTGGGAAGAGAAATAAAGACACAGCAGAAGGAGGCAGAAAGGAGGAAGTGGGCACAGTGGGCATGGATCAGGGAGGGACACTGGGAAGAGAAATAAAGACACAGCAGAGGGAGGCAGAAAGGAGGAAGCGGGCACAGTGGGCATGGATCAGGGAGGGACACTGGGAAGAGAAATAAAGACACAGCAGAGGGAGGCAGAAAGGAGGAAGCGGGCACAGTGGGCATGGATCAGGGAGGGACACTGGGAAGAGAAATAAAGACACAGCAGAGGGAGGCAGAAAGGAGGAAGCGGGCACAGTGGGCATGGATCAGGGAGGGACACTGGGAAGAGGAATAAAGACACAGCAGAGGGAGGCAGAAAGGAGGAAGCGGGCACAGTGGGCATCGGGCAGGGGCAGAGCAGAAGGGGGGGGTAACTCTAGGTAGCTACGACATGAACTCTGTTTTAGACAGAGTCATGCAAATTAGGCAGAGCGGGGTCAGGGGGAGACACACAGAACCTTATCTGAACAGTTTGCAGACCAGCCTGCTGTCATCTCATCTTTTCCTCCAATCTGACACTGAAACTTTTTCTGCCAGTTTCCCCCTCCTGCGAGGGGGACTTCGAGATAATGGGTCATACCATGTGCTAGAGGCAGAGGGGGGCGCCTGTAATAAAGGGCTCAATGATTACCACATTTATTAAGGAAAAGCATGGAACAGTGGTGCCTGTGACATGCTGCTGGGGGGGCCATGCTGATCAATACATGTCCAATGCGAATGCTGCCATCAAACTTTTTTTTAATGCCCTGCTGTCGCCCCCTGCTCCCATTGCACATTCTGCCCGCCCTAGGCCGGTGCCTCGGTGTGCCTAATGCTAAATACAGGGCTGTGTACTGTACCATATTTACAATCATGTGAAACACAATATATGTATATTGAAGTGTTTTTGTGTTTAAAGATGTACATACACAACCTGACACAGATTTCCTTTTGATTAATTTTAGTTCCTGTGTCACCAGCCTGTGGCTGCCTTCTCCATGGTTAATGTGCACACAAGATTATCCTACTAACATCAACTTTACATCCACCTTTAGCAGGTTTCCAGTACTTAGAACATGTTAGGTTAACAGCATTTTGCTGGGCAGTGGTGCTACCCTCTCTATCCTAGACAAATCTGCCAGAGCCAGATAAAGGTCATTTTTATTTACATATTTAGATAATTTTTTCACCTGCACATTAATAAATGACCAAAATAACTCACACTTTTTAAAATATATACGGTACATGTTTAGTTAATATTTAAATGCACAAAGCCTATGGCAAAAGTCTAGAAGCTGAAAAACGTTGTGCTCTTGTGTAAACTATCATCCAATAACTAGGGATAGTATCCCTAACACTGTCTGTAAGGGCACAGCGCCATGTCTAAAGAGCTGAACTAATTGTTGTAACTTTTATTAGGGATGTTGTACTTCCAGCACTTTGGCAGATACCTCTGACCTGCCAACTGCTGTGTAGAGCACAGCTATGAACTGCACACCACAAGTCAAACGATAATTTACAAGGTGATGCATGGGCCAGATGGAAATAAACAGCATGTGATCCAACATTTAACTCATCTTTTGTACTCTCATACTGTAATATATGCAATGCTCTGTACCTGAGTAAATAAACAGCATGCACGTTATGCAGCGAATGGAATGGAACATCATGTAAATTGGGAAGTTTCTTGGTAAGAAAAAAATGCATATACAGAGTAAAACTGCATGAGGTCTATTAGAGGTAAAATCTCTTAATTCTTTAATTACAACATTTCAAGCAAGGAGAACTGGTTTGGAAAGAAACTGCAGTTTAGAACGATAATGATCATGTGTCTATATTTCTGCATCAATGGCAGCAAAAGGCCCAAAATAAAGAGCAACCAAAATCCGTATCCAACAATTAACGTGACAAGTTCAGTTTGCTGACAAAGTCTATAATTAATGACTTAAATTGTTTTTTTAAAAAACAGAAACAAAAGGCTCTCAGAATACAATTATTCAGTGTCGCAGAGCAAATCTTGAGGCCCGTACATTTAGAGAAGTCTTACCTAGAACTACAGACTTGTAGCTATGCAAGCATTAACAATATTTTAACTGCAAAAAAAGGAATGGCATGGTTTCAATACTCCATCCTTTCCAGGTGACAAAAGTGAAGGTGTACTAATAGGAGGACAGTGGATACTGACATACATGATGAGGGAACAAGCTGACCACTGGCTAGAACTCTGACTTCCACAATCATTAAATCACCACCCACCACAATGAAACTCACCCCCACTGGGACAAGGATGGTGGGTAAATTTAGCCCACATATCAGCTACATACTACCTTTGCTAGTGTCGCATTTTATTGTCCTTCTTGACGTATTATCATTTCTTGCCCTGCTAGAAAAAGGACAGTACTTTTCCATAGAAATGCAATTCTGCAAAACCTGCTGTGCCCTCCACTATTTGCCAGTATTGAATTTTATGGGCCAGATTTTCCAAAGTTTTGCTGGATTGTGCTGAAATGTGTCTGACTGGCACAGATGGGTTGACAAGCACGGCAGTTGTATTTAGCAAACTGCTTTTATCTCACACACTGAAGAAACCTCATATTTACTACTCTGTGCTAAGTTCTGAAAGCAGGTCAGCCAGCTAGTCTCCTTAAAGATGTAGAAAAATGGTTACTGCGTTACTGAAACAATCGAAAGGTTTTTGAAAAATATTTAGTTTGTTATATACTAACAGTAAGTTAAGAGTAATGACCAATAATTAGAGAAGAAGGCATACAATGGATATCACCAAGCACCCATTTTTGGTCAAGTCAAAGTACTAATAGCAGTTGGTAATTGGGAGGATATGGGTGTAGGAGGTTTTAAATAATAGTATTTCTGATTGTGCTGCACCTTGAACTTTAGTAGATGTGGCTTACTGTTAAAGACCAGTATCGGTCAAAAAACAAAAAAAGCTATACTCACCTTTTCTCCCATGCAGCCCATCACTCCTAGTCCAGGGCTTCAGCTCTTATCTATATGCTGGATACACTTCCCTCACCTCACCACCCGGTCGCACATCTCTTCCTGGCTCTCTGATGGGGAGATGCCCCCCGCCATCATCACTGTGAGCTGACACCCCCTCCATTTACTGCAATGGAAATGGGTATGTAAAGACCTAACATGCTTCTTTCCATTGAAATGAATAGAGGGGGGGGTGCCAGTTTACAGTGACGATGGCGGGGGGGGCGTCTCCTCGTTGGAGATCCAGGAAGAGATGAGCAATCAGATGGGTGGTGCTGGTCTTTAACACAAACAAATGAGTAATATGATGGCGTTTAAACAATAGTCTTGGTTATAGGACTTTGTAAACCTGATATATTTTGTGTTCTAGTATGAAAAGATATAGGGAGTGCACATGTCATGTTACAATTGTTGACTCATGTCTGCGCTCTGGGCTTGGCAAAGTCCAATCTAGAGGCGAGATGTTCTATCTAGCCCCATGCCGAAAGCTACTGCTCATCAGCAGCAAGTTTACAGCATGACTGGAGAGTGTTATACGAGCAGACCTTCTCAAGACTGAGACTGCAAAGATTGTTAACACAGTCAATAGTGAATGTCAATGAATGATCCTGCTGAACCTTACTTAGAATAAATATAATATGAAGAATTATTATATGCTGCTAGGAGTCTCATACTTATCAGTCAATGTTTTAATCATTTTCATTTTTTTCATTTTTAATACCAATATAACAGTATGTTTTATTCGGTTATGTCATCTCCCATTCCATATACTGCATAGCACTATGCTTGTTGCTAAGTAACACAACCCTGTTTTTTGGTTCACAGCATTCTAATCAGCATAAAGGAAGCTGAATTTGAACTTGCTTTTACAATTTTTAGAGTGTTTAAAAAAATCTGTGTACAATTCAAAGTTTTTTCAAGCAATAGTATCTGCACACAGTGAACACAAACTGAAAAAGCATACAGTTATTTTCAGAAAATAGTCTAGTTACATTTACTTGGTTCATTCTGCAAACATATATTAGGAGATTAGGAGGTTATATACTTTATTACTACTGTATGTGAGGAGCTCTCCATCTCATAGAGAGCTGTTTGCACTTTATTGAACACTTCACAAGGGTTGCTGTTTAGTTTAAAAAAAGAAATATCTCATATAACTGAATATCTCAAATAACTCATTGAATAGGATTTTTAAAGGAGCTGTATTGCAAAATTGTGTAATATTAAAAATCCAAATAAACACATTGACAAGTGAGAGGATGGATCACTTATATACCCAAACTAAATAAAATTTCCACCAAGCTTGTCTTTTTCTTCTCCTTGTTGGAATAATATCCAAAGTTGACAGGTTTATGAGTGCATCAGGGGTGACACAACCTGTCACCCCAGATTTTCTTCCTTCCATTAACCCTTTAACTGCCAATTTACCTAGAGTTTTTGTCACCCTCTTTTGCCAGGCCATATTTCACCATTTTGCACTACACATGTTCAACTGTGATTTTTGAACGGATTTACAGGGATTTCCCAGTAAAATTATATATTGTTTTCTTTCAGTCTGGGCTTTTACATGAAATGTCTTGTTTGTCATTTGTTAAGTGTATTTTCAATATTTTGGGGTGAAATATGTGCAAACAAAAAAAAACAATATTTTTACAATTTGTAGTGTTTTTTGTAATTAAAAACTCACGGTTACAACGTTACCACATATGCATTGGTAGACACCCTTTCCTGCCTAGGAGACTTCCCCAAACTACAGTGCTTAAGGAGATTTTCAGGTAATACAGCTGTTATGTGCACATTGCAATTTTTCAAGAAAAACAACCCTTTACATTTAAACCCACAAACTATATAGAGGTGGAAGTACACCCCTAAAGTTTTCTAGGTGTACCAGAAAGTAAAAACAATTTAAATCTGGAAAAGCAACATCCCCCGAACAGAACAATACCCAACATGCATAGGTACTGTCAAGGGAAGAATTGCCAAACACCCCAAAGTAAAGCATGTGCGTAAAGGTAATTTTACTTGAAAATTTCAGGTCTGCAGCACCTTGTGCTTTTTCAACCAAAACAACCCTTTACATTTGGAATACCACCAATAAACCATATATTCTCTAAAAGTAAACATATTTAGCTTTTTAGTTATACCCAGCTTGTTCTAGTGTGCTTATTTTTCTGGAAGTAATCCCTCGAAGAATTGTTTGGTTGCACAGGGTTTCCCTAAAAGAGATGTATAAAAAAGCAGAATAAAAAACACATTTTCCTAAAATATCAATTGGCAAACAAGAAAAAAACAAGCTAAATCTGAAAGTGCAAGTTCCCCCCAGCCACTTTTAACCGTTTTAAAGCGAACCAACACCCAGGGGGGATCGGCCCGGGAATCTATAAGATTCCCGGGCCGATCAGATCCCTCCCCTCGGGGCATCCGAAATCGGGATGTCCCGCGGGGTGAAACTCCCCAGGAAGCCCTGCGACTCCCATGCGTCCCTCTAGCAGGACGCGCTCCTGCGCCGGCCGTTTGTGAATTGCCGGTAAGGGTGCGCTCCCTGTAAGAGGGATGCGCGGGAGGCGGCGGCGGACGCGCTCTGCTTGTCCGGCGCTGCCTCTCGCTTGTCCGATCGGGGTGCCCCACCGAAGTGCACCAAAACCCAGGATAGTCAAAATCCTGGGTGTTGGTCCACTTTAACTGCTTGCCTACTTGAGATTTTGTCACCCTCTGTTGACAGGTAATGTCTAACTGTGATTTTTGTGGGAATTTCCAGGCTCCCCAATGAAGAGGAGACCCGGCAAGAGGGATTGCAGCAGCAGGCAAGTAAATGTCATTTGTTTTTCATTTTTTAACAGTTAACGCGGCGGCTGAGGCACGGGCGGCAATTTCACCCCCTCTCCTGAAGTCAGATATTTATATGGATTTTTCATATTGTTAGACCATTTTTGTGATAGTGCTCCTTTACATAATAGGGTCTCTGAAAATTAAGAGATGAATGTAATTTGAAATTCTCCCGCATGTGATGTATGCAAGTTACAAGTCAACTCAAGTTCTGTTCTCTACTGTTCACTAACCCTAGTAAATAAAGGCTTTAGTGAATAGGGTCAAAAATACAAAAATGAATATAAGGCAGGTTTAATTTAGTAAAAACCAGAGTACCAAAAGGGCTGATGTTTCCACAATCATGTGGACAAATAGAAACACATTAATACTTATCATGATTATCTTCATACACTTTACTATTGCAGGTTCTGCTGTTACTGATAATTTTCCCTTTTAGCATTATCTTCCATTTCCTAGGTCAACACTCGAGCAAAAACCTCTTAGCTCAAATACCTTATCTAATATCATGAACAGTGTTGTTTAAAATGTAATAATAATAATTTAAATAATCAACACATAATATACATAATTAGTGTATACAGCATATATTATTTCAAAGGTCACAACATAATTTTAAACAAAATGATGATAAATAAGGCAGGACATGAAACTTTCAAAGACTTTACCATAGTGCTCTGTAGGAAAAATCCATGACATTTTAATTACATAAATAATTAAGTAATTATTTCAAGGAACTGCAGTATTCAGTCCTTTTGGCACATTAACCCAATCATTTACATGTATCATTAATGCAAAATACATATGCTGTGAAATGCTTCTAATGGAAGTATACATCAATTAGGCTGAACTGTGGCAAACTCAGCAGAATGCCAGCAACTTAATAAAATGATGCATGGATATGCAAAATGAATATAACATAACTATACAAGTGTAAAATCAAATTTATGTTATTATTCATTTCCATTTTTTACATAGTACAGTGAGTGAGGAAAATGCCTGAAAAGTGTAGCAACGTCAGATATATTGCAATTTAGCATAAGCTGTGAGCACAGTCTGCTGTACTAAAAAGGCCAAGGTAACGTAGTTTAAATTACATCAATGGCTGTGCAGGAAACTGGATACATTATTGTACATTAGTATTTTCTGTGAACAGTAGCTAAAACTTTATGTACTGAAAGGAAGTGAAATAGAAGTGACTGTGGCTTCTCCTATGCAGTGCTATTATATATTTAGAGACTGATTTACTAAGTTTATCACATAGATAAAACAGACAGTGACGTGGCACTGGAAAAAAATACCTGCATAGTGTGATCAGATCATTGCTTGAGCTGACAATATAACAAGTATCCTCCATATCTCATATCACTTTAACACACATATCATATCACTTTGTACACTGTTCATGTACAGTACTGAAAGAGTCTGAAAACTTCCTATTTTATAAAATTATGCTTAAAAGATTCTGAGGCCTGGAGTGATGCTGGTCCAGAGCTCTGAAACTGCATTCATGCTCCCAGCACACACATGAGCATCCAGTACAGAAAGCATATATGTGAATGGTGGATGCTCACCTGATGTGGTCAAGTAAAGATGGAGCATAACAATAGGGTGAAGTGCAACTCCCTTTATCAATTCCAAGGACCAGAAGCTGTGCGAGATTCACAGTAGACCTGCTGCAGGTCTAAAAAATTACAATTGTGGATGAAGTCCAGCATGTCAGCTCCAGTCATTTCATTATATTTATATCCCCAATCGGGACAAGTCTATATTATATTACAAGAAACAGCCCCTTGGCGGCGATGCGTTTCGGGGATCACCCCTTAGTCACGTAATGTTAGCAATGGGTGGTTTCCAATAACTATTTTATTTTTTGCATACCTTAAGCAAACTAGAACCTAAGCGCGTTCAAAGGGGGGCAACTAAATTAATAAACAGAAATTGCAAACTAAAGTACCCTGAAAGATTGCCAAAGTTAGGTTTATTTAGTTTGGAAAAGAAAAGTCTGAGGAGTGACCTATTAACTACTTATGAATATATCTGGGGTCAATACATAGATCTATCCCACAATTTATTTAAACCCAGGGCTGTAAATAAAACTCGGGCAGCCACTAAGGTTCAAAGACGCTTCTTGCACCAGCATAGGAAGGATTTATTTTACTGTAAGAGCAGTGAGACTATGGGACTTTCTGCCAGAGGAAGTAGCAATAAAGAATACACTAAAATGGTTCAAAAGTGAGGCTAGATGGCTTGCTTGCATGCATTAACATTAGTAGCTATACTTGACCACTAATAAACAGGCTGAGCTGGATGGACAAAAGTATTTTTTTAGCCTTCCATATTATGTTACTATTTTAAATGTAAGGATTTCATGTAATACAGAAGTAAGCAAATTACAGGGTGATTACTCTGATGAAGTGGCAGTAGGAAGTTGCCACGCAACGCGTCAGTGGTGCTGGTATGCTGGGCATTGTGGTGGATTAGGACTCTGTTATGCGGTAATGTAAATTGTTTTTTGATATTATCCAAAACTATGTTGAATTAACGATTATTGTGATAGTACTTCTGTCATTTATGCCCTGGAGCCTCTCAACCCCTTCTTTGCTTCTTTGCACCTATTTGCACTTATATATGGTATAGTGATATCAGCTCTTTCTCACCCAGCTCTTAATTGCTGTAGTTATTACTTTTTAATCACCTTATACATTCTTATTCTTCATTGCACGTATCACTAGCACTGTCTGAGGGCGAGACGCCAGGGCATTCTTTGCAGATTTTGCAGGTTTTGCACATTATTTGCCTGATAATTTTATTATGTATTTATGAATACTCATACTAGGCCGTCATGTATCCCAGCCCATGCATATATGTTTTTAACTGATTTTAAAGTATGTGTTTCGGCTATTACCAATAAATGTTTTGAAATATTAATAGATTTGTATATCTGTTGAGCGGCTGATTTTGGAGGCCCTGCGGTCTGTGCTGGCAGTCCCCATTTTTTGGTGATTACTTTTTTATTATGACTTTAATGTATTAGTATGATATTATTAATCATTCCAAGGGGAAATGTATAGGTATGGATGAATTGGAATGGTTAGTACATACCTGTTTCATATTGCCTATAAATAATATATTTTCCTACTTGATATGACCAAGGAAATGATCTTTGAGTCATGAGTCATTGCTAGGCTGATACATTTTGTTCACTTGTAGAATAAATAAATATCTTTGTTTACACGTGTACCGAGAAGGACGCAAATGGCAATATAAAAAACTGACAGGTAGATACATGCATTTAATATACTGCTGGTACTACCATGTAAAAGCTGGGAGAGGATGAGCAGTAAATTTTGTTTCCCATCTTTCCATTCGCTAGACATCCTGTAGTGACATATGAAGTGTGCTCCAAGCAAAGATGACTTATTTATAGGCAGCATTTCATTACCTTTTTCCTCATATGTGAACACTGTATAGGCTTGCAATGAGCCTTTCTAATCTACACACTTTATTTATTATTGTTGTAAGTGGCTGTCATACAAACTTTCACAATTACATTTTTTACATTTTTTTCAAAAGTGTATTGGCATAGATTTAAAAAAAAAAAAACTATTCACTAATTTATATTAATGTATTCAGCTTCCTTTAATATCTTCTCTAGAAATGCTAAGTGCTTATTACACATTTATAGGTCGCCCATTTTTAGGAAGTCAGCAAAAAATCTTGAACTATAAAAAATATAGTTTAGGAAACAGACACAGCAACCTAAAGAAAAGGAGAATTTAAATGCATTTTATGTCGATTAGAACTGCTAGCATTTTACATTTCAATAATTTTATTGAGTTTTCAATAAAGCAAAACAGAATTCAGAATATAAAAGCAAAATATGCATTGTATGAATTGCAGAAAAGGTAACAGAAAAAATGGAAATGAAGCTTTTCAGATTGATAATTACCTAAATAAGATATTAATAATATTTTTTTCAATAGATTATCATAGTATTAATCGCAAAACAAAACATAACAAAATATATCTAGATATCAACCACTTAAGTCATAATACAGAGCATAACTTATAACCTCCCCCCAAAACAATAAATAAATATAGTACCAAGAATAATATAAGGAATTAAAGAACTCCAAGCCCAATTCGCTCCCTTCCCCACCCAGGATTCAAGAATTACGACCAAGGATCCCAAAATCTCCCTAAATTGCCACTCTTTATTAAGTAAAATACTACTCAACTTCTCTTTGACCATTATCCAATTAAATTTATCAATAAACATTTGAAATTTAAAAATATGAGATTTTCATGACTTAGCAATGGTCAATTTAGCTGCCTTTAGCTGAATATTAATGTATTGGGGAATCTGGAAATTCCAACAACAGGTTTATTTAAAAATGCAACCAATGGCGTTTTTTCCACCTATTTCCTTGGAACCCTACACTTGGTTCCAAAACTTTACCACCTTAGGGCATTTCCACCATATATGAAACTGCTACAATTTCTGAAACATAAGGGAGATATATTAGGGTATATATTTGCCAACCTACAGGGGACCAAATACCAATGAGTGACTCCAACTCTTCAAGTTGGATTTTAACAGTGAAGTGTTAAGAGAAAATTTACAGCTTCAAACCATTTGACCCAGTCTTCAACTTTAAAAGTTTGCTGTCATTCCACTTCAAGTTTTCTCCAGGGCTAGTTAGGCATAATTCCTCAAGTAATATTAACTCTATCCCCTTCTATAATTATCCTAGGATTTCAAAATTGCTCTATTTGTCTATATGTGTAATCTTCTTTTAAAGTGGACCAACACCCAGGATTTTGACTATCCTGGGTTTTGGTCCACTTCCCCGGGGCAGCCCGAATGGGGGTGCCCCGCTATGTGAAACCCCCCAGATCTCCCAATAAAACTTACCTCACCCCGCTCCTACGGCGTATGCGCGGCTGCTCGTCCAATCAGTGCGCTCGGAGCCGTGAGCTATGCGCGTCAAAGCAACGTCTTATCTCAGTGGCTCCGAGCACGCTGGCGGCCTCATCTTGCTCTTCCCTCTAACAGGGAGCGTGCCCGCGCCGGCCATTCCCAAATGGAGAGAAATGCTAGAGAGAAGCATGAGATGCAGCCGCGGCCCGCGCATGTGCCCTTGGACCTGGATTCAGGTAAGAATTGTGGGCGTCCTGGGGGGTTTCACACAGAGGGGTATCCCGATTTTGAATGCCCCACGGGGAGGGATTGAATCGGCCTGGGTATCTTATATCCTTTCTGTGTCCACCATTTTAGATATGCTCTTTTTCTCCCAGGCTAAAAGTCAGGTATTTCCCCTAGAGGGGCTACCGGTGTATGTTTGGAAATTAGGTTGTGTTTTTTGCTAATAGTATCCCAGAGAGCTAATGCATTAGACAAAACAGGACATAATATAGCTGGCCTTTTTACCTTAGCAGTCCACATGAGAGAATCAATGGAAAACAAATCACATGCTTTCTGTTCTATCATTACCCGTCTGGGCTTTACTCCATTAAAAAAAAGTTGAGCGAATTGATAAGCAACCTAAAAGCCCCCCCTCTTATGTTTTGCTATATATAACATTCTTTGATTTATTCTTCTACTTTTGCCTGTCCGAATAAATCACTTTACACTGAATGTCCTTTAAATCTGCTTTCAGGATAGGAATAGGAAGTATCCTAAACAAATATAACAGTCACGGTAACAAAACCATTTTGAATGCCTTATTGTGCCCCAAACAAGACAGCCTCAGACCAGACTAAGATTCCATGTCACCTCCCAATTTATGAAATAATAAATTGTAATTGTTTTTATATAATACATGAAACTGAGGGGTTAGTTGGCATCCAATATTATTAATACTCAGTTATTAAAATAAGATTAAATAATTGTTTTAAATTAAGAACTTCTTGGTCCGAGAGTGTCAAATTCAATGCCTCAAACTTAGTATTTAATTTTAAGCCAGAAATGTAGCTAAATTTCTTGAGCAAGTAGGAAATAAAGTGTGGGGTGAGGAAACAAACAATAGAACATTGTAAGCAAATAATGCATTTATGTTCCCTCCCCCACACTCCAAGCCCTGAGCATCCCTGCTTAATCTAATTGTTATGGCCAATGGTTCCATTGAAAACACAAATAATAATGGACACAAGGGACAACCTTGTCAAGTACCCTGTATATACAGTATTAATACATATTAATACATTTCTCAAAATATTTTGAAATGTAGTTCCAAAACCGTATTATGTAAATATTGTGCTTCTTGTTCCTCCTTGATCCCAATTATTTTGAACTGCAGAAGTCAAATCAGTTACTCTTCTGGTCTCATCTGAGGCCTGCCTTCCTGGGATAAAATCCACCTAAATGAGATTAATATACTGAGCTAGAATGGAGTTAGGCCTAAAGCCAATATTTAGTAAGAAGCTTCAAGTCAGTAATTATCAGGGAAATGGGTCTATATTACAATCTCCTGGGTCTGTTCCTGGCTTTGGGAGGCCACTAATGTTTGTTTTATTTTTATTATCTCCTAATCTCACTCACTAATCCCAGTCCTCAAGCTATTAAACCATAAAGCAAGATGAGGTGATAGAATGTGTAGGAATGTTTTATAATAAATGTTAGTAAAACCATCAGGTCCAGGAGCCTTCCTCTATAGCTCTTTCTAAAATATCCTTATGAACCTCTGCGAAAGGAAATGGGATATCTTTAAAGAATCATCTGGTTTACAGCAGGAGTAGGAGTGGCATAAAAATTGTTATAAAAAATCATCTAGGATCCTTACTGGATTACTAGTATAATTCCCTGAATTTAATCTCAATTTAGGAAAGGATGTGATTTGATTCCTGGGGGTTAATCTCCTTGCCAAAAGTGACCCTACTATATCTCCTTGGTGATAAAATGTATATTTATTCCATCTTAAAGTTTTTTTTCAGCCTTGGTGGTAAGAATCAGGTTTGACTCCAGTCTAGTCTGGTTAAATTTATGTAAAAGTGTTGATTGTATTTGTGTTGATTGTATTTTTAATTTTACGTAGTCTATTTAATAATGCTTCCTTTTGTTAAGTACTTCAGATTTTTCCCTTTGTTTCTGCATGCCAATTTAATCAGAAACCCTCTGATTATGGGCTGCCCAGTTTAATGAAGCACAGTTTAAAGAAGGAGAGGTATCAGAAGCCTTATTTTAATCAATAAAAAGAGCTCATTCTTTTTCCAGCTCAGTAACTATTTCAGGGTCAAACCTGAAGACAGGTGGGCACTGGGTCTAATGCTACACACGAAATGCGTTGGTTGTTCTCAGAGGGTGTATGCATGTTGCAGGGCTTCACAGTAATGATGTAAGATACATTTTTATACTTGTTTGACATGTAATTTCTTTCATATATTTTTGAAGCACTTTAAGTAGGATGAAATGTTGAAAATGGATGCACTTTTAAGGCACATGCAATTGATATAATATGATTCTGTTCATGGGTTAGATATTTATGGCATACAAATTAAGCGTCACATTAATTATTTTATAATAAGTGTAGCTTCAGCATCCCCTTGTGGCAGATAGTGTTAATGGTGTGTTATATGTTTTTTAATGTAAATTGTAATTATGTAGTGTCTGTTTTGCCAAATAAAGTATACATTTTTAGATAGTAAGAGGGTAGTGCAATTGTTAGTTTTTGGTGTAAGGGCATCCTCAAACCTTATTGATTGGTTTACTATTGTTGGGGGCTGCCAGCCTTAGCAGTGCACACCCATTGTTTGGGACCCCAGTTGGTGCCGCCTATTTTTATTTTTTAAACTCTTGTGACCTGTGGGATTTCAGGGCTAACCCACTACAATGTCCAAACCAATGGCTGCACACTTAAATCCAATTTATTCTATTTATTGCAGGATTATACATACACAAATCGACTTACACAACATAATACACATAACACATAACACTATAAAATCATATATTAAAACCCGAGTGGGGAGGAGCTACCTCCCTAGCTACCTTGGATTATTTATTTAAGGCTCAAGATGCAAGTCGTGATGCTGTGGGAAGATTAACAAAGTAGCCCTATAGAAGAAAATCAAGTATGGCGGATAAGACAAGTGGAGGCCTGGTGCTGGCAACAAGGACGGAACATCTGTCACAGTGGAGAAATAGATGGCATCTTTCAACAGCACCTATGAGATCACGCCCGGGGATGAGCTGAACTGCCCCAAGCAAGTTGAATAAAGCCGAGAACACACAGACTGCAACCCATAGGCACTTTAAATATGGTTTGGCCATTTGCACCCTAGGTAGTGAGTAATTAATGATAAGGTACAAGGAGAGAGGTGCACACTTTCACCAGCAAATACCTTGGGTGCAGTACCTGGGTCCTCAAGTCCCAACGATCCAGTGCATGAAGATACCAAAAATGGTAAAATCATAGGCAACATTCCTAGTCTTTCTAACGCGTTTCGGGCTAGGTGCCCTTAGTCATAGATGACTTTCATTCTATGACTAAGGGCACCTAGCCCGAAACGCGTTAGAAAGACTAGGAATGTTGCCTATGATTTTATCGCTGCTGTACCATTTTTGATCATTTTATTGGATGGAAATAAAAGTGATATTTTAGGAGTGCGGACCTCCCCTTCTTCTATCTTCATGCAGTGAGTAATTAATGTATAAATACCCCTGGGAGCATTAGGATTAGCATCTATCAAACAGAGGTTGAATAGGGAGATGCACTAACTAGAAGACATATACCCCACATCCTAAGAGGACTACCCAGAGGATATTTACCCTAATTGTACATATGTAGCAGGTTAAAGTAAGGAGCCTCAAAAGAAGAAGGCAGTATCAATATTGGAAATAATAGGATCATGGGACGAGCCCAGAAAGTAACATGGGGGAATAGGACCCCATGCAGGAATAGAATAGCTCCACGGTATATTAATGTATATAGTCAAAATGGATTGTGCATGATAGCAGATTAGAACTCATGTACACAATGTTATTTATGTATATAGTTAATAGGAGTCAAATAGAATTGTTGTCACATCAACCTTGCAGAACGCTGCGGCGGCGTAGAAGAACAATGTTGATATGCAGGCACAATGTCATGTGGGTATGCCGGCGTCACCACCCCATGTGAGATGCCTATTTGGCGTGATCAATATGATACATCTAATGGTTAACTTGGAGATACGTGCAGCAGCGCGTACTACATTGAGTGGACGGACGCAGAACTTCCTGTATCCATGCGCTCCAACGGGCGGAGGTGACGCTTCCGCCCCGACGAACAGACAGATGAGTACTTATGCAGCAGATGGCCGCAGAGCTTCTGGCACCCAGGCAAAGTGGTGAGAGGATCATGCAGCGCGTCGGTGAGGTAAGTGGGGAGGACAGTGTGCTCAGAGTACTATTGTCTTAATTACTATTTTCATGATAGTGATATATGGTGGCAACGCTTATTGGATGAATCACGGTATATAGGAGCACATTATAGGTTTGTACCTATAGTACCTATTGCATGTTTGCACCTATAGTACCTATTGCATGTTCAGCCACTTGACACTTTATTATCATTGCACATTGCTAATTTGCACATCTCTCTTTATTAACTTGTTTTGCACTTTTCTATTAATTCATAAAATTATTATTTTCTTTTCTATTTGCACAAGTATAGTATTTATCTTTGCAGCAAGCAATAGTTTATGCACATGCATATCCCACAAGCGACAGCCAGCATATATTTATAATAATTCAGTTTGGTGCAATGATGATTATTGATATCTAAATTGGTTAGCCCATGTAGCTCCGCACCACTTGGGTTTTAATATATGATTTTATAGTGTTATGTGTTATGTGTATAATGTTGTGTAAGTCGATTTGTGTATGTATAATTCTGCAATAAATAGAATTGGATTTAAATGTGCAGCCATTGGTGTGGGCATTGTAGTGGGTTAGCCCTGGAATCCCACAGGTCACAAGAGTTTATGGTTTGTTTGGTCCCCTAGGCCAGCACCTGGTTATTATATTTGGGCGGCATATCCTATCTGGAGTCTAAGATATTTCTATTTTTTAGTCTCTGCTGAGTAACCGTGCTGTGACTTTCTCTCACAGACGTTGCCTCCGCCATTTCAGTTGTCACTGCGGGACCTGTTCCCACAGGCTGATGGAATTGTTGCTGGGGGACTTTTGAGATGGGCACTTAGTTTATCTCAGAAAAGAAGACTAAATGCCCTTATTTTGCTGTGCAAGGCGTTATTATTTTGTCTCCAGTAGCAGTATAATGCTTTTATGCCTGGGGGGTGCAGAGCTCCTGAATCATGTGTCCATCATGTTCAAGCTCATGCATGCGCATCTCCAACTGTGAGCATTTCAGAGCATTTCACATAGAAACCTGTATTACTGGTAATATGTAATTTACTGCTACTAGAATATTAATACATGTTTAAACACAAGGAGACATAGAAAGGCCCCGACACTTTTTAAAAAGGCTTGGTTCGCATGTGATTCTGTCACATGACATATTCGTTTGATCATGCTTTTATGATTGGTACCTCTGGGAGAACACTTTTCTTTTTATGTCAATTTGAATCACATGTAAAATCATAGCTCTGGACCATTGTACTTAGAGTCAATTGCCCATGCAAAAGGTTATGTGCACGAGTGAGCTTTGCAGTGCTGATGGAGCCGAGCAAGTCCTTACTAACGTGTCTCCAAGCTTAATAAAGCAAACCCATCAGTATAAAGGTATAAGGCATAGCAAAAACTAGTAAAACATAAATAAATGTTACTAGCTATTAGATTTCAAAATGCCAGCAACTACATATCAACATATCTATAGTAGTGGCATTGTTACAATTATCTATAAATAATGTAATATGATGCTGTAACAAATATAAATACATTTGTGATATAGTAATACAAATGTATTATAAAATTGATTCTGACCACAGGGGGCAATTACAGATAAGCTCAGATTAATCTTAGCTTGAAGACCCAAATTTCTCATGATATACATTCAACATAATACCATAATACATTCAAAATAATATCATTATAAATCCCTCAATCCTGAATAAGAGCCTATCTTGTATGTTCCCCCTACCCTGCACATACAGTTGCCTACATTAAAAATCATCCTACCTGCACCTAGTGCATTAAAAATCCAAGATGGCAGCCCATGCATTTAAGAGTGTATGCAGTGTCTTCAGACTATGCATTGTGGGATTGCTGCTCTTTTCCTGAACCCAGCTCTGCTCTGTCTGTGCAGAGTACAGCTATAAACCCGCCTCCTGCACTTGCCCACCTCTCCTCTTCCCCGCATGCAAGATGACAGTGGCTGTATCCCGGAGTCCTGAACATAGTTGTGGCCCAGTGTGGACTAAAACCTAACATATATTACATTTAGATGCTGGGGAATAGCTGTTTAATGGTTTGGGCTTTTAATTAAATGATGATCATGGTCCAGTTTAATGATTGAGCAAATGTGTTTTTTGCAGTGCAGCAACTTCACTCTAATTTGCATTAATGTGGCATAGCCTGGCAAAAGTGCTTGATAAAGCAGGCCCTAAACAACATCTAGTAACATAGCCCCTGTGCCCTGGTCTGCCAGCCCCCATAGCTGGTGCCTGCCGTGGTTTTACTTGGATAGGGGGGAACCCCACACCTTTTTTTAAATTTTTAAGGTTTACATTTTTTAAAAATGGCACGGCCCCCCCCTATTCAAGTAAAACCATGGCAGGCACTAGCTGTGAGTGCTGGTAGACCAGGGCACAGAGGCCGAGTGGCTGCCCTCCGCCTTGAAGGCTACCATCCAGCATAGCCAGTCTGGGCTTTGGGGGGTGCCGGTAATGGGGCAGGGGTTTATGGCACATCTTGGATGCGCTGTAAACTGGTATAGGGGGTCTCAAGGACCCTTTACCAGTTCACGAAGGGTTAAATAACAAAAAACAGACAGACATCAATTGCTGGTGTCCCACAATGACCAATTACTGTTGCCCTGCTGTCCGCTGCTTCTGACAGCCAGATTGATCAGCGGAAGCCATTGCGGGACAGAGCTGCCCTGTACCCGCCATTCCAACTATCTCTTTAGCTTCTGACATCTCGCACCCTGCATCAGCTAACGCGCCAGTATAAAAACTCCTCCTTGCAGTGGGGAGCAAGATGTGGAGTGCCCAACACAGGACAGAGAATCTGTGTGTTTTGTTTCACTGAAGACATCTGCCAGCGCAGGAGGATGAGGACATCGCCCAGTACTGGAACAGGGACAGAGGTAAGCTTATTTTTTTATTACTGAGTTTGTGAAAGTTTGATTCAGACGACCCCAAATTTTGGGGGGAAATTCAGCAAATAGAACTTTAAATACATTTGTTCATCTCTTGTAGAATTGTCATAGAACCTGGACTGTTTCCCAGCAGAAGGCGCCAAGGTTCCCCGTGCGCTCGCATTTTCGCACTAGACATAGTAGGGCCAGTTGGTACTGTCAGGCTACCAAGTGTGAACCCTGATTGCGGAGACTAAGAACTGGCTCAGCTTTTGACCGGGAAGCCTGGAATCTAAGGACCAACCTGGTTTTCACTAGAGCCTCTAAAGGCGAGGATAGGCTGGGCTGCAGGAAGGCCCCTGGTCAGGCAACCTAGGAGTGGGTTTTGTCAAGTTCTGGGTAGAAGACAGACCAGAGCTCATTACTGGCCAGTATGCGCTTGCTTTTGTGCATGTGCAGGGGCCTTTAAATACTGGCCAGCCTTGAGCTCCATTGCCAGTTGGTCTTCTCTCCTGCCTGTTCCTGAGTTCCAGTCTTCCATTCCTGTGTACCGACCCGGCTTGTTCCTGACTAATCTCCTGCTCTCCTGATGACCTCGGCCAGTTTACGACTTCAATCCTGTCTGCCTGCCCACGACCTTGGCTAGTTTACCACTTCGATTTAGTTCTGCCAGCCACGACTTCAGCTTGCTCCATGCTTCCAGTCCAGCTCTGGTCTGTCCTCTATCCAGAACTTGGCAAAACCCACTCCTAGGTTGCCTGACCTGGGGCCTTCCTGCAGCCCAGCCTCCTCACCTTTAGAGGCTCTAGTGAAAACCAGGTTGGTCTTTAGATTCCAGGCTTCCCGGTCGAGAGGTGAGCTGGTTTTTAGTCTCTGCAATGAGGGTTCGCACTCGGTAGCCTGACAAGAATGAAGCTCCTTTATTCCATGAAAAAAGGACAGCCTGATATTCTGTAGGAAGTATTGGGATAGAAATTGGGGAAAGTTCTTTTCTCTGATGATGCCCACCTTTAGACAAAGACATCTAGAAAAAAATGTGTCTGGAGAAGAAAAGGTGATACCATGCCCTGAGTGAATGATTTTGTATGGGATTGCAGTTTTGCCATTTGGTGATAGTTAATGATTTTCCCAGCATGACTAGGCACCATGTCACAAGGCGACAATGATGACTAAGAAACTTGGTAAACAAAGTATTGACATCAATTGAATTAAGAACCAGTAGTACATGCAGAAATCATCATAAACTCCAAGCAATGATTAGACAAGAACTGTCATCATTCAGGATTTGGCCCAGGAGCTGATATCAAGCAGGGTTATAGAGGTAGCTATGTGGAGATCCACAAAACATGACCTGTTGGTGGACCTTGGGGAGGAGGGCTGAGGAAATCTGGTGAACATTAATAATTCAAATCATTAGTACAATACATCCAAAATAAAAAAATACCTTTAAAACGCAGCTCAGATTATTTTGAGAGCAGGTAAAATACTGTAAGAAAAAATGCTTCTTTGAAAAAAAAAAACATCTTTGGACTATTTTGAAGTGTCGGCAAGTAAGCAGGGTAGTGTTAAGGTGACATTGATCTGCTGATCTGAGGCCTGTTAAGAAAGTACACCAAAGCCTTTCCCTTGCCTATACTTTTCCCAGGGGTGCTGCTGTCTCACGCCATATCCCACCCACAAAAGTTGTACAGTGGATTACAAAGCTAGGCCAAGGCATAATAAATAATATTGGGCAACTTAGTCTGGTCTTTTTCTCTGCATAAAATGCCTTGAGGCTGGAAGCCAGAACTGTGGGACCCAGTGTGAGAAATTGAGGTCCTCATAAGCATTATATGTAAGTTGCAGCAGGTAAGCAGCTCTAAGGTCAGTAGGAAAATCAGCCAAAGAACAACACTCATCTACACAAGCCAAGGCATTCTGTGCATAAAGCGGCAATCCTGTGTCATTTTAAAGCAGAGTATCTAAGTAAATCTATGAGAAAAAATGTGAAATAATCACCAAAAGTATGTTTTTTAGGACTGCTGTAAATATCATTATCAACTAGGTTATATCATAGTAACCTAAATGGCTATTAGGAGTATACTTTACATATATATATTTCAAGTACTACTGAGGATACAGGCTCTGCAGTTTCAGTGAGCATGTTGTGGTCTATTAGGTTTTCGACATTTGAGCTATGCCTTGCTCTATTTTATTAAGAGTTAATAGCTATACCCATCCAAGGATATTTGTGTCAGCAATAAGAAACCTTACCATTTCTTGAAACAAACTGTCATCAAATGTTGAATACGACCAGACACAAACATAAAATAGGAATGTCACAATAGAATTATGGCTCCTTTTGTTGTCCATATAAATATCTCATTGTACAAACTGCCATCTGAAGCCCACTTATATTGAACATATTCTGCCTATGGCAAAAGAAAATAGACATCGCAAGGGTCCTGAGGATCTTGAAAGACCTTGGCAGAAGTGAAGACAAAATACAGAGAAAGGGATCTTATAATAACTAACAAGACCCGAGGCTATCAACAACAGCTAAGAGGAAGTGAGTGGTATAATGGTATCATTAGTGAACAGTTGATTCTGCATTTGTTTTTGCAGTTGGCTACACTGGACCTATATTTCCTATCTTTTAGGACAACGATAAAAATCAAAGCTTTTCTTACATATTAGATTGAACCTGCCACAAATTGTATTTCTGCTAGAAATATCTTTCTGCTGCTTGGAACACTGTGCACATATGTTCATTCCTAAACTAAGATATGTTATTGTTTCATGGGCTTTACAAGTGAATGCTTATTTGAACATAGCAGAGAATATACTGCAGTAGCAGTTATCTTTACTGTCAATCATCAAATCACTGCTGGACAGTAGCTGTTGTGAACATTAAAGTAAACTGATGGTTGCGTTATTTAGCATTGAGCACAAAGGGCCCACGACATTAGAAAAAGATGGTTCTTCAAAGCAATTCCATATGTACTGCCAGGAAAAGCAAGTTAATAGATAGTAGTTAAACAGTCAAACTATGGCCAAAATATATATGCAAAGCACATGTTATGAGTCATCATGCATCACCCAATAAATGAATGCTAACCTTTTTAATTCACATACTATCCCTCATTGTGTTCATATTTTAGCTCCAATAGCAGATTGATTGAGTTTGTTGTAAAAGCCCATGTGACTTATGTGGTCCCTATTGTTCTGATGTCATTATAGTGTTCCATTAAAAGCTTTTTGATTAAAGACTATTGATTCTTACAATTGCAATAAAAGAAAAAGTAGCCTTTGCTAGTTAGTTTTTTACACAGTGGTTAAAACATTTAGGACATTACTAAAATGTAAAAAAAATTTTTTTCGATACTTGTTTTTGTGTTCTTAAGAAACTCAGAGATCAATAAAGTAGCCACACAAAAGTGATGCAGATTAAACCACCATTTGATGCACATTTTTTAACTGCCTGATTAGCCAATAAGGTTGAGTTGTATCTCGAAAAAATTGTGACATTTAGAAAATGAATGAGACAATGCATGAGGGTGATCAATCACAGATGACTCCCACCTTTTCCTGTAGTACATCTTGTTGCTTTAACGCTTTAACTGCCAGCCTACCTAGAGGTTTTGTCTCTCTGTTGCCGGACCATTTTCATTATTTTGTGCTATACATGTTCTACTTTTATTTTTGAAGGAGATTTCCCAGGAAAAAATATACTTTTTTTATAGAAGGTAGGACTAGAGGTGGTGGCAGCCAGCAGCAATGGCGGAGGTGTTTTGGGCCCTCTCCTCAAGCCTGAGGAGCCTGGGGGGGGGGGAGGGGAATTGGCGGCCTCATCGATCAAGGGCTCAGGTGGGTTTTTACCTTTTGTAGTTTTTTTATGGCTGGGGAAAGTCAGGAATGTGTACCTCATGTAGCTGGTACTCAATGGTTGGAGACCAGTTATGTGAGACTTACATAGCTGGCACTAACAGGGTTAAGTGTGGCCATTCCCAATGTATTTTCCATTATATCATGATGTTAATTTAGGTCAATAGAACTGAGTATACTAGGTAATAAACATTGGTTTATCCTTTATTAGATTTTTCCATCATGTATTAATGCTATTATCTTGAGATTCTTACTTTTGTTAGACCATGGGGGTAAATTGTTGATTGGCATATGATATGTTTCTGTATTATCTAATTTTCATTTATCTTTGTCTCTTACTTATTTATGGTTAAACTGTTTATTTTGTGTATAATATGGAATATACCATGCAAGGCACAAAGAACTATGATACCCCTTTCAGATAGACTCAGATGTGTTTTTATTAGACATGCTCCGCTTTGTATGAAATTGTTTGGGAGTATGCTAATATCATTCCTTGTATTGTTTTCATGTGTATATTGGTTTTAATATTTAATAAGTTAATATTTTTTAGATTGTGTTGCAGTGCAGGTATAATTAGTACTACTATGGCCTACATGTTGGCTTTTGTTAGTTGATTAGTCTCTCTTGCCATACATTTGTTAAATTGTGGTTGCATAATAGTTCCGCGAGACCTGCTCATTACTTATGATATCAAAAAGATAAAAAAGGACTAAATGAAGGCAAAAGGAGAAAAGATAGATCTACAATCCACGCTGATTAGGATGGTTTTGCATACCATATATGGCAGCTTAGACACAAATCACAAGCAGTAATTCTATAAAGGCAATGATTGGCTTTTGTCACATCATAAATCTGAGTTTAATCAAACCCATGTAATTTGGTAAATCTAAATTTAAGTTGCTTGAATTGATCGTATAGAGATCTTATAGAGATGCTACATGTACATCCACCCACATGAGGCTTACAAGGAAAAAGAAATGGCAGCAATATAATGAACATACTGATATCATAGCATTGATTACCACTGGAGCTGGCAAAGAACACTAATAATAAGATCCATTTAACAAGTTTAAACAAATTATAATATTATAAAATAATATTTTCAACTAAGCTTAGTGCATGCTAACATCTGGAAATAATGAAGAAGACTGCATATAAAATTTGATGCTGACAACACTGAACCCATGGGTTTAGCCATGCCACATGTATTGGCAATAAGAAAACAGCATACAAGAAGGTATATATTTTAAAAAGCAGTGATGAAAAAATCGTTACTTTTACCAGTGTTCAAAGCAGATCTGACTAGTTGATGGCAAGCAAATACAGACTACAGCGTTCTTCCCCACCAGGTAAAGCAATCCACTAGCTGAATTATGGAGCAAAGATATTTAAAGGACCTGTCAATTATTCTGTATTTCAGCAGCCTAAGTGGAAACTGGGAGCACTTGAAGCTAATAAGGTAACAATTCTCTATTCAGGAGCTCAGACTCTCCCTTATCCATGTTCCACCATAATTATGTAGTAGGAAGCAGAAAATCCTGATAAACAGTACCTTACCTTTTCAGGCAGAATATTTATTGGTCCCTGTTCTTCTGACTGGCCAAGGTGTGGGGCATGATGACTGCAAAGTAGTCAATGTATCTGAGAAGAGGTATTTAAATTGCTGGTTAGCTGAATTAAGCCTATAGTTCTAGTGTTTCCCAGCATGCAACCGGATAAGAACACCTGAAGTGAGAGGTCACCCAGATTGCCTGCTTCTCGTAACTAACCAACAAGCCCACAGAGCCCACCCGACAGCAGTACTTTTTTCTCGAACTCTGCGTGGTTGCTGTATCTAAATGGCTGGAGTGGCTGCGCACAGCTGAGAGATCGCTTCTCCAGCCACATGATAATATGCCCGAGGGAAACAGACCAAAACCTGTGATAGTGAAATGGTCCACTTTAAGTACAGGGATACTGGTTCTCAGGCTACTGGGTGTTCAGTGGAACAACGAAAATGGGGATGAGCCTTCACTGTCAGATTGATTTAACCTCCGGTCAGTTTTGGCTAGAAATCCTCTTCAGCAGGGTAGTAATGTATTCTCTTTCTAGACTGGGCTCAAAATAATAATTTTCTAGTTCATTGGATCAGGTAGTTTCTTTCTTACATAGCATAACAAATATTTTATCTAAACTTAAATATAAAGATAATGATACAGCAACAACATTTACAAAAAAACAATAAGGTAAGTAAAACAGATCTGTTTCTTGTAGTTACTCTATTATTATCTAGGTTTATTTTAGAATGACCATATATAATGACGATTACATTGATTTATACCCAGCGTGAAAGACGTCATAAACATGTCTAATTGATAAAATGGTACCAAACATGTATAAGCACTGTTCGAAATGAGCAAAGTAAATCATATGTGATTTATGTAATTTAGGTAGCATGAAGTCACAGCAGTTTATTATTTATTGGTCCTGTTATAAAATGTTGTACTTGCCGTTCAAGCTTGCAGCTCAGTCCCCCACACTGGATGAACAGCAAAGCAATCTAAATGTAGCACCAACCCATCGGACTGCGCTCCTGAATGTTCTAGAGGAGTTTTATAATTGGGTTTTGTTGAGAAAATGGCTAAGTGAGTTCTTTTCTTTGTAAGGACTCCTGAGCACATTGTCTCATTCTTTGGACCGGTTTACATGTCTTCAGTAGAATTTACTTTATCCTTTGTTCCTTATAATAGAGCAAGGCGGTTGTATATAATTCAGTTACATCTCTTGAGTTTTATAACATATTTCAACATACAGGTATTTGATATTCAGTTTAACAAAAAGAGTAAATTAAATGTTTAAGACAAGCATCATGGATTAGTTATATTTAGGCCATTGTTTGATTTATAATATAAATTGGGAATGTTGAAAATGCAAGTGCAGCCCCACATGTATCACTACTACAAATACCTTAAACTAGAATAAGCTGTGCAAGATCAGGTGCAAAATGTAATAACATTGTTATTGCCAGGACCTAAATCATCTAGGCTGCAGACATTTTTATTTGCTTATTTTTGAAACGTCTGGTCTGAGCTTTAAAAGAGATTTTGAATGGTCTGGCCATAGATGCCTGAGTAATACGATGGGCCTGGAAAAGGAATTCAAAAGATTGCCCAACATTTGGAATTGCACATCTCCAACGTCAGGAAGTTCACTATTACAATTTAGAAGATTTTAGAAACTTGCCTAGGTAAGGCCATTCTAACAAGTTCAGCCTGCAGAAAGCAAGATGCCAAAAAAGTCTCTAAGAACAACACAATGTCATTGTGTGAGCAATTGATACCTTGTGCCACTTCTGATGTCAAAGTGTCTACTATGCTGTAGGTGAGAGGTATATATTACCACTGCTGACAAATTAGATCTACATGGGAGGTGTGTGAGCAAGAAATTGCTGCTGTTGATGAAGAATATCAGGGCAAAAAAAGCTTATGAACACCTAAACAAAGACCTAAGGTCACGGTGTGGTACTGTTTGCCCACATTACAAGACATTTCTGATAAAAGACAGCATTTCATTCAGCGGACTTAATACCTGGGTTGTTTTGTCCTTGACAAAAGTGAAAAGATACATTTTTCATTGTACCAGGATAATGAACCTGAAGTGACAATAATCATGACTGCATGAAAAACATTCAGTGCCCAAGTTTCCATCCACAATTAGTCACAAGCACTGATAAAGGTCAGTGGCACTGAAGAAGCATAGGCTCAAAAGAACTCCAATAACTGTTTTACTAATACTGCAATGCAATTTTTCTACCTACTACACTTCTTGATCTTTGAGCCCTAGAATGTTGCAGCAGTATTGTCAATAGGTATGATTGCTCTATGGGGCTTGGCAAGATTTGATCACAAACACAAATGCTAGGTCTTTTTTAATCTCCCAGTGTGGCCCTGATAATTTGCTTCAATAAAAAACAACTAGATACTGTAGATACCACATTTCCAATGTAGTGTGACTAATGGAAGCTAACAGCTGAGCTGCTTAGTTTTATTTACTTTGGGCACACATTACGCGTTTTTGATTTGTTGAGTAAATTTACTACTGGGACTACACTAGCAAAATGTTATGCCTGGTCTCAAACTTGTTATGTTACAGAATCCTGTACCTTTTTACAATTTTAAGCACATTGTATACCATTTTATTTTTCTAGTTGATAATTACCCATTCTGCTAACATGTATTACATTTACACAATATCTGAACTGCAGACAGACCAAAGAAAGTTATTAGAAAGCCAGGAAATGCTCTCTGAAAGAAAATAACTAAGCAGATTATATTCCCTAATACACTGTGGTTTGAAAGCATGCCCTGTCTCCTTTATTTTGGCTCCTGTTTGGGCTGGGTCAGCTCCATCATGACACAAATTCCCTTCCACTTTACTCAGCTCTATCATTACCTATCATCACTCCCTGAAGGACAGAAGTATTTCAGGTAATCTTTCATTTTGAAAAATGCTGTGTTTGTCAGTCCTTAGCCACAAAATAATATATGCTTAGCTGCCCTGGCAGTTACTACATTTTAGGGTACAGCTTAAAATGGGAGGAGGAGCTGGGGGTATCCTTATCCCAAAAACTGTGAAATAAAGTGACCTTCCCTGATGTTCTGCCTACCTTCTAAACATCAAGCAAGGAAGAGGGAACCTTCTTACCTACCTTCATGTCCAGTTCTTACAGATTTCTTCTCTGGTGTCTGGGGCAGTCACCAAGAAACTCACAGGAATCCACGTTGCCAGTAACCGTCTGGACTGCCTCCTTCATATTTACCCTCTTTGGTGAAACATTTACAAGCTCTCTCTACTAATTAATTTCCTTTTGGTGGCCCAAGTCATTGGGGGCCTTCCTTTTTAATGTCCCACCACCTGACTCAGGGCCCTCACTGAATACCTGCTGTGAAGGCCTCTAAATTACCTGGATTTGTAGACATTTGGAAGGAGCAACAAAGACAAAATTGATAACCCTGCTACCATAAATGGCCACCCCCTGGACTGCTGTAAAAGACATTTGCTAGGCACCAATTTTGGCTTTAATGCTCCTTAGTGAATGTGAAATGCTAAAATAATAGCAGCTTCAAATCGGACATGGTTGTCCCCAGGACTTGCACAAGAGTTATCGACTGAGGACTGGACATGCAGGTGGGTGAGCATAAACTGGAGTTTACGGGAGGTCATCTGAAGCAAGGGGCATTCACAGGAAGTCAGTCCAACAGGAGTCAATGCAGAGGGAAAACTGGAGGCAAACTCAGGGAGCAAGCTGAAGATCAAAACCGTAGCAGTAGTGAGGTACCGAAAGGGAGCAGGCAGAAACAAGGAAACAGGAAATCTGAGGTCAAA
The DNA here is from genome assembly GCA_027917425.1 of Gastrophryne carolinensis. Taxonomy (NCBI): domain Eukaryota; kingdom Metazoa; phylum Chordata; class Amphibia; order Anura; family Microhylidae; genus Gastrophryne; species Gastrophryne carolinensis. The sequence continues at coordinate 221,035,920 of CM051238.1, forward strand.
GCAGGGGAGGTCAAAGATAAATCTGGGTCAAACATCAGAAAACGAGTAACAGAGTTCAGCACTACACCCAAAGCACTAGATATCACAGGCACTGATGCCAGGGACTGGGGCATATTTATTTGTGCAGAAATTGGCTGAGACGGGGCTGGCCGATTGGCCCACAATAATCCAAGGTCTGATAGTCCATTACTAATTGAGGGCTAGGAAACCCTTTTAGTATTCTTAGGGTACATTGGCCTGTTTTAACAAGCCTGCAGCACCGGCGAAGGTCATAAAGTGAATATGCACTCACGCGTGTTGAGATGCGAGAGGAGGAAGCAGTGCGGCACGCTGTTTAAGCCAATGCTCCCCAAGCCGGTGCCTGAGACTGACGTGCCAGCTGGGTGACAGTCAGCTAAGTGCGCCATCCGAGGCCACCGCTAGAGCAAGGATGAAGTGAGAAGACCATTGTGCCACCTATTTATATATATCTTTCTCTAAGGACCCTCTACATTGTGCATTTCCACACAATTGCCTGCTGTACTGTGCCTCCGTTGTGTTGCTAGGAGGTCGAGGAATAAGCTGTTAGCTCCTCTGGAAGACCAGAGGTGACAGCAGGACCTATACGCAACAGGATCCAGCATTCTCCTCCATTCTGGTGCTTGTAATAGCCACATTCCTGGGGTCCTGCTCCAGAAAATACCGGATGGAAAGAAGAAGGCTATTAAAAGTCCTGGACTGGAGGGTGGAGGCTGTGTCAGGGGGACCAGCAATGATGGATTGGGAAGTGGCAGTGAGTATGGGCCTTCCACTGCACCACAACACACCACAGGTAAAGTGCAACAGATGCACTTTACCTGCAGTGATCATGGACCTCTATGCCCTGTGTTGCGGTTGCACTGTGGGAAAAACACTACATGCAGCGTTTTGCAAATTTATGTGAAATGACCCATTTACTTTTATTGGTTGCATATTTTTGCAGCTTGTGACACGTAACATGATGCAAATGGCTAGGTGTGAAAGGGGTATAATATTCTTTGTTACAACATGAAGATCTTTGTTAGTAAAATACTATTTACCACAAGCAGAAATAGCTATAGAAATAAATCAGAGAATATTATATTAACTCACATGGGGTTGGCCATAATTCTCCCTGGAATAACATAAAGTTGACTAATAAAGGTATACAAAAATAGCTACCTTCTAACGCATCATTAGAATCGAGTAAATGGAGCATTCCATATATGCTTAATATATATACATACATCAAAACTGAATTCTATTTAAGAAAGCTTTACGCCTTCCACGTGTCTCCATTGCCTTAAGTCACATGCATTATTCTAGGTAGACTATCAGCCACTTATATACATAAATGTATTCTTTAAGTGGTTGCTTTTATGGTGTATTGGCAAGGATATTATTAAGTGAGTAATATCATATGACTTTAGAAAGGGAGTCGCATCTGCTTTTGTGTTTTTAACCATCTACATCCAATGTGGCTTTACAGCAATAAAATAATATATTTTGATTTACTGGAAACTAGAGAATTATACTTGTAAAAAAAATGTTATATGGAACATTACATAAATCACAAAATCGTTATAAATAAATATTAGCATATATGTTTTTTATACAAATGCCTTATTTTAAAAAGATACACAAAAGAAGGTAACAAAAAAAATTGTTTTTTTAATACAACATTTTAAAAAATGCAAAGATAGTCCTTGTTACCCCACAGACACTTTTCTCTTATCCATTTAAGACGAAAATGTGCCTGCTGAAGTGGTGAAATAAATTTCCAATAAAACCCAAATCCTTTATTGCTAAACAAAAAAATCAATGCCTCATTTCCCAGTCTATTGTCCATTTTCTGTAAAAGATACCACTCAGGCAAGAAGACAACCAAGTCTTCAGTCCCCAGAAGCTAATATTTTTAGGCACTTTTGAGCTAATAATGAGGAAGACCAAACATGAGACCACAAGCTGCTGCCCAATCTGTGCCTAATGGAAAATACAGTTCAACTAGGTGCCTTATTACAAATGAATTAACCATTCCATAAAAAGCTTTTGTAACCTAAACCGGACCATACCTCCCTAGGATCTAGTGGTTCCTCTGATGTACACAAGAGGGTGAATAGGAATAGAAAAAGGTGAATAGGATTCCACAGTTGTAATCACTGTTTACCCCCCCCCCCCCCCCCCGGTAAACAGTGATTACAACTGTGGAATCCTATTCACCTTTTTCTAATACCCCATAAATTGCTGTTATTTCCATTTTCCATCACTGCATCGAAAAAAAATCTGCACCCTCCTCCCTTGCCCTATTGCAAGTGCAATGGGTTTTCTTAAAACAAAAATAGAAACAAAACCCCTTTTTGCATGCTGTGTGTTGAGAAGGAAATACTCTCCAATCTCCAGTGTGTTAATATACTGAATACCCTTTCCAACCTGCCTTGTGCAGAAATATATGTAATGTATAATGTATATGTAAAACAAATTCTAGTATTTTCAGTATTACCAAAATCCAAGATAAATGTGCATAGAAAAACCCAGTACCCTTGATGGAACTATAAGGGTTTCTTTCACTTTTATCTTTTAAGAAATGCCATAATCAAGGGATTCAGTACAATAACCATTTATGAGAGATCCAGAAAACCTGACCAATAACAATTGTCTCCCTACACTGCTTCGAACCCCACCCCCACACCACAATTGGAGCACAGTAATTAAACTAATACTTTAAAACCTTAATCTCATCTCTGCAACTGTGAACTTCACCCAGCTAATACACACACACATGCCTAACACATATGTTCTGTTCTGAAGAGCAAAACTCCACCACAAGGACTATAAGTTAGGCCACCTCCTAAGACACTACCAGAACTAGATAATTAGAAATTCAACACTAATAAGTTACTAACTGCAAGGTACACTTACATATACATATACAATGCTAAATACAAATTCATGTAATTTTCAATCCTTAAAATGCAATTGCCCCCCCTCCAAGTAGGCAAGTAGGGGGAGATATGTGTGTGTCTTATGGAGCAAATGTAGGGCTGGTAAAGGAAAAGCATTCACCTTGCTGGCTCTCCTGCACCATTGATCTTCTTGAGATGCAGGACGAACAGCAGAGCCAGAACGCTGGTCAGGTAAGTGGCAGGGATTTTTTTTGATGGGGGGATTCTGCCATACTGCCTGTTATGGGGTGATTGGTGGGATTCATCCATGCTGATTTGAAAATTAGTATTTTGTATTTAAACAAATTTGGAGACTTCAAATGAGTTGAAGACAATTTTAGGAGTGGTACAGTTCTGAGAGCCACAGGTAGAAAAAGTCTGTTTCACTTGAAAATCAAAATATACTACACCTGTGAAAAAAAAACAATTCTACAGGTTTATTTTAGATGCGTGGAAGTTAAAGATGAGCTTCCCACTAGGCTGCTATCTACACATTTTTAGAAAACTGTACAATTGCATATGCAGGAAATATGAAGTTCTAAAAAATAAAAGAGCAATATTTTTACAACTTACCGTGATTCTGTGTTGAGTGAGAGCATCTCTTTCTGAATTAATTGCCTAGCCCATCACATGTGCCAACATTAAAACATTTATTAGAAATTTCTAAAGCTTTAGGTCTCTAAATGTCTGGAAATTATTTTTAGTGACTGTTCAGTGTTATGTTATCTACCCTGTATTAGCAGCCTGAACTTCTCTATCACATATATACAATTCAAGAAATGGATGTTACTAGGAATACATGCAATATTTAATTTGCCCTATTCTTTCGAAGAGAGAAATCTCTGTATATAGATGATTTAGCATTTTTATTCTTCCTGTTCTGTTTTTCTTAATCACTTTTCCTCAAATGGTTTAGTAACTTATATTAGACTGATTTACTCAAAAGTCTTCCCACTATGCATTTTGGGCTGGGTATAAGTCATTTGGGAAATTACCTTTATTTAGGCAGGTGTGGTTGGACAGAAATCTAACCAGAAATATGTTAGTCCATTAGTCCATCGCATTGCTCAGCCACTGGACATAAACTTGATATCCAAGATATTTTTTGTAATGTCAATGAACACAGAATTCTAACATCAAATAAACAATAACTTAATATAAGTTAAAGTCTCAAGCTTTTCTAAATCTCATCTATGCCAATCCTAACCTGGAGTTACACTGTATACAAATCCAACAGACAAATACTTCAGGTACCTGACACGCTACAGTACTTGATGAAACTCTAAATCTCTAAAAAAAGCCTAAAAATTGCTCCCACCCCTGCCCCCCCACCAGCACTTAGTGCTCACATAGGTAGGAGGACTTAAACAGGGACACTAAAATAACCTAACCTACCCATTCATACACCATCAGTTACTTCTTTAGATAGATACTGTACTCATGTTTTCCCAAAAGAGCAGCATTCATTGTGGAAGAGGTAATAGCTACACACATTTGGGGAATCCGCAGCTCAATCAGTGGTGGAAAATCTTTAGTAAAGTGTGCAGTCCTGCACTGTCCTGCCTTCTCGGTCCTTGATGTTGGGCCTGTTTAAAGTGCAGATGAAAGGGGTATAACCATGTTACAGCTAAACAGATATGGTATGGCTACACTAAAGTGGTATAGCCATAAATAAATCATAAAGCTAGGTTTTGGATCCAATAATGTTTGCAGAACAGGAAATGATTCAATCATGCTTACACCCCTTCTGTACCTCTAATCCCCTACCCAGTACATTCAGATAATAGGTCCATTTTAACAAAGCTAGTGCTATGGTTCCCATTTACTCTGGATGTTACAATTGTTATAAATACCCTCTAACTAAGAAACATTGACAAGTATGTATACATTTAATATGAAAGTTATAAATTTATTGACCTGAATTACAGCTTTATACAGCTATGAACATTCTCAGTGGTACCTGCAGGCCTTACAGACCAGTTTATGGCAATTAAGAAACAGTATTGCCTCATTTAATATTATCATAGTACAAAAAAAGCCCTTTTTAAAAAAAAAAGAAGACAAAACATAGTTTCTGTATGAAACATCGATACAACTACGCTAGAGACAAATGTAAGGGCTAAGGATAAAGGTGTGCTGATGATCAATCACCATCGCAGCATTGAGCTCTCGTTTCCCTTATGTACCATTAATATATTTCTAGAGGAAAGAAACATTTATCATAATGTATTTTCAGCATGTAGACAACACATTTAAAAGCTTTTAATTGGCCAAGGACATTCCTATTTTACATCCCTTGGTAAATCACACTTTGCTCTACAGGCTCAAAATAGCCATTTGGTTTTGTCTGAATAAAATACATCACTTGGCTCATTTCATATTCATATTCCAAATCATAACATATTCTGCATTTTTCCAGCAGTCATTCTGTGGTTAAAACTGGGTATGCAACAATATGTTCCCTTGATTCTGAAAGCCTAATCCAACGTTTCAGAAAGAATTTAAAACTGCAGATGACCAATTTATTTTCAATCACAGACCGTATTTAAGCTCAAAATGGTTACTACTATGAATGCTGAATACTGAAAGCCAAACATTACTAAATTAGACCATTTCTAGGCAAAAAAGAGTATGTTTAGTGCTGTGTTCAGCAACAAAAAAAGAAAAATATATGAATCTTTTTCACTTGTATGTAAACAACTGGACCTGATTTATTCATGTAAAGGGTCCATCCAGGCAAGTAAAATAAAAAAGCTATACTCACCCACAGTCCCCTCCTGCAGCTGTTCTTATCCGAAATCTTACCAGTTCCTGAGATCGATGTCATGCACAGGCCCGTCCTCAGTTCACCAGCAACATAGAGGGCTAAAAGGGGACTATGGTTTTTTCAACATACTGCATAAACAAACTTGAAGCAGATCTATACTTTTATAGCCCGAAGCAGTCCGGAGCATCTGCCCTGCAACCCTATTAGCAATGCCAGTCCACATTCAAAGGCATAAAAAGACCCAACATTTGGCGTCTGCTTGTGTCGCTTACTTTTCAGCATAGGATATAGGGCCTGATTTATGATGCTCGCTTTATCTGTAGTGTGCGCTGCAACTGGGGAACATAGTGGCAAACTGTGCCATCATTTTCATAAACACAGTTATATTTCTAATGGCAAACATACAGAAAATTGACCATTTGCAGGCATTTTGCTGGGTTTCACTGCAGTTTGCTGGACTGGAAGTTTGGTGAGAGCTGGTGAATTGCCGTGACAGATTAGGCAGCAGCATGGCTGGGATGCTGGGAAAAGAATCTTCAAAATGGCTGCTATCCAGGAGAAAATCTGTGAGGTGGCATTTCAGCAATGAGTATGTGCAGGAGCAAATCTAAGTGCTGACAATGACTATGAGACTCCAGGGCAGGTTTACTGCCTCACACCGGGGCATCCTGATCTGGGATGCCCTGATATGTGGAACCACCCAGATCGACCAATATTCTTACCTTTTCAAGCCCATGGTGCATGTTCGACCAGTGCTGGCATCCCTCACCTCCCTTCTTGGCTGTGCGCGGCCCCGCCCACAGCAACTGAATAAAAGTAGTGGTAGTTATATTTTAGGGTACAATAGGAACAATTATATGATGACAGTCCATTTTAAAGGCTAATAAGGGGGGATATTAGCAGTTAATTTAATCTAGGGGAAACACAGGTCAACACCCCACCTAAAAGTAAATACATCAAACATGGGTGAAATCAGGCAAACATGGCACATTTTGTTTGGATAACATGGCAAATGCAGAGTATACCCGCAAATGCCTACGAATAATGGCAAAACAGTTTGTAAGTATGTAGCAGAGTAGTGTAATCCTTTGGAATGTCCTGCACCCTACTGAGACCCTGTTATCTGCATTTATTGTGACTACCTATTACTGTGGCTATATTTTTAGACTGCCACTGGGCCTTACAGTCAAGTTCCGTTCTTAGGGTCTTATTCATGAAGGGATAGCGTCAGGTAGTGCCTTGTAAGCGGCAGGTAGCGGCAGGTGAACGCCGGACACAGCACGCAATTCCACATTTATAAAGCCGATTATGGTGAGCGGCTGGAACAACGCCATGTAGCCGTACGATTCATCATTACCCAAGGCTCAGCGTAGAGCGCCGGCATTCAGGCTTGCATAGTGCCACGTATTACCTGTCGCTACCTGTCGCTCTCTCATACATTTCAATGGACAATACATTTCTTCACTTTAAACTGGGTTTTATTTTATTTTTTTCAATTATCAAATAATTATGTGACCTCTCCTGGCCTATTTAAAGTGATTTTTGTAAACTTTTTTTTTATTTATAATATTTTTATGCAGAATTGTCATTACAGGTCTGGTATTAAAATGTTCATGTTACAATGTAATAACAATGTCATTCCATATGTTTTTGCTTTGTAACTAGTGGATACATGTTCAAAAACAGACTTTAATTACACAGCCTTTGGCGATCTGGGCTATAACCACCCGATTTTGAGTGCTGGCGATGTGTGAGGCTATTTTTATGTTGAATATAGTGTTAGTCGGTCGCACTGAGCTGGCGCTACCGTTCGCTCCCATGCAGCGCTGTACTGGTGTTAGAGCAACTCACACAATATATTCATCAATGGCGGCCAGCGACTGAGACGCTCTGAAACAGCGAACTATGGCCGAGCACAGCGACTACTAGTGGTCGCTCTCAATGCCTCGCTACAGACGCTCATCTGTCAGTACCTGGTGCTAGTAATGAATCAGCCTGCCCGTCTATTTCAGGACTCCAATGGATTTTATCCATTGCCAGTTAACTTCCAGTCTCTTTTGCATTTTTTTCCTTTCTTCTGTACTCTCTAGCCAGAACAGTAGTGTACCTCCTACTAGTGGCCATCAGTAATGCATTAGATGAGGGATAACCAGCTTACAAGGTTATATTGTGCTGTCAGCTGTTCCGAGTCCACGATGAGCATACTTGAGTGAGCTTTGTGTTTAAAGTAAGGATAAGCTGGATATCGCTTCCTAGACTGGACTGTGCAGAGACCCAGGCCTATACTGTGTGCAAGAGGCAGGGACTAAACAGAACCATGAATCATTGGGCCAACAAAGGTCAATTTGAATTAACAAATGGCAATGGTAGAAGCTCTGGGAATGTTCTTCAGTCCTATAGAAAATATTTAAGAAAACACGTAAGCTGTTCAGGCACACCAACATGTCACCACCACACATTTTATGACGGGCGTTGTTCCAGCCGCTCACGGCAAGGTCAGCCAGAGAACTTAGAGCATATCAACTCACAAAGCCCTTGATCACCTGACCCCTGACCTGTCTGGTACTACAGGCGTTTATGCATTTGCAGGAGCCACATCAGTACCACAGAAGAAATCCAACAACAACATCTGTATGGCCCTTTTCAGACATCTCCAGTATGGCAGAACAGCCTTCTTCAATTGTTTTTTTTTTTTATTTCATACGGTACGGCGTGCATTTTGCACTTGTGGCACTATAGATTTTAATGAGTTTCAACAGACAGGGTGGCAGGGCATAACCTGCAAACAGGTGCAACTGTGAACACAAGCAAAATAGACAAAAATGCAAATACGAAATGGAATACCTACCACAAACACTACTGAATAAACTGCAAAAATGCGTCGGACAGGTGTGAACATAGCCTAACTCATCAATGTCATCAAATTATGCTTATAGGGAGAAAAATAGAGATACAGGTTTATAAGGATACTACTTTACTTTACAGGGGAGGACGGCTTATTGCTATTGCAGTTCTCCTGATGTGGGTAGGTGCATTCTCTCCATAATGCTTTATACAGTTATTGGAGCAGTTTACTACACCATTTCTCAAAGTTGGCTTTGTGGGCAGACAGCTTTAGTTTAGCAGTTTTTTTTCTGTAAAAGTTGGCTTAAAAAAAAACCAGGAATACTGAAAATAAGGGATGCAAATGTAAAACATGAAAAATCATCAAACCAAATGATTTAGAGTGAGATTATTTTTTGGATTTCTGTTTCTAAATAACAAACAATTCCACCCCCACAGTGAATGCCTAGTTAGATAACTCTGCCAAATAATACATTAAAAAATAGTGTTGTAGTAAGGGGGTGGATCGACATGTTTTTATACAGAGCAACTGGGAAAAAAGAGAGCGCAAATGCATTCCTTTCTAATGATAATTACCCTCAGGGATGCTCCCACACGCCTCATAATTATACCTATGTCACTGTGTTCCCAGGCTAAACATGTGCAATAATGCTACATATGTAAACTTTTAAACGTCCGTTGTTGTTTTTTAAAATTAATAAAACAAATCAAAATAAATAAACTGAACGTGCATATTGTATAAAAAAAACTGATTTATAAATGTATTTACCTTTTCCACAATGAATATGGGAGTTGACAGATTGTAGCTGATGACCTTTACAGGATCGCTGCGCAGATAAACATTTAGAAGTAAAGATTGTTTTAAAGGTGACATTTCATCCTTACATGTCCAGTACACTGGGATACTGATTTTGCTGATGTGAAAATAAAGTTTCGTCCTTATATTCTATACAATGATAGAGTTGGACAAAGTGGGAAATTAAAAATTGAGCACAATTTACAATGATTAATTGCATATAAAAGTTGCATATAAAAATGAAAAAGAATATGTAAGATGTCTTATTTTGAATTTATTTTCTTATATCTGTTTTAATGCAGTGGAGCAAGGACTAGGCACCAAACTGTACTGTGTCAGCACTTTTCAGGTTCCTTCTCCTGCTCCTTATTAGCTTTTGACATAACTAAAGGTTGGGTTTGATGCTCATCTGTATGGCAGTGCAGCAAAGCCATGAATAAAAACCACAAATAAAATGTTCTTGGTATATAGCACAGGTCCTGGATCCCCTGCAGATTGCAGATTGTCTGCTAGACTGGGCATGGGAGGTAGGGTGAGGATGGCACTAGGAGCTAGGTATTGCCTGTGATATTCAATAGGCTTAATGTAGAGTTGTGCTGGGGAAGAAATGTTTTTGAAAAAGAGGGTGACTGCTCGCCCTGTACAGATCCCATAGGAGCATATGGAGCGGAGCACGGGAGAGCTGCTGTTGAGCTGGGAAAACAAAGGCACCATATGTTGAATAAACTCCAACTCTTTAGATTCAGACACCAAAAATATAAAAATCTAAAGAAATGTGCCAGCGTACCCTCTCTCTTGGCAGCTTCCAATGTTGCTCTCCTGGGATATGAAATGAAAGTGATTGTTGTAATCCGGCATACTTTTTCACATGACTGATTCATCTGTTTTACTTATTGGGACAAGGTAATATGCTTCATTATATTACATTTTGGGGACTGATGGGGTAACCCCAGACAAAATGAACTCTCATTTTGAGTCATTATTATTATCGAGAACCATTCACAGCTGTCTCTTGTTCTAAATGCTTTATATGTCTAAGACCAGTCTTCCCCAATCCTCTCCTTGAGAGCCACCAACAGGTCATGTTTTGTGGATCTCTACATAGATGGCTCTATATTCCCGCACTAATAACTTAACCTGGGTGGAGATTTAGAAAACCCGACATTGATGCCACCAGAAGAGAACACGGGCTCATATGATCTTTTCATGTCAGGTGTGACTCCTGACCATCTCGCAGTGCTGAATATGGCTCTCATGGGGTCCCCCTACAACAACCCTAATGCTAACCCTAATCTTACAAAAACTGGTTTATTTTGGACTATACAGAATTTTTTTTAGTATGAAATCTTTTTCTTTTTCTTTTTTTATTAAATCTTTGCTTCAGATCCTTAGGGATCTTATTTAATTAAGGTGTATGGGGAGACAAACAAGCAACTACGGTTGCAATGTCGGCTGGATATGTCAAAGGACTTGAGGTACAATGAAGATCTTAGAAGTAGTCCAGCAGCATGGATCAAGGGATTATCTATCTCTCTCAAAGGGTTGGATTCTATTTCAGGCAAAAATAGGAAGCCGGCGTGTATTTCACCACTGACTTCCAATCAAGGCCCACAAGGCTCTGAAAAATTCTTAGCATACAGAAAGTTACTATGTCTTGCAAAAGGCTTATTATTGGCAAAACATAAAAGCCTCACACACACACACACTCATTTTCACAGCCCAAGCCAGACAGAATGCTTTTCAGCATAAGGAATTAATTTCTGTGATCATCTACAATATACACACACAGACACACACATCACAGTGCAAAAGCCGGCAAAAAGTAACTGAGAGTGCAGATGATGAATGTCCCAGATCTCACCAATTAAACTTCCAACCACTGTTCCCTTTATCTCTACCAACATTAGAGATGAGCAAACCATCAAGTTTAATCCGAATTAGAGGGAGATTTTGATTTGCCGAAAATCAGAATTTCTTGTGATTTGTGCTTAGCGCATCTTCCCCTGAAAAAATAAAAAAGTAAAAATATGAACCTGCTCTCTCGCTGTCCTCCTCTCTGTCCCATGCAGATCTCAGGTCTGTCCCATGCCGTTCTCCGCAGCATCCACAGCCAGGCTGGGCTCCCAGCATCTCTCTCCCCACCATGGGGAGGAGCTATTTATAATGGCAGCTCAATCTGCCGGCATAAATAGCCCCTCCCTTCAGCGGAGAGTCAGATGTCAGAAGCCGGAGTGAAATACTATAATAAAATTCTATAATAAAATACTTTTTCCATTATAAATAGACTCTCCCTGCTGCGGGGAGCGAGATGTCAAAAGCTGGAGTGATCGGCAGAAGAAAAAATACTATTTTTTGTGTGTATGTGTTTTTTTTTACATTTAGCTCTTTGTGAACTGGTAGTGGGTCCATCAGACCCCTATATTAGGGGAGATAAGGGGTGGAGATAAACCCTTAAATATTGTTAAGAAACAGCATCCAAGTAAAACCAGCATGAACACCAGCTAGGGGAGCTGGTAGACCAGGGCGTACCCCAAACCAGCCGGCCCCCAGCTGCCACCCGACATAGCCCTCTTTGGCCATGGGCACTTCTGCATCTCCTTGGGCTTTGAGGATGCCAACCCCTCCTGTGCTCTGAATAAAGCTCATGAGGTGCTTCCTGGCATGTTAGGTATACAGATATAGTAACAGTATTACAGAAACGTAATGTCTGGTTACAGCAAAAGAAACACACAAAGGCGACCAGTGTGTCAAAATAAATATTCTTTAAGTTTTCTTTTTTCAGCCTACTTACATATTCTCCTTTGGGATTTATAGCACACGTCTAGGCTGATTATACTTTAGGGTCTTTGAATTACATTAACTGTAAGTTGTATAATGCAAGTTTCAAGGTGCTGCTGTGTCCATGATTGTATGCTGGGATTTGAGGGGATACTCTGAGGGGAATGGCTGCATGTCAGCCTGGGCTGCAGTCCTGGATTTCTCAAGTCCGGGGTTTTTCCTACCCGTTAACCCTTTCACCGCCAGCCAGTTTGGGTCCACATTTGGGTATGTCCACTGGGAAAAGGACACATCTCCTACCTGTTAACCCTTTCACTGCCAGCCAGTTTGGGTCCACATTTGGGTATGTCCACTGGGAACAAGGACACATCTCCTACCTGTTAACCCTTTCACTGCCAGCCAGTTTGGGTCCACATTTGGGTATGTCCACTGGGAACAAGGACACATCTGCTGCTTATGACTTGTTACTTTACCTTTTTTATGTATTATGACACATCTCTGTATGCTCATTTCTGTATGTTCGAAGTATTGCAACAAGGCTGTCACCCATCACTGTTTTTCGTCTATGCAATGACCCTGCTCATATAAATAATGTTTGTTTTGCGACCCCCTAGCTTCCCCTCCTGATAACCCCAGCTAAGCAACTTTATTGCCCTAGTACCACCCACCCCCAGCTGTTTGACTGAGCTCTCACAAGTGGTATAACTCTGAGGGGAATGGCTGCATGTCAGCCTGGGCTGCAGTCCTGGATTTCTCAAGTCCGGGATTTTTTAGTCCATCAAAGAATTAGGCCAGAATTGAGCCCGAAGTGACCAGAAGGGAACAGGCACCAGACTCTGCTCGTCTGAAGAACTCATCCCCAACAATGCTCCTCTGCTATTTTACAGTCCTGCTTCCACTGACTCTAAACTTCCTGAACTCCCAGCATCCCCCTGCACCTGGTAAGTCTCTCTATATCTCTCCATCACTGCTCTCATCCCCCTACCTGTGCTCCCATGAATTTATCTCACTGGGTAAATCTCTCTCCCTTTCTCCATGCACCCGCAAAACACGCTCTGCCACTTTCAAATCCCACAGTCACCTCCTCTCCCTTTCTCTGCTCCTACTTGCTGCTGGTGACATCGCTCAAAACCCAGGTCCATTTCCTTCGCCTCCCCACTCCTCTACACCCCACAACTCATCACAGACTAGCCTTCACCATGGTAGCAAGCCAACAAACACACGGAACCTAGCCAACCTCTTAACAATCACCCACGCACTCCCCCCAAGGTCACCTGCGCACTGTGGAATGCACGTTCAGTGTGCAACAAACTTGCATACATCCATGACCTCTTCACTGCCAACCTCTTCACTTTCATGGCCTTTACTGAAACCTGGCTCACTCCCTCTGATACAGCCTCACCCGCTGCCCTCTCATATGGGGGCTTACAGTTCAGCCACACCCCAAGATCAACCAACAAACAGGGTGGAGGTGTTGGCATCCTTCTGTCTGAATACTGCTCATTTAACCCAATCCCTGCTCTACCCTTCCTTTCCTTCCCTTCCTTTGAAGTTCACTGTGTCCGTCTGTACTCCCTGTCACCTAAATATTGCCATTATCTATCGCCCTCCTGGACCTGCCACTCTCTTTCTGGACCACTTCTCCACTTGGCTTCTCCACTTCCTGTCCTCTGACATCCCGGCTATAATCATGGGGGACTTCAACATACCCGTTGACACCAACAACCCTGCAACCACCAAACTATTATCCCTATCCACCTTCTTCGGCCTCAAACAATAGTCTACCAGCCCCACCCACAAAGATGGACATACCCTTGACCTACTCTTTACTCAACTCTGCTCTGTATCCAGTCTTTCCTCATCCCCACTTCCCCTCTCTGATCACAACCTACTAACACTAACACTCTCTTCCCTTACCACTACCCCCCCTGCACACAAACCTGCAATTCGTCGCAGGAATCTCAGAAACCTAGACCTTCAATCTCTCGCCGATGCTTTACATCTCCTTCACACCCTGCCCTCATTTACCAATGTAGACACTGCCGCTTCATACTACCATAATACAGTAACCGCTGCCCTTGACTCTGTTGCTCCCCTTATCTACAGCCGCCCTCAGGCCAAAAAAAGACAACCATGGCTTAACACTAACACTGCAACATTGAAACAACATTCTCGAGTTGCTGAACAGCATTGGAGGAAATCCAAAACCAAGGAGGACTTCCTGTTATACAAGCAAGCTCTTCAGGAATTCAGGACTGCCCTTTCATCTGCTAAACAGGAATATTTCACATTACTCATATCGGCACAGGCCCGGAATCCAAAACAGCTATTTAACAGTTTCAACTCCCTTCTTCGCCCACCGCCACCTCCTCCATCCTCACAGCTTATGGCTGACATGATTCAAAGTGGCTTAACCCCTTAGAACACCTCTCTCCTACCAACATTCCCCCTGCCCCCACTCATTAACTCATTTCACAGTGTTAACTGCTCAAGGTCTCTCCTCCCTGGTCTCAAAGGCTCACCTGACCACCTGCTCCATTGATCCCATTCCATCCCACCTTATCCCTCAACTGTCTCCATCTGTCATTCCAGCCCTAACATCTTTATTCAACCTCTCCCTCTCCAGTGGTACCTTTCCCTCCGCCTATAAGCATGCTGTTATAACTCCACTAATCAAAAAACCCTCTCTGGACCCCTCTGCCCTCCCCAATTACCGCCCAATCTCTCTGCTCCCTTTCTCATCCAAGCTTCTTAAACAGCATGTCCATACAGAACTTACCAACTATCTGTCTACAAACTCCCTCCTAGACCCCCTCCAATCTGGTTTCTGCTTGTGTCACCGAAACTGCAACGAAACTGCACTCACCAAATTCACCAATGATCTACTGACAGCCAAATCCAAAGGCCAAAACTCTGCTCTCATTCTTCTCGACTTATCATCTGCTTTTGACACTGTCGACCATGCTCTGCTTCTAAATATTCTTTCTTCTCTTGGAATCCAAGGTCTCGCACTTTCTTGGCTCTCCTCCTATCTCTCTCACCGCACATTTAGTGTATCCTACTCAAACACCATTTCCTCTCCCCGGCCTCTGTCTGTTGGGGTACCACAAGGCTCAGTCCTAGGACCCCTGCTTTTTTCAATATACACTTCTGGTCTAGGACAACTAATAACCTGTCTAGGCTTCCAATATCACTTTTATGCAGACGACACTCAGATCTACCTCTCTGGCCCGAATCTCTCTTCTCTCCTCTCTCGCCTTCCTGACTGTCTAACAGCCATCTCTTCCTTCATGACATCTCGCTCCCTTAAACTGAACATGGACAAAACTGAACTGGTAATTTTCCCACCATCTCACTCCCCTCCCCTCTCTAACACCACAATCTCTGTAAATAATCTTACAATAACTGCAACTCATCAAGCTCGATTTCTGGGTGTCATTCTGGACTCCTCTCTCGTTCCGACCTCACATTCACTCCCTAGCCACCTCCTGTCGTCTCCAACTCAAAAATATCTCCTGCATCCGTCCCTTCCTCTCACCTGTCACCACTAAAATGCTAGTGCACGCACTGGTCATATCCTGACTGGACTACTGCAACACCCTCCTCTGTGGTTTGCCAACAAACAGACTGGCACCCCTCCAAACTATTCTAAACTCTGCTGCTCACCTCATCCATCTCTCCTCTCGCTTCTCCAGTGCTGCCCCCCTCTGTCAATCCCTCCACTGGTTACCTGTCTCCCATAGAGTTCAGTTCAAACTTCTAACGCTAACCTATCCGAGCTGGCACATCTAAAGGTAAGTAAGGCGATGGGTCCAGATGGAATCCACCCCAGAGTTCTAAGGGAACTTAGGTTTGTGATTGCAGCCCCTCTGACTGATTTACTTAACCATTCCCTTTCAACTGGTGAGGTTCCAGATGATTGGAGAATGGCCAACGTCGTACCAATCCATAAAAAGGGGAGTAGAGAAGAAGCCAGTAATTACAGGCCAGTTAGTTTAACATCTATAGTGATCAAATTAATGGAAACACTCTTAAAAAAACAGATAATTTCCCATCTAAAAATTAATGACCTACTGGACCCAAAACAGCACGGCTTTACTGAGGGCAGATCATGTCAGACCAATCTTATTGATTTCTTTGACAATGTCACTAAAGTGTTAGATGAAGGTGGTGCTGTGGATATCGCCTATCTGGATTTTAGCAAAGCCTTTGACACTGTACCACATAAGGAGCTCATAGATAAGTTATTGAAGGTAGGACTCAATCCCTGGATAGTTCAGTGGATTTCCAGTTGGCTGAGGGATCGGTATCAGAGCGTTGTTGTAAATGGTGTGCAATCTGAACAAAGGCGAGTTACAAGTGGTGTGCCGCAAGGCTCTGTCCTGGGCCCCATTCTTTTTAATATATTTGTAAGTGACATAGGAGAAGGCTTGGTAGGAAAAGTTTGTCTGTTTGCTGATGATACAAAGGTTAGTAATAGGGTGGATATTCCTGGAGGTGTCTGCAACATGGAAAATGATTTAGCTTTACAGGATAGATGGTCAAAACTGTGGAAACTAGAGTTTAATGTCTCTAAATGTAAAATCATGCACTTGGGTAGAAGGAATCCCTGCTCTGAGTACCGTATGGGCAGCACTGTGTTAGCCAGGACCTCGGAGGAGAGAGATTTAGGGGTACTGATTACTGATAGCTGCAAAATGAGTGGACAGTGTAGCCAGGCAGTGGGAAAAGCAAGCAGGATGCTCGGCTGCATAGCTCGAGGCATCACCAGTAGGAAGAGGGAGGTTGTGATGCCGCTGTATAGAGCCCTGGTGAGGCCACAGCTAGAATACTGTGTGCAGTTCTGGAGACCTTACCTGCAAAAAGACATTATTCAAATAGAACGTGTCCAAAGGCGGGCAACGAAAATGGTGGAAGGACTTAAACTTAAAACTTATCAGGAGAGACTTAAAGAACTTAATTTGTACAGTCTGGAGGAAAGAAGGGAGAGGGGGGGACATGATTGAGACCTTTAAATATGTGAAAAGATTGAATAAGGTTCAGGAGGGAAGTGTTTTTAAGAAGAAGCTTAATGATAGAACAAGGGGGCACAACCTGAAGCTAGTCGGGGGGAAGATCAGGAGCAATGTTAGAAAATATTATTTTACAGAAAGAGTAGTAGATGCTTGGAACAAACTTCCAGCAGAGGTAGTTGAAAAATCAACAGTCACTGAATTTAAACATGCCTGGGATGAGCACACATCTATCCTAAGATAAAGAGTACATACAGTATACACATAAGGGCAGACTAGATGGACCGTATGGTCTCCTTCTGCCGTCAACCTTCTATGTTTCTATGTATCTAACCTACAAAGCTCTCTCTAACCAGGCCCCTTCCTACATTTCATCTCTGATCCAGCATTACCAACCCAAGCGCAACCTCCGCTCTGCCTCTGACATTCTCCTGTCCTCTTCCTTGGTTACTTCCTCACACTCCCGCCTTCAAGACTTCTCCCGTGCCTCCCCACTTCTCTGGAATGCACTTCCCTGCTCGATCAGCCACTCTCCATCACTCCAAGCCTTTAAAAGCACCCTCAAAACTCACTTCTTCAGACAAGCATATGACCTGGCGTAAGCAACTCCTATAACCTTCAATGGCACATGCAGCCATACTCAAGCTCTACCACTTGTGACCCCGCCCCCTTTGTCTCCACCCCCATCCTTTAGACTGTAAGCTCGCAAGGGAAGGGCACTCCTCCCTATTGTCTCCTGTGCTCACAACACTTGGTTTTAACCTGTGGCATCTAATTTTGTATTGTTCTCTGTACTATATGTTTTACCCTGTCTGTAATCATACCATGTAAAGCGCTAGGGAAGTTGATGGCGCTATATAAATAAACAATAATAATAATAATTTGTGCTAATAGCATTTTCTCAGCAAGCTCTACATCGAGCTGCTTTGACAGCCATATTGTAGGCACAAAACAACCATGCGTGGCTGCTGTTCTAACCATAGTTGTCTGTACACGAAGTACAAAATCCGAAGCATAGAAAGATGCAAGAGAAAAATGTGGCTTAACCCTAAGCAGAAACAAATATTCTTCCAACTGATAGATCATATCAATTTTATCACCTGATATGTCACATTGCTGAATGATAGAAACTAGATTGTTTTGCATTGCTGAGCTTTTGATTAGCTTTAGTCATTTCTGTTATTTAATGTGAATGCATTGGTTCTGATGATATACTGAAAAAAATGTTATACTGTTGATCTTTTGTTGTACAAGTACAAAGTAATAATATAAAAGTAAAGAGAGGGAAAAGCATCCAGATAGGTAATGCCATCCCCTGCAATCCCAGTTTCGAGGCAAAAGTCCTTTTCCAAGTTGCTGGCCCCTGAGAGGACTGCAGGACAAGTGACCTTTTCTAATACTACTACTAATACCAATACTAATTTACTAATAATTTCAGATTATTTCAGCCCATATGGGCTGTCAGGAACCTAAAATAATCCAAAACCACTAATTATATTACACAAATTGTACAGAAATAGTTTTCACTACCCTTTGGAGCAGTTTTGTACTTACAGAGTAAATCAGGTTAGTTCAAGTATAAATGGTACAGGTCAGTTTACAGCCTCATCGCCTACCATCTGATCACATCTCATGTACCAGTGGTACTTGTCAACTGTTGTGAGAGTCACAGTAGAATGTTTCTTAAACTGACAAAGCATCTCCGCATTCTGAGCAACTAATCAGTGAGTCCTTCGTTAGGAAGCAATTCCAAATCACGAAGCGCGTGTGGGGTGTCTGGGGGTGGATGCGGTGCTGGACGATCCCACAGAATTGTCAACATCTGAACAGGTTTTGTGTCACACTATTTCTATATATTGAAATTCCTTTGACATATGGATTTTTGACATGTATTGTTTTCTATATAGCCAGGACATATAATATGTGCTTTTATTGGAGAAGGGGCATCTTTATTCTCCAGGTGTCTATCTGAAAGTTAAGTGGTGATGGTGTGAATTTTGGTGTTTCTCTGATTATTTTTTAGTGAATTATGTCAGCCTGTACAACACCACTGAGACCTCTCCCCCTGTTATGTGGTTTTAGGATGTTTTAAGGGGGGTGTTTACTAAGGTGTGTATTCTAATACATTATTTGTAAAGATTAAGTAGTATGTTTGTGTAGCAACTAACCACTGTTACATTGTTTAGAATAACTTCAAAACTGCAGCCAAGCCACGTACCTGAGGCCCGTCTGCCTGACACGCACCCTATATACACCATCACCACAGTTGGCCTTTCATTTAAATTGCCAACTACCGGGACAACATTCTGATGTCCGGTGAACAGTGGAGCACAGGGAGCAGTATCTGCAGCCAGTGGAGACTCTAGCCAGAGGCCAAAGTGAGAAAGATTTCAGCTGCCCTGAAAATCAGGTGTGAAGAGTTGCATCTAAACTGTCAATATGTCAATAAACCCCTACAGCTAACAAAATGTCTTTAACATTCTCCAACACAAGAACATTTAAAGGGATTGTCCAGGCTAAGTGTAAAAACAAATCATTGTATACTTACTTACCAGTGTAGAGGATTCATCCAGATGTGCTGCTGAATAGAGTGACCCTCTTCTGTAGGCCAGCACCTGGATTTTATTTATTCATGGGCTCCTTCTTTTCCCCCTGGAAGGTGGACCTATCTCCACACTTTGTGTACTTTGTGCTTTTCTCTATTTACTGTGTTCTCTTGTGCAGCACAGCAATCACAGTCAGTAAAGAAAACAAATTATCTTTAATGCTGGAAATATATTGCAGCTCAATAGTTTTACCTAAACAAACACGAAGAAACACACCCACCCTTTCTTCACAGACATTGGGAGTAACTCAGACGGCTTTTCACATAGACAGAAATTTGCAGCCTGGCTGTATAACAGGAGACTACAGATCATCCTAACTAGACTGGCAGATGCCAACTGTCAGGGAGGTGAGGCACCCATACTGTGATTTTAGGGTCTACGTGTACAGTAACTTTAAATGTTTTTACCTGTATCTTGTAAAGCATGTATGGTTTAAATAAAGTTGGGACCTGCAATCAGCCATCCGCGGTCATGGCTGCTAAAAAAAACCCAGACTAAATGACCACCCATGGCTAGGGCAGGGGTGCATCCCTCGACCTAACACAATTGTCCACCACCAATTTATGCTCGTATGTGCAACGGGTGTCAGTAGGGAGCACAATCTCAGATTCAGGTAAGAGCGCTGAAACCAGACCCATATACTTTTATGTTTTTGGATTGTTAATCTCTGGACATGGCCCCTTCTCCATATGTAATTAGCTAACTTGTCTCAAATGTCTCTTACTCACTACATGACTTTGACACTGTATCTGGAGAACTTAAAAACTCAGGTGTGTTGACATGACAAGCTCTCCACTGATGGAGAGATGAGAACTCTGAAATTCAGGCCTATACATTGTTCGCCACATAACTATTTGTATAACTTTGTTTCTAATTTTCTACAATTGCTGTTGCTTAGACACCTATAGCGCAACGTATACTTTTCAATCCTAAATGTACCATATGGTATGATATTCACACTCGTAATTTACAAATTATGTTTTTTTCAAAAAGCCTATATCAACAGCTTGCGCAATGATACCATGTCTGTACCATTTGATTAATTATGACCTAGCTATCGAATAAAAACTTTTGTAAAAGAAGCTATTAATACATTTATGAAAACCCTCTAAGGCTACACCCGTACTCGTTGTGCATTGAGTACTATATTTAGAGTAAACTGCACCAACATTTGCTTCCGCTAAACAGCTTTAAATTAAATCACTGGAATCAATTGAGGGGAAATATTTACTCTTTAAAAGCGTATTAAAGACATCCAATCAGTTTCAACAGAAACAAGCTCACAAATATCAGTGTCCAATGGCACTTTTTAATATATGTGACTTTGCTTTATCCTGGATGACCTCAACATCAACAGTAATGAGTCTTGCACCAGACTTTTTATGAATCAAAGTCTCTGTTGTACATATACATAGCCATCTGTTTAATATTTTGCTGAATGTTATCCTTTACATATTTATATTCTGTTCATAACATATTAATGGCTACTTATTAAAGTTTTAAAACAATGCCAGATGCTTGGTCTGATTCCGAGTCAAGTTCTTGTCGACATGTTGACTGACCTCCAGGAAGTCAGAGGTGCAGTGTAATACTTTGATAGCGGTAAAAAAATGTTAATTTTGGATCTGTAAACTATAGAGAGTACAAATGATGTCCTGTTTATACCAATTATTGATTTATATGACACCTCTATGGTATTTACGAATATGAATACTTTATTGACCGCCAAGTAAGTACAGGATACATACAAGGAATGCTTTTTGGAAGGGAGGTACTCTATTAGAGCTATAACCATTAAATATATAAACATTAAACATATTTACATTTCATTAAACATATTACATTTATACATTTAAACATATTTACATATGATACTGGTGGTAACTCAGTGACATGGTGCAGACAGGAAGTTCGCGGCAGGTTAATCATGATGATTATTCAGCGCCTTAATGTCTAGAGGAAAAAAACTATTTTTAAACCTGGAGGTTCTAGTCGAAAGCGCCAGGTACCTTCGGCCAGAGGGCAAGAGTTTGAAAAAAAGAATGCCCTGGGTGTGTTGGGTCCTCAGCTATTTTTTTTGCCTTTGAGCAGATTCTTTCCATGAATTGTTCCTCTAGGGATGGTAAGGGGCATCCTATGATCCGCTCGGCAGTCCTAGTAATCCTCTTCAGCCTGTTCTTGTTTTTGGCTGTAGACCCGCAATACCAGACTGTGAAGGAGGAGGTCAGAAGGGAGCCAAAGGTTTTTTGGATCTTTTTAGACATACCGTATCTTGCTAGTTGTCTCAAGAAGTATAGTCTCTGTTGGGCCTTCTTCAAGATGACGGTAGCTTGCATGCTCCACTTCAAGTCTTGCGTGATCACAGTGCTGAGATATTTTGTGCTGGTAGTGATATTGACTTCTTTTCATCACCAATAGAAATAGGATGATGCGTTAGGTGGGAACGCCTGAAGTCAGTTATGAGTTCAACCATTTTCTGGATGTTCAAGATAAGGTTGTTCTCTTCGCACCAGGATTCCAGGTTTTTTACTTGTGTTCGGTAGGGAGACTCATCGTTGTCGTTGATGAGGCTTTGCTTTCCTTGATTTAGATAAGTCCAGTCTTTCTGTAATTGGAGCTATACTTTAAATAATGAGCACTGAGACAGTCCACTTACTCATCCCCCCCCCCCCCAGGGTCTTCTGAATCGAGTCCCATACTCTCACACCTATCCATTTATATCACTCTGTTGCACTTCCTTTGTTGTAGCTGCATTTACTTTAGTCTAGTGGAGAAATAAGTCAGTACCTTTTGTAGGCTCACAAGCATAAATAAAGTGGACCAAAACCTGGGATTTTTACTATTCTGGATTTCGGTTCATACCCGGCAAACAGGGGGTTTCACATAGCAAGGCATCCAAAACATGCCCCAGGGTGTTTAAAAGGCACTGGGCCCTTTAAAGCACTTTAGTACATGCACAAAGGAGGTTAGAAAGACTATGTGAATATTTGTCCAAAAATTACAACTAAAAACTTAAAATGAATACACTATTTTAAAATATTTACAACAAGCCTTCTCTAATGCTTTAAAACAAGTTTAAATTAAAGGTGAGGTTAGGTATGTATAACAGGCCACCAAGGACAGAACTAACATGCCTCACCAGCCTCTGGCATGCATGCAGTCACTCCAAGTGTCTTCAACCAATATTATTTCATCTTTGCAATGGACTGGCTAGATATGTACTCGGCACATAATTAAATGAATATATTAAAATGTCTGTCTTCAACAAATATTTAATGTCCTATTTTCTCTCCTTCCATGTTAGGCGCTGCAGACTGCAATGCAGATATTTACAGGCTATATAAAGCACACAATGTTTATTTCTGTTCCAAATCCCTTCATTAGGGTAGCAATTGGAAAATAATCTCAGTAAATAAGCAACGCCACTCAAATAGAAGGACAATTTTTAAAATTGGCATGTGGATTTTATATATATAGCAATAAAGCATTAGGCTTATATATAATAGCTCTGGCTCCTACTGCATGTGTTAACACAGCTTCCTTTATCTAAAATACATAACATTTAAATGATGGCCTCATTCCTGCTTATGAAAGGAAATACTAGTCCAAATAGCAACTTCCCCAGCTAGCTTTGTGTTGCCAGTGGAAACCAATTACATTTCCCTATGATTTTAAATCATTCTCTGAATGAGGAAGATGTATTTTATCTTAATGCAGTAAAGCTGTTTATGCTAAAGGGGCCTAGATTTGTATTCGTGTTTCTTAATGTGTGCATAATATGAAAGCACAGTGAAAGTAAGGGCGGGGGGTTATTATTGTGTTTTGGACATCATTTTAGTGCTGTTACTGCCCAACAGGTAGTCCCGTTCATGGTCAGCTGTGCAGTCACTCAGGGCACCATCCCAATATCTCAAGCCTCTCTTTTCCCCATTACCTCCATCTCACTCTCTCTCTTTTGTGCATAACATCCACCATTATCTATCTCTTTTGCCAGGATATTCATGTTTCTATATTTTTTGCATTCCTTCCCAATATCTTTTCCTGTTTCTCTTTTTTACATAACCCATCTTAATCACTTTCTTCCCCCTTCTCCTTCCTGCATCTCTCTTTTCCTCATTCCCTTGTCTCTCTTTTCCACATTCCCCCATCTTGCATACTTCTTTGTCACCTTTCTTGTCTTTTCACTTCACTTTTCAAAACACATTTCTCTCTTTTCACTACCCCCCCCCCCACACTTATTTATCTGATCCACTTTTCTTAATCTTTTTTTTTGCCTTCAGTTTTCCTTCCCACACTGCATGCTCCCTCCCTGTTTTTGTTTTTAATGTATTGTATGTGTATCATGTTGTTTTCAGACCCCCCCCCCCCCCCATTTCTTCCCCTTTCCTACTCTCTTTTTATCTCTCTCTTTTAAATAATCTCCATCTTTCATTTCCCTCCATTACTTTCCTCTCACTTATCCTCCATCAGTTTCTTTTATTGTCTGAAGGTGAATGTGTGCATGTGTGTGTTTGTGGGGAACCTTTAGGAAATCTTGCACAGAGTGATGTTTAAGGCCGCCCCTAGTTCAGTCTGTACTGACATACAATACCGCCGGGTGTACATAACAAGCAAGAACATGGGCAAAATGTTACTGTATGAGCCCATAGTCTTAAAGTGATTGAGCCATGTAAAAAAAACAAGAGTACTCACCATTGTCCCCAGCAGCTGATCAACTTACCTGATCACTGGAGTGCCCCCACACCCCACACTGCCCAGGGACTGAATAACAGTTGACAGCACTTCTATGTAGGGGGTGCACTGTCTTTACTAAACTGAAGTAGCTGCTGCAGGGGGGCATCTGCCAAGCTGGAGCTTCCAGTTCTCCAGGCATATAGATGGTGAGCAGCTTGGCTACGTAGTTCCCCAGGGTTGGAGAGGAGGAACAGCTGGATCTTTAGTACTCTGGGGGTAGCTGGGCCTTGTAGTCCATCCAGAGTCAGCTGGGGCTTGTAGTTCCTCCAAGGGAAGTAACTGGGCCTTGTAGCTCCTCCAGGAGAGCAGCTGGGCATTGTAGTTTCTCCAGGGGAAGAAGCTGGGCCTTGTAGCTCTTCCAGTGGAAGCAGCTGGGCCTTGTAGTTCCTCCTGGTGATGCAACTGGGCCTTGTAGTTCCTCCAGTGGAAGCAGCTAGGCCTTGTTGATCTCTAGGACACTGGTGGAGAAACAGCTGGGCATTGTAGTTCCTCCAGGGGAAGCAACAGGGCCTTGTAGTTGCTCCAGTGGCTGGGCATTGTTGTTCTCCAGGGCACTAGAGGGGAAGCGGCTGGGCTTTGTTGTTTCCGTGGGGTAGCTGGGCCTTGTTGTTCCTCCTGGGACATCTGGGCCTCGTTCTTCAGGGCAGTGGAGGAGAGACAGCTGAGACTTGTTGTTCCCCTGGGGGCAGCTGGGGCTTGTAGTTACCCCGACCTGCAGAGGGGAAGCACCATTTGGGGTTGTTCTCTATGATGTAGAGGATCCTCTCTATGTCCTGGGTAACTAAAGGCCCCAGCTGACCCAGTGTGAACATCGAGTACTCAATGGTGTCTAGTGTGGGCGCCCATGAGTGGGGAGGTACACCAATGTGGGATGCCACGTATAACCCACATTCCTCATCTTTCTCTTTTCCACATTTTCTTGTTCCCCTTTTCCACCCTTCTTAAGTCTTTCTTTTTCTACATCCAAACATTATTACAGCTTATCTGGTGTTGCCAACACCACCCAAGTTAGAGCAGTCCTGAAACCGATTAAGACCTCTCCCTGGTTCATTCCTGAAATCCTTTTCTCAGCAGAAGCTGGGTCCTTTACCTTTCAATACATTGGTGGGATCTTGAGTGACACTTTTCTCTCTCAGCCACTGCCTCAGCCTCAGCAGCCAAATCTGCATGAATAGGCTTCTATCCAGGGAAAGGTTTGCAGGGACAGAATGGGTGGGTATTTTAAGGTAATTATGCATATCAGGATAAATGGGAGGAGGTGAGCACTAGAAGTGACTAGAGCAGCATGGCCCCAGATTAGAGTGTATGCGCAATAGGGCTCCAGAAATCTGGATTTCCCCGTACCCGTCACTTTGTAGTCTAGCATCCATTTCCTATAAAATGGGTGTTGGACCACTTTACTTCTTCTTCCCTATCCGGTCCAACATCCAAGCCATGTGTTACAAGCCCCCATGTGTGGTGTGCTGGGGTAAAGCCCTGGGTGGAGGGCTCCTTATTTTCTTTGTACATTACTTGGTAACAATTTGTGAAAATTAGGTATTTGAAAGAATTTTCCCTACCATAGCCTTTAATGATATACAATGAGGAGTACCAGAACTGAATACTGGGTCTGGATAGCTCCCTAACTAAATAGACCCATGTCACTTTGTTGTTCAACACAGAAAACAATGACCTGTATCTAGAGCCCATCACTAGGCATGACATACACAGCATTATAGGATTTTACATTCATAATTAGAGACAGTACAGGGGAGGTGGGGTAGGGATACAGTGTTTTCTTTTTATCTTGGCTGAAGAAATTTGAGGCCAGCTTCCCACAGTCATGACAGTCCTCAATTATTCCAAACGCCAGTTATGTCCTGGAAGGTGAAATAGGAAAGATGCAACACAATTCTCTGTGCAAGCAACGACTTGGGTTGCCATTACATTCAAAGACAATGAATATAATAGGAACAGACTTTAATTTGCCTAGTTTCTTAAATGTAAGTGTCTGAGAGACAATGACACGGAATGTCAGTTATTCTTGACATTGTATGTTCATTCGGTATTGATATGTTAATGATGTGATGAATCTACTCGGCTTTAAGTACTAATCTGGGAAGCAATTGTCGAGAATGTGATAACATCTGCCCTTAGTCCAGTGACTTTTCAATTGCTTGAAAGAATATCAGATTGCTTTGAAAATAGGGTCTGAGGCACTAATCAAGCGGTCCTGCTTTCCCCTCCTTTATTGGATTTGGGTTTAACTTTGTGCTATATCGGCACTGGCTGGGCTTTACATAGGATTCTCATTTGAACGTGTTTTAGAGATGAATCAATGCACATTCGAACAGATCATTTTCTCCTTCTCTCTCATCTTGATTAATCCATTAAAGTTAATACTTCAGTCTAAGTCTTCTAGAAAATCACCTTGAAAGCTGGGGAAGGTAAGGTAATGATAGGCAGCAGATGCACATACACATAGAAGCGGGACTTGCGATAACCTGATTAATGATCTTGAAATGTTAAGAGAAAGTGATGTATGCCCAGGGATTAGAGTTCAAATTGGAAATGTAGATTTTTCTTTACTGATGAGGCAAATTATGCTCCAGTAAACAGTTCAGTGCTAAACTGGACAATATCATCAACACTGAGAAAATGTTCTCATTATGTGCGAACACAAAGCGTGCAGAGAAAGCACACTGTTTGCAGCAGAAATACAACCCCAAACAATTTTAAACAAACAATAAATGTGTTTGTAGAAAGGCTCTCCTATGTGGCATCTATTATTAAATAAAGATGATGCTTCGGGAGAGAGGAAAAAAAAACAGCTTTTTGTGTCATGGAACAGCGCTTTTTGCTAATGACTAAATGTCATAAGAATAATCAAGCAATTAATCAAAACAAAATTAATATAAAGGGTAAAATTATTACATGCAGAGCAATGTATACTAAAGCTACCAAAGTGATGGGCTGGAATGAGAGCTGAATACGAACAGCAACAGCTGGAAGTATATTGAATACTCTATACACAATACGTATGGCCTACCATTGGAGAATGAACACAAGGGGTTTTGACAGTTGTCTTTCATTTTAATATATAGTATACGCTAATATATTATTATGCCATCCATATACTGTACACATGTTTTATTTATAAATGTAAATCATCATTCAGTGCGTTGCCTAGTGTTATCTATACATGTAGGCAATGCTTTTGAGCAATCACTAGGCAATCCAAAATTGAATAATATGACTGAATTGTAAGCGTGATCTAGGGGAAATACACAGAAACACCATTTGAAACAGATCTCCAGTAAATATATATGGTTTGTCCACTGAGCCCCACAGCTCAGGGGCATCCTAACCTGAGCATCCCTGCTCTGCAAGCCTAAGAACAGGCAGCTTGTAGCTACCACTTCCACGATCCTTTGCAATGGATGCTGTTTCAGCACCCCACCTGACTGACAGCAACCAATGGGGTTTTCAAGCAGATGTGCAGATGTGTACCACCCTTCAGTTAAACCCAATTGGTACCAAACCCTGCAATGTACCAGAAGCCAGTATGAAGGAATTGTCAGGTTACCCAAGTTTCCACAAGGGGCACTGATACACCGAAGAATCTGCCCCAGGTCTCTGCCTAGTCTAGCGCTAAACTGCGCCAGTGCATTGCACGAGGGTGTGCATGTATGCACGCTCAACGGCCAAAGCAGGCCACCTGGTTCCCTAGGCCTATTTAAAAATGGTGCCCACTGCCATTCATTGCTGTTTGATCAGCTCAGTTTCTCGTTCCTGATCCGTCATCTGCCTTTGCTCTTTTGGATCCTGCTCTCATTGGACTGACTTCATGTTATGACCTTGGCTTGGACTCGACTTTGAACCTTTGCTGATTGCCCTGACTACGGCTTGGATTAACACCTCTGAACCTTTGCTGCCTGCCCTGACCATGGCTTGGATTACCACCTCTGAACCTTTGTTGCCTACCCTGACCCCTGCTTGGATTACCACCTCTGAACCTTTGTTGCCTGCCCTGACTCCTGCTTGGATTACCACCTCTGAAACTTTGCTGCCTGCCCTGACCACGGCTTGGATTACCACCTCTGAACCTTTGTTGCCTACCCTGACCCCTGCTTGGATTACCACCTCTGAACCTTTGCTGCCTGCCCTGACTCCTGCTTGGATTACCACCTCTGAAACTTTGCTGCCTGCCCTGACCACGGCTTGGATTACCACCTCTGAACCTATGCTGCCTACCCTGACCACGGCTTGGATTACCACCTCTGAACCTTTGCTGCCTGCCCTGACCATGGCTTGGATTACCACCTCTGAACCTATGCTGCCTACCCTGACCACGGCTTGGATTACCACCTCTGAACCTTTTCTGCCTACCCTGACCCCTGTTTGGACTACCACCGTTTTGTAACACTGCTGCCATCCTTGACCTACGCTTTGAACCAGGGTTCTGGACTTCCTATTTACCCTCCTTATCCTGAGGCTTGTGATCCTTCTGACTCTGTCTTCCCTTAGGGGGGCTCCAGTGAATACCTGGGTTGTAAGTACACTTCCGGCCTGGGGGTATGTTGGACCCTTGATTAGACCCCTGCAAGCAGAGCTCCACCCTGCTCCTGACAGGATTGCAGAAGTGTTAGGTATAAACTGCCCTGTCTCAGGTTTGTAGGGAGGGGGGTGCACAGAGAATTATCTTAAATCAGGAAGACCCCAAGCTGAAGAGCTCAGAAGATCAACAGTTTTCTTTAACTAGTGGACATTAAAGGGCATCTGCATAGAAAAAAAAAATGAAAAAGAATATTTACCTTACTCCCACCACTGATGGTCATCAAAACCTACAGTTTCAGCAGATCCTTGATATAGTTCAGTGACAGTGTGCTTAGAACCAGAGAATGCAGCTCCACACACATAGGAGTCAATTCAGAGCCTAGTGAGAAAACTCAATTCTTTTTTAGGAGAGAAAATTACCATTCACTTTCATTTTCTACCTTGGGGCTGATTCAGAGCCAGGTAAAAATGTACACCCGGTAGACATAGAAGGTAAATGGCTGTTTTGTCTCCTGAAAAAGAAGTGAGTTTTCTCACAGGCTTGACAGTGTTTTGGCATGATCCCTCTGCTGCAGTCTAAAGGTGAGAGCCTACTGAACAGGTAAACTTTGACCGCTGACCTGGCCCAACTATCTGCATAGGAGGTAAGGTTTGTATGTTTTGTTCTTACTTACTATGTCTACAACTGGCCTTTTATTTAGTTTTGTATTCAACAATAGGGCCGTGATTTCTGTGACCTCACTGCAGTTCCACCTATAAGTGGAAATGAGTGGAGTACAAGCCTAGACTAAGGTGCCCATTAGTATGTACGGACACCTCAGCTCATTCACATATTCCACCATACACATCTGTCTAGACATGCAGGACCTAGTGTAGAGCACTGGGCCCTTGGGAAAATGACAGATATCACAGAGCATGGCATGTAAGACAAAGAGCCGTGTGCCAGTTTGTGGTTCTAATCTATAATCTGATGGGAAGTGGACACTCCTTTTAAATATATTCAGTAATAGTAAGTAGCTGAAGTTCGCCCTTATATTACATTTTATTAGCATTATATACATAGATACATATGGACCCATTCATACATGTGTTTGACAAATGTGTGGTGATCACAAAAGACCTGCATGCATTGTTTTGTGAGGGATCCTGGTTGTGATCACAAGCATGATTACTGCTATCACATTGCAATCGCCACAGTGTGTAAATGTGAATGCGGCCTAGGCCAAACCTGCAATACAGCATTTTACTGGGAACTGCTTGCCAACAACCACAACTTATTATAGGAAGAGAAAGGAGAACAGATTACTAATCACAGTAACAGGATTATTCACTATTCTCTACATCATGTGCAAGTGCTGACCAATGGCTTCAAATGGCTAGAAGTGGTGAGATCTGATTCCCTTGCATAGCTGCTTTAGGGGCAGTTATGGCCTAGAGGTAAGGGAAGTGGGCTTGTGGCCGGAAGGCGACAGGTTCAATTCCCAGCTATGGGACTTGACTGAAGTGCCCTTGAGCAGGGCACCTAACCCTCATTGCTCCGCGGGTGCTGAGTTTAGGCCTACCGCCCTGGGCACCTGTGCACTTCACTGCCCCATAGTGTGTTATTCCCAATGGACACTATTTGCACTATTACTATTTAGCTTATGATCACAGACATGATTCCCAAACTATTCTATTTGCAAACATAAATAGTGAATATAATGATATGTGAAAAGGTGCATTTACTACACTTTAAACACCTCATGATAAGCATTCACTGTCTTTTTAATTATGGACATGGTAACATAGGACATATTTTTTTATATATCTGGATATATCCAGTAGCAGCAGGTTAAGCACACCTCTGCTTTCCACAGGCCGAGTAGGGGAGCAACAGCTTATTGCTGCTCAGTCAACAAAAGCTAATATTAAAATCTAGAACTTGCTATATATAAGTGTATGAAGCAACTTGCTATATATATTAAGATGCCATTATGCCTCTGCATTGGTTGTTCGAAATTTGCATGCACTAGAATTAATGTATATTTAAAAATAGCCCCCTTGTTTTTATAGCTGCTGCAAATAGTTCCTAGCAGGACTATCTTGAGAATTTTCTATGCTGTTTCTGCTGTATATAAACATAATGTCTGGGTTACTTATTACGTTCACCTTCATTAACCTTTACTTTTTATCATTTAATTGTCTGTGTTAGAATTTTAAAGCCCAGCTACCACCTAAACTTTCTATCTTTTGATTCTAGACAAAGCTGGTAAATACAGTTCATCTAACAGAAGTGCTATTGGTGTCTGGGGTCTTGTGACCAGGGGGCACTGCCACATAAACAGTATATTCTGGTTAGGTTATCACCTATTTTTTTTTTTGTTACCCCTGCAGCCACCTGCCACCCCCTCCCCATGCTGAGCCCAGTTTGGGCATTCAAATAATAAATCCTCCCCTGATACTAGCAGAGGGCGGGACTCTGAATGACAGCCATAGACCTGAGTGACAGTTGGACCAGTACAGTCACACTGCTGCCCTGGATTGGGTGACAGACCTGCCACTGTGCATTCCCTCCTGCGCCCAGAACCTGATATGTTGGGGAAATGGTGCTGCATCCCAGCAAGTTAAGGCATTTATTTTTTGTAATCTCCCGTCCAATCTGAGCGCAAATGGAGGGAGTAAAGACAGGGGGTTACATGGAATCACACAGCACCATTCTTGTTAATAAAATTAATATTTACATAGTAGATTATATACATTTTTCTATATATAATATAAAATAAATGTAAAAGTCTAGGGCATTACAAAATAGTAAATTAAACAGTCAGGATTCACAATCTCTCAGCAAGGTATTCGGTAATAGGCTCCATTTCCCCAAAAAGTGTACAAAAACACACCAAAAGCACCATTCACGCCAGAAAAAATGGAAGGAATCCTTACACCAATTTGTCACCTTAATAGCCTGTTTCTATGGTTCAATGTGGTCCCAGATTAATGAGAGTGGGACTGCATTTGCGAGAATTTTCTACGGGCTGTTGACTTGTACCCTAGCCCGATCTGCTTGCATCTATACTTCACTCATAACAATAAATAAAAAACTGCCCCATTTTGTGTGTGATTCATTCACATTAAATTTTTGTGTGTTTTTTTTTTTGTGTGTTTGATTACAGTTTTAGGTGACTGACAACCCACACACACCACACAGATAATAGAAAGTGGTACTTCATGAAAAATTTCTGGGAGCCCCAGAATTAGATGATAACAACAGTTCTGACATAGGCTTTACATATTTATGTAGTCTTCTTTGCAATCGTCTTATATTTACAAGTTTAATAGCCTGGGCAAAGAGGGATTTTTTTATCTAGTTACTTTTGATCTCACAGATCTGTAACATCTAGCAGATAGGAATGCTAACAATCAATATGGAGGTGGGATCTGTTTTTGATTATATTCCATACTCTTCTGAAGACTCTAGTATGGAAAATGTAGAGGGTATTTGTGTTTATCGCAGCGCACAAGGTGTACCAGATGGTGGTCTAGCTGCACCTATAGTAAGGCGAACCCGTCCTTATGGATAGCTGAATTGGAAGTTGTCTTAACCTTATCCTAAGTTTGTTCTAGGAGAAAGGTAAGTATAAGGTGCGCGTTGCTGGTGATTCTTCTGAGTCTGTTTGTTTGTGGCCGTCTTCCTTAGTTGATTGAAGTGTTGACGTTTAGTCTTTAGGTCTGCTTTAAAGTAGGTGCTGGAGATGCTCTGAGTTCCACTGTCTGCTTGTAATTTGGAGTGCAGGTCTCCTTTATGGTAGGTGGTTGAGATGCTGCTGCTGTGGGCTGCAGTCTATCTACTTGAAAATTGGAGTGTAGGTCTACTTTAGGGTAGTGGTTGAAATGCTGCTGCTGAAGAGGGTGTGCTGATTATGGAGGATTAAAGCTTTAAATGATAGGACTTGGCTTGATGTTAGTTCCCCTGTGTGATTAGGTAGGCAGGTATTGTGCTATAGCCTTGGGTAGGTCTAGGATGGGTAGGTGGGTAGATGCTGTTGAGGGTTCTATCCTGCTCAACTGTATGAGGCCGATTTCGGAGGCAGATATTATAATATGGCCTTAGGCGGACGAGCCAGCCGCTTCTGCAGCCGAGGATGGGTGGCCGCTGATTGCGGTTTTTATCTGGTCTTTTGTGGCGCAAAAGATGTAGCACGGCCGAGGGAGGCTCTACTAATGTAATTTAGCTAAATAGCTAAATATCTAAAGCCGCATGAACGGCTGGCCCGCCGGCCACGCTACACAGCCTCACCTCTCAAGAGGCGACACATAGCAAACAGCAACAACATTAGCAGAAGCAGCTGGCCCAGGGGACACATTAGTAGAGCCTCCCTCGGCCGTGCTACATCTTTTGCGCCACAAAAGACCAGATAAAAACCGCAATCAGCGGCCACCCATCCTCGGCCCCGCCGGCCACGCCACATTAAGCGGCCCCATTCAGGCAATACTTAAAGCCGCATTAACGGCTGGCCCGCCGGCCACGCTACCCAACCTCACCTCTCAAGAGGCAGCACATAGCACATTTGAACAACAACCGCAGAAGCGGCTGGCTCGTCCGCCTAAGGCCATATTATAATATCTGCCTCCGAAATCGGCCTCATACAGTTGAGCAGGATAGAACCCTCAACAGCATCTACCCACCTACCCATCCTAGACCTACCCAAGGCTATAGCACAATACCTGCCTACCTAATCACACAGGGGAACTAACATCAAGCCAAGTCCTATCATTTAAAGCTTTAATCCTCCATAATCAGCACACCCTCTTCAGCAGCAGCATTTCAACCACTACCCTAAAGTAGACCTACACTCCGATTTTCAAGTAGATAGACTGCAGCCCACAGCAGCAGCATCTCAACCACCTACCATAAAGGAGACCTGCACTCCAAATTACAAGCAGACAGTGGAACTCAGAGCATCTCCAGCACCTACTTTAAAGCAGACCTAAAGACTAAACGTCAACACTTCAATCAACTAAGGAAGACGGCCACAAACAAACAGACTCAGAAGAATCACCAGCAACGCGCACCTTATACTTACCTTTCTCCTAGAACAAACTTAGGATAAGGTTAAGACAACTTCCAATTCTAGTATGGAAAATGTCTGGCAATGGTGGGAAAGTTGCAGGGTGGTTACCCACCCAAATTGAAGTGCATAGAGGGAAGAACCCCTTACATGAACCCCTCAGGGCTATTTTATTCTACTATGCTTTATTCTAGTATCTGCACTTCTGGTTAGTTGGTGAGCAAAATCCATTTTCTAATAGCAGCTCTTGGTATTAGCTCAGTTTAATATATGTGTTTTTGCATGGTATCACGGAATGGAGCCTGCAGCAGGAAGTGATTAAAGTGATCAGCCTGGCCAACACCCCAAATTCGCCTGAGGGCAAAAGGAAAGCTTCAGAAGAATTTTACTACATGTATAATATAGCTCTGACAGAAATATCAACAACTCATCATGTTATTATGTCTTCAGCGAAGCATACTGTGTGTATTAGGAGGTTCAGCGCTGATGTTATTAAAAAAAAAATATTATCTTACCATGTACAGGTTAATTACTGCTTTTACTTACTGCATTTTTCTAAAATGATGTTGTAATTTGTAACTTTTTTATCCCCTTTTTCCCTTTACAAAGATAATATGACATGCAAATTAAGAGCTCCATAT
The DNA here is from genome assembly GCA_027917425.1 of Gastrophryne carolinensis. NCBI lineage: Eukaryota > Metazoa > Chordata > Amphibia > Anura > Microhylidae > Gastrophryne > Gastrophryne carolinensis. The sequence continues at coordinate 221,070,618 of CM051238.1, forward strand.
GTATTCATAGATATTACCCTCTGAGCGAAAGCTTGTGACGTGCCAAAACTTTCTTTCCATAACCTTTTCTCTAAATTTGCAACAGACAGCTGGGTCATAGGTGTGGATACGGTTTGCTCATGATGGTGGCAAAAAGACATTTTGGAAAAATCTCGGCATGTGTTAATAAGTGCTACTGCTGCTTCTTAACACTTATTATAAATCTCTAGGTAACCCCTAAATGGCCTTTCGCTCTGAAATTATTTGCAAACTTATCTTGTCGTTGCTTTAATACTCCAGATGTTTTGAGTAAAAGTAAGTGTTTAGTTTGTAACAACATTTTCTAGCATTTCCGCTAAAACAATCACAGCCTATTATACTTTATTTCCACACAAGATTTAACAAAACCATACCATACTACAAAGGAAATAAAAAAAAATAGCTGTATCAGTATCTGGCAAGAACCGTATTTTGTCCTTCACAAGACAAAATCTATGCCAGTTAGCACTATGTTCAGCAATCATTCTTACTATGACTTGCGAAAGTGATGCTCTACAGGCTGCTCCATCTTATCTCTACACAACACCCATTATTCTAATCATACACTGCACAAACTCAATACCAGGCGTGAGTGATGGTCTTTCTTCCCTGTATATATCCTTGGCTTCTGCATGAGGAGAATGATTGTGTCAAGATGATCTTTAGGAATATGTGGCATAATCATGCTTTAGTTATCCTTTACAGTGTTATCCATTTATTTTCTATAGTAACCATTGTTAGAATAAAAAAGCGCACAGGCAAAAAAATGATTAGAAATGGCCCATAACCTCATACCGCACATATAAATTCTATAGTAACAGTTGTACAGTTAAGTAGACACAGCTTAATCCAATTTAGTTTCTACTTGGTAGATGTTTTAACAGGAAAAAACATGAAAACGGTTATGATCTTTTATTTGTTACGAAATATATATCTGTCATCTCGGTTAGAGTCTCTGAAACTGGCTAAGCTGCCAGTTTATGAATAGCACCCTTCTTGCATTCATAAGAAGCTTAGAGTTAGCCATTCCACCCGAAAGCTAAAAACTACTAATTCACTAATGCTGATGCATGCTTTAACATGACATACAGTAGCAGTCAGCCATTATTTACTGCACGTTAATCTAATCATGTACCACTAAAAGGGCTAACAACACTGAAAATGGCGTCTCAAATCCCCAGGTGGCCTTGAAATGTGCGTTATTTTGCATTTTGTTTTGTGTTTGTTGTTACCCAACCTGTGTTTGTATATGGTCTTGCCCAAGATCCTCCCCCAGTTTTCTCCAGTACCAAGCGTCTTACTGGGAAAGAGAACACACATAAAGCATTAGTGGGATCTTAGAGCAGAAAGTATGGGGCAGATGAAAATTTAGAGAACCCCAGAGGATTGTGGTGCTGTGCTGAGCAAGTAATAAATGTGTAATGAGCACTATAAAGTTCCTGTTCTAATTAGTATAATAGCTTCTGTATGCCACATGTGTCACTGGTTTGCTTTAAACATCCAAACAGACATTTTCCTCTGATTTTCAACAATCATTAAATGCTCTAAGAATGGTGGTCTTGGCCAACCATGTGACCTGCCAGTTTCTTGCATGGCCCCAAAAACTGGAAGGTCATATCTGGCCAGCGCTGGAGTTGCAGATGTGAGTAAATAACATCTGAGTTTTGGTTCCAGAAATGTTTAAAACTGACCTGAATTACGGGGTATCCAATTTTGTATCTATCTTCTTGGGTCTCCCAGCGAGGAAGTCAGCGCCCCTTAGTCTATTAGGTGTGACTGGATCCATGCTGGATGATGACCTCCAGAAAATTCAGTTGTGTTTGCTAATGTTTTATGCAAGGAAATTCATTCTCTTAAACTGGAAGAAAAGGAACAAGCCGAGCCTTTCTGGTTGAAAGAGTCTGGTGAATGATAAATTGACCCTATATAAGATGACATACCAGGCCAGAGGGTGCTTGGATAAGTTTGAGTATGGGAAGCATGTCTCAATGCTCCTAGCTCCACTAGTGATTAAGAATTACAGTTGGCCCAGGGCTGCTGTCTATTTCCCTAAAGACAAGCTCAACTAAAGCAGGCGAGAATGAGAGCGAATGTGGTGTGAATGTGCGTGCATGTTATTTTTGGGCTGTTCAATACAATTGTAGTTGTAATTGTAATGTAATGGTGTTATTGTGTAACCTGAAAAGCATGATTAACAATATATAAAAAAAAAACTGACCTGAATTAAAAGACTGGTGTCATCCATTCAACACAAAATTGGCACTGGATAACTAAATTATTGAAAGGCTCCATTTAAATAATACTGGCATCTCATAGACAATAGCATTGACTAGACAACATATTGTGACAGGATATCACAAAAAAACTATTGGAGTGAAATGTTGATTATCTTGCAACCCTCATCTACTGATGTGTCCTCCCTTAGCTCTTCTCATGTTGTGAGATGTGTGTCACAAAAAGACCAGCTTTTATGACCATCCTGATGGTTTCCTAGTCTATCTTTTTTCCATAGTAGGGTCCACTGTCAACTGTATGTAAATTAAGTTTTTTAGATATTTGGTTACAGTATCCCGATACTGTGCTGAATGCATATTATAAGAAATTAAGGGCAATGTGCAACTGGCCCCATTTGTAAAAACATTGCTAGCTATGTAAAATCTAAGGAAGGACGCATCTGTAGGTACAAGCCATAGAAGGTATTTTTTCCTGTACATTTAAATAATTCTATATACATCCTTATGTATTCATTATATAATCCACCCTGACAGCTAGGTGGGCATTTAACCCTTTAAACGCCAGCCACGTAATATTTACGTGTCTGCCTCCCCTGCAGTTTACCGCCAGCCATGTAAATTTTACGTGCCTGACTTTCCCCACTAATAACATAAAAAGTAAAAAAAAAAGTCACTTACCTGACCCCTCGTTCGATCCGGCCGGGTCTCCTCTTCAGCCAGAGGGGCTCCAATCGCCCATTGGGGCTCCTCCGGCTGCAGGAGAGTGCCCAAAATAGAGTGCCCCCCCCGTTTCAGCAGCCGCCGGGATTGCCTGCAAAAAAAAAATGTCAGTTACTTACCTTTGTGCCTGCCGGCTCTCCTCTTTTCACGGGGCGGGGCCGATGACGTCACCCGGCGGTTCAGCTGCCAGATGCCGGTGACGGCTGGACAGAGGAGGAGGGAGGTAGGCAAAAATATTGAGAATACACTTAGAAAATGACAAACAAGACATTTCATGTTAAAGCCCAGCTCTGCTGAAAAAAACAATATATCACTTTCCATGGAAATCCCTTCAAAAATCACAGTTGAACATGGGGAGCGCAAAATAGTGCAAAATGGTCTGGCAACAAAGGGTGACAAAATCTCAAGGTAGGCTGGCGGTTAAAGGGTTAAGATACATAATATATTTTAAACCGGTATTCTACATTGTTTTGAATCTACATTTTCAAAACTTTGCCTTTACAATTTAGTGATTATTTATTAAAGGGTTCCTCCAGTCTAAGTGTAAAATCAAAGCATTCTTCCCATACTGTCCATATGGCTGACCTCTACTGCTGTGCTGCGGCATACACTTGCTCTAGCCCCATTTCTATAGATAGCCAAACCCCCATCTTCTTCTTTAGTGCAACCACCATTTGCTGAAGTCAAATGGTCAGTTTACACCTGGGTGTTACATATGGTTTGTCAGTCACCTTGAACCATGTTACTGAAACACAAAACAACCATTTAAAGGGCATAAAATTCACATAACTAGTTTTCAGCTAATTATGGAGCAGGTTTGTACTTGTAGCACAAAAGGGAAAGTCTACTTTAGATGACATTTTTGAAGGTGTATATTTTTATGCCAAATGGAAGGCCTCAGGGTGCTGGGCTGATCATGCAATGTTTAAATTGCTTTCTTATGTTGGTATATGTGTGTTTATGGAAGCAGTTTTTACTGCCTGAAATCTGTTGCTACTGGCAAATGTACACCCAGAAGAGAGTTGTGAGTCCTATACACAAAGAACGCTACGTGTGCAGTACTCACAACTCTCTTCTTGTAGTGCTGATGTACAGACTTGGTATACAGTTGCCAATAGCAAAACATTACAGGTAGTTAAAACTGCTTCCTTAACACACACACTTACTAACATAAGAAAAAAAAATGTTAGATGAGCTCAGCACCTTGAGTATATCATTTGGCACAGACATATACACTTTCAAAAGTGCCATCAAAAGTATTAATGGCAGCAGATCAAGTTGGTGCAGAGGTCATTTTGAGTACCACCTGATAGGAGCTTGTGTACCACCCACCAGTGGTACCCCTATTACTTGTTAGGAACCCCTCTTCTAGAGTGTAATGCAAGGTCATGTTAACAGCTTCTTCAGTCAACCTACAGTATCAGCATTTAAAATGATCCGGTTCCTGTGATGTAGAGGCAAAATATATGACATCCCTAGGTTCTCAATAATTTTTATAACTACATTTGTCTCATTAAACCGGTTTAGGACATGGTGAACAGAGGCTCATAAGCAAGACATATGCTGGAAGAATCCCAAAACTAGAAAGAGCTATCCACACAGTCCTGATTCCAACCTCACAGAAACAGACAGACCCCCTGCCATGAACAGCAGATCAGCTAACAAGCATTTCAGAAGAATGATGAGATTCACAAATCCCTAAACTAAAATCATTTTTCAGGCTATAATTAGTTACTTTTTTCCTTCCCAATCTCTTGATCTTATGTGTCCCTTTGCAGTACCCCGGACTGAAACTACATGCAGCGCTGCTGTAAGCCATAAGTGTTTGTTCTTGCTGTACTGCTGTTAAAGAGTGACATTACCAACTTCAGCCAATGTCACTTCTATATTAGCTTGATAATAAGCCATAGGGTACTGGTACTATATTGTACTTCTGCCTTGTATCATCATAGTGGCAATGCATAGCTTGGTATTTGAATGTCTCCTAATTCCACTTAGCAGGCTGCAGACATATAGGCTGGTTCTTTGATCTTCACCGGCTGTTTCCGCTAAAAGACTTCTACCTAGTTGAAGCCCATTGTTATGCAGCACAGCGAGGCAAAGAAAGGCACGGCATAGCTACGCACGGCGGGCGTATGATTGATATACATATCTCTCCATCTCTTGTTTAACAGCCCACTCTCTTGGGATACAATTGACTACAGATTATAGGCTCTCTACTACAGCCACATATATTCAGCCTAATCCAGGCAGGATGTTTTCCTGAGAACTTGGTTCAAAAAAGCAGAAAAACCTTTATTTTTATATTTTATTTTGAATTGAAATTTAAACCTGTTTAATTATACGTTAATATTTTGATGAAAACATTAATACTGTTTTATTTTTTTTTCGCAGAAATGACCAGACTCTCTATTTAAAATGCAGCAGCAGGGCAGCTTGGATGGGTTCCACTATAGTAGAGTCACAGGGCCACCAGGATACTCAACTTTTCTGGGTTGCGTGTCCTACATGACTCCAAGCAGATTATCAGGCTCGCTGGCAGTCATGCATATTACTGTGCGACTGCTGGCTGTGCGAGTCTGATAGGCTGCTTGCAGAAGGATCCCGGTGAGTATGCGGATTATCCTGTTTAATGGATTAGCGGCTCCACTGATGCATAATAAAGTGTACCAAAACCCAGGATTTTTACTATCTCAGGTTTTGGTCCATCACCCTGGGGAAAGCTGGTTAGGTGAGTTCAGTCATTTATTTTTAATATGCTATATGTTTATTAACATTGCTTTACAAATAAAAAAGGATTGCCAGGCTCTTCATGCTGTTAAATCTGCAAAACATGCTAGCATATCTAATGATATAGAATAGGGATGAGCGAACCGGTTCGGACGAACCGGAATTCGCTCCGAATTTCAGGGAAAATTCGATTCGGCACGAACCCAAATTTTTTTTTGATCGTGCCGATCGAATTTTCCCTGAAATAAAAAAAAAAAAATGCCGGCATGGTGGGAGCGGGCAGGCCGGCTACGCCTGTCAGCGGGCCGCAGCCGGCTGCCCGCTCCCACCATGCCGGCATTTGTTTAAAAAGCAAACACTTACCTGCATGGTCGGAGCGAGGAGGCCGGCGCCGCTCTCAGCTGTCATCAGAGGACGCGTCATCAGAGGGCGCCTGAGAGCGGCGCCGGCCTCCACGCTCCGACCATGCAGGTAAGTGTTTGCTTTTTAAACAAATGCCGGCATGGTGGGAGCGAGCAGGCTGGCTACGCTGTCAGCGGGCCGGCGGCGGCCCGCTGACAGGCGTAGCCGGCCTGCCCGCTCCCACCATGCCGGCATTTTTTTTCTTCAGATGAGCGATTTGTGAAAGTTCGATTCGGGCGAACCCGAATTTCTTGGGGAAATTCGGCGAATCGCCCGAATCGAACTTTCAAGAAGTTCGCTCATCTCTAATATAGAACAGTAATTATAATAGCAGGACCATAATTCATTGGCTACCTCTTTAAAGACACTGGAATATTTGTTAAAGGGTTTAGCCAGCCTAAGTGTAAAATCAAAGCATTCACACAAACTTTAAACCTGCAGGAAGCAAGTGGTAGACTTAACATAATATCACTAGCTCTCTGAGTGTATATTCCATTTCTTGGGGTCGAGACCATATTATAGACCATTTCTTGGGGGTCCTCAAAGTGGGACAGTTTGTGGGTGATGGGCATGGCAGGGGTGTGGTTTAGTGTGTGGCTTAATTATGGGTCTAATGCTCTAGGAATATTTGTTGGTGATTGAGCCAATGCTCAGAAGTCCATGCATTCCCCTACCACCATTCAACCAGTCAGAGCAGTTCAAAACCACCCAGACACCCAGCATTCTGCATTTGGTGAAATAGTCTTCCCCATGTCAGCAAAGTGGGACAATTTGGTATTTCTAGAGATTTCAGGGGGCCTTAAAGTTGGAGTGTGTCAGCGGCAAATAATATATATATATATATATATATATATATATATATATATATATATATATATTTATACCTGGATATAATAATATATATTTGGCAAACTTTTGTATATATATCCGTACAAAACAAAATACAATAGCAAACTTCAATAACGCAACTTCATATACAGTATACAGACGTATACTGTTTCTGCACCGCCCAGGTCTGCTATCGGGTCTATCAGAGACATTCCAAACTGTACAATGTGCTTACACAAAATTCCACTCAAAAGAGTATCATAAAGCAAAAGCTTTCATTATTCAATTAAAAAGGAGGAGAGATGTACCCGCACAGCGCTATGATCTATAAGAAATGTATTACACTAGGTGCTGGCTGAAGGGCAAGGGCCATGCCCAAAACTGGGCGTGATTGAATATGCAACAAAAAGTGGACTGTCAGTACAGACCACAAGGCCCGCCCCCGCAAATAGGTCAGGCGCACTACAGAAATATATTCCAAAATCTACATTATTGTATCAAATAATGTACAAGAGCCAAAACATACAATTTAAAAACAATTAAAAAATGTGCAAGGTGTAAGGGACATTATGGACTATTCTGAAATAAATGTTTATCTATGTAATCCTATAAGTATACACGAGTTATGCCTTGAGGTCTCACCCACTGAAAGTGCTTGTGCAATGTGCAACAGATAAATAGACAATAAAATACTGTGCAAAAAGATATAAAGTGCAAAGGAGGAGTCAAATGAGTGAAGACTCTAAAGGTTAAAAAAGTAAGAGAGGGACTAAAAGGTCCCTCTAATAGAAATGCACCAGTGAACGTGCTATTTGCAATGTGTACTGAGAGAAAAAGTGATGGGGCTCCAAGGCATAAATCGCAGGGATACTTAAATAATAACTATGAATGACACATATATATCCTAATCATGCGGCAATGTACATTACCAGGTAAAGAAGTCCAAGTCCACCTCAGACCTTAGCAAGCTCGCACCGCTGACGCGTTGCGTGGCACCTTCTCACTGCGATGAAGTGGCAGTGAGAAGGTGCCGCGCAACGCGTCAGTGGTGCGAGCTGACCTATTTGTGGGGGCGGGCCTTGTGGTCTGTACTGGCAGTCCACTTTCATTATTCAATACCGTTAACACATACAGGACAAATTAAAACACCATTAAAAACATGACAACTCATACATTAATCAATAAGCAGCAAGATGCCAACAGAATCTGTTACAATATGAAACGTACATAGTATACAGTTTATGCCTACAAAGCTGGTTATCTACAGGTACTACTGCTACTACTACTACTATAATGCAATAAATACCATCTATTGAAAAAATATGCAAACCTATCCTATATATGAATATTAAAATATCAATGTGACAATGCATAGACAAACATACTTAAACTGGAACAACATCCATTTTTTGAAGAATTACAAGTGCAGGAGGGCATCTCAATTGCAGATGCCTCCAGTATGTTGACTTGGCACTGAATGGGAAAAATCTTACCATTTATTCCAACACGGCTCCCAGCACTCGATATAAACTCGGCTGGCCGACAGCCATGTGACCGAGCCAGCCAGTCAGAGCACTGTATTTCTCTGTGTGACTGAGCAGAAAGGTAAGATTTCTTCCATTCTGCATTGTTAATATTATGAGGGCATCCACAATTGGGATGCCCCCCTAAACTCAGAACAACACCCATTTTTCAAAAAATGGGTGTTGTTCTGGTTTAAATGTAATGTACAATAATGTAAGATGATTTCTACACCAAATTATCAAATTAATCAATCTACATTATCAATGCATATGATCTACAAAGAGTGAAAACACCATGCCAAGGATAAATACACTTTAATACTTAGCTGTAAAGGCATAGCAAATACAATAAAACCAAGTGGTGTTGGTGCAAGGTGCTCCACATTTTCGATATGTATTGCCAAGGCTTCATCAGGCTAGTGACGATAATCTGCCTCCATGTTGGAATTAATGGTCCATTAAAGAGGAAGCCAACACTGTTCATCACATCCTCCATGAGTCTTCACCAATGGAAGCACTCAGCCATAACCATCTCCCATATTTGCCAAAGGAAGTCTTTTACTACAAAGTTAAACCCCCAGGCCCCACCTAGGCCCTTATTTATGAAGGAATAGCGACAGGTAGCGACTGGTGAGCGGCCGGTAATGACGGGCCCCGCCACGAGAACGCCGGCTCCCCACCGCAATCACACATTTATCAAGCTGATCCTGCTTAGCGACTGAGATAGCGCCAGATAGCGACTCATTCATCATTATTCCAGCCTCAGCCCACAGCGCCAGCGTCCGACCTTGAACAGCGACAGGTATGACCTCTCGCTACCTGCCGCTCTCCAATGCCTTTCAATGGAACAATCTTTAAATATTAATAATTAATTGTTATGAATTTTTTTTTTTTAAATGTGAAAAATTCTGTGACCACTTCTGCCATTTTAGATAATATTTTTAAGGGAAAAAAATATTTAAAAAATTGTACAGAATTGATATTACAGGTCTGATATTAATGTATTCATATTACAAAATTATTTAAAAAACTTGTTTTTTTTGGTTTCCAAAAATATGGTTGTTTGGGGGTTAAAAAACTACTTTTAACCCATCGCCTCCAGCGCTCTGGGGTTTAAACATGCATTTTACAGCGCGAGAATTTTTTGAGCGTGATTTGTTAATGAATATGGTGGGAGCCGGTCGCTAGGGCCAGTTGCTATCATGCGCTCCCATACAGCGCGGAACATGACAAATAGCGACTCCTCACCCAATATTCAACATTACGGCAAATCGACTGAGTCGCTATCAACTACCGAACAACGGCCAAGCACAGCGACTACTAGCGGGCGCTCTGAAAATACCGCTACTGTCGCTCATCTGTCGCTACCTGCCGCTATTAATGAATAGGCCTCCTGGTTTTGTCAAAACATACATCCAAATCTGCCACAAGCATGTTGTGATCTATAATGATCTGATGGGGCTAAGGATGAACTTGTTTACTGATAATTCCAAAGGGGCATTTTCAAATAATCACCGTGCCCACAGTGAAGAGTGGTGGGGGCAATATAACGAGGCTTTAGTCAAGATGGAGGAAAATGAACAGTTCCAAATATCAGGTATTTATGGAACAAAACCCTCAGGCCACTGTGAAAAAAAAGATTAAGAAGGAATTTTACCTTTGAGTATCACAATGACCCAAATTATACATCCACATCCACTGAATCGATCTGAAAAATCTGTGGGTTGACCTCAAGAGAGCTTACTTTAAAGGTGTGCATATGAGATTAAAGGTGAAAAAAGTTCTTTTTTATATCCATTGTACACCTAAAGTTTTCACTTGGATCAAAAAGATCGAGTTAGTCAGATATAAGTCTAGTGCCCCCCTCAGTGCAGCAAGAAATAAAACACCTCACTAGGTCCTATAATTCAGTGCTGTCCATCAGTGCTTCTGACAGTGGCCTTAGCTGCAAAGAGCAGCCTTTTCTGTCTAGGTTTCAAGCCATCAATCAAGTTAATAGGTCAACTGACACATGCCCAGCTACTCTGTGAACATTAGAGGGTGGATTCGGCCATGTTTTTTTTCCCTCGGTGCAATTTAGCACCATATTTAGCTGTGCAATTTGTTTAAAAATTGCGCACATCTGTATATGTTGCTGAATTACACCAAGGGAAAAAAAAACATAAGAAAAAAGTTCTCTCTAACGTGAGTAGAAAAAATACTCATGGTGCTGAATCAACGCCAGGGGAATATGCTTGATTGTCGGTACCAAGTAAGTAAGTGCCTTTTTTTAACCCCCTGTCCTGTCTCAGTTCTGGGGGGCAGGAGTAGTGTTCTATCACTGGACTTTAAAATTACTTTAAAAGGTCAATTGAATACAGTAAGTAGTCAACCTGTTCTAGTTAAATCGGGGAGGCCGATTCATTAACAGCGGCAGGTAGCGACAGTTGAGCGACTGTAGCGGCATTTTTAGAGCGCCCGCTAGTAGTCACTGTGCTTGCCCGTTGTTCGGTAGTTGACTTTGCCGTAATGTTGAATATTGGGTGAGGAGTCGCTATTTGACAGGTTCCGCGCTGTATGGGAGCGCATGATAGCAACTGGCCATAGCGACCGGCTCCCACCATATTCATTAACAAATCACGCTCAAAAAATTCTCGCGCTGTAAAATGCATGTTTAAACCCCAGAGTGCTGGCGGCGATGGGTTAAAAGTAGTTTTTTAACCCCCAAACCACCATATTTTTGGAAACCAAAAAAAAACAAGTTTTTTAAATAATTTTGTAATATGAATACATTAATATCAGACCTGTAATATCAATTCTGTACATTTTTTTTTTATTATTTTTTTTCCCTTAAAAAAATTATTTAAAATGGCAGAAGTGGTCACAGAATTTTTCACATAAAAAAAAAAAAATAATAACAATGAATTATGAATATTTAAAGATTGTTCCATTGAAATGCATTGGAGAGCACCAGGTAGCGAGAGGTCATACCTGTCTCTGTTCAAGGTCGGACGCTGGCGCTGTGGGCTGAGGCTGGAATAATGATGAATGAGTCGCTATCTGGCGCTCTGTCAGTCGCTAAGCAGGATCGGCTTGATAAATGTGTGATTGTGGTGGGGAGCCGGCGTTCTCGTGGCGGGGCCCGTCATTACCGGCCGCTCACCAGTCGCTACCTGTCGCTATCCCTTGTTAAATAAGGGCCTAAGTTATCATATCTCTATAGACCTTATTTTTACAAGATATTTCATTGAAAGTTTACTGAATCTGGACCTAACTTTTACAAATAAAAGTCACAGAAAATAAAATGGTTACTAAACTTTCCTACAACAATAGTTGGTTAAAGAGAGATTTTTTTCTGCCAATGAACTATTTGAACTAAAGGGGAAGGATTTGTTTTCCAAGTCTAAAAATACATTGTTGGTTAAAGGAGGCATCTGCTTTTATCTATCAATGAATTACTGGAGTTGAAAACAGAATTCTCTTTTCACTCTAAAATGCTTATCTCCATACAAATATGTTAAAGCAGTTTAAAAGTGATCATTTTTTCACTATAAATTATTTTGTTTCCTCTACTAAAAAGAAGTGAATTTTTTCACCAGGCTATGAACCAGCACCAATGTTCTTATGATGCTTGGTGGTCTTGCTATTGAATATGGAGGTTTGCACACACATCCCGTCAGTACTCCAGAAAGTGTCTGCTTTCATTTGTCTTATTAGGCCCTTATTTATGAAGGAATAGCGACAGGTAGCGACTGGTGAGCGGCCGGTAATGACGGGCCCCGCCACGAGAACGCCGGCTCCCCACCACAATCACACATTTATCAAGGCGATCCTGCTTAGCGACTGAGATAGTGCCAGATAGCCACTCATTCATCATTATTCCAGCCTCAGCCCACAGCGCCAGCGTCCGACCTTGAACAGCGACAGGTATGACCTCTCGCTACATGGTGCTCTCCAATGCATTTCAATGGAACAATCTTTAAATAGTCATAATTAATTGTTATTAATGTTTTTTTTTTAAATGTGTAAAATTCTGTGACCACTTCTGCCATTTTAGATAAAAATTGTACAGAACTGATATTACAGGTCTGATATTAATGTATTCATATTACTAAATTATTTAAAAAACTTTTTTTTGTTTCCAAAAATATGGTTGTTTGGGGGTTAAAAAACTACTTTTAACCCATCGCCTCCAGCGCTCTGGGGTTTAAACATGCATTTCACAGCGCGAGAATTTTTTGAGCGTGATTTTTTAATGAATATGGTGGGAGCCGGTCGCTAGGGCCAGTCGCTATCATGAGCTCCCATACAGCTCGGAACCTGTCAAATAGCGACTCCTCACCCATTATTCAACATTACAGCAAACCGACTGAGTCGCTATCAACTACCGAACAACGGCCAAGCACAGCGACTACTAGCGGGCGCTCTGAAAATGCCGCTACAGTCGCTCAACTGTCGCTACCTGCCGCTATTAATGAATCGGCCTCCCCGACAGCCTGAGTTTCAACATTCTTGTCTGAAAGTTTTGTGTGAAGTAAACCTGCAAAACAATGTCATCCAGTTCTATGAATAATATATATATATAATAATAAATAATCACATTTTTATACTAACAGTTTAATACCCTTAGAGCCTTCTCTGGTGAAACAAATGTTTCTAGCTGAATACTAAAAACAATTATTATAACATTTGCTATTGCCATTATCATCATTATCCCTATTTATCTCTGTAGGTTCTGTCGTACTAACAATACACATTCAACATTTCTAAAGAAGATAGATGAAGAATAATTGTTTATTGAAGTAAAACTAGATCAGCAAAATTATCCATGTGGCACATCCATTTAGGCAAAAATAATAACTGTCTGTACTGGTCTGCCCTCCCACCCCAGTACAGATTCCCCAGCTATAAGGTGACAGTAGAAGTGGTACGGCTCTTCTGCAATTAACTGTTTCAGCAGCTGTGTGCTGCCCGGACACTACCAAACCACTACTGGGATAAACCACTTAGCAAGGCCTGTCTGGGACCCATCCCTGCTTTCTGGTAACTGAAATAGTAATAAATAAAGAGGATTGTCAGTCACAGAATACAGAAGATCCACTTACACCTCTACTGGGGGTAGTCTGATGCCACTCTGGTTAATACTAGAAGCCCAATATTGGGCAGAATTACTCACCAGGTCTGCACGACCATATATAAAACTTTTTTGTACATAGTAACGTAACATCTCACTTCCATGCGCTAGGGTGCATTTAAAGAGGGGCAACCATCAGCCCACAGTCTGTAGGGCTCTGGGGCAGGACATCCTGAACTGGAATGTCCTGATGTGTGAAGTCACCTGTGTGGTTGTACATACTCATTTCACCCGTATTCCCATGGTGCATGAGTGGGCCTGCGGCAGCGTCCTTGGCTTCCTACCAGCTGATGTGTGCATCCATGGCAGGCACTTCTGAATAACTAGTGTGGGTATGCAAAGCTGAAGGGAAGAGGCCAGCGACTCATCCTCCATTTTGCTTTACTATGAAGTTCTGCAGTCAGAGTGGCCTAATAAAGCTGAATGGTGTTCACACACACATGCTGTGGGATCACCAGCGAGGTAACAATTACTAGCGTTCCAGGGGGTGTCACACAGTGCGGCATCCCAAATGGGCTGACCAACAGGATAGTTGTGATGGTTGTTTTTCTGTAAAGCCAACTATGTGCCAGGATGGATCCTGGTTAACAGGAACACTAAACTAACCTAGTCATCATGAAGTGCTTAAGGCCTTATTTTGGCTCCCTAGGAATCTTTAACTGTAGAGGCATCCCAAACTGGAATGACCTAGGGGCGGATGTGAAAAGGGACATAAAGTCATTTTTGACACTTTAATCCACTTTATATTTTCCTGCAGTAAATTTGAAAGCTACTGGTGCATTGAATCTGCTCCCTCCCTAGATGAAACTAGAAAAGAAGAGTCTACTTTCATTTCTTTCTGGTACAATATATGCCTTCATTTGACTATGAGGCTGATTCATCATTAGCGGCAGGTAGCGACAGATGAGCGTCTGTAGCAGGCATTTTCAGAGCGCCCGCTAGTAGTCACTGTGCTCAGCCGTGGGTCGCTACTTTATAGCGACTCAGTCGCTGTTCAGTAATGTTGAATACATTGTGAGGAGTCGCTATTTGACCAGTACAGCACTGTATGGGAGCGCATGTTAGCGACTGCTCATAGCGACCGACTCACACCATATTCAGCAAAAAAACAGCCTCACAAATCTGTGGCGCAGAAAAATATTTGTTTGAAGCACAAAGCGCAAGAGGCGGTGTGTTTAAAGTCTGTTTTTCAGCATCTATCAACTAGTAACAAAGCGAAAACATATGGAATTACATTGTAACAACATTGTAACATGAACACTTTAATGCCAGACCGGTAATGTCATTTCTGAGGAAATATTTAAAAAATTAAAAAATTTTGAAAAAACTGCTATTTCAATGCCAGAAGAGGTCACAGAATTATTTGTGATTTTTTTGAAGAAAAAAAGAAAAAAAAACCCGTTTAAAGAGAAGAAAAGGATCGTCCATTGAAATGTATGGGGGAGCGTCAGGTAGCGAGAGGTCATACCTGGCGCTGTGCAAGGCAGAACACTGGCGCTGTTCGCTGAGGCTGTGAAAATGATGAATCAGACGCTACATGGCGCTATTCCAGTCGCTAAACAGATTCTGCTTGATAAATATGTAATTGCGTGCCGTGTCCGGCGTTCACCAGTCGCAATCTGTCGCTGTCATTAACCAGGCGCTACCTGACGCTATCCCTTCTTAAATAAGGGCCTAAGTGTCCTCACACCTTGCAATTCGGAACTGAGGAAAACTCCATATGTAAACATTTTACAATGATTAAAAAGTAATTTTATTCCAATCAATACTATATTATTCAAAATGGTGGGAGATGGGATTTCATCCAAATATACGAGACCTTTGGGAAAATGTGTGCTCCCCGTTGTATTGGCTTATCACAGTAATTCAGTTGCACAATTATAAATCAATGAATAATATATACAGAAGCAATTAACTTACTACACACAGCTGTACTTAGGGTAGGATTGCCATATTAAAATTTCTACCGAGTATTTTTGTTCCCTAAAATAGCCTGCAGCAACAGAACATTTGTGGATGTGTGAATTTCCTGATTAACTTCAAGTCTGTAGCCTAGAAATCTGTATTGGATTGCTGGTTTTATGCCTATCTGGAAAGAGATGGCATGTAAAGGTTTATAGCGACACATTAAAACTACAGTTTATGGATTTCTATTATTGAGAGGAAAATTTGAGTTTACCAGCAGATCAATAAATAGAAGAAGCATGTAAAAAATCCTAATGTTCAGACCGGGAGGCCATGTGAGCATGATTTGTGATTTTAAAATATAAGGAAAAAGGGCATCAGTCATCAAGTTGTGCAATCTTAAAGGGACTAAAACTACCTAACTAACTGCACTAACTGTACATACCTTTCAAATCATATAGCCGGACTATAGAGTTTGTTGTCTATCACAACCCAACAATGAAAGGACACTTGCATCTACTCTCATATATAACTAGTCCCTTACTATCATTTTAGCCCTTAGCTATTTAAATGGCCCGCGTGTATGGCCAGGAATCTCTATATGGAGTATTATGTATTGTAGACTACATGTCATGCATGTTTTATTAATGTATGTGCATTATTATTATTCTTTCCATCTTTGAAGGAGAATGAGAAGATGTCAAATGACTTTCCAACTCACTATCATTGGGTACAATGCACGTTTAGGAAAAACTTTGGCCCTTATTTATCAAGTGATAGTGTCTCACGAGCGCCAGGTATCGCCAGCTAACGGCAGCTACCGACTACAGAACGCCAGGCTGCGAACACAATCACGCATTTATCACGCTAAATGAGGTTAGCGCCGGCGAGAGCGTCAGCTAGCGCGGGATTCATCATGTAGCCGACTGCAACGAACAGCGCCGCTGCTAATCCCATCACAGCGCCAGGTATGACCTCTCGCTACCTGGCGCTCTCCAATGCATTTCAATGGAGCAATCTTTAAATATTCATAAATAATTGATATTAATGTTTTTTTTTTTTTTTTTTTAAATGTCAAAAATTCGGTGACCACTTCTGCAATGTTATATATTTTTTTAAAGGTAAAAAAAAAAAAAATTGTGCAGAATTGATATTACAGGTCTGATATTAATGTATTCATATTACAAAATGTTTATAAAAACTTGTTAATTTTTTTTTTACCAAAAATAAGGTTGTTTGGGGGTTAAAAAACTACTTTACACACATCGCCGCCAGCGCTCTGGGGTTTAAACAAGCATTTCACAGCGCGAGAAATTTTTGAGCGTGATTTGTTAATGAATATGCTGGGAGCCGTTCGCTATGGCCATTCGCTGTCATGCGCTCCCATACAGCGCGGAACCTGTCAAACAGCGACTCCTAACCCCGTATTCAACATTACCGCACACTGACTGAGTCGCTGTCAACAAGCGAACAACAGCCAAGCACAGCGAATACTAGCCAGCGCTGTGAAAATAACGCTACTGCCGCTCATCTGTCGCTACCTGGCGCTATTAATAAATCGGCCTCCCCGACCACTGGTACCAAGTGAAATGCAAAATTACAGCCTATCCCCAGATTTATGTTGATGTCTATGTTCAACATAGGGTTTTTTTGAGTCTTTGGCCATATTGGTGAATTTAGCTTTTATTCAGGCTAAATCTAATCGGGCAGGCTGATTCATCACTAACGCCAGGTAGCGACAGATGAGCATCTGTAGCAGGCATTTCAGAGCGCCTACTAGTAGTCGCTGTGCTCGGCCGTGGGTTGCTAGTTCATAGCGACTCAGTCGCTGTGCAGCAATGATGAATACATTGTGAGAAGTCACTATATGACTAGTACAGTGATGTATGGGAGCGCATGTTAGCGACTGGTCAGTGCGACCGACAGCATATTCATCAAAAAAACAGCCTCACACACCTCCGGCGCTCAAGAATGCTTCGAGCAGCCCAGAGTGCCGGAGGCTGTGTGATTAAAGGTTGTTTTTTAACATGTATCCACCAGTAACAAAGCGAAAACATATGGAATTACATTGTAATAACATTGTAACATGAACACATTAATGCCAGACCTGTAATGTCAATTCTGCATAAATATATAAAACATGAAAAATATTTTCAAAAATGGCTTTTTCTATGCCAGGAGAGGTCACAGCATTATTTGAGATTTAAAAAAATAAATACATGTTAAAAACCCCCTGTTTAAAGAGAAATAAAAGAATGTCCATTGAAATGTATGGGAGCGCGACAGGTAGCGAGAGGTAATGCCTGACGCTCTGCAAGGCTGAACGCCTGCGCTGTACGCTGAGGCTGGAATAATGATGAATTGGACGCTACATGGCGTTATGCCAGTCGCTAAACAGGATCGGCTTGATAAATGAGTAATTGCATGCTGTGTCCGTGTTCACCTGCCGCTACCTGTCGCTACCTCTCATTTACAAGGCACTACCTGACGCTATCCCTTCATGGATAAGGGCCTAAATCTATTGCTGTCAGGGTTTAGCCTGTCAGGTACAGTACTGTATAGAGTTCAGATGCAAATAGCACTATTCTTGACACCTATGTCTCCCTAAGCAACATACATCATCCAGTGGGCTCACAAACTGTTCCTACTTCCTAAAATAAGTTAAATGTGCAGTTTAACAACTTCTGCTGGTTTAGATTCAGACATCTGGTTCTAGGGCCACCAAAAGGGCAGTAGAGGCATAACGCCAGTACAGGCATAACTCCAGTTGGACAGTGACACCGCCAGCTATTTTTTTGGCAGTACATCTATAAAACATGGAGTTTGAAAATGCAAATATAGCATCCAGGATAGGCGCAGAAGAACAACTCAACGTATTAAGGAAAATATAAGAAGCAACAGATATGACTAAATTATTGCTTGTTAAAGCTGAGACCAAAGAGCACCCTGATGTATGAGATGTCGTCTGGAAAATATAAGTGAGCATACAATACCTTTACGTTTGACATTTTAACAAAGCAGTTTGTCAAGAAATGCTTCCTGACTGGTGGGGGAGACAAAGGGAGTGAGGAGAGGGGACAAATGAAGTAAAGAAGATATAGAAAAGTAGACAGAAAAGAAGAGATATCATCAGCTATTACAATCACTTGCAGCAGCCTAGATACCGCCAGCTAGTTCATCCATATTTCCATCAATATTTAAGTAATTTAGTTTATGCATTGCAATGTTGTAATTCTGGGCGTTAGGCAGTATGGGTAAGTCTCATATAAGTGTTTGGAAGTTCTTGGAAAGTATGCATGAGCATCACAGTTTGTAAACGGGTCCTGGATAGTTCGAGGGGACCCTGGACTCTATGGCCCTTATTTAACAAGGGATAGCGCCAGGTAGCGAATGGTGAGCGAACGGTAATGACGCTCACCGCCACGAGAACGCTGGCTCCCCTCCGCAATCACACATTTATCAAGCCGATCCTGCTTAGCGACTGACAGAGCGCCAGATAGCGAATTATTCATCATTATTCCAGCCTCAGCCCACAGCGCCAGCGAGCGACCTTGAACAGCGACAGGTATGACCTCTCGCTACCTGGCGCTCTCCAATGCATTTCAATGGAACAATCTTTAAATATTCATAATTAATTGATTTTAATGTTTTGTTTTTTTTTTTTAAATGGCAAAAATTCTGTGACCACTTCTGCAATGTTAGATATTTTTTTTTAAGGTAAAAAAAAAAAAAATTGTGCAGAATTGATATTACAGGTCTGATATTAATGTATTCATATTACAAAATGTTTGTAAAAACATGTTTTTTTTTCTCCAAAAATATGGTTGTTTGGGGGTTAAAAAACTACTTTTAACCCATCGCCGCCAGCGCTCTGGGGTTTAAACAAGCATTTCACAGCGCGAGAATTTTTTGAGCGTGATTTGTTAATGAATATGCTGGGAGACCCCGTATTCAACATTACCGCACACCGACTGAGTCGCTGTCAACAGCCGAACAACGGCCAAGCACAGCGAATACTAGCGGGCGCTGTGAAAATAACGCTACTGGCGCTCATCTGTCGCTACCTGGCGCTATTAATGAATCGGCCTCTATAAGTGGCCTTGGTTGACAAAGGAGAGTAGAGACATCTCCAGAGTGTTACAGGGGACCCTTAGGCAGGTGATAAAGGAGGCCTTTAGGTGACCTATGATTGCATAGGGTACAAGGTAGATTAAAGTTAGTTTTTAGTTTTAGTGGCCCCAGGGTGGTAAAGGATGTGTAATATGTAGCATCCTTTCATGGGATGAGAGAAAGTATGGGTATCCTAAAAGCATTAGAAGGCATTGGTTATACCCTAATGGTAAAGGGGACCCTTGCAGCATGGTATTTTCCACCTTTTAATGATATGAGCACAAAGTGATGCCATAGGAGGTAGTGGTTTAAGAAGGACCCTGGCAATTTGGCTGTATGGGGCCAAGACATTCCTGATGATAACCCTGTCTGGTTATATACCCCTTTTGCAGCCTAGAGCCATTTCTCATGTGTTAGATTCAGCAATTGCTTCTTTTTGACACCCTTGTGTTTGAAGGTTACCTCATTACAGGCAGCTAGATAACTAAATAAATGGTTTACAACTGCTCGTAAATGTGCCACTCACTATTTGATTTCTGTGCCCTAATGTTCTAGTGCAGGATGCAAATTACTTCTCTTTCTCAAAGTGTTTTTCTTCATAAAAAATGTCCAAATGTTTTGAGTGATGTTTCATTTGAAACATAATTGATTGTCAAAGAACATGCATTTTTTAGTAGCGCTCCTGAATATTATTCTTTGCCAAACGTAACAAAATTATGCTAAACTGATCTTTTTAGAAACTGTTTTCAGTAAGTGCACTGCACACATATATTTTGGTTTTATTCTTTTTATTGTGTTTTACTGGTCAGCTCTTGGTCAGGCCTACATACACTTGGTTAGACATGAGTGACATTTTATAGCATCTCTATTTTATTCTGCCTCAGGCCCAGTGTTTTGCTGGGAGCTATTGTGAGGCTTCATGCACCGTAATTCCATAATGGAAAATGTTAACACAAAACAGTCCCAGGCTTTCTGTTTTTGTTACTTTGCAGGCCATACTCAGTGGATTTGAGAAAGAAAGAGAGAAATCCAAATTTCCCAACATTCTACAAGTAGAATTTAAAAAAGGAAAGGAGATAACACTATGGTTTTATAACTGGTGGCACTGGTTAGGAAGATCTTTCTCACATTCTAATAGCTCAATGGGAAAGTCCACTTTCTATGCTCAATGGGAAAGTCCACTTTCTATGCTCAATGGGAAAGTCCACTATCTATGCTCAATGGGAAAGTCCACTTTCTATGCTCAATGGGAAAGTCCACTTTCTATGCTCAATGGGAAAGTCCACTTTCTATGCTCAATGGGAAAGTCCACTTTCTATGCTCAATGGGAAAGTCCACTATCTATGCTCAATGGGAAAGTCCACTTTCTATGCTCAATGGGAAAGTCCACTATCTATGCTCAATGGGAAAGTCCACTTTCTATGCTCAGTGGGAAAGTCCACTTTCTATGCTCAATGGGAAAGTCCACTTTCTATGCTCAGTGGGAAAGTCCACTTTCTATGCTCAATGGGAAAGTCCACTTTCTATGCTCAATGGGAAAGTCCACTTTCTATGGCATTTTCATAGTGTATATGTTTGAGCCTACATGATATCCCCAGAGCTATCTAGTTTTTTTTTTATTCTTTCTTATTTTAGCAAATGTGTGTTGTATGGAAGTAGATTTCCCTACCTCCCAAATGTTGCTATTGGCAACAGTATAAACCAAGATCTATAAAAATCACAATGCACTCCTTTATTTTGGTACTTTGTTTTGGTAGAAGTGAATATAGTCCATGCCAATTTAATGATTTTGCTTCACCTTTCCACCATGATCCTAAATATATTGTTGTGGCCCACAAGCTGCTGACTGTCCTTCTATGATATTTCTGATGATTGGCCTTCACTACTGCCAGTTGAGAGTAAAGCTTAACCCTGGCTTTGCATTAATACCCAACAGTGCAGACAGAACAAGGCCTCACTCTCGGCCTGTATTTCTTATATGACTGTATCACCAAAGTGTTTATAAAGGCCACTGCCTACATTAAAACAGAACCTACAGGGATAGGGCCTACCGAAGGGGTCACAGCAACAGGAACCTGGCCATCTGGGAGTGTGGTAGCAGAGTGAAATGTAATATTTTGTAATTAGTGGTAATGGTAAAGAAATTAAAAGGACAGTCCAGGCTGTGAAAAAAATAAAGAACACATACCTGTCAGTCAGCAGGGCCAATCCCATAGAGTATTGTGTGCTGTAGCCTCAGTGCTGCTGGCTCTGCTGCCAACAGCAAGCTTCTCTCTCAGTGCTGAAATGATGCTGAATCCTTCCAGTGGGATCACAAACACCAATAACACCTAAATAAGGATCATGCGCATCCCTATTCCATCCAAAACTATGGGGGTTATTTAAGAAGGGATAGCACCAGGTAGTGCCTCGTAGTAGCAGGCAACGTCTGAGGAACACTGGGTGCTGTACGCAATACCACATTTATGAAGGTGATTCTGGTGAGTGCCTCTAATAGCGCCATGTAGCATCCAATGTATTATTACAGGCGGCTCAGCGTACAGCACCAGCGCTATAGGCTCAGGAGCGCCATGTATTACCTTTTGCTCAGTGTCGCTCTCCCATACATTTCAAAGGCCGTTCATTTGCTTGTGTTTAAACATTGTGGGTTTTTTTTGTTTTCAAATCATTGTGTGACCTCTCCTGACTGCAAACACTTTCAAATTTTTTTTTGACTTTTTATATTTTTATGCAGAATTGTCATTACAGGTCTGGCACTAAAGTGTTATTGTCTCAGTGTTAAAACAATGTCATTCCATGTGTTTTCGCTTTGTTACTGGTGTATATGTGTTAAAAAACAGACTTTAATGATGTGGAGCGCCGAGAGTCGGTTGCACTGAGCTGACGTTACCTTTCGCTCACTGCAATACTGTACTGGTGTTAGAATGCCCAAGATACATCACATTTATCAATGCGGGCCAGGTTACTACAGCAGCTGAGGCGCTCTGTTACAGCACCCGATACCCGCTTACAGCGTCTACTTGCGGTCGCTCTAAGAACCGCTATACAGACGCTCATCTGCCGATACCTGGCGTTAGTAGTGAATCAGCCTTCACTTTTTCCCAGGAGTCTGATTTAATTAAAAAAAAAATAGGAAAATAAAAATGTTGACAGAAGAGGAAGCAAAACAGTGCTGAGAATGTGCCTAAGAATAAAAAAAATGCATTCCAGATGGTTTTCACAATTTGTACATGCATCTTATGCCAAGAATATCTGCATTAATTCTGATTTTAGATGCAGCATCATTCATTTACCTTAAAGCATAATTTATATTTACCTGTGTAGAAACACTGACCTTTAATCAATTGTAAAAGTTTAGTAGCCCACCTCCATGGCAACAAATCAAAACTCAACTTTCTCGGTGTGGATATAAAAAATATAGATGTATATGTATAATATATATGCATAATAATTCTCTACGATGTCCCAATAAACAAGCCTGACATATTACAGCATACAGCTTAGATGCTCATATACTATCTGAAGCCTTTCATTAGAAAGATACTGTACTGGAATGCAACTGACTACAATGCAGTCTTTATTCTTTAGAGTTCTGCAGCAGTTAAAGGTCTCTGCTCCTGGGGTGCGTTTATAGAAACCAACATGCAACGGGAAGTACCGTAAATTCTTTTTAATCCAATTTCTCAGGGTTATTGATGGTCCATTCTGGTTGGTGTTTGCTTTAACCTGAATTGCTTTGGGGATTCTTAATCCAGCTGGTCCTTCAACTTGCCCTTGAGATACTTCTGAAATTATTACACATGCAGCATAATAGGGGGTCAGGTGCCGGGTTGGGTTCTCCCTGGATTATTACACTGTATGCTTTTCTTAAAATGGTCTCACATTTATTTTCTGCATAATGGACGGGCTACATTGGGGAGGTCCCCCCTGCACATAGACCCCCACAACCCACAGCTGTCACAATGCAACCCCACACCCAGTATGCATAAAATAGGTGTGGGACCACGCAATAAGTTGTAACTAAGCCCTATAAATTGTAGATTTTAATTTCTCTGACGAATAAAGTTGATAAAATGCACCGTGAAGAATTATTTAACTGCTTCTCAGATCTACCATGGTCTCCAAAAATTACCCAAAAGCTGTCTTTGGGGGAAAAGGCACAGAATGTGCTGTGGAGTTAAAGCAATACAAAATGAAACATGCAGCCTCTGCTGCTACAACCCTAGAAGAATTTAGGTTAAAAAGGAAGTACTGTACTATTCATCAGATCGAGTCTTATCGACCCCTATGCCAAGTAAGAATAAAATACACATACACAACACCCCCATTGTCTAAAGATAAGCAGGCAGAGAGGGCTCGGGTTTGACTCTTCTGTTTCTTTGCAGCACTATTAGATGGGCAGCTGTTGGTTTATACAATTTTGGTCATTTGCAAATGTTGCTGTTATTTTGCACATAATTGTTCTTTATATACACAAATGGATACATTGATATCAGAGAGCTTTTGCTGCATTTAGGACTAATATGTCAACAAAAACGGTTCTGGTTCAGATATTCTGATAACTGGGCTGGAATTCATCATTCTTCTGGGAGTTTTGGGGCCTTCCACTTGCTGTTGTTTAGGTGCCCCCCAATCCTTCCCACTATTTACTTATGTAAATCTTATCTTTTTTTTGGGGGGGGGGCAGTGGCACAATTGTATCTGCATTGTTAAAAGATAAGGAAACACATATTCAGTGTAACTAAAAGTCAACATATTACATCTTTTACTGTGTATTTTTTAATTTTGCTCAAGGGTTTGTTTTGACATCTAAATATTCTGCCTCATTGGTAAGTTGTACATATTGTCAAGTAAACTATACTTAGGCCCTTATTCATCAAGCGATAGCGCCAGGTAGTGTCCGACGAGCGCCAGGTAGCGGCAGCTAACGGCGACTACCAACTCAAGTACACCCAGCGGCGGTCACAATGACGCATTTATCAAGCAAAATGAGGCTAGCGCCGGCGAGAGCGACGGCTAGCGCGGCATTCATCATGAAGCCGCCTGGACCGAACAAACCGCTGCAAATTCCCTCACAGCGCCAGGTATGAGCTGTCGCTCCCTGGCGATGTCCAATGCATTTCAATGGAGCAATCTATAATAATTCATGATTAATTGGTAATAATTTTTTTTTTAATTTTTTTAATGTCAAAAAATCGGAGAACACTTCTGCAATGTTAGGATTTATTTTTATGTAAAAAAAAAAAAAAAAAATGTGCAGAATTGATCTAACAGGTCTGAGATTAATGTATTCATATAACAAAATTATTCTAAAAACATGTATAATGTTACATTCAAAAAATATGGTTGTTTAGGGGTTAAAAACTAGTTAATACAGATCGCCGCCAGCGCTCTGGGGTTTAAACAAGGAATGGACAGCGACAGCACATTCGGAGCGTGATTTGTTGATGAATATGAAGCTAGCCGTTCGCTCTGGCCATTCGTTGTCAGGCGCTCACATACAACGCTGAACCTGTGAAACAGCGACCCCCCAGCCCGTATTCAACATTACCGCACACCGACTGAGTCGCTGTCATCAAGCTAATGCCGGCCAAGCACAGCGAATACTGGCTGGCGCTGAAAAAATCACGCTACAGTCGCTCATCTGTCGCTACCTGGCGCTATTGATGAATCGGCCTCCCCGCTTACCATTTATTACACCTGTCTCTAATAAAAATCTGAGTTGCCATCACTAAAACCACAGATCACATTGGATGCTCGTCACATGTTGTGCATTCTTATTATTGCCATTGGCTTTAGAGTCCCTTCAAGTAAAGTGAATAGAAAATTGAATTGGCTGAACATTGCATTTGAATAATGCATTATATACATCTCAGCAGAAAATATTTTATATGTTAAAAAAGACAAAGGGCTATAAATACACTTCAGCTCCAGGCTATTCCTACATATTGGAGCTTTATTGGTCTCAAAATTCAATTTAACAAATACTGTTGCTGATAACTAAAAAGAGGCCAATTGCAATATGACAGAATGATGAAAGTAATTTTCCTGGAAATTCCACTCAAGGTATTAGCCATGTACATATCACCACTCCATTCCGTTGAAAAGATCATTCACAGGCATTAATTTCAGACTCTCATCAAAATGTATCTTTAACACATCTTAATCTTTCATCTTGATCTTCACTAATCAGCAGCACTGACTGATGAGCTCTGCATCTGTGCAATAAGCTCAAGCATTCTTATGGCCTGCACATCCACAAGATACACAGCGAACCAGCCAGAAAAACACTCGCCTAACCAGAAAAATGAGCCAATTAAGATCTACAAATGAAATATTGTGACATTTACATATTCTCATCTGGAAGGTGCGAAACTAATCGTGCTATATAAACATAATAATCTTAGGTGAATGGTGTGTCCAATGCAGGGGAAATAGTCCTGCTGAATTGATGAAATTTATGAAGCCCTGAAATATATATATATATATATATATATTTATATATACCAAAGCAAATACGGTTTCCCACACCCCAAAATACCCAGAGAGACACGTTGCATCACTAGTATAGCAAACATTAATGAAACTTTATTAAATCTACAAAATGACTAATTAAAAAAACATAAAAAACATATATACACACCACAAACAACACCCGGGGGGTGACAATACACCGAAAGCTCCCAAGGCCAAATAATCTAAATATACAATAAAACTATGATCCCTCTTATGAGTAACCCAAAGCCCATAATCCTAATAAAGTGCAAGTGCTATTCCCAATAATTAGTACAATGAATCTCAAGTGCAAAGTGCAACAGTCACAATCAATTGCAAACAAAACAAAAAATCCACAACAAAAATAATATTGCAGAGCAAGGGCACTTTGGGATGGAAGAAGAGGGACACACTCATGCATTTGATAATTATATCTTACATACAGCATGGCCTGTAGCCACACTCATCCCCCTCCTCCTGGCCTACGCGCGTGATGGCTCTCCCTTTTGCCCTGAAGAAGTGACGGAGAGCCATCACACAACGCGTAGGCACCCCCCTCTGGGCGTTGTCTGTGGTGTGTATATATGTTTTTCATAGTTTTTTAATGAGTTTATTGTGTCATTTTGTAGATTTAATAAAGTTTCATTAATCTTTGCTATACTAGTGGTGCAACATACATTCTGGGGTGTGGGAAACCCTATTTGTTTTGGTTCAGGTATAGTAGGAGCCAGAGGGGTGCACGCTTATATATATATATATATATATATATATATATATATATATATATATATTTAAAATAACATGTTGTGCAATTACTGTAATTACTGCACTACAGCTTTCATTGGACAAGAGCCCGCACATGCGCCATTAGCGGTGTTCTGGGGGGTTTCACATAGTGGGACATCCTGATTCAGGATGGCCTGGAGGATAGACACCAGCCAGCACTGGAATCTTATGTATTAACATGCTGTGTTATTACTGTAAATTCTGTGGCACTGTTCTTTGGCACTACAGCTTTCGTTGGACGAGAGCCCGCGCATGCGCCATTGGAATGAGGAAGATGTGAGTGATTCTGGAGGGTTTCACACAGTGGGACATCCTGGAAAGCCACCCGCCAGCAAAGGAATCTTTTGCTACCGAGAGGTTGCAAGGCATAAAGGTAGTACATCATGTTTTACCAATGTTTTTGCATGACCCCCCATAGAGGATGCAATGTTAATTATTTGGGTGTGTTCTATACTGTGAATTGCAAGCTGCATCTCGGTGAACTTTTTCATCTTACCGCTAGAAAAAGTGCAATAATAAATATGTGTACTACTTTTCCCCAACAGATCACCTGTGCCTGTGATGGGGCATTTTCACAGATGAGATCCATATTAGGAAATTGAGGTAAGAGTATTTCTTTTCAGGAATTTAGAAGTAACAGTGCCCTATGGGGTATGCGGACAAAAGGAAGCCAAACTGATGTGCATAGTCCATATGGGTCTGTTATTGCCCAAAAAAAAATCTTACCTCTCCTGGGCTTTTAAAAGTCATTTTTATTTATTTTTTTTATGCAGAATTGTCATTACAGGTCTGGCACTAAAGTGTTAATGTCACAGTGTTAAAAAAATGTAATTCAATTTTTTTTTCGCTTTGTTACTAGTGGATATGTGTTCAAAAACAGCCTTTTATCACACATCGTCTGGCGCTCTATGCTATAGCGACACAGCCAATGCTGTGTTTGTGTCCTTTTTTGATAAGTATGGTGTGGAGTGCTGAGAGTCGGTTGCACTGAGCTCCCTGCAGCGCTGTACTGGTGTTAGAGCGCCCGACATACATCACATTCATCAATGCAGGCAAGGTTACTACAACAACTAAGGCACTATGTTACAGCGCCCGTGGTCGCTCTAAGCGCCACTATACAGATGCTCATCTGCTGATACCTGCCGTTAGTAATGAATCAGCCTCTTAGTTGACTTTGATTTACCAAATCTTTACCATGACCCACATTGCTTTACTCCTTCCAAAACTGACCTAGCAACTATGCTGTTTATCCACTTGGATTACTAGGTAGTCACTGATGAAATTGCCAGAAAAGTATTACCCCCCCCCCCCTCCCATTAGCTACACATTAGTTTGAGGTAAGGTGATGGTTAAAAGATTTTTTTAATTCTGAATGACTTGTACTGAAATCTCTATCAATAAATTCTGGCTGAAGCTTCAATCGGCAATCACTGTTTACCATAAACAGCAGGAGGTCCGGGACATCATGGCGGTAAGGTGATTGCATTATTATGGTACAGGAAGCTGAATAGCTTTATTCAACAGAAACAAAGAAAGACTATTTTTGGCAATTTTTACATCTTACAGAGGATGCACAAGATGGAATACACTAAATGGAATGACTGAAGCTAAAAGGGGCCACATGGCCTTAATGTGGGAAGGTGTTAAATCAGCATTGTATGTGGCAAACTGAAGATGTGGAGTCCAATTTATTACTAGCACCTTGTAATGCCACTTGAGCATTGAGAGGCACTATTAGCGCCTCATTTTCAACGCCAGTCACAGGCAGGTGGCGCTACTAATGTTTGGCACTGGAGCCTATGTGGTGCTGTACCTTTGCTTGAGCATTTTTCAATGGAGAAACTGTGACTCACAGGCATACAGCGCCAGGTGCAATGGCAAAAAAGGCTTTTAAAAAAAAGCGAAAACACATGGAATGACATTGGAGACACACAAATGTCATGACAAATAACATGACAACAAGTATAAAGAAAAGAACATTCTGATCAGGCCAGGGAATGGGCACACAAAAATCACAAAACGCTAACCAACTAGAATGGACCACTGAAGTCTATGTGAGAACGATAGCGGCAGGTAGCGAATGGTGAGCGATCGGTAATGACGCTCACCGCCACGCCGGCTCCCCTCCGCTATCACACATTTATCAAGCCGATCCTGCTTAGCGACTGACAGAGCGCCAGATAGCGAATCATTCATCATTATTCCAGCCTCACCCCACAGCGCCAGCAAGCGACCTTGAACAGCGACAGGTATGACCTCTCGCTACCTGGCGCTCTCCAATGCATTTCAATGGAACAATCTTTAAATATTCTTAATTAATTGCTATTAATGTTTTTTTTTTTTTTTTTTTTTAAATGTCAAATTCTGTGACCACTTCTGCAATGTTAGATATTTTTTTTAAGGTAAAAAAAATAAAAATAAAAATTGTGCAGAATTGATATTACAGGTCTGATATTAATGTATTCATATTACAAAATGTTTTGAAAAACTTGTTTTTTTTTTTTTCCCAAAAATATGGTTGTTTGGGGGTTAGAAAACTACTTTTAACCCATCGCCGCCAGCGCTCTGGGGTTTAAACAAGCATTTCACAGCGCGAGAATTTTTTGAGCGTGATTTGTTAATGAATATGCTGGGAGCCGTTCGCTCTGGCCATTCGCTGTCATGCGCTCCCATACAGCGCGGAACCTGTCAAATAGCGACTCCTCACCCAATATTCAACATTACCGCACACCGACTGAGTCGCTATCAACAACCGAACAACGGCCAAGCACAGCGAATACTAGCGTGCGCTGTGAAAATACCGCTACTGGCGCTCATCTGTCGCTACCTGGCGCTATTAATGAATCGGCCTCCCCGTGCCTAATGTATTGTGTTGCTGTGCCGGCGCTTACAAAAGAGCCGGCGCTCTTACTGCATGGAACGCTACATGACGCTATGAGTGGCGCTAAACATTTTTGTGCATCACAAATATGACTTTCTGGTAGCGCAAAAAGTGATGAAGACCACCTACCACTACATTGCGCTAGCATTTCTTAAATAAGGCCCATTGTCATATCAAATGTAGCAGGGGTACAAGCATCACAACCCCGTCTGCTTTAAACCTAGAGGCAATAGCTGGCTCATCCAAAAAACTTGAAACACAGGGGGGAGTTAACTTTAGCTGAACAAAAACACAACACAAATATCAACATCAGGGTTGATTTGGGACCAGGTGAGAAAATGCACTACTTTTTTAGGAGAGAATGTCGTCATTCGCTTTCATTGTCTACCTTGGGGCTAATTCAGCACCAGGTGAAAATGTACATCGTGTTGCTGATTCACTCCCAAGGTAGACAATGGAAGTGAATGGTAGTTCTCTTTCCTAAAACTTAGTAACTTTTCTACACCTTGTGCTGAATCGACTCTGGACAGGTGTGTTGCAAACAAGAAGCACCAGTTATACCAGCATATGGCTCAGAAAAGGAAAGCCAACACCTCTGGATCAGGAGAAGTACCTACTTCTAAAGCAAACAGGACCCTAATTTGATTGCCCATCTTGAATAGAGGAACTGGCTGCATCATCGATTGTCTGCCACATACTGCCCTATGTTAAAATCTCATGCCAGCTTAATAACATCACACAGATTAAATAATGCCAATGGAATCAACTCCTATCATTCATACAGCTAAATGTAGTACCAAACAGATGACACAGCTATATTTTTTGCTAGAATGTTTTGTACAAGTCATTCTCAAATGAGAATGGATGAATAGGAAAATGTTAAAGGTACTTTAAACCCAAATACAAAAAACAAACAGGCTTATTTTCTCTCCCCTGCAGCAGCTTCCGGACGGTTTGCCACACAGAAATCCTGGGCCATGACCAATGCTCCCTGTCGGCCGGGTCCCTGTGCTCCCGCCCAGTTAATGACAGACAGTGCCTTTGCAATGAATGGAAGGGTGCTGTGCACAGACACAGAGGCTGATGTGAGAGAGGAACAGCATGCAAGGACACCCATGAACCCCGTACTGGGAGACAGGCAGGTGGCGGACCACCCGGGACCTGCTGCCATGCAGAGAAGTTAGGTGCATGTTTGTTTTTTATTGGGTTTACAGGCCCTTTAAGAAAAATACAGTTGCCTTGTTTTAATACTAATGAAAAAAGTGGACCTATCACACTAAATGCCCCCACCCCCCAAATACTAACTGCGGCTTAAAATAACAGCCTGTTATGACGTTAGTCCAATGCAGTTGATAGCTGGACTCACTACAGAAGATGTCTCCCATTCAAATAGCTCTTCTGTTTCAATATTTGTATTTGTTTTGTTATATTGACATTATAAATATATAATGCAATAAATGCTAGTTTTACAAAATTGGTTAAGTTTGTACAGTTTTTATGAGAACTTATACCACAGACATTTTTTTCGTTGGCACAGTGTGCTGCTTGGGCTGCTGCTGCTTAGTCAGAAGGGTGCAGGGACCCATGAGGATAGAGAGTTGGTGAACTAAAACCAACAATGATGAGCACTCTAATATCAGCATTGTGGTCCTGCTGATAGGAGAAGAAGGAGCTACATTGTGTTGTCAGTTCAGTGCTAGATCACTTGGCCCAGAGTTAAAGCAGACCTTCACTCTGAATAAGAGTCTATCTTATGTTTCCCACACCCTGTACATACAGATTGGCCACATTAAAAATCATCCTACCTGCATCTACTGCATGTTATGAGCCTTTAAACATCCAAGACGGCGGCTTATGGAAGCCGCCATCTTATCAGGCAGCCTGCAAACAGGAAGTGCCTCCTGACTGTGCTGCTCTGCATTCTGGGATTGCTGACCTTTACCTGACCCCAGCTCTGCTCTGTCTGAGCAAAGCACAGCTATAACCCAACCTGCCCCCCTGTACCTTATCCCACTCTCCTCTCCTCAGTAAGTCTGATGCTTCTGAGTCAAGATGGCGCCCGTATCCTAAATTGCTGAACAAAGTTGCAGCCCAGTGGGGGAAAGAATAATAAGTTAGTGACTAAAAACGTAAAATATATTAATTTTAGATGCTGGGGAACTGTTTTGTAAGAGTTTGGGCTTTTCGTTAAATGATGCTGAAGGTCCGGTTTAAGGTATGTATAGGTTGTTATTATATCCTTCAGGAAGGGGTGGACTGGCTATAGGGAACACAGGGAGAAATTTTGGTGGGCCGCATTTCTTTGGGGCTGAATGGGCTGGCATCTCAAACGGACCCTCTGCTGTAATTCACTCAATCTTTTTCTAATACCCCCTTATCTCTCCCTCTTTATAACCCCATCCAAGACGCCCACGCCTGTTCGGCCCCTGCAAGTATAAAGTCTCCACATTATAGTTGTGTGTGGCCATATCCACCCCTGCATAGGTATATGCCCCTACAATACTAGTTGCAGTACCATCTACATTATCACTACAAGTAGCATTACCATCTCTTCAAGAATGGCCATTTCTGACCTGGCCATGATCTGCTGATAAACGCACTTGCTGACTATCTGGAAAGCACCATGGAGACGAGGCTTAGAACCTTATGGGCTGGCCAGAGCAGTAATCTCCTGAGCAAATTTTTGGCCCCAGTCCACCCCTGCCCACAGGCATTAAAACTGAATTGAATTTCAGTGCTAGGTTGGTGGGTAACATGATCACATGGCCAATAAGTTCAAGTGAATATGAGCTATGTCACGGTCAGAAGACCCAGTCTACTCAATAGGAAGAAGGAAGAAAGAGAAGAATCTATATGTTGTTACATTGGCATTTGTTTATTTTAGCCAAAGTAGTGATTTAAGGGACTTTAAACACAACACAATAATAGGGCAACAAGCAGCTTACATGATGCCCATCTCATGTGCCTCTCCTCTTTTTTTCTACAGTGCCAGTTACTAGGCATATCAATCTAATTGCCCTCCTCTCAATTTAATTCTTCCAGGACCTGGCAAAAAGTGGTCTAAAAGTGCTTTCAGTGCAAGCAACCACGGCTAACCACAGTGGTCCTACAGCTGGCTCTGACCACAGCAGAGTGTGCACATTAAAGCTGCCCCATGATATGCCCTTCCTAGCTCAGCGACAACCCAGAAATGACAGCAAAGAAATCAGCCTTGGTTAGAAAAGTCAGTGAAAGCTTGCAGATTAGCCTTTGTGTGATCGCTCTAGAGAGGGGTGTCATGTCCACGTTTAGGCTTCTCACAATGGCTAAAGAGGGTAAACTCTCCTCCATGTACTCTAATCCCAGGAATGCTATTTTCTCACTGCCATATACTTCTATGCTTAACATAAATAGATTTTTTTTGCTTCTCAATTAATCACTGAAAAGAAAGTAATTTGTTTAACAGGGAGAAAGAAAAATGATGAAAGTCTCTGCACGTGGTATTAAATAATTTGTAATTAACAACTGAATTTGTCACTAAAAGTAATGGAATAATAGAATGTTTTTCTTTCCTGGCAATTATGATTTGTTGCAAATAAACTGAAGAAGACTTATGGGTTTACTCTTTATTGGATCATCTAACAGCTAAAATAAATCAGGGTTGAGAGTGCTTTTCAGTGCGTTCATACTAGGTAATGTGAGTCCCTAAAATAGTCATGCAGCACAGCACACAAAGAGAAATAAATATACAGGCTGCTATTTAAGCCTGGGCTTCCTGGAGGGTTACTATTCCGGTTCAGTGGAGAACCCCTGCACCTTACTGTGAAGGTCTAACCCTTGACAGTTTTGGATCAGGATTGGTTCGGTTTTTCCAAATCAGCAAACAACAGAGTGCAAAGTATTTCTATCTTTTATTTTTAAACTCTGCACCTGACTCGAATCCGTAGGTTAGACACAACCTAGGTAAAAAAAAGTGTTTTGACGCTCTCTATAGAAAACACTATTGTCAATAGGATGTTAGGGAATTATATGTGATCGTTAATTGTTAATAGACTAATTTAGCTAGCAATATGGAAGCAACAATTATTTTTTATAAAACCATCTACATAACAAACCCATTAAGAATTATCCTACCAAAAAGTATAAGGTTATTCTTGATAGAAAAGTCCACACGCAGTATTCTATGGGACCAGAGATGTTAAAGGAGGACTATGGTGAAAAAATGGCCGGATGATAGAGATCTATATAAATATGCTGGAGGGTGGGAGTAGGGATCACTTATACACCCAGCATCAAGACTTTCTTTTAATGAAAGGGAGGGGAATTCAGGGAGACAAGCTGGAACGTATTCCTTGCAGCAGAAGAAAACCACAAAGCTTCAGTTCGAGTGTAAAAGTGACCCCTCCTCTCATTAGCCAACATGTTTATACGTATTTTTAATATTAC
This sequence comes from Gastrophryne carolinensis, assembly GCA_027917425.1. Classification (NCBI taxonomy): domain Eukaryota; kingdom Metazoa; phylum Chordata; class Amphibia; order Anura; family Microhylidae; genus Gastrophryne; species Gastrophryne carolinensis. The sequence continues at coordinate 221,104,788 of CM051238.1, forward strand.
ACAATTTCGCGATACACCTCCTTTAGGTATTTAAAGCTTTGCTGTCTCTTGAAATTGAAAACACAGTGTAAAAAGGGGTTAATGACTCCAGAAAAAGCCAGGAGCTTTAAAAAGGGGCCGGCTGTTCAACATTTCCCAATTTCCCATTACCCATACATGAATAATCATTTTTTAGTGATTTGATTATGAGTTATATACAACTAATGCAGCTATTGCTAGATTGTAAGACTTCCCGTCATGCCTCCATTTTGAAAACACAGCCTTGCTTTCTATTGGGCACCTGAAAGACTGTATTTAGGGGTCACACCACCCTAGGCACTCTTTAATCACTATAACATCTTCATAGCAAAGCCACACCCATAATAATTACTGCCAGAGTATGAAAATCAGCGCGTTATTCCACACGAATGACCAAAGACAGCAGCTGTCTCAAAAATGTAAATAGAAAAGGATAAGGTAATTCAAAGTTATATATTTTTATCGAAAAAAAAGTTGTTTTGAGAGATAGTAGGATAGTAGTTGTTTCTCTATGTAAGTTATTAACTTTTTACTTGGAGTGTCATTTTTCTGCTTTCTCCAGCTGGTCCTCACTGATTAATTAGCATATATATGGTTAGGTTTGTTTAGAGGGATATATGTAGGGTAGCATTTGCACATTTAGAGGTTTTTTAAGATTATGTCACATTGTTGCTTTATTTAAACTAGATGTTTATATGCACTACAGCACTTTTCCAAGAAGTATTAATAAGGTTCATAATATAGATTTTTATTGGATTAATCAGATTGTATTACCCACCAGTCCTTCGGCCCCTCAATTTCTCTTTCCCTTCCTTATTGATCATGTCATGTCTTTGGTGTTTTTTAATGAGTCTTTAGTGTGTGTAGTTGTTTGGAGATTATTATTAATAAATATTGATTTTTATACAGTTGGTAGTGGTGCCTCATAATTGGGTGGGTGATTTTGAAGGTGTGGGACCTTCAAATCCCTTTTTGTATATTGTTGTTTCACCCCCTAGTGCACACTACACATTTATTTAAAGGTACAGCCCAGTGCAGTCTCGCTTCTCTATTTAGCATTAAAAAAAAGAAAACATTAATTGCACTGGGGGCACTTGAAAGACTGAAAGACATGACATGGGTTTTGCATTACCCAAATCACAAGTTTGCAGTGCAAAAACAAAAGTGCAGAAATGCATACAAAAACAATTTCAAGCAGCCCAGGGACCTGGGACACATGCACCAGCCCCCCTCCCAAAAACTTTATATAAAAAAAAAAAAATTGCCAGAAAATGTATGGGATAAGGCCACATAGTGCAGGGTGAGCGCCTGGTCTTATCTGGAACTGTGGGGAACTCAGCACCGGCACTCAACCCATCACCGTCACTGATGATAGATGGGAAACTACCTGGAACTATCAGAGGCACTCTGGATTTTTGACTTGATAACTACACCTTTTGCATTGGTACCTGATATTCCCCTATCACTCATCTGGCATTATGTGGAGCTATCGTTTCTTAAATAAACTCCAAAATTAAAAAAAAAAGTTTAGCCACATACACATTAAACTAACGATAACATAAAATGACTGGTCAGGTTTCACTTCTCAGAACCAGCCTTTGTTCTACCCCTGGAAATGTATAACCTCGGCATCATGGCTGTAGGAGGCCGAATTCATCCCTGTAATATTATCTGCCCCTAAAATACCAAACCTTACTAGTATTACTGCTTTAAGAGTGACCATAACCACCATGATCTGGGTCTGCAGTGCTATGATCTAAGTGTTGGAGCCAACTTGTTACCTGGCTGGAAAGCCCAATGAGACTTGGGGGGGGGCTCAGTGGGGATGTTGTGGGGCTCCATACACTCCATCCCTGTATATGGGTAGGGTTGTGACCTGTCTTGTGGCTTATTGGTGCCTCTCTTCAAAGACTGGTCACCTGGGCTTTTTAAAGGTAGTAGAAGAGCAGCTATCCAGTAGCATGCATGTTGATAGAACCACCATAAAACCATGCATACAACACACACATCTTGTGATTGTCTACATGAAACCCAACTAAAGAGATTTCCTTGTGCCAGGAGTTAAGCTATAATTTTATTTGACACTTATATAATCCACTTTCTGTGAAAATGTGGTTCCAGCTTAAAGAAATAAACACAACATAGAAAAACATATGTAAAGGGCAAACAGCCACACCATGCTTTTTACTAGGATCAATCAATATATGACCCTAACATTTTTATTGCAGTTAATGAGTAGGAGAGTTGAACATCCACTGAGCACTGATTTCTGCTGAAAGCTAAATATATATTTTAGTGATGTGAGATAAGAGAGAATATATAGCAAATTGCAATGTTTAGAGCCATTTGAAGCGTATATTAAATGGTGGATTTGCTAAACAAGCTAGATGCCTTATATAAATTCACTGCATGGACTATCGGACATTACAGGCTGCCTTTTTTCAGATGTGACAGCAAAGATCAATGAAGCGTATATTATTCACCCAATAGGTCAGCGAAGAAAACAGTCAAATTGAGTCCAGGGTGTAGAGAGTAAATTAGCAAAGTGACTCTTGGGGCTCATATTTCTTAATGGTGAGTGAATAAGCGGTTTCATGTACAGCAAACAACATAATCCGATAATACCGCACCAGTAAAAAAATAAATACACTGCTGTGGCTTGAAATATAAATAGTGTGACAAACAGTAAAATGGTAAAGTGTACAAAAACCACCTACTAATTGAATAAGCACTGCAAAGAAAAAACACTTGGCACATGGCAGAGGCTCTGTCTGTTGAAGAAACCACTTTAAATTTCTTCCAACCATGTCCCAAAGCCTCAAAAATAAAATGTGTACCTTTTTAAACATAAGTGTCAAGGCATAATGTCTAGTGTAGTTATTTTCATGAGTGTACTTGCCTCTTTGTTAAAATGCAGATATTTTAATCCAGACATTCACCCTTTTATGTACGTTTCCCCCACCCTGTACATACAGGTTTCTCACATTAAAAATCATCCTACCTGCACCTACTGCATTTTCTGAGCATTTAAACATCCAAGATGGCAGCAGTCTCAGGCTGTCTGCAAACAGGAAGTGTCTTCTGACTATGCTGCTCTGCATTCTGGGATTGCTGTCCTTTTTCTGACCCAAGCTCTGCTCTGTCTGTGCAAAGCACAGATATAACCCGACCCCCTGTACCATTGCCCCCCCCCCCCTCCTCTCCTCAGTATGTGATGCATCTGAGGCAAGATGGCGGTGCCCGAGTCCTGAACAGAGTTGCAGCCCAGTGGGGGAAAGAATAAAGAGTAAGTGACTAAAAAATGGAAAATATATTCATTATAGATGCTGGGGAGTAGTTTTTCAGGGGTTTAGACTTTTCATAAAATGATGATGAAGGTCCGGTTTAAGTATTTGCAAGTAATTGTTTAATCTCACTTTCAGAGTAGTGGTCTTGTGATATAACTTGGCTATGGGGAAGTGGAGGGTTGAGGATGATGTTGCTAGACCTCTGGCTTATATGGTCTTTAGTAAATGCTAGACAGTCTGCAAAAGCCTGGCGGATGAATACATGCCTCAATCATGGGGTTGGTTCCTCAAGATATGTAATTATAGAAGATCAAGACTGGACACAAACTTCAGCCAGAGTTGCCACTCCTAGATATATTGCAAGTGATGTCCTAGTATGTCTTAAACAAGGTTATAGTAAGGACACCCCTCCCCACAGATTATTTGATGCTATCAATACTAAAGCAGGCAGTCTACAGTCATATTGTCAATAAACAGAAATTACAGATATGTTCATTACCACTATACACTGTATGATGTAAGAGTAGTCCTTAAAGCGGAACAAAACCCACCAGCGGCAGGCCTGGAATCTAAAAAGATTTCAGGGCCGGCTGCTAGCTTTCCCCGATGCGCACTCCTGCCCCAGCCATTCACATAGGCTGGTCGGGGATGTAGGGGATGTCGCAGCACCCTCCATTATAGTCAATGAGAGTAATTTGCCGAAAGATGTAAACATAGCAAACGGCTCTCATTGGCCGAGCGCCTGTGCATGTGCCGTTGGAGCAAGGAGAGGTGAGTTTAACTGGGCAAACTGGGGGGTTTCACATAGCGTAGCATCTCCAATTAGGATGCCCCAGGGAAACAAAACCCAGGAAAGTCAAGCTTAGGTCAAGTCAGGATTTTTAAACTTTTAGATGAGGTCCAATCAGACTGCATTTATCTCCATTTTCTTTACCAGTGCCAACAACATTGTGCATTTTTACTTTAACTCAATTACAGGTTTCAGATCTAGGGGGAAAGTAATTGCTGACGTTCAGCTTTCAATCAGCATGTAACTCTTAGCATTATCTACTGACATATGTCACTTAAACTATACCAAATGTTAGAGAGGAACATTGTGCCTTCTTATGCTTTACTCTATTAGAAAACTATCACCTGCAAATGAGGTCCCTTCGGAAAACTCATCAGAACCCATAACCCCTAAAATAAACTAGAAATAACATCTGAAACTGTGTTTTTTATTAATTTATTTTAGTTGGCTTCCTAAGAAAAACACTGCCCCCAGCCAGCGTAAAGGACAGGCAACATTATTAATGTGGCCGTTTGACTCCAGACACATTCTTGACACTTCCAAGCACCCATTGAGTTCCCACGGCTAGACAAAAGGACCACCATCGATTTTCATAGTCTCTACTACATAATCAACCTTAAAGCTCTTTTATGCTGTTACAATATACATGTTGCTTAACAATGCTCAAAAAAGTTTTCCTCCTCCACAAACACTGAAACCCATTAAGCTGTTTCTCTGGAGACATGTCAAAGGAGGAATGCTGGTATTTGTATTTACCCTTTATAGTGAATGGTCTTTAAAGAGCAATTGAATATATATATATATATATATATATATATATATTTTTTTTTTTTTTTACTTCAGTAGTTTAAATTGAAAAAAGAATAGCTCAAATCAGAACATACATGCAGGTTGTACATTTTGTTTACAGAAACCACATCTCAAATAATATACTGAATCAACCACACTAGAGGGTACGCCTGCCCACTGTTAGTAAGATACCCATTCCTCTTAACCTGCCAACACCCCCATCTAACCCCTCCGGCACCCCAAGACCCGGACTCTTGACAATGGAGAGAGGGAGGTAGGGAAAAAGGCACAGAAACATCATAAAGTGAGTAAAGAACAATGAGAATAAAGAAAGAAGTAGAAAAGAAATAGAAAAGAAAAGAAAGGGTTCCATTTCTCCACAGCCTTGCCGCTCAGGGTTACCTACATCTTGAAAATATATATATTTTTATTTTCCCACCTTCATTGAAACAACAGAAATGTGCTAAAAGGTATAAAAAATCCCTTTTATTATAATATATATATATATATATATATATATATATATATATATATATAACTTAAAGGGACAATAAAGAATGAAATGAAATCCTAATTGTCCTACCTGCCAGACAGATGGTTTCAGTAGCTTAATTCTCACAAGAATATGGTTGGGATAATTTATATTCTCCTTATATAAAGCTATGGCTGCAGTTTCCCGTTTCTGGGTTAGAAAGTAACTGGGAATGTTCCATTCATGCTGTAAGTGCAGAGAAACATCCATTTCTCTGCATGCCTGTGTGTATGTGTCTTCTTCTCATTTTCTTGTCTTTAGTTTATTACTGTCAATGAACTTTTACCCAGCTAAGAAGCACATAAAAGACAGGCAAGAAGATGAAATGCCAGCCATTCCAATTGCAGATACAAGTGTGTCCTACACAGATGCAAGACCACAAAATTTCCCTTTAACGTCTCTGCCCTGCAACATGCTTTCTTGGGTTTGGGTTCTCTAAAGTTTGATAGAAGTAAATTCAAAAAGAATTAAACTGGACCCACAGCCTTACACAGTTGTATAAAAAACCCAAAACTTGCATGCATGTATGATACTGAATCAGTATTGGCACTTACATATGCTACTGTATCCACTCACACCTGAAAAGCTACCTCCCCGATTTTCTCCTGTAACGGCCATTTTGGAGCCTGTTTTCCCAGTATCCCAGTCATGCTTCGGCTAGTATTCAACTGACATAACCCACAATGCACAGTGGCAGGAAACCCAGAAGCCCTTCCTATTTGCAGGTGGCCTCCAGCACCATGGGACACCATTTTTCGTTGGAACATTGACCACAGCAAGAGTGACAAAAAGGCACATTCATTTTGAAGTGTAGCAATCTGAATTGCTATGGGGAAGGATGCCTATGAGCACTGTTTCTATTAAGGATGTTGGTCTGGTTTAACTTCCGTTCGCCCCCACAGCCAAGCAGCAACCTGATTTGGCCTGAGCCTGGGCATCCCTGTATTAGCACAATGGTGAGGCCCGCCTGCTGGCTAGCATTTTAGAATGCCTGACTATAAGGGTGCTCCTGCATGGGAGAAAACATGAGTATATGCTTTTTTATTCTTGTCTGGAAGTACCTTTAATAATGTGACAAATATTATTGTCAGAAAATTCTTTGAAAATCATCATGTATATATACCTCCTAATGAATAATGACTATTTCTGCTCTTATTTTTCAAATGAGTTCCCACCCCCTGGTATATATGCATAAATGTCCCTACTTTATCAAAAAAGCCAATTGATTCCAATATGGGCCTCCTGTATGCACTGCCATTCTGAGCCTCCCTATCAGCTTCACTTTAAAGGGCTCATTAGCTACTCTAATGCAGCGTATAAAGATATAACATGTCTGCCTTTGACACGGCAAGCCTTAACAAAAAAAAAAAAAAAAAAAGCAGCATTTCAGAACCATGGTTAATTGGATGACTATCCCCATATAGTCAAGAACCAGTATCACTGAATGGAAATTTCTTGAGCTTGATCATATTTGCCTGCAAGCATGCACAATTATATACTTGATTCTGTACGTATTAACTTGAACATGAATGCGCACAGAAGCACGCACATGAATCCTGGCATAGCCATTCAAGTTACCTTCCATGGCTTTTGACACAGCAGCACCTGCACAAGAAGGTAATTTTTTTACCTGACATAAAATTGCATTTTTCCGAAGACAAACATTTGCCTGGCATAATCAGCATGTGAGAGGGCTCGCGGCTACCACTATTTTGGCAGTGAGTCATATGCAGTGATCATTTTAATGAGACAAAATACTAGAAATAACAAGGAAAAGGGAGAAATACTATTCCAACAATGCTGCAAGTGCTTTTTTTTCAACAACATTAACTTTCGCACAGGAGAAGTCGCATTAGCCTGAGGGTGGCATTAAAACTCTGAATCTGGATTTGGAGCAAAATGCATTTTTTAAGCCACTTATCGGGTAGCACTGGGTATATCTCATCAGCTACACTTTTCATTTGCATTATTCAAAAATGTTTGGAGTCCAGTTATTCAGAATTCAAAGAATATTAGAACGCTCCATTAAATGTCTGGCTCTCTGTTTTACATTTTTATCCTCGGCTGCATAGCGATAAAACAACGCTTTGATACACACCAGTGGAGAGCATAAACATGTTTGGAAATGCATACATTTGTTATAAATATTGTGTGAGCACAGCATACTACAAATATAACACACTGTACAGTCAATACACATATTTGTTTAGTAGACTGTGTCTGTATATGTATATACACAGGGACAACAAAGTTCAGGGAGCAATATATTGAGATGGGAGGTAAAACCTCGGAATAGGTAATCTCTCCCTCCTGCTATAACAAATAAGATGAGTCATTCTGAAAAGCCTGCCAGCTCCCTGCTGAGAGGTCTATTGTATCACATTATTTAAGACTAATAGCAATTCATTTATCCTAATTGATTCTATTACAATCAGCTGTGATACTGTCCAAAGTGGTCATGAGCCTCTTATTGCAATGTGGATAGCTTACATTGCAACGTGCTGTGTGCATCGCACTGTGGGATGGAAAAGACTCTCAAAAAATTGTTTCATATATATATATATATATATATATATATATATATATATATATATTATAAATGGGGACTTTACTACAGGGGATACAGAGGTACAGACTGCATCGGGGGGCCTTGAGGCCAAGAGACTCATTCATAAAACATGAATTCATATAATTCAGTTAACAACAGGAAAAGTATACTGCATGAGCAATGACAGGGCCCCATTTGATGTATGCACCAAAGCCCAGGCACATTAAGTTATATGTGTTTGTTAATGAGTGTATTGGACAGATTTTCAAACAGATAAAGGTTCTACTTGTTTTGCTAAACATCTGATGGGCTTTCTCATGTCATTCTGAATTGAGAAACCCAGTCGGATGTAATGTCTTTAAAGTGACCCTTTGATTGGTGGACCAATCCACTCTACTCACTACAATTAGGGGGCATGCCAAGCCAAGCACGCACCCTCCATTGGCATACATATTTTATGTTGATTATGTATTCGCTGATTAAGGTGCCCGGAGCAGCTTTCTTCCGGAATAAATCATATGGCTTTTCATACTGCTTTAACTCGGTTCACACTTCAGCAATGCACAAAGCGTTATCGCTATTGGATTTACAGTACGATCACATTTTTGCTGCGATGGGGGAGCAATTTGGGTTTGCGATCCCAATTTAATGGATTGAGACCTCAAAAGCTTTTTTTTTTGCCTAATCTACTATATCTAGTAGTAGTGATTACAGGGCAAACGTAATTGCAAAAAGCAGCAATGTGAACCAAGCCTAAAAGTCTCCTAAGCCAGCCTTGCTAGGATAATAGCTTATTGTTGTTGCAATTCTCCTGATGTGTGCAGATGCTTTTACCCATCATACAATGTTTTGGGCATAGATTAGAGTGATTATTATTATTATCACGGTCCTACAGTGTGACTCCTGGTAAAAATAGTATTCTTTTCATTAGAAGGAATTGCCCCACTTTGTTGCAATTTTTTATTTAGGGTATCCAAGTAACCCCTCTTCCTCTTCTCGCTATCTAGCATGTTTGCTTGCTTTTTTTATATTCAACAATTTCCTGATACAGTTCCTCTAAGTTTCTTACTGTGAGAGTTTTGCTACGAAAATTCTGGGTAGCCTCCATGAAAAAAAAGGTCCTATACTTATACTATACTATACTATACCTAAACTAGAGCCTACAAGGAGGAGTTGCTTTGTTTCCCCATAACTTCTATGTTTGTTCTTACCGTCTACACAGGCTGGCCTTGCTCTTGTTGTGCCGGCAATCTGTCCTTTTCTACATGCACAGCGAGCTGTTTGTCGGGCTATAGTCCTTCGGGGTTGACTGTTGTCCCTGTCGTATGTAACAACTTCACATGTACCCGCAGCCAGTTGACCTGAAAAAACAAAGAGTAACAGGTAGAAATGTAAGAGAATGATCTACAAGCAATCAATTATAGGTAAACAGAGTAAGACCCAGTGCAGCAGGAGCCACTTCTCTACAAATGGGAAATAAGCTGGAGGATGTAATCAAACTGAGATGACATATAATTTTTCTCAGAGCTGGGCATGTCAAAGACCGGCAAAGTGATGCTGTCAAGTAAATTGTTACAGGCCCACAGTAGGAGTGCTGGGTCAATCAGGTCACAGTTACTTTGATGTAGTTGTGAAGACAAAAAAAGGGAGCTATGCTGGTATATATATATATATATATATATATATATATATATATATATATACATACATAGTTATGTTTCATTAATACTACACACTATTTCCACCTTTTTCTAACATTCACGTCATTTCATTGCCATTAAAATAAACCAGGTATAAATAGGTGAGCTGCTCACTTTAGGAATGATGCAGGAGCTCATTTCGTTTCTGCCCAGATTGACTGTATTAACCCGCACTGTCTATATTTTCCATTGCTATTGTAATTGTGAATGATTATCCTCCCAGGTGTGAAATGTATAAATTATGCAGCAGCTAATGAAGGTGAAAAACTGTTGTTAATGAGGCAACTGCTATTATTTATAACATCCGCCAGAGCTGTAATACAAGTACGCATCCAACTTACTTCTCATATGCACCACTTGTAGCAGTGCAGCGGTATTAACCCAATACCACTTGTTTTGTTGAAATGAATTTTATGGCATGTCTGTTTATCATGACTTCTCTGGGAGTTTTAATGTTCACATGGCTTGCTTTTTAGAAATGGATGGGAGCTCCTATTCATTTTAAAGACCTAAACAGTGCTAAATTACATTAGCTAAGCTGATTCTGGATTTGCTGCAGATTATTCAGACATTTTTCACTGCTTACATGCATTGCTAATCCTAATGCACAATGTTTAACACTATACCAACAAGTTACGTGTGTGTGTGTGTCCGTTTTCCTCTACTCTATTACCATTATTGCAGCTCTAACATACATTTTGGCAATATAGCATCCACTCTCAAAGATCGTATGACAGTTAAATTACAGCAGGATGTCAAGGACTGGAGACTTTCACTGACATAGCCTGGCTAGGCAACAGTCACAGAAGTACCTGGGCCTTTAACCCTTTAAACGCCAGCCACGTAAAATTTACTTGGCTGCCTCCCCTGCAGTTAACCGCCAGCCAAGTAAATTTTACGTGCCTGACTCACTCCACTAATAGCAGGAAAATTAAAAAAAAAAGTCACTTACCTGACCCCTCGTTCGATCCGGCCGGGTCTCCTCTTCAGCCAGAGGGGCTCTGATCACCCATTGGGGCTCCTCCGGCTGCAGGGGAGTGCCCAAAATAGGGTGCCCCCCTCGTTTCGGCAGCTGCCGGGATTGCCTGCAAAAAAAAAAAAAAAAAGACATTTACCTTTGTGCCTGCCGGCTCTCCTCTTCACGGGGGGCGGGGGAGGGGGTTGGGCTCCGATCACCCCCCCCGCTCTTCCATCTTCTGGAGGAGGCATAACAGCCCTCCTCCCTCCGTAGTTTCCGATGGCGCCCGCCATCTTGGAATCTAGCCCCGCCCCTTCGGGGGCGATGACGTCACCGCCGGGGGTGTTGTCAGGGCACCCGGCGGTTCAGCTGTCAGATGCCGGTGACGGCTGGACAGAGGAGGAGGGAGGTAGGCGATCCTCCGATCGTCCTGTCTCCCCCCTCCTCTGCCCAGCCGTCACCTGCATCTGATCGCCACGGGACACAGGAGACGAAGATCGGAGGTGAGTAAAGTAAAAAAAAATGTTTTTTTTTTTTTTTTTAATTAAGTTATTTTGAAAAAGTGTGTGTGTGTCCTTTTTACTGTTAACCCTTTGTGAACTGGTAAGGGGTCAATGAGACCCCTTATACCAGTTCACAAGGCTCAGGGGGTCTGGCAAGTCACCTGCGGCTAGCGGGTGACTTGCCATTAACCCCTGGCCCCCCAAATTACCTGCCTCCCCAAAGGCCAGGAGGGGGCAGAAGAGCCGTGGCCCTAGGCTATAACGGCTTGTAGCCGGCAGGGCCAGGGGCCACTAAAGCTGGCCCCTGTGCCCTGTTCTACAAGCCCCCATAGCTGGTCACAGGCACGCAATTTTTTTTTTATTTTTAAGGGTTTTAACCCTTAAAAAGGGACCCTATGTCATTTTTTTTAAATTAACCCTATGTTACCTGTAACCCAGTGGTATAAAAGGCTTCCAGCAGCAGCAGGAGAGCAGAAGCCTAAGTGATCAGCGTGGGACACAGGGATGGATGGGAGGTAAGTATTAAAAAAAAATATTTAAAAAAATGTATTTTTTTAATAAAGTTATTTTTAAATAGTGTGTGTGTTTTTTTTACTTTTAACCCTTTGTGAACTGGTAAGGGGACCCCATACCAGTTCACAAGGTTCGGGGGTCTGGCAAGTCACCTGCGGCTAGCGGGTGACTTGCCATTAACCCCGAGACCCCCATTACCTGCCTCCCCAAAAACCCTTAAAATTCCCCCAAGAAATGGTGTCCCCCCCCCCTTGAATTTTTTTTTTATTTAACCCTTTATTATGTGGATAGTATTTGTATTTTATTGGTAAATGTTATAAAGTGCTCTTTTCAGTTTAGGGGATCACCTGGACAGGAACGGGAGGCTACCGATACATATGTGGTATCATTGTAATCGGGAGAAATGGGGCTTTCACATGCAATATGGTTTTCTTTAATAAAATAAATGTTTTTGTTAAAATAAAGGAGACAATTTAAAATAATATAATATTTTTTATTTTTTTTTTACTTATTTACTTAAAAATATATAAAAAAGTAGAAAAAATACAAACAAGACATTTCATGTTAAAGCCTAAACTCTGCCACAAAAAGAAAATATGCCATTTTCTTGGAAACTCCTGCAAAAATCACAGTTAAACATCACGCAAAATGGTGAAAAATATCCTGTCAGCAGAGGGTAACAAAATCTCAAGTATGCTGGCAGTTAAAAGGTTACAGGTACCTATGAATGTTGGGTATTGTTCTGCTCGGGGGACCTTGTGCTTCAGATTTAGCTTGTTTTTTCTTATTTGCATATTGATATTTTAGAAAAAGGTGTTTTTTATTCTGCTTTTTTATACATTTTTTTGTGAAACTCTGTGCAGAATTCTTCGAGATATTACTTCCAGAAAGATGAGCCCACTACAACAAGCTGGGTACGCTTAGAAAGCTTACCATGTGTACTTTCAGGGAACATATGGTTTATTGAGGATATTCCAAATGTAAAGGGTTGTTTTGGTAGAAAAAGCACAAGGTGCGCACTTTGTCTGCAGAGCTGAAAATTTGAAGTAAAATTACCGTTACGTGCATGCTTTACTTTGGTGTGTTTGGCAACTCTTTCCTTGACAGAACCTATGCATGTTGGGTATTGTTCTGTTCGGGGCATGTTGCTTTTTCAGATTTTTTTAAATTCATTTTTAGGGAAACCCTGTGCAACCAAAGAATACATTGAGGGATTACTTCCAGAAAACTGCACCCATGTCAACAAGCCTGGTATGCCTAGAAAGTCTGAGGTGTATACTTGTAGGGAATATATAGTTTGTCGGGGGTATTTCAAATGTAAAGGGTTGTTTTTCTTGAAAAATTGGAAGATGCGCATATTGCATAGCATAGTTGTATTTTATCTGAAAATCTCCTAAAGCATTGTTTCAGTTTGGGGGAGTCTCCTGGGCAGGAAAGGGTGTCTACCTATACATATGTGATACCGCTGTAACTGGAAGCGGTATCACATAAAAAAAAACACTACAAATTGTAAAAAATAGTTTTTTGGGTTTTTTTGCACAATTTTCACCAAAAAATATTGAGAATACACTTAGAAAATAATGCCAAACAAGACATTTCATGTTAAAGCCCAGGCTCGGCTGAAAAAAAACAATATATCACTTTCCTGGGAAATCCCTGGAAATCCCATCAAAAATCACAGTTGAACATGGGGAGCGCAAAATAGTGCAAAATGGTCTGGCAACAAAGGGTGACAAAATCTCAAGGTAGGTTGGCGGTTAAAGGGTTAATGCTGATCCTTTAACACTAAACCGCCCTGGATCCTCCACTAGTCCCTTGCTATGACACTTCGATCTTTGGTGGTGATTCCAAAACTACTGTATGATTCACACCAGTTTCTCCACAGACTCGTTCCTGTGTCCACTTCCTGTTCCTGTATCCACCAGATTTTGAGCTGCAATCCCATTTCCTCTTCAGCTACACTTGCTTAAATCCACTTCACACTAATCTCTACAGAAAACCATAAACCTATCTAAGCTATAGGCTTACTAAAGTAAACTCAGTCCCCCCTGAAATTTGCTACATTGTTTAGATGTTTGCTCACATGTCTCACATGGCTATCCTATCTAAATACCTAGAATGTTCTATCTAGAAGAGGGGTTTGCGACCTTTATTTTATCAAGTACCACTTTCAATTTTCTAATTTTCTCAAGTACCACCTGGATGGTACATATGTCACTCAACTAAAAACCATGGTAAAAAAACACAAAACATCCAAAGTGCATGAAACACAAAAAAACACAGACATATTTATATAACCTTCTGGAGCAGTTTTGTATAGGTATAGATGGCAGCATATCAGGTTGGTGGTCAGTCTGCAGCCTTGTCAAGTACCACCTGATAGGATCTCAAGTACCACCAGTGGTGCTAGTACCACCTGTTTGGAACCCCTGATCTAGAACACTCCTACTTAACCATTTTACTATTAGCTTTTGCTTACCTGTTTTTCTAAGACACAGTACAATTGATGCAGGTTACTCATGCAGTCATGGATATCTGCTCTGTGCATTGTCAAAATGGTCATAACCCGGTAGAGGACTCTGGGCCATCAGCAGCATTCACAATACCTGCCCATGTGTGTTAAAATGTGATCATGTAAATCAGTAAATGTTTTTTTATCCACCTAAGGGTTCCCCAACAAGACAAACCCATCACAGACATAACATGTACATAATGTAATCAATAAAGTGAGCACATACCTAGAGCAAAATAATTAAAATAAACTTATGAAGGCAAATTTTGCTGAATTAATTACTACACAAAGAAGTTGGAACACTAAGAAAAACCATGGAGCCAACTACTATTAAGATGTAAGGGAAAGGGAAGGGGCTATAAGCAGGAAAAACACAGAGGGGTAGAAGAAGGCGAGATGAAAAGTAAGAAAACAGTGAAATACACTGTATTATAAATCAATGTGTTATAATGTCCCTACCACAAAAAAACTATTCATCACACTTCACACTATCTATAGCTCTAGTTTATTAAAGGAAACGAAAACTCTCTTGGGTGTAATCACAGTCATAAGACAAAAACAGCATTATTGTTTTAGAAAACAATGCCCCTTTCCATATAAGGACCTGCTCCTGAAGAATTTTTTTCAGGTCCCTGATATGTATGATGAACAGGAGATCCCTAATTGGAATCAACAAGGGGGGCTTTTTGGACTTTAAATTCATTTTTTTTTTAATATTCTTTATTTAAACAATGCATATTGAAATATAACAGACAAACAAAGACAAGGTCTGGTAAGGGGGAGAAAGGCATCCGGGCCTACAGATCATATCCATATGTTTACATCAGAACAAGGGCTCATGCACTGGTACTACGATGCATCATGTGTTATATTAATCTCAGTTCCAATGTCCCCACAGGGAGCCAACATCACCTTTCTAATTTCCATGAATAGGTACCGTCTAATTCCACCATGGTGTGGGTACTCATTGATCTGCCTTCTCCAGATAACTGTACCCCCTCCTACCTCCACCTTCAAAGCTTCCCTGCGCATCGGGGGGTCTAACTCTTCTTAGTTTCTGACATACCCAGACACCAGACCAGGGGGGTGTGTGGGACAAGGGGCGGTACAGTGGAACAAAAAAAAAGATAGGTGTGAGAGGGGAAAGGTGGGGAGTGAAACATGTGAGGCATGCCGCGGGGCTGGTCTCCTTCCATGGCTCCCCGTTTATTGCTACTGTTTGGACATGGCTTCTCTTTTGGGTCCCGAACTCTTCCATACCCATCAGCCATATCTGCCTACCTCAGCGGTACGGACATGCCCAAAGGCCTACTGGTCAAACAATTCCTTAAACTCCTCAGATTCATCATGTATTGGACTTTAGACTATATTAGATTCATTTTAACTTTCTATTATCTTTTGTGTACATTTTGTGTAAATGTGTCATCATACAACACACAGTGATGAATAGATGCCTTTAGGTTGCTTCTATTTTAAAGCATCTAGGTACCTTCAGATACAAATAAAACGTTTGCCTAGCTAACATTTGAACCAATGTATGGTAAATACTTTGTTTAATTAATTTGTTCTATTCCAGACTAAAAACTATTAATAACTTCTTTCAAATGCCATACAGAGACATCAGCCTGGCACACGGTCAAAAATCTGCCTACCGAAAGTTAGCACTGCCTTTTGTATACCATCTCCTTGAAGAAAAAGGCAACAGCAATCAAAAAGAAACAAAGATGCTAAACATTTGTTAACATCACTGATTTCTATTAGCAGAATCTATATTTTCTAGTTTGAAGCTAATCAAACAAAATTATACTTGCTACAGTATCACTCCCATTATAGCTAATAGCTATAACATTCCAATCCTGGATGCGAGTTCCAGCACTGTCACAGAAAGTTTGGAGGCAGCTTTTAAGTAGGTCATAAAATAAAGCTGCATCTGTTTTACATGTCATTATCTTTGTTGTTTTGCTTTTCAGTGAAGGATTTTCACCACCATTTGTGAAGCTGTTAAACTGCAAATTAAACATTAAAGAGTTACATGTTCGAGAACTTGGAACTCTTCAAGTGCCACGCCAGAATGCAAAGGTTTTTTACTGTAAATATTTCTGAGCTCCAATGCTACTTTCATTTTATATATATATATATATATATATATATATATATATTCATTTTATCTAGCTTATTATACATACAAAGCAAACCCAGAATTGTATGTCATGTTACCAGTCCTTTTATAGGAACATGACAAGCTTTACAGGCTGTACTGTAGCAAATAATTGGCAAAAAAGGCTATTTGTGGCACAGCAAAGGTCAGTTACTAAGTGTGTAGAGTGTGTAAAGTGTGTATTTTCCAAATCCAGATACATTCTGGTGAGAGGTATTTGAAAAACGTGACACAAGGAAAAGCTCTCAAAGTAAAGCAGAGAACCTCTTTGACTGATAAGTCTCTGATTATAGGTAAAGTATGTACCATAAAGGTACAAAAATAACTTCTTGTTGGTAGATAACTTATGTTTTCCCTATATGGGTGGGGGTCGAGCTTATTACTTAGTGGAGCAACGTTCACTTTGGGTGTGTTTTGGTGAAACCTATTCAAATATGAATGTGTTCTCCAATATGTCAATAATATCCTTATCTAAAGGCAGGATATATAAAAACAGAATGATGAACAACACCCCCGCAACAACTTTTTACTTATCTATAAAAGGCTCAGTTCATATAATCAGAAATGATCCTGTATTGTTAACCCTATGTCAGATAAGAATTCATCTGGAATAGTACAAGCACTGTATTTATATAAATAACCATACATATTTTTCCAGTTTTTGAGTGATAAGTTGGTGATGAGTTCATATGCATTCTTTAATAGTTAAAGACGCTCTTAAAGCATCTAAATTATAGTGTTTAACCAAAAAGATTACCACATTATACAACTAACTATATTTCAAAATAAATGGTAACTTGGTACTGCATAGTGTGGGGTGCTAGTTGAGGAAATGAGTTCTAAATGTCCTAAATTCAAAACATAAGAAAGAAAATTATCCTTTCACTCAGTTATACTAATTGATTAGAATAAATTACTTATGATTAGAATAAAAAAAACTATATAGTTTTTATGTAATCTCTACATCTTTTGTAAGCATCCAACATTCATGCTCCCTGGCAGTGCACAGTGCTGTACAGCAGTTTATTCCGCCTCCTATTTATTTTCAGTTTGGTCTTCAGAACAGACTATTTCTTTGCTGTGTCTCTCAGGGTATGGGGCAATTCATATACAGGAGCAGGGTCTCAAAGATCAGTGCAAAGCTGCATCTCCTCTAAAAAGAGACACCTCCTCCATGCTGCACACTAAATTCTCCTCTGAGGTGAGTAGTGGTGTCAGGCTAAGGCCAGTCTATTTCTAGTCAGTGGTGATACTTAGGTAGTGGTAAGTCACAGCATGGTGGCCCTGGGAGTAGGCATGTCAGTGGTCTTCCAATTCCAACAGGGGGGCAGAAGATGACAGTTTTTCCTGTTGTGTCTGTTTGTAATATTTTATATATGTACTATATTTGTACTACATAGACTTATTCCGTTGTCAAAATATATTGTATGCAGTGCATGTTTGTTCCTGGGGAGGGCAGTACATTGTACATTGGGGTGAGGTTATATAGACACACTGGGCACTTTCCATTAAATCCACCATCTACCACAAAAATTCATCTAGGAATAGTGAGCAGACATGGTCAACTGTCCCTCTCCAGTTGGATCCACTCACACTCTAATTGTGGGCCCTGAATCAGTGCTGGTATAACCCCATCTTCATAGCATGTTGGACAGATGCTCTAAAGAATCAAATTATTTGATTTGGGTCAGTTAGTTAAGGCAAATTGTGAAAGCATAGTGTAATACAATGTGGTACAAAATATAATGTAGAATAACCGATATAAACAGAAATTATATAATACAAACAAAAAAGATTTCAACTTTTTTAACTCATACATTGCATAAGCATCTATCCATTGAGGTGTTAAGATAACCTGAGGCATTTGCCCTTTATAGAATGGGCTTCCGCAGCAGTGGAGTACTGTGAGATGTTTAGGGTGTTGGCAAATCTGGTATCAAGTGGAGGTATTCTTGTTATGGACTGTGTAGTCCTTAGTTGGAGTGTTGTTCCTGGTGTTCCAAGGTGTATGAGTTAAGGCTCAGTTTGTACTTGTAATGATTGTAGTAAGGTGGGTGTCCCTCTGTTTGTAGCACTACTACCATTTAAAAATATGTTTGGTCAAAGTCAAAATAAAACTTTAAAAAGAACGAATTCTTGCAGTTTTGAAACAAATTGGTTATTATACGATTTAAGTAGCGTTTACACAAATATCATATTTAGATAAAAGGCGATATGATGCATTAATTGAAAAAAGAAGTACCGTATTCATTTATTTAGGAAATTAAATGATGCAGCTTCATACTAGCTTCCAAAGAGTTGACTGGCATTAATCTATATAATTAAGTATGATTGGGCCCACTCTGGCCTATTTGACATTTCAATGAAATTAATCAATGTTTAGCATTTTAAAAACATATGATTGCAATGGCAAAGTTTAAACTATTAATTGCACTGGTGTTATTTTGTCATGAATATTTCATGTATTTGCGTTCCATGCATACAAATGTATATTTATCTAAATGTATGCAGGAAACATTCACAGTAGGATGGAACCTGGATATGTTTTAGGACAATTAGTAAAAGCAATGCTAGTTATGATACATGTTTTTTTATATACTAATATTGGTCACCACATTCTATTACATACTTATATGTAAATGCTAAAAAACAGCTACAGCTAAATATGATGCTGAATTGCACTTCAAAATCAAAAAAAAAAGTGTTTACTCAAAAAAGAATAGAATTACTCAAGGTCATGAATCAACCCTAATATGCTTAGCAACTATATATTTACTGCTCAAATCACACTCATTCCAGCCAGGGCCCGTTTTCATGTCCTGAGTTTCAGTTTTTACATTTACCTGTTAACATTTAAAGTGGACCAACACCCAGGATTTTCACTATCCTGGGTGTTGGTCCACTTCTGCGGGGCACCCCGATCACCCCGATCACAAATGTCCGGCGCGGGTGCGCGCCCTGCTAGAGGGACGCGTGAGAGGTCGCGGCCCGCGCATGCGCCGTTGGAACGGGAGAAGGTAAGGTTTGTGGGCGTCCAAGGGGGTTTCACACAGCGGGGCATCCCGATTTCGGATACCCCGCGGGGAGGGAGCTGATCGGCCCGGGAATCTTATAGATTCCCGGGCCGATCAGCGGTGGGTGTTGGTCCACTTTAAGTTTATATACGTTTAGATATTACTTGGCTGTTTTGATGCAAAAAAACAAACTCTAATTACTTTTGATTGTTGAGTAATTTTTAGCCATGAGAAAACAATGTAAATTTGTGTTTGTTCTAAACATTCAGTCATGTGTAAAATGTTCACTAGGGAAACTGCAAAATGCACCTAAGAAAAGTATACGTGTCTGTAAACAACATCGGAATTTAATTGGAAAAGGTATAAATATCTTCAATTATAGTTAAAAGAAATATCCTATGTCCTTAAAAATACCAGATTTTACTCCACAATACACACCTGACCACAAGACGGGTTTGGAGGAGATAAATACCAAAAATATATATTCTGAACCATGTTCTCCATAACATGCAGTGTGAAGAATCCACCCAATCTCCTATAACAGGCAATGTGCAGAATTATCCCCAACGCCCTATAACAAACATTGTGGCAGATCCTCATTAACAAACAGCTTGCAGAATCCTCCCTTCCCCCTATAACAAGCAGCATGCAGAATACCCCCACCTTCCTATAACAGGCAGGGTTTTGCAGCCACCCAATTACCACGCTGAGGCAGGGCAGGGGGCTTAGAACAAAAAAAAGGTGCCTCTTACCTCAGCCAGGAACCAGAGGATCGTCACATGTCGGCTGTCTGTAGTTCCCAGCTGAGGTAAGAAGTTTATTTTCCTAACCCCCTACCCTGTCCACTCATCTTATTTCAATATATTTTTATTGGATTTTAACAAGTTGTACAGAGCAATAGACAGAGACAAGAGCATAGAGGATCGCAGGGCGAAGATGGCACAACAACCAAATATAAAACATTACAAGCTTATTCGGCCTGAGTGGTTCAGATCGTACCACTTTCCCCCACTCGGGATACCAACTAGGTTCGGTCATAGAAGATCTGTAATCGGTACCCAACACCACCCTTCCGCTTCACCTTGGATCATCGCCCTGAGGTGTGACCCTCCCCCTCCCTGTGGGCCCGACCCCAATCGGCCTTATCCCGTCTGTAACAGCTGTGTCCAATCTCCCCAGCAATCCGAAGAAGTAGAGGGGTTGTATAGAGAAATAGAGGTAAGAAAAAGGAAAAGGAAAAACGAGTGGGGAAAAAGAGAAAGAGAGAGAGAAAAAGACAAAGAACCCCAAGGCCCGGCCCCCCCTTCCCGAACTCCGCCCCCCCAATCCCACCGGACCACACCACACAAATAATGCTGTCGGTCAAGAGTCAGACACCCCACCCAGCACTACACACGTTCCTGTCCACTCATCTTATCGGCATTCCAGTGCTGCTGTGTCTTGCGCATTTGATCGCCCTCCTGCAGCCTGATGAATGGACATTAGTTCAGCTGTCCAAAAAACGGTCAGACAGCTTTGTATTTAATTTCCAAGCAATCACATTGCTGTATTTTAGCTAATTTATTAACAGAATGCTTATGCTAGACTCCAGAAAGCATTAAGGGCTGATTGCAGCTTTGCATTTTTGCAGCTTTTGCATTACAGCCTTGCATTCGCTTTTGCCACTTTAACCAAATAAAATGCGCCATATTGGCCCCACTACATCCATATTTGCCATATTTTCATTTAGGTCAGCATAGTTGGGTAAATGTTTACAAACATTTGGAATCATTTTTTTTTCCAAATTAGTTTTTTTGCACCTGTATCTGATATTTTGAACTTGAACAGTTAGCTAGTATTTGAAAAACAACTAATGAAGCAGTTTTCACTACTTAAACAAGACACTTCTGAGAAACCACACAAATATGCTGAGATCCATACCATGAACATGAGCTGTAAAAGTGTGTTTTCAAGATTTCTCAAAACTGAATCTGCCGCAGTAGTTCACCAGCTTATTCCAAACCGTTTTTCTAAGTAAATACCATTCTTCCTGCCCAACAGAGTACAGTGAAATCCATCAAAATACCAACAAATAGTCAGTTCTACCCTACGTTCACCACTACAATTATAGCTCTGTTTGAAAGAATTACGCCTCAGTTAGCTGCTATGTTACCAGTGGCAGAGCACACTACAATCTCAAGATAGAGAAAACTGCCGAAAACCTGTGACTATCGTAAATGAGCCCCAATTTGGAGATCTAGTTTCAGTGCTGTCTGCTAACTAATGTAATGACCAGAGATGCTCAGCATCAGGTTTACGGGCAGGCTGATTCATCACTAACGCCAGGTAGCGACAGATGAGCATCTGTAGCAGGCATTTCAGAGCGCCCGCTAGTAGTCGCTGTGCTCGGCCGTGGGTCGCTAGTTCATAGCGACTCAGTCGCTGTATGGGAGCGCATGTTAGCGACTGGTCACTGCGACTGACTCACAACATATTCATCAAAAAAACAGCCTCACACAACTCCGGCGCTCAAAAATGCTTCCTCGAAGCCCAGAGCGCCGAAGGCTGTTTGTTTAAAGTCTGTTTTTTAGCATGTAACCACCAGTAACAAAGCGAAAACATACGGAATTACATTGTTATTACATTGTAACATGAACACATTAATGCCAGACCTATAATGTCAATTCTGCATAAATATATAAAACATGAAAAATATTTTGAAAAATGGCTTTTTTATGCCAGCAGAGGTCACAGCATTATTTGAGATAAAAAAAAAAAATAACAAAAACCCTGTTTAAAAAGAAATAAAAGAACGACCATTGAAATGTATGGGAGAGCGACGGGTAGCGAGAGGTAATACGTGGCGCTCTGCAAGGCAGAACGCCGGTGCTGTTCGCTGAGGCTGGGATAATGATGAATCAGACGCTACATGGCGTTATCCCAGTCGCACAACAGATTCTGCTTGATAAATGTGTAATTGCGTGCCATGTCCGGCGTTCACCTGTCGCTACCTCTCATTTACAAGGCACTACCTGACGCTATCCCTTCATGAATAAGGGCCTAAGTCTGTGTTTAGACCTGACCTTCAGATAATGATTTCCCCACCTGGATAATTCTACTGATTGCAGTACCATTTATACAGAAAGAAATATCATTGGCTATTGAAATGGCTTACTATACATCAGAGGTTCTCAACCCTTATGACCTAGGTACATTATTTTAGATTTATGTTAGGTTTAGGTAACTAAGTATTATTCTGTTCTCCTTGTGTTTAGCTGAGTAAAAGCAGAATCAGTATATCAACTACATACACACAAGGAATCTTAGAGGTCATGGTCAATACATTGCAGGAATAGGTTATTTACATACTAGGAATGGAAGGTTAAGCATGTGAAGGCACAATATTTACAATGTGGGTATCTACAGAGATTTTGCCCTTTTGTTATGCATAAATATAGTAATTACACATAGGTGAATCAATGTTCAGCTGTGCCATTGTATGATGACTAGGGGAAAAAATGTTCTTACAGCTGGTATTTCAAGCAGTAAAGCGGTAGGAAATGGTAGCTGCTGAAATATAAATAGCCAACAGTGATCAGGCCCTAAAACATCTTTTTATATATTTATGGATACCATGTTGTCTGTTTTTATCAGCTAAAACATAAATCTGTTAAATAAGAATAAAATGAACTGTTAAACTAAAGGCTAGTTACCTAATGTTTTCAGTTACTATTACAGAAGGGAAATACATGCATGTAATGTGGGCAAAGGGCATTTTCCTCATCTAAAGCCTTTTCCCCAACTGATATTGTTTTATTTAAGTGGGCTTGGTTCATTATCTGTAGTAAAATTCAAGGTCAGATGCATTTGCTTTATTTCAGTTTGGTAGGCATCTAGCTAGATTGAGCAGGGGTCCCATTTTTATGTTTCCATCCATTTTAAAAATATATTTTGAGAGTTTTTAGGAGCAATCTTAATTGATATTATTTGTTATTATTAATATCCCTAAGGTCCCTGTTCAGGCTAAAATAAGAAAATATCCATTATTCACTTTTGCCACCTGCAGCTATTTTGTTTTTGCTTTCAAAAACGTAGAGCAAGTACCGACCCAGAGCCTGGTTTTCCCCTTCTGTTGAAGTGAATGGAGCATGGTGAACTTCAGTGACTGTGACGGATGTGGTGTTGGGCTTTGTCCACCAATTTCCTGGCAAATGGTAGACAAGCATTCAAGGAATCTCTGAGCATGTGCAACCTGCAGGACTAGATCTTGGTTCCTGGTAAGTTTTTTATTTTAACCAGACAATTCATTTGACAACAAAATGAAAAATGCAATATTTTTGTAACCTACTGCGATGTGATGTATATAGGCTAAAGCCAATAGCAGCTATATTGTACTACTGTCCATAGGTCAGAATGTTGCCGATCAATGTGATGCAGCCAGGTGCAGTCCAAATTGAGAAATTGAGTCATTTGCATTATTGGACTGTAACTACCCCAGTTCAATAACTATTGAACGTATTACCTCTTATTTTACACACCTTCAACAATTAAAAAGGTCATTTGTTTACCAGTTAAATACAGGTTGTAATGTGCTGGCTCTTAGGATGGCTATTAAAAAGAGTTCCAAAGCATGACGTTTGCGAGATTACCATGAGAATCCTAGATGGACCACTTATTACCAATGATAATTGTTTTCTTTGTGTCTTGTCTAGAAAGCTTTCCTTAAACACTTTGCAAGAATGGCAACACAATTACCACATATAAACATGAGCTTTATGGGGGAAACACCTCATTAACCGTGCAAATAAAAATAAAGCTAAAAAGCTCCTCGGGCTTCATAAAAAATCACATTTATGCCCCTGACTTAAATGACTGACAAAGACAGCGTACTTTCCCAGCCTTAGGACTATTTAAAGATGAAGGAATCACCATTTAGACTCCTCCACTTGCCGATTCACAGTAGCTCAAAGGAGATTTTAGTCATCTATTCATGTGAGAAAAAAAGCTAAGATGTATCTTCTCATTGTTTATTTCCATACAATCAACTTTCCAGTTTTTTTTCAGTTTAAATGGATTTAAAAACATCCTTTTATCGCTACCTGCTACACCAGACATGCAGAAAATTATAATCTTCACAACAAGAAAAGGATAATCACTCACTGGCTGATGCTCATCTTTGAAAAATGGAGAAATCAGAAGGCCAAATTGCACAGTGAAAAGCAGTTCCTGCCTAATAATTTCCCTACAGTACATTGTCAAACAAAGGCTAATAGATAACTACAGTAACACTGAGAAAAAAAACATGAAATAATTTGCCATGCTTGTCGCATTAAAAATATAGCAGCTCCTGAATTCATGCAAAGCTTTTAAGTCATTACGCCTTGAGAAAAATGGGCATTTCTTTACATATCTCTGTATTTAAAAACAGGATTTGTCTTTCTTTTTATAAGGTTTGCCCTAGAAAGGTATGTAGCATTGTATAGCAGAGGCTTCCACCAGCTCAAAAGTATGGCAACAATCCAGCCAAACAAAATAGGCCAATAAATGTAACCTGTAACTATGTATGCTAGGTTCATACGCCTGCACTTTCAAATTGGACTTGCTATTGCATGATAAAGTAATATATCTAGTTCACATTTACAAATGGCACCCAATCAAAAAACACAAATAAAGCTGTGAAAACGTTTAGAAGATTACTGCTCTTTGGACTTTATTGAACTTTGATATTTCTAGCAACCCTAAGACTCCAGCTTTACCTTGCTCTTCACTCTAACCGTTTCTCTTGATACTCATCCACCAAGACTTTCACCAAAGAGTGCCTGGAATGTATGACTGTCATGGTTATTAGTCTCCTAAAACAATGAATTCTTCCCATTCTGCCTAGCAGCAGACCCCTAGTTGTGGAAAAAAAACCTCTTAACTCTGATACAATGCCTCTATTAGCTAGTTTCTAGAACTCCTGTTCACGTGGTGCCTCAGAATAGGCTACTTTGGTCCATGCTAATGAGCTTGGAATGCTCTCTTCTGCACCCTTCTATTTCTTATTCTGTATATGCTGGAAAGGGTAACCATTTATTCCCCATTGCAATAAATTCTTAGTATGTATGTAATGTATGAACAGTAATGATTTGTGCCCCCCCCCCCCATGTCAACATTTGCCTGTATAAACTTTCTGATTTTCTCTCATGGCTAGATACACTGTGAGATGCATATCACAAGATGACCAGCTTTTCTTCTGTTGCAAGATCTAGTTTATACTGTTGAAAGTCTATGGAAGGCCAGATAATGATTGTAAATTACGTTTTCAGACATTTAGATATATTATTATGGGTTGAAGGCATACCTGAGAAATTTAAGAATTTAACCAAAATTAAGGTAAGATAAATGGGTATATCTATATCTAGATATCTATGTATAC
The DNA here is from genome assembly GCA_027917425.1 of Gastrophryne carolinensis. Taxonomy (NCBI): domain Eukaryota; kingdom Metazoa; phylum Chordata; class Amphibia; order Anura; family Microhylidae; genus Gastrophryne; species Gastrophryne carolinensis. The sequence goes on from CM051238.1 coordinate 221,130,507, forward strand.
TGTAAAATACAATGAGGGGCAATTTGCTAGCATTGTAGTCACTATCACTTTGTTTTTATGGCCACATCAGCCTTCTCCTTAGGCCTGGCTGTGAAGGCACATTTTTTCAAGCAGGCACATTAACAATGATAGCCTATTGAACTTTAGGCAAAGAGAGTGGTTACCAGCAAAATGCATGGTGCACATGACCCATAACCTCACTAATCTAATGTGTCAGAATGGCCACTGGAACAGTGCTACACACTCCTTCTGAGCCTTATAACCATATTCCCATTTATAAATGTATAATCTTCTGTATATAAAGGATCACAGATGTTTTCAGTATTTAAGGTGTGAGCATTTGTTACGTTTTTGCCTACCTACTTTGCGACATATAATAATATATATTTTTTTAGGATGAGACAGTAACATTTCTTGCCCTTAAAGCATGCTAGCCCACATTGCCTCTCTAACAACTCCAAGAAATGTAAATGATTAGTGCAGATACGAAGAAATTAATTGGAGTTATATCTATCAAAGGCTTGTTCCAGAAAATTTATCTTTGCTGTACAGAGCATGGTGAGTCTACCAAATTAAACAAGATCAGCAATGAAAAGGGCAGCTGTCTCTGCTGTAGTACATGAAAATCAAAGATGCTTTTCAGGGTTAGCACGGCAATGAATCACAACTACATTCTTTCCTCTCAGACATGTGGTGTGAGTGGCACAAGTCACCATTACACAGTTCATCTTCTAACTGCCATCCAATTAATGCTTCAGATATACTGAGCGCGCAGCTCTGCATTATACACTTGGATGGCACCATGTTGTTGAATTAAATTTTTTTTTCTTTTCCAGAATGTGCTTTTGCATTTGCAGCAAGCTTTCTTTAAAATTATAGACTTTCATAAATCACCTGTTTGACATTAAAAAATATAACTCTGCCATTTTGACAATTTTGACAGATTTTCTTCAATATATCATCAGTAAGTATTTAAATGTATTTGCACATATTTAAATGCATTTTACTATAAAATGAAATATTCTAAGTGTGCCATACACTCCACTTTGGTCTTCATGACATCTGGGTAATCTCCAGTAGAGGGCGAACTTCTGCAGAGATGAATATGCAAAAAAAGAAAGCCCCTCCCGGTCCATATATACCTGGGACCTCCCACCAATTTCCCAGTACCTTCTCTGCAGGGAAGGCGACAAGACAGAAGATGAAGACTTCTTTACTTACAGGTAAGCCGGGCTCGCGCCCGGCCTTCTATTATCCCTATTACTGCCTTCTAAATTGCCCTATATTGAGCCTCCCAGCTTAGGCTGCGGGTCCTGGTGAAGGTAGGAGCACCCTAAAGGTGTAGCTGGAGCACTGCTCCACCGTGAGACCTCACTATGGGGTAGGCGGTTATCCAGGTTTCTTGGTGATCCTGGTGTGGGATGCCCCGTCCCGTTAGGCTTATGGCCGGATTCTGGCAGGGTTCCCCCCCTTCCAGGTCCCTTATTCCCCTCCGGGGGGGGGGGTCCCTGTGTGCTGAGTGTTTTACTGTGTGCGTGTGTGTGAGTGTTTGCTGCCTTACTGACATTCCAGGGACTAATTAAAGCCTGGGGGAGCTTCTCCCCCTCAGGCTGCGTTCAGGAAGGGGGCGGGGCCGGGCTCTCGACACGGCCACGGTAGCCCCGCCCCCTTATTTGGCGCAATTGCTAAGCTCGTTTTCTAGTGGTCCGCGTTGCTGGGAGGGGGGCGTGGCCTCGGCAAACGCGCGTTCTGCGCTGGCCCGCCCCCCCCTGCTCTCCCTCGAGGCTGCGTGGGGGCCATCTTCTCTGGCAGGCCGCATAGCAATCGGTGTGGTAAGGGCCCGATGGCCACCTCCTTAGCTTGTGTGTGTGTGGGGGCCCCTATTTAGCGGGGGCCCCTACTGGTCTGATACATTTGTGTGTGTGTATGCCTTAATTGCGCTGTCTGGCTGGGATGTGGTATATAAATATATATATACCTGAATATTTACATATTGTGTGGCTGCAAGATCAAATGCTGTGGTTTTTACATGTAAGGTTATGGCCATCTTTACACAGCTCTGCACTTATGTTGCTTGTTTTGTGTGTTACAGGTTGCCCTGTATATGTGCATATTAAGGGGTCCCTCCTGGTCCTGGGGTCCCTAGTGAAAAATTGTCCACCTAAAATCCTCCCACCGGGAATTTTAAGGGGCATCCTGGGTTGCTTATGCGTAATTCCCTGCGGTCTTGCGACTGACCACAAAAATTCACCATATGGAGGCTCCGCAGGATACTGGGCTCGGGATCCTTTTGGGACAATCCGGGCCATGTGTGGGGTGCGGGGTATCCCTTACGGGGGAGAATGTGCTGATCTGTATACCATGCGCACAAAAGGCCATAACGCGGCAGTCTGGTTCATCGCCTTCCCCTCCCCACCTTATCCGTACCCCAAGTGACATTGGTACCAGTGGGGAGTCGCTTTTTCATGTTTGGGCTAGGTTGGCCAGCATCGAGAAAATGGTTGCTAGCACGGTGGGCAAGAAGGCCCAGGCTAAAAAGAGACATTTGTCGTCTGCCCAGCCATTGTGGGATATTGACGACGAGTCAGATTATTCCCCATTAGAGGAGGGGGAATTGTATCAGGAATCAGAGGCTGACTATGTTCAGTCTGGGAATTCCAATGTCGGGCAGGCGCTGGGGGATGCCGTAGATACGGCCACTGTTTTGTCACATTTATTGGAGGTGTTGGATATTGAACCGCCTGCGCGCCCCCTCTTAAGAAGGGGGAATTTTTGGGGGCCTGCAAGCCCCGTCTGGAATTCCCTACCCAGGGTCATTTTGATGCGCTGATACTTAGAGAATGGGAGAGGCCCAGTCGGCTTCCTGGTGTTCCTCAGGGATGGGATAAGAAGTATCCTTTTCCGGTGGAAGTGGTTAAGCGCTGGTCTTCTCCTCCCGAGGTCGACGCGCCTGTTTTAGGTTTGACCAACTCTTCTGTGCTGAACACCCCTGACGTCACCTCCCTTAAGGATGGCAAGGATAAGTGCCTTGATCAGATGGCGTGCCACGCATTTGCCAACGTGGGCTCGGCCCTGCGGCCTGTTAGTGCATGTGCCCTGGTGTCGCTTGCTACCAGGTCTCTTATCAGGGACTGGCTGAATAACGCTCAATTTGATCCAGCTGGCGCTGAGTTCGCTATCCTTAAGAAATGCGAATTGTTCATGGATTTTGTCATGGCTGCGATGGAAGATTCTATTGTCGTGTGTAGTAGGACGTCAGCCTTACTGGTGGCTATGCGCAGATTGGTCTGGCTCCGCCAGTGGACAGCGGAGGTTGGAGCCAAGAAGTCAAGCTCACAGCTCTTCCCTTCCTGGGTTCGCGGTTGTTTGGAGATAAATTGGATGCTGTTGCCAAAGGAGGTAAGTTACCTCAGCAGAGGAAACAGCACCTCGGGGGCGGGCTCGTTCACTCCTTCCTTTCTAGGGGCCAGAGCGACTAGGGGTTTGGCCTTCTCAGGTGTTAGGGGCTCGTCCTGGAACAGAGGCAGAGGTCGGGCACGTCCCGCGGCTGCCTGGGGTTCCAAGCCCAAGCCTGCCATTAAACCGGCTCAGCAATGAAGGGGCGCCCTCACCCGCAAGGGTGGGGGGACGGCTGCAGCTCTTCCTCTAGGTCTGGGCCCGGGAGGTCACAGACAATTGGATCTTGGAAGTGGTCTCCTCCGGGTACAAACTGGAGTTCGAGTTCTGGCCGCCCCCAAGATTCTTAAGGTCTCGGGTGCCCTCGGACCCTCAGGCTGCACAGGGGCTCCTGTTAGCAGTAAAAAACCTTCTGGACATGGGGGTTATATGCCCAGTGCCTCTGTCGGAGAGAGGCAGGGGTTTCTACTCCAACCTTTTCACGGTTCCCAAAAAGGAGGGTTCGGTGAGACCCATTCTAGATCTTAAGGTTCTCAACAGATTTCTCAGAGCCAAAAAGTTCCGCATGGAGACTCTGCGCTCGGCTATCAATTCCCTTCGCCAAGGGGATTTTATGACATCCATAGATATCAAGGATGCGTATCTGCATGTTCCGATTTTTCAGGCACATCAGAGATTCCTCCGATTTGCGGTGGAGGATCAACATTATCAGTTTGTAGCTCTTCCCTTCGGTCTGACCTCGGCACCGAGGGTCTTCACCAAGGTTTTGGCGGGCATAATGGCTCTGCTCAGATCTCAGGGCATTCGCATTGTGCCTTATCTGGACGATCTGTTGATATCAGCTTCTTCCCTTCAACAGGCGGAGCTGGACACCCACCAGGTGGTGTCGACCCTGGAGAGGTTCGGGTGGGTGATCAACCGCACCAAGTCTTCTCTCTCCCCGTCTCGTGTGATTTCATTTCTAGGCATGAATCTGGATACCAGTCGGGCCAGAGTGTTTCTGCCCCAGACCAAGGTGCGGGGGATTCAGGGCCTGATCCGTCTTCTTCTGGCCAGTCCTTGTCCCTCTATCCGACAGGGGATGAAACTGGTGGGTTTGATGGTATCCTTCTTCGAGGCGGTGCCGTTTGCACAGTTTCACATGAGATCTCTTCAACTTCACCTATTGATGTATTGGGACAGGTGCCCACAGTCATTGGATGTCTCCCAGGGTTTGGCAGTCCTTTTGGTGGTGGCTGGACTTGAGCAACCTGGTGAAGGGCAGATCCTTTCTGGTCCCTTGTTGGGAGACGGTTACCACGGATGCCAGCCTGTCGGGCTGGGGAGGTTATTGGAAGAGTCATCAGTTCCGCGGGGTGTGGGGTTCCCAGGAGGCTCACACCCCCATCAATGTATTGGAGCTCAGAGCCATTCGACTGGTTCTGGCTCGGCTGACCCCACATTTGCGGGGTCTTCCGGTTCAGGTTCGTTCGGACAACCGAACGGCAGTGGCTTACATAAATCACCAAGGAGGGACTCGCAGCAGGAGTGCCCTCAGGGAAGTCTCTCTGATCCTGCACTGGGCGGAGAGCAATGTTCCTTGCCTTTAGTGGCAGTCTACATTCTGGGAGTGGGGTACACGGAGGCAGATTCCCTGAGCAGGGGATCCTCTCGCCACGGAGAGTGGTCTCTCAACCCCGAGGTTTTTTTTGATCTTTGCCACAAGTGGGGGACTCCGGAGGTGGATCTCTTTGCCTCGAGGCACAATCACAAACTTCCGGCCTTTGTGTCTCTTTCTCAGGATCCTCTGTCTCTGGCAGTGGATGCCTTGTCACTGGCTTGGAAGGACCTGGGTTTTCTGTACCTGTTTCCACCTGTCTCCATGCTGGGCAAGGTAGTTCGCAAACTGGTTCTAGAAGGGGCACCAGCGATTCTGGTGGCTCCAAGGTGGCCAAGAAGGGTTTGGTACGCGGACGTCGTAAGGATGGCCGTAGACCAGTACCGGCTTCCCTTGCTGCCGGACCTGCTATCTCAGGGTCATCTATTTTACCCCAATTTACAAACGCTGGCTTTGACGGCTTGGCTGCTGAAACCTTCATCTTGAAAGAGGAAGGTTTGTCTGAGGCTGTTGTTCAGACCCTGATTAGTGCTAGGAAGCGGTCCTCTTCTGGCATTTACTATAGGACTTGGAGATCCTATATTGATTGGTGTGAGGCTAGAGCCTTGCCTTGCAGGGTTTTTTTCTATACCCAGGATTTTGGACTTTCTTCAGCATAATCTGGATCTTGGGTTCCAGCTTAGTACTTTGAAAGGACATGTTTCTGCTCTGTCGGTTTTCTTCCAGAGGTCATTTGCTTTACTCCCGCTGGTTAAGACCTTTTTCCAAGGGGTGGCGCATGTGCGGCCCCCTCGGAAGGCTGTAGTTCCTGTTTGGGATTTGAATTTGGTTCTTTCGGCTCTGCAGGGTCCTCCTTTTGAGCCGTTACAGGATATTGCTCTTTCGGCTCTCACTCAGAAGGTTGCTTTCTTGGTGGCTATTACCTCTGTTCGGCGTGTCTCTGAGTTGGCGGCCCTGTCGATTCAGGCCCCTTACTTTGAGAGACACCAGGATAAGGTGGTTTTTCGTTTTAAGCTGGATTTCCTTCCTAAGGTGGTGTCTGCTTTCCACCTCAATCAGGACATTGTTCTCCCTTCCTTGTGTCCTAAGCCTAACAATGACAAGGAGAGGGTTCTGCACAGTTTGGATGTTGTTCGCTGTGTGAAGTACTATTTGGTGTCTACTTCTTCCTTCCGCAAGACGGATGCTTTTTTCGTGGTGCCCTGTGGGCCCAGGAAAGGTTTCAAGTCTACCATTAGCAAATGGATTCGTCAGGCCATTGTTGGGGCCTATTCTGCTAAGGGGAGAACTCCCCCTTTTAGGGTCACTGCGCATTCTACTCGTGCTGTTGGAGCGTCCTGGGCTTTTCAGCACCAGGCTTCTGTTGAACAAGTTTGTAAGGCTGCTACTTGGACTTCCGTTCATACTTTTTCCAAGTTTTACAAGGTTGATGTGCGGGCTTCAGCGGATGCTGTTTTTGGCCGCAAGGTTCTGCAAGCTGCAGTGGTTTGAGTTGGTACATTCTTTACTGTTTCTGGTCCCCACCCATGACGGACACTGCTATTGGATGTCCCCGATGTCATGAAGACCGAAGTGGAGTGTATGGCACACTTAGAATAATACCGTTTTGTTAGTACTCACCTTTAAAACGGGAATTATGAGTGTGCCATACACTCCACTTCGCCCCACCCCTTTTTTTCAGGTATTCTGGGGCTTTTATTTGGTGAACCATTGGTTTTGATTGTTAAGGTTATAATTGGTTCTTCCTGGTCCCTTTACTGCTTTTATACACTGGGGAATTGGTGGGAGGTCCCAGGTATATATGGACTGGGAGGGGCTTTCTTTTTTTGCATATTCATCTCTGCAGAAATTCGCCCTCTACTGGAGATTACCTAGATGTCATGAAGACCGAAGTGGAGTGTATGGCACACTCATAATACCCGTTTTAAAGGTGAGTACTCACAAAACGGTATTTTCTTTCACATAATCATGCACAGGTGCCTACATTTTTAGTACAACTGTGTGACATGACACTTAACCCTTTCCCTGCCAAAGTTACTTGGAGCCTATTTATGAACACTGCGCCTGCGTATGCCGCTCTGCCGAACACTAGTGGCTCTGGGTGCAAATGGGCTCAGGCTGGTGAGCTGGAAAAGGTTTTGGTGCAGGGCTCACAACTCTTTAAACAATAGACATGCTATTCTGAATGTTATTTCTTACATTCTATTATTTTATTCAAACGACTCTGGGATTATGACAGGAGCAGAAAAATAGGGGCATTAAGGCTTTAATTGTGTTTTTTATACTTCACAAATAATTATTGGTATCACATACACTGAAAAAAGGCCACTACCTGGATTTAAATAAGCAAATAGATAAGAACCTGCTATTGGATAATTACTGTGCTGATGAATATGTTTCAGCTGAAAACAAGTTATTTAACCCTAATGGATACAGTGGGTAGCTTCAATTTTCTAGGGGGCATTGAGATTGAACTCTGGAACAATGGAAGTAGGTCATGTGATGTAATGAGTCCAGATTTACTTTGTTACAGAATGATGGGAGTAGGAAGAGAGGCAACTGAAGTGATGCACCCATCTTGCCTAGTGTCTACTATACAAGCCTGTGGGGGCAGTGTTATAATATGAAGTTGCTTTAGTTGGTCAGGTCTAGGTTCAACATTGTTATGTGAATGACCTCAACTGCATATCTGAATATACTAAACAACCAGGTTATTCCATCAATGGATATTCTTCTTCACTGATGGCACAGGCATGTTCTAAGATATAAATAAGGAATAGCAATGAATAACTGGATCTATTTATATTCTATCAGGGGTTCTGGAACAATACAATTTGCAAACAAATCCCACGTAAGCCCCTTAGGGACAGTGAGGGGCAGGGACTTGATTTGCCTCAATTCAATCTTCTATATTTCATTCAGTCCACCTAGCACATATGCTCGGGACAGGATTGCACAGCCTCACTCATAAGCAATGAATATCATGTAACAGTGTTGAAAATAATAAAGCTCGAAACATGTTCACTAGGTGGATGGAATGAAATATAGACGATTGAATTGAGGCAAATCAAGTCACACAATAAAAAGATGTTTTTAATGCAACAGTAACAATATCATGGTGTTTTATTGATAACAAATGTGCAATAGTTACTGAACCTGTTTTGGGACGATATACTAATGCATTTGTTATAATAAGTGAATATAGGGGATAGAAGGAGTTCCTTTTCCCACTCACTGTACTTAAGGGGCTAAAGTGGGATTCGTTTGCATAAGATAACAACATAAAAAAAAAAAAAAAATGTGAAAAAGTCCACCCTGTTTATATTGACTCAATATAAGAGTTTCAGTTTTCCAACTGAATTGCTAAAAATTTTTATATTATATTTGTTTGCAATGCACATATATATATATATGTTAGAAGAAGATTAAACCAGTTTTGATTGCTTATATTGTAATATTCGTGTAATTCAAAAATACAAATCTATGTATATATCTGCTTTGCAGTAATATAACATATTGCCGCTGTTGGGGAACAAAACCCAACAGTACTGGCCCTGGAATCTGAAAGAAAAACATAAACAGAGCTATTAGCTGAGCATTAAATATGCATGGCAAAACAACTGGATAAAAGCCAATATATTCACTGTAGGACTGGAGAAAGGTAATTTTTTTCTGGGCAATCTGGGGGTTTCACACAGCAGGGTATCCCAAACTGAAATACCCCAGGGCAGGGAACAAAATCCTGAATAGTTTTCTTCTGCTTTAAATAAAAATAGAAAATTACTTTCATTAAAATACGCTTTGAAGAGCACGTCCCATTCTGTGAGGCCTCTTTTTGTGCCGTAAACTAGAGTGCAATACTTTTCTAACCCCTGAGCTTTACTAGCTATACTGAGGGAAGACATTATATTATAATAGATAAATAAAAAAGATCAATATGGCCCACCTTAGTGGGTGTTACTTTACAGGCAACCTCCCCTTGGTTGAAAGACTATGATATACTGAAGATACATATAAACAATGTACACATAGCTCAACATGTCCAAACCTTTACAGTTTTCTCTAGTGAAAAAAGTGAAAAGTGAAAAAATAAACAAATTTAAAAGCTTTCACCCGGTTGCTATGAATGTCCTAAACAAGCTATAATAAGTCACATAAGTTCAATATAGTCTAACTTTTTTTTGCAATTTAAACATTAGGAGCAAATGAAACATGTTTCTAAAAAAACCCAAAGATGGGAAGCACCAAGAAAAAACAATGAAAAAGGCATTCATGAATGGCCGGCGCAGGCAATGCTCTCTGTTAGAGGGAGGCGGAGGATGCAGGCGTCAGCCGCTGCTCTTAGACGCACCGTGGGAATGGGAATAGGTGAGTTGACTGCAGCGATCGGGGTTTGATTATCCTGGGATTTGGTCCACTTTAAGAGGAAAAGAACATGACCCAAACTACAAAATTCTGGACTGGATAAGTATGCCAGCTGCCAGAGAATCAGTCAAGAAGCCAATACCAATTCTGAAAGAGATTGATAGATCTACAGCTGAGATGGTAGACTCAGGTCATGGTTTAACTATACACTTCAAAAACACGAAATAAAGGTTAGAACAATAGGTCTGTTTATTTTGCACTAAAAAAGCATTGTTGAAGACCATACTGGCCATCATTGCCATCTGCTTTCTAGTCATGTAGATAGCAGGAGGCTGTCTTATATTACAGAAGTTAGAAAAAAAGTACCAAGTTTTTTGCTGCCATGCCAACACGCAGAATTGAAGCATCTTCTCTGATGTATAGAAAAAAAAAAAAAAAGAAAAAGCCAAAGAGAAATCTTTGGATCAACTCACTTATAAAAATGATTTTAGACAGCCAGAAGACATTTGGGTCCTGGCTGTGCCAAACCCACATAGGATGACAAAGGCTCGCACAGCATGCGCACAGCAGTTGTATTTACTAAGCTATTTTTAGCTTTGCTTACTTACACACTATAAATATTACAAATGGGCGCAATGGGAATGTTATAAAATCTAGAGTATGCTGGAATGAAATAGTTTTATGATATAACACATTACATTATAAATATATATATATATATATATATATATATATATATATATATATTTATATATATTTATTCACATACTTACAATTATTTTTCTTTTTGTCCTTTTTAGTTAGCGGTTTGGCCCTCAGAAGCATGATAGGCCACCGCTCACGTCGGGCTCAAAGTTTTTTCATGTCGGACCCTGACATGGTCGAGACACACACAGATCAGATTGGGAGTTCTGCATGCAGCTGTCGGCATCAGAGGCCTAGCTGGGGGGATGGCACGTGTCCCAGGCATAGTGGATGGTGAGGCACAGGCTTAGTTGTTGCTAATTTCAGCAGCCAGCACCTCTGTGGCAGCACACATCAATCATTAGGATGGGGTTAAGTCCGCACCATTGTTGCCCAGCTACTGTTCTGCCTTTGTGTCCCTGGTGCTTGGTGAGTCTTTCTAGCAGAGACCATAAAAAATGTTTAAAGCATTGCAAATTAAGAATAACTGCAGTGGGGAAGGGGGGGTTTCATTTCAGTTCATTTATCTCTAGCACAAGCCTACATATATGAATGACTTATAAATGAAAAACTAGTATTCAACCATTTAATGCTAAATGATGACATTCCTAGCTGGCATACCGTGGGCCATCCACCTGCTCCTGCCTCAGTTGCCGATCTAGGGTTCCCAGATGCCTAACAACTTGTGCTGGAGGATCAGGACATAGCTAGTGGACCATCGCCAGCAAATGATGATGTAACCCTAGTGCAGAGTCCTACGGCTCTCTGTATTGTGGAGGCTGAGAGGGAGGGTAAAGTGGAGGAGGGGTGGAAAAGGTGGTGGTCACACAGCCCCAGGCAGTGAGCAAAAGAGAGAGAAGGATGTTAGGGGTCATCAGTCAGCCAGTTGCTGCCACTGCCCACCACACCCAGGGACTGGGTACTCCAAGGTAGGCTCAAATGATCTCACCAGCGTGGCATTTTTTCAAGCAGTGCACAGATGACAAAACATAGTCATTTTCCAGCTGTGCCACCAGTCCCTTAAGTGAGAGAAAAGCCTCTTCACCAAGGCCAGCCTACTTGATTCCAGCCCTGGAAAGGGATAGAAAGATGACGGAGCACAAATGCACTCTGGTGGATGTAGTATTGGAAGAGTTCCCAGTTGACTTTGAGGGCTCAGTGGCAATATGAGTCTGAGGAGGAAGAGAAGCAATTCGCCAACACAGCAGGGGCACCTCACAGGGGAGGGTGAGCATGGCCACAATGTGGAACACCTTTTTCCATTGTCTGCCATATCCACCACCATCGGACATGGCCGGTAGTACCAGGAGGGAGGCTTTGACTCACATGGTGGATGATGACCTGTTCATGCATCTGCTGTTACTGAGCAATTGGTCCTCCCCATTCAACTTCTGGGTTGGTAAACTGGATTTGTGGCGTGAGCTTGCCCTCTATGCCTTGGGGTGCTGGCCTGCCCTGCGGCAAGTGTCCTATCAGAACGTGTATTCAGCACTGCAGAGGGTGTCATCAACGAAAGGAGGATCCACCTATTCACAGGCAATGTGGACATGCTTAAAGTCCTTAAGATCGATCAGATGTGCATCCCACAGGACTTAGCATTGCCAACAGATAAGTGGTTAAAGTGTTTGCAACCTCCTCCTCCGCCTCTTGCTTTTAAACTGCCACATCCACCTCCAGCACCGCCCCCACCCGGATCTCTGACACATGTAAAAAATCTAATATTTTAATTAATTTATTTATGTATATATTTATTTGTTGATGTAAATATTTATTGGCTTATGTATATGTTTTATTTATTGATGTTAATATTTATTTATTTATATTTATATATATATATATATATATATATATATATATATATTTTTTTTTTTTTTTTTTTTTTTTTTTTTTAATTATATATTGATGTTATTAATTATTTTTTGTTTTTGTTTTCTGTTATTATTTCTGTTATTATTTTGAGTACTTTCCCTACCCCATTTTGTGCAGTTAAAATAAAAAAAAATTATTATTTATTAAAGAATTTATTTGTGTATTTATTTATTTTTTTTTTATTTTGTGGGACTATTTTGAGCACTTTCCCTACCCAATTTTGTGCAGCCAACTTTTATTTAAGTATGTATTATTCTGTTACTGGTTACAGTAATTTCTATAGCCCATTTTGTGCAGGGTAATGCCCTGGTGTTCCCCTCGGTTTGCAGCCCTATAACCCTTGCTACCCCCATTTTTCAGCCATTTTTGGGCCACCATTTACTTCAGTGGGGTTCGTGTTCAGGTTGAGTTTGTCAAACCTGAACTTCCATGGGTTCGCTCGTCACTAGTTATGTGGTATTTGCTGTTACCTGTTTTATGTGCACAGTGTGCTGACCTAAGCCCCTCTATGCCTAGACTAGACTTTGCATAAGTGTAGGCCGGCTAGCTAACAAACAGCATTATCCGCCTGTGCTAGCTTACTCAATAAGGGCCTTAAAAACAAAGGCATAATGGAGGCACCATCTAGCAATGCTGATTTTATTGTAACAAAAGATGGCTCAAGCCAATATATGGAATGTATTTAAATAGCAACCACTCTAAAGCTTTGGAAAAAAGTTATAGCTTTTGGGCACAATTAGCTACCTTGTAAAATGGCAACAGGTTCTCAGACATTGTTGTTATGTTTGACAAGGTTGTCATTTTGTTTCAATTGGTTGCTTTTGGTGCTTTTCACAGATGAGCATACACCACCGAAATCCTCCCTCACCCTCCCGCCAACAAATACATTGATAGTATTTAGAGTCTAGTTGCTACGGAACCAGAATTTCAGGGTACAGGGGTATTCCAGCACCACTACTCTGCACATGCACTGTGTACATCATAATTCACCTATGGTTGTAACTATTCAAAATTAGAAAATGTTACAAATGGGAACATTATTGGTATTATTACTTATGAAATATTGTTACATTTGGCCTTGAATAACTCACACAAAAAAAGACATCAGGTTAAACGCTGGGCTGGCCAATAAATGCACCGCCATGATTAGCAAAAATTGATGAACTTACTTTAATAATGTTGAAAAAGGACTCACAACACATATGACAAGACTTGTAGACACACATAAATTAAAAACGCAGTGCGTAAATACATGTACAGATAAATGGAGGCCCCTGCCAGGATATCCTGGGCTCCACACACACACCCACAAATACTCCACTCACACAAAACAATGCTGGCCAGCATGTACTGAAGGGACAGAACACTATCCTCGCTGGGAGCAAAGCCTATGGCAAAGATCACTTGGCGTCATGGCAAAAAACGTCAGGCATGTAGTACTGTCCACCAACTCTAAGGCAATAAATATTGATGGTAAAAAATATATATAGGCTAATTGCATGAAGGCTCAAACATAAGAGCACATAACTTCAAGTTTAGCACACTGTCCAACATGTTTGAATGACTTCAGTCTCTGGTAGGGAAGTACATTGATTGTTATCAAGGCTCAATGCATCAAGCACTATAAAAGCAATCCTTCATGCATGAATTCATATTTAGCGTATAGCTGAGAGCGCCAAGCCCCTTCCACCTAAAGGTCCATATCCCCCTCAGGGGACAAAGATACAGTCAGTTGCACAGGGCTGCTGAGTGCTTATACCAAGGCACTCTAACATCAATATACTTGCGTTTCCTGTGGGGACCAGTGCAGGCATGCAGAGATCATTTCCATGAGGGCGCCGCAAGGCATTCATCCAATGCTCCAAGTGTACTATGCGATATTGCCATCTGCCGTCTCGCCACTCTCGTTATGCCAAATTCCACCAATGATAAGTCCAGGCTATAAACTCCTTGTAAGTGCGGCCATAGTGTGAGCGAACGCACGTGGTAGGTGTGGTCAGGGGCCCCGACCGACAGCTGTTTCGCTCCTACACGGGAGCTTCGTCAGGGTGGGCGGGGCTGGCGCTGATACGTCATTTTTATAGGTAGCTTGCAGTAGAGGAAGAACCAATCACTTTCTTACTCACGCAGTTGCGCAGTATCCAGGCGGAAACGCTCGCCTCTCATAGCTCCAGACTTCAGCCTGTCATGCTTAGCTTCACGCCTGCGCAGTCACCTTGTCAGCATCAGCACAACGCGCGCATGCGTGATACGTTCCATCTCATTACCACAGCTCCCATGTTACATATTAACTCTTTCAGTCCTAGCCGGTGGCCGAAAACAATGAATATAGCCACAGGCTTAAACCATGATATCCACATTATATTACCATTGATGACTCATACGCCAGCATGATATTCTACCCAGTCTATCAAGTCCATACACGGGTTTGTTTGGTTGTTGGTATTAGGGCTGATCCATTCATCAGGTGTCGAACAAACAACATACATATCTTAGCCCAGATATCAAAGAAATGCATTAAAGCGAAATATCAATCTCCCAAATATCCATATGCACCTATTAAAGGTGCTATTCATACATAAGTGATAGGTGCATAGACTTTGCTTAAACCAGACAAATTTAAGGAAAAAGAAGAGAGGGAAAAAGGCAGACTAAAGGGGGGGGGGGGGGGAGGGGGAGGGAAAAGAAAAGGGAGGGAGCGGGTACATCAAATACACTACCAGTATCTAGGCAGGGTTTTACACGGCAAACCTATTCAGTACCTATAGAAACCAACAAACTCAAGCTCACCTTTGGCTACAAAAAAGCCTATAAAAACGCTTTTAAACCCATATCCGTATTCAGGCCCAAAGGGGACATAGTACCTAGTTCATAGATGAGCCGCGACTCCTGCTGCAGAAGACGTGTATCCCAGGAGCCCCCCCTATTGGACCCCTTTAACTTAAAAATACCACAGACTGTCAGGCCCGCAGGGTTCCCATTATGATGTTGGTGGAAATGTGCAGCTAATGGACTCCTATCACTGTTGCGCTTAATGTCGCCAACATGTTCCCCAATTCGAATGCGCAGTTCTCTTTTTGTTTTACCTACATATTTAAGGCCACAAGGGCATGTAATAAGATAAACAACATATCGGGAGGCACAGTTTATAAAGGCGCCAATAGGGCGGGGGTTCCTGCATTTTGGTCCACTGAAACTGGTTGTTTTAAGTATAAATGGACATATCTTGCAGTGGCCACAGCTAAACGAGCCCACTATATTTGTGATACTTCTAGTTACTTGGTGGGTCTTATATTCACTTCGGACCAATAAGTCTTTTATATTGCTTGCTCGCTTAGCCGTCAAAAGAGGACCAGACCCCACAACTTTAGCTATCTTTGGATCCAAAAGCAACACATGCCAATGGGATTGTAGTATCCCACGGAATCTATCCCAGTGTGTGCTATATTTGGTAATAAGGCGCACCGGTGATTCCCCCTCCATGCGCCTTCTCTTCCCACCTTTCAACAGATCACCTCTAGGAATCTCAAGAGCTTTGTGGAAACATGTTCTCAGCAAACGGTGAGGGTAGCCCCTCTCCCTAAATCTTGCAGTCAGCCCCCGGGCTTCCCTAACGTAAGCCTCCACCGTACTACAATTCCGCCTGATACGAAGGAACTGTCCCAGAGGAATGCCCCTACGCAGGGGGCCCGGGTGATGACTAGAAAAGTGAAGGAGAGTGTTGCCTGCAGTAGGCTTTCGATATGTAGACGTAAGGAGAGTGTCCCCCTTCTTAGAGATATTTAGATCCAGGAACTGGCCGCACTTACAAGGAGTTTATAGCCTGGACTTATCATTGGTGGAATTTGGCATAACGAGAGTGGCGAGACGGCAGATGGCAATATCGCATAGTACACTTGGAGCATTGGATGAATGCCTTGCGGCGCCCTCATGGAAATGATCTCTGCATGCCTGCACTGGTCCCCACAGGAAACGCAAGTATATTGATGTTAGAGTGCCTTGGTATAAGCACTCAGCAGCCCTGTGCAACTGACTGTATCTTTGTCCCCTGAGGGGGATATGGACCTTTAGGTGGAAGGGGCTTGGCGCTCTCAGCTATACGCTAAATATGAATTCATGCATGAAGGATTGCTTTTATAGTGCTTGATGCATTGAGCCTTGATAACAATCAATGTACTTCCCTACCAGAGACTGAAGTCATTCAAACATGTTGGACAGTGTGCTAAACTTGAAGTTATGTGCTCTTATGTTTGAGCCTTCATGCAATTAGCCTATATATATTTTTTACCATCAATATTTATTGCCTTAGAGTTGGTGGACAGTATTACATGCCTGACGCTTTTTGCCATGACGCCAAGTGATCTTTGCCATAGGCTTTGCTCCCAGCGAGGATAGTGTTCTGTCCCTTCAGTACATGCTGGCCAGCATTGTTTTGTGTGAGTGGAGTATTTGTGGGTGTGTGTGTGGAGCCCAGGATATCCTGGCAGGGGCCTCCATTTATCTGTACATGTATTTACGCACTGCGTTTTTAATTTATGTGTGTCTACAAGTCTTGTCATATATGTTGTGAGTCCTTTTTCAACATTATTAAAGTAAGTTCATCAATTTTTGCTAATCATGGCGGTGCATTTATTGGCCAGCCCAGCGTTTAACCTGATGTCTTTTTTTGTGTGAGTTATTCAGTGTATCTTAAGGTTAGCTGGGCGCCCCTAGTATATATGGGTTGATGGGGCAGAGCCTATACACCATCAGTTATTCTTTAGAGGAGTTTCCCACTGTTTTTCTTTTTTACTGTTACATTTCACCAGCCCAGGAGATGTTGTTGCCTCTACTCTAGTGGTTGAGACCCTCTAATGGTTTGAACTTCGGTATACTTATAAGGCCTCACGCATGGTGTTAGATTTGAGTACATCTTTTTTGACACATTATGGGTTGTTGGTATTTTTAGGTGATGTCCACGAGTGGGCTTGGTCTTTCTTAGCCAAGAAATTAAGGTGTATATAACTATTTCTAGGTGCAAGGGGGAACTTGGGAAATCACGGGCTCAAAACTTAATGTCTAGTGTATGATACATTTTAGAACTGATTAGGAACCAACAATGGCGTTTACGCTGGATAAAGCTTGTCTGCAGAATATGCAGTCTGCATTCACCTCTCAAGGGACTGGGTCAAATATTGAGCAAGACAGTGAGATGAGACCATTGTTTTAAAAAACATAAGTCCCTAATAATTAAACAGCTTAAACGCCATTGGGACGTCTGTACGATTGAGAATTACATCTCACAAAAAATTATACCTAGAGGTCTAAGGGAGCGTATTGTCCCAGCTGAACATCTGCGATCAGACAGATTCCTTCTAAAATGGCAAAAGGAATGTATAGAGCATGGGGTACGATTAATGGAGCTTATTATAGATGAAGAACGTATTCAACTCGAACAACTAGAAGGAGAGATTAAGGAGACCAGCGGTAAACTAGATTCATTTTGTAATGATCCGGATTTTACTAAACTTAATGAAATGATAAAAATTGAGGTCGATCGCGTCCAGAAAGTTATTAAAGAGACAAAACAGCGTAAGTTTAGACGTGATTTATCAGAATTTGAGGGTGGAAGGATCTTCTTGGATTTTAAACCTAGGAATAGGCCCTTTCCACGCCTACGACAGTGGCGTGATGTCTCTAGTGATTTATCAGGGGCGGAGACGGAGGTCTCCGATGAGAGTCCCCCGAGGCATTCACGCAAACCACGTAGAACTGTGTCTTTTTTGGAACCACACCAAAAAAGAGAAGACGCCGAAAGCGTAGCTACCAGAGTCAAGTCCCTAAGAGGGATACGCAAGAAGAAGACGGGGGGTCCTCCCCCGTAGAAAATAATGGGGATATGAATGGGACAGCAAGCGGCTTGAATATCATCAATTTATCTCACTTTGATCTAAGTATTCACCACAAAGCGGTATTGGCGAAGGGGCTCTCCTTCTCACCTTCGGCTGAAGGTGATGAGTTTGAACTTTATAAGGACACTGCCCTTTACCTGCGTAAGGTTTTGTTTAAGTCTTTGTACAGTAATAAGACGAATGAACAGAGTAATCTAGCCGACCCGCTGAGTGATGAAATACAAGCAACTGAACATTCAGTTGATCAACTCTATGATGAGTTTACTGATGAAATCCCGGTGTTACTTCCTGATTTAAGCCGTTTGAAGTGTCCATCTAAAAATTTTCCCCCCCTTAGCCAAAATAGGTATTTAGCATTATTTTTGCAGTTGGTGGAACGGGACCTTGGCTTGGTGCAGTGGGACTCCCTAGGAGGCCACGACAACCTCACGAGAGCTGAGAGAATGGCCCTTGAGGACCTTAAACGGGCAAAAAACGTGATTATAAGGCCTAGTGACAAGGGAGGGAATGTAGTTCTCCTTGATGAACAATATTACGTCAAAGAGGTGGAGGGCCAATTATTAAATAGTGATACCTATTGTGTAGTTCAGGGTAATCCCTTCCCAGCGGTCGTACACAGGCTAAATGAAAAATTATATTGGGCACGGGAAGAAAACTTAGTAACACACAAGGTATTTGAGTATTTGAAGGTAGATGAGTACAGTATTCCGGTACTCTATACTATCCCAAAAATACATAAAAATCCGGTGGCCCCGCCGGGTAGGCCCATTGTATCAGGGAATGGGGGTCCATTGGAAGGGGTGGCAAGGTTTATTGATGAGAATCTTAAGCCTTTAGTACGGCTACTCCCTTCATTTGTACTCGATAGCAGTGATCTGCTCCGTAAACTTCAAGATATTCGAATCGACGCTGACTGCTTGTTGGTGAGCGTTGATGTCGAAAGCTTATATACTTCCATTCCCCATTCAGTTGGCGTGCAGGCTGTGGAGAATATGTTACAGGAATTGGGCCCCGGTGAGGCAGCATACAATGAATTCCTTGTTGAAATGTTGGAATTTGTGCTATCAAATAATTTTTTTCGTTTCAATGGAGTGTTCTACCATCAGATTCGTGGGACTGCCATGGGCGCGGCGTGTGCTCCATCCTACGCCTGCCTACACCTCGGGCGGTGGGAGAGCGCCGAGGTGTTTGGGCGGGCGGAGTTTCGAGCACACGCCGCCCTGTGGCTAAGGTACATCGATGATGTCCTTCTGGTGTGGAAGGGCACTAGGGTCCAACTAGATGAGTTTGTTGATTCTCTCAATCACAATGACCGTAACATTAAACTTACCTATAAAGTGAGCCCCGATAAGATCGAGTTCCTGGATCTAAATATCTCTAAGAAGGGGGACACTCTCCTTACGTCTACATATCGAAAGCCTACTGCAGGCAACACTCTCCTTCACTTTTCTAGTCATCACCCGGGCCCCCTGCGTAGGGGCATTCCTCTGGGACAGTTCCTTCGTATCAGGCGGAATTGTAGTACGGTGGAGGCTTACGTTAGGGAAGCCCGGGGGCTGACTGCAAGATTTAGGGAGAGGGGCTACCCTCACCGTTTGCTGAGAACATGTTTCCACAAAGCTCTTGAGATTCCTAGAGGTGATCTGTTGAAAGGTGGGAAGAGAAGGCGCATGGAGGGGGAATCACCGGTGCGCCTTATTACCAAATATAGCACACACTGGGATAGATTCCGTGGGATACTACAATCCCATTGGCATGTGTTGCTTTTGGATCCAAAGATAGCTAAAGTTGTGGGGTCTGGTCCTCTTTTGACGGCTAAGCGAGCAAGCAATATAAAAGACTTATTGGTCCGAAGTGAATATAAGACCCACCAAGTAACTAGAAGTATCACAAATATAGTGGGCTCGTTTAGCTGTGGCCACTGCAAGATATGTCCATTTATACTTAAAACAACCAGTTTCAGTGGACCAAAATGCAGGAACCCCCGCCCTATTGGCGCCTTTATAAACTGTGCCTCCCGATATGTTGTTTATCTTATTACATGCCCTTGTGGCCTTAAATATGTAGGTAAAACAAAAAGAGAACTGCGCATTCGAATTGGGGAACATGTTGGCGACATTAAGCGCAACAGTGATAGGAGTCCATTAGCTGCACATTTCCACCAACATCATAATGGGAACCCTGCGGGCCTGACAGTCTGTGGTATTTTTAAGTTAAAGGGGTCCAATAGGGGGGGCTCCTGGGATACACGTCTTCTGCAGCAGGAGTCGCGGCTCATCTATGAACTAGGTACTATGTCCCCTTTGGGCCTGAATACGGATATGGGTTTAAAAGCGTTTTTATAGGCTTTTTTGTAGCCAAAGGTGAGCTTGAGTTTGTTGGTTTCTATAGGTACTGAATAGGTTTGCCGTGTAAAACCCTGCCTAGATACTGGTAGTGTATTTGATGTACCCGCTCCCTCCCTTTTCTTTTCCCTCCCCCTCCCCCCCCCCCCCCCCTTTAGTCTGCCTTTTTCCCTCTCTTCTTTTTCCTTAAATTTGTCTGGTTTAAGCAAAGTCTATGCACCTATCACTTATGTATGAATAGCACCTTTAATAGGTGCATATGGATATTTGGGAGATTGATATTTCGCTTTAATGCATTTCTTTGATATCTGGGCTAAGATATGTATGTTGTTTGTTCGACACCTGATGAATGGATCAGCCCTAATACCAACAACCAAACAAACCCGTGTATGGACTTGATAGACTGGGTAGAATATCATGCTGGCGTATGAGTCATCAATGGTAATATAATGTGGATATCATGGTTTAAGCCTGTGGCTATATTCATTGTTTTCGGCCACCGGCTAGGACTGAAAGAGTTAATATGTAACATGGGAGCTGTGGTAATGAGATGGAACGTATCACGCATGCGCGCGTTGTGCTGATGCTGACAAGGTGACTGCGCAGGCGTGAAGCTAAGCATGACAGGCTGAAGTCTGGAGCTATGAGAGGCGAGCGTTTCCGCCTGGATACTGCGCAACTGCGTGAGTAAGAAAGTGATTGGTTCTTCCTCTACTGCAAGCTACCTATAAAAATGACGTATCAGCGCCAGCCCCGCCCACCCTGACGAAGCTCCCATGTAGGAGTGAAACAGCTGTCGGTCGGGGCCCCTGACCACACCTACCACGTGCGTTCGCTCACACTATGGCCGCACTTACAAGGAGTTTATAGCCTGGACTTATCATTGGTGGAATTTGGCATAACGAGAGTGGCGAGACGGCAGATGGCAATATCGCATAGTACACTTGGAGCATTGGATGAATGCCTTGCGGCGCCCTCATGGAAATGATCTCTGCATGCCTGCACTGGTCCCCACAGGAAACGCAAGTATATTGATGTTAGAGTGCCTTGGTATAAGCACTCAGCAGCCCTGTGCAACTGACTGTATCTTTGTCCCCTGAGGGGGATATGGACCTTTAGGTGGAAGGGGCTTGGCGCTCTCAGCTATACGCTAAATATGAATTCATGCATGAAGGATTGCTTTTATAGTGCTTGATGCATTGAGCCTTGATAACAATCAATGTACTTCCCTACCAGAGACTGAAGTCATTCAAACATGTTGGACAGTGTGCTAAACTTGAAGTTATGTGCTCTTATGTTTGAGCCTTCATGCAATTAGCCTATATATATTTTTTACCATCAATATTTATTGCCTTAGAGTTGGTGGACAGTACTACATGCCTGACGCTTTTTGCCATGACGCCAAGTGATCTTTGCCATAGGCTTTGCTCCCAGCGAGGATAGTGTTCTGTCCCTTCAGTACATGCTGGCCAGCATTGTTTTGTGTGAGTGGAGTATTTGTGGGTGTGTGTGTGGAGCCCAGGATATCCTGGCAGGGGCCTCCATTTATCTGTACATGTATTTACGCACTGCGTTTTTAATTTATGTGTGTCTACAAGTCTTGTCATATGTGTTGTGAGTCCTTTTTCAACATTATTAAAGTAAGTTCATCAATTTTTGCTAATCATGGCGGTGCATTTATTGGCCAGCCCAGCGTTTAACCTGATGTCTTTTTTTGTGTGAGTTATTCAGTGTATCTTAAGGTTAGCTGGGCGCCCCTAGTATATATGGGTTGATGGGGCAGAGCCTATACACCATCAGTTATTCTTTAGAGGAGTTTCCCACTGTTTTTCTTTTTTACTGTTACATTTGGCCTTCCAGAGTTTTGTGAATTTATTATCTGTATTTGACAAGGCTAATTTACAATAACTGAGCTTACATCAGGTTAGGTGCTAATAAAAAGCTTGTTGCTGCTAATAGCCCCCGCCTTCTTGCCATACCTCAGCTATGCAGTGTAGACATTCTCAACTTTTCTGGTCCTCTACTAGTGGCCCACTGAAAAAGGTTACAATCTCTGCACTGCAACTTCAAGTGGGTGGGGTGGAGTCACACCTACACACTTCCTGGGACAAGCTGCCAGGAAAGTGTACAGCAATTGTCGGACAAAGACAACAGGACAGATGTCTGAATTCTGTAACGTGTACATTGCTTATAGATAAAAATGGCTTTGCAAATAATTTATGTTGTACAAAAAAATCATTATTGTTGCATTTGAGGGTCATACACCTATGCCCTGCTGTAAATCAAACATTTAAAAGCTGCCTCTTTACCAAATGCACTGTTCTACAAAAGCCACTGAGTTACTTTGTCTATTATATTTCTCTAGAGGGAGCAGGAAAATGAGACAAAAGCTGAGCTTGTTATAATAATTGGTATGTAGGTAAGGAAAGAAATGGTTCTTTGTGCCAAAGATGTATGTGAGAGATAAAAAAAAGAGAGAGAGAAAAAAAGAAATGGTTGATTCAAATTCAGGTTTGCCTCTCCTCCAACAGAGGAAAATGACAACACGCTAGTTTTGGGAGAAAGGACATAATTGTTTCATCAAATCAACACGAACATTTCATATTTTGCTTGTTTCCAGCAGTCTGTCGCCTGTGACAGTCAAGAATATTCACGTGTTTGGTTTTGATTTTAGGACTATTTAAATTCTTAACATTTAATTCAGAAGTGTGCATTAGAAATGCACGTTTCATTTACTTCACAGCAAGGGAAAACCGATGCGTTTATTGTTTTTCTGTTATATAGAAGATTGTATTTACATCTTAGTTGTCTACAGGTGCAGAAGAACTACACCCCAATGGTACCTATCAACATGTCACACCACGAGCCACTGTTTACCTCTTTGGACTGCTTTTTGATCAGTGCATGGTTCTTTCTGCTCTCAACCCTGGAGGTTCACAGACCTTCAATTGTACTACCGGTATGACTGGACAGAAATGGTGTATGTGCCTCATTTTGGTATATCAAAATGACATGACATTACGTTGATGATACTTATGCTACGGTACAGGACAGTGCCTGGGATCCATAAGCGGCCTTGTTCACCAGCTCCAGTACCTCCTGCAGAAGTACAGGTCCAATTTAAAGGGTCTAGACCAGACCTCCAACGGTAATGACACCTACAATCATTCACCAACTGTGCCTAATGCAGAATTGTGGTCTAATAACAGCCTATTAGACACTAGAGTTACAGTACTTATTACAAAGTAGGAGAGAAAACCTTTGCATTACGAAAAGGTAATGCTTATAAAGTACATGAAAGCCACATACTATAGAAATCTTATTTAACATAAAAAATGATGTATCTAGCTGGGCGGCCTTTAGCTTATCATTCAATCTAATGGGGAAATATACACACCATGGCAATTATTTTGTAACCAAGACTGCAACTTTTTAGCATGCAAGCTTGAATTAGAAAATACAGACAGACCAGGTGTTCCAAAAGCTTTTAAATGTACCTTTCTAAGTTCTGGCCCTCCCTAATAGAGTGTACTGTATATATTTGATTTTGATGTATATGTTTGTAAAAATTAATGACAGTGAGAATTACTGATAACCAGGTCAAACTGAAGTGACCCCACAGGGCGGCATCATCCTAGGGTTGCTGATGGGAGTTTCGATGCAGCAAAACCTATTTCCCTCCTTTACACATTGTCTCCATTGTTTTCTCATTTTCACAATTCCTCCATTGGTTTCTTTTATTAACATTCCCTCCATTGTTCTCTATTTTCCTCTTGGCCTCTATCATTCTCTCTTTTCACATTTCCTACATCATCATCACATACTTTTTGCCTCCCTTTACACATTTCATCCTGAATTCCTTTCATTGGTGTCCATTTTACACATCCCCTTTGCTTTTTTCATTTCCAGATGTTCACAGTCTCCCTTTTTTGTTCCACATTCTCTTCAATGTTTTCTAATTTGAACATTTCCCCAGTCTCCCTAATTTCTCCCACATACCCTTCCTCCTCACTCTTACTTTTCACTTTTTACATTCTCTCTCTTTCTTTCCACATTTCTCCCTTCTAGAACTCATTTCTGCACTCCTTTCATCCCTCTTTGTTTTCATCTTTCTCTGCTTCAATTTACACCTTTTCCCTCATACCTTCTGTTGCATCTGTTACAGTCTGGGAGTGATGTATATGTGTTTGGGGCACCATCCTGAATTCTTGCCCAAGACACATAGAACAAAGAGTAAATTAAGAAGAATTATGGAGTGCTGCAACCGTCATGGTTTAATTTTGATATGCAATGCTGAGGAAGATGAGGACAGTTAAAGGTGAGGCTAGAAGAAAGATGTTTCTAACACTGATGGAATTCTTTACTGTAGGTGCAGTGAAGCTTTGGAGCTTTCTGCAGAGGAAAACAATTTAAATGCGGCCAGGATGACCTCTAGAATCTAATAACATTTCCAGTTATGACTACTAGGCCGGTGAAAGTGATGATCCAAGGATTTTTTCCCTATTTAGGGTCACAAAGGCAAAATGGCTTTGATGCCTTTCATTCTATTTCGCTTGGGGGTTAATCTTAAATTTTTGACAAGGTAAAGTTTATGTTAGGAGCACTATATTGATTTTTTGGGATACCTGTACATGCTCATTTCATGAATTCCACATGTTTTTAAATACCTGTAATATGCCACCTTTTTCTTGTAACTTTGTCCCCAGCTGACCCTTATCCCTGTCCTCTACATGATGCTGCTCACACCACCCTGTGATGATCAATGGGGAGGAGATGAGCCTTAAGGGGCACATTTAAATGTGGCAAGAGTAGATGATCTGTATGTAAATATTTCAAACAAGGTGCCATGGATAGAGAATATAGAGAAAAGGGTTTCACAATTGTGACTCCAAAGAAGTAATGCATCTAGTATTGTGTACTTCCTGCAAAAAACAATATGTAGGTTGTACCACTAGCCCCGCCAAAAAGAGAGTGATGAAACATGTATGTGACATTCGCAAAACATACATAACTAATATTTCTCATGTTGCAAAACATTTTAGGGATCAACATTCTGGCAATACAGATTACATGTAGGTTCAGATAATTGACAAGGTGGAGGAGGTGATTTCAAGAGACATTTAATGACTGCAGAATCCAGGTGGATTTTTTTCCTGGGGACTAGGTATTTTAATATAATAAAAATATTTAAAGTCCATTACACATTCTGACTAATGTAAGGGACAACATGGCTTCACTTAGAATAATTTTCATGAACAATATTAATTGGCCTTTTTATTTATCTGGATATGGTATACCAGATGCTACATATTATCTTTATGTATATCATTCAGTTTGCAATGTGCATGGTGTCAAATTTAGTAATTAATTATTTGAAATATATTTATGTACCTATGGGTACTAACCCACCCACAGCTTTCCCTCGAGTTTGAGCTGGCAGTCTTGTCCGGCACCACCCGGGGTTGATCCTGCAACGGGAGGTGCCACATATTCGCGGCTGGGTTAATATCGCTGTGTTTTTTGCAGTGCTTTCGTGCTGTGGGGTTGGCCGGGGGTGTGGCATGGACGGGGTTTCCCACTATCGTTCCTTCCTCCAGTTATGGTAGAGGTGACGATCGGGTGTTCTCCCCACCCGGATGTCTCTGGTCTGTCTCCAGAGAGAGGCCAGCAGTCAGCCGGGCGGTCAAGCATTTTCAACCCTGTCATCTGGTTCACTTCCTGGGGCGGGCAGAGCAGACATGAGGAAGTGGCCCGGCAGCCTCCCAGCCTCATCTCCTCCCCACTGATCATCACAGAGTGTTGTGAGCAGCATCTCCTGGAGGACAGGGATGTTAGTCAGCTGGGGAGGAAGTTCCCAGAAAAAAGGCGGCACTTTACAGGTATTTAAAAACTTGTAGTATGCATTGTAAAGTATGCATGCGTAAGGGAACAATGGCCTTGATTCACCAAGAGTTAAAAGAAAATCTCATGGTATTAAAAAATGTATTTCATGAGAAAAAAGTCAAAGAATGTCAATGTTGATGAATCACAAGTAATGAAGACAATGAAAGTCAATGGCACTTTTTACTGCAATGTAAAAAGAAGTAAAAAAGTGACATTGACTTACATTGTTTTCCTAGCTGGTGATTCATCAACAGTGAAATTCCCAGGCTTTTTTCTCATGAAGTGATTTTTTTACTACCATGAGTATTTTTTAACTCTAAATGAATCAAGGCCATTGTCCCGGAAATGCAAAAAATTCATGAAATGACCATTTTATTGGATTTTTGGATTTATTTCTCTGGATGATTTTAATGCAAATTTGAATACATTCTGGCTTTATCCCAAATGGAGTGAAAGTCAGCTTTTACTTTTTTGGATTGAACAATTGTGAACCATGGTAGGCGAGCCAGGCTTCTCCGTTAAGTATAATTACTTGGATTTGAGGGGTGAATTTGACTTTTATGCTATTCATTGCATTTAGTTCTACAGGTGAAGTACAGAAAGTATACATTAAGGTATATCTATTTTTTCAAATTTGTAAATAACAGCAACATATGGCCCACCCATAAACATGTATTGAGGTTCTAAATGCCCCTTTATCCAAAGATGGAAAACTTCACCAGCCTCTCTAAGCTTCCCCTAGGTGGCCTACCCTGAAAAAGCAGTGGCTCTATTGCTGCTTAGCCTTTTCCAGCATGTGCTTTGTAAGATCCCTTGAAATGTATGGATGAGATTGTGACACTCTCTACTCCTTTGGGTTTCACTGGGTTTATTGGATTGAATTACCCCAACGTTACTGTTGCCATGTTAGTATACATATATGTGAAATCGTGACTAGGGTAAGTTCTCAAGCTACACTGAGACAGGTATCTATCTCAATGCAATTGGCAACTGCTGTCCAATGCCATGCTTTAGTGTGATGAATGTGTAAGTTGACACAACCCTTCCCAAACAGCTGTGAAGAAGCACCAGCAAAGCTAGGAATGCAAAAGACAACAGTGACAGACAAAGTTGCCAAATGTTTTTGGTGCAAGCCGAGAAAATTGGAAGCCTTTTTTATGAAGCATCAGCGCCACACAGCGCCGCTTTTTTGCCTTAGCTGCACTCAGTGTTCCATTTAAGAAACAACAAATGAAAGCACCAGCTAGCATCTTATTTAACACTGGCCCCCAAAAGGTTGCACTGGTTGAAGCAGCGCCAAATGAAACCTGTAGGTCAAAATCCCATAGAGCACAATGGGCAGAACTGGATTTAAGTGTTTTATGCTTATAATGAATATCGTACACATTTATTTGTACAGAACTTGCATTGTGACATGTCAATAATGGAAACACATGACCTAGATGTCACCAAATATTTTTTTTTTATTATCAAAAAAATAATTTCTCAGGAATTTTTGTTACAAATGTGTATTTGGACAACAACAACTAAAACACCATCTAAATGTACTGTAAAGTTTGCCCCATGTGTCCCCAACAGTGAGTTCTTGTAACTGTAATGATAAAATACTAACCAGCATTCTTTTCATAGAGGAAAAAGTCCTAAATACGCCAGAGAAATGGTGGTGCAAAGTGGGGTTCACTGGCACTGGGTTAATTAGTAGTTGGGTCCAACAAGCGCTGACACAGGCCGGCCAATAACTAACCACCAAAAATATGCTAAATGGCCACATCATAAATAGGGCCCAAAGAAAAAAACATTGTCTGTATATCTTAACAATATTAAATTAAAAAGGTAATTTTGTTTTTAGCCATGTGCTGTAGGCTTTTAATCCATTCGAGCTGCAATCTATGCAAATAATATCAATAGAAATGGCACTGGCAAAGCAAAAGGCATCTAATCAAGCACTACTCTACATCGTCTGTTCACTTTTCTGTGCTCCATTGTACATTCTTGGTATAATTTTCTCAAACATATGCTAGCTTTGAACTGCTTTTTTAATGCTGGGTGCAATAACATTCATCAAAAAAAGAAACCTTTATAAGATATGACGTCCAAAGGCTGTCAATATATTGCTCCATTCCTATAATTCTCTTGTTCTCATGGCTACTGTGCTATGAACACAATAGCTTATTCGTTTCAAAAGCATTTTACACATGTAATGTTTATTTTATGCTACTGACTCTAGAAAAGCCTGTTGGAAGCTTTACTGTAATATACCCCCTTACTACAGTCCTCACACTTATAAATAAGTGACATAATTTAATATAACCCATATATTTTGGGCTGTTTCAATTATATCTGACCAATACTGAGAGATAAACATGATAAAGTATTGCACATACCATTTAGATTTCGTTGTGTTAAAATAGTGGAAGGGCGGGACGTGGTTACGCTATGGCTGTGTGAGGACGTGGTTTTGGGAGCTCTGCGCCTAACTTGCTATTTCTACAGCAATACCCATATTCTAGACCTTATCAGACCCATGTCTAAACGGAGGAAGAGCAGGGCATCGACTGGAGCCGTCAGATCATCAAAGATCCTGCATTTCTTCCCACCAGACGAGGCAGCAGGATCGCGGAGGAAGGGCCGCAATATGGCGCCTGAGGAGGAGAGGCGGGAGCGGGACGCCGTGCCCGGGGGAGATGAGGAGCCTGCCCGCACCCGAGGTCACCGTGAGCGGACCCCAGAGGATCTGGGGGAGAAGACCGGGAGCGTGAGGCGGTCGGTGGACTCACCAGGAGCCAGGTATGAGGACCCTCGAGGCGGCGCGTCTGCGGGGGAACAAGATGGCGGCGCGTCACTACCGAGCAGGGAGACACCGCGAGCGGCTGATGATGTGGAGCCGCAGATGACGAGGAAGCCGGCAGAGGCCCCGCCTGACGTGACAGCTGAGAGGCGGCTGCAGCCTAAGCCCTGCGGAGCGGAGGGCAGAATGTCAGAGACCGCTGACAGCAGCGGTGTGCGGCTGATAGGCGGGGAAGAGCCCCAGTCCTCCCGGACAGATGAGGGAGCCGGGGGATCTATGACGCTGCTGGGTGTGAGCACCCCCCCGTGGCCCTCCCGGTAGACAATGCCTGGGCATATGAACTGCCCCGATCACTGCAGCCTGGGCAGGAGGGAGATGAGGACCCCACACAGTGGCAGACATTTTATATTCATGCACCTCCCTCTCATCCCAGGTCCCCCAGCTGGTCAAAACCAGACCTAAATAAGAGGTCTCCCGGCCCCCGGATGAGCACCGTGCCAAGCCCACAGAGTGATAGGGAGTCGTGGGCATCATCCGGCGATTGGCCCCAGCCGGCGGGCTCCGGAGGACCCCCTCTCAAAACAACAACTCAGCTGCACCCCCAAATGACTTTGGCTGACCGGGGTGAATTGCCGGGGACCAGCTCCTTGTGGCAGGTGCATGGGGCAGGCAATGTCACCCAAATTGTGGGATCCCCCCCAAGTTGCAGCACTATGGCCTCTGGGGCGCCCCCCTCCGGCAGGGCGGTGCAGGGGGCGGCCGCTCCATCACGCCCAGGATCTGGGTTGTCGCCAAGCCAGAATCATCAGGCCGCAGAGTCATTTTCGCCGGGGCCCTCGCCCGGATCACATATGATTACACCTCCCGTTGCCGTTACTCCTGACCGGGTTCCCTCGACGCAATACAATCTGGAGGTTCTTTTGAAGTTCCTGCCTTCGAGAAAGGACTTTGAAAACTACACTAATAGAATGGAGTCCCTATTTAGACGGGAGCTCGAGGAAGTAACTAGGTCCGTCTCGGAAGTTACAGATAGAGTTCAGACTCTGGAACAGGCACAAACAACAACAGACCAGCGCATAGAAGCCCTTGAAAGAGCGAACGCAACCCTGCAGCAAACACAAACCGACCTTACTCAACATACCGCCAGAATGATGATCCATCTGGACGATATGGAGAACCGGGGAAGGAGGAACAACATCCGAATTAGAGGACTCCCGGAGACACCGGAGAACAGCCGCCTAGAGGACATCGCCAAACATCTCTTCAACGAGCTTTTGGGGCGGAGGCGAGACGAGCATATTGAAATAGATAGAATACACAGAGCGCCCGGCCAAAGCCTGCTAAACCCATCTCGGCCGAGAGATATAGTCTGCCGTATCCACTACTACAAAATCAAGGAAGAAATTATGAGGAAGGCCTGGGAAAAGGGGCCTCTAAGCTACCAGGGCGCTACAGTTTCTCTACTACCTGACCTGGCCAGGCGGACCCTCCAGATGCGGCGGATCCTCAAGCCCCTACTGGAGAAGATCAAAGAGTCGGGGGCCACATACAGGTGGGGACACCCGTTCCATCTGGTGGTTACGAGACGGGGCAGGGTCTTTTTGCTGCGCTCTCCCTCCCAACTTCCTGAACTTTTCGGGTTCCTTGATCTCCCAGCTTTTCCCATCGAGAATTGGCTATCACCTGGCTTAGGTGCTGGAGAATTCGGGCCCGTGCGCCCGAGACGCGAGGATGATAGACCACGCAGTCCGCGCAGACCAGATAACCGGAGGGGCAGACGGCGGCTCCAGCACGTTCAGCAGAATTAGAAGCCTCGACCCTGTGGCCATGTTGGCGTCATACACTTTATTTGTCATTTGACATTCAATTTTTGCCTCCCTGTCCTGGGCCGGGTACCATGCCGTGGGAACCACATACTGCGTGACAGATTAAACTGGCGGTTCCTGGGAGCGCCGGGGCGCGCCAACGTCTTGGACTCCCGCAGTTCCGACCCACGGTGCATCCGACCGACCTGGACTCAGGACTGTTGTGACAAAATGTAACAAGGAAGGACCACGTAGGGTCCCTTATCCGGGTCCGTGGTCATGCCCCGGTCATGTTCGCTTTTTGATTGCACTGTGTTGGGGGTCTGTTGCCCTGTTTCGCCACCCGTGCCAGGTGGGTCGTAATGGTTGACGGATCGGTGGTCCTGTTGGCGCGGTTGGCGACCGGGGCGCCTGCCGCGGCTGGTCCTCTGGTTGCCTCTTGTGTTCCCGGGGCCGGGGACGGTGGAGCGTTGAGTCGGGGGCCGGGATGGGCCCCTGGCCCCGCTGCTCCCTAGTCCCGGCCAGGCGAGGCAAGAAATTGGTTCATGGTTCACTGTTAATGTTCATTGTTATTGTTTATGGGTTCAGTTGTATCTCGAAAAGAAAGCGCACCTCCCCCTCCATGGTCGTAGCTTTCCAACCCCCGGTATAGGCCAGTCTTTTCTCTCCCTTAGTGAGGAGGGCAAAGAACGTACTTGGTTACATTTAGTTGAAACCCCGTAATTTTTCTTAGTAACCCTAACACCCCAACCTACCCACCTACCTAGTTACTCCCCACCCCCTCCCAGTCACCCTGCCCTTACCCCTCACTCTCCTACTGGAATCTCGGTGAGGCCAGTGCTACACTGTGCACGATGACGGAATTGATTATTTGCTCCTTCAATGTTAAGGGGTTCAACGTCCCAGAAAAAAGAACTAAGGTCCTTTATGACCTCCATAAACAAAAAGTAAAGATAGCATTATTTCAGGAGACGCACTTCAGGGCGGACCACGTCCCCAAAATCAACAATAAATTCTACCCATCCTGGATCCACTGCCCTAACCCCGAATCTAAGACCAAAGGGGTTTCTGTGGCACTGCATAAATCACTCCCTCACGAAATACTAGGAACTAAGGTGGACCCCGCGGGTCGGTTTCTCTTCATAAAGATGAAGCTCCTTAACAAAATATACACCATTGCAAACGTCTATGCTCCAAATCTGGACCAAAGTGAATTCTGTACCAGGGCGCTTAGGCTCCTCGAGGACTTTGCCGAGGGAATAATCATCTTGGGGGGGGATTTCAATATTCCCCTTAATCCATCCATGGATACCTCTTCTGGGAGGTCAACGGTTTCACTGAATAAACTTAATAAGCTTCAGAGGTCTCTGACAGACCTCCAACTAATCGACACCTGGAGGGCACTGAACGGCGTTAAAAGAGACTACTCATTTTACTCACATGCAGCCAATTCGTATAGTAGAATTGACTACTTGATGCTCAGTCACTACGCCATGGACTGGGACCCCAGGGCGTGGATAGGCCCGATTCTGTGGTCCGATCATGCCCCGGTTTTCCTCTCGCTGCACCTCCCAGGCCCTACCCCCCCGGGTTGGTCATGGCGATTGAATGACAACCTGCTCAAGGACGCGACCTGCTCCTCTGCAATAGAGGAAGCGATCGGACATTTCCTCGAGGATCATAAAGATGACCCTACCCCGCCACCCTACCAGTGGGAAGCCCTGAAGTGCGTCCTCAGAGGGGAGTTTATCAGACATGGTGCTAGGCTCAAACGGGAGAGGGCCTCGCTCATAACTCAGACACGAGACTTAATCCTCACACTCGAAAAGGAGCATAAGAATAACCCCACCAATACCAAATTATTAGAACTCCAGAACGCTAGGGAAAAGCTCCAAAAGCTATACAACCAGTCGTACCTACGGTTCAGGGATAGGGGGAAAGCCCTGTTCTATGAATCGGCCAACAAGTGTGGTCGGTTGCTCGCCAGAGCATTACACCCCAGATCAACAGCGACCTACATCCCTACCCTTCAAAGAAGTGATGGGACCCTGGCTCAAACTCCCTCGGCCATAGCCGACACCTTCAGGAGCTTCTACGCCTCCTTGTACAATATCCGCGGCTCCCCCAGCCCTGCGCCGGGGACGCGAGCGTCCCCGGAGGAGATAGCGGCTTACATAGAGAGCACCCCGTTGCCCACTATCTCTGAGGGGGACGTGGAGGCCCTGGAAAGACCCTTTTCGGAACAGGAGGTAGCCAGAGCTATTAAGGAGTCTCCAGCGGGCAAAAGTCCGGGACCAGACGGCTATTCGCCTAAATTTTACAAGCACTTCAGATTACGTTTAACTCCCTTATTAACAAAAACCTTTAACGCCATAGGGGAGCATTGCCTCTTCCCTAAACAGACACTTGAGGCGACGATTGCGGTCATCCCCAAACCGGGTAAGGATGCCACTTTATGTGGGAATTACAGGCCGATTTCCTTGATCAATATTGATCTCAAACTTTACGCTAAGATTATCGCAATGAGGTTACAGCCTCTCCTCCCGGAGTTGATCCACTTAGACCAGGTGGGGTTTGTCCCGGGGCGGGAGGCCAGGGACAACACCAACAAGCTCCTTGACCTAATTTCGCATGCTAGCATTGCCGGCGAACCCGCGTGCCTTCTCTCATGTGATGCGGAGAAGGCATTCGACAGAGTGGACTGGGAGTTTATGAGGGCTACCCTCAGTCAGATTGGTGTTGGTCCTGTCCTCCTCTCCAAAATCCTCGCACTATACGCCTCCCCCTCGGCCAGGGTTAGGGCCAACGGACTTCTCTCAACGCCCTTCACCATCAGTAACGGTACACGCCAGGGATGCCCGCTGTCTCCCCTGCTTTACGTTCTTACCATGGAGCACTTAGCCATAGCCATTCGGGATAACCCCGACATTAAGGGGATCCAAGTGGCGGGCCGCCAATATAAAACCTCCTTGTTCGCAGATGATCTGCTGCTACACTTAACATCTGCGCACATCTCCTTCCCCTCGGT
The DNA here is from genome assembly GCA_027917425.1 of Gastrophryne carolinensis. NCBI lineage: Eukaryota > Metazoa > Chordata > Amphibia > Anura > Microhylidae > Gastrophryne > Gastrophryne carolinensis. The sequence continues at coordinate 221,164,158 of CM051238.1, forward strand.
TCTGAGTGAATTCCAGCGTTTTGGTCGGGTGAGAAACTTTAAAGTTAACTACTCTAAATCGGAAGCCCTCAACATTTCTCTCCCAGACCGGGAGGTTAAGCATCTGGCGAGTAATTTCCCCTTTAAGTGGAGGTCGGATGCTATCACATACCTGGGTGTGCAAATCCCCGCTGACCTATCTAAATTATACGAGCTTAACTATGTCCCGCTCCTCACCAGAATATTGGCAGACCTGGACTCATACTCAAGGAGGCCAATCTCGTGGTTCGGGAGAATTAACAGTTTAAAGATGGACGTTCTACCAAAACTCCTATATATCTTCCAGGCGGTCCCAATAAGAATACCCCCTAGGTTCTTTTGTAAACTGAAGTCGGCATTCTCCAAATTTGTTTGGGGGGTCACCAGGCCGAGAATAAGACTCTCCACTCTCTCTAGGGGCAGGGGGGAGGGTGGTGCGGGTCTCCCAGATCTGAAACTCTACCACACGGCCGCATTGCTGCAGCGGATGGTGGACTGGAGGCGCAGGGGGGGGACAAATTGTGGGTGCAGCTCGAGCTATCGTTGTCCCCTTTCAACCTCACCGCGCTAGCATGGGCGGCCCCCCTCACCGGGCCCCAGAGGGAGCTCACGCCCTTCCTGGCAAGGCACTTTTTAGAGACCTGGGACCCATTGCAAAGTAAGTTTAGATTGGTGCGCAGACCCGGCCCTCTCACCCCTTTGTTCGACAACCCGGCATTTGAACCGGGAATGCAGGCCAAGAGCTTCCTCATCTGGAACGCTCCTGACAATACATCATTAGGCCAAGTGGTAGAATCTGGTGGAGTTCCCTCGTTGGCGGACTTGAGGGGAGGTGCGGGGGGCAGGTATTTATCGTGGCTCCTCCATGGGCAGCTACTTACATTCATAAAGGCCAACGATTTACTGGAAGTGTCCCGGGACCCCCCCACAGAGTTAGAGTCCCTAGTCAGCGGAAAAGAACCAACAACTCGAGTGATATCATTTCTTTACTCACTTCTTAACAAGAAAACTCAATCATCCCCCCCGAAATTCATAGTCAGATGGGAAAAAGAGCTGGGAACCAAATTCTCGGCTAACGATCTCACAAAAATGTTCTTATGCACTAAGGGCATATCACTGGCGGGTTCCGCCCAGGAGAGGAGCTACAAGGTACTCGCCAGATGGTATAGGTGCCCGGCCGACATTCATCGGTTTGCTGCAGAGCGGTCGGATGAATGCTGGAGATGTCAGAGGGAGACTGGTAACATGACTCACATTTGGTGGAGCTGCCCACCTATTAAAGCGCTATGGGACCAGATTTTCTCGATTTATGAGGAAGTTACTGGAACCAAGATAAAAAATACACCACAGGTGGCTCTCCTCTCCCTTATTCCCGGACCGGTTTCTGGGATAAAAAAGGGCATCCTAAGACACTTCATATCAGCCATGAGAGCCATTATCCCCAGAAAATGGAAATCGCAGGTCCCTCCTACACTAATGGACTGGGTCCAAGAACTAGAGGGGATCCGTGGCACGGAAGAGATTATCGCAGACCACGGAGAATCCACAGAGCAGTTTTCATTGACCTGGACGTGCTGGCTGGTGTACTGGGACACCCACCTCCCGGCCTGGCTCCACTCTGGTGTCCGGGGGGGTGGGCGGCCTGGGTCCCCGACGCCTAGTAGCCTCACTGGCGCGGAGTGAGAGTGCGCGCATGCCCATCCGGGGCGGCTCCTGGGATCCCTTATTAATACAGTCACTGGCCTCCCTTACCCTGCCCGCCTGTACCTCACCTGTGTCCTTACCTCCCCCAATTTCCTCGCCCCTACCCCACTGCCCCTAACCTTGGTTTTATCCTTATCGTCCCCAAACCATCAGTTTTGTCGTAATCTGTAGTCTTGAAGGTGGATCCGCATCCTGAAACGCTGGATTACTGCACCCTGGCCGCCTCCTTTGGCGGTGGCGTGGGGTATTGATCCTGTGTGGAAGTGAGCACACCAATGTTATTTTTGCCTCCATAGATAGTTCAAATGTGAATGCCAAGACTGTTGTTACCTTAACCTGAATATTATATGTTTGATGGAAATTTACCCTCCTTGTTTCCCCCCGTATCCCTCTGTATCGACCACCTGTACTTCCCCTCAGCTGTATTGTATCCGTTGAAACCAATAAAACTGATTATACTAAAATAGTGGAAGGGCAATTTTGTATGTAGAAAAATAAGTACAACCCTATATTTCAAGTATTACAGCGTCAAGGAACTAAAATTATAAAGAGATCTAGTCCTTAGAGGGTATCTTGGAGTAACCTGTCTTACTTGGACATTTAATTTGATTTCCTTCAGGAGAAAAATAATGCATTTGTGTCTGAAAAAGGAAAAAAGCATAAAAAATATAGGAAAACATCCAGATGATCAACTCTACAAATAGTCAAGTCAAACAAGTGTCAACCTTCTATAGGATGTTAATATGAAGATATAAAATGCAAGAGACATTTTATTGTGACATATAGGTCATTGTGATATTACTCATGTCTACTGTTCTGTTCAGCAAAAAAATCAACCCTAAACCTGGATATTTTTGGTTTATTAAAAATGAAAATATGCACCTGACTACCAATTAGCATCCAAGAATATTTAGGAAAGTCTGTCAGCCATCTTTATTTGTGACTATTCTCTGCATTATATGGATTTGCCCCCCAAGCCATATCTTGATTTCTGTTTTTTAGAGCTAGTTAGCAATGATTTTTTTACTACCAAAAAACCAAAGCACATTGCCTGAACCTCAGCCATACCCCTCCATTTTGTGGTGGCATGTTATGGTTTAATTTACATAGGGTAAAACATACATTTATAACATGTTTCTTGAAGAAGCTGCTGGAACAATTGTATCTTTCTAACATATCCAGTACCTAGGAACTTCCAGGTTCCAAATGAGTAGTGTGAGGAATAGGGCAAATATTATATGTAATTTTATTGCTGATGCCCGTACCCCCCTTTAAGATTCTCTCTTTTTCGCAAATGTCACCCTTACAAGGTTAGCAGGAAAAGGAAGTCCATATATGGGTAAGAGGTTCTGACACTCAGAAAAGGCAGTTTGAGGATGACACCTTGGTAAGACCGCCAGGAGCCAGCATCCTTCTTCGCTGGGGAGGTGTGATACCATATGGGGCTTCAAAAGAATTATACAGGACCTGTGTCTGGGAGGAGGGTGAAGGGGCAGAGATGAAGGCATAAAGGGGGATGATGCTGAGCCAGCAGGGGTCACTCTCTGCAGATGGGTCGCGCTGCAGCGTGCTGGAGGTGCCCATATCATCTATAAGCTCTTGACATACCTCTTGTGGGAGCTCTTCATCACCACTCTACATCTGCATGTTAAGGTAACTGACTATTATATCTCACTCACTGTAACCTGTAACCCACTTCTCAGAATGACATTTGTATTCATTCATATTCCATCATAGCCAAATGTTTGTTATCACTGCCTAGTACGCTCATTACATTAAAATCTTTGATTAACATGAGCGATCTTTTTGGGCAAGAATCTGTGTGTCCCGTAGGCTTTGGGCCTGGTAGTCCTGGAAGGCAGCCAAATGGACAGGGGTTTGGGAAAGCGGCTTGTGTGTGAGGAGGTTCCTGATTGATAGTTGGATCACGTGACCCACAGTTCCCTGACAGGTAGTAACAAAAATAGGATCCAAAAAATGGGCATCCATTTAAACTACATCAACTTCTATGAGCTGGTTGGTACAGAGCTGGAGGAGAGATTTTAAATGGCCGAGGAGCACTGGTGCAGGAGAGGGGGCTAATCAGCAAAAAGAAAACATATAAACAATTAAACATATAGTATATTTTTATTTTGTAAAATTATACTATACTTTTTGTTTATTGAAGAGTAAAACTCACTGGTTCACAAGATCAAGTCCCCTGTGCTCATTCAAATCCCCATTGATATTGTGAGTTTTACATGCTGAAGTAGAACCAATTAGCTACACTGGGCAGAAGTTAGTGGACTTTTCATTTTTTACTTGTCTGGATGGTCTCTACACACTCTTTCACAAGATTCTAAATAATAATTGTGTATAAATTGATTCTCCACCAGAGAACATCCTACTTCTTCTTAGTGATATTGCCAGGAAAATAGATGTTAAGCAATTGCTTAATCTTTGGAGCTCCCCCCACCATCTTCAGATCATGTCAGAAATCTTCACAATTTTTGAAAATAGATTTGTTTTACCATTTCAATTCCATTTGTATTAAATCTATGGCTTTTAAGTTATTCAGATATCAGTAGCCCAATTACACATATTTTAGATTAAAATAAGTGTAAAACAGATCTGCTCTGATTGAAAAGGTAAGACAATCAAGTAATGGTGGCAAATTACTTATATAATATTATATTGCTATTTTTATAAACATTCTTACTTGTCATGTAAGGATGCAAGGATGAAATGCTTTATCAATGTAGGTGCAGCAGAAGTCTATGTGAGCACTAACAACACCCGCTGTAACTGTCGTGGCTAAAGAAGTGTCAGAAAAGAAAAGCTACAATTCACTTTGTCTGGGCTATGGTTTGTTATAAAATTACATGTCTCATCAGTGAAGCAACATGTGCTCATAAAGCTTTGCTCACTGTCATTTGATATATTTTATAAGCTTTGCTCACTGTCATTTGATATATTTTATTATGTCTGAGTATTAAATAAGTTTGCCCTCTCATTGCCCCAAATATTGCACAGGAAAATAAGTATTTTCGCATCGCAACATCAAACTGCTAGTTCTTATTTGAAATAATAAACCCTAAATTGCTTTTCATTGCTAATGGCAAGTGACTTGACTTTTTGAAAAATGGCAGGCCAAGACGATTGTTTATTATGTAACTCTACACAAATAATAAAGCACCTGCTACTGTTGGTTCAGTCTCTCAGGAGGCAGATCGTGGCAGCAAAGCATTAAAAATGAACCATTATCAGAGCTATGAAATGGCAATTCAGTTGGCATTCACTTGGCCTCAGTCATAAGGACAAAATTGCAATATGAACTCCTGGCATATAACTGCTTATCCCGCCAGAGAGTGGAAAACAAGATCTGCATTGCTGTCTTAGATGTAACATTTAACCCAACAAAAGGGAAAACACAGGCAAAAATATATTGTTCTTATAGCTGAGAAGCAAATGCTATTATAGCAGAAAAAACTCAGAACAAAATTGTCTGCAGTCCTTTAATATTGATACAGAAGTTTATTAGCAACAATTGACAAATAATTAATAGATATTGATAAAAAATGCAATACATAAAATAATAAATATTATTAATAACAAATACAAGACTGGTCCTCCTGTACTGCAGGCCAGAACATCGTCCTCTGCTGATGTGTAGGAGTGAGAAGCTCTATTTACTGTGAACAAGGAGTGTTTGTCAGGCAGTTCCTTGGAGGAATCTCTCTGTGTGATGCAACAGGGCCACATCTGAAGACAAAGGGTCTAATTGGTTGAAGCAGACCAAAACTCTCCCTGGCAACTCTGTGTTTGGTCCACAACAAAGGTCAAGCTAGACTTTTTCCAGAGGAGTAGAAATACTCCTCCCAGCACCTTGGAGGATTATTTTCAGTCATGGACGAGCATGGGTATAGGTGGTGTTTAAGGGACATGCCAGACAAAGGGCTAATTCTGCCTGCTTTCTGCACTCTACATGATGGCTGTGAGGAGCTGCATCTTTCATTCAGCCTGCTTTATATTTTCTACCAATCCCAAGTGAACTCCCGTACTTGTGCTGGAGCTCTCACGCTAGGGTGCGTCATCAGAAATATCAGAAAAAAGAGGAGCCCCACAACTCCCCACGTCCCCCAGATAAAGCGGCACCACTGTATGAAAATTTATACAAAATAGATCTTTATTGACTACAAATCTCTACACTACAAGACATGTTAAAAACACATAACAAACTACAATCCATATAGAAGGGAGGGAGGGGGAGGGGGCAACAAATGGTCACCAGTTGTTATTATGGTCATGCAATATTAATAAATATCACAACCATCGCTAAAAAGATGCTCTATGATCCCAGCCAGGTACTATTAAAGTGCAAAGAACTACTGTAAACATATATCTATCTTAAAGAATTAAATTGCTAAAAGTGCAAAAATACATGTACCCATCAACAATCAGAAATCCTAATAAATAAGTAAAAAAAAAAAACTATTAACAAACCAAGTGTCAGTGCTAAAGTGCATACATATATACATTCATACTCCTATATATAACTAATATGAGGACCCGCCGGGAACAAGCAAAACAAATGTAAATACAAAAATCAATAAATCTTACATGACCAGGGACCAGCACACCACCCCTCCTGAACGTCAAGGGCGCGTCATCAGTTCTGCATGTACCTCTATAGGGACTGTGAATTCAAACCAGAAACCCTGGAAATTGAGTCAGCAGAGAGGCCTAAATTCTATTCAAAGTGCTTTTGCAAATGTAACAAGTTGTTAGCAGCAGTGACCATTATGTTGTATGAGGTTGTTTAAGAAATTGTTACATATGGTCCATGAAAGAAAAAGCCAGCTGTGTTCAAAGAACAGAAGCTGATACATGTCATTCGAGGAGTAGCCCTACACATTGAGGACACATTGAGGGCATGCGTGAGAGAGTATATTTAATGTAAATATTATGCATAAATATGTGTTAGCATGACCTTTTGTCCACAATTACCCTAACCCACCTAGCCCCCCAAATTTAGGACTCACCTTCTGCTTATGGAGCTCTAGGACCAGAAAACATTTGCATATTGCAGTGTCACGCGCCCCCCATTGGTGAGTATCTCTAATGCAGGGCTCACTGATTGGCATGAGGGGGCTGGTTGAGCTAGTTTTGTGTCTTGTGAACAAGGACCATACCTGGGCCCGAGCTGTAACAAAAGGTTTAGATCCATTTTAAAGAACCTAGTTGAGAATAAAAGATATTGCAGGCACTCCACTGTATTTTTTTTCACCAGTTGTGTTTATTATAATGGACACAACCTGCAAAGAAGATAATGATGATGATGAATAGGCGCAATGTGAAGAACATGAAGTGCCAGCATCATCTTTCATTCTCAAGCTGGTAAATTCAGCTGCACCATCTGCTGTCGCTTGAGCATCTCCAATACAAGCAGGGAGGGTGCGCGCCTCCTCTACCCAACTGAATTATGTTTCAGAGAACCAGAGCAATGCTTATCAAAAATGTTTGTTTTCATTTTCCCCCAAAAATCACTTACACGTGTGATAGGTCACACGTATTAACATCCTATAGTTAATACTTTAGCATCCCCCATAGGATGCAGTTGTTTCCAAACTTTCAAACAAAAAAATGTATGCACCTCATCTGTAAAATTTGGTAAATATTAGAAGAAAAACAAATTTATTGCAATGAGAGGTTGCAAGTAACCTGACTAGAAGTCCCACTACTACCCCCTCCCCCATTACACTGGGGACAACGGACAGGCTGATTCGTTACTAGTGCCAGGTAAGGGCAGATGAGCGTCTGTACAGCAGCGCTAAGAGCGACCGCTAGTGGTCGCTCTAATCGGCCGTGAGTCGCTATTACAGAGCGTCTGATGAATTTAGTTGCAAGTCACACCCAAATGTGCACACAGAGTTAAACTTGCTTCACCTAATAATAAGCATGACACCTATTGTTTTAGGACCTTCACGCTCCCCCTTATTATTATTTGGTTGCACTTTTTCTTGCATGGGATTTTGGCATTATGTATAATACTGAATGTTTGCATATTTATAGGTATTTGATTATAATTTTTCAATTAAAAATGCATATGTATTTACATGTTTTACTAAAATGTGACTTGTTACCTAATCTAGATTTTAGTGTTACTTATTGGCAAAAAAGGAGTGAAAAGTATTCTCCTCTCACTTGGACAGGTATTTAGTAAACTTTTATTTTTTTTTAGCTCAGCACCCAATCAGGTGCAAAAAGTTTTTTTCAAATTTTAAAAAATGTTTACAATATGAAATGTGGGCATTTTGGTTCATTTCACATCATTTTTCTCTGTGCTGTATCTATTTGTTTTTTCCATCAGAAGAGGACTACCGTGAAGCACGCAGAGGAAATCAGTACCCACGTGTATGCAGTGATATATAATAAATCAAATTATAATAAGATTTCATCCAACCCTCCACTTTAGTTTATTGTTTATTTTATGTTATATGCTACCACCATTTTCATTGCGGAGAAGTATATTTTAATTGGTTTTGGCTTTTGTGACAAGATAGGCTTTGGATTATAATGGTATTTAAATTTTGGTTCTTGATAGGTTGATTGACGGGAGGTTCTTAGGTTTTGGTTATAATTGCATCTTTGACTTTTGATAGCTGACTTAATTATATATTTTTGTCAACCAATAGGGGTTTCTATTTAAGTGATATATGTTTCTTTTGTTCGAATGGCTTTGCACAAGTCAAAACGCCAAGGGGTTTTGACAAACAGAACTACTGAAAAGATAAAATATCATAATATCAGGAAAAACTGCCTGTCAAGAGAAGGCCTAGAAATCGAGGACATTAATCAAAAACTAATAACTTGACCAATTACAGTGTTACTGGCTTGTCCTTTGTGGCCTGAGGTCCCTAGAACAATGACTTCAGGTGAAAGTATATCCTGGAAACAATGGTAAGCTTTAGCTAAAGAGGCCAGGCTGATCCAGTATGCCCATGGGTCTTCACACTTTTATTCTTAGAGGAGTAACATACACTGAAAGCAGTACTGTAACTAGCTGCAATGCACACAAATTGCAGTTATATGCCGAGCTGTGCGGAGTGTATAGATAAAATCTGTAAAAGTTGTATTATTTCATATGTAGAAAATGTAAAACAAATGAAGAGCTCCAACAAAGTACATCATTAGAGGTACCGAGTTACCTATTAGTCATAGGCTTCTTTTTCCTTTCCATATATAGAAACACAATAAAATAAGTACAGCATGTGTTACATAGACTTTGATAAAATATGGCCATTTTAGAATCTATAAGATGCTCAGTAAAACTGAAAAGAAAGACTGGTTTTATACAGATATTAGGTTTAAAGTACAAATTTATATTGTGGATTAAACAGGCCTTAAAATCTATTTTGAATCCACCCCCCCATCCCCCCGGCTAAGCTTAATTAGGGTATGGAAAACCTGATCTTTACTTTTCTCCTCTTTCCACAGCAAGATACTTGTTGCAGGATCCATTTACCTTGCCATCAGCAGTGCAAAGACCTTAAAGTGGAACAAAACCAGAGATTTTAACTATCCTGGGTTTTGGCCCTTGCCCAACTTGGGATGCTCCGCCGTGTGAAATCAGAGCAATCAGCACGAAATCAGCCCAATCAGCGCATTCAGCTGTGCTTGTCAATTTCGGCTAAGAATCAGCTAAAGGGAGAAGGCAGGTTTTACAGGGGACTCAGAGGGGTTTCACACAATGGGGCATCCCAAACTAGGAGCCCCGGGGGAAAGGAATCAGACGGCCCTGGAGTTTTTTAAATACCAAGGCTGCCTTTGTTGGGTTTGGTCCACTTTAAAGGAGTTCTATTGAATAATTGTATAATAATATAAATCCACATCGATATGCTAGATGGCAAGATATGTGGTTACTTAGACACTCTACATAAACATGAAAATCCAACCAAACTTTTTATATTTACTTGAAGGAATGACAATCAGGGTGACAGGTGCCATTCTGCTTTTACATGGGAGGTCTGCTTTAAAGCATGTCTCTTCAGAAAGGAAGAAATAGGTTTCACATGGGGTGTATAGGTAATCTCTGCTCTTGCTATTTAGTAGGTTTTTACGGAAGTTCTTTGCACTTTCCTGAAGCTAGATGTAGAGCATGTTTTGCTCTATTTAAGGTTCCACATTTTCACTACTGCTTCTGGCTGTCATCCCAGGCTATGCCCCAAGCCCCATCTCCTGCTGCCATCATCATTGTACTCGGTCACTTGTTAGCCTGGCTTAGGTGATGGTCTTCTATCAGCTTTATCCACAAGCTGCTCTGGTGCCCACCATGATTAGACCTCTGCTAGCTGTGCTTTGCAGATCCTATGCTCCAACCTTGGTATGTGGCTTTGAATCGTTACCCAAGTATTGTCATTATCTAAGGCCTCATTCTAAACATTAAACATTAAAACTTTCCAACTAGACACTTGAAGTGCAAAAATATTTTTTTGAATCTTTTGCACATTTAAGGAATATAAGAATGTGCGCACACTCCCCACTCACCCTTTCCTCCCCATGTGCTAGGCTAGATTTGGGCAATAGCATGATAAAACAACTCACTGGGGTCGAGCAAGGAAGATGAAGCTGGGGCCTTATGTGGCAGGTCAGTCAATCAATCCATGGAACATTGTGCCAGCACTGCTCCTAGGATTGGGAGTGTGGCCTGTCACTGAAGTTCAACTGTAACTTAAGCCGAACCAACAGCCTTGCACAGTTGGAAAAAATCCCAGAAAACCCATTGGCCCGTCTGCATTCATGATACTAAACCAGTGCCAGCACTTACTTTTGTGCTTGTATCCACTGAAAGATGAAAAGTTTTCTCAGCAATTTTCTCCTAGTGGTGTCCATTTAGGAGCTTCCTTTCCCACCAATCCAGCAGCACTTCCTTTTTGTGGGTGACCCTGCAGCTCCATGAGCCACCATTTTGAATGTAAAATCGACCACAGCAGGAGTTACAAAAAGGTAAAAAGTAAAGGTAAAAGGTGTGCAGCTAAAGGAATTGCCCTGTTAGTCCTGTTTAAACCCAAAGCTGCCATGCAGAATACCCCAGCTAGCGTCAGGGTAAGACCAGGTGATTTTTATTATTTTAACCCTTTAACCGCCAGCCACGTAAAATTTACGTGGCTGCCTCCCCTGCAGTTAACCGACAGCCATGTAAATTTTACGTGCCTGATTTTCCCCACTAACAGTAAAAAAAGTCACTTACCTGACCCCTGGTTCGATCCGGCCGGGTCTCCTCTTCAGCCAGAGGGGCTCCGATCGCCGATTGGGGCTCCTCCGGCTGCAGGGGAGTGCCCAAAATAGGGTGCCCCCCCCCGTTTCAGCAGCCGCCGGGATTGCCTGCAAAAAAAAAAATGAGAGTTACTTACCTTCGTGCCCGCCGGCTCTCCTCTTCACCCCCCCCGGCTCTTCCGTCTTCTGGAGGGGGCATAACAGCCCTCCTCCCTCCACAGCTTCCCAATGACGGCCGCCATCTTGGATTTTAGCAACGCCCCTTCGGGGCACCCGGCAGTTCAACTTTCAGATGCCGGTGAGGGCTGGACAGAGGAGGAGGGATGTAGGCAATCCTCCGATCGCCTGCCGTCACCTGCCGTCGCCAGCCGTCACCTGCATATGATCGCCGCGGGACACAGGAGATGCAGATCGGAGGTGAGTAAAGTAAAAAAAAAAAAATGTTTTCTAATAAAGTTTGTTTGAAAGAGTGTGTCTGTGTGTTTTTTACTTTTAACCCTTTGTGAACTGGTAAGGGGTCCATGTGACCCTTATACCAGTTCACAAGGCTCGGGGCTCTGGCAAGTCACCTGCAACTAGCGGGTGACTTGCCATTAACCCCTGGCCACCCAAATTACCTGCCTCCCCAAAGTCCGGGGGGGGGGCAGAAGAGCCGTGGCCCTAGGCTATGCCGGCTTGTAGCCTGCAGGGCCAGGGGCCACTAAAGTTGGCCTCTGCGCCCTGTTCTACAAGCCCCCATAGCTGGTCACAGGCTGGTTACGCTGGGTAGGGGGGACCTCACACCATTTTTTGGGGGGATTTTTAAGGGTTTTAATTCTTAAAAATCCCCCCAAAAAATGGGGTCCCCCTCCCTGGGAGGGGGGACCCTATGTCATTTTTTTTTTTTATTAATACTATGTTACCTGTAACCCAGTAGGTATAAAAGGCTTCCAGCAGCAGCAGGAGAGCAGAAGCCTAAGTGATCAGTGTGGGACACAGGGATGGATGGGAGTCTTAAAAAAAAATAATAAAAAAAAATATATTTTTTTAATAAAGTTATTTTTAAAGTGTGTCTCTGTGTGTGTGTTTTTTTTACATTTAACCCTTTGTGAACTGGTAAGAGATCTATGAGACCCCTATACCCGTTCACAAGGCTCTGGGTCTGGCAAGTCACCTGCGGCTAGTGTGTGACTTGCCATTAACCCCGAGACCCCCCATTACCTGCCTCCCAAAAAAACCCTTATATTCCCCCAAGAAATGGTGTCCCCCCCCCCTGTGAAGGGGGACCCCACACCAATTTTTTTTATTTAACCCTTTATTATGTGGATAGTAGTTGTATTTTATTTGTAAATGTTATAAAGTGCTCTTTTCAGTTTAGGGGATCACCTGGACAGGAACGGGGGGCTACCGATACATATGTGGTATCATTGTAATCGGGAGAAATGGGGCTTTCCCATGCAATATGGTTTTCTTTAATAAAATAAATGTTTTTGTTAAAATAAAGGAGACAATTTAAAAAATATATATATATATATATTTTTTTTTTACTTATTTACTTAAAAATATATAAAAAAAGTAGAAAAAATACAAACAAGACATTTCATGTTAAAGTCTAAACTCTGCCACAAAAAGAAAATATGCAATTTTCTTGGAAATTCCTGAAAAAATCACAGTTAAACATCACGCAAAATGGTGAAAAAAGAGGGTGACAAAATCTCAAGTAGGCTGGCAGTTAAAAGGTTACAGGTACCTATGCATGTTGGGTATTGTTCTGCTCGGGGGACCTTGCGCTTTCAGATTTAGCTTGTTTTTTTCTTATTTGCATATTGATATTTTAGGAAAAGTTGTTTTTTATTCTGCTTTTTTATAATTTTTTTTGTGAAACCCTGTACAACCTAAGAATTCATCAAGATATTACTTCCAGAAAGATGAGCCCACTACAACAAGCTGGGTACGCTTAGAAAGCTTAACATGTGTACTTTCAGGGAATATATGGTTTATCGGGGATATTCCAAATATAAAGGGTTGTTTTGGTAGAAAAAGCACAAGGTGCGCACTTTGTCTGCAGAGCTGAAATTTTGAAGTAAAATTACCATTATGCGCATGCTTTACTTTGGTGTGTTTGGCAACTCTCTCCTTGACAGAACCTATGCATGTTGGGTATTGTTCTGTTTGGGGGATGTTGCTTTTTCAGATTTTCAGTTTTTTTCTGGTTTGCATATAGTATTTTTTTAGGAAAATGTGGTTTTGATTCTGCTTTTTTATTCATTTTTAGGGAAACCCTGTGCAACCAAAGAATACATTGAGGGATTACTTCCAGAAAACTGCACCTATGTCAACAAGCCTGGTACGCCTAGAAAGCCTGAGGTATGTACTTCTAAGAAATATATAGTTTGTAGGGGGTATTTTAAATGTAAAGGGTTGTTTTTCTTGAAAAACTGCAAGGTGCACATATTGCATAGCATAGTTGTATTTTATCTGAAAATCTCCTAAAGCGTTGTTTCAGTTTGGGGGAGTCTCCTGGGCAGGAAAGGGTGTCTACCTATACATATGTGGTATCGCTGTAACCGGGAGAAATTGGGGTTTCACGCACAAAAGATTTTATTGACAAACTTACATTTTTTATTACAAAAAACACTACAAATTGTAAAAATTAGTTTTTTTTTTTTTTTTTTTTGCACAATTTTCACCCAAAAATATTGAGAATACACTTAAATGACAAACAAGACATTTCATGTTAAAGCTCAGGCTCTGCTGAAAAAACAATATATTACTTTCCTGGGAAATCCCTGGAAATCCCTTCAAAAATCACAGTTGAACATGGGGAGCGCAAAATAGTGCAAAATGGTCTGGCAACCAAGGGTGACAAAATCTCAAGGTAGGCTGGCAGTTAAAGGGTTAATGCTCACATTTTGCTTAGCACAGAGGTGGCTGGGGGGGGGGGGGGGGTTAAAAAAAGCTTGGACTTTAACTTTAATTATAAATTTGTATGTGGTTAATGTCATCACCTAAACAGGGACTATATCTGAATTTGCCAGTTGTAACAAATTGATTTTTGTGATATAGAGTAATATACGGTCAGACAACTGATGATCAGTGCTAAATCAGGCAAAACCACCCTAAAATATATTGAAGATCCTTCTCTGCAGAGCATGGTGGTAAAAGTACAATTTACACAATTAGGTGATTGATCCAGGCAATTAATCTGCTTTAATTTAATGCAGTCGGGAAAGAAAATTTCCCTTGAGAAAATCAAATTGGCATCTCTGTTAATGTTTTTTTTATCTTCACTGAAAAGCATTGCCAGGACTAGAATTTAAAGAAGATAGTCTTTTTCCATTCCAAGCTAGCTAACCTTTTATAAGAAAGCGACTAAGAGCGTTGTAAATGCCGTTGCTATTTTAGACTGCAAAACTAATTTCAATTAATTGAGAAAGAACAACAAATTGGTGACATTGATGTGTTAAATCTGCAAAAATGCTTCAATCTAGGCTGATTAACTAAAAGGATATTCTGTTCCTTCTTGATAATGGGAACTATTAGACAACTTCAGCAAACTTTTTTGTTTCCTGGATAAAGTTGGAAAGTTTATGAACAGGCTGACCAAAGTTCAACTATCGAAAGAAAAAAATGTGAAGATCACTAAAAGGTGTTATATTTTGTGTTGACACCCCCTTTTATTCCGAACACATATAGATTTTATGCTAAATATCTGGGTGACCAAAAAGGTTGGGCCCGATCTACCCATTGGGGCAGAGTGAGCAAATTAAAAAAAAAAAAAGTTTTAGCTGGAGATAAGCTTTAGCCAACAATAATATGGGTGGCTAGGCCTGTAGCACATGGTCTTGAAGAGAAGCTTTTACAAACGTGGAGGGTGATTCACTACGCCAGGTATCGGCAGATGAGCGCCTGTATAGCGGCGCTTAGAGTGACCACTAGTAGACACTGTAAGCGGTATTAGGCGCTTTAACAGAGTGCCTCAGTTGCTGTAGTAACCTGGCCGGCATTGATGAATGTGATGTATGGGCGCTGTAACACCAGTACAGCACTGCAAGGAGCGAAATGTAGCACCAGCTCAGTGAGACAGAAAAAAGGACACACAGCATTTGGGCTCTAAATCTGGTCGCTCTAGCATAGAGCGCCAGATGCTGTGTGATTAAAGTCTGTTTTTGAACACATATACACCTGTAACAAAGCGAAAACACATGGAATGATATTGTTTTAACACTGTGACATTAACACTTTAGTGCCAGACCTGTAAATATAATTCTGCCTAAAAATATAAAAAGTCAAAAAGTTTCTAAAAGTGTTTGCAGGCAGGAGAGGTCACACAATGATTTGAGCAAAAAAAATGTCAAACACGCTGCTTAAACACAAGCAAATGAACGCCCATTGAAATGTATGGGAGAGTGACAGTGAACGAAAGGTAATACCTGGTGCTCTGGAAGCTAGAGCGCCGGTGCTATACGCAATAATACAATGTATGTAATAATACATTGGACACTAAATGGTGCTGTTAGTCATAAATGTGGTATTGCGTACAGCGCTCAGCGTTCACCAGACGCTGCCTGTCGCTACGAGACACTACCTGGCGCTATCCCTTCTTGAATAACCTCCATAGTAATGCCTTAGAAGACCCTGTTTAGAAGCTATTCTATTTTATTTCTTGTCCTATTTTATAAGTCTCTGAGAACAGTGAGATTGGATCTCAAATATTGGAATCTTGATTTGTGTCAGTGGAACTGGATAAATCAGATATAGAAATATTATAATAAATACATGTTTAAACTTTCAGCGCTTGCTGTAAAAAGTAGGATCCATAATAGATCTCAGTCTAATCAAGTGCAACGGCTTTGCCGGCTACCAAGCATGCTAAATTCGTTTTCAAGTCCTTTTATAGGAAAAGGGCTATATTAACACATATGATCAAAATCTTCCATAAAAAATAAAACGTGCAACAAAATAACATTTATGTAACATAAGAGTTAATAACTGCTACTGATTTTTTTTCATCCCCGGGAACCATCAAAAAATACAGAAATTACCCTTTGAGTGTGATAGTTGAAATTAAAATGTAGCACTCAGAAAACATTCATCAGGATTTCTGATGTTATGCTATGCTTATTGGTGGATTTCCAGCCATCATGCCATTGAAATCTGATTGATAGAATGCATCCCTATAAAGTCACTTTAAATCATTAGAATAATGGTAGTATTTTTAGCAAAAAAAAGTTTGGCAGTAACCAGTGGAAGAAGCTTTTCACTTTGATACTGCTTTCTTTAAAATAAAATGAAAATAAAATCAAGTCGCTACAAGCAGTAGTAATATAATATAGTCAGTAACTAGCATGTGGCGTTACATCCCAGGACTTCTATATAATGATACAGAAAGATGCCGTTAATGACATTTACTGTCTATGATACTGTGTTTTGAATGTTCTTCCTGTCAGTCCTTATTAAAGAAAGCCAGTTTTTTATATCGTTCACTGTGTTCCTTAATAGCCATAAACAGATAATTACATTTTTTTAATTGCCACGTTATGCAGTACATACAAACTGTGGGTCTATAATAGTTTTTGACTTTCCCATTGTGAGCATTGAATATGATAAAGTTAATAACAAAGTCAGTTATGTGTTCTCCGATGGCCATAAATACTCATGTGATAGAGGATTACAATGTAAAAACAGTAAAAAAAAGCAGATAAATGTTTTACATATAAGAGATAATTTACTAAAATTTACAAGACAGCATCCTCGCTTAGCCTGTATTTACTTTAAGTAATCATGCCTTGTAAAGTGACAAAATTCTGTGATGAATGGCATCTTTGGGAAATTACCTTCCTAAATGTTTCAAGCAAATAATACGTTTCTCAGGACTATTGAAACTATTTAAGCCCAAATATTAAAAGAACACAGCACTAAACAAGTAGACCTTTTTTCCTAGACTGTTACAATGTATGGGTCAAAGAGAATGGAGTGCTTTACTATTCAATTCACAATAGCTTATTGCAACTTGCTTGGAAAGCATGAAATTATTATTTATTATTTATTTATTTTTATTTATTATTATTTATTTATTATTATTTTATGTGCAGTTGTTTTCTGTAGCCAGCCATTGAGCAAATGGCGAGAAGCAGAGACTTAAAGGAGAATGTGTGAAGGCAGAGTCAATTAGTGCCAGGTCCATATCTAGGTAAACAAGTAAATGTTTGGTCTTATTGCATTAAGCAGCCATCTTGCAAATACGTAATTGGTCAATATAGTGGTAGAGAGAAGTCAAAGATGACAAGGTGCAATATTAACACTGCTATTGATTTATTGCCAGTGAAAAGTTATTGGTCATGCTTACATGTATTGTAATCGTGCAAATAGCTTCAATGAAGAAAAAAAAAAAGGGCAAGAAGGATGTTGGTTATTATGATGCATGGAGATGTCCTTCTACAGTTTAATATCCCTGTCCCAGTTGGAACAGTATAAAACAAGCCACTACAAAGCATCTCAAAGGTTTATGATTATATATAAATAGTTTTAGCAAATTCACTTTCTTAAATTTCTGTTATGTGGGTGAACTAGGAGGGTGTGTTGTGGAGGAGCTTTAGGAGTCTTGAGCTCGTTCTTCTGTGATCAGAGACAACTGTGGAGCTGCTGTGGTTTGAAGTGCTCACTTGCACTGAGAGTTCCAAGGGACAGGATCACTGTTAGACCACTTTTTGTATGGTCCTGGTAGAATGGAATTGAAA
Organism: Gastrophryne carolinensis; assembly: GCA_027917425.1. Lineage (NCBI taxonomy): Eukaryota > Metazoa > Chordata > Amphibia > Anura > Microhylidae > Gastrophryne > Gastrophryne carolinensis. Next base: position 221,181,854 of record CM051238.1, read on the forward strand.
AGAGGGCAAGTTGTGAAGCCCTGCTACAGCTTCTACCCACTGCTGCAGGAAATGGAGGAGAGACAAATGGGGGGGGGGGCAAGCTGATTGCTGCCTTATTGCCATTGGGTTTACAACCACATCATGTCATTCTTTTTGTAAGACCTTCCTTGTTTGGAATTGTTAGATCCTTATCAGGTTCAATTCCTGGCAACTATACTACTGTAGCAATTACATCTCTCTCACCGTCTGTTTAATTGTTTAATCTCAGTCAGTCCTGTCTGTCCCACACATGCCCACCTGGTGGTAATCTCCCAGCAACCTCCAGGCTATTTACATCTGTGCCAGGTGGCTGGAACTTGCCCATATTGGTCATTCAGTAATGGATGCATGTCACTTCAGTAAATCTCACTCATGCCCAGGGGTGTAACTTGAGGGGGTGCAACTGCACCCGGGCCAAGAAGGGCAGGGGGCCCATTATTGTTGCCCCTTATCCATATTCATCATATTTGTGCTCAATTGCCAAAATGTAGAAAAAGGAAACCTGATATATCTGTTGTTACAGTCATTAGTTGTCTAGCGGCATCCAACTGAGTTAGAAGACAGAAGAAACGTTTACTCTATGATCCATGAAAAAAAGCCCCCCCTTCAATATTCGCTCCAGGGCCCTGGAATATTTAGTTATGCCACTGCTCATGCCCATGGGTGCTGCCAGAGCTATGCTTCTGTCCATGCCTCCCTATCTGCCTTGACTGCAATCTGCCTGATATATTTCCAAAGATCTACCTGCTCCTGGACAGTGTCACCACTGCTCTTTTCTGGCCTGTCCCTGAAACTTCACCTGGGTTCTTGCCCAATTTACCCATTCAGTTTCTCTCTGTAGTCAATCTGTCTTTGCCTAAGCCCCAATTCATTGCAAAGGTTTTATCTATCATTTCATGTTTGCCAATCAACTCTTCGAGCCTGGATCTAACCCCTGGGAGCTCAAAATCCTGCCCACCTTGTATATCCTAACAGAAAAATATCCAATGGTGTATGGCATTGCATCAGGTGACGCTGGAGTATAAGGTATGTATGATATCACCATGTTTGTATGTCCTCAAAAAGTGGGATATACCACGTGCTCTAACTTTTTACTGTCCAATATTTCAACTTGCAGAAAAAAATGTTTTAGCAGCTACAGGGATTGATTTGAAAAAAGCCGAGACAATGCTGTATTTCAGGGAAAGGGGTTTTGAGCAAATCACTGAAGGCTTAGAAAAAATCAGTTGAATATTTGTAGGCATATTATTAGGCTCTCAACATGTAATGAATACACCATATTGTAATCCCTACTCTAATGAAATACTGAAGTATCCATCTGTAGAACTGTGACATCACAAAACCCAATCCAAAACAAAACCTTCACAATACACAGAAAAGCCCATCACAAAACAAATCCATCGCAAAAGCTAATATATTAATAATATAAGCTAAAATTGCTTATGTAGCATAGAGTGGCACTGCGCCTCACTGTTACAACAGGCCCCGTATTCAGCATTCTAACATTTCTGATGCTATTAGTGAGCATGTTGATGAGATGAGCAGGGCGAGATGAAAAACAGCGCTGTGTGTTCTGTGTTAAAAAGCTTTCTATTTTCTTCCTTCCTTCAGACTAGATTGGAAAGGATGCTGGCATCCTGTGTGCTGTTTATTGTAACATTTGCTGCTCCACTAACGAATGAGGTGTGCGGTTTTAGAAGGCCACACTAAGCAGCATGTGCCAGTACTGCTAATGAATGTCAAGGGAATAAAAACATATGTAGCTTCTCACCTGGACTTCATGTTTTTCTGCTTTTGTGCACAAATTGCTGCAGGCAAGCAGTTGGTGCTTCCCAAGAACCTGGGAGATTTAGCTGCCCTGCAGACTGTAAATCATTCAATGATTAATTTAAGAAAGGTCATTGGGTCTGTAATTCCACAAACATGATACAGACCTATTTATCCACCCTTAATTGAATACAGTTCACATTGCCTGAAAGGCATTCAATTTTGGTTAATTAGATTGATCATACTTTATGTGGAATGGATTGCAATAAAAAATGCCTGCTGCCAACTTATGTCTGACAGAGAGCTGTCAGCCTGTAACTCTTTCTGCTAACCTAGATGCTTTTTCAGTTCACAAAATTGGTATATGATTCAAACAGCCAAAAAGTGGTGTCTTGATATAGTCAAGGTTACCAGAATGGGACCAGACTAGCATCATAAGGTAATGTCACCTTACTTAGCATCATAAGGTAATGTCACCTTACTTAAAAGGCATCTGTGGGCAGATTTCAAAGGCAAATACAACTCACCATAGGTCTGCTGGTGAAAGCACTCCTGGTCACCAGTTTATTAATTAATAATTTATTAAGTAGTAACCTAGAGAAAAATCATATAGTCATCAAGCAACCCCAGTCATGGTCGGCTAACTGTAAAGCCATGGATAGAGCTTCTCTCCCTGCATCTCTGCTCCTTCTTTAAACCGGACCAACAGCCTGGCACAGTTGGAAAAGAAAGGTAGCGGCCATTCCTCTCCCAACTGACATAACTGAAAATGCACAGTAACAAGAATTCCAGCAGCACTTTTGCAGGTGGCTTGCAAATGCATGAGTTGCCATCTTGTTTTTAAAATTTACCACAGCAAGAGTTAGAACATTTGTATGTGCAGCAATGTAAATTGCTCTGGGGAGGGATGCATATGAGCACTGTTTGTTGTGTTGGTCTGGTGCAAGTCATGTTTGACTGTTGGTCCGCTTTAACTGCCCTGCAAAGAGAACATAACAATTTTAGGCCCTTATTTAAGAAGGGATAGCGTCAGGTAGTGGCTGGTTAATAACAGGTAGCGACTGGTGAACGCCGAACACGGCACACAATTACACATTTATCAAGCAGAATCTGTTTAGTGATTGGAGTAGCGCCATGTAGCGTCTGATTCATCATTTTCACAGCCCAGCGAACAGCGCCAGCGTTCAGCCTTGCACAGCGCCAGGTATGACCTCTCGCTACCTGTCGCTCTCCCATACATTTCAATGGACGATCCTTTTCTTCTCTTTAAATGGGTTTTTTTTTTTTTTTCAAAAAAATCACAAATAATTCTGTGACCTCTTCTGGCATTGAAAAGGCAGTTTTTTCATAATTTTTTCATTTTTTTATATATTTCCTCAGAAATGACATTACAGGTCTGGCATTAAAGTGTTCATGTTACAATGTTGTTACAATGTAATTCCATATGTTTTCGCTTTGTTACTAGTTGATAGATGCTTGAAAACAGACTTTAAACACACCGCCTTCTGCGCTCTGGGCTTCAAACAAGTATTTTTTAGCACCAGAGATTTGTGAGGCTGTTTTTTTGCTGAATATGATGTGAGTCGGTCGCTATGAGCAGTCGCTAACATGCGCTCCCATACAGCGCTGTACTGGTCAAATAGCGACTCCTCACAATGTATTCAACATTACTGAACAGCGACTGAGTCGCTATAAAGTAGCGACCCAAGGCCAAGCACTGCGACTACTAGCGGGCGCTCTGAAAATGCCTGCTACAGACGCTCATCTGTCGCTACCTGCTGCTAATGATGAATCAGCCTCTTAGTAAATTATTGAGAACACATTCACCTGATCGCCCAATCAGGTGCAGAGAAAGAAAAAAAGTTTTTCAAATAGTTGGAATAAACATATTTTTCCTGTCCCCCTGCCATCTTAGCCCAAAGATTGCCAAACGGTGCCACAAAATTGCTGTGCTGTCTCAAATCCCATTATGTTTCAGAATGATGGATATAAAATGTTTGCAAAGTAACTTTTTTTAACAAGTAAAAACATGTAAAACATGACATGAAACATCAGGTAAAAATATGGCGTTAAAAATTAAGGAATGGCAAATTCACTATGGGTTTTTTTTTACAGCGGCAATCCTCTGCATGCATTTCAAGTTGCCAAAGCTTGCTACGGCTCACAGCCGCCTCTATTGTGCATAAGGCCGGGATTACCTATCCTCTATGGAGAGGCATTTTAGCCTTGGTGAGATAGAGGAGGATGCGTACCTGGGGGTTAGGTAAGATTTAGATACTAGGAACAGATACAAGCCTCTTCTCTCCTATTTATAATACATAAAGTCAGATAGGTTTGTTTTATTCTCTTTGCTGCTGCAAAAATAATGCATTTTAGGAATGGCATCATTAGTCACAAAGTGGCTACAGCTCTGCCCTATTTCTGACTGTCAAGACCCTGTTTAAAAGCCCAAGTGTCCCCAACAGTGTTGGTTTTGCAGTTCTGAGGAAGCATTGTATAAATCTGGGCCTAATAAGTGTCCTTTAAGGGTATGTTGGACAGTGCCAAAATCAGTGCATTAGTGTTCCTTTGGATTGCACTTATGTAAAAAAAAAATACAATTCTGTGAGTACTCACCTGTAGAATTGCTTTTACTATGCACAGCACGGCCTGTTTCATGTAGTCCTTACTTCTGGGTATTCCGCCACAAGGTGGCGCAGTGTACTGCAGAAGAATTGTGGCTCCTCCCGGCCCCATATAAAAACCGTAATCACCCATAGACCTCCAGTGTTGAAAAGCAGTTATACAAGAAGCCGGGAGGTAATAAAGGTAAAAAGAACCCTCACAACTAACTTTGGAACAAATCACCATACAAAGGCAACCAAAGATAACGATAACGAAGGAGGGATGAAACAGGCCGTGCAGTGCATAGTAAAAACAATTATACAGGTGAGTACTCACAGAATTGTATTTTTTTCCTAGTGCACAGCACGGCCTGTTTCATGTAGTCCTTACGTCTGGGACATCCAAAAGCAGTGTCCGTAAGGTAGGGTGGGATCCCCAAAGAGTGACAGCGGGCAGTTTAAACCACTACCGCCTGTAGTACCTTGCGGCCAAAAGCAGCATCAGCTGAGGCCTTAACATCAACCTTGTAAAACTTGGAAAAAGTATGAACAGAAGACCAAGTAGCGGCCTTACAAACTTGTTCAACAGAAGCTTGGTGCTGAAAAGCCCAAGAAGCACCAATAGCACGAGTGGAATGAGCAGTAACCCGAAAGGGGGGTTCCTTCCCCTTAGCAGAATAGGCCTGCTCCACCGCCTGACGAATCCACATGCTGATAGTAGACTTGGCCGGAAGCAAACCCTTCCTAGGTCCAGCAGGAAGAACAAAAAGAGCATCAGATTTCCTAAAAGACTCAGTAGCAACCAAATAAAACTTTAATGCCCTGACAACATCCAGAGAATGAAGGATCTGTTTCTTAGAATTAGCAGGGTTAGGACACAAGGAAGGTAAAACAATGTCCTGATTGAGATGAAAAGCAGACACAACCTTGGGCAGGAAATCCGGTTTAAGTCGGAACACCACCTTATCCTGATGCCTCTCAAAATAAGGAGGTTTAATGGAGAGCACCGCCAGCTCAGAAACATGCCTGACCGAAGTAATGGCCACCAAAAAGGCCACCTTAAGAGTCAGAATGGGCAATGCAGCCGCATGTACAGGTTCAAAGGGAGGACCCTGCAGAGCAGACAACACCAAATTTAAGTCCCAAACCGGTAACATAGGCTTACGCGGCGGACACACATGAGTAACTCCCTGGAAGAAGGTCTTAACCATCCTGTGATTGGCAAAGGATCTTTGGAAAAAAATAGCCAGAGCTGACACCTGTCCCTTAAGGGTACTAAGTTCAAGGCCTGAATCCAGACCATGTTGTAAAAACTCCAGGATCCTGGGGATAAAAAACACCCGACGAGGGAGAGACTTAGACTCACACCAGGCAATGTAAGCATGCCAGACCCTGTAGTACATAAAAGATTAGGACTTCTTCTGGGCCTGAATCATGGTATCAACAACAGAGGCCGGCAACCCATTCTCCATCAAGATGGAGGTTTCAGCAGCCAAGCCATTAAAGCCAGCGTATGTAAATTGGGATGGCGCAGCTGTCCCTGATTGAGAAGATCTGGGTCCTTGGGCAAGACGTACCGAACCACTGCGAACTGCAAGACCTCTGCAAACCACACCCTCCTTGGCCAACAGGGGGCCACCAGAATGGCCGTTACCCCCTCCTGTGCTATCTTGCGCAGCACCCAGCCCAGCAGAGGAAAGGGAGGAAATACATAAAGGAGACGAAATTCTGTCCAAGGAATTACTAGCGCATCCGTGGCGAACGCCAGGGGATCCTGAGATAGGGAGAAAAATCTTGGAAGCTTGTGATTGTGACGGGACGCAAACAGGTCCACCTCCGGCTGACCCCAACGACGACACAGGGACTGAAAAACCTTGTTGCTGAGAGACCATTCCCCCAGCTGAGACGTCCCCCTGCTCAGGGAGCCTGCCTCCTGGTTCCCCAACCCCGGAACGTAGACCGCTGAGATGCAGGGAACATTCTCTTCTGCCCTAGAAATTATAAGGGGCACTTCTTTGAGGGCTCGCTTGCTCCGAGTCACTCCCTGATGATTGATGTAGGCAACCGCCGTCTGGTTGTCCGAGCGGATCTGAACAGCCCGACCCCGAAGGAGAGGCGTTAACTGGGAGAGAACCAACCTGATCGCCCGCAGTTCTAGAATGTTGATGGGTGCATGGGCCTCCTGGGGGCCCCACTGACCCTGGAATTTCAGAGACTTCCAAACTCCCTCCCAACCAGTCAGACTGGCATCTGTGGTGACAATCTCCAAGCACGGAGGCAGAAAAGTCCTGCCCACTAGAAGATTCCTCAAATCCAACCACCACGAGAGGGACTTCCTGGCCAGAGGGGACAGAACAAATTCCTGATCCAGGGACACAGGGTCCTGATCCCAAACTGACAGAAGGTGCAACTGAAGGGATCTCATGTGGAACTGTGCAAAGGGGACCGCCTCGAAGCAGGACACCATCAGACCCACTAACTGCATCCCCTGCCGAATGGAGGGATGAGGATACGAGAGCAGGGCCCATGCCTGCATCTGAAGGCCCTCCACTTTCTGCTGAGGGAGAAACACCTTGACCTGAGAGGTATCCAGAGTCACGCCCAGAAAGGACCTCGCCAAAGACGGAGACAGTGAAGACTTGGGATAGTTGATCACCCAGCCGAAGGACTCGAGAGTGGAGGTCACCACCTGAGTATCCTTCTCGACCTGATGAAGAGACTGAGCAACAATCAGAATGTCATCCAGGTAAGGGAGGATGCGAATGCCCTGGTTCCTCAGAAGAGCCATAACACCCGCCAGCACCTTGGTGAACACCCTAGGGGCCAAGATGATACCGAACGGTAAGGTCACAAATTGGTAATGCTGATCCTCCAGAGTGAACCTCAAAAATCTCTGATGACCTGGAAAGATTAATATGTGAAGATAGGCATCCTTGATGTCCACAGTGGTCATGAAGTCGCCCGGCCGAAGGGAACTGACAGACGTGCGTAGCGTCTCAATGCGAAAATGCCTGAACCGGACAAACCTGTTGAGACCCTTCAAGTCCAGGATGGGCTTCAGAGCACCGTCCTTCTTGGGCACCGTGAATAGATTGGAATAGTACCCCTGACCCTGTTCCTAGTGAGATACCGGACAGATGACTCCAGACTCCAAGAGGCATTGCACTGCTAGGCGCAGCCCTTGAGCTGACAGAGGATTCTGAGGTATTCGGGATCTGAGAAACCTTGGGGGCAGCCAGGCTGCAAACTCTATCTTGTAACCGGAGGATACCACCTCCTTAATCCACCAGTCTGAGACGCGAAGTCTCCAGACGTGAGCAAAGAGCTGAAGCCGCCCCTCCACCCTGATGGGTGAGGGCACCTCCTCAAGCCTGAGGGGCCTTGGGGGGGCTTAGGCTTGGAGCCCCATGAAGGACCGGGACGACCACGGGATCTTCCGCGGCCCCAGGAGTCTCTGCGGCTACCAAAAAAGTGTGCGCCACGCCCACCCCTGTAACCACGGAAGGAGGGGGTGGAAGACCCCCGAAAGGGCAGAGACTGCTTCCTGTCTTTCTTTCCCTACAAAGGTGAAAGCATGACAGGCCAGCTGATCCATATGGCGGTCCGCGCTGTCACGCAGTGTAGTAGTGTCAGGGGACGGCATGACCGAAGTGTTAGACAGCCCTAGAACAGGAGCGTCCACCTCAGGGGGACATGACCAGCGCTTGACTAGGTCAGCAGAAAAGGGATACCTTCTGTCCAATCCCTTGGGCACCGTGGGCAATTTGTTAGGACGTTCCCACTCCTTGAGCACCATATTGGAGAAATTAGCCTGCTCCGGGAACTCCAAGTGTTGCTTCTCAGGGCAAAAGAGCTCACCCTGCTTCCTCTTCGCCACCTTAGGGGGGGGGCGATGTGCAAAGCCTCAAAAATGTCCAACAACAGTCTATCAGTGTCATCAGGGTCGGGCCAGCTGCCTTTCAATGCTGGCCACGCATAGTGCCAGATCAGATTGGGACACCCTGCTAGTATCCCCCTCACTGGGGGCTAAATGCAGGCGCGGGGGAGTAGGAGATGCCGGAGGGAGCGCAGAACTGGGAAGAGAAGCGCTCATCCCAGCCTGGTCCACATTGATACTTTGGGCGCATGGCACACAAACTGCGCCACCACCACTCAAACGGGATGCCCCGCACATGACACACAGCTGGGATTGCCCCGAAGGACCGCCAAGCACGCTATCCCCAGAAGCCTGCATATGGTGATTTAGACAGGCGCAATAGGCCAGAATAGGGTAAGGGCTAATAAAAAAGCCAAACGAAACAAAGGAGGGGTGGCAGCCGCTCAGACCATTTTATAACTAACCTGGGAGGTGCACATTAGCAGGGCAATTAGGATACAAAAGTCTTAAAGGAGCCACAGCACTCAAACCAGTTAGCTTGCTGACCAACCTACAATCTGTCTCTAAACTTGGTTAAAAAAAGAGGGCTCGGTCACACACATCTGCAGAAGTATGCTTAAACTGCACCACCAGCGCCAAGGTGTCCCTGTGAGGTGCAGTCCTAACTCTAATCTCTGAGAGCCCCATTTGGGACATACAATGCAATAGATAAATTGGGAGCAGGCTTACCTTAGCTTGCCCTAAACCTCAAGTGCAAGCCATGGCGTGGAAGGGTCAAAGACCTTGCAATACAGCCTAGACCCCACACACCATGTGCTTGCACAAATTCAAAAGAAACAAAGGAGGGGTGGCAGCCGCTCAGACCATTTTATAACTAACCTGGGAGGTGCACCTTAGCAGGGCAATTAGGATACAAAAGTCTTAAAGGAGCCACAGCACTCAAACCAGTTAGCTTGCTGACCAACCTACAATCTGTCTCTAAATATGTCTCCTTTAAGACTAATAAACAAGCCACCCAGGATGCCCCCAAAGGGATGCACACAGAGAGGGCCAGGAGGGGAAAGGGGGGAGGTATAGGACCGGGAGAAACCACAATGCACTGTTATCCCGCCTGAAAGACATAAGCAAAAAGACACATAAGCATCCTGCAGTATATGCCCCAAGAAGAAAAAACCACCATAGGGGACTCACGGACCAAATGGCACAGCGCGCGCAGCACAGACAGGCGATTGCAGTACAGCCGGAAGAATCGCGGATGGGAGATCAGACAAGCAGGTCACCGCCGCAGCCCACGCTGAAATTGGGCCTCCGGTCACAAGCACACAGCCTGAGCAAAATGGCGCCGAGATAGAGAACCTCGAGGGGCAGGCCTCGAAGGTATGACGTGATACGAGTCATCCCCCGGCGCCGCCCCCCGCGAAGAGCGCGAAAAAAGCGCCCACGTGACCCCGCGCCATGACAGTCCTCAGACAGACACACAGTAATAGCGCCGTCCGCTGCGGAGCGCAGTACACGGCGGCGGTGAGAAAAACAACACCGGGACATCACACCAAATCACCACCCGCCACTACCCACCGACAAAAAACCCGTCGGGGAGAGGGGGAGCAGAGGAGAGGGCAGGCAGCGGCGGCTATAAGGGGGCCTGGAGGGAAGGGAGGGGGGCAGGAGACAAACCCCACAGGGAAGAAAGACAAAAGGGAAGAGTGGCTAGGAAGTCCCCAAGCACAACTCACCCCCTACACCATAGCGACAGCAGTGCTTCTTTACCCCGCAGCAGGCTCACCATAAAAGCCTATGGCCGGCTACCCTTTGTGGTACAGGGTCTGCGGCTTGGAGCAGCGCTCCCCGAGCACCTGACCCTAGTGCTCCTCTTCTCTCACGACAGCCGAGGCTGGGAGGCAAATAGGGTCCGGAAATGGGTGGAAATAGACTTGCAGGGCCGCAGGCTTGGTTGCCCCGCTCGCCTGCGAAACATAGAGAGCCATCTTTTATCTTCGCAGCATTACTGTAGAGAAAACACTGGAGGTCTATGGGTGATTACGGTTTTTATATGGGGCCGGGAGGAGCCACAATTCTTCTGCAGTACACTGCGCCACCTTGTGGAGGAGTACCCAGACGTAAGGACTACATGAAACAGGCTGTGCTATGCACTAGGAAAAGTAACATTAATTGCCTCGACCACTGGTTTAACCACTGAATTTTAATTGAATTGTCAGTTTGACTGTTTTTATGTGCTTTTGATAGTTACGTGATATTCAGTTTATAACATGAATTGCGTCGACCACCAGTTTAACCAGTGGATTTGAATTGAATTGTAAGTTTGACTGTTTTCTACGTACTTTTGATAGTTAGGTGATATTCAATTTATATCAGCTTAAATGACTGCTATACTGCTCTTATTGTGCAGTAAATGTTTGGCTTTACAGCAGCTTACCCCTTGTGGCTAGACCACAACACGTCCAAAACCTTACCTCTCACACAACTGAGAAATGCGCTATTACTTATCAGAAAAGGGATTGTCACTTTTAAATGTATATCCATTGAGAAAGTTATTTTCTGTCCCTTCTGTTGTTTTACTAGTGTAAATGTGAAAACACTTTGCTCATTGGTTACATTTCTGTCCCGCTTTAGCAGAACTGAAGTGCACGTTTGCATAATAAACATATATACAATAAGTGTTCTACATTAGAGGAAATAAAGTCTGATGAGAATTCTAAATGTTGACATTGAAAGTTGGGACACGTTGATATGACATTGCTGATTTCTGTACATCTAAAATACCAAGCCTTGAGCTTTGGGATAAATTCCTGTTTCTGCATAGAAACATAGAATGTATGGGGAGGCAGTTAAAGTGCACCTATACTCAGAAAGGAAGTTTATGTCACCTTCCATCCCCAACCCTGTGCCCCAAAACAGCCCGTGCTTCTTTTTTTTACCTTTGGCCAATATCTAAAAAAACACCAGGAAAGAACAACAGGAAATAGTATTATTGCTCCCCATTGCTGAGCTGTGTGTATGCTAACTGATTGTATCATCACTGAGGGTGGGGCTGCTCAGTTCATGCTGTTATGAATATTGGGCAAAGGCTGCAGTTAAAAAAAAGAAACACAGAGACTGATTCATTACTAACACCAGGTATCGACAGATGAGCGCCTGTATAGCGACGCTTAGAGCGACCGCTAGTAGGCGCTGTAAGCAAGTATCGGGAGCTGTAACAGAGCACCTCAGTCGCTGGCCCGCATTTATGAATGTGATGTATGTTGGGCACTCTAACACCAGTACAACGCTGCAGCGAGCGAAAGGTAGCGCCAGCTCAGTGCGACCGACTCTCGACGCTGTGTGATAAAAGTCTGTTCTTGAACAAATATACATCTGTAACAAAGCAAAAACACATGGAATGACATTGTTATAACACTGTGACATTAACACTTTAGTGCCAGACCTGTAATGACAATTCTGCATAAAAATATAAAAAGTCAAAAAAGTTTCTAAAAGTGTTTGTTTGCAACCAGGAGAGGTCACACAACGATTTGAGCAAAAAAAAAATGTCAAACACGCTGTTGAAACACAAGCAACTGAACAGCCCATTGAAATGTATAGGAAAGCGACACTGAGGGAGAGGTAATACGTGGCCAGCGCTATACACTGAGCCGCCTGTAATAATACATTGTATGCTACATGGTGCTGTTAGAGTCACTCACCAGATTCATGCCGCTTCGAGGCACTACCTGGCGCTATCCCTTCTTAAATAACCCCCACAGTCTGTTTTGGGGCACAAAGCTTGGGATAGAAGATGAATACATATACCTCCCTATGAGTATAGGTGCTTTTAAATAGAGGCCCAAACATATTTGAAATATTGGAAGTAGCCAACGGGGTGGGAGAAGCAACAATCATGGGTGAAGATAATTTGAAATGATTACCTTTCGTTACATATAGTATGTACATTCTAACTGGCTAATTCTCTATATTCTAGGGCAGTGGCATGAGTATCACTGGTGGTACACAAGATCCTATCAGGTGGTATGTGATGAGGCCTGTACCATAAACTGATCTGTTGTTATGTATACTAAAACCAAGACAGATTTCTCCATAAATACAAAACTGCTCCAAAAGGTGATGGATACTATTTCTATGCATATTTTGTGCACTTTATATGGTTGGTTTGTACATTTTTAACACAGTTTTAGGTGAAAATGTAAAGTGATGATGAAAAAAGGTTGGGAAAAGTATAACATTTCAAATAAATACCCCGGATTCAAGCCAATTTTTATAAACAGTGATTGTTCTAATCTTTAAAGCTAATCACCAAAGTTAGATGTACATACAACAAGAAAAAAAATCAGAAAATCTGCAGCTATATAATGTACACTAACGTGACAGATGCACTGCCAATATTTAATTAGCATAAGGTAAAGGTGAGAGTTCAATAAATGTCCCCAAGATGTGTTAGGCTTTTCCAAACCAATCATCAGGGTCATGCATAATGAGATGGAAGGATTTCATTATGTTTACATCCAAACAGCCCCCTGGGAGGCTTGACGGATGACTGCAGATTGCGTTATAAGAAATAAATTTGCATAGATTGGCCTTTTCATTTAATCAGGTGTAGATGATGCTTTACTAGTATCATTCCATCAGATAGCTCAGGTGCTACAATGCATAATTATGCAAGGATTCTTTGAATCTTTAATAAAAGCTTTTTCAGGCAACCTAGAAATATGGGAAATGTTAAAATGTAGAAAAAGGAACAACGTTTAACTGTGGTTTCTAGGGACAATGAGCAGTCAAAGCCACTATATGATTAGGATGGTTCAGACACTCTTGGGTTGCGTAAACACCAATGCTACCTAGCCATGATTGTCTCTCCTGCTGAGTGTTGATGTCATCCTAATGCTCACAAAGTGAAGAAAAATATTTGGTCTTCTCTTATTTCACCATATTAATGTCAAAGAAGTCATGGAAACAATACAAATCATGAGATAAGTGCACTTAAGATGTTCACTAAAACAAGTGTTTGTTGAGGATAATATTTTACGGCTGAGAAGCAACGCTGGTAAAACTGCACCATGCCGTGCCGTCTAGCACGCATCACACATTAATCTGAAAAAAGAAAAGAAAAACAAATACTCTAATGTCTGCACTTCTGCAAAGGAGAAGATTGATGCACTGCACTTATTTTGTTTAGATAAAATATGTTATGGCAGCCATTGCAGGTTAGGTTGTAGTAAGAAAGTTAAATAAGGAAATCTATGTAATATACTGTAGTTCAAAGTATTGACTAACTAAATCAGTCCAGAGGTCCATGACCATATCCCTAAGGGCTATTTGACAAACAAATCTCCAATCCACTCTTGCTTAGTACAGTAATTAGACCACGTCCGTAACATACAAGGTGGTATTTCAATTACATTTCCCTGGATGTAAGTGTTTGGGCTAGGCTACACAGTCCAAAGTGACAAGTTTAATGGTCACTAGAGTTCTAAAACCAAGGGTCCCTAACAACAATTAGAAGCAGTTGGACTAAGACCACTGCACATCCATTACCAGATAAAAAGCACAAGGAAATCTGATAAGACACATACACATGTGCTTTTGAAGGCCAGACTGTGTCTAAAAATGTTACCCGTATGGGTTATTCCTATTCCTTTGTTTTCAGTTACAGGCAATACATGCACTATTCTGTAGACTCTCAATTACAAATTTAAGGCCAGTTTCAACCAATCAGGGCAATAGGACCTTGCTTTCTTTTCTTTGTTAAAGAAATATTATGTATGCATTAGGTAGTTTAGGCATGTACTGCTGTTTTAGAGGGTCACATTTTGTTATTTTGCAGAGGGAAAAATTGGAGGCTGATTCAGCTCATAATGTGTTTGTTTCTGTGAGTGTTTAGTCAGTGTCTTTCCCTATGCTATGTATGTCTGGTACTTCATTTCCATTTGATTTCTGGGTACCTGATCACTGGCTCATAAGCAAGCACCCATGGCTTGTTGACACATGGCTAATGCATTTGGTTGTATTACTGTTTCATCTATTTCCAGTTGTTCTGCCTTAACTTTAGGCAATCCCCAACCAATCCAAAATGTTTGAGCTTGGCAGAGGGACAATGTTGGAATAACTTCAGGGTTATTTTTGCTATTTTAATTGCATAGGAAAGATCTAGCCTCATTTCTGGGTAGTCAAGAAAAGGCAACAAATTCATTCCTTTCCTGTGCTAAGCTGATTTGGACGAAAATCTAAACAAAACTTACCTGTCACTCAAGGCTCACAGCTTCTATAGAGTGTACATTTTTTGCCCAAATCGTGCTTAGCACAGTAGGAGGGAGGGGTGTAGGACTGGCAAAAAGGTTGGAGTCCCTGTTTAGCAGAAAATCCATGAATGTCAATATAAATAAAAGGAGGATTTTTTGTCCCTCACAAAATAATGGGTTCTTGTTCTAGTGACCCTCTTTTAATTCCTGTGACACTTGTCTTTTCTGTTAGCTTCACCTTACCACAAAAAAAGCATGCAAATAAACTTGTTTTATTTTTAAATCCCTTGCATCTGGTAATTTGTAGATGAGGTAGAGGCAGTTTTTTAAAAGATGCCAAATTACCAACCCCTTTGTGACTTTACTGTTTGGAGAGGCCTGCATTTCAGACAAAGAGCTTGCCCAAAAAAGGGGTGGTGATCACTCAAGACTTGCCTTTTTATAGTGGTTAAATGTAGTGTAGCACTATACAAAAAGCAAAGTGACTGTCATGCGGGTGACATGGATCTGCAAAACAATCCCAAAATGTATTTTTACACTGTAGTGCTTTAACACCACGTGACCTGAGTGAATATAGATAAAATGGTCATCCATCAATCTAGGTGATTTAGACAGAATTTGTCATGATACTCATGGATCAGGGTACCACGAACATTTAAAGAGCATCTGTAGCTTTGAAGGAGAGGATATACGCTAAGGAGCTTAAAGGAGGTAAGCTTTGACCTCATGTTTTGTTATCTGAAAGAGTTATTACTACAGTAAGCCCTAGAGGCCCATTTATGCTTTGTGTACCTTTTTATGTTCTTTAAAAGTCTTTACATCCATTTTACATAGCCTTTGGTGATGTGCAACTGACAAAAAAGGAAGCCTTAGTGTATGTCTACTGACCCACATCCCAACACAGCAACAAAACTAACAAAAAACAGATTTAAGTAAGGCAGAAGAAAAGCAGATGTAAAGTAAATGTAATGCAAACACAACATGTAGGGTAAGTATAGACCCAGAGTAAAAAAATCTGTATCTCTGATTAACTGAAGAGATAACATTGTGTGTTATATTTATTTTCAAAGCAAACTGTAACCTGAATAGGGGCAGCCTACTGCTAAAAACTTCATGGCATTATAGCATTCCTGTTCTTTCATAGAAACATAGAAGTTTGACGGGAAAAGGAGACCATATGGTCCATCTTGTTTGCCCATATGTGCATACTGTATGTACTGTATTTATCTTATAATAGATGTGTGCTTATCCCAGGCATGTTTAAATTCACTTACTGTCGTTTTTTCTAAAGCAGTGCTGTCATTTAGAGATGGCGGGGGGGGGGGGTTTAGACTTGCCACACTATTATCTATGAATAAGGACCTGTCTTTTGCGTCCAAAACGCATTAGAAAGCGTGGCAAATCTTTATCTGCCAGGGTCCTACACTGTTTTTAGGCTGTGTGATTACTTTGGAGATGTTTTTATGGATTTGAAGAAATAAAGCTTTAACATTTTAAGGAGTGCGGACCTCTTCAAAATTTGTGTTGGATATCCTCTGGGGCTGGGGACGGCCCCAGGTCTTGCACCCGCTCACCGGTGTGCGTTTACACTTCTTTTTGTGTTTGCTGGGGGGGGGGGGGGGGGATTGGCCACATTCAAGTTTAGGTCAGATGTTTCTCTTTAAGTCCTTCTACCATTTTTGTCGCCAACTTTGGACTCTATTCTATTTGAATAATGTCATTTTTGCAGGAAAAGTCTCCAGAACTGCACACAGTATTCCAGCTGGGGCCTCACCAGGGCTCTATACAGCGGCATCACAACCTCCCTCTTCCTACCAGTGATGCCTCAAACTATGCAGCGGAGCCTGCTTGCTTTTCCTACTCCCTAGCTACACTGTCCACTGACCTTGTAGCTTTCAGTAATCAGTATCCCTAAATCTCTCTTCTCTGAAGTCCTGGCTAACACAGCACTAACCATATGGTACTCAGAGCAGGGATGCCTTCTACCAAAGTGCACGATTTTACATCTAGAGACAATAAGCTCCAGTTTTCATTGTTTTGACCATTTATTAAGTAAAGCTAAATAATTTTTCATGTTGCAGACACCCCCATCACCTGTGTAATCAGCAAACCTTTCCTACCAAGCCTTCATCTATGTCACTTACAAACAAATTAAAAAGAATAGAACCCAGGACAGATGCTTTGAGTACATCACTTGTAACCCTTTGCTCAGATTGCATGCCATTACCAACTACACTCTGATATCTATCCTTCATCCAGCTGAAAATCAATAAATCAATGAATGAACTATCCAGGGATGAGTACTAACGTCAATAACCTATCTATGAGCTCTTTATGTGGTACAGTGAAAAGGGTTTGCTAAAATCCAGATAGGCAAAATCTGAGTTCCCTAAGAACTCTGGGTGGATTCTATCTGGACCCATGGCCTTACTTACCTTTAGATCTGCCAGCTCACCCAAGACATCAGCCTGTAAAAACTGAGGAGCTGAACCCTCTGGCTGGATGCTTTGCTATGGCCATACATGCTTTGAGTTTGAAAGCCACCATCTGAAAATACTAAACAAATGTAGATATTCAGATTCTCAGCCACAGCCTTATCTCCATCAATAAGATTATTCTCCCTATATCTCATTTTGAGACTGCACTGTTATGTTTTCTTTCTGTCGCCAATATATCAGAAAAAATGTTACCTCCCCTCTTCACGGGTTTGGTCATTTCTTCCTCCTTTTGCTCTTTAGCAGCATTTATAATCAGTTTTGATGCTCTCTGTTTAATTTTATATGCCTCTCTGTCAGCTACACTTCCACTTTCTTTATATTTCTTATAGGAAGACTTCTTTTCTTTTACAATAGTGCTGACTTCTTTTTTTATACTAGCTACCTCTAAAATATACTAAACAATGTTCAGTGGCATAGAACCTCAACTCCCCAGATTGATTACAGGTTTGTCTTAGTGTATATTAACTGCTCACTACTCCAGGCTGTAAGCCTACAAGATGTCTATGTTCCTGGTATGAAAAGTTTCAGAAACAGAGTAAGCTATTTAAAAAAACACATAACTAATTAATAGCAAGATGATTATTTGGGGACATTCTTTTAAAATGCATTACTTGTCTCCTTAACCTATATAATAATGGCATCACCACATGCAATGTGTATTGTAATGCACCTATCTACTTGCAATTTGTGTTCTTTTGTCAAGCTGCATGAGATTTTGCCTCTAGGGAGAAAATTAATAATTAGTACACTTTACGTGATTGTCAAGCAGCAGATTGATCCTCATAAATCATATTGAAAAGGAAAATAAAACAACATTGGTCACGTGTGGCGAATATAGCTCTTGCAGGCTCCCACTTCCCTGCACTGACTTTTTTTGAACTGCAATTTGGCCTTCGAACGTTTACATCAAATACAGTAAGGGAAATATATTTCTCTACCCTACAATAACTGCCTTGTAATAAGTAATGTCAGGTCAGAAATCACTAGACCTCCTCTTATCTTTGCAGCACAGAGGCACAGTGATTTGTTTTCCCTGCTGCACACTGCCTCCCAGGACCTCTGATATCGGGCAATCCATTTTCACTTCTTCTGCGTTCGCCCTGTGGTCTCCCGTGGTTTACATGTCCGCTGGCAGCAAATAGGTTCACCAAGAGGCGGTTGCATAATGATTTGCCAACAGGATAGACTGCTAATGGTCACATGGGGGTAACAATTGTGGGAGAGGTAAGTAAAGGCTGCCTAATATTGGGCTTCCTGTAGAAGCCATGTGCAGTGGGGCATCAACATTTGGATGCCAAGGAAAATATGAGGTCCAATTATTTTTAACTGAACTTCCTCGTTAGTACTTATGAGTCATGAAGGTTCATGCATGCGTACCTCCACAAGCTAGTACAGAATGGACATGCAAAGGCAGTGTGTGTTGAACTGTAATTTAATTATTAACTTAGACATATGCTTTAATTGATAAAAAATGTTGGCACTAGTATGATAATATTCCATAATCATTGATTTATAAATTATTACAGCCAAGTGCCAGTTATCTAGTTTTTTTGGGTTGTCCATTTCCTGGTACATTTCAATATTTGGGTTTCAAAATAAGGTTCAGGAGGCCATGAGGACCAAAAAACAAAGAGTCCACATCTCATGCCTACAGTTCTGTCTTTGCCCCCTTTTTATACATATATAAATGAATTTGAGA